>CAMTDV010000116.1:257335-1622335 GCA_947069175.1 Scalesia atractyloides | reverse complement strand
GCATGTGTCTCCGGCATTGTCTCAATCTCGGGCTCGGTTTCGTCTTGGGAACCATACGTACCTCCCATGCTAATGTTCATAGTTGATATAAAACCAAGTGGCCCTTGAAAGTATTGTTAGGGCATGTTTAATAGTTGCGTGTACCCATCGTATTCGGATCGCAATTTTGATAATTATAGGTTGGTAATGGTTGGGTGTTATTCGGGCAATACGAATTTGGTTTGGTTGTCCGAGACGCAAGCAAAGGGGTGCGAAATGGATGCATAATATGTTTTTATAAAATCAAGATTCATTCATATTTCTTTAGAGATGACTAATGAATATGGAATCTCAATATCTTAATTTGGTGTTGTTTAGTGTCAGCTTACATTGTTTGATGCACGTATCATGAATTAAAATTCACATCTCTTACGAAACAGGCAAACTATTATTCATACATAAAGAGATTTATGTATGATAATTCTTTTAACAATTAATTATCTATATCTTAGATTATAACTACTTTGAAGATGTTTGTAATAGATGAATAATTTTATCAAGGTTAGTTATGGATGATCCAGACGGAACAACACATGACTCCTCAGCCTTGTTCTTCCATTCAATTGCTTGCTTCCTCATTTCATTTCCCTTTTCTCCATTCATCAACTCAAGCACAAGCTTAGCAAGTTCATCACTCTTCACGTTATGGTCTATCTCCATTTCAACACCCCATTTGTTGCAACTCGACCAACAATTTGTTTGTTGTTCAGCGAAAACTGGCCAACAAATCATTGGCACTCCACTAGAAATGCTTTCAATCGTCGAGTTCCATCCACTACGCGTTAACAACCCTCCTACTGAAGGGTGATTTAAAACTTGTTCGTGTGGGCACCAACTAGCCAAATACCCTCTTTCTCTAGTTTCCGTTGCAAAGTCACATGGAAGAATAGCAGACTCGCCACTAACAAAGTTAGGACGTATAATCCACAAGAACGAATGGCCACTTCTAGCAAGACCCCAAGCAAACTCAATTAGTTGTTGAGATGTCATCGCTGCGATGCCACCAAAGTTAACATAAATGACCGTTGATGATGCTTTTAAGTCTAGCCATTTTAAACATCCTTGATCTTCTTTCCAAAGGTTTGATTGGATGGATGCCAAAGATTCATCAACAATCGTCTTCTCCAGTAAGTTAAATGGACCAATTCCATAACATGGATGATATGTTGCAGAAATTGTGTCCAAAATGTTACGATCTAGCTCATCAAACGTGTTAAAAATGATGGCAGAAGATGTTTTTGCTCTCTCTACTTGTAAACATAAAAATTTACCCATTTAGTCGTCACCAGGATTGATCATTCTAATGCATAGTGGAATATCTCTCAGACGCATTCCAGATAAGCAAGATGGTATACAATCTATGATAGTATCCAGATACCCGTTTCTTAGAAAACTGGAATCTATGAAATAAAGAGAAAAAATATAATGAAATATATATATATATATATATATATATATATATATATATATATATATATATATATATAAGTAAAACAGATTATTGACGACTACTACAAACCAGTGACTTTAAAACGTATTTTTTTGTGTTACTAACAAGGCTCTCTGATAATTTAATTTCTTAAATTATATCATGTATAAGGCATTAGAATAATATCACACACACATAGGCAACTAGGAAAAATACCCACACTACACAGTGGGACTTTAGTATGTATCTGTTCGGTTTGGTACAACACCGGGACTCATTAACAATGAACAAAATATGCCTAAGAGGATATGATGATCGGAAATCATAAGAAGAAATTTACATGGGATGATATTGATGTGACACGTTAAACTGCAGAAAGAGTGAACATTTTAATGATTTTTTTTTGTGTTTAGGAACAATATCTTTTTTTTTCTCTTTATAGAACGACTCATAGTCTACTCTCGTAACTAACAGGATTTGAACACACTATGTGAAGTGAATTTGTGGTCATTTTAACATAAATTCGTTTTTTATGCAAAATCACAACCAAAAGCAATTTTTAAATCCTTTTCGTGATCGAATCATCAATCCGTGATTTAACTTACACTACATCCCATATGGTGTTTTAAAAATATAGCGCGTGTGCTAGAACATGTCACTTGTTTCCTATGGAGAAAGGAATTTTAATATATATAGGATACAATAAAATGTTAAAATTAGTTTATTAATTAAAAAAGTATAAGGCTATTAAATATTTACTAAATATATCAAATTATAAAAAAAACATAATTTAACTAACACAATTAAAATATATAAAACCTAAGTCGTAATAAGGGTAAAAACGTTGGGATTATATTGCTATAATTTTTTTACAAAATTTATAAAATGTATACATAATTGGATTTTTGTAAACGGCTAACAGAATCAATTCCGAGTACTCTCGGGCACTCACTAGACCAAACGGAGTACTCTGAGAGTAATCCGAGTTTACCACCAATTTCGAAGAAAGCCTGGTAACCCACCCGCCTGTAGACACTGCGGTGAAACTACTGGTAAAACCAGTTTGGCTCAAGGATTTGAATACGGACCTCAACAAAGTATTTTTCTTCTTTCCATTTCAGTTTTTTTGCTGCTTTTTATATGTTCATTTTATTTATATCATATTATAATTAGATGGAAACATACATCTAAAGGTAGGTATTATATCCTATAGAACTCAGTTTGCTTGTTACTAGTTACTTTTTTTTTCATTCGAACTATTAGTGATTGCTTTCTAAAAAAATTACATGTATGATATAACATACATATCTTTGTTCTCAACCATACTTTTACATAGGAGAGAGATGCACAACTATTTCTCTTATCCAATTTTACTCTTGTCAAACTTGATTATCTAAAGAACATATCTAGTAAATGATACGGAGTATGGAATTTACCTTTTGAGAGGCATCAAACCTTCCTTTAATAGATAAGGATACTGATCATAGAGACATATCATTGAACCAGCTCAACTGGTCCATACGAGTATCTCGGGGACATCCAATTCCCTAGCTGCATCCATGGTGAAGCTCATCATCGCGTCAGCAACTATGCAAGTCCCTGGTGTATAGGAAGCACCGACTTTAGCAATGAGACTTTTAAACGGACCCAAACAAGTTTCCTCGATGGACCTGCATAGGGATGGAATATCTTGAGTGTCATCAAGGTTCTCTGGCACAGGGAGGCCATCTGGAATGGTTTCGAAGCGGAAGGAAGGGAGGCCGCATATGACGTTAGAGCCCAGCGATCTAAGGAGGCGCTGGTGGTTAAACTCGGTGATGACGAAGGTGATAAGAAAGCCTTTGGAATGGAGGATTTTGGCGAGTTTTAGCATAGGATTAATATGTCCTTGTGCTGGGAATGTTATGACCAATGCATGTGGCTTCTTTTGATTAGAACCCATGGAACCCATCTCTCCCTCTTCTCTACCTATTAATTAATATTAATGAAATACAAGGAACGATACGTCTTTTATAATGCCTGGAATTTTATTGGCTGTTGTGTTGACCAGCTTTCATGCTCACTTAGTGAAAAAGCTCATTTAGTAGACGGTTATAACTTTTGACTTAATTTGTATCCATACAAATGAATGGATAATAAGAGTCGATCTCTGGTTTGCAAACCACGAACTAACCATGAGGCCACCACCATCCCTCCGTCGCATGAAATGGCATTTTTGGCCGGATCTCATGGTGTTGACCAAGCAATGAAAGATGGAGGATGACTTGTGTATTGTTTTGACCAATAAAAAAAATTTACTTTTATTTTTATTTTTTATTCAATTCTAAACTCACTAATTTCATATTGCTCTCCACAACTTCATTTTACCCAATTTTCAGTCATTGATGACGTGGACGGCACATGTCGAAAAAGACCAAACCCCATACCAAAGCACACACCTCACCACTACTCATGCACTAAGAGAATAATAAACTATATTGCCTTGAATAAATTATTGGTTACTAGTGGTGAACGCATGCCTTACGATAGAGCCGACAATACGCAGCCGGACGATATGCATCAGACAATCATATGGTCAATGAAGTAAGGATATCATGGGAGATACGTTGTTGTATAACCTGCATGTCATTTATCACACAACCTCCTAAATATCTTTTATCCAAATATATTATTGGTGAATAAGGATATTATCATATTCAAATTTCTAAATATTAATTATTTATATCTACAATATGGGAGATTTTGTTGTCATAATCAAATAGAAGTTTTCAACAAATTCTTGAAATTTCTACATTTTCCAAAAGCTTTTTTACGAATTATCTAAAATATCTACAACTTACGTTGTTCATATGATAGAAAGAATTAAGATATACATGGTAGGTAACAAACAGGTTAACGTTGTAACTGTCATTGAGAATAGACATTAGACAATCAAGTCCCCAGGCATGGTCCTAGCAAATCAAGTGGTAAGATATTATCCTCTTCATCTGCACTCCACAATTTCATGACATCTACAAGTGAAGACAAATATTAGAAATTATACGCATCTCTAACATCAAACAAAATACATCTTTTAGGCTGAAATGAAATCAAATGCAACATACTTTTAGTTTTTTATTGACCCTTTAAAATTTGACCCATTTATTTATAAGTGAGTGGGTCAAGACTACCATCTCACTGCATGTGAAACTCAATATAATTACTAATGACGAATCAATTAAAGTTCTTCTAAGCGCTTGCTTTTGTTGGCGATAAATACATAAGTGAGCGAGTGTGTACATCTTCTAAAAATAAAAATAAAAATACATGGGCTTGCAGACACTATGAGTTTTCATCTTGTAATCACTTACACTAAATTGCATAAAACGTCCTTTGTGTTTTCTCAATCTTGCAGGTTCCATCCTTTATGTTTACAATACGTTAAAAACAACCTTTACGTTTATTTTTGTTACAGGTTCAATCCTTTACGACTAACCAAGTTAATTTTATCAGTTTAATTCCCTCACATGTTCTTTACGACTAACCAAGTTAATTTTATCAGTTCAATTCCCTCACATGCCTAATATGTGAGGGTATATTCGTCATCTTATTTCCTCTTCTTATAAAACCCACTAAAGATGCATCGTTCCAAACCGAAACCCCCTCGTTCAACCTCGATCAAAACCCTTCTGACGATCAACCAACATTGATTTCTGGTTGTAACCATCCCCATTGATTTTCCGGCACATCCAACACAAACTGTACCCAAATCTGAAACCCGCATCCATCATTGTCTCCCCAAGATGACAACCATCAACTGACCCTTGCTTGACACCCACACAAATCGAACGGTGGTGAACAGGTCTAATATAAGGTGGACTCCCAAATCGAACCGAGATGTGGTGCAAACTCCAAAACACTTGAAACCCATGCAAAACTACCTCTGTTCTTGCTGGAGATGTGGCCCAAATGCAATTCGATCTCTTAAATTTATAGGGCCATTCACATGGAGCAAATCCCTTTTCTTTTCGAACTATCAACATTTACATGAAGGAAGATCCAGCTAATGTGTCACCGATTAAACGCCATACAAGCATATTTGCAGGTGAATAGCCTCACGTCAATGGGATACAACTACTTATGTGTTGATAAACTCTATTGGTTTCAAGGAGATGACTCTGACAAAGCTTCATGAAAAACTCCTCACTTATGAGAGAGAGCTTGAATAGAAACAAAAACTGATGTCCGAGGTAAAAATGCTATGGTTACACATTTGGTAACACAGCCCTGATGAGTCATCATCATCTTACCGAATGAATGAACAAAGTTATGATCACTTTGTTGGTATAACTATTGGTTTTAGTTCTCAAAATGACACATCACATGTAGGAAATCAAAATTATGCCTTGATGATGTATGATCATAAACCAATGGACCCAATTGACCACGAGGAATTTGATCTCCTTGACCAGCTTGCATTACTAAGTATCAAGTCAAACAAGTTCTATAATAAAACTTGTAGAAAGTTTCCTAGATTGGAGGGGGTAAATTTGAGAAATATAAATCTAGAGTTAAATGCTTCAAATGTCATAAGTTAGAGCACTTTGCTAGAGAATGCAGAAATTATGCACAAAATACCTTACCAATTGTGTCTTACTCAAAACAATAAACTACTAGTCAATATTCAAGCTTACAAAGTAACCAACAAAATTTTCTCCAAAATACTACTAACCCAGTTACAAAGTACACTACACACTTAACACATGGACCTACTCAAATGAGTTTTCAGTATGACAACAGGTCACCTCAAAGTTAACTAGCTCAAATTACCACACAACAATCACAAGATCCGTTAAATTCACACCTACAAACTACTCCACTAGTAGCTTCACAAACTACTCCACTAGTAGCTTCACAAACTACTGGTTGTCTTGCATAAGAAACAACTCATCAAAGTTTCTTCACACAGAACTTTGTTGACTAGAGTAGCATGTCTGATGAGATCATAATGATAACTTGGCTATGTTTACTATTGATCTTCTAGAACAAGCTCTTAGGTGGAGCCATTGATTCTGAAAACCCTTTTAAAGAAAAGCTTATCAATGAAGTCTCTAAAATAACAACTGTCAAGTCTCCAAAAACAAAGATTGTCAATCTTGCACTTGTTTCCTCCAATAAGCTTATAAAAAATGGTCTTACACACTTCGACATTTTGTGGTATGTTGATAGTAGAGGCTCAAGGAACATGATAGGGTGTAAGAATCTCTTGTTTGACTTTAGGGTTCATGATGGATCTGATATATCTTTTGGAAATGATTCTAAGAGAAAGATACTTGGGTCAGGGGAGGTAAATGCTGGAAACATAGATTTGAAAATGTTAATCTTGTTGACAATTAGAAGTTAAATCTATTAAGTGTGTCAAAAACATGTGACAAAGGGTATGACACATTTTTCACAAAAAAATCCTATAAAATTGTTGGGCCAGAACTTGTAAAGAAAATTGAATGCTTAATTGTTGATGATGCTCAACTTGTGGCAAACAAGAGCGGAAATGTATATGTTGTTGATATGTTAAAAATTAACCCCATGCCACAAAGTGTACGCCTAATCTCTCAGGCATCACCGAGGGAAACTGAATTTTGGCATAGGAGGTTAGGACATATCAACTTACAAACAATTAATGATGTTTCCAAGCAAGAACTTGTGAGAGGACTTCCCAAGAAAGAATTCAAGTATAATCAACATTGTGTTTCTTGTCTAAACAGAAAACAACATAAAGTCTCTTATAAGTCCATTGAAGAATCCAAAACTACTTGATGTCTTCAATTGCTTGATCTTGATATGTTTGGACCTATAAGGATAATGATTCTAGCCAAAAAGAAGTACAGTCTAGTCATTGTTGATGTCTATTCAAGATTCAATTAGACTTATTTCCTACATTCCAAAGATGAAACTTAAAAAATTCTCAAATACTTCATTATCATGATTGAGAAGTAACATGATCTACCTGTCAAAATGATCAGAAGTGATAATGGGACAAAGTTTGGAAATTACACTCTTGATTCATTTTGTGACAATAAAGGAATTGTAAAATAATTTAGTGTACCAAGGTCACCACAACATAATAGGGATGTAGAAAGAAAGAACATAACATTATTGAGGCTACCAGATCCATATTAGTTCACTCTTGTATACCACTCTCTTTCTGGGTAGAAGTAGTGAATACGATTGGTTATGTGCAAAACAACGTTTTAATTAATCAAAGACAATCAATGAAGTACTAATGAAGATCAAATCATTGATTTCCTTCTTCAAACTCTTTGGTTGTTCGTGTTTCATTCTGAATTGAAACATTCCATATCAAAGTTTGCTACCAAGGTAGATTGTGGGTATTTAATTGGATAATCTTCATATGTAAAAGCCAATGGAGTATTTAACTCTAGAACTAAAGCATCTGAAGAAACCCTGAATGTAAAATTCTATGAAATGTCCACATTCAAAATGCCCGTAAAGCCAGCTAAATTGTTTCATCTAGAAATCCTTAGATTTAAACCAAAAGAAAAACCATTAGTTTCAAGTTTTCAACAAACTGCTTGTACTAGTAGAAAGGATTATAGAACATAATTTTTCATACAGCCCCTGTCATCCTCTAAAACTTCAACACCTCTTTCTTCAATACTTCTTGCATGTTCGGATTGAGACACCTTTGAGGTTGCATCACCGGCTTATATTCACCCTCCACAAGAATCCAGTGAGTACAATAGGCGGGGCTTATACCCTTTATATTTGAGAGTCTCCATGCAATCGTCTCTTTATTTAGCTTCAACACCTCAAGTAACTTCAACTTCTCTTACTCCGTCAACTTAGAAGAGACAATGACGGGCAAACTCGAACCCTCTTCTAGATAGGCATACTCTAAATATGAAGGCAAGAACTTAAGCTCTAAAGGGTCCTGTTTCTCTGCGGGAAATCTCTCACTCTCATCCCTAATTTCACTAAGCTCTATCACCTCGGGTAACCATGTGATTTCCTCTTCTCCTTCACTCTCCTCTACAACCTCTTCGGGTTCGTCAACTACTCCCTCTCCTACCAAATCAGCTCCACTTATGTATTCAAGAAATAGACAGAATAGTATGCTCCTCTAAGATTTTCTGGGTAGCCTGATCCTTAACAACTAGTTGAGACAACAACTCCTCAATCCTCTCTAAACCACTACCCAAATCCTAGTTATTTGATCCCCCACTAGCAAACTGATTTTGACTATTTGAACCCCACTAGCAAACTGATTATCCGAACCCCCACTAGCGAATTTGATCCTACCCCTGTTTTGATTTTGGTTTATTTGGAAACCAGGGGGATTACTGAAAGAACACCAGTTATTATTATTATTATTATTATTATTATTATTATTATTATTATTATTATTATGCCAATTCGAATTGTAGTTTGATTTATTGTTGAATTGGTTAATAAGACCACGATTTTGACCAGTGATATATGCGACCTATTCCTGGGTAAGCATAGGACACTCTATTGTACCATGACCCCTCGACAAACCTCACACTTATCTACTTTAGCTTTAAGCTCTTGGATTTCCTTACTCATTTCTCTCTCAAAATTTTCCAAAGCAGCAGCCACCGTAGTTTCAGAGCTAACTTGGTGTATCCGTCGTGTGGTGGAGGATGTACTTGGTGCAGGAATGGAATTCCTATTAGAAGACCGTTCTTCGTACTCATATTAAGCAAAGCTCTCGAACATGTCATTGCATTTAGCCACCGTTTTCTTACTCATGAGGTGGCCTCCTACTGAAGTATCGTAACGAGCCTTAGTGTCATAAGTGAGCCCATTGTAGAATTTCTCTACAAGGGCCCAATCAGAGAATCCATGCTGGTAGCACCTAGAAAGCAAGTGTTGGAAACGCTCCCAAGCTAGCTAATAAGGCTCGTCGGGTTCCATACGGAAAGAGTGAATTTGATGACGAAGTCGGGACGAGTTAGCAGGCGGGAAGTATTTGTTGAGAAACCCTTCTCGAATGGTGGCCCAAGTGGTGAAAATGCCTACCGGCTGTGAATCGAGCCAAGTGTTAGCCTGACCGACAAGTGAAAATGGGAAAAGTTGGAGGAACTCCGTGTCGTTATTAGCACCCTCAAGCTTAAAAGTAATTCAAATGCGGGTTAAGCGGTTAATGTGGGCAGGGGCATACTCGTCATCACTACCGTGGAATTGGCAAGAGTTGGTGATGGCGGTCATGACATAAGATGGAATTTGGCAGTATTTTTCATTTTAGATGGCTGGGAGAGTGATGGGTGAATTGACCATAGTGAAGTTGGTGGTCGATTGTTGGTGGATGGTTCGACGGTCAGCCATGATCGGTTCAATGGGTCACGAACTTGGTGGTGGAGTGGGTGGTGGGAAATTGTGGGGTGATAACTTTGGTTTAAAGTCGAAAGCTAGTGGTTTAGATTGGCGAGTACAATCTGAAGGGGTTGAAGATGAAGAAGAAGACTTACTAACCTTGGTGTGTAGGTGGTGAAAGAAAGATTGTCCATTGGCAGCTTCGAAGGTAGCCCTTGTGAGCGCGTATGGGGTATCCACAGCAAAACCAACATGAAACAAGTAAAAAGACTCTAAAAATATAAACAGTATAATATGAAAAATAGAAAGGACACTAAAATTATTTGGACTCTGATATGAACCAAATGCGACATATAAATTATATCAAATAAGGTATAAAATCAACTTTTCTTAGTACTAATGCTGAAAGAGTGTATTTCTTTTATACTTTTGATTTTCAGCATTAAAAGAGCTTAAAGGTACAAAAGAAACAAATTAACAGCAAAAACCAACATAAATACAAAAGAAGGAAAGTTGATACATCATACCGACCCTCCGAGCTTCACCCCAAGACCAACAACAACAAATCAGAAGACAAGCACGGGCCATGCCACAAACGCATAGGGTCGTGCCCACTCAAGATTCCAGAAAGAAGAAGACAAACAGAATCAGACAAGAGACACGGGGCCGTGTCCCATGAACACGGGTCATGGTCAACTTCCAGATATGCAAATATTGGATACTACAGCAAATACTATGGCCCCGGGGCTGTGCAAGCATCCGGGCTGGCACAACTATTGAATGAAGACAGAGAAGAAGGAGGCACAGGGTTGTGCCCACCAAACATGGGGCCGTGTAAAGCTTCTGTTTCCAACTAAAAATAGGGGTTCTTGGTTCAATTGCAATCCATCCCTTGGCAAACCACTTCTCTCACACCTTCCACCACTCCACCACCACAATACCACAATCATCCACCACATTCATCCATCATCCATATTTAGAGTGTGTGCAGTAGTCTCGGGATCCAAGATTAATTGTAAGAGTTTTTGTCAAACAAAGGCCGTGCTTGGCTAATCTCTTACATCACTTGGTGAAGATAAGTCATTTATGTATAACTTTTGATTTCCAAGCTTTGGTTAACTTTTTAGTTGGGTTTGTATTAGTGATTTTAATATCTAGTTTTTTTATATTGAAAGTGAACTTTATTCTATCATCCCTTCATGTTTTGTTGATTCACTCATTCCTGTCTTTACGGTCTATATAAAGCACATTAACTGTCTTGAAGGGGGGTTAGAAGGATGGTTAGGTAAAGTTCTTGCCTCATTCAGTGTACAGATCATGCGAGAACTTGATTTAAGCTTGTTAGGACTTCCTTTGAGGCAGTTAGCATCAAATCGGGGGAAGTAAGAACGAATTGAATCCCTTATAAATAAACTACTATTAAAACTTTAAACCAGCATTGCGGGATTGTATCCCTGCTGACTCAGACCAATATGGCTGAGGGTAGTGTTGCCTCCAGAAGAGGGACATGCCATATTTTGTATTAGTAACTTAGTTAATTATCTTTCAATATTCCGGCCTTACGGGACTGCATCCCAGCTGACTCAAACCAATATGGTTGAGGGTAACGTTGCCTCCAAAAGAGGGACATGCCACTATAACTAAGAAATCTCTTAAAAAAGCCCAAAGCGCGGAAATCATCAAACGGTATGTAAATGACGTGTTGGAACCAAGTGATTCTATCTTGTCTATTTGTCTCGTTTAATACTCTTTTTTTTATTTTACTTACTAAAAATATTTTCTCAAAAAGATCTTGATTAGATTAGGCGTCGACAACATTCTGGTATTAAAAGCTCTTGTGTCCTTAGATGGTAAGTATTGGAGTTCATATCGTATTGCTTCCATTCTCCGAACACTTGACTCACCTCCTCAGTGGCTTGTGCCATGTTCACTTGACACTCCTCAGTCTGATGATCAATATCCCCACAATATTCACATACCTCAAACTGAGCCGCCCCCACCACACTTTTCTTCATACTGGCCAACTCCATCTCTAAAGTGGCAATAGGGTCCTTGGCGTTCGAATCAAGATTAGGAAGGGACCAGGAAACAGGGGGCCTTTTTGGCTTCGTCCGCCATAATAACCGCTTTAGAGTTTTTACTCATTCTTTCCAAAAACTCCTAATCATCTTTCTCGTGGTTATTCAACAACGTACCATTACTTGCCGATTGCAAGTATTTGTGATCTTCAACATCTAATCCCCGTACAAAACACTTCAACAACTCCCATATAGGAATTTGATGTTGAGGGCATTTCCAAACCAATTCCTTAACTGTGAAACGACCGAATCTCATCTCGTGCATCATCAGTCTTCACTATTGAATAGTATTCATTCAGGAATACTTGTTTCCGTTCGCCCAAGTACGAATACTATTTTCCGAAAGTGTGAGGAAGCATTGCTTAGCCTTGTCCTTCAATGAGAATTGGAACAACCATAGCTACACCTTATCTAACGCAAAATCATACCCCCAGAGCGCCACATATGGCGGAGAATTCCGCCAAATGGGTATACGACTCATAATGAGTCCTACCATTGAAATGGGGTAGGATGTTGATATAGTTAGGTTTAAAATCGAACGATCTTCTCCCTCGAGGTGTAGGAATGATGGGTGAATCATTTTCTGTAACCACCGATCTAAACCGATCGTTCACTGCTCGTGGTGCTTGTTGATGCGGTTGACGTCGTGGAGGACCGTTGACTTCTTGATTTACAGGTCTTGGATTGCCCCTCCGATCACCACCTTGGTTGCCCCACCCACGAATTGCGGAATCCGGTTATGATTGACATTGTTATTATTATTATTATTGAAATTCCCGTCATCCCGGTTCCTTTGGTTTTTCGTGGTTCACAGTTATTGGCGTAATCATCATTTCGATCATAATTATACCCATAATCCTCATTGTTTCCGAGCATTGTAGAAATTCCTGACATTGTCATCACCCCACACATCATCTTCAATTCTCTTATTATAATTCCCTCCATCGTCCGAGTATTCCAAATGAACACTCACATGTTCCGGTGATTGATAACCTGGAACACTATACGTTGCAGCGTCGAGAATATTGTTTCTCAGGTCGTCGAGATTGAGAAACTGGGCTTCGTTTATAGGATTGCTACGATTTTGATTTACTCCACGGTTGGCGTTAACATTCCAGTTGTTGAGATTGGATGGTAATGGGTTTTGTCGGTTTTGGTTTTGAGGTGGAGGTGTGGGTGTACGTTAGTTGTTGTTTGGGTTTTGGCCATAGGTTTGGAAAGGTGGTGTTGGTGGTCTCGAATTGCTACCACCCCCCGGTTGGTTCTTTTGGATGTTTTGGTTTTGTGGAGGGTAGTTTTGGTATTGAAATTGGTGTTGGGGTTGGTTGGAGTTTTGAGGATCCATTGGACTGGGTCTAACGGATGATGTAAGTGGTGAGTTGGTGTTTGGTTGATTAGAAGAAAGTGTTGCCTCTAATCAAGTGGCTAAGTTTCTTCGCAGTTCTTCGGAGGGGTCCTATCGAAATTCTTCATATGCATGCACTACCTGTAACCTGCACAAATAACACACACTCGCGTAACAAAGAATACAGAAAATAGCAAGAAGAAATAAACACCTTAAATAGATAATCACACAAATCTAACGATGTCCAAACACAAAGTGCACAAACTCCCAGTAATGGCACCAAAATTTGATCGAGTGTCACGTCTCGGTCAAAGATAATATTTATAGTCCCAAATTACCCTTAACAATGTGTTAGTGGTAGTAAGGCGTCGAACCAAGAAGAGTGTGTGGTTTGCTTATGGACGTGATTGATTGTTTAATGTTGTCACACATTATGAAGCTTGCTATGGAATTGATTAATTTGTTTGTTTGAAAGAGGTGTCAGATTAATCCGACAAGTTTGTTACTAATTACTTTACTACGAAAACATGATCAAATGAGACATTCACGAAAACTTGATTGATGAGTTAAAAACAATAGTGGGGAACAAGGTTCACACCTGGTTCAACAATTACAAAGCCTACGGTTGCTACACACTTTTAGAATTGATTTAGTTGAATTTGTCATTAACGGTTTTGATATCACGAAGCTTAGGTGCCAATTCCTATCAATGTTCAAAATGGACCGGAATGCACTTCATTACCTCGGACAATTAAGTCCTTTTGATAGATAAGGCATAAATACACAAACTTATTTTTCAAAGTCAAATTTAATATTCACTCGATAATTCACAAATCTAGTTCCAATGTAAGACAATTATCAATTAATTCAAATAAAAATTCAACTTGTCACAAATCAACTAAGGAACATGAACAGACCCTAAACCTTATAAAAGTCTACACCGGGGTGAAACCCGAGAGGATTAGTCGCTCATGGTAGGCGGAATGTGATCAACAATTGATTGAAGCTTGAACTTGAACATCTTAAAGCTTTTGAAGTTGGAGATGGATGGTGATTAATGTTTATGGTTGGTGGTGATGATGGATGGTGATGATTAGGGTTAGGATTGATGATGATGGAGGATGATTGTGGATGTTGGTGGTTGATTGGAATCGATTGGGATTGAGGTTGGTGGTGTTCTTGGCTCCAAGAGAGGTGTTCGACGTTCAAAATTGTGTAACTCCTTGAAAATGGTCAAAAACTAAGTGATATACCAGCTCCCAACATTCAAAAACCAAATCTCAGCGTCTGGATGCAGAAGAGGGCGTCGCCGACAACCTTTGGTTTTTCAGAAAACATGCGACGGCTTAAACTACTACTCACGATGCTAACCAGCCGACGATCATTTCTAGAGGGCGTCACCGACGGCCCAGGAGGGCGTCGGCGACGGCCTCTCCATTTCTTGTTTTCTGATTTCTCCGTTTCGCATTCCCGGTTGATCCCATTCCTGATGCTCCGTAAAGCCTCCGAATAGCTCCTTAAACTCCACTAGACCTTCAAAACACAATTATAATCAAAAGTAGGCTATTCGAAACCAAAAGTCACATAAAACATAAACTTAATTACGATTAAGCACAAGTTTTCGACCACGCCTCACTCGACCCAAATCCTCCCCATGGCGGATCAACGTACTCTCATAGATTACCTAAGGCCTACGGTCGGTAATCTTGGAGCCACTATTAACCCTCCTAATGTCGATGCCAACAACTTTGAGCTTCAACCACACCTAATCCAAATGCTCCAAAATCCCGTCACCTTTCACGGCCTACCTGATAAATATCTCCATTTACATATTACCAACTTTTTGGAAATATGTGACACCTTTAGGATCAACGGAGCCTCCAACGATGCTATCCGGCTTCATATGTTCCGTTTTCACTAAAAGACCAAGCAAAAGGTTAGCTAAACACCCTCCTAAGTGGGTCAGTGCACACTTGGGATGAACTTGCCCAAAAATTTCTCTACAAATATTTCCCTCCTACTAAAACTGCCAAACTCATGACCAGAATTAATTCATACTCTCAAGACGACGGGGAATCTTTGTACGAGACATAGGAAAATTTCAAGGAGTTATTAAGAAAACGCCCACATAATGGTCTTGAACATTGGCAACAAGTGTCCATTTCTACAATGGATTCTTACCACACACAAGGCAAGTCCTTGATTCTAACTCTGGGGGACTCCTTTGAAATTGGCGACCCGAAGAAATTTGTAACCAAATTGAAGAAATTTGCTCAAAATAGTTTTCAATGGCACACTCCTAGCAGTTCAAAACCTATAGCCCCGGGTGCCCAAAAGGTAGATGAAGCCACGTCTTTGCAAGCCCAAGTCAACGCTTTAACCACAAAAATAAAGAAACTTCAATTAAATAAAACAGTTTCGGTTATGGCTTGTGAAGGGTCTGATGGACCACAGGAAAGCTGGAGTTGTATGAAACATATGCAAAACAAAAAAGAAGTGGTGAACTACCTCAATAACCACCCATGACCATTGGGAGCCCCAACCAACACCTTCACTCACGAGTGCTGAAATCATCCCAACTTTGGTTTGAGGTAGTCGAGGGGTAGCAACTAACAAAATCAAAATCAACAATCTAACTTTCAACAACAACCCCGAAATGCGCAACAAGGCTTCCAACAACAACAAGGATGAAGCGAAAGACTTGAGGATCTCAACGCTCGTCTTTTCTCGAAGTCCGACAAGCGGTATTCAGAGAGGTTCCTACAAACTGTAGCCGATAATATAAACTAATGGCCTATTATGCAAAACATTGGAAAAACAAGTAAGCCAACTTGCCCAAAATATCTCTGAAAGACCACGAGGAGACTTTCCAAGTAACACTGAACCAAACCCGAAGGCCTAAGTAAACGTCATCAATTTATGAAACCAGAAGGTAGGAACCGTTAACGAACAACATCACCCCAAATCACTACATAACCCATAAACACAACCATAACCAATAACCAAGAAAATACTCAACTCCAAAACATAGAAACAACCAAACCACCACCAGTCCCATACCCCAGTCATTTACTTCACCAAAAGACCGACGAACAATTCAGTAAGTTTGTAAACTTACTTAAACAACTTCATATCAACCTTCCTTTCGTTGAAGTCCTCACACAAATGCCAAAATTCTCCAGATTCATGAGAGACTTCCGCACTCACAAAAGGAAGAATGAGTCAATGCAACAAGTTAACTTAAGTGAAAAATGTTCGGCGACACTCCTCAATAAACTCCCCCAAAAGAAGATTGATCCTGGAAGCTTCACCATTCCTTGCTCTATTGGAGGATCACCAATAAGCAATGCACTTGCTGACCTAGGAGCTAGCATCAACCTAATGGCCGCCTCCATATTCAACCGACTCGGACTAGGGAAACCTCATCCTACAAGGATGAGCATCCAGCTTGCGGATAGGTAAGGTGTCGTGGAAATCTCTTGGTCAAGGTTAGGGAATTTGTTTTCCCGGCCAACTTTGTGATCCTAGATATGGAGGAAGACACTGAGATTTCGCTCATACTAGGAAGGGCATTCCTTGCCACCGCATGGGCCATGGTGGATATGAGTAACGGAAGGCTAACGTTGAGGGTATGTGACAACGAAATAAAGTTCGAAGTGGGACAACGCGTGGAGAATGATCCAGTCAACTACATCAAATCAATAGATTCGAGACTAGACTACGGCCTCAGCCGGTGGAACTTGGGGTGCGGATCATCCCGCTCGGGTAACATTTGACTGACTCTGGGTCTAGCCAAGGACCCTTATAAACATGGCACACGATGGAAGCATTCCATAGACTATCCAATAATAAAGTAGTTTAAATTTTAGTGTGGCTTTTGGTTGATGCTTTAATTTTTAAGTTTTCTATTCGTAGGAATAAGATACACTCAAAAGAAGGTGAAAAATGGCCAAAGGACATTGAAACAGCACCCCATGCACATAAACAGATGTCTCATGACGTAAAATCGTCAAAACAGTAAATGCAGCACATGGTCGTGTAAGTTAAGCACACCCCTGTGCCTCAAGTTTGTAGAAAACAAATTCAAATTTGGAACTTTACATGGGACTGTGCCTCATATCATAGACACGCCCCCCGTGTCTGTCTTCTGGAAAATTTTCGTTAGTTGCACTTTTTACATGGGATCATGTCTCCCAAACACGCCCCCGTGTCAAGTATCTATTTTTTGAAAATATGTTGTTTTTAACCGACATTTACATATTTAATCAAATCAAACCAATTTTGGACACATTAAGGACAATGTGTTATTTATGTGTGTATGTGGGGGGGGGGGGACTTGAATTTGTTTGTCCTAAAACCAGCCTTATACAAAATTCTACTTGGAACCGCTAAAACACCCCAAATCTTTTTCAAAAAATTTTTTTTTACTTTGTTTTGTCTTGTTTTTAGTTTAATTTAGAAACCAAGTTTTAAAATTCAGGTTTTTACAAATTTAGAACCGACAGCTCCGTAATAAAAAGAACCATATATGAAAATTTTATAAAAAGGCATGACAATCTTTTTAGAATTTGATTGTATATATATTTTCACACTTTTACCCTTTTCCCATAAATTGTGAGTTTTGAGCCTTTATGCTAGGTCCTATAAGTGTGAGACTGAAGCATCAAATGTACGCAACAGTCTATGGTGGTTAACTGGGATTAACTGGGTTAGTTTGTATTAGGTTTTGACCTTTATAGGTCATTTGGGCATGCCATAGGCCATGTGGGCCAGGCAAGCCCATGAGGGGCATGCCTTACCCTAGGTATATAAGCTAAGCTTATTCATTTCTAGGGCTAGACTTTTGAAGACTTTTGTAACATTCGTCGTAAAACGGGTTTCAAAACCCGCTTCGTTTAATAATCAAATATTCGGTTAAAAGTTCGTTACGTTTTTTTTAAATGTAAGTTTCATAAATAAATAAATTAGATAATAAAGATATTAATTAAATAAAGGAATAAAGGAAATTGTAATAAAATAGAAAGGTTAAAAGAAAAATAATAATAATAGAGGGGTAGCCGGGTTTCGAACCCGGGTCCCCGATGGATCAACACATAGACTTCACCACTACGCTACACGCACATATGTGCTATAACTGAAAATAGTTAATCCTTATATTAAAATTCTGCAAGACCTGCGAATCGGGCGGATCTATAACCGCCAGATGATGTTCAAATCATCACACCCAAAAATCTCGTAGCTGTTTCCCTCTTCAAAGACGTGTTTTTCGGAATAAAAACGTTGAACCAATGATTCATAACCGAAGCTTAATCATAGATCCTAAATTCATCATTGAAACCGAAAATTCCTATGATTGAAAATACACTATATATATCGATGCTTCACACCTCAATATCTCGCTCATTTCTTTCGAAGTTCCACTCAAAACTCCCTGATCAACTTTTCTGTTCGCCGGAATTTGTCTGCTATCGCCGGAATCCCTCGTTGGAGGTTCAGCATCATCGTTTCGTTGGTAAAATTTCTTGCTTATGTTCCTTATAATTTGTATCGCTTTATGTAAACCAGAAATCCAGTAAACAACAGGCATTGGTTTTGATTTGTTTTAGCGGGGTCAGCTCTGGGTGTTTTTTTAAGATGAAGAAGAGAAGTCGTATAGATTATTTGTATAATAAAACTTGGTGATTTAAATGGGTTAGACACACAGTCCAGCGGTGGACTGTGTGCATTTTACATACATGATGCCGGGTTCGAATCACACACGTTTAACGACTTCAGAAATAAAACCAATCCTTTTTAAAAACCTATTCAGATCATCCTTCAACATGTATATAAATATATTATAATTCAGTACATAAACAGGTTAGACACACAGCCCAACTGGTTGGGCTGTGTGCACGTGAACTGAAGAACTCGAGTTCGATTCCGGATACTTAAACCGGGTTGGCAAGTTATGAAACCTTTTTAATAAAAATAAAATAAGGTTTAAGCTAACTAGTATATATAAGTAATTAAAATCAGAAATATTTCAGGTTAGACACGTAGCTCAGTTGGTAGAGCTGCGTGCACATATACGGGAGGTCACGAGTTCGAACCTCACACGCTGCCTATAATAAATCAGTCGGACCGGCCGTTGAACAGTCAACCTTAGAAAAAGTGTAATTTTTTTTATTAAAAATCCTTTTTATTTTTTTCTTTGAAAATTAGTTAAAAATACCTCAAAATAAGGTTTTGAAGCCTAAAAATTTGCATTAAATTCACAAAAATAAATCAAAAAATCTCATTTAAGAGCACTAATTTAAAATATTAATCTCAAATAAAATTTATTTATTTATCGATTTATTACGTTATTATTTAGGTTAGTTTTCCCTCGTCGTTTGAATCATAATTTCGTGCGCATTCATCATTATCAAGGAACGCACCCACTGTGAGTGAATCCTTACAAATTCCCCTTTTTATTCATGTTTTGGGGTGTATCATGTGTCGCTTTAATTATTACGTTTATTCAAACTTGTGCTATTACCATTATATAACCTAAACTTGTGATGTAAATATTGTTTTTTGTGATGCGTGTTTACATTTTGTCAAGTTGCGTGCAAATCATTCATTAGGCCCATCAGTTCCTCGTGGGAGACGAGTTGAACATCGCGTGCCTCATTAGATCGGCTCCATTTGATTGAGCCTTGATCTCATTGTTCATCATTTGGTGTGTGTGCTTGTGCATTAATTGATATTATGTGTTTTGTGATTAAATTTACATTTACGATTACTCATATGTGGTTATGCACCTTTTTATAACCAATATAACAAATTCGTTCAAATGTTTTCATAAGATTCACTCGCCAACTTTTGTTGACCCAAAAACCCTATTTTTACACATGATACAGGTGATCCAGTTGAGAAAAGAAACACGTAGGATGGCCTAGAAGAATAAACAAGTTAATGCTTTTGGAATGGACATTTAGTTTTGTTTTCCTTTGTAAATGTATGATTTTGTTTAATGGATACTTTAGTTTGTAATTCGAATGAAAATGTATTTGAACAGCTTGTGCTTGTATGTTTATTGTAACTTCTTCTTTAAAGAGAAATCATAAATATGAAACTTTATAGTAAATGTCATGAGCTTTGATGAAAACCCAATCATGCCCCGACTACCATTTCCGCTGCGGGTCAGGGTGTGACAGATTGGTATCAGAGCTTTTGACTATAGGGATATAGGATAGGTTATTAGACCCTTAGAGCCTATACTATAGTTGATTAGATTTTAATTGTTTATGTGGTTACATGCAAACTCATGATGTTTATTTGTTTCGTATTTATTACACACACAAATGCATGCAAACACTTCCACTATCATATTGAGTGATACTTAATGAGTTATACTTGTTGTCAAACATAACATGCTTACATATACATCCATCACGCATATTTCAATGTTCACATATTCAAATCATTCTCATATTTCCTTTATTCAAGATTTTGTCGCATTTTTCGTTTTTCAATCTCATCAAAGTGAGTTCTACGACGGGCATGTAGTAACTATAAGGGTACAAGTACCGGTAGTCGGAACGTCCTTTCTAGGTTGGCATTCGTATAAATCCAATATAACGGACCAGTTTGCCTACCTGGGGACTAGCGATGAGAGTACGAAGGACCTATTAGGCGAAAGCATGCCACCCCAAATGTCGTTCGAACTAACCCTACTTTGAGTTGTCATTGTGTCCATACCAGGACACCCTCCGACCTTATACTTTGCTGTCATGTTTTACGATTTTCATTCGGGTGGCGCAAGTGTTAACAGGCCAACACCAATATGAACCCTACCAGAGCCCAGTAGTCATGGGGGCCCACATGACTACCAAGGCCAAGTAAGGGGACATATGGAAGCCCAAACATGAGCAAAGCCCAAGACATCCGATGGATGTAGTAAATTTATTTTATTCATTTGTTTTTGTGAATGTTCATTTCAAAATACGACACATGACACCTAAAACGTCAAACTCATACTCTCAAAACGTATTCCTTGTAGATGTCTTCTAATCACTCTCGTAGAGGTAGGAGATCAGGAAAATCCCGCAAGCGCATGGCTGCCCAAATCGCTCAACAAATGGCTGCCGTAATACCCAACATCGTAGTTCAAGTACAACAGGCCCTTACCGCTAATCCCGTCAACCCATTCAACCAAGAAGATCAAAACATTGTCAATCCTCCCCCAAATGCCACTAAATGCACCTTCAAGCATTTCAAATCCTGCGATCCTCCAAAATACGAAGGGACTGAAGGTGTCACCGCTCTCCTCCATTGGTTTGAGGAAATGGAAAACACTTTTCTCAATCGCGACTGCCCCGATGATCGCAAGGTGCGATATGCTACAGGTCGTTTGTTCGGAGTAGCACTTACATGGTGGAATACAGAAAAAGCTAAGCGAGGTGCTGAGGATACTATGAACTTGACTTGGGAAGAGTTGAGAGAAATCATGACAAGACGTTTCTGTCCAAGAAGCGAAATCAAGAAACTAGAAGATGAGTTCTACTCTTTGAAACAAAAGGAGGGCGACCACACCACATACAACAAGAGATTCCTTGAGTTGAATCATATGGTCCCCAACTTGTTCACTACCCTCTACCGTTTGATCGAGCACTACATTCGAGGTCTTCCTTCAAAAATTCAAGACCCTGTAATAAGTACCACACCTGCAACTTTGGAAGCAACAATGGAGTTAGCTACAGAGCTCACCGAAAACCGCATACGGAATAAAGAATTCAAGGAGGAGAAGAAGAAGGATAAAGCATCAACCGAACCCTCAAACTCCACTCACACCGAATCCTCTTCTCAACCCACTCCTAAGAGAAAACGAGATGGGCAAAATTTCGCTGTCACCCAAGGCAATCAACCAGCTCCACAAGCCGTACCCCTTCAAGCTATCCCAATCACTCAAGTAGCACCCAACTCTACTTACCCAAATAAGAAACCTTACATTGGACTTCACCCTCAATGCAACACCTGTTTTTATCACCATCCATCTACCTTACCTTGTCGACTGTGTGCTAATTGTGGCGTTATGGTCATTTGAGCAAGACTTGTCGCGCCTCTCAAAACCAAGCCTCGCCCCCTACTCAAAACATGATCCAAACATATCAACAACCCCAATACCCCATGTTTCCATATGTTCGAGCTTGTTTTAATTGTGGCGACCCTACCCATTTTAGAAACACGTGCCCTTGATTGGTTAACATCATAAACGCCCAAGCTCAAGCAAACCCAGTTAACCAAGCAAATCAAGCAAACCCAGCTCCACCACCAGCAAGAGGAAGAGCTTACAACATCAACGCTAATCCTGTTGAAGATAATAACAGCCCAAACGAACCACTCAACTAGCCTTCCCTCACCAATAATCAAGACTCAACTCCAACCGTCTAGTTTTAATGTTTTCTCTATGTTATCTCAATCCTTCCGTATCCCAGTTATAAATTGGGAATTTATGTATCCAAGAATTATAATGCAAATTGATATTACGGTTTTGTTTTATACCTTTACTCGCTGATTTTTCATATCATCATACATCTCGACGTATCTCGATCTCATCATTTAAAGAAGTTGGGTTGTGTCTCACTTTTACATAGACTGACCCCTTCATCATAACAAACGAGAGAGGTACTGTCATCATTCAGTCATGTATTCATTCAGATTTGAGACTCAAGCTTTGGCTATTGTGTTAGTTTATGTTTTGTAGATTTTAGAGTCACATAGAACTAATCATAACTTACAGACAAAGCCAATGAAAATTTGACAAGAATATGGTGGATACGCCGCTGGTACTTCCTATATATAAGTGTTCTTGTCAAAGGATCAACAGCATTGTCAGGTGGTTATGAGAAGTGCCGTGTAGGTTTTAATATCGTCATGTTTGAAGTTTTGCTTTATGATATAACCTTATCTTTTCAAACGTATCAATTCTCTCAAAACCCTTATGCATGAAATCATACCCCGTCAATCAACTCTCTTTATCCATGCTCCGCATTTTTTTATACTTTAGGCATCAAAAAGCGATTTCTGTAGCAGGGTATTCAACCCTTACTAGGAACGTTAACGCCTCAAATAAAAAAAAATTTAAACTCTCACCTTTTTTTTAATTATGTAATTGTTAAAAATTAAAACACCCACCCTTTGAATCAAATATACCACTACTACTTAAATTTCGGGACGAAATTTCTAAAAGTAGGGGATACTGTAACATTCGTCGTAAAACGGGTTTCAAAACCCGCTTCGTTTAATAATCAAATATTCGGTTAAAAGTTCGTTACGTTTTTTTTTAAATGTAAGTTTCATAAATAAATAAATTAGATAATAAAGATATTAATTAAATAAAGGAATAAAGGAAATTGTAATAAAATAGAAAGGTTAAAAGAAAAATAATAATAATAATAGAGGGGTAGCCGAGTTTCGAACCCGGGTCCCCGATGGATCAACACACAGACTTCACCACTACGCTACACGCACATATGTGCTATAACTAAAAATAGTTAATCCTTATATTAAAATTCTGCAAGACCTGCAAATCGGGCGGATCTATAACGACTTCAGAAATAAAACCAATCCTTTTTAAAAACCTATTCAGATCATCCTTCAACATGTATATAAATATATTATAATTCAGTACATAAACAGGTTAGACACACAGCCCAACTGGTTGGGCTGTGTGCACGTGAACTGAAGAACTCGAGTTCGATTCTGGATACTTAGACTGGGTTGGCAAGTTATGAAACCTTTTTAATAAAAATAAAATAAGGTTTAAGCTAACTAGTATATATAAGTAATTAAAATCAGAAATATTTCGGGTTAGACACGTAGCTCAGTTGGTAGAGCTGCGTGCAAGTATACGGGAGGTCACGAGTTCGAACCTCACACGCTGCCTATAATAAATCAGTCGGACCGGCCGTTGACCAGTCAACCTTAGAAAACGAGTAATTTTTTTATTAAAAATCCTTTTTATTTTTTTTTCTTTGAAAATTAGTTAAAAATACCTCAAATAAGGTTTTGAAGCCTAAAAATTTGCATTAAATTCACAAAAATAAATCAAAAAATCTCATTTAAGAGCACTAATTAAAAATATTAATCTCAAATAAAATTTATTTATTTATCAATTTATTACGTTATTATTTAGGTTAGTTTTCCCTCGTCGGTTGAATCATAATTTCCTGCGCATTCATCATTATCAAGGAACGCACCCACTGTGAGTGAATCCTTACAAATTCCCCTTTTTATTCATGTTTTGGGGTGTATCATGTGTCGCTTTAATTATTACGTTTATTCAAACTTGTGCTATTACCATTATATGACCTAAACTTGTGATGTAAATATTGTTTGTTGTGACGCGTGTTTACATTTTGTCAAGTTGCGTGCAAATCATTCATTAGGCCCATCAGTTCCTCGTGGGAGACGAGTTGAACATCGCGTGCCTCATTAGATCGGCTCCGTTTGATTGAGCCTTGATCTCATTGTTCATTATTTGGTGTGTGTGCTTGTGCATTAATTTATATTATGTGTTTTGTGATTAAATTTACATTTACGATTACTCATATGTGGTTATGCACCTTTTTATGACCAATATAACAAATTCGTTCAAATGTTTTCATAAGATTCACTCGCTAACTTTTGTTGACCCAAAAACCCTATTTTTACACATGATACAGGTGATCCAGTTGAGAAAAGAAACTCGTAGGATGGCCTAGAAGAATAAACAAGTTAATGCTTTTGGAATGGATATTCAGTTTTGTTTTCCTTTGTAATTGTATGATTTTGTTTAATGGATACTTTAGTTTGTAATTCGAATGAAAATGTATTTGAACAGCTTGTGCTTGTATGTTTATTGTAACTTCTTCTTTAAAGAGAAATAATAATATGAAACTTTATAGTAAATGTCATGAGCTTTGATGAAACCCCAATCATGCCCCGACTACCATTTCCGCTGCGGGTCAGGGTGTGACAACTTTGGGATTTCTTTAGAGAGAGCCTCCGTCTTGTACCAGACGGTTTTGCTTTTTCAAGTAATAGAATCGTGTGCAAGGTGTTAAATTTGATTCGTGTTGTTCTTCATCTTTTCGGTTTTCTTGAAGATCACCAAGTTTGAATTCCGCACACCCTTGGTGATTGTGTGATATCGTTGATAGATCCGGATTATCGGGACTTACAAGTGGTATCAGAGCCTGCTGTTCAAATACAGGCTCTGAGTATCGCTGATTGAAGAAGTTTTTTCGAAGTGGTGTTACTGCTGTTCAGAATTGCTGCTGTTCCGGATTGCTGTTTTGAACAGAAGAATCACTGGTTTTGTTTTCGGAATTGCTACTGTTTCAAAGAACTCGAAGACGATTTGAAGGTTTCGGTTTCTGCTGAAAAACACGAAGAACACGAAGAAGATGCAAGCATTTCGGATCAACATTCAAGGATTTCGGATTTTCTGGTTAAATTTCGGACATATTTCGGATCATTCTGCTGCATTTCGGATTGATTTCGGATTAATCTTTGCATTTTGGATCCGACTTCATTGAAGATCACGAAGAACAAGAAGAAGATCATCCATTCCGGGTTACTGTTCTGGATTCTCACTGTTGTTGTGTATCTGATAGCATTCTGGAATACTGTTCCGGATTCTCACTGTTACTGTTCCGGATTCTCACTGTTGCCTTACCCGGATTACTGTTCTGGATTACTGTTCTAGATTGAAACAACGCATCTCGATTTCCATCTCGGATACTGTTCCGAATCACCATCTCGGATTAGCATCTCAGTTCACTGTTTGAGATTCCATCTCGGATTGTTAATCCGAGTTACTGTTCCGAATTCGGTACTGTTCCGAGTTGTACCCTTAAAGGTGGAAAGTTAACCAGCTGACGTAACCGGAGTTAAAAGTTTTCGTACACAGAATTTGATCCACAGACAATCTTAACAAACTGGTTGCACGGTTAGACTCGTGTGATTTTTAAGGCACGAAAATTCCTAAAATCACTATCGGACATTATATATTATTGGATTCGTATCGTCGAGACGAGTCTAACGATACATTTTGGTAAAAACAGTTTTCAGACATTTTTATCGTGTTTACCGGTCCGGTTTTGATTATTCGAAGATGTTTGTAGCCCAAGCTCAGCACTCGAACATAGCTCTCAGTCCAGCACAAAATCAAAAGCCGAGCCTGCGGGATGAAGTGAAGGAAAAGCTGAATGAGTTTATCGGAGACTACAATGTTGATCCGGTTGCTAACTATGTGATGCGTTTGCTTGAACTTGGGAGACGAAAAGAGGAAGTAAGAGATGAGTTGGATAGCGTTTTAGGAGATGACAAAGACTCCTTTGTATCTTGGTTATGGGATCGTTTACAATCAAACCAAGATCTCCAAGATCTATACGTTAAATCAACAAAGTCTCATCCTGAAGGAATGTCCGAACAGAAATCACAGCCCAACAAGTAGCAATCAGCAGCCCAGCACCCCAAACTCGACCTCAAGCCCAAACTAACGCTGACAAATATAGCTCGCCCATTAACACAGTCAACTATCTTTTGTGCACTGAACCTTGCAGGAATAGGGTTGCTCAACTCAGGGCTCTTAATTCCAAAATGACTGATTAATACAACAATGCAATGGCTTAGTGCATCAGCATTCAAGAAAGTAACAAGTTACTCAAAGAAAAGGTTGAAGCTCAAAAGAAAGACATAGCTCAGCTCCTCCTGGATGTAAATCATCAGAAATGTTGGGTCCATGATTACAAAACCAGATTAGATTCAAAAACCATGGAATGCGACTTGGTAAGAGTTGAGCTGTGACTTCTTACTGGAAAATATCAACAAAACGGGTTTAATATAAAGAAGTTTGATACATCTAGCAAGCTTGTTCAAGACGTGTGCAATGTGCAGCTGGCATATAAGAGGAACAAATGGAAGGGTTTAGCATTCAATCAGGTTGCCCCACCGTATAATCACAACTATACAACAATGCCTAAAACCGACGAAGATATTGAGAAAGCACAACATGTAGTGTACGATAAACCCAGTGATTATACGCCAGACGCGTGGGAACCATCTGGTGCTGTTAACTCTTCAAATAAGTCAGCTGATGAAGAGACAGCTGATGTGAACAAGGCTCCAAGTGCGCAAACTAAATAATCTGAACCTTCTGCTTCTGATGAAAAGGTTCAGAGCAAACTAAAAGAGCAGAATCAAGCAAATCGGAGACGAAGAATGTAGAAGTCCAAACGTCAAGGACAATCAAGCTCTCCAAAATCATCAGTGGGGTGCAATAGCCCTCAAAAGGCTGGTGTTGTGAAAAATGCTTTTGTTAAGCCGGTCTTTAATGGCAAAATGTGAAAAATATGTTTTTGACCATGCTAGCAAAGCTTTTGGAAAGGTTGGGGAGATTTATGAACAAGACTTGCAGT
The DNA here is from genome assembly GCA_947069175.1 of Scalesia atractyloides. Lineage (NCBI taxonomy): Eukaryota > Viridiplantae > Streptophyta > Magnoliopsida > Asterales > Asteraceae > Scalesia > Scalesia atractyloides. The sequence continues at coordinate 1,594,681 of CAMTDV010000116.1, read as the reverse complement.
CTAAACAAAAGAAGAGGAATCCAAAGAAATCTCCACAACAAAAGAAGGCCCTTGCAAACGACAAGTACAGACATCCAAATTCATCCTCGTTTGCAAGAAATGTGCAAGGATATCAAGAAGAGAAGGGTTCAGTTCATCCTTCAAGGCATGCACGAGTAAAGCAAGCTAATCAGAATGCTTTACATGTGAAGAGACAAACATGCTTCAATTGCGGCATTCCTGGTCACATAGTCTCCATGTTTTGTATCATGTTCAAGATCAGAAGGTTACACCTAAGGATAAAATCATTCAAAGCCGATGAAGGTATCATCACCTAAGGCAATGAAGAATGTGAATCCCAAGGTTAAACCATCTAATGGGGATTGGAATGTTGCCAAAAACAAACGCAAGGCTGTTCAGAAACAAAAATCTTTTTTTCTAAAATGACTAAACCTGAAACAACCAAAGTTGCTCAATCAAAGGCAACAACCACATTTGTTAAACTGAAACAGATTTGGAAACCCAAATCCAAAGCGGCAACAACATCACCAATCCTTGAAACAAAAGGGGATTTGTGTCTGAAAGAAGTGTCTTATTTTGATGCTTCAGGGAAACCCAAGACCATGATAGCATGGGTCCCTCTGTCTTACTAATCTACTTAGGAACAACCAAGGAGGAGCTGTTGACAATCTCTGGAATGTTTATAGCGGTTGTTCTAGGGACTTATCGGAAAATATCTCCCTGTTGCAAAAGGTTAAAACTTTTTACGAGTGCAATGTTTCCTTTGGAGGAGATGAGGTAAGAAAAGATCAACAAAAAGGTACAATTTAAATTTCGTGCTTTAAATTTGAGATTGATTAGTTTTAATCTAATGACGGAACGGTTAAGCAAAAACAACAAAAAAATTTTCCTTTTCTTTCGTTTAAAACTTTGTGCATAGTTTTCTTTATTAGGTAAATTTGTGCATAAAGTATGGTGCACAAATTTAGGGGGAAGAGAGCGATACATGTATATATGTATTGTTTGAGGGGGAGAAAATCAGAAAAATACAAAAAAACATTTGAAAAATACAAAAATACAAAAAGGACTTTTTGCATCAAATGGGAAATGAAATGAATATTCATGATAAATGGTGTGGCTGACACATGTAAGGTGTCGTAGCTGTAAAAACTAGGATCTAATGTGACATGTCGATAGGCTTAACGCTCAAAGTGATTAACAGATACTAAGTGATATAAATATAACAAAGTATATATCTTTTGGGTAACATATCATCGGCGTATGATTTTATGGTCTTAAATCTTGTGTTGATAGATAGCCAACGTCTGAGGTTTCGGGTCTTTATGCTGTTGAGTCATCCGGGGATATCTTGGCTGCCCTTCTGTTACATCCAGATTATATGCAGACGTAGGCACAGTCAGGATATCTTTCTAAAAGAGCCAAAATAGAAAGGCCAAAACCTAAGAGAACGGAAGTTTCTTCATGAGAATATTCCATAAGTTCTTACGTAACACATAAGGTATTTGCCTAACCCTCGTCAGATACTATTGGTCACTCTGCTGTACGGAAGTACTGACCTGTTCACCAATAGTCTGACGTTGTAAAAGATAAAGGATGATCTCAGTATACTCACCTACTACGATGAATCGTTGTGCTTACCTTGATCGCGGGGGTATGTCATGGTATGGGAAGCATGAGTATTATAGTATAATACTACCTTAAGCATATCATGAAGTTGAAAAATGAAAGTTGAGCGTTAAAGTTAAGTGGACAAACATATTGGCAATCACTTAGACCTGTCTGAATAAGTTCGCACTGAAAAGTGTTCCTTGGTCCGCCGGAAAACGATTTTGATCCCATTGTAATTGTATAGTTGTAACTATTTAGTTAGTTTCTTTGTTTATTTGTGTTTCTGTTTATATTCTTATATAAAAATAGAAAATTCAAAAGTCCAAAAAATAAGTGCTTTATTTGTTTTATTAAAATTATTAACCGTTCTTGAAGATTTGACTAATCATCAAAGGATGAAAGAAATTTGAATTTCGATCCGAGTACAAGTACTTGGATATACCAAGTGTTCATGCGGTACTCTCCCTATTGCATAAGAATGTTTGCTTATATATTTATGAGAATGTGCAGATCTTGATTTAGATCAAGAAACAGGGGTTGCTAAAATTGAGATGTTGTTAGTTGTCGACAAAGCATGAAGCATCACAACAACAAAGTGTACTTGAGTCAGAAGAACCAGATGTCAGTCATCGTCTGACAATGATAGTACATTTGAAGAAGTACTTGAGAACCTGCTTGCTTGAAGGAGAAAGAATGAAGAAGAAAAGAGCTGCTGAGATTCCTCCTGTAACATTCTTTTTTACAAAGATGTTTCAAGCAAAGCTGATCAAGATCCTGATATGAAGCTAACCACAAGAGCATAAGAAAGAGACCCAGTGATGAGAGTTCGTTGAAGTATGAGGCTCAAGAAGTATGAGACTGACTTCCACAACATTTACAGCATAGTGACAACCATAGTCTCTGTTGAAGACGTTGCTAAATTGATGCTATGAAGACAATTTGATGCATCAGTCTAGGGGGAGATTGTTAGGTCCTATAAGTGTGAGACTGAAGCATCAAATGTACGCAACAGTCTATGGTAGTTAACTGGGATTAACTGGGTTAGTTTGTATTAGGTTTGGACCTTTCTAGGTCATTTGGGCATGCCATAGGCCATGTGGGCCAGGCAAGCCCATAGGCAAGCCCATGAGGGGCATGCCTTACCCTAGGTATATAAGCTAAGCTTATTCATTTCTAAGGTTAGACTTTTGAAGACTTTGGGATTTCTTTAGAGAGAGCATCCATCTTGTACCAGACGGTTTTGCTTGTTCAAGTAATAGAATGGTGTGCAAGGTGTTAAAGTTGATTCGTGTTGTTCTTCATCTTTTCGGTTTTCTTGAAGATCACTAAGTTTGGATTCCGCCCATCCTTGGTGATTGTATGATATAGTTGATAGATCCAGATTATCGGGACTTACACTTTACCGAGCATTCAATATCATATCTTTACTAAATGCTCACTTTTCATTTCTTGTGACTGTATGGTTCTTATGAATCTAGAACTTGACAAGACAATACATTCCCCGTCCTTACTAACTATTCCAAGTAAGTACATGACTAAGGCATTAGGACTATAAACTCTATTTCCTTTTCAACCTTATTTTCTCTTTTTCTCCTTGCCAAATTTACCCTTAGTTAACCATTTTGAGCCTAAACCTTTCATTTCAAAACCCGCAAAATATCATTTGACATAAATCACCAATCACCCAAAACCACTTTTATTTTTACACCCATTTATTTTAGTAAACTTCGTTTGTTTTTTGAAATACACAAAAATATTTGACTTAGTTATCTCGTGAATAATTATTCTAAAAAAATTCTAGTTGCTTGAAATGAAATAAGCAAACTTATTGTTATAACCCTCTAGGTTGTACCTAAGTCACAAATAAATAAAATTTTCAAACGAAAACCGACATTTTACGACTTTAGCCACTTTTCAAATAAAACTACCCTACCCTTAACCAAAAACCTACCCTTTAAAGTCCTCTTGATATTTACAAATAATTATGTTAAAAAGGAGGAGGTTTGATTACTTGTCAAGCATATGGTAGGAGTAAGTTCCATACGGGGACCGAGTGTTTTACTTATACATCTTTGGAAGAGTGTTGAGTGATCACTTGTGAGGTGTGTGAATTTGTGTATCGTTTAATGAAATCGTAAAAGGCATGCCATGCCTAAAATTATTTATTTTTTTAAAATGAGTTCTAAATAACTCATGTCAAATAGGATTGTAAATAAAATAAAAACAAGAATAAAAATAACTTGGATTCCCGACACTCTACAAAGAAGACCCAAAAACTTTCTCTCTACCAATTCCATTTGGGTGTGTAAGCAATATTAAAGAGTTTTGCTTGAGTTCAAGCAAAGATTCAAGTGTAGGGGTATTTGATATGCACCAAATGCAACATATAAATTATATCAAATAAGGTATAAAATCAACCCTTTTTAGTACTAATGCTGAAAAAAGTGTGTTTCTTTGTATGCGTTTGATTTTCAGGATTAAAAAGCTTAAATGTATAAAAGGAACAAATTAACAATAAAAACTAGCATAAATACAAAAGAAGGAAAGTTGATATATCATATCATCCCTCCGAGCTTCACCCCAAGAACAAAAACAACAAATCAGAAGACAAGCACACAACATGCCCCACTCAAGGTTCCAAAAAGAAGAAGACAAACAGAAGCAGATAAGAGAAACAGGGCCGTGTCCCATGAACACGGGCCATGGTCAACTTCCAGATATGCAAATCTTAGATACTACAGCAAGTATTATGGCCCCGGGGCCGGGCAAGCATCCGGAATTACAAAATTATTAAATGAAGACAAAGAAGAAGGAGGCACGGGGCCATGCTCACCAGGCACGGGGTCGTGTAAAGCTTGTGTTTCTAGTTATAAAGAGGGACGCTTGGTTCAATTGCAATCCATCCCTTGGCAAACCACTTCTCTCACACCAGCCACCACTCCACCATCACAATACCACCATCATCCACCACATTCATCCATCATCCATCATCCATCTTTAGAGTGTGTGTAGCAGTCTCGGGATCCAAGATTGATTGTAAGAGTTTTTGTCAAACAAAGGCCATGCTTAGCTAATCTCTTACATCATTAGGTGAAGACAAGTCATTTATGTATTACTTTTTATTTACAAGCTTTGGTTAATTTTTTTAATTATGTTTGTATTAGTGACTTTAATATCTAGTTTTTTATATTGAAACTGAACTATATTTTATGTGGTGCGAGTGTGTTATAATTTTTGTTATATTTTAAGCACTTTTTACTCGTGGATTAAGCTTTGAATTTATAAAACACAATACAATACTACCACTCTACGCATGTTAGGGCAAGTGCACCCATCGTAGACAAGTATAGTGATGGTAAGATACCGAGATCGTCCAAGGACACAAGAGCTTTTAATACCGGATTATTGTTAACGTCTAATCTAACCAAATTTTGATAAAAGTTTTGAAAGTTTTAAAAAACAATAAAAATAAAAGCGTAAATGAAATGAAAAAAAATAAACAAGAAGAAATCACTTGGTTCCAACTCCTCTTTTATGTATCCTTTGATGATTTCCGCACTTTGTCTTTTTAAGAGATTATCTTAGTTATAGTGGCATGTCCCTTTTGTGAAGGCGACGCTACCCTTAACCATATTGGTCTGAGTCAGCAGGGTTACAGTTCCACAAGGTCGGATTATTGAAAGATAATTAAATAAGTTATTAATGCGAAAAGTGGTAGGCCCCTCTTGTGAAGGTGACGTTACCTCGGCCATATTGGTCTGAGTCAGCAGGGATACAGTCCTGCAAGGCCGGATAAAGTTTTAATAGTAGTTAATCTATAAAGGTTCAAATCATACTTACTTCCCACGATTTGATGATATTGCCTCAAGGGAATACCTAATAAACTTGAACCAAGTCCTCAAAGGATATATACACTGAACGAGGCAAGAACTTTAATCGAACACCCTTATAACCCCCTTCAAGGTAGTTAACGCGCTTTATATAGATTGTAATGACACGAATGAGTGAATCAATGAAACATGAAGAAATGTTTAACCAAAGTTCACATTCAATATAAAAAACTAGTTATTAAAGTCATTAATACATACCCAATTAAAAAGTTGCCAAAGATTAGAAATCAAAAGTAATACATAAAAGATTTGTCTTCACCAAGTGACCTAAGAGATTAGCCAAGCATGGCCTTTGTTTGACAAGAACTCTTACAATCAATCTTGGACCCTAAGACTACTACACACTTAGAAGATGAAATATGGATGACGGTGGTGGATGTTGGTGTTGTAGTGGTGGTGGATTGATGCCAAGTGTGAGAGAAATGGTTTGCCAAGGGATGCTTTTCTCTTGAACCAAACACCTCTATTTATAGCTGAAAATAGAGGGCAGACACACCCCATGCCCACCTGGCACGACCTCGTGGTCTTCTCTTCCTCTCCCTTCATTAACTGTAGATGTCAGGTCTTGTACCAACACACCTCGTGGTGTCATGGCACGGCCCCGTAGTCAGTGTACTTGTTGTACTATCACAGATTCTATGAATCCTAGAGTTGACCATGACATGTGTTGGGTTAGCACGACCCGTGTTGGTTTGTCTTTTGCTGTTGTTTTTTTCTGTAGGGAATCTCGACTTGGCATGACCCATGCCTGGTGGGCACGGTCCCATGCCTAAGCTTCTGTTCTTGTTATTTTGTTGATATGGATGTGGATGGGAGGTTTGGCAGGTTGTGTCAATCCTTCTTCTTTGTATTTGTGTTGGTTTCTACTGTTAATTTGTTCCTTTTATTCGTATAAGCTATTTTGATCCGAAAAAGAGTCGATTTTATGCCTTGTTTGATGTAATTTATATGTTGTATTTTGCACACATCATTATTCTATCATCCCTTCATGTTTTATTGATTCACTCATTCTTGTCTTTACGGTCTATATAAAGCGTATTAACTGTCTGGAAGGGGGTTACAAGGATGGTTGGGTAAAGTTCTTGCCTCGTTCAATGTATAGATCCTGCGAGGACTTGATTCAATCTTATTAGGACTTCCTTTGAGACAGATAGTATCAAATCGGGGGAAGTAAGAACGGATTGAATCCCTTATAAATAAACTACTATTAAAACTATAAACCACCCTTGCGGGACTATATCGCTGCTGACTTAGACCAATATAGCTGAGGGTAGCGTTGCCTCCAAAAGAGGGACATGTCATATTTTGCATTAGTATTACTAATTATCTTTCAATATTTCGGCCTTGCGAGACTGTATCCCTGCTAACTCAGATCAATATGGCTAAGGGAAGTGTTGCCTGCAAAAGAGGGACATGCCACTATAACTAAGATAATTTGGAAATTATCAAAGGATATGTAAACGACGAGTTGAAACCAAGTGATGTCACACCCCGACCCGCAGCGGAAAAGGTGATCGGGGCATGATTGGGTTATCATCAAAGCTCATGACATTTATTATAACGTTTCATATTCATTATTACAATTTAAAGGGAAACATACAATCTTAATTTCATCATGTCCTAAACATCATTCTAGACTTCATTGCTTTCTTCTAAGGCATTTCCTATGTTTTCCTTGCTTCATCCTGTTCACCTGTATCATGTGTAAAAATGGTTTTTTGGATCAACAACAAGTTGGCGAGTGAATCCTATGAAAAATATTTGAACAAGTTTATTGAATTGATTATAAAATAAAGTGCACGACCACATATGAGTAAATATAGATGTAAACATATTCATAAAACACTTAATATCAGATAATGCACTCACATACAATAATAAATTGTTTTGAGGCACGCGTTACTCAACCCGTCTCTCACGAGGAACTGATGGGCCTAATGAATGAGTTTTGCATACAACTTAACAATATGAAATACATGACTACAAACAATATATGTACATTCTAAGTTTAGATCACAATATGGTATGGCACAAGTTTAAATAAACGAGTTAATTTTAGTGACACATGACACACCCCAAAACGTGTAATTAAAAGGGGGAGTTGTAAGATTCACTCACTTTGGGTGCGTTCGGTTGATGATGTTGAATGCGCACGAAGTTTGATTTAACCACGAGTGAAACTAACCTAGATAATAACATAATGGTTCGGTAAATAAGCGGATTTTATAAATCAATTTTTGTAGGATTATTGGATATATTTTTGTGAGTTTAAGGCTATTTTCTAACTTTAAAAATGTTATTTTTAAGTATTTTTAATTGATTTTTAAATAAAACAAATAAATAAAAATGTTGACTTTTTGACCGTTGACCTGTTGACCGGTTTGATTGTGTAATTGTGTGCGCCGGGTGAGGCTCGAACCCGAGACCTCCCGTTCGCGTGCACGCAGCTCTACCAACTGAGCTACGTGTCTAACCTGAAATATTTCTGTTTTTAATTATATTTATATACTAATTGAATTAATCCGAAAATCATTTATTTTAAAAACGATTTTAATGACTCGCTCGGTGCTCTCCACAGGTCTCGAACACGGGACCTGTGGTTTAGGTTGACACACAGTCCACCGCTGGACTGTGTGTCTAACTTGGTAAATAATCTGATTTTTATTATACTTATATACAAACTAGATAATTTCATTTCTTCCTTATATAAAAAGTTTGATAATTGCCAGAACCGGTGCGGTAGTCTGGACTCGAACTCGCGACGTATGTTTTTAAACGCGCACACAGTCCACCACTGGACTGTGTGTCTATCTTGGTTATTATTCCGGTTTCTATTAAACTTAACATCTATTTGCAGTGAATCCAGTTCAGTTAAAAAAAACATTTTTATTAAGGCGAGTATGCGTGGGACAAGAATCGAACTCGGGACGTATGCGTGTTTATTTGCACACAGTCCACCGCTGGACTGTGTGTCTAACCCGAGATAAAACTTGATTTAAATTATATATATATATACTACAGAAAACTTCATCTTCTTCGTTAAGCTTCATCCAGAACCAATGTCTGACTGGTTCGACGATTTAATCAAGTCCTTTAGTGTGTTGTGATTAATTACATGTGAAATTAATAAAAAGAATGAGAGATTATGTGTAAGATATACCGAACAAGGCTCCTCTGTTTCGCCGGCGAAACTCCGATGACAGCAGGTTATTCCGGCGACGTGTGTCTTGCGGCAGAGGGTCTTCAGGGAGCTTGAGATGAGTGTGAGTGGCTTCGGTATGAGCTCTGGGTGTTCAGTTTTTAGAGTAAGGCACAGAGGAGAAAGGGTTCGGTTTTCCGGCGAGTTGCAGAAGTTTTCCGGCGAGTGAAATTACGTCGAGAAAGGGTGTGATTGTGAGCGAAAAGGCTAACAGAAGTTAGAGGGTGTATTTATAGGGCAGAACATCGACGAATTTGGTCCGTTTTCCGTCTTGATTCGTCGGTCAATAATTTTCCGGCGGTTATGACTTGTGTCGCGGGTTCAGACGTCGGTTATAACCGATGTAATAGTTAAGGCTTCGGTTAAATAAGAAGAAACTGTCCAATCTCGGCGAATTCGTCGGGATTTCCGACGACTGCGATTGGGCGCGTCAGTTTTGAATTCGAGTTTGATATTTGAATTAATTGTTTTGATATGTTAATAAAGAACACAAGTGGCGCAGTGGTTGAAGGATGTGTGTTAAGGCTTTGATGTTTATCCCCAGCTGACCCGGGTTCGAAACCCGGCAGCATTGTTTTATTTTTAAACCACTATTTTTAATACTTTTTCAAATATAAATTATATATTCCAATATACTTATTAATTATGTATCGTTTAAAATTAATTTGGGCATTAAATCCGCAACGAAATTTTTAACTGATTGTTCGGTTAATAAACGGAGCGGGTTTGGTAAATCCGATTTCTAACGGATGTTACAGTATCCCCTACTTTTTAGAAATTTCGTCCCGAAATTTAAGTAGTGATATATCTTGTCTATTTGTCTCTTTTATTACTTTCTTTTATTTCTTTATTTTACTAATTAAAAATCTTTCTCACAAAAAATCTTGATTATATTAGACGTCAATGATACTCCGGAATTAAAAGCTCTTGTGTCCTTGGATGACCTCGGTATCTTACCATCACTATACTACGTCAACGTTGAGTGCACTCGTCCTAGCGTGTTGTATAGAGTGATAGTGTTATATCGTGTTTTATAAATATAAAGCTCGAATAACAAGTGGAAAATATAATAAAAATATAAACACCCTCGCTCACGATTAGACTCCAACGACTCTAAAAAAGTAGTTAACGCAATCGCCAAAGAATCCCCGGCAACGGTGCCAAAATCTTGATGTGCTAAAAGTAGTTTATTAATTAACGACTAAATTAACCTAATCTAGACAGTAAGTTATACTCTAGACTCTCTAAGACTCGACTAAACTACTAACCGACAAGCGAACCGATCGACTCTAGTAATGCTAAGTAAGTCCGAAAATCGACTTTATCAGTTTTTATGTTTTTTAGGGGGGGTTCTAAAATCCTAAAAATGTAATTAATTAAAGACTAATTAACAAGAACAACTAAGACGCAAATAAGACTTGGGTTTAATTCAGATGTTGATGAAAGACTACCTAGGCTGGAATCTCGAATGCTAGTAGTTATATTTTTATCGGATACTAGTTATGGAACCGAGATCATAAGTTGCTAAACCTATAGAGAAATCGAGCAGGACCTCTGACCCTTCTTGGAAAGACACCTATGGAACTCTAAAGGTTGTTAATGTAGGTCCACCTGTGGATGGTGTTAAATCAGTTCTTTGTTCATATGACACACACACAAGCGCGGAATCCAAGTGTGCATGCAACCAAAGCAAAGTAAAGAACACGGGGTAACCAAAGATTCACTATCTTGATTAATGATTGAGAACAAGTACAAACATATACACACAATGCTCGTATGACTCAAACAAACTTGCTGTGTTCTTGTGTCTTCGTCTTCAGAGATAACAATCTCTCTAGTCAGTCTAGTGAGCTAGTCAACCAGTCAACTAGTTCTCAGGCAACCCCCAACTAAGAGGTATATGTCTGCTTATATAGTGTCTGTCTAGTTTCGTACGAAATACGAGTCTAGACATACTGAACACACTATTTCACACGAGTCACAACTCCAGGATTTTGTACGAGTCAGTGTTTCGTACGAAATGCTTATTTCGTACGAAACAAGTAACACACTTGTTACTCAAATTATTTCGTATGAATCACCTGATTCGTATGAAAACTCTGACTTGCATAAAATCCATTTTTCTGGAGAACGTGTGTAGACATGTCGTTTCCAAGATTCATCAGTACGCACACATGCAACTGATTAACACAGATAAGCTAAGATGTCATACTAGATCAAGATAGAAGGATATCTCGATCTATTCGACACGACCAAACCTATACAGACACTTGAGCAAAGAACGTACAATTACAACTGTAATTAAGAACAAGCGACAGACACAAAACTGTATCAACAAACTCCCCCTTGGATGTTGCTTGGTCTTCGGTCTTCGGTCTTTGGTCTTCAGACTTTGGTCTTCTCATAGAATGGTTTGGAGTATCAATAAACTCCCCCTGAAGATCTGCTATCCATTGATAGATCTGCTATCTAATGATTAGAGTATCAGGTCTTCGAACTTCTAAGAAACTTCAAATCTTTCTTGTTTCCTCTTCTGACTTGTCAGATTTCTTCGTTGCTGGTCTTTGTTTATGTTCTTTTGTATCAATCTGTACTCAATAGACAAATAGAATTAGAACACAACTTTCTCAGGGGATACATACGAAAGACTTATCATAAAATCTTCGTATGATTGTATTCCCTGAACGAATTACACACACTCGTATGAATTCCAGCAGCAGATTTGAGAAAAACAAGTGACCAAGTCAAAACAAATGACTAGGTTCATTCGTATTAGATACACACACTCAAACGAATTTCAGATTTTGGATTTCTTTTGATGAATTACTTGTTGCAAGATATTACTTTATGAAGTTGCGATATCAAACAGATGGTTTTCTGGCGTATCTTGGTAGAAAATCTCGAGTATCAACTTTGGCTAACTTTCAAAAAGTAATTACATAAGCAACTAAGTAAACTAGACATAAACTCAAAATATACAGATAAACTACAATCTTTTTTGAGTTTCAAGGTAAAGGAATCATACCAGCATTTTAATCTTTGTCAAAGACGGTATTAGTTTTTCAAAATTAAACAGATAAGTATTCAAATATGATTATCGGTATTGTTGTCCACGTAAGCTCAGACTTGTCAAATGTAATCATGATTCGGAGATATGATTAAGGTGTGGATTTATACTTACTAGCCGGTGTTCAACCACATCACGACACATTCCCGTATTAAGATATGCACAAGAGAAAATCTTACCGGTGAGTATACTGCTTTATCATCTGTTTTGACGTATATGAATGATGTGAGATACTCACTTATTTTTATTGAAAACAAGTCCTTTGTGATTTAATCACTTATTGATGAGGAACTTGATTTTCATATGCATGAGGGCACAGGAGTAAGTCCGTGAACAAGTTTGTACCATTGTACCGACAAAGAGACGAACTTAGCTCCCGCATAAAGCTGTGATATTTTATCACTTTTTTTGGGGATGTGATATTTTTATCACTTATTTGATGGTCGTATGCAGTATGTACACGTATGTATGATATCATGGAAGTTCTAGACTTGCGCCACCGTTATTTTCGGCAAAAGATTCAACCATGATACCCAGATGATAAGCCAGCATAAAGACCGTATATCTCAGAACCTCGGCACTCTATCAAACGAAATTTCGGTACCAAGACCATATGCCAATGAATGGTTCCCACCTGGCGTTCTGTTTGTTAAGTTTATATCAACCTGCACATTTTAATCTGATTGTGAGCCTACCGATACATCATAATTAAAGCTACTTATCAATCTTCTTTCTATGCTTTTAACCTTTCTGACAGATTTATCGGTGAATTTCATCATCTTCAACTTATCCAAGAGACTCATTTTTTATTTTTCTGAGGTTTTTGTATTTTTCTGAATTTTCTCCCCCTTAAACAAAGAAGGTAAATAAAAGACATATTTTTGTATTTTCTTGAAATTTACTCCCCCTAAAATATAAAACTGAAAATCTTTTGTAGTTTTAGATTTTTTTGAAAAGTATATACAAAAATAGTTAGCCATGGTTGAGTTACTCGGGTTTCACCTTGATGTCGTTGACCAAAAGTAGATAATCAAAACGCGATTTATCAAAGGCTTTGGTAAAAAGGTCGGCACGTTGGTGATCAGTGTGGATTTTAACAACATCGATAAGTCTATTTTCATAACAATCTCGTATGAAATGATACTTAATTTCAATGTGTTTTGTTTTTGAATGTTGTATAGGATTCCGAGTGATCTGTAAAGCAGCTTCATTATCAACAAAAATAGGAGTAGTAAGAAATTCAAAACCTTAGTCCCGCATCTGCTATTGAATCCATAGATCTTGAGAGCAGCAACTAGAAGCTGAAATATACTCAGCCTCACATGTTGATGTAGCTACACAAGTCTGCTTTTTTGCATTGCCATGTGACTAGGAAATTTCCCAAGAATTGACATCCCGCTGTTGTTGACTTTGCATCGATTTTGCAGCCGCCATGATCAGAATCACTGAATACTGTCAGATCAAAGTTATCATCCTTAGGGTACCATAGACCAGTGTCAGGGCGACCCTTTAGATAACGAAAGATCCTTTTCACAGCCATCAGATGAGAAACCTTCGGACTAGACTGATAGCGCGCCAGAAGGCATGTTGGGTACATTATGTCGGGTCTTGAAGCAGTAAGATACATGAGAGATCCGATCATAGCACGATAGAGAGATGGTTCTACATGTTCACCCATTCCGTCTGGAGTAATCCCATGCTTTTGAGCTAATGGAGTTCCCAAAGGCTTTGAGTCACATCTGAAATCACTTGAGAATATCTTCGACGTACTTGGTTTGATGGATAAAAATCCCTAACTTTGATTGCTAAACCAGCAAACGTAAAAAGAAAGTCATTTCTCACATTGCGCTCATCTCGAACTTCTCCTGCATAATCTATTCGAATTCTTTGCACATTCGAGTGTTAGTAGACCCAAAAATAATATCATCAACATAAACCTGTACTAACAGTAAATCCTTGTCATGTTCCTTGATAAAGAGAGTACAGTCGATCAGGCCTCATCGAAAACCATTCTTCAACAGATAGGTAGACAACGTTTCATACCAAGCCCTCGGAGCTTGATGAAGACCATATAACGCCTTGTTGAGAAGCCAAACCTTGTCAGGATGGAGAGGATCTTCAAAACCTGGCGGTTGCTCAACATATACTTCCTCTTCTACCGCAACATGAAGAAATGCACTCTTCACATCCATCTGATAAACGGTGAACTTCTTGAAGGACGCATAAGCCAAAAATATTCTTATGGCCTCAAGTCGTGCAACCGGGGCATAAACTTCATAGTAATCGATCCCTTCGACCTGATTACAACCTTGAACAACCAATCGCGCTTTGTTTCTCACAACAACACCTCGGTCATCCTTCTTGCACATGTACACCCATCGTGTACCAATCTTCTTGTAGCCGTCAGGCCTATCAACTAATTTCCAGACGCCTAACTTCTGAAACTGCTGAAGTTCTTCCTGCATGGCTTCAACCCAAGAGTCTTCTTTCATTTCCTCCTTCCAAGATTTTGGTTCTACTTGGCACACATAGCAGGCAAAAGACCAATCATTCAGACCACCATATTCCCTGATTTCTGAATACAATCCAGCATTCTGGTTGTTTCGAAGCTGATTACGAGTCTGCACACCACTCTGGACATCTCCAATAATATTCAGCTGAGGATGGATATTATGAATACGAGTTTTTGGCACATCAGGAACTCGAGAATTTATTTCCAAATTGTTGATATTTAGATCAACAGTTAAATCGATAGCTGGATTTGATGACGTTGTAGATGCCTGACCTTCAGTCATTCCTTGAGGTTGAATATTTGATGTACCATCCGAAATTCCATGAATCGCACCAGAGGCAGCTTCATTTGCATCATGAAACTCATCATCTTTTGATGAAACATTATAATCCGCAGCGTCTTCGAATTCCTCATTTTGAACAAGATTGTTAACCAAAGTCGACACTTGAGGGTTAACAATAATTGGTCGAACTAATGACGAGTCTACTGAAGTATCACTTTCCAATAACATCTGAGCAGCAGCTGTTGCATCATCAAAAGTTGGCAGATTAAAGGAGTCAAATAGCCCATCGTAGTCAAACATCCAAGGAGCACCCGAGCTCTTGTAACTTCTGTATATCTCTGAACCTTGACTTCACCGCATTCTTCAATCTTCTTCGAAGACAAATTCCACACCCGGAAATTTGGAGTAGCATATCCAAGAAAGAAACCTTCGATAGCCTTGGGACCAAACTTTCCAAGTGGGTCGATCATCGTGCATGGAGCTCCAAAAGGTTCTAAGAAAGAAACATCTGGTTTCCTTTTATGTAACAACTCAAAGCATGTCTTCCCATGTCTCTTCACCGTCAGAACTCTATTCAACATATAACACGCAGTAGCAACAACTTCTCCCCAAAATTGAACGGGAAGTTCTGATTCTACTAACATGGTTCTTGCAGTTTCAATAAGAGTTCTATTCTTCCTCTCAGTGACGCCATTTTGTTGTGGAGTGTATCGAGAACTGTACTCATGCAGAATACCCTTTGAGGAACAGTACTCATCCATAACTTACTTGAACTCGGTGCCATTGTCGCTTCTGATTCTCCTTACTTTCAGATTATACAAATTTTCAAGCATAGTCAGGAGATTCTTGAGGATAGTAGGAACTTCACTCTTGTGTGCCAGCATGTTTACCCATGACTATCTGGAATAGTCATCAGTAACTACCAGACAATAAGAATCACCAAAGGTTGTCTTGTGTTTCATAGGTCCAAAGAGGTCCATATGAAGACGTTCCAATGGCATATTCACAGTGTTGATCTTCTTCACAGGATGGGACTTTCTTGCTTGCTTCCCTTTCTGGCATGATACACAAACGTCTTGAAGATGAAAATTCTTCACTGGTACACCATTCACTAGATTGTTCTTCACCAAATTGTTCATTTTTCTCAGGTGAATGTGTCCCATACGTCTGTGCCAAGAGATTGATTCCTTTTCGGTGGCTTTAGAGACAAAACATGTGACTTGTGCAGATGTTGTAATAGCTTGGCTCATATCAAGAATATACAAATCATTAATTATTGGAGCCGACAGGAGAATCCATTCCTTAGGGATCTTGAATCCAGGCTTCAGCACATAACATCCGCCATCATCAAAAAGTACCGTGAACTTCTTGTCGCAGATTTGAGAAACGCTAAGAAGATTGTGATCAATTTGCCGCACATAATTGATCTTGTTGAAGCTCACAAAACCATTGGAGACCATTCCTTCTCCAGTGATGTATCCACCTTTGTCACCAGCAAAAGCAACATAACCACCCCTTATGCTTTTCACGTCATATAGGAGCCCCAAGTCGCCCGTCATGTGCCTTGATGCTCCGCTGTCAACAATCCAATGACTGTTTACAGTTCCTCCTAGAACACCCTGCACATTGCACAAACAAGATTAGTTTGAGACGGGGACCCAAGCCTTAGTGGTCCTGGGTCGTCCCTTATCATCGAGAAATGTAATCTCAATTTCTTGATGATTAACAAACTGAGAGACACCTTTTGAACCATTACCGGTCTTCTGTTTCCAAGATCAGCTTTAACAGTTTCTGGTTTTGTTGACTTTGAAGATCTTTGATCTTTTTTCGAAGAATCCGATTTTAAAGCTTTCTCAACTGCTATTACTTGTTTACGTTTTTGTTTCTCTTTTTGATCTTTAATAATTCGTTTATCTTGTGACGGAGAAACAGATTTACGTTTGCAAGTTGGTTCATGAGGGGTTTTCTCTATACATCTTGATTTGGCTGGATTTTGACAATCCTTTATAATATGGCCAAATTCTCCACATTTGAAACATGTTCTCCTTTCAACAAAACTAGGAGATCGTGTTTCTCGGCTTGATGTTGAACTTGTGGGTCTTGAGGTACTGGGTTTATTACATCCATCAATGTGTTGAGTGTAATTGTTTTACTGTTTCTTTTCAAAATCTTAACTTTCTTTACAAAATCAACATTAGATTTTCCTTGAAAAGTTTCGACTTTATCGGTACCTTTAGAACTCACAAATTTAACAGTTTTGGCCTTTTTCTGGTAACGAGAGCCTTTTGCTTCAACCTTCAGTCGAGAAACTGTAGACTTTTCAACTCGCTTCCATTGTTTTTCTTTTGAAGCGGATAATGGTTGTGATTTGGTTGACTTTTTCTTCTCTAAAGGTTTGGTTTTTGACTTTACAAACACCTGATCTATAGAGATTGGATTTACGTTTTTAATTGGAAAATCTTTGTTTGAATAGATTTTCTTATCTCCAACCAAAGTATACAGCACACTATCTACTTCTTGTGTAGACACACTTGTCTTCACAGATTTCTTAGGAACAGGCTCTTGATTCTCAACAGATTGAGTACTAAGAGTAGTAGAAGATTCTACTCTTTTCCTTTCATCAAGAGGCTGATCCTGATTATCATTTCTTGATTCATCATCTGATGTATCATCTTCTTCTTCATCAGATGATGAAATTTCTGGCTTGCTTGGTTCTTGAGAGGAATTTCCTAGTTTGAACCCTAACCCTGCTGCAAATTCCTCAGGATTCAAAGGTACAGAGGGTTCAAAACGAGGCATCTCCTCTTCATCAGGCATTTTGGTATAGTTATGTTTCATTGGGGGTGGACACGACTTATGCCCTATGCATTGAGCATCTCCCTTTAGTTTTTGAACTTCAATAATATGATCAAGTACATATTGGGAGTTGGAATAACTTTCAATTTGCATTTGATCGAATCATATTCGCATTTGGCGATGGCTAACTCTTTCTTTGTTTCTTCTAGGAGATTAATGTAGTTATTAATTCCTGTCTGTTTATTCAAAACTGTTCTTGTCAATTCAGAAACACTTTTCTTAAGGGTTTCTATTACAGATTTGAATTCTTTTTCATTTCTAGTTAGCGCCAAATTCGTCTCTTTGCATTTTGATAGTTCAACCACTAAATTCTAGTTTTGACTGTTGACCGTTTCATATTTTATTTTTAACTCAACACAGTCATTGTAAACAGTAGGAGGTTCAGAATTTACCTGTTTTGACGAACCTTCAACATTTGCCATGAAGGCAGTGTGATGAGGAAAAGTTGCACCATCTATAGAGAGTGCCTCTGTCTCTTTTACCGCAGCTTCTGCATTCCCCATCATACTTACCTTTTCACTTTTCAACATCTCAGCTTCACTCAGCAACTCTTCAACCTTAGCATCACTTCCTTTCTTCACATCTGAATCCGATCCATAACCATCTGAACTTGAACATTCTTCATCAGAACTACCAGCATCCCCAGATGTATCATTATTATTTGGAGTATTGATGTTGTGATCATGCTTGATTTGATCCACGATCCTTGCATAGCATGCAGTTCTTCCGTTGTTCTCAGTTCCCAACTGTACTGACCAATCGCATCCTTCATCAGATTGAACTACCAAAGCTCTATGTGTGTTTGAAGGTCCTGATTGATTGGTGTTGTTAGAGTTGCCAACAGCTACTATTCTTCTTTCATTGTGGTAATGTGCTGTGTTGGATGGTTGAGACTAATCTCGAAAGGGGTTGTGATTTCCTTCCTTGCTGGGTCTTGTGCATTCCCGCTTAAAGTGACCTCTTTCTCCACAGTTGAAGCAAGTAACGGCGGTTTTGTCAAAGCCGTATTTAGTATCCTTCTTGCTTTCCAAACTGGTTCTCCCGTTCTTCTCATATAATCATTCGCTCTTCTCAAAAAGCTTGCAAATGGGCACTTGATGTCCATCAATTCCATTTCATCTCGGTCAATTTGTTCATAGTCTTCGTTTGTCAAATTAATGTTCCCTATTTGACCTGCAACTAAACCACAATATGGACTGACCATGGTATTTAGAAGTTATGCATGTTCCTGTGCAACTTCTACGTTGATTTTGGAAAGATTTGACGTGTCAAGTTTGACAGTGTTGGGAATTGCCGATTGATTGTTGCTTCCATAGAAAGCTTGTTGAGGAGCTTGCTGTGGAGCTTTATGCGCTAAATCCCTTGGCTGTGGAAGGAAGGCTTTCGGATCAAAAGTCTGTCCATAGGCTTGATTACTCGAACCTGTAGATTGACTTGTTTGAACTGGTTGGGGTAGAAACGGGTTCACGTTTGACACAAATGCGGTCTGCAGCTTCGGTTGCTGACTTGAACTTGTACCTGCATTTATACTTCCAAAGTACATCTCAGGGTTTTGTGGAGCAGAGACTCGTTGTGCCTTTCGGAGTTCTTCTTCATTCTTGTTCTCCAGTTTTTGCACAAATTCATAAATACTTATTGAGTCCAAAACACCTGTATGTTTTAATAGACCAATAAATTGACCCCATTTTGGAGGTAAAGCATCAACAAATCGCATCACAATTTCTTGTGGTGCTGCTAACACTTTATACGAGTACATTTCACTGAGAAGATGATAAAACCGAGTGGTCATATCATTCAAGGTTTTGTTTTCCATGAACATAAAACCTTCAAACTCTTTCTTGAGCAGATCATGCCGAATCTTCCTGGTAGCAGCGTTACCTTCACCTCTTGCTTCCAAAGTGTCCCACAAATTTTTCGTTGTAGTACAATACACAAACTGATGATAAATGTCTTTATGCAGAGCTTGTGTGAGGATAGCAAATGCCTTTTTCTCTAGATCGTAAGCTTTCTTGTCACTTTTGACTAGATTGGCCAATGAGGTTGGATTTGATCCAGCTTCTTCAAGTGCTTCATTGTAGGGGGTAGTGAAACACGTCCACAATTCTGTGTTCTATCCAAGAACGTATGTATGAAAACGACTTTTCCAAGAAGGATAATCGTTCATATGATTTAGCTTAGGCGGATGGTTGTTACTCCCTGTTTCACTTTCGCTTATTAACAGAGTTTGGATGCTTTGATTTTGATTCGCAACACACGCCCATTGATTTGCAGAGATCATTGCTGTATGTTGAGGCATCAAAGATTTTACCCATGATGTTGTGGAGCTTTGCGAAGACTCCTGATTTGAGCTTGAACAACTCCAACCCCACGGGTTAGAACTTATTATATTTTCTTGTTTAATGAAAATTTAAAGGTTTTAAAGTTTCACGATTATAATTACCTTGTAAAAAGATCTGAAAATATGATAAATTCTTAAAATCACAAAGCTTTGAAAAACACGAAAAACAAACAAAAACCAAAGTTATTCGTACGAAACTAATTTCGTGCGGATAACACCCTATTTCGTACGAACCACACAGTTTCGTGCGAAACAGTTGTTTTGTGCGAGACAAGGTGTTTTCGTGCAAATCAGATGTTTTGCACTAAACTTTTCAATCACACAAACTGTTTTGTTCAGTGTTTTTCAGAGGAATCTTTTCAGAAATGGTTTGGTGAGAAATTTCCTTTCTTGTGTAGACCTGCTTTTTCGAAAATACCTGTTGTCTTACCCACTTTTAGTTAAAACACAGATTTTTAACATTCCACAGTCCAAGTCCAGATCCAAGTAAGAAAATGTCAACCCTACCAAAACTAATCAGATTCAAATTTTTTTTGCAGATTTCTTCTTCAAGGGTGTTCTTCAGAAAAATTTTACCATAAAATTTTTTGTATGCAACAGATTTTAACCAAGTGTTAAGTTAGTTATCTATCTAAAACTTAAGTTTTCTGCTGGAGGCTCAAGAACACTTCAGAAATCTTCAAACTAGCTCAGACACAACTAAGCCCGGTTTTGAACAAGGAAAGAGCCAATGCTCTGATACCACTTGGAGGTCCACCTGCGGATGGTGTTAAACCAGTTCCTTGTTTATATGACACTCACAAGTGCGGAATCCAAGTGTGCATGCAACCAAAGCAAAGTAAAGAACACGAGGTAACCAAATATTCACTATCTTGATTAATGATTGAGAACAAGTACAAACATATACACAATGCTCGTATGACTCAAACAAACTTGTTGTGTTCTTGTGTCTTCGTCTTCAGAGATAACAATCTCTCTGGTCAGTCTGGTGAGCTAGTCAATCAGTCAACTAGTTCTCAGGCAACCCCCAACTAAGAGGTACATGTCTGCTTATATAGTGTCTGTCTAGTTTCGTACGAAATACGAGTCTAGACATACTGAACACACTATTTCACACAAGTCACAACTCCAGGATTTTGTACGAGTTAGTGTTTCGTACGAAACAAGTAACACACTTGTTACTCAAATTATTTCATACGAATCACTTGATTCGTACGAAAACTCTGACTCGTATAAAATCCATTTTTCTGGAGAACGTGTGTAGACATGTCGTTTCCAAGATTCATCAGTACGCACACATGCAACTGATTAACACAGACAAGCTAAGATGTCATACTAGATTAAGATAGAAGGATATCTCGGTCTATTCGACACGACCAAACCTATACAGACACTTGAGCGAAGACCGTACAATTACAACTGTAATTAAGAACAAGCGACAGACACAAAACTGTGTCAACAAAGAACACTTGTTTCATCTACACTCCCTTATGGTTATCTAACTTATTTATGTGAAGTACCTTAAAATGACCAACTCCCTCATGGTATGAAAGTCTAAGGTAACTTGGGTTCTTTATTCGACTAAATAGACAATGATTGATAAGGCAACTAAGACAGGATTCTTACAAGGACCTACCTAGCAATTTACCAACCTAGACCTACTGATAACCTCACACCTCTCGGTTTTTAAGATTAGTCGAACACCTAGACCTACTCAATTATTAAATATCACTTTTATGGTATATATGCCGATTAACCAAACAAATCACAAATGCAAAGTCAATGATCTAGCACAATCCTATTTTATGAACCACATTCAACTAAGATCGTGCGAAGAAATAAACAATGATTAAACAAATCTAGATACGCAAACACACCGCTAAAATCAAGTTTCATTATTTTAACATAAAAAATCCATAAATAATAAATATCCGAAAAAATAATAACTTTAACATCCGTTCATCATTAGCCTAAGTAGTACTTAAGTTTTAGCCAAACATGATGAATAATTAGAAAACAAAAGGTTTAACAAGGCAATAAAATATGATTAAGAATCAAAAGTTGAAGAACAAGTAAACCCGGATGATAAGACCACTAGCTGAATGTTCCTAGAGCTTCCAACCTTCAACCGATGCTTCTTCTCCCTCGAAAATGCTCCAAAAGCTTGCTAATTTTCGCCTAATATATTGTAGATTCTTCTAGGTTTGGACATGTTTCAATAATATGTCTTTATAGGTTTGTATGAGAAAACAACCAACAGAACCATGAAACTGTGTGAAAACAACCTCCCCACGTCCCGTAGGGAGGATATAGGAGCTGAACGTGCGACGCCGCGTGCTTTTAAACTTCCGGACCAATGCAATCTTGACCAACTGAACTCGTTCCGGATCTTCGTTTATGCAATATAGGCTATGTTTTAAGCTCTTTTCAGCAACTTTAAGTCCCGAGGCCTGGAAAATGCAAAGAGTTCTGTAGTATACACATTCTTCCAAAAAACTGAATAAAATATAACAAAAACAGCACAAAATTTACATGGAATATAGATGTGTTTTACAATAAATCAGACACTTATACGTAATTCTTATTAACCACTTTTCTGCTTTTAAGATTACTTTAAACCCCACAACCACTGCCTTTGACCACCGTCACTGGTGGAGCAAAACCACACTTTCCGGCATCAAAACTACTAACCACCCCATCTTTTTCGGCAGATCTACAATCGAACCACACAATCAACCAATCAACCTCACCTATAGGGGTGATCAAAATGAAAGGGTTTATAGTATATTGGTTTCGGTCTATGAAATGGAATTGAAATGGAAGCATAAAACGAACTGGAACATGCGACATGTGTAATTAAGGGTGAAATGGTAGCTAGAAAATAAATGGAGCCAAACGGTGAAGTTTTGTGAATATATTAAGTTAGTTCGAGGTTTTCTTATGGAAACCAGGATACCCGGTATTTTAGTTATGTCTAGGTCTCGTTCTTGGGTTTTATATAATTCGGGTATCGGGTCGGTTAGTTGTCGGGTCGGGTCGGTCCGGGTCTTTGACTTTGCTCACCCCTAATATGAAATATATGAACTGAATGTATAAAAGCTAGAAATATTTGAAAATATGAATGATTTGCTTCAGTTTAGCTAATTTTGATTAAAAGAGAGTACAAAAAATTGATAACTGGTGTTTGGTTTATTTGGCTTTCAATATTCGATTGATATCGGTTGGTTTCATCTCTTATCGGTTTGGTATAGGTTAACGACTTAGTTATTACTCACTGATAACCAGTTTTAGTTAATAACCAATAGGTACGCGCGCGATGCAGCAGGAAACACAGACGTTGCCACAGTGTGCACCTGTCACACCCCGGATTTCCAACCCCGAAATCCATACACCGGTGGGCCCGGGTGGGGAGTATCGTGACGTCAGTTGATAATCATCATAGTCAATTAAACACGGCACAGCGGAAATCTTGGAGTAAAATTACTATTACAAACCGAATGTTCGAAAATACAAAATAATATACAAGCTTGTAATAAAAGATCGACAGGCGGATCATAATTGTACATGGAAAAAATATAAAACAGACTTTGGGCAGATTTAGGATTTGCAAGATCCTCTATCACTACCGAGCACTTCCGGCCTATTTCCATATTGTACCTGCAGATTTGTCTTTTGAAAATACGTCAGCTTTCGCTGGTAAATACACCCAACCGACTCATTTTGAAAACATTTCAAAAATGTTTTAAGTGCATATCAGCACAAAATCTTTTTATAACTTGGGTTAATTGACCGTCCAACCTTGTTAACAGATTTACATGTTTGTCATACATACGGGGCTCGGCACGAAAACTGAGACACAATTAACGTGCACACCACTTTGGACTCACGAAGGAGTCAATTCCTCCCAACCTTGTGGGAATGCATAATTGAGCGTCTATCGGGTTTATGCCTACACCCGCGCTAAGGTCGCGGCCATTTCGATTGTAATGAGCCGAGGATATCCAGGACACGGTAGTTAACCCCTGATGTTGATTATCAAACAAAACTGATTAAAACAAAACATGCGGATTGATTATCTCCAAACCGACGTTCGATTGAATCCCATTTCCGACCAAGCGGTAATAATTTACCGTAACCCAAGCCCGTATAAGGGAAATAAGTCGAGAGTATTTACCTGAGCTAGTCTTCTTTAAAAATTTTAATAACTCAACCGTACACAAAAGAGCTAAGCGGAATAGCATTTACTGACAAGTCTCAAGTCTGGATTATGGCATAAACTAACCAATTAAATACTAACGGTCTTATTTAAGTCATAGACTTAGACCGACTAGCGTACTTGACCAAAACGTACGACGCTTATTAAATGATGATTGGATAGAATGTAGTTTAATCCCAACAAGTACCTTGACTTGTTTATTATGGGTAAACTATCAACTTTCTGGATTTTGAAACTTAAATGACAAGGTTAAACCCGTTTCGGTTAATTTTCGAAAAATAGTTACATATACGTAACCGTGCGCATGTTAGCGATATCGGGTAACCGGATAAGTCATGGACAAGTTCTATATGCCATTATATTTTAAATAAGTTAAGATATCAGTAGGATATCAACTTATATGCCCGTTAAGGTTTTAAAACGAAATTATGCCTCATAAGGGCAATTTGGTAATTTTACACATAGTTTATAAATTATTTGGGATTCTGAGTTTATAACATGTACCTACTATAAATATGTTTAACAATAAGTTTTAAAATCAGTAGGTATCAAGTCTTGGTCAATAATATGGTTTAAAACCATATTATGCGCCGAAACGGCGCTTATGTCGTAATATGACGTCTTTAGGTGATGTTATGAAAACTGATGTTAAAGTCAGATTAAAATGTTTAAAATACGTTATTTAATATAACATATCAGTAGGTAAATGATTTACCTTAAAAATATTTGATTAAATCTATTTTATAAGCCACAAGGGCTAAAATCGTCAATTACCGACATAGTTTAAGAACCTGCTTGAAAACTCAGTTTATAACATGGTTGAACATCCCAAATAAACCTAATTTTAATATTACATCAGTAGAAACTCATTTTCAAGTTCATTACCATTTAAAACATTGTTTTACGCAAAAAGGGCATTTTGGTCAAATATGGCATAATTATGGAACTTGCGCATAAACTTGGATTCTGATTATGATCATGTAATATAACCTCAGAGGGTTATGCTACATTATATTATGATCATAATGCAACTTTAGATTAGTAGGTAACTAATCTAAATCGGATCAGAATCGAAAGTTAAAGCAGAAGTCAAACTTCGCGACTTTCGGTTGTGAACCGACCCTAGAACTGAAATTGACGAGCCGAACATGTTCTTACATGTTCTAATAATTATTACCAACTTGTTTAAGTGTCAAAACAGGTTTTATAACATGTATAAGATCAATTTATAATTTTTCGGAAAAATGGCCTATTTGACTTTCTAATATCATAACTTTAACCCGTCAATTGGTCTAGCAAACGTGATCTTACGGAGGTGCCCTTTATAGGGATTAACACCTACCTTATTACGATCACTTAGCCATGTTCATTTCGAACAATGGCTGGACCATAATGGTCTTAACCGAAAGTCAAAGCGTTTTACGAAAATGCTTGACTTTTGGCTATAAAAGCCTATAAACGAAAATGCAAGAGCAAGGAACACTTACAATAGGTTCCTACAATGCAAGAGAACTAAGTTGGATGCTCCTTTCAGCTAGGAACTTCCATAGGAGGAAGAAGAGTGAATGAGAAAGGTGCAAGTTGAAATGGTGAACTTAAGCACCTATTTATAGTTGGAGAGCTTAAAGGAGAAGCCATGTGTTTAGGGGTGTTAGAAGAAGCTTACAAGTGTCCCAAAACGTGGCATGGCAATTTAGAGAAGCCATGGTTCGATTTAATGGTTTTGGAGTTTTGCTTGGTCACCAAACAAAACTTTCTGCTGTAGAGGCTTTCTGGCGCCCCGCGAGAGACCTAGGCCTGGTCTCTCGCGGTCCGCGACCGCCCTTTGGCCAGTTTCAAAGTTTGACACTTTTAACCCCTTAACTTATAAAAGCTTATAAAAACCTATTTAAACACCATGTTGGCACTTTTAGCCCTCCGTAGACAATATTTGGCATACCCGGGATTATACCCGGACATTGTCGAGCTTCTCGGTTTGTTAAAAGGTCACACAGAGGTTTGAATTAACATGTTGACACTTTTAATCCCTCCATCATCCAACTTTCACATATTTACAAAATTGAACTCTCTCGTCCAACAAATGGCACGTCTGAGAGTTAGGACTTCACAAAGGATCACTCAGAGGCTTATGATAAGCATGTTGATTCCGATGTCACTCAGAGGCTGGGCATGTTGACATATCAGTCACTCAGAGGCCAAATTTCAAGCATCTTGACGTATCAGTCACTTAGAGGCTAATGATTTAAGCAGGTTGACATATCAGTCACTTAGAGGCTGTTATTTGTGCATGTTGACATCGGATCGTCACTCAGAGGCTTAGATTGAGCATGTTGACACCTTTAGTCCTTATTGGTCTTTAACAGACTATATTTAAAATACAACACGTGCCACTATACTATTGGACACTATTTTACATGGTGTTACATCCTCACCCCCTTAAAATAAATCTCGACCTGGAGATTTTATTAAAAAAGATGGGGGTACTTTTGTTGCATCGTGGACTCAACCTCCCATGTATACTCGGGACCTCTAAAAGCGTCCTACTTAACCTTTACTATAGGTATCAATTTTCTTCGGAGCTTCTTTACCTGTCGATCCTCGATCGAAATTGGTTTCTCAACGAACCTCGGGTTTTCATCTATCTGCACAACTTTGTGCGACATTGCTAGCGACTCATCAGCTAGACATTTCTTAAGATTAGATATGTGGAATACATCATGGATTCCACTAAGCTCCTCTAGCAATCTGAGCTTATAAGCCACAGTGCCGACACATTCGATTGTCTCGAAGGGTCCTATATATCTTGGGCTTAACTTGTCCTTCTTTCCAAAATGCACCACACCTTTCGAGGGTGATACTTTCAGCATGACTTTGTCCCCTACTTGGAACCGAAGAGGTTTACGCCTCTTGTCAGCATAGCTTTTCTACCTGTCCCTGGCAGCTTTGAGACGATCACGAATTTGCATAATCTTTTCCGTGGTCTCCAGGACAATCTCAGGTCCTGATAGTTGGGCCTCCCCAACTTCTGCCCAATATACGGGCGTTCTACATTTCTCCCATACAAGGCCTCAAAAGGAGCAGCCTTGATGCTAGTATGATGACTGTTATTGTAGGAGAATTCTATTAGGGGTAAATGGTCATCCCAACTTCCACCTAAATCAATCACACATGCCCTAAGCATGTCTTCCAGAGTCTAAATAGTACGCTCACTTTGACCATCAGTCTGCTGATGGTAAGCCGTACTGAAATTTAATCGTGTGCCTAAGGATTTTTGGAAACTTTTCCAAAAGTGAGATGTGTATCTAGTATCTCTATCAGATACAATAGATACCGGCACACCGTGTAGGGACACAATCTTGTCCACGTACAACTTAGCCAATTTGTCAGAACTATAAGTGTCTTTAATTGGCAAGAAATGTGTTGACTTAGTCAGCCTATCCACTATGACCCAAATAGTGTCGTTTCCACTTTTGTTCTTAGGTAACTTGGTAATTAAGTCCATAGTTACCATTTCCAAGTGGGAATTCCAAGTTGTTGTAGAAGTCCTGACGGTTTCTGATGTTCGGCCTAACTTGCGAACCCGTCAGACACTTATCTACATGAGTGGCTATGGATTTCTTCAAACCCATCCACTAATAATTCTTCTTTAGGTCTTGATACATTTTGTCACCACCCGGGTGAACAGAGTATCTCGAATTATGCGCTTCTTGGAGGATTAGTTCTCTGAGTCCTCTAAAGATCGGAACCCAAATTCTATCATTTAATCTTAGAATTCCGTCCTTTCCAGGCGTTAACTGATCCACAGTTCCGCCTAATCCCTAATTAGGAATATTATCCTCTAACAGGGCTTGTTTTGCGCATCTAATAGCTTCTCATTTAAGCTATTTCTGAGCTCAATGCTCTTAGCGTTAATACTAATAGGTTTAATCTTTTCCTTGCGACTTAAGGCATCGGCAACTACATTTGCCTTGCCTGGATGGTAGCGAATCTCGTAATCATAATCATTAAGTGTTCCCATCCATCGGCGTTGTCGCATGTTCAATTCTTTCTGATTGAACAGATGTTGGAGACTTTTATGGTCTGTGTATATAATACATTTCGTGCCATACAAGTAATGTCTCCATAGTTTTAGTGCAAATATAACGGCACCCAATTCCAAATCATGGTGGTGTAATTCTTTTCATGCACCTTTAATTGTCGTGATGCATAGGCAATCACCTTGCCTTTTTGCATTAGCAGACAGCCATACCGGTGTGTGATGCATCACAATAAACAATAAATTCCTCAATACCCTCAGGTAGAGATAACACAGGAGCGTTGCTCAACTTGTTTTTAAGAACCTAAAAGATTCTTGTTGTTTTGGACCTCAGTTATACTTAACATTCTTACGGGTGAAGGAAGTTAAAGGAGTGGCTATTCTTAAAAAGTTCTCAATGAACCTCCTATAGTATCCAGTCAATCCCAAGAAACTACGAACCTCCGTTGGGGTCTTGGGCACTTCCCAATTCATTATAGCCTCAATTTTGGTGGGATCCACTTGGATACCATGCTCACTTACCATGTGTCCAAGAAATTGGACTTCTCTATGCCAAAATTCGCATTTAGAGAACTTTGCATAAAGTTTTTCCTGCCTTAATAATTCTAGAATGCACCAAAGATGTTTCTTGTGATCATCTTGATTACGAGAATAAATAAGTATGTCGTCAATGAAGACAATGACAAACTTATCCAAATATGGCTTGCAGACTCTATTCATGAGATCCATGAATGCTGCCGGTGCATTTGTGAGCCCAAAAATCACTAAGAATTCAAAATGACCATAGCGGGTCCTGAAGTCTGTCTTAGGAACATCTTCACTTCTAACCTTCAGTTGATGATATCCTGATCTCAAATCTATCTTAGAAAAGTAACTAGCCCCTTAAAGCTGGTCGAATAACTCATCGATCCTGGGCAGAGGATATCTATTGTTAAATGTTAGTTTGTTCAGCTCTCGGTAGTCAATGCACATCCGCATTGAACCGTCTTTCTTCTTTACAACTAAAATAGGAGCTCCCCAAGGCGAGAAACTAGGCTGTATAAAGCCTTTCTCTAAGAGTTCGTCCAATTGAACTCTTAACTCATTCATTTCGGTTAGAGCTAGCCTATATGGTGCTCTAGCTACGGTTACTGATCCTGGTATGATATCAATTCTGAACTCCACTTGCCTATCTGGAGGTAGGCCTGGTAATTCTTCAGGGAAAACATCGGGATACTCCAAGATAACTGGTTGATCTTCAAGGTTCAGCTTTGGTTCATTTTTGGTAACTTGTGCCATGTAGATGACACAGCCACTTCTCAAACTCTTGGATGCCTTAAATAATGACACCTTGTTTGGCAGTCCATAGTGTGAGTCTCCAGTGATAGTGATCATTTCACCAGATGGGGTTTTGATTTCGAGGAGCTTTTTATCACAGGCAATGCGGGCTTGGTTATGAGATAACCAACCCATGCCGAAGACAACATCAAACCCCGCCAATTTCATTGGCAAAAGAGAGATATGGATGGGATGATTCTTAATGAATATAGAGCATCCATTAAGAATGGAAGAAGCAATTTCTAAGGTTCCATCGGCAAGTTCTATCTCATAAATTTTGTCTAGAGTTCTTATGGGTAAGTTTAATAGTTTACTAAACTTATGGGCAACAAATGATTTATCTGCACCCGAATCAAAAAGAACTCTAGCATAAATATCATTAATGGGGAAAGTACCTGTTATGACATTGTTGTCATTGACGGCCTCCCTGGCATTCATTTGAAAGGCACGGGCATTCCCCTTCTTGGCCTCTCCAGGATTTGCCTCATTACTTTTAGGTTTCTTGGGGCAATTGTACGTTATATGCCCTTTTTCATTGCAGTTATAGCAAACTGCATCCTTGAGATCGTTGCAATCTAAGGTCTTATGCCCTTTTCTCTTGCAGATACCACATGGTTTGGTTTGTGGATTTATACTACATTGTCCCCAGTGCCTATATTTACAATTCTTGCACAGAGGTCTGTCACTAGACATGTGCTGGTTCTTCTTGAACCCGAAATTTCCTTTCTTCTTAAATCCTTGGGAGTTATTATCCTCCCGTTTCCTCTTTCTGTCAGTTTCAGTCCTAATTGACTTTTGTCTTACCAGATCTAGGGTGAGGGAAAGAGATAGGTCTACAACAGACCTATAGGTAGTTGGCTGAGCAGCCTTTACTATGCCCTTTATTTCGGGCGCCAACCCATTTATGAAACGAGCAATGCGTTTGTATTCAGGGGTGATTAAATAGGAAACTAACCTAGATAGGGAGTTGAAATCGGAGACGTACTTCTGACAGTCTAGGTTTTTCATTGATAGAGACAAGAAGTCTGTCTCTAGCTTCTCCACCTCATGGGTTGGGCAGTAAGTTTCCTATACCAATTCAACAAACTTGTACCATCCCAAGTTGTACAGGTGTACCTTACCTATTGATTGAATCATGGCTTTCCACCATATTAGGGCATCGCCCTTGAAGGATTGTGATACGTACTTGACCACATCCTTATCAGCACAATTGCTGATATCTACAATCATTTCCATCTCATCTAGCCACTTTAGGGCTTCTACCGCTCCTTTCTCCCCATTAAAGTCTCGAGGCTTGCATGAGACGAAATACTTATAAGTACATCCGTCCTTAACAGAACGGGACTTTTCAGTAAGATCTATTTTCTTTGGTTCACTCTTCGCATTTGAAGAGTAAACAGAGCTCTCCCTATGAGCTGAAGATGGTGGAATAGATAGAGGTCTAGAGCGCGTGGCACTCGGCTCTCTTAGCTTTTCTGTGGCCTTACTCATGGCCCTTCCACAGCCGCATCAATGCGAGCTTGAAAATTTTCATCATCTATATTTTTATTTTCAGCTTTATTAGATTCAGCATTCCTGTGGCTACTTTGTGCTTCGTTTGAGTTAGCAATCTTTAAGTCTTGGTTTCTATATACCAATAAAACTTCATTTAGCCATGGCGCATTAACCATATCGGCTTTCAATATTGGATATAACAATCCATTGCCTATGATGTTATTTACACTAGTATATTTGGCCTAGGTCTTAATAGGACCATCATAGGCAATCTTAGGCTTAACATATCTATATTTGGCCTAGGTCTTAATAGGACCATCATAGGCAAATTACAATTTGGACGTAGTCCATATATCATTGGACAGTGGATCGCAAAGTCACAACTGTCATTGTCATTATTGACAATTATATAGCTCATAGGCTTGTCCCTAATGGACATAATAATTGGGCACATTGGCCGGTCATATTGGTCATAATATTATATAGCATATCAGCCTGGCGCATTGGACTATTAATTGGGCACCTTGGCCTACATCATTTTAGATGTATATGGCATATCAGCCTGTCCCATTGGACAATTAATTGGGCACATTGGCCTACATCATATCAGATGTATATGGCATATCAGTCTGTCCCGTTGGACAATTAATTGGGCACATTGGCCTACATCATATCAGATGTACATGGCATATCAGCCTGTCCCATTGGACAATTAGTTGGGCACATTGGCCTACATTATATCAAATGTATATGGCATATCAGTCTGTCCCGTTGGACAATTAATTGGGCACATTGGCCTACATCATATCAGATGTACATGGCATATCAGCCTGTCCCATTGGACAATTAATTGGGCACATTGGCCTAAATCATTTCAAATGTATATGGCATATCAGTCTGTCCTGTTGGACAATTAATTGGGCACATTGGCTTCCATCATATCAGATGTATATGGCATATCAGCCTGTCCCGTTGGATTTGGGCACATTGGCCTACATCATATCAGATGTACATGGCATATCAGCCTGTCCCATTGGACAATTAATTGGGCACATTGGCCTACATTATATCATATGTGTATGGTATATCAGCCTGTCCCGTTGGACAATTAATTGGGCACATTGGCCTACATCATATCAGATGTACATGGCATATCAGCTTGTCCCATTGGATAATTAATTGGGCACATTGGCCAACATCATTTCAGATGTATATGGCATATCAGCCTATCCCATTGGACAATTAATTGGGCACATTGGCCTAAATCATATCAGATGTACATGGCATATCAGCCTGTCCCGTTGGACAATTAATTGGGCACATTGGCCTACATCATATCAGATGTACATGGCATATCAGTCTGTTTCGTTGGACAATTAATTGGGCACATTGGCCTGATGGCTAGTGTGGTTCCTCAGCCACACTACCAAGAGCATGAGCATTTCTTAATGTTACATAAGAGTACCTTAATAATTGATTAATGGTCCCGGTCACCTTCGACCTTAACGACCTTGGAGGTTTGGACCTAGTCCCTTACTCCTGGATAGAATGATAACTTCCCTTAACTATCCTGATAGAAGACCCCTTCGTACTTAACTATCACTTCTTGGCCAATGTGTGGTCTGTGCCTCTTGGCATAATCAATCTATTTAGGTCTTTTGGAATTATATAGCATAGCATAAATTTGAGTAAAATCTAGGCGCTCGTTTTCAAGTGGATGAATTACATATATACATAATTCCAAAAGTACTTCATTAAATTTCCTTAAGAAATTACAATACTAGAAAGATGAAATAAACTTGTCCATGCAAGGACTTAAAGAAATAACAATGTCCATGCAGGGACTAAGGAAATAACAATGTCCTCGCAGGGACTACATATTATTAGAAGAGACTTCACTTGTCCTTCTTTCCCTTGACCAACTTGGAGAGTTTCTTGAAGAACTTGTTTGTTTTCTTCTCCATTTTCTCCGCCTGTTGCTGTATTTATTTCATCATTTCTAAGGCCTCATTAATGGCCTCAAGTGATGGCGGAGGTTGTGGTTGAGGTTGTGGCATAATCGGATACTGGTACTCATAAGTTGGATATCCAGTTGGTGGATAGGCATGTGGGAAAGGAGACGGGTAAAGTGCATTGTGCATAACCGCCTGCATGTATGGTCTTGTGACCACGCTTGATAATCTACCGGTGTAGACGGGTTAAAAGGATCATATCCAGACGTGTCTGGATATGTGGGGATTGGGTTAGTATAACCCAATGGTGGTGGTTGAACAGCAGGTGTTGGTGTTGGTTCCACTATAGGTGGAATATTATAGGGTCCACCCATTTGTGGGTCCTCTTGAATTGTGGGGTAGGAGTTGGGCAAAGGTGGTAGCGATCCCGACCTTTATCCGGCACGCACCGTCATACGTGCTCCACGCTTTCTTCTTAGTGGTTCAGGTGGTGGTTGAGGTTGGTCCACTGGTTCTATGTGGACATCTTCTTGAACCGGGGGTGGTTAAGAATGGTGAGAAGGAGTGTGGTAAAGGTGAATTGGTTCCAATATTGGTCCCAATCATTAGGACCTTGATAGGGCGATCCGGCATATGAGTTTGAATCGCTCGAAATTTCAATGGATGCACATTTGATCCCGACGGCGGCATCTCCGGGTCGGAGTCCTCGTCCATAGGGTGTGGTTGGTCCAACTGATTTTGATCGGCTGGAGGTGTGTTAAGATAATGATTGGGGTTAAATTCTTCATGGTAGGAGTGATGAGAATGGGAATGGTGAGAATGGTAAGAGTGGTGTGAGTGGTAAGAATTTTGGGAAGGTGAGGGCGAGTGTCTATTAGAGACAGAACGTCTCGCTGGTTGCCAAGGAGAAGAATCTCCTGATTGTTGGTATGCATCTGAATTATGAGGTTGAGGGGGAATACGCCCTGATGGCCCTCCTCTCATTGGACCTTTTCCTCGTCCACTTTGTCCTCTCACACGTGGCGGCATTTTCCTGTTAAAAATCAATTTAAAAACATACTATAACTAAATAATGAAATGAGTAATCCTATGTCAATGCCTAGACTCGGAAGTCTAAGCAATGTGCTCGTGTAAGTTTGAGACTAAACACAAAAGGCTAGTGTTTAATTCTCTCAAAAGTTGGCTCTGATACCAACCCTGTCACACCCCGGATTTCCAACCCCGAAATCCATACACCGGTGGGTCCGGGTGGGGAGTATCGTGACGTCAGTTGATAATCATCATAGTCAATTAAACACGACACAGCGGAAGTCTTGGAGTAAAATTACTAACCGAATGTTCGAAAATACAAAATAATATACAAGCTTGTAATATAAGATCCATAGGCGGATCATAATTGTACATGGAAAGAATATACAACAGACTTTGGGCAGATTTAGGATTTGCAAGATCCTCTATCACTACCGAGCACTTCCGGCCTATTTCCGTTTATAACATTTACCTACTGTAAATATGTTGAAAAATAAGTTTTAAAATCAGTAGGTATCAAGTGTTGGTCAATAATATGGTTTAAAACCATATTATGCGCCGAAACGGCGCTTATGTCGTAATATGACGTCTTTAGGTGATGTTAATGAAAACTGATGTTAAAGTCAGATTAAAATGTTTAAAATACGTTATTTAATATAACATATCAGTAGGTAAATGATTTACCTTAAAAAGATTTGATTAAAACTATTTTATAAGCCACAAGGGCTAAAATCGTCAATTACCGACATAGTTTAAGGACCTGCTTGAAAACTCAGTTTATAACTTGGTTTAACATCCCAAATAAACCTACTTATAATATTACATCGTAGAAACTCATTTTCAAGTTCATTACCAGTTAAAACCTTGTTTTAGGCAAAAAGGGCATTTTGGTCAATATGACATAATTATGGAACTTGCGCATAAACTTGGATTCTGATTATGATCATGTAATATAACCT
Organism: Scalesia atractyloides; assembly: GCA_947069175.1. Lineage (NCBI taxonomy): Eukaryota > Viridiplantae > Streptophyta > Magnoliopsida > Asterales > Asteraceae > Scalesia > Scalesia atractyloides. The sequence continues at coordinate 1,559,925 of CAMTDV010000116.1, read as the reverse complement.
CAGAGGGTTATGCTATATTATATTATGATCATAAAGCAACTTTAGATCAGTAGGTAACTAATCTAAATCGGGTCAGAATCGAAAGTTAAAGCAGAAGTCAAACTTCGTGACTTTCGGTTGCGAACCGACCTTAGAACTTAAATTGACGAGCCGAACATGTTCTTACATGTTCTAATAAATATTACCAACTTTTTTAAGTGTCAAAACAGGTTTCATAACATGTATAAGATCAATTTATAATTTTTCCGAAAAATGGTCTGTTTGACTTTTTAATATCATAACTTTGACCCGTCAATTGGTCTAGCAAACGTGATCTTCAGGAGGTGCCCTTTATAGGGATTAACACCTACCTTATTACGATCACTTAGGCATGTTCATTTCGAACAATGTCTGGACCATAATGGTCTTAACCGAAAGTCAAAGCGTTTTAACTAAAATTCTTGACTTTTGGCTATAAAAGCCTATAAACGAAAATGCAAGAGCAAGGAACACTTACAAGAGGTTCCTACAATGCAAGAGAACTAAGTTGGATGCTCCTTTCAGCTAGGAACTTCCAGAGGAGGGAGAAGAGTGAATGAGAAAGGTGCAAGTTGAAATGGTGAACTTAAGCACCTATTTATAGTTGGAAAGCTTAAAGGAGGTGAAGCCAGGAGTTTAGGGGTGTAAGAAGAAGCTCACCAGTGTCCTAAAACGTGGCATAGCAATTTAGAGAAGCCATGGTTTCGATTTAATGGTTTTGGAGTTTTGCTTGGTTACCAAACAAAACTTTCTGCTTTAGAGGCTTTCTGGCGCCCCGCGAGAGACCTAGGCCTAGTCTCTCGCGGCCCGCGACCTCCCATTGGCCAGTTTCAAAGTTTGACACTTTTAACCCCTTAACTTATAAAAGCTTATAAAACCCTATTTAAACACCATTTTGGCACTTTTAGCCCTCCTAGCCAATATTTGGCATACTCGGGATTATGCCCGGACATTGTCGAGCTTCTCGATTCATTAAAAGGTCACTCAGAGGTATGAATTAACATGTTAACACTTTTAATCCCTCTATCATCCAACTTTCACATATTTACAAAATTGAACTCTCTCGTCCAACAAATGGCACGTATGAGAGTTAGGACTTCACAAAGGATCACTCAGAGGCTTATGATAAGCAAGTTGATTCCGATGTCACTCAGAGGCTGGGCATGTTGACGTATCAGTCACTCAGAGGCTAATGATTTAAGCATGTTGACATATCAGTCACTCAGAGGCTGTTTTTATGCATGTTGACATCAGATCGTCACTCAGAGGCTCAGATTGAGCATGTTGATGCCTTTAGTCCTTATTGGTCTTTAACAGACTATATTTAAAATAAAACACATGTCACTATACTATTGGACACGATTTTACAGGGTGTTACAGTACTGTTAGTTGGTTAGATTATTATCCTCAACCAAAATCGAGGTCATCGATTAGTTTATTTTATTAAACAATCTGTTTTCAGTTAAACGGTTTGGTTATTCAGTTACATTGACAGTTTTTGGTTTGATTCATTTAATTTCGGTTAATAGCCAAGACCAAATTTGGGCTAAAACTTTTAATTATGAATACATGAAATTTAAGTATAAATACATGAAATAGATGTGTATGACATGAAATGAAGGTATAAATACATAAAATGGGGGTATAAATATGAAATACATGAACCGAAAGTCTAAAAGCTAGAAATATATTAAAATATGAATGGTTCCGTGCAGTTATTCTTGGTTAAACGAGGGTACCAAAAAAACCGATAACCGTTTTTGGTTAATTCGAGTTTTGTTTAATTAGTTTTTAGTTAATTTAGTTTTTGGTTCGATTTTAGTTCGGCTAACGATTCAGCTATTACTCACCTTAGACACTGTTAGTCATGTAATATATCAATTTTTCTAGTTAAAAAAACTATAATAATACTATAACCAAATTAAAGAGAATACAATACTGCTATATATGGTGTAATTTAAAAAATATATTAACGTACCAAAAAGTATGACTGTTTAAAAGTCGTAGGGGGAGTTTGTTTTTTATAAGGAAATAAAGTGTAACTGCTAACTAATTATAAATAATTTTGTTAACGATGATGGATTAAAGTGTAATCTAGATGAGATGATTAAATTGACGGTCTTAAATCACTTAACATTTGTAGCTATTATACATTCTAGGATACTGACTAAGTACGTTGGGTTTTAATCACTTGTACACTAAGGCATCATCTACTTGTACCTTTAAACCCACACGTCAATACTAGCTAAGACAACTATCGAAATATCGACAAAAATGAGTAGGTCGTCACGGTACTTTTTGATTTATTTTAAACATTATAGTTTATAAGATATGATAAGAATACGTAAAATAATTAAGTTTGTTGTAAAGGGGGAAAAGTGTAACTAATTTTTCATAATTATATTAAAACTCAGAGATTTAAGTGTAATAAGATTGAGGGTTAAAATATAATTATTATTTAAAATACTAATTTACCCTATTTTAGAAGTGTATTTATAAATTAAGAGGGAAAAATTCATATTTTTTAGGTATATTTTAAATTTCTTTGATTCATGTATTATAACATAGTATAATATTTTTTGCGTTAATTTGTATATTCGTTTAAATTTCTTAAGTCCATTACAATTCTTTGATTAATTTGTACCACAAGTTAATCTAGTTTTCATTGAACTTTTAGGAACGATAAATTGATGTTAACACTAAATTTTAATTGGTGTTTGCTCGATTATGCTTATTTATGTCATTTTTTTATATTTAGTTATGTTATGCCTTTGTATTTGTTTGCGTTTGCGAACAATTCGATTATACTCTTAACGAACAAACATAAATGAATCGAACACACTCATTTTCTTAAGAGTAAAATATCAAAATGGTACTTAAGTTTAGGTTAGTTTTGCCATTTCAGTTCAAAAATAAAACTTTTGTATTTAGGTCCCTGAGGTTTCATTTTTGTTGTTATTTTCATCAAATTGACAAACTTGGTTAGAATATTATGTTAACTTTCCCCTTTTTTGTCATTTTCGTCATTTAAATGAAAGGTATAATCGTTATTTTATGCCATAATATATTTTAAGTAAATGAAGAAAACCAAAATAATGGGAGAAGTTAGCAGAAAATTTTAACCCAGTTTGACAATTGGATGACAATGACACAAAAAATAAAACTTCAGGTACCCAAATACAAAAGGTTTCATTTTTTGACTAAAATGACAAAAGTAACCTAAACTTAAGTAACATTTTGACATGTTACTCTTTTCTTAATGAACAAAAACGAAAAAGAAATTTTCGTTCGTTTAACTATTCATGTTCTTTTAGTTCATTTTCAAGCATGTAGGTGAGTGATTTATACGGCCCAGTCCACTCCAACACATGACCAGGCCCAACTCCAGAATGAAGACCGGCCCAAGCACATCAAACAGAAGCCCAGCAGGTTGCTGGATTAAGAAATCAAGCCCATTATAAATTGATTGCAATTGTTGAATTGTTCAATTGAGTTGCATGCATTTAGGATAAGGTAGTGGTAGATCATGGCTAAGAATAAGGGAAGGGACATGGTGAACATGCAAACATGGCAGGGTGGACATGTATTCTCATGCATCTTTAAATATTTGTAATTTTGCCTTTGGAATAATTATCAGAAAATTGCCCCAAAACTCTTGTTCTCCCTCACTTATTCTTTGGAGTGTTTGCCTACTAAAAAAAGGCTCTATCATTTTGGTGCTTTCATTCACGCTTCATCCCCCGCCATCATGCTGCCTCGCAAAGAAACTTCCACGACCGATGAATTACCACCACCGCTACGGACCCGTTGAACCAATTGATCTCCATCACTACAAACTCAGCCAACACACACGCCAAACTTACCAGCCAAATTGCCGCCTTGGTCCAAGCCACTAATAACCTCAACACCAAACTCAACACCCAAACCGAAAATACCGCCCGTCTTATTAACCATGTTTCCAAACTCTCTGATCGTCTCGCTCCCGGCTCGGATGATGATGAACTCCTCTAACCGGTCAACAACCTCAACCTCCAGGTAATCCTAGACCACCAAAAATCCAATTACCATTGTTCGATGGCACTAAACCATTGGGTTGGATATTTCAAGCCGAAAATTATTTTACTATTACCAAATTCCACCACAAGAACGAGTCACCCTCACAACGTTTCACTTCGTCGGTGATGCCTTAACTTGGTACCAACATCAATCCACCAATGGCCTGCTTGGCAACTGGGCAGCCTTTAAACGCTCGGTTGAACTTCGATTCGGTCCATCCACGTTTGATAACCATGAAGCCACCTTATTCAAATTACAACAAAAAACTACTGTCCCTGAATACCAAACCGAATTCGAACGTTTAAGTAATCGCATCACAAGGTTGTCGGCTCAAACCTTACTTAATTGTTTCATTTCTGGGCTTAAACCGGAGATCCAGGCTGAAATGGCTATTAGTAAGGCCACTTCCTTTGAAGAGGCTTGTGGCCTAGCCCGACGAATTGAAGACAAATTCAACCATCTTTTTGAAACTAAACAACCTTACTCCACAAAATGCTACTCCACAACAAACTTCACCACAACTCATGCCACCCCAGTAACATCCATGACGTCCACCACCACCACCTACACCAAACGGGTTATTACCACCCCACCAGCCACGACCTCCCCCCCACTCCTACCGTCACCACCCAAAACCCTACCATTCACCAAACTCTCTCCGGAAGCCATTCAACAACGACGAAAGGAAGGATTATGTTTTCATTGCCCCGAAAGATTTTTCCCTGGTCACAAGTGTTCTCCGCCACAATTCATGTTGATTGTGGATAACGAAGATCAGATTGATTCGGTCGATGAACCACCCGATCAACAACCAGATATCGTAGCACCTCCTCAATTTATGTCCCTATCTGATGCGGCTTATTTTGGTATGTCCTCTTTAAAAACTCTTCATATCACGGGCTACATCAACGGCACTCCAGTTACGGTTTTGGTTGATTGTGGTAGTACCCACAATATTCTACAGCCGCGGATCGCATCTACGTTGGGTATACCAACACAACCTTTACCACCCTTTGCGGTTATGGTTGGAAATGGCCATCACATTAACTATCAAGGACATTGTCCAGATGTTCCGTTACAGCTGCAGAAAGCCGCTTTTCAGGTCCCATTCTTCATTTTTCCGGTTCAAGGAGCGGACATAATCCTTGGTATTTCTTGGTTAGGAACCCTTGGCCCGCTGACTTTTCCGTACCAAAAATCTCCTTTACCATGAATGGCAAACACACAACACTCACAGGATAACCTGGCAAACACACAACACTCACAGGATAACCTATGAGGTAACTTCTAGCTCCTTATCTTCTATGCTTCGTCACGGGTCCATCGCTTCACTTCATGCCTTATTATTAGATTCTTCCCACAACACAATAACTTCCACCGATTCACTATCCCATTCAACCCCATCCTTACCAACTTACTGAATGAATTTCAAACCGTCTTCGCCACCCCACATAACCTACCACCTTCAAGACCTCATGACCACCACATACCCCTACTCAACGACAACAAACCATTAAATGTTAAACCGTACTGTTACCCTCATTTTCAAAAAAAGAATAATGACCCAACTGATTGACGAGATGTTGCGTGATGGGATTATCCGACCAAGCCAAAGCCCGTTTTCGTCATCGGTCTTATTAGTAAAAAAATGATGGTACTTGGCGATTCTGTGTCGACTACCGAGCCCTTAACACCGTCACCATTAGAGATCGTTTCCCAATCCCAACAATCGATGAGCTTCTCGACGAACCCCATGGTGCAACAATCTTTTCCAAAATTGACCTTCGATCGGGTTACCATCAAATTCGGGTGGCACAAAAAGATATCCACAAAACCGCCTTTCGCACAACGGATGGCCATTACGAATTTTTGGTGATGCCGTTTGGGTTAACCAACGCTCCATCCACATTCCAATCGGCTATGAATGATCTTTTCCGGTCCGTTTTACGCAAATTGTCTTGGTATTTTTTGACGATATTTTGATTTATAGCACTTCCAAGGAAGATCACTATGCTCACTTACAGTTTGTTTTTCAAACTTTACGTGACAATCACTTCCATGCAAAAGCATCAAAATGCGTCTTTGCCGTGACTGATATTTCATTTCTGGGACATCGTATTTCTGGCAGTGGAGTAAGCCCGGAACCCGAGAAAATAGTTTCCATTCAGCAGTGGCCGAAACCAAACTCGTTCACCACATTGAGGGCATTCTTAGGTATTATGGGTACTACCGTCGCTTTGTACCTCAATATGCACACATAGCTACACTGTTAACCGACCTCCTCAAAGCCAAAGAATTTGTTTGGAACGATAACGCCGAGACAGCCTTCAAAACTCTCAAAACTCACATGCAAAATCTCATCACATTTGCCCTACTAGATTTCTCAAAACCGTTTGACTTAACCACTGACGCTTCGGGGTATGCCATTGGAGCCGTTCTTTCACAATACAATCGACCCATTGCCTTTTTCTCAAAAAAACTTTGCCCTAAAATGAAAGCCCAATCCACTTACACTAAAGAATTGTATGCTATTAGGGAATCAGTTCGTAAATGGCGACAATATCTGTTGTGAAGCCGCTTTCGTATCTATACCGACCACCATAGTCTCAAGCACATGTTAACCAAACAATTCACAATTCGGAACAACATAAGTGGATCAGAAAGCTGCTCGGATATGATTTCGAAATCCACTTCAAACCGGGAAAAGAGAACACCATTGCCGATGCGTTTAGTAGAGTTCAAATTCCGGCTATGATGGCATTATCTCATGCAACAGCCCCATGGTTAAATGAGATTAAGCATTACTACAAGGATCATCCCACGGGCACTGAACTTATTAACCAAATAACTTTAGATCCAGTAGCATTTCCTCATCATCTCTACAAAGATGGCCTTGTTTATGTAAGTGGAAAAATTATGGTCCTGCCCATCGGTAATGTTCGAGAAAGTCTGTTACACGAATTCCACTCCCCTGTGATTTTGGTGATTGTTGACCGGTTGTCAAAATTTGCACACTTTATTGCTCTTCCATCGCATTATATTGCGGTCTCCCTTGCTGCCATATTCATGAAAGAAATCTATAAGCTGCATGGTTTACCTAAGACCATAGTGTCGGACCGTGACCCGATCTTTGTTAGCAGATTCTGGCGAGAATTGTTCAAGAAAATGGGCACAAAACTGTTGCATTCAAGTGCTTACCACCCTCAAACGGACGGCCAAACCGAAGTAGTAAACCGTTGCCTTGAGGCTTACTTACGAGCCTTTGTTATCGACACACCATCTAGATGGGAAAGGTACTTGTATATGGCAGAATTTTCTTATAATACAAATTTCCATAGTTCGATCAACGTGACACCGTTCAAAGCACTTTACGGTCACGAAGCTACATCCGTTCATGATTACGTTTCGGGAACCAATTCAATTGCTTCTATTGATATGTCTCTCTCGAATCATCAAGAAGTCATAGAAGCTTTAAAACAGTCCTTGGAAGTCGCAAGAGGCTGCATGGTCAAGCAAGCCAATAAACGTCGCATGGAGAAGGAGTTTGATATCGGAGATTGGGTCTATTTGAAACTCCAACCATACCGTCAACAAACAGTAAGTTCTAGAGCAAACCAGAAACTGTCACGGCGTTTTTTCGAACCATACAAGATACTTGATCGTATTGGAAAGGTTGCCTAGAAGCTTGAGTTACCACCGTCATCAAAGATACATCCGGTTTTCCATGTTTCATTGTTGAAGCAAAGTTTTGGCAACATAGCTTCCAACAAAGGTAACATCGAAGCATTCAATGAAGAAGCAGTCTCCGTCTTGCTAGAAGCGTTTTAGACAGAAAGATCGGACCTGAACAACAAGAACAACTTCTTATTCAGTGGGAGAATCGCTCGTTGGAAGAGGCTACGTGGGAAGATAAAACTTTTCTACAACAACAATTTCCATTTTTTTTCCGACATTGAGGACAACGTCGTTCTTGAACGGGGGGTGATGATACGGCCCAGTCCACTCCAACACATGACCAGGCCCAGCTCCAGAATGAAGACCGGCCCAAGCGCATCAAACAAAAGCCCAACAGGTTGCTGGATTAATAAGTCAAGCCCATTATTAATTGATTGCAAGTCACGTTTATTTCTGTTACTTTAATTGTTGAATTTCAATGGAGTTATGCATTTAGGATAAGATAGTGGTAGATCATAGATCATGGCTAAGAATAAGGGAAGGGACATGGTGAACATGTAAACATGACATGGTGGACATGTATTCTCATACATCTTTAAATATTTGTAATTTTGCATTTGGAAGAATTATCAAAAAATTACCCCAAAACTCTTGTTCTACCATCAGTGATCGTCTTATTTTTTTGCCTTCGATCAGCATTAATAAATAGTAAAATACTCCCCCATGGGACGATAAATTTTGCTGGAACGTCTTTATTCTTTGTGGAGCCCCGGACAATTACGCAATTATTAAATGCTGATTATAATGCTAGCATTTTTTTTGCACAAAAAAGTCAAACGAAATCCTCATACTAGTTGCATATTAATCACTAATATTAGAGAGAAATGTGTATTAGAAATCTACACGTCTGCTTAATTTGTCGCGTTCTTAATACAGAAATCAGCACCAGAGAATTTTATTAGTTTTCTTTTATGTTTTAAAATAAATAGTGGGTTACACCTGCACTCTGCGACGGGGCAATCCACTTTTTAATGGAACATAGACGCAATAGCAAAATTAACGTTAATGACAGTAATTCGTTTCATATTTGTTCGATTTATTAAGATACCGACACTTACCGAAAGAGAAATAAAAAAAGTCATGATACGACCAAAAAATTACCGAGATGTGTTTAAATCTTTCGAAATAATAAAAGACAGAATATAATATTCGGTATTAACGTTGATCGGTCAGTATTAAACCACTCGTTTTGTTACATGCACAACAAAAGGCTCGATTGAAACTTAAAAAAGAAAAAAAACCAAAAAATAAAAAGGGAAAGAGAAAGATAAAAAAAATCATCAAAAAAAAAATCACAAAGAACAAAAATCACTCTAGTTAAAAATTCAATAACTTATATATATAATAATAATTTGTTTTCTAACAAAGACTATTATTTGGATATGTGAACAAGCAAATCCTAGTACTAGTTGACAAATTTTGTGTCGGGCGTACCATTCTTTCGTCATAGGTAAAGGGGCCCGCAGTTATACATATTATGTATTATCAATAATGGTGGGGAATGAGCAATCAAGAGGAGAAAAATCAAATTGGTACGAGTGTGAGTTACAATATCGAGAGTAAAACTAATTTAACTAGGGATGAGATTAGTATTAACCGATATAAAAAATATTGGTATTAAAAGTATTGATACTGAAAATCTTAAAAAGTGGGTACCGGTAATGAAATAGCTGGTACGTTTCTGTATCGGTACAAATTGGTATTTGAAGGTAAAAACCAGTACTAAAAACGCTAAATGTCGGTACTGCAAATCGAGTCGGTTTGGCAAATACGATACCAACACCGATTCGGTGCCAATTCTGAAACGATACTCGCTACCATTTGCTGATCCTTAGATTCAACTATCTTCAAGTTGAGAAGATGCTTGCAAGTGATTTCTTAACCTAATACTTAAGCCATTTGTGCTAGCTTTTACACTTGATGAGTTATAGTTCTAACTAGAAAATTGACCCGTACGCATTGAGGCGCGGGCAATGAAATTGACGTGCACTCAATCTGATTCACAAACTTTAGTTATGATAAAGCTTAACGGCATGTTTGCTATGTAACAAGTAGAATTTTGAAAATTCTCCATGGGCTAACAATCAAACTATTACATGTATCAAACTATCAAACATAGCTTACATACGATGAACTTTCAAGACGTATTAGTTATCATTAATACATGCCACATTTTGACCTACTATAAGTTTGTGTAATCCTTTGTCATTGAAAATACTTGGTATTGAAAGATGATCTCCAATTATTGTAGAGCACGGTTCTGTTGATCAAAACAAAACCTTCAACCTAATTAAATGAACTTTAATCCATTTGGCCTGGTGAAGATAGTCAAAATCCAGAGATTGGATTAAAGATTTAAACAACCCATATTTGGTATTAAGATAAACAAAAGAAATTTATAATCTTTTTACCATTTTTGGAGCGGGGTTCAAGTGAAATATGAGCTCACGTAATGATCCTGAACTGTCCTCTTGTCCTTAAAAATATCAAGTCGGGATTATGAGTAAACTGTCAAGATGATCCTTAAGATTTGTCACTTTTGTCAATTTAGTTCAAAACTTAAACCTTTTGAATCTGGGTCTCTATGGTTTCAATTTTGTTACCATTTTTCATCTAAAAGCAAAATATGCTCAAATTTTTTAGTTAACATTCAGTTTTTTTTGTTGTTTTTCTCTCTTTAACGAAGGTCAAATTCTTTTAATTTATTATAATAAAATGTTAAAAGACTATTTTACCACCTTCATTAAAAGGGAAAAAAAGACCAAAAAACTAGATTTTAACTGAAAAATTTAACAAGATTATGATTTTGGACGAAAATGGCAACAAAATTGAAACGACAGAGACTCATATTCAACATGTTTAAGTTTTGGACTAAAGTGACCAAAATTCACAGACCATTTTAACAGTTTACTCTAAAATTATTAAAGATATTTATTAATGGTTATTTATTGCATTTACTATCATAGCCTTCGAGTGTAATACTCGTTTGTTCCAAAAACTATTCTTGTACTTTCTCTTTAGTTGGTCCACAAATAAATTATATAATATATAAATGTGACAATGTTAGTTTGTCATGATGGCGTTGCCAATTGCCACATCTTTCCAAACTGTCTAGCAAAATCTTAAAAAAATAATAATAAGGAAAATCAATTGACATAGGCATAACTTTATATGGAAGTACCTATAGCATGGTTATACTTGTTACAAGGTAAGCTTTCGAGATTCGAGTAGTCTTCGTATATGCAGAATACTCTTCGAGTACTCTTCGGCTAAGCCGAGTACTCTCAAATCCGACTAAAAAACGCATAGCAACTTTACAATCATGTCTGTAACAACTTGTAACCGGTTGACATTATTGATCTTTGGTCCATGTCGGAAAGCTTGACCACTAATCCTGGCATTTGATAAAGTAGCACGAACGGTTAAATGAGGATAATATGTCCAAGATTTCGGCGCAAACCCATATTTTAAACCAAATATTAATCAAAGTTGACCACTCGAAACATCAACAAACGGTGTATTCGTGTTCATCAAACTTGCGATATAAATCACTTATCTTATTCGTAGTTTTAGTTTAAAAACCAAATGAAGCATAAGACTCTACACATAAATCAACACTATTAGCTTCTTCAATGATGGAAATAATATTATACTGATGTATAGATTTTAAATGTTGGTTTTTCAAATTTAATCAGTTGACTTGTATGATATTATGTCATAATTAGAAAGTCAAACATTAAGTTAAGACATGATCTTAGTTGAATAATATAAGTTAGGAAGAATTAAACAAAGCCAAACAGAATAAAATAACTAACCCTGCCCAGGTAAAATCCCAAAGAGGAGTGCGTTACTTGGGCTAGCCCTAAAATTAAAACAATTTGGGTTTACTAAATACCCGGTTAATAAACACATAGTTGACATTGGCCCAAACGTATAACCATGTGTTAACCAGATCCATGCATCCAGCAGACCGGCACGGCGGCACTGCCAATACAGGTGCAAAAATCGTTTTTTTTTATTTTCAAAATACGTTCCGATTTTACCGGTTACAAGCTATAGGTTCCCAACCCGATTACAACCTGCTAGATTATAACATTTGACACGGTATTGAGACTCAACTCTTCCTAACACAATATAAAGAAACAAAGTACCAAAATAAGACACATTTTAATAATTTAAGCAACCTCTCATTGGCACAGTGCAGTTTCCTTCCTGTAAGTCAATGGAAATTCAAGGCAATAATAAAGGAAATTAAATAGACTGTCGATATATAATATGGGATTTTGGTAGGACTGTAGGAGAAAAGTTAGCCTGCTTAACAATTTTGCTTCCAAAAATATTCCTTCGTCAAGCAGGGTCGGCTTAACCATTTTGATGGCCTAAGGCGAAGTAAAAACTCGAGTCTTTTTTTTCTAAAAAAAACAAAAACCACTATTTGAGAAAAACCCTCCTCCTTTACTCGGGCTTGCAACCAATAAAATAAACTAAAATGTTTACTGTTGACAGAGTTAATTTTTTTATATTTTTATATATTCTTTGTATGTGTAAAGATGTTTTGATTAAGTATACTTTTCTAGCAAAAATAGATAGCGAACTTTTTAATAAAATTTTCATAATCAATTTCTTTTAGAAAATCGTTTTCAATTGACAAAATAACTAATCCAATCAATCTTTCTTATGATATTGTAGATCGTAAATATTTCTTTCACAATTTTAATTTGTAAAAGCTTCTTTCGGCCGATACAATAGTTACAGGAATAATTAACATAATTCTATAAGCAATATAAGCATTTCGAAAAGATATAAAAATCTTTAATTTAGTTTAGCATAATTGTAAGGATGTCACATTCTAAATGTATCATATGTCTTAGAATTTTAATTCTTCAAATAATCTAACCCATCAATATCTATACTAGTATCATGTTTTAAGAACTTTCAAGATTAATACAATGTTGTTTTAAACTATACAATTTTGTTTTTAAACTATTATCATCAAAAGATTTAACTTTTTATACTAAATAGAAAACCAAAAAAATACTTTCAAATATTTTAAATTGATCAAATTTAGTTTTGATTGAATAGATAGCTTGATCTGCTAAATAGAAAACTAAAAAAATACTTTCAAATATTTTAAATTGATCAAATTTAGTTTTGATTGAATAGATAGCTTGATCTGCTATATATAAAAGTAATCAATTTTAAATAATTTAGTAGGAGTTTTAGTGGTTTCATTGCAATATTTTCATCAAATCGTCTATTTTTATGGATGCAACGTTTTTCACGAAACTTAGAAGAAACTTAGGTTCCACATTCATCTCTAGAGCCATTTCTTTTGCATCAATAATAGCGTTTACAAATCCATTGTCTATACTTTCAAAATAAACCAAAAGCCCGTCTAATTTTTTTATAGCATTACAAATATACATATCTTTTACTTCTAAGCTCTTTCTTGCTAGCACAATTAATAGCACACAAAATTTCATACTAAATAAATATTCCTAATAAAAATTCAAATTACCGATTACAAAATCTTTCAAGATTTTGCATTACACTCATCATATAATTCCATAAGTGCCTTTTTTATTTGTGGTGCTTGATATCTAATTGTCTTTAACACTTTCTACCCTACTTTCCCAATGTGTTTGTAATAGAGGTTTAAGAGTCAATTTTGGAAAATAATTTTGTAGTATTTTCCACCTTTTGGGTGATGAAGTAAAAAATGTATAACTACGTTGTATAATTCCAAAAAACTCCCGAGCATTTTTACACGAATTAGCCATATCACAAGGAGTTAAATTTAAACTATGACAACCACATAGTGTATAAAAGGCTCTAGGATTAATATCTAACAATATTTTTCGAACACCTTGATGCTTTCCTTTCATATTTGAGCCATTGTCATAGCCTAGTTCTCTAATATTATTTATGTCAAGACCTTTATTACTTTCTTCAACCACAACATCAAATAGACTTTTACCCGTTGTATCATCTACTATTATAAATTCAAAAAAAATAAAATTTTCTTTAACTTCAATTGGTGTTGATGAGATATATAACCTTCGTAAAATAATTGACATTTGTTCTTTATGACTAGTATCGGGTGTGCAATCAAGTATAACTAAAAACTATTTAGATTTCTTAACTTTGTTCACAATTTTATTTTTAACTTCACATGCTAATAAACTATTTCTTAACTCTGTTCACAATTTTATTTTTAACTTCACATGCTAATAAACTAACTAGTTCGTTGTTCATATCATGGCCGAGAGAATGATTGTAGATTTCTTTATTCTTTATCCGTTTAACATGTTCTTACATTACGAGATCAAATTCTGCAATCATTTGAACAATAGCTAAAAAAATACCACTGATTTTATATAAACTTTTTCGTTATCTCCATGAAACGGTGTATTATTCATGCCAAAAGTTTTTACAATGCCAATAATTTATTAAGCACATTTTTCCAATGTTCCTTATCTTTATTTATAAGAACTTGAGCTTCTTTATGAATTCAATTGTATTATTTTTCTGCTAATCTCGTTTCTAACTCAAATGGATGTTCTCATATTGAGTATATGTTCCTTACTTGCTTCATATTGTTTTGATTTAGCACTCATATATTTCGAATCGGTTAACACCTTTTTTAGCTTAGTTACTGTAACACCTCAAAAACGGGTTTGGTAATCAAACCACGTTAATATTAAAAGGCGGCTAAAGTACCGTTAGTGGTAAAATTAACCCGTAAACAAATAACTAGTAACAAATTAACCTAGTTAGTAACATGTAAATAAGTGATAAAACAATGAGTTGTAGCCTTATCTAATCAAAACTGAACTTGAAGGACCAAAGTTATCAAAAGGAAACTTGTGATTTATAAACAAAAAATTAAAACATAACACACACGTAGTGTGTGTGTAAATCGATCATCAGGATGTGAAGACAAGGGAAACCGTTGCTCATCAAAGATCATCAAAATTGGAAGGGAAATTGGAGATCAAACTTGTGCATGAACATGAATTATCGATCACCTAGACTAGGGGATCTTAAGGTATGTTTAAAAACCTAGAATGGTGAAAGTTATAGCTTGAGACAAGTAGAATACTTGCAATTAAATTGTTGGATTATGATCCAAAGATAAAATTTAGTGTATATGTGTGCTTAATATAGTTTGATATAGTGAAATTATAAAATATTT
Source organism: Scalesia atractyloides (assembly GCA_947069175.1). Lineage (NCBI taxonomy): Eukaryota > Viridiplantae > Streptophyta > Magnoliopsida > Asterales > Asteraceae > Scalesia > Scalesia atractyloides. The sequence goes on along the minus strand of CAMTDV010000116.1, from coordinate 1,544,921 downwards.
GAGGTATGATTACTTGTAGGTGATTAACAAGTAGATATTGAAGTGGGTTTTGATAATATGATGAAGTTGATGATATACCTATGTTTAGAATCATCATGCATGATAATAGTAGGAAGATACTTGAACAATTATAAGTTTGAGTACATGTTCATACTTGCCCTGGAATGGGTTTTGTATGAAATGATGAAATTGATATTATATTAATGTTAATAGGTGCTTGAAATCATGTCGTCTACTAGTTTGTATGTAGAACTTGATTATATTAGGTATTCGGATGAATGTCTAGTAATATGATAAAATGGGTTTTATATAGAGTTGAAAACCCTTAGTTCTAGCACAATGAATGGATAAATTAGCACCGATAAATGGGAGCTAGGCTAACTTGATGTTAATGACGCTCAAACTTGTCAAAGTGAAAGAAATGATATGAATTGGTTGGGAATCTAGTAAAAAAGGTAGCCTAAAATTAACGTCTACCAGGTATTTGACGAACTGCCTAAATGAGTTGTTGAACGTATTTGTGCATTAGCATATGTAAATAGGCAGTTGACTTTTAAAAGTCAAACTAACCTATAATAAGATCAAATGGTAATTTTGATGTAAAATGCGTAAGATGGGATGGTCGTGATAAATGATGACTTATCTAACCATCTTGCAAATGATATATGATAGTTTGACGCTTGACAAGCTAGGTGGAAGCTTGGGAAGAAGCAGGTCAAACAGATCAATTACGCAGAAAAGCATAATTTGATGCAAGTTAAGTAAAGCTTAGACCATTTTAGTAGAACACCTACTTATTATATTGGTTACAAATAAGGTAAATTAGTATTTGAAATATGATGTTCTGACGTGGAATGATACGGGTCGGAACAAGTGAAAATGGTAAGAAACCATATTTGATGGTAAAAAGGGGGTAAAAATGGTAATTCGATAGTGTAAAAGTGCCCTCTAATTTTCAAATCGGACAAACAACCCTTAAGGTAGTTTGTAAATAAGTTTTGTAATTGAGTAAATCCTTTCGATAGTGTATAAGTGAAAGGTGTAAGCCTTTTGGGTCTGATGCCTCGTAATGGACCTTTTTCGTAAATTGTCAAACCGAAGGGTAAAATTTGGAATATTTGATTTTACAATATAAAATCCATCACAAATATAGTTGTGGTGTTAGATAAAAGAAGTATTAGTGTGGAAATATGAGGTAAGGAAAGGAGCGAGATTTAAGCTCAAATGCTTAAATCCTATAATGGGTCAAAATGAATATGCGCATAAACAAAGTAATGGTTGTGTAATTCATAAAAGTTATGAATTCGGGCTAAGGATTTCTAGTTAAATATGTAGGTAAAAATTTTACGGAAATTTAGAAACAAGTTTCGAGTGAAACTGATGAGAATTGAATAAGTTACGAAAGTTTTCGTAACAAAAAAGGCAAATTTGACATGAGCTGCAGCAGCCCACCGTAAGCTACGATGTCCTAACATAGCTTACGGTAGGCAGCTGCTGTAACAACAAAATTCTTGTACCGTAAGTTACGGTACAAAACCGTAGCTGACGGCAGGGTAATTTGGAAAAATATTGTTTTCGTTGTTTTTGTTGTTTTGAGCTTTCAGGCTTAGTTAGATTAGTTATAAACTCCATATAACTAATGAATTTCATGATTTATGAAATGTAGGTAATGGTTTGAAGTAAGCTTAACTAATAACCGAACAAGATCAAAGTTCAAGCTTCCGCATCATGTTTAGTCGTTACGAAACTAAACAACGATAATATATTGAAATGTTTTAATATTTATAAAGTTTTAAGAAACTTGAAAAAACGTATGGACGTGTATTTGTAATATCAATATCTAAATCTAACATTTGTATAAAATTTTAGTTTAATAAGCAAGGGTCTTATAGTTACTTTTAGATACATTCACATCAAATAACTTGCTGCAAAAACAAAGTACTTTATCTAACTCTATAGAGTAAATTAACCATTATCTTCTATATTTATCTCCGTTTGCCATTAGAGAATGAATGAAGCTCCTAGAATGCTTATCTTTTGAAAATGATAATCATCAATTTCCTCTGGACCTTTTTCTACAAGTAAATCTCTTAAATTAGGGTTAATTGTAGTCCATTGACTAGGATCATATATATTTGAAGGTCTATATACATGTACAAAATCATCAACATTTACAGCTTCATTAACATTTATAGTTTCATAAGTATTTATAGCTTCGTCAACATGTATAGATTCATTAACATTTAGAGGTTCGTCAACATTTATAGGTTCAACGTCAATATCAGCAAGTATAGACTCCTCGACATTTATAGGTTTTACAAATTTAGGTAAAGAACCTCTTTGTGATTCTATTTCAGCTTCTCATTTTTGTTTATGTTGCCTTTTAGAATGCCTGGATTCAAATTTACAATATCTATTTGACATTATAAATCTATTACAATTAGTAAATTATATCACAGATTCACAAAACACGCTCAACATAGATTTTGAATTAGGGCTGACTACTAAGTGTGACACCCGACTATTTAGAGTCTATACCGTACTAGTGTAACATGTGTTATCTATGAATAAAGGCATTATTTAATGTGATTTGGTGTTTTAACAAGTCTAATTTTTATATAAAGTTACATTAGTAAAAACAAGATATAAGCTTAACGCTTAACGAACAAAAAGCGAAACGAACGTCGGTGACAACCCGATTAATATTAAAATCCTAAAAATATTCTGTTATTATTAAAATGCTATTTTTAATCATGTCCATGAGGAAAATTTAAATAAAACACTTAAAAACACTGTCTTGTGATTTTAAACCCATACTGCGCAATACCGCGTGTATCTTACAAAATGTAAATAACCTTGTCAGTCAAGGAAAATACTATATTGTTCAACAATATTATGGTGAGTTAATTTTTATAGAGTGATAAAAATAATATAAAACGCCTAAAAATGTGCATAAAATGCTAAATAAATACCCGGTATCAGTAAAATACTTGTTTTATCATATATATATATATATATATATATATATATATATATATATATATATATATATATATATACAACTGTAATGTGTGTGTATATATGTGAAGGTGGCAACCCAAAGGGGTGTCCACCAAAGATCCATGATGACATGTGTAGCGTGAGATCTTACATACAATCATTTTGAATCTTTAAAAGATCTCACTGTCACGCCCGTTCATAGGTGAAAGCGTGAGGTGTGATCTGATTGATTCTCATTGCATACAATATAAGTGAACATACTAAATGAATAAAACAAGCTCCAATGCTATTTCCATAAATGTTTCCAACACAACATGAGTTAAGTATTTTGTTTACAAACCATCAAACGTAAATAAGTTATCAAAGTATCGTACAACAAAAATACAAGTTTTGAAATGTTAAGGCTTTGGCCAATATATTACCGCAAGGGGGTGGTATATAACAAGCAAACCCTTCAAAAGTGGCATGGAGTCTTGCACTTGCTTTCTTGACAAAAGTTCCCCGCTTCGTCCATTAATAACCTGAAATACATGTTAAATCGAAAAATCAACAAAAGTTGGCGAGTTCACGTGTTTCAGTTGCATACGATAGTTCTGTAAATGTAAGTTGTAATTGTATCAAAACCTGATATGTAAAGCGTCAATGAAATCGTTGATCATTAATGTTTTTCAAGGACATTAATATATGTGACGACATAGGAAGCATCCAAACCTAGACGATTTTACATTGAATAACCTCGACTGGGACAAAAAATGCACTCTTCCATGTGGGTCCAGGACCAAGAGTGGGGCTCGCCAACACCCGATAGATCTAACCTTTTATACCGTGGTCTAAACAAGATTAATGGTGCTTAAATTCCACTCTGTTTGCACATGATCTAAGTTGTTTCATTCCCTAGGTTATCATACCATTGTACATGTATTTCCCCCTGATAATTGTAAAACTGTAAAAATGTTTAAGATGAAAGGGGGACATGAACTCACGGAATTGCGTTTCGTAAACTTTGCTTATCTAACGTACGGTTTCCTCGGTTTGTATTGCAACCTACAAACGTGCTAGGTTTTGTCAGACACTTAGTCTTTGTAACGACTTATGTACAAGTCTTTTATCCTAAATATTTATTAAGACTCATTCAGAATTATGTTCCTTTGAGTTGTATTTTTGATGTATGATGTCAATATATATTTCATCAAATACAGATATATATATATATATATATATATATCTTGTATCTCGTGTGTTGTATGTACGGGCCTAGCCCCCTTGTCCCCGTGCCTCGCACGAGTAAGATATATGTGTTCATGACTCCTCATAATCGGGTTCCACCTGTTTGCCTCGACGATACTGTCGTCGGATATGTTTCATATATATAATATATTTATTTGTTTAGTTGCAATTTATAGTCATCGTCTAAGTGTATGTCCATATAATTTTCTGTAATTATATATAATTCCAAGTTCGATATATTAGTTAAAATGTTATATTTTAACTTGTATCATTTGTATGCATTGTCTTATATATCATTTGTAATTACGATGGGTTTGTTAAAAATAATATATTTTCAACATGTCTAGATATATAATTATTAATGTGCATGTGTTTACGGTATACATGACCAAATGTATTATTTGTTAAGTATTATACATGTGTATATTCCCAAGTATGGGTATACTTGTATTATGAGTATTTGTGTATTTAAATTCGTATTATCATGATTATGTATAATACTTGTATAATGGTATTTTCACCAAGTGTTACTCGTATATGTTGGCATGTAATTGTACGTATAGGAATACGCACATTCTTGTATTTGTTTAAGTATTTCAATGCTTAATGTGGGTTTAACTTTCCGGAATTATTATTCTGGCATATATTATCCAAGATCTTGTATTCTTAAAATATATATTTTAAGATATGTTTATTGAAATATATATATATATATATATATATATATATATACATATATATATATATGTATATATATATAATATATGTATGTGTATATCTTAGGCTAGGCTTGGTAAATGCGTCATATATCTTAAAGATAGTTTATTTTTAAGATTAATTCTAGAAAATATATATCTTTAGCTTTCCACCAAAATAATATATTTTTAGGGTTGACAAAATATGATATATTTTATATACCTGTAAAAATATATATTTTGTCACTTGTTTGGTTTTGAAAGTATAATTTACCAAGCTTCGATATATTATATTTTTAACCCGAAATATTTATATAGTCCGTCCAAATGTCCAAGTGTTCGAATCGTCCAATAATTGTGCCCAAGACATAAGCATTTATATAATCTTGTAATTCTTTATTCTCAATTTTTATTGTACTTATTTGTATACATTATTTCAAGTTCCTAATTTATATAACTAATACAAATAATATACACATAGCACATAGTTCATATGACCACTAAATATATATTTTCCTAAAATATATATCTATATCCATCTTTCTTTTTGAAAAACCATACCTTCTTTGCTTTGCATTTTATACAAAAATGTGGAAATTTTTATATTTATTATTTTTAAACAAGTATACTTGTGAGAATCTTGTTAAAAATATATTTTCTAAGTTGTTAAATTTTTTAAAAAATTCGCCATAGTTTCCCCTAGTGAATAGAGTTTCCATGTTGTTAAACATATTATTTTCTTTTCAAAAACTCATCAACAATTTATAAACATAAAATCTCATAAAATGTTATAAGATGAACTCATGAACATGTAGTATTTTAGCATGCTTCTTAAACATGTCTATTTGTTTAAAAATCATTCGTATCTTCTAATTTTGCCTAACTTTATAGAAAACAATTTATGACCTTATGTTCATCCATCTTTCAAGAAGTCCTATGTAACAACTTATACACTTTAAGAACTTCAACTTTTATGTTCATCCATTTTTATTAACATGTTCATCATGAATCTTTCAAGATCTTTATGTACACTTGTTAGATTATGTTTTTAATCATCATCTAACAAGTCCACATATGATGTTCATCACCACTAGTTCCAACTACCAACTAACAACTTTCATAACACATCATAAACAACTTGTTTCTTATACTTTTTCGCTTGATTTGAAGTGTTCTTCATCTTTGTTTTGCAATCTTTAGATGTTATCTTGTATATAGGTTATATGTACTTAAACAAGATGAAAATTAGTGTTTAAGGGAACTTACTACTAGCACAAGGCTAGGGAAGCAACACACAAGGACAAGAAGATGAAGATGAAGAAAATAGGTGGATAATAGCTCCTCAAGATGATCCTTAAACTTCCAAGACTTGATACCTTTGTAACATTTGTCAAAAATGGGTTTTCCAAACCCGCTCCGTTTGTAATCAAATATCAAGTTATAAATGTTTCGTTGCGTAATTATGTCTATTTTGATTCTTAATGATACATAATTAATAAACAAACTAAACTATAAAAGTTATAATTGATAAAAAATAAAAATAAAATAATTAAAAATAAAATGAGGCTGCCGGGACTCGAACCCGGGTCAGCCGGGTTGAAACCCAAAGACTTAACACACACACATAACCACTCCGCCACTTGTTGTTTTCTGTCAACTCTAGGAAATAAATGAATTTTATAGTCAATCATAGATCAACCGGTTGCGCCAAACAAAAACCGTAATCGGCTATTCAACCGTCCAAAACGTTGAGTAATCACGAATTCTGGTTTATAACCGATGCACCGACGATTCTAATCAATTCAGACTTGAATTAACTTAAATTTTGATGATGATCGGTTTTTATAACCGAAGTTATTCAATTTCTGAGCTACGCCAATAATTGGTTCTTCTCTCGACTTAAAATCATCCGCATAACCTTCGATTTCACTTTCGCTACTCATTCAGTTCGTCAGAAAACCTTTTTGAACTCGCCGGAAAATCTCTGCAAGTCGCCGGAAAACCGAGACCTTCATTAATACGGTAAATACTTCGATTATTTCTATTTCAAACCGTTGTTAGACTGTTATTACCTCAAACCAACAATCAGAATCAATCCCAGACGTCAGAGCCGGAATATTCAGCTCTCGCAGGAAAACTTCTGGAATTTCCAATCTCACGCGGTGAATCGGTATGAACATTCAAAACTTCTGTTAATCCTTGTTTAGTACCCCACTTTTATAGCTAATCAATCAAAACTGGTAATTGACCAGAACAGAGGAAACTCATAAAACAGAGCCGACGCCTTGCCGGAATTTCTGTGATAAATCATTCCTCCGGTATGTTTACTTCCAACACCGTCTCTGCCATTTCATTTTAGTCTTATGAATGATTGTTAATCGTTTAAAAGCAAGAAACAGATGAGTAAACAGTTGACTGTAAATTCAACGAAGAAGATGAAGTGTGATAACAATATAAGATAATTAAAATCGGTATTATGAACGGGTTAGACACACAGTCCAGCGGTGGACTGTGTGCACATACAAACCACACGCCGCGAGTTCGATCCTTGACACACGTATGCCTCGTAATTAAAATGTTCTTTTTCTAAAATGAACCGGATCCTTTTCGCAATTAGATGTTAAGTATAATAAAAATCTGTATATTAAACAAGTTAGACGCACAGTCCAGTGGTGGACTGTGTGTAACGATAAAGCACAGGTCCCGGGTTCGAGACCTGTTGGTGACACCGGTTCGATGATTTAAAATGTTTTTGAAAATAAAAGAATTTTGAATAAACTGAGTTAGTATATAAGTATAATTAAAAACAGAATTATTTCAGGTTAGACACGTAGCTCAGTTGGTAGAGCTGCGTGCATGCGAACGGTAGGTCTCGGGTTCGAGCCTCACCCGGCGCATACAATTACACAATAAAACGGTCAACAAGTCAAACGGTCAACGGTCAACGGTCGCAAAAAGTCAACATATTTTTATATTTTATTTATTTAATTTAATTTAAAAATCAATTAAAAATACTTAAAAATAATGTTTTTAAAGATAGGAAATAGCCTTAAACTCACAAAAATATATCTAAAAATCTTATTAAAATTATTAATAAATCCACTCATTTACTATAATTTCTGTTACTATTTAGGTTAGTTAAATCTCGTTGTTCAATCCTTTCAACTCGTGCGCATCTCATCATCTCCAACCAAACGCACCCAATATGAGTGAATCTTTACAAATTCCCTGTTTTAATCATGTTTTTGGGGTGTATCATGTGTCTTCCCATTTATTATATTTAAATCATTGTGCATACATCATATCATGAACAAATGTGTATTCAGCTTGATTCAACGGTTTGTGTGGTTATTGTTAGATTTAATTTATTATTTTCAGTAGATGCAATTTCGTAGGCCGCCACTCCCCATTACATTATGAGCGTTGAGCATGTTCCCCATTACATTATGAGCGTGAACCTGGCGTGCCAACATACGATCGGCTCCGTTTGATTGAGCCTTGATCGCACAGACATTTATCATTTTCAGTACACGCAATACGATCGGCTCCGCTTGATTGAGCCTTGATCGCACAGTTTCATTCATGTTATTTATTGTATGATGTTGGTATGAATTGTATGTTATTATATGTTATTGTATGTTATAGTTTGTGATTGTTATTGCTACTGTTTGATTATTTACATTTGCTCACTTATGATTATGCACAATTTTTCCTTGATAAAATAACAAGAAAATCAATAATAAATGTTTATCTAACAAGGTTCACTCGCCAACTTATGTTGACCCAAAAACCCCCATTTTTACACATGATACAGGTGAACCAGCTGCAGCAAGAAACACATAGGATTGGCCTAGAAGAATAAACTGGTTTAGAGCTTGGATTGTTTAGTTGGTTATTTTTCCTTGTATTTGTATGGACATGTTTGGATTATTGAGAATGTAATTTTGACTTTAATAAATATGAAACATATTAGTAAATATCATGAGCTTTGGTGATAACCCAATTATGCCCCGACTCTTATTCTGCTGCGGGTCGGGGTGTGACAGATTGGTATCAGAGCCATGACTATAGGGATATAGGATAGGTTATTAGACCCTTAGAGCGTATACTATAGTTGATTAGAAATTTTTAAGATTTTTGTGTGTTACATGCCAAATTTCATGATGTTTATATGTTTTATGTTAAATGTTACATTCAATGTTATGCAAGCATGTTCATAAGTATATATTATCATATAATGCCTATCATGAATCATATTCTCATAACATATCATATCCATGAAAGCACACACCACATCATTTTCATGATTGTTTTTACAATGATTTTTGTATTTTCAAATCTCATCAAAGTGAGTTCTCATGACGGGCATGTAGTAACTGGAAGGGTACAAGTACCGGTAGTCGGAACGTCCTGTCTAGGTTGGCATTCGTATAAATCCAAAATAAAGGACCAGTTTGCCTACCTGGGGACTAATGATGAGAGTACGAAGTACCTATTAGGCCAAAGCATGCTATACCAAACGTCGTGTGAGCTAACCCCACTTTGAGTTGTCATTGTGTCTACACCTGGACACATTCCGACCATACATCTCGTAAACATATTTTGTGGTTTGCATTCGGGTGATGCGAGTGTTAAATCGCCAATACTAATGTGAATCCTACGAAGCCAATAGTCATGGGGGCCCACATGACTATACAGGTGAAGGTATGGGGCACATTTGAGGCCCAACATGAGCAAACCCAAGACATCCTATGGATGTAGTTGCATTATTGATATTTATGTTATTTTCATTTTCTTTAAGACACATGACACCTAAAAAGACTCCATAAACTCACAATCTTCTTATGTATGTTCCTGTAGATGTCGGCTAGACAACAACGAGGGGGTAGAAAATCAGGAAGGTCTCACGAACGCTTGGCCACACAAATCGCGAAACAAATGGCCGCGGTGCTTCCTGACATTGTGGTTCAAGTACAACAAGCTCTCGTCACAAATCCCACTAATCCTCCCCAACAACATGACCAGAACATCGGTAACCCTCCTACCAGCAAGTGCTCATACAAACATTTCAAGTCTTGCGATCCTCCTAAATTTGAAGGGACCGAAGGTGTTACTGCTCTCCTCCACTGGTTTGAGGAAATAGAAAACACCTTCCTCAATTGCGATTGTCCTGAGGATCGCAAGGTTCGATACGCCACCGGGAGACTATTTGGGGTAGCTCTTACCTGGTGGAATACAGAGAAGGGTAAGAGAGGAGTCGAAGATGCTATGGCCTTAACATGGGAAGAGTTAAGGGAAATAATGACAAGGCGCTTCTGTCCAAGAAGCGAAATCAAGAAGTTGGAAGATGAATTCCACTCGTTAAAACAAAAGGAAGGAGATCATACTTCCTATAACAAAAGGTTTCTAGAGTTGAACCAAATGATCCCCAACTTGTTCACCCCAGTGTACCGCTTGGTTGAACACTATATTCGAGGTCTCCCCTCAAAAATTCAAGACTCAGTTCTAAGTACTTCGCCTGCGACACTTGAAGCCGCGATGGAACTAGCTACCGAACTCACAGAAAATCGCATTCGAAACGGTAAATTCAAAGAGGAGAAAAAGAAAGCCCGCATTGAGGCTCAAACTTCAAACCATTCTGGTTCCTCTTCGAAGTTTACTGGTAAAGGAATCGAAACACAAGAAACTTTACTGTCACACAAGCAAATTTCCCTATCCCTGCTGCACCCATCACTCAAGTTGCCCCTTCACCTGCACCATATAAAAAGCAATACTCCGGCCCATTACCAAAATGCAACCGTTGCCAATACCATCACCTTCCTGATCATCCCTGCCAACATTGCACCGGCTGTGGTCGCGCAGGTCATACTGTTCAAACCTGTCGCATACCTCAGCGAACGAACCGCCACCAGCCTTCAACCCAAACCCACCAACAAATAATGGGTCAAGCCCAACAACCCCTACTACTACCACCTACCCAACATTTAGCCCAATCATACTACCAACCCATCTATCCCATGGTGCAACCTATGCGGGCTTGTTACAACTGTGGAGACCCAAACCACTTTAGAAACACTTGTCCACGTTTGGTGAACATCATTCATGCCCAAGCTCAAGCAAATCCGGTGAATCAAGCTAACCAAGCTCCACCACCTGCAAGAGGAAGAGCTTATAACATCAACGCCAATACTGTTGAAAATAATAACGGCCCAAACGAATCACCCAACTAGTTTTTCCTCGCCAAGAATCAAGACTCAACTCCAAACGTCTAGTTTTAATGTTTTCTTTATGTTATCTCAATCTTTCCGTATCCCAGTTGTAAAATTTGGAAATTATGTATCCAAGAATTTTAATGCGATTTGATATTACAGTTTTGTTCTATAATCATTGATTTAACATTCATATCATCATACATCTCGACGTATCTCAATCTCATCATTTAAAGAAGTTGGGTTGTGTCACACTTTTACAAAGACTGACCCCTTCATCATAACCAACGAGAGAGATACTGTCATCATTTAGTCATGTATCATTTCAGAATTGAGACTCAAGTTTTGTTCGTTGTGTTGTTTATGTTTTAGATTCACATAGAACTGATCATGATTTACTGATAAAGCCAACGAAAATTTGACAAGAATATGGTGGATACGCCGCTGGTACTTCCTATATATAAGTATTCTTGGCAAAGGATCAAAAGCATTACCAGGAGGTTATGAAAAGTTCCGTGTAGGTTTAAATATCGTCATGGTTGAAGTTTTTGTTTTATGATACATACCTTATCATTACAAATGTATCAGTTCCCTCAAAACTATTATACATAAAATCGTAAGCGACATCAAAAGATCAAAATCCGAGAAGCCCAACATGTTTCAGTAACAGAAAGGAGACGTACGCAAGGAGCAGTCTTGTGGAGCTAAACTTAAAAATTGAAACTAAATCCGACGGTATTCTATACTGTCTAGATCGCATATGGATTCCTGACCACAATAACCTTCGTGATTTTTTTTCTTATGAATGAGGCGCACAAAACACGATATTCTATACACCCAGGAGCCGACAAGATGTATCAAGACCTTCGATACACCTACTGGTGGCCTGGAATGAAAAAGGATATTGCTGATTTTGTTTCCAAGTGCCTTTCATGTTCCAAAATAAAAGCTGAACATCAAAGACCCTCAGGACTTCTGGTCCAACCTGAAATACCTGTAAGGAAGTGGGAAAACATAACCATGGACTTCATTCACCGGGTTACCTCGCACTTCTGGTGGGTATGACACTATATGAGTAATCATTGGTCGTCTTACAAAATCAGCTCACTTTATTCTGATCCGCGAAGATTTCAAGAACGAGAAGTTAGCTCGTATCTACATCAGTGAAATCGTAAGCCGTCATGGCGTGCCGATTAAGCATTATTTCCGATCGTGATGGTCGTTTTACTTCACGAACATGGCATGCCATACAAGCCGCTTTGGGTACACGATTAAACCTCAGTACCGCTTATCATCCTCAAACTGATGGGCAATCTGAACGCACCATACAAATTTTTGAAGACATGCTTCGAGCATGTGTCATAGACTTCAAGAGAAATTGGGACGCTCGTCTACCATCAGTTGAATTTTCGTACAACAACAGCTATCATTCAAGCATCGGCATGGCACCTTTTGAAGCTTTATATGGTCGTAAGTGCCGATCTCCAGTATGTTGGCACGAAATTGGGGAAGCTCAAATCACTGGTCCAGAATTGATTCAAGAAACCATAGACAAGATCCATCAAACTCGAAACAATCTTCAAGCGGCTCAAAGTCGTCAAAAGAGTTATGCAGATAAACGACGAAAGCCTTAGGAGTTTAACATTGGTGGTCATGTATTTTTTTAAAAAAAGTATCACCGTGGAAGGGAATAGCTCGTTTTGGCCAGAATGGCAAACTAGCACCACGCTATGTAGGATCTTTCAAGATACTCGAAAGAGTAGGACCTGTAGCATACAAGCTTGACCTACCAGAAAAACACAATAGAATTCACCCTACGTTCCACGTGTCAAACTTAAAGAAGTGCCTCGCCGGTGAAAAACCTCCATATTCTTCTGGAAGATATTCAGATTGATGAATCTATGATTTAAAGACCAGTAGAGATCATGGACTTCGGAGAAAAACGTCTACGACGAAGTCGCATTTCAATTGTTAGGGTACGCTGGGAGTCGAAACGGGAACCTGAGTTTACTTGGGAACGTGGAGACTCAATGCGCGAAAAATACCCGCATCTTTTTCCTACTACTTAAATTTCGGGACGAAATTCCTAAAAGTAGGGGATACTGTAACATTTATCAAAAACGGGTTTTCCAAACTCGCTCCGTTTGTAATCAAATATCAAGTTATAAATGTTTCGTTGCGTAATTATGTCTATTTTTATTCTTAATGATACATAATTAATAAACAAACTAAACTATAAAAGTTATAATTGAAAAAAATAAAAATAAAATAACTAAAAATAAAATGAGGCTGCAAGGACTCGAACCCGGGTCAGTCGGGTTGAAACCCAAAGACTTAACACACACACATAACCACTCCGCCACTTGTTGTTTTCTGTCAACTCTAGGAAATAAATGAATTTTATATTCAATCACAGATCAACCAGTTGCGCCAAACAAAAACCGTAATCGGCTATTCAACCGTCCAAAACGTTTGAGTAATCACGAATTCTGGTTTATAACCGATGCACCGACGAGTCTAATCAATTCAGACTTGAATTAACTTAAATTTTGATGATGATCGGTTTTTATAACCGAAGTTATTCAATTTCTGAGCTACGCCAATAATTGGTTCTTCTCTCCACTTAAAATCATCCGCATAACCTTCGATTTCACTTTCGCTACTCATTCAGTTCGTCAGAAAAACTTTTTGAACTCGCCGGAAAATCTCTGCAAGTCGCCGAAAAACCGAGAGCTTCATTAATACGGTAAATACTTCGATTATTTCTATTTCAAACCGTTGTTAGACTGTTACTAACCTCAAACCAACAATCAGAATCAATCCCAGACGTCAGAGCCGGAATATTCAGCTCTCGCCGGAAAACTTCTGGAATTTCCAATCTCACGCGGTGAATCGGTATGAACATTTAAAACTTCTGTTAATCCTTGTTTAGTACCCCACTTTCATAGCTAATCAATCAAAACTGGTAATTGACCCGAACAGAGGAAACTCATAAAACAGAGCCGACACCTTGCCGGAATTTCTGTGATAAATCATTCCTCCGGTATGTTTACTTCCAACACCGTCTCTGCCATTTCATTTTAGTCTTATGAATGATTGTTAATCGTTTAAAAGCAAGAAACAGATGAGTAAACAGTTGACTGTAAATTCAGCGAAGAAGATGAAGTGTGATAACAATATAAGATAATTAAAATCGGTATTATGAACGGGTTAGACACACAGTCCAGCGGTGGACTGTGCGCACATACAAACCACACGCCGCGAGTTGGATCCTTGACACACGTATGCCTCGTAATTAAAATGTTCTTTTTCTAAAATGAACCGGATCCTTTTCGCAATTAGATGTTAAGTATAACAAAAATCTGTATATTAAACTAGTTAGACACACAGTCCAGCGGTGGACTGTGTGTAACGATAAAGCACAGGTCCCGGGTTCGAGACCTGTTGGACACCGGTTCGATGATTTAAAATGTTTTTGAAAATAAAAGATTTTTGAATAAACTGAGTTAGTATATAAGTATAATTAAAAACAGAATTATTTCAGGTTAGACACGTAGCTCAGTTGGTAGAGCTGCGTGCACGCGAACGGGAGGTCTCGGGTTCGAGCCTCACCCGGCGCATACAATTACACAATAAAACGGTCAACAAGTCAAACGGTCAACGGTCAACGGTCGTAAAAAGTCAACATATTTTTATATTTTTATTTATTTAATTTAATTTAAAAATCAATTAAAAATACTTAAAAATAATGTTTTTAAAGATAGGAAATAGCCTTAAACTTACAAAAATATATCTAAAAATCTTATTAAAATTATTAATAAAATCCACTCATTTACTATAATTTCCGTTACTATTTAGGTTAGTTAAATCTCGTTGTTCAATCCTTTCAACTCGTGCGCATCTCATCATCTCCAACCAAACGCACCCAATGTGAATGAATCTTTACAAATTCCCGTTTTAATCACGTTTTTTGGGTGTATCATGTGTCTTGCCATTATTATATTTAAATCATTGTGCATACATCATATCATGAACAAATGTGTATTAAGCTTGATTCAACGGTTTGTGTGGTTATTGTTAGATTTAATTTATTATTTTCAGTACATGCAATTTCATAGGCCGCCACTCCCCATTACATTATGAGCGTTGAGCATGTTCCCCATTACATTATGAGCGTGAACCTGGCGTGCCAACATACGATCGGCTCCGTTTGATTGAGCCTTGATCGCACAGACATTTATCATTTTCAGTACATGCAATACGATCGGCTCCGCTTGATTGAGCCTTGATCGCACAGTTTCATTCATGTTATTTATTGTATGATGTTGGTATGTTATTGTATGTTATTATATGTTATTGTATTTTATAGTTTGTGATTGTTATTGCTACTGTTTGATTATTTATATTTGCTCACTTATGATTATGCACAATTTTTCCTTGATAAAATAACAAGAAAATCAATAATAAATGTTTATCTAACAAGGTTCACTCGCCAACTTATGTTGACCCAAAACCCCCCCATTTTTACACATGATACAGGTGAACCAGCTGCAGCAAGAAACACATAGGATTGGCCTAGAAGAATAAACTGGTTTAGAGCTTGGATTGTTTAGTTGGTTATTTTTCCTTGTATTTGTATGGACATGTTTGGATTATTGAGAATGTAATTTTGACTTTAATAAATATGAAACATATTAGTAAATATCATGAGCTTTGGTGATAACCCAATTATGCCCCGACTCTTCTTCCGCT
This sequence comes from Scalesia atractyloides, assembly GCA_947069175.1. NCBI lineage: Eukaryota > Viridiplantae > Streptophyta > Magnoliopsida > Asterales > Asteraceae > Scalesia > Scalesia atractyloides. Next base: position 1,529,038 of record CAMTDV010000116.1, on the reverse strand, counting down.
GCGGGTCGGGGTGTGACAACCTTCTTAATCAACCTTGAGACACCTTAGGGTAACCTTGGATTGCTTGTAAAATGAACACAAAATGAAAGTGAAGTAGAGGTGGTATGGTCGTGAGGTAAGGAGCAAGGGAAGAAGGTGGAGTGTTTGAATTTTGAGTTAGGGAGTTGTGAGGATAAGGTATGATCTTGTCTCCTTATAATTGCATACACAAAAGTCCACCATCATGTAATTCTTTTATCCATTAACTCTTAAGCAAGATTAGGGGGACAACATGTAGGCATAGGGGCCCACATGTGACCATCCATGAGTGGGGGAGGGGGTCTTGGTTGTGATTTAATGATAGTTAGATTATTTAGTTAGCGATTTAGGGGTTTAGTTGGGGGTTTAAGTGAGTTAGAGATTTCTAAATGTTTCAAGGTGTCGGATGATCTTAATTAGTTGTATGATGTTAAAATATTATTAACTAGTTCATATGATGTGTCTAGTTGTGTTCGGGTGTTCGTTTCGTTGTCGGTTCGTTAAAATGTTAAGTTACAAGACTTGTATGATATGAAGTGTCTATGATTCCATATGATGTTTTCAAGACTTCCCAAATGAATTAAAATGTTTAACTATATTTCAAGATCTAGTAATAATTACCAAATGCTGAATTTTGCTGAATTGTTACTTATAGTGTGTTTCGGACAATTTTTAGTGTTTGTGTTGTTTCCGGAGAGTGTGATCATAAACCCTTGTATTCCCACATAGGATTTAATATACAATTGATGGTGGACTCCCATCTAAGTCCTAAATCTATCATTTAGCTGAGTATCGGAACCGTGTCAGCACTTAGTCTAACCAGTAAGTGTACTAGTTGTTTTGATGCGGCACTTAAACTGTTTCGAGTTGCGGCAAATAAAATGAATAATATGCATCATTAAAATGTATTCTGTGAGTTTTCTAGGTGTATGTCATGAAATCATGCAGTTCAGACGTTTAAAACACATACTGTATAATATTAAAGATTGTTTTAATTGTACAGAATTTACCAGAAAATGGCAGTTGTCACACTCACCACCCCCAAGAACCAACCAAAATTACAAAAACTCTTCATCTCTCCTCCCTCTATTGCTCTCGGCCGTAACCCTCTCTCCACACCTCCATTGTTGTTTTTCTTTCATCTCTTGAATAATCAAGCTCATTCCAAGTTGGTCAAAGCTTGTTTGAAGATCAGAAGGTAATTACAAGGTGATTTCAAGGAGGAATAAGCTTATTCTCATAAAAAATCTCATCAAAGCCCACCTTTTTTCTTGAAAGGTATAAACGCATTTACCACTTTTTAAACTTGTTTCTTGATGATGATAATGATAATGATGATGATCATAGAATGTTTCTCAAAATTTTGGATTCTTCACAACACTTGGAAACTAAACAACAAAATGATTTAAATCAAACTTGAAATGAAGTGTATGTCGGTGTGTATATAATCGTATGTATGTATGTGGGTTAGAGATTGTATTTTGTTTAAAAGTTGAGTTTTGATTGTGTTGATTCTTGAAAAGTTGTTGCATGTGTGACAAAAGTGAATATACATAAAGATGAATATGATTAAGTTGAGAAGATGAAAAGTGATTTCTCGGATGGTTATGCATGTGTGGTGTATATATATGTATGTATGTATGTATGTATGTATGTATGTATGTATGTATGTATGTATGCATGTATGTATACACATAAGTTTTGTTTACTAGTTCATAAATGTTACACACATTGATGTGAGAATGATTCAATAGATGATTTAAGTAAAGCAGATGATTTGAGTTATTAGAAGATGTGATAAACGTACGTGGATGAACATTTAAGTTGTTAGATGACGAAGAAATGATGGTCATGCATTAAATACTTGTACATAAGTGTTAATGATGATTAGATGATGATATGAAGGTGTTTTAATGATGATAGATGAGTTAAATCAGGTTTCATGCATGTTAATATGATGATATATGATGTGTTTTAATGATACAAAGATGTGTCCTAAGTTTGATGCTTTTGCATGCTGTACATAAGGCATGAAAAGTGGTAAAACTGATGAAAAATTATATGATTTATGTGGCTTATATGAAATATACACTAATATGATTAGTATCATTATTTTATTCGGTAAAGAACATATTTTTTATTAAAATATGAAATATTGATGACGATTTTGGATGGTTATAGTAAAGTTCAGTACAAGACTCCAATTTTTTTGAACTTTGGATTGATTTTCTTTTTTTCGTTTTTATTTTTATCATTTATCATCCTAATTATTTAGATTAACTTAACTGAGACTAAAAATAATAGTATATAAATATTAAGAGATTTGATCACATGTTAATATTTTTTGCTTCTTTTCATTTAAAATCATCAAACATCAAATACGAACCAGTTACGAGTGAAATTTAATAAAAACAACTCTAAAACTACTCAGAAGTGTAGAAAATATTGATACAAAAATATGTATAACTTGGAGCATATCCATAACAGATGCAAGAGGATATGTTGGCTCATGGGTAGTGAAGCTTTTGCTTTCCAAAGGATATGTGGTTCATGAAACTTTACCATGTAATCTTAAATTTCTTCTTTGAATTTGTTCATAGCCTTGATATATGCAACCATTGAATTTTTGTTACCCATCTATCGTGGTATTACTTGGTCTCAGTTATGACTTAACCGGCCTATTTATGTTTGTTTGAGATTTGTCTTGACTCATGATTAAAGTAATTGATATGAAGGTGATGAGACAAAGAATGGTCATTTGAAGAAATTGGAGAACGCTGAAAAAAGGCTGCATCTTTTAAAGTCAGATTTGTTAGATTTCAAAAGCCTTTGTGCCGCCTTTGAAGGTTGCTCGGGAGTTCTTCATGTTGCCTCTCCTGTTCCTTGTGGACATGTAACAAATGCCCAGGTAAATAAATGTGAATTGGTGTTATTTATGATTCAAGTGTTATACAATTAGAATAAAATCAATTATAATAAGGAAGACTGGGAACAAACTGTAAAGTTTTGGGGGCTGCCCCATACAAGGAAATTTGAATAAAAAGGTATAGCCAAAAACAACTGATGGTTTGTCACAAGATCTGGTCCGTTACGTCTTTTTGGTTCATGGCTTGTCTTTTTGGTTCATGTCTTAAGCTATGTATTTCTAAACAGATCAAAAGTTATGTTGGTTAGAAGTTGAAAATTTTATAGCTCACTCGTTTTAAATATAAGGTGGAGGGTTCAAATTTTGCACGTATACATAATAGTAATTGTATTATTTCAATAATAAGCTAAAACTTTGAATAAATTAATTTAAAAAGGTTTTGGATCTATGCGTTAATGATACATTTTGGGAGACTTTAACTTGTCAAACCCATTGGAATTTTATGCTTTTAAGTTATGTAATGATGAAAAATAATATAAATTAATGTATTTGTTATTTAATCTCTTTTTTATTGATAAAGACATAAAGTTGTCAATTTATTATTTTTTTTGCATTCTCTAATGTGTGTGCTTACCAATATATGTGTGCTTATACGAGTTGTTATTACTAATTAACTTTAATACTGAAAAAAAGACCTTTAGGTAGAGATTATTCTACTGACAAAGAAAGGGTAAAGAAGTTTCTAACAAGAATAGGACCGATTTGAGAAGGTCAATCTCCCAAGATTTGATGAGTGGGTTAGACTCCAAGAAATAGATAAAGAATAAGATTTGCAATATTTGCTTCAATTTTCTTCTTCCCCATTTTCCAAACCTAAAGGCCTTATAAAGGCTTACAAATATTGAAACCCAAATACGTAAAACATGCAACTAGTTAAGAGAACATGTACCTAATGCAATTACCACTAACATGAATTAACTACCCACTAACTTAATTAAAAACAAAACAATTGAAAAACTATTAAAACTAGGATGATGAACGTGTTAACGCAAGCTAATTTCATGGTGGTCCGTATCAACTCCTTGCCCCATCAAATCGTCCTTGTCCTCAAGGACGGTAAGAAGCGCCATGGGGCCGCCATTCGACTCTTCCAAATGCATTTGGAGACGTAGTAGTGAGGCGTCACGGTGGACGCCACTTGCGTTGCTTTGATTCGTCTTGTAGCTTTTCAACTCTAAACTAAAACTGGATTCGGTTAGCAATGTCGAGTTGGTGATTGCATCGACTAAGTGGTTAGGACCGAATACACCCAATGGTGGGGATGGTTTTTGTGATCGTGTCGGTGCCGATGTTGTTGCAAACAATGGTGATTGTGTTGGTACGGGTTTGCGGTGTTTTTGTAACACTCTAGGTATTAGACGTGTGACGGGAAAGAGTTGAGTTTGGGTTGGTAGTAAAGGGAATTGAAGGTTAGGAGTAGATGTGGTTGCGGTTGTGGAAATGGGTTTTGTTGTTGGGGTTATAGAACGAACAGAAGGGTTATAGTTAGGCTTAGTGTGGGATGGTAATTTCTCTTCAATTAGTTTCACGCTTGGTGTGAGGTTTGAGGTGTACCGACTAACAATTCCGATTGACAGAAACTCACGTTGGATGTGGTTCGCTCAACATGTGGAATTTACCATGGTACATAATTTCCAGTTTCTAATCGGTAATACCAACCTTCGTGGGTGCTATAAGACCAACCAACCACGGGATCGTGATAAAACCCACTATTTGCATGGTAATACAACTGTGAGTGGAAATCCCACTGATAAGAATCTTCTAGCATGACGGAAGGATGAGGTAGAGAATGAAAGCATCAAATGATAAGACTGATTTGAGATGGTTAATCTCCCAAGACCCGTTGAGTAGGTTAGACTCCAACAAATAGATAAAGAATAAGATTTACAATATTTGCTTCAATTTTCTTCTTCCCCATTTTCCAAACTCAAAGGCCTTATAAAGGCATACAAGTACTAAAACTGAAATACGTAAAACATGCAACTAGTTAAGAGAACATGGACCTAATGAAATTACCAGTAACATGATTAACAACCCACTAACTTATTTAAAAACAAAACAATTGAAAAAACTATTAAAATTAGGATGATGAACGTGTGAATGCAAGCTAATTTCACGGTGGTCCGTATCACAAACCGAACCATTTAATCGAAAAGGCTTTGCAATATTTTCTTCTTTAATCTGCTTATTTAAATTTCATAGATCAAAACCAATAGTTAACTTAAAAGGAAAGCCAACCATTTAACCAATAACCAACGGGCACCACCAAAGGCATGTTAAATGAATTGTTAACCACTATTCTTAATCACGTGCCTTGCAGCGGCATCATCAAACCAAACGAAAGTAGACATAAAAACGTTGAACCATGTACGTTCTTTACGACGTATTAACGCAAAAAAATTGACCGAAAAAATAACACATAGATGTAAGATTAAATATATTATTTGTAATATTTAATCATGTAGCAATTATAATCATTTATATTATATTAGATCAAAATATATTAATCCTATTATATAATTAGTTGGTAATTGTTGATGGACCATATTACCCTTATTAACTAATTAGGGTTTCCTTCTGGTTGTATATAAGGAGATGATTAGAGATGTTTAGGATTAGACTCTTACAAAATCACTAAAGCCGCCCACCTCTCTCTCCATAACTTAAACCGAATTCATCTCTAGTTCGGTTCTTACCATCATAATCTTACACCCTAAGGGGTTCAAACAAATTTTAAACAATACATAATTAATAAATATATTAGAATTTAAAATCTATAATTGAAAATTTATAATAAATAGTGATATAAAAATAATTTGCAAATCCCGGGTTTCGAACCCGGGTCATTCTCAAGACCAAACAGCCAACACACCACTCCGCCACTTGTGTTATTTGTTGATATATCGAAACAATTAATACATATAATGAAACTCGAAATCAAATTGAACTTCAGCGCGCCCAAATCACTCTCGCCGGAAATTCCGACGATTTCGCCAGTTATCGACGGTTTCTTTTGTCTTAACGTATGCATTAACCTCAACATCGGTTATAACTGATGACTAATCCCGCGACATCAATCATAACCGCCGGAGAAAGGCTGACCAACGAATCAAGACCGAAATCAGACCCAATTCATTGTGATTCTTCCCTATAAATACACACCCAAGTCTCTGGAAACCATTTCGCTCAAAATCGCACCATTTCTCGAATCAATTTCACTCGCCGAAGATTTTCTGCAATCGCCGGACTTTCACCGGAAAATCGAGACTTTCATCAAAACGGTAAAAACCTCGACTCTTTCGGTTTCAATCCATTGTTAGACTATTACTAACTTCAATTCATCAACCAGAATCAATCCCAGACGACGTTGCCGGATATTCTGCAATCGCCAGAAAATCTCTGGAATTTCCAAAATCACGCTGTGAATCGGTATAATCATTCAAACCTTCTGATAATCATTGTTTAGTAACTCAATTTCACATCTAATCGATCAAAACTGTTAATTGATCCGATCAGACGGAGTTCACAAAACAGAGCCGACGATCCTTGCCGGAGCTCTAAGAAAGACATCTGTTTCGGTACATTCATTTCCAAAACACTCTCTATCCATCACATTTCAATCACTTATAAATTTTGTTACTCGAATTAAACAAGAACAGTTGAACAATCGTTGTCTGTGTCTTTGAACGAAGAAGATGAAGTCGAACTTATGTATAAGTATAATTAAAACAAGATATTAAACCGGGTTAGACACACAGTCCACCTCCATCACATTTCAATCACTTATAAATTTTGTTACTCGAATTAAACAAGAACAGTTGAACAATCGTTGTCTGTGTCTTTGAACGAAGAAGATGAAGTCGAACTTATGTATAAGTATAATTAAAACAAGATATTAAACCGGGTTAGACACACAGTCCAGCGGTGGACTGTGTGCAAACAATTAACACACGTCGCGAGTTCGATCCCTGACACAACCTCACTCTCTGTAATAAAAATGTTCTTTTTAAACCGAACCGGATCAACTCGCTGTAAGATGTTAAGTATAATAAAAATCAGTATATTAACCAGGTTAGACACACAGTCCAGCGGTGGACTGTGAGCAACACTAAACAACAGGTCCCGGGTTCGAGATCTGTTGTGTGCACCGGTCCGATATAATTAAATCCTTTTTAAAAATAAATGATTTCTGATTAAATTAAATAGTGTATAAATATAATTAAAAACAGAAATATTTCGGGTTAGACACGTAGCTCAGTTGATAGAGCTGCGTGCACGCGTACGGGAGGTCTCGGGTTCGAGCCTCACCCAGCGCATACATACACACGTCCGAACCGGTCAACAGTCAACAGACAAAGTCAACGGTCAACTGGTCAAAAAGTCAAAATTTTTATTTTCTTTTATTTATTTATTTTATTTAAAAATCAATTAAAAATACTTAAAAATAACATTTTTAAAGTTAGAAAATTTCCTTGAACTCACAAAAATAAACCGAACAATCCCATTAAGAACACTAATTAAAAATTCTAATCTCAAATAAGAGTTTATTTATTTATCGAACTATTATGTTATATTTAGGTTAGTTCCCTTGCCGATTAAATCCGAATTCGTGCGCATTCATCATCAATCCAAGAAACGCACCCACTGTGAGTGAATTCTTAGAAATCCCCCTTTTTATTCATGTTTTGGGGTGTACATGTGTCGCTTAAACTAATTCGCTTATTCAAACTCGTGCTATACCATATTATGATCTAAACTTAGAATGTAAATATTGTTTGTTGTTATGTATTACATATCGTCAAGTTGTATGCAAATTATTTGTTAGGCCCATCAGTTCCTCGTGGAAGACGAGTTGAACAACGCGTGCCTTAAAACTCATTCATTAGGCCCATCAGTTCGTAGAACAACGCGAGCCTCAAAACTCATTCATTAGGCCCATCAGTTCCTCGTGGGAGACGAGTTGAACAACGCGTGCCTCAAAACAATCAATTGTTGTATGTGTGTGCAATATTTAATATTATGTGTTTTGTGAATAAATTTACATCTACATTTACTCATATGTGGTTATGCACTTTATTTTATAATCAATTCAATAAACACATTTAAATGTTTTCATAGGATTCACTCGCCAACTTTTTGTTGATCCAAAAACCATTTTTACACATGATACAGGTGGACAGGATGAAGCAAGGAACACATAGGAAGGTGCCTTAGAAGAAAAATAATGAAGTCTAGAAAGATGTATAGAACATGTTGTACTTGTATGATTCGATTGTATGATCTTCTTTAAAATTGTAATAACAAATATGAAACATTATAATAAATGTCATGAGCTTTGATGAAAACCCAATCATGCCCCGATCACCTTTTTCCGCTGCGGGTCGGGGTGTGACAAGGGAGAGATGGGTTTTTGATTATTTATTTATGTTTTAGGGTAAAATAACCAAAATACCCTCATGTTGGGTCCACTTGATTAGAATTAACCATAAAAAATAACAGACTTAGGGCTATAGAATATAATGTGTAAGTGCAAGGGTTTTCAAAAATCGAGTACGTTTTTATACTTTTTAAAGACAAAGGTTACAATATCCAATCTGGTGTCAACAGAAAAGACAAGTTTTGTAATTTACTCAAAAAATATTAACAAAACACTATGTAAAAACTTTAATGCATAGAGAAGTTAATAAATAATAGATATATTAGAGGGAACCTGCGACGATGTGGCAAAGTGGTCAATTTCACTAAAATAATATAATTTAAATAAGGTTCAATAAATGAAAAAATAGGTGTCGATTACTAGGAGGTTAAACAGCCGCTATATTAAAGGGAAGGAGGTGATCTGTCTTTAGGTTAGAATGACAGAGAATTAAATTTTAAACTTACACTTTATAACTAATATATCATATCGTGTTTGTATACCATGTCTTAGTTTCTCGAACTTTAAGCTTTCATTTTATAACCCAATATATCATATGGTCTTAATATCTCACCTCTTAATATCGTCTTCATCTTAATATCACGTGGAAAGTGCCTTTTTATTTTAAAGAGTTATATAATAATAAGAGTAAACTACCAAAATGGTCTCTGAGTTTTGTTCACTTTCCTCACTTTAGTCCAAAACTCAAACCTTTTGAATCTAGGTCCATTTGGTTTCAATCTTTTGCCATTTTCATCCAAAAGCAAAATCTGATCAAACATCTAGTTTTTTTTGTCTTTTTCCTGCCTTTTAATGAAGGGCAATTGGTCAAATTTTTTAATTTGTTATAAAACATTTAAAGACCATTTTTGCCATTCATGAAAAGGGAGAAAAAAACAAAAAAGCTAGATATTAACTCAAAATTAAATTTTTATTTTTGATGAAAATGAGAACAAAATTGAAACGACAGAGACTCATATTCAAAATGTTTGAGTTTTGAACTAAAGTGACAAAAGTGATAAAGCTCAAGCACAATTTTGGTAGCTTACTCTAATAATAATAATATAATAATAATAATAATAATAATAATAATAATAATAATAATAATAATAATAATAATAATAATAATAATTAGTAATAATAATATTAAAAGTAATAGAATTGATACTTAATTAATGTTTTTCAATAACAAGTTTGGGACGAACCACTTGAGTATAATTATGCCACGAGCGTAATTACCTAATCATATCCATCTCTAATAGGCTATAATGCCTATACACCAATTTAGGAGGGAATCTAATAAATTTGGGAAAACCCAACCTTGTGAGAATCAAACCTAAGACATAATCGTTCCTAAGCCTTATCCCACCCTCAATATGCCACTAAGCTACAATGCTATGGGAAACAATTAATAATGTAGTCTTACATAATTAATTAGCTTAACTTCATTAACTCAACCTCATTGAATTTGGATGAAAATGGGAACAAAATTGAAACGACAGGGACCCAGATTTAAAAGGTTTGAGTTTTGGACTAAAGTGACAAAAGTGATCAACTCTCAAGCACAATTTTGGTAGTTTACTCTAATAATAATAATAATAATAATAATAATAATAATAATAATAATAATAATAATAATAAAATAATAATAATAATAACAACAATAATAATAATAATAATAATACAAATAATAATAATAGTAATAATACTATTAAAAGTAATAGAGTAGATACTTAATTAATGTTTTTCAACAACAAGTTTGGGACGAACCCCTTGAGTATAATCGTGCCATGAGTGTAATTACCTAATCATATCCATCTTTAATAGGCTATAATGCCTATACACCAATTTAGGAGGGAATCTAATAAATTTAGGAAAACCCAACCTTGTGGGAATAAACCTAAGACATAATCGTTCCTAAGCCTTATCACACCCGCAATATGCCACTAAGCTACAATGCTATGAGAAACAATTAATAATGTTGTCTTACATAATTAATTAGCTTAACTTTATTAACTCAACCACATTGAATTTGGATAAAAATGGGAACAAAATTGAAACGATAGGACCCAGATTCAAAAGGTTTGAGTTTTGGACTAAAATGACAAAAGTGATCAAAGCTCAAGCACAATTTTGGTAGTTTGCTCATAATAATAATAATAATAATAATAATAATAATACAAATAATAATAATAAAAATAATAATAATAGTAATAATAATATAAAAGTAATAGAGTAGATACTTAAATTAATGTTTTTCAACAGCAAGTTTTGGATGAACCCCTTGAGTATAATCGTCTCACGAGCGTAATTACGTAATCATATCTGTCTTTAATAGGCTATAATTCTTATACACCAATTTAGGAGGGAACCAAAGAAATTTGGGAAACCCAATCTTATGGGAATCAAACCTAAGACATAATCGTTCATAAGCATTATCCCACCCCCAATATGCCACTAGGCTACAATGCTATGGGAAACAATTAATAATGTCGTCTTACATAATTAATTAGCTTAAATTCATTAACTCAACCTCATTGAATTTGTCTTAACATATATATGAAATTAAGATTGTTCTCATTTAAGATACATTATATATAAACCAGAGGGAACCGCCACGATGTGATGAGTGGTCAATTTCACTACAATAATAAAATTTAAAAAGGTTCAAATATTGAAAAAAAGTTTCATGAACTACTACATTGACGAGAATGAGGTGATCAGTTTTTAGGTCAGAATTAGGGGTGAGCAAATTAACCGCCATAACTGATAACCGAACTATAACCGACATAACCAAACCGCCATTAACTGATAACCGACATAACCGATGGTTATGGTTATGAAACTTTGATTAACCGACCAATCGTTACGATTATGGTTATGAAGTGGGTTAACCCAAATAACCGAAATCGAACTGAACTTATAATGTTTATGTTTTATGGTAACCATATAGAGCTTTCTTAATAAAATAAATATATGTTAGTAACAAAAGGATTTTGATGTACATGCCCTTTGTTTTGATGAAGAGTAGAGGTGTTATGATTGTAATTTCTTTTGTTGAGAATTACCTTACTTAAAAGAATCGCATATTGGTACTTTAACCAAAATTTGTAGTCTTGGTTATCTTGTAAAAGAAAGCCCAATCTAAGTCCAAACCATGCATACCCCTAATGCGCACCCCTATTTATTTCAAAATTTTCTTGAGCAATTAACCAAAACCGAACCATAACTGACTTCATAACCGAAGTTTGGTTACGATTATGGTTATGGAATTCTATAACTGAAGCTACATGGTTATGGTTAATGGTAAAAACCGACCCATGCATAACCCTAGTTAGAATGATGAATAGTTAAATTTCAAACTTTCACTTTATAAACAATATATAGTATCATCTTAATATATCGCGTCTTAGTATCTTGTGTATTAAATTTGAAGCTTTCACTTCATAACCCAGTTTTGTCTTAATATCGCGTGGAAATTGCCTTTTTATACCAAAGTGAACATGTTAAAAAACAACTGTAAAAAAAATTCGAAGCAGTGCTTTATGCCATCTACACCACTGTAAAAAAGCTTATCAGCATTTACCCCATTGTAAAGGTTTTTAACGCTAGTGTAATTCAACACATAATATTTATTTATTTAGTTATTTTTTTTTGGAAAAGTTGATACTTTTTGAGGATTCTTGGTAAAAAAAAATTGTAAAAGCCTTTTAGCCAAGCTTCCTAAGATCTCACAACTCATAGAAATTTTCATTTTACCATAACCCTGTATATATGTATCGTCTTAAATTTCAAAATTTCACTTTATAATCCAATATACCGTATCGTTTGAATATCTCGCTTCTTAGCATCGTCTTAATATCACATGAAAATTACATTTTATCCCAAAGAGTTGTATTTTAATATAGTATACACAGCAACAGCAACAACGGCAAGATAATAGATATAGATAATTAAATAATAGCCCAACTTCATTAGATTTCAATTCTTTAAATTTGTTGTTGAATTAATGTCTTGTGTTAAATTTGTCTTAACATGACTATAAATTTACAATTTTGCTTATCTAAAATCTAAAATGCATTAAACCAATTTTCTAAACAGTCATTCACTAATTAGGTAAAAATATCACGAACACTAACTAGGTAAAAAATATCACGAATATATATTCAGCGGCAAACCTAGGTTACTACTAAGGTTCAAGGGGAGTACTCGGTATAGGCGGAGAGTACTTGGGGAATACTTGGCCAAAGCGGAGATTACTCGGCCTCTGTAGCCTACCTTGCAACGATTACTCGAGGAGTACTAGGCTTCAGAGACCTTCTTTTACAATAGTGCTAATTGCTAGTGTTTGACGTGAAGGAGTTGAAGGCGGAATGGAATTACATAGATATCTTTGTCAATTTTAATGAATTGTATTTCATAAGATAATAATTCATTCTATTTCCATAATAGTAACCAAACAAGACAATGGAATCACGATAATCAATTTCTATCCTTTAGATGACTTTCACTAAGGAAGGTCACCGGTTGGTGTCTCGTTTGTACAAAATGTCATGTGTGAGCCAGGATTTTTCCATAGTAGACCTTTGAGCGGTAGGTTTTGACTAGAATTAATGACGAGTCGTGTCACAAGTGCTATCTGCCATCGCGGGGACAATGCCCTTTTGTCTATGGGTGTACCTAGGTGGCCGAGCTTTATTAGATATTCAAAATGCTCCATTCTCTTATTTATTCCCTTACCTCATACTACCAAATAGAGATTTGAAGACAAAACCAATGTTAAAGATAAAAATGATACTTCAAATTAACAAGATAGGTTGTTTTTAGTATATAAAGTTCTTTATTAGTCAACTTATACTTATTCAGTTAGTTAGTTCATTAATAGCCTATGCAAGCCTATTAGATTATGTGTTGTGATTTATGTAAAATGTGAAAATGTACAAAGAACAAAAGAAGGGGAAATTCATCATAACAGGGGTTTCGGGGTGCTAAAAAAGTGCCAACGCATAGGCACAGTAGCTTTCACATTTCACGCCCCCAAACCCCCTGTTTTGATTAATCACGCTCCTCCCGCTAGCTTCAGCTTCCTCCCTAGCACTCGTGGAGAGCCCCATGCACAACCAATCCTACGACCCTCCTCCCCGCCCACGCATGGGGTGTTTTCCTTCTCGTCCCGTCAATGTAGCCTAGTAACGCTCGAGAACACCTTGCCTAATAAACACAAACTCAAGCATGATCAATTAATATGGTGGACTTACCAAATCCTATAATGACGCTACATATCTACAAACGTTGCCACATGAAGAACAAGAAGAAGAATAAGGGCCAAAAGGAGGGGGTTTTCGTCATGATGATGAAGGTGAAGCTAGACGAATCTAGTTTGCAGAAGATTACAACACCATGTAAGTATTTGCAAGGTAAGCTTCAAATCAATGTGTGTCTCAGATGGTTTTGCTTGGGCACTTTTAATCTTTCATAAATTCACTAGTCTCGTCTTTTAACTTTGTATATTTTCCATACTCTTAATTTTTTTCTCATCTATTTTCTCTTTAACTTGTTAAAAAACATTTTCTAGAAAGAGTTTAAAACAAATGTTGAAAGTATGTGTTTTTTTTAATTAGAAAAGACATTATGTAAAGTTAAAAAAATCATTAAGAACAAAAATGTTTTTTTCCAAGGAAAAAATAATAAAAGGTAACAAAATGACAAAAATATATAATAGAAGGAGTACATTTGGTGTCTGCTAATATTTTATAATTTAGGGTGTTGTTGCTAAACGTGCCCCCGCTAACATACTTAGGGGTGCGACCCACCATTAAAAATATTCTCATTCTCACATGAGCCGTATGTTTAGAAGAGGCTGTTAAATGTGTTTCATGTGTCCTTTGTGTCTTTGCATGTTTCATGTGTCTGTTTTTGTTTTTTGTGTGTGTATATATATAGTCATATGTCATGTCCTTAAAGAAATCCAGGTTTATTAAGCATTTGCTGAAAATTGGAAAATAAGACAAAGGAGAGATGAAGAGGGTGTGTGTAACTGGAGCAGGAGGATATATTGGCTCATGGGTTGTGAAGCTTTTGCTTTCCAAAGGATATGTGGTTCATGGAACTGTTAGAGACCCATGTAATCTTAGCATCCTTCTTTGAATTTGTTCATAGCCTTGATTTATGAAACCATTGAATTTTTTGTTACCCATATGTCGTGGTTTTACTTGGTCCCATTCTGACTTAACCGGCCCGTTTATGTTTGTTTGCGATTTGTCTTGACTGATGAATTATGAAACTGATATAAAGGTGATGAGACAAAGAATGGTCATTTGAAGAAATTGGAGAATGCTGAAGAAAGGCTGCATCTTTTCAAGGCAGATTTGTTAGATTTCGAAAGCCTTTGTGCCGTCTTTGCTGGTTGCTCTGGAGTTCTTCATGTTGCCTCTCCTGTTCCTAGTGGACATGTAACAAATCCCCAGGTAAATAAATGTTAATATAGTGTTATTTATGATTCAAGTGTTATACAATTAAAATCAAATTAATGATAATAAGGAAGACTGGGAACAAACTGTCAAGTTAGAATCCGGCCTCCGAATGAGGAAATTTGAATCAGAAAGTAGGGAAAAAAACATCTGATGGTTTGTCACAAGATCTGGCTCGTTGTGTCTTTTTGGTTCATGTTTTAAGTCATGTATCTCTAAACCGATCAAAAGTTATGTTGGTTAGAGTTGTAAAATTTTCTAGTTCACTTGCTTCTAACATGAGGTGAGGGTTTAATCTTGTAGTGTGTAGGTATAGAGAATTTTATATGTAGGTTAGTTTGTCTTTAAAAAAGTATAATCATAGTAATTGTTTTATTTCAATAAAAAGCTAAAACTTTGAATAAAGTAATTTAAAAGGTTTTGGATCTATACGTTATAAATACATTTTGGGAGAACCGTTGACCTGTCAAACCCATTGGAATTTTATGCTTTTAAGTTATGTTCAATGATAAAAATATAATTCAAATTAACGCATTTGTTAATAAATCAGCCAAGCCTAAACTTGTGTTTGAGCTTAAACTTAACAGGTGGAACTGCTGGATCCTGCTATACTAGGAACACAAAATGTATTAAACGCAAGTTTGAAGGTTAAAGTCAAAAAGATTGTAGTTGTCTCTTCCGCATCTGCTGTTATGGTGAGTCCAGAGTGGCCATCAGACATGGAACTGGATGAAAGCTGCTGGACAGATATAGAATACGCCAAATCAATCCAAGTAACTGACAACAATTTGCTTCAAATTTCATTTTCTTTATCAGCATCATTCATATATAAGAAAACATTTTGTAATATGATTTCTAGCACTGGTATGGTGTATCCAAGACAACAGCAGAGATGGAAGCTTTGGATTTTGCAAAACGACATGACGTGAAAGTGGTAACGATTTGTCCATCCATAGTCATCGGGCCAATGCTGCAGTCCACCATTAATGTTACCAGCTTACTACTTTTGAGCTACATGAAAGGTCAGTAATTATAAGGGATGGTAATGGGTCTGGTTAGTGATTGGTTATTAGAAATCCCAATGTCGTAAGTGGTTATAAAAACATGCCTCATACCCGTTGGATACATTTTACTCACTAGTACCAAATAGGGATGCACATTATTCATAACCATGATCTTACTCCTCTCAAAACTTACTTCATATAGCGAATAATGGTATACAATTGGAACAATTTTGCAAATTTAATAGTTTCAAGTTTCGAAACACCTCGACGCTATTAATTATTATCTTAAGATAATATAATATTATATATTAATATATTCGATTTTGATCATTTGATGTGCCTAACGAGTTTAGATAATTGGGTGCATATCACATAATACCACACCCGTCTCATACCAATAAATATTTTGAAAAACTAATAACATACGCCCGTTTCATACCAATGAAATAAGAGGTAATTAGGAGGATTATTATAGCGGTTGTGGTGATAGCGCAAGCAATTACCTCTCCTTCAACGGAGAATGGAATCGAACCTTACTCAATGGAGATGGAGATGAATGTTAATAACCAGCTGTACGAGAATCGATCTGTGGTTAATATGAGGATCTGTAATGCCTCTGCTTCAATTGAATGGATCTGGTGGATGTTACCCCTAAATAGCGATGTTCGAGTGGAGGGGCTGATGTATGTCCGAGGCGGAGGACGTTAACTATGGTGATGGAATTTAACCCTAAATAGCACAAAAATTTTGCTACTGTTGTTTTGCGTAGCAAATTTTGGAGGCTGTTGCCCCTTATTCTAGCAGTGTCCCTGATTACCTATCCCAAACGTTTTGGGTTTTCCGGTCGGTTTTGGTCGTCTTTCACCTTCTCTGATTACCATTGTCCATAGATTTCATTTTGTACATTATCAAAATAGTTATTTCCTTGAAGCGGTTTACACTAACTTCAAAATGTCCACAATAGTTAGCAATTTGCATTCTTTTCATTTTCCTTTTTTTAGAAATAATGTATACTTATCATTAATTTTCCCTTTTTAAGAGGAAGGTAGAACTCGAGAAGACACAATGGACAACCTTAGACGTCCATACGTAGACGTTCGTGACTTATCGGAGGCGATTTTATTGTTTTATGAAAATCCCGAATCTGACGGGAGATATATATGTTCTGCCTACTCAATTAGGACAGATGAATTTGTTGCAAAAATGGAGAATCTGTTTCCTGGCTGCAATTATCCCAAAATGTAAGTTCACCTTATAAGAGGTAGTAGTTGGACTAGTTATTAGTGGCTGATTCAGGTTTTCTTTTTTAATCTGTATATGTAAAAAAGGTCTAGCTATAAAGAGAACAGGTCAAAAATCGTCCACAATGTATTTTGTGATACATAAAACCGCTTAAAATCATTTAATCAAAAGGGTAAGGATTTGTTTAGAAAATAACTTTTCTAAAACATTGGAGATAAATTTGTTATGGCTCAACCCGACCAACATAAAACTACTGGTTTTTTGACCTGTCATTTTGCCACCTTTACTTACCTAAGAATTTCTGGATTCATGGTATGAACCAATGGCATTGCATTGCCATGCACACCCACAGTGGGGAATATGTACTTCTTTGAATCCTAGACCCTAAATTCTTTAACTAGTAATATGTTTAAATACAGCTTTACGGAGAGTAGTGGTTTTAATCCACTCAACTCAAAAGAATTGTTGAAACTGGGATGGAATTACAGGCCATTGGAAGAGACCATAGCTGACACCGTCAAGAATTATGAAGAAACTGGTTTATTAGGGAAAGGGAAGCCATTTCCATCTACAATAAGGTTATAGTACCATTATGTTGTGGAAGTAAATAGTAATTCAAAGTTCTTGATGACATGGCAAACTTGCAATCTGGATATCACAGTGACGTGGCTTTGGAGTTGCTTTTTTATCGGAGTCTTTATTTATTTTATGTTTTGCTTATTTAGTAAAGCGTGGGCTATTTAGCAAACGTTGGTCATTTTCTTTATCGTGGTTAGTAATTCAGGGTCATGCCGGATTAATGTTTTTGGTGGCATAAACCGAAATAAAATTTTAAGTCCCTTTTCGTATCAAGTGTTTAATGTGAAAAGTTAGTTGAGTCGTGGGTTGTTCACCTTATTTCCTTGTAATGTATTTAAGCAACCTTGATCAATAAAAAAGATTCATTTTATTGGGTTTAATGTGTAAAGTCCTTGGGCCAAATTAAGTGTTATTGGGCTTGAATATTTAGAAAACTTGTATAGGGACTTGTATGGAGGTCTGTTGAGTTTTTTTTTTTTTTTTACAAAATGTACAAAGTTATAAAACATTACAATTTTAGTCAAAAAAACACACTTGAAAACCATAAATAATATAGTAAAGATCACTAAAACACAATATACAAACTCTAACGGTTCTTAAAAACTCCAAACACCATCGCACAAGGATGAATATAAAACACAACATGATTATCAAAATAAAACATACTAATGTTAGTCATTGGATAAGCAAAGCCTTATCATTCGAAACACAACACAAAACCCACAAATATGGTGTTTTAGTAATCTTCACTATGTTATTTATGGATTTTAAGTGTGTTTTATGGTTGATATTATGGTGTTTTATAACTTTTTTACACTTTTAGGAAAAATAGACCTTGTAGCCAACTCCCACCCATATATATATATATATATATATATATATATATATATATAGGGAAAGGTTCATTTGAAAAGAAATTTAATGTGAGAAGAAAAAGAAGAAAATGCATAATGGTAAAACATTAAATAGTTTATAACTCCTCTCATTAATTATGTGATTTTCCATTAATAAAACAAAAACATTTTATCCTACACATTTCAAAATTTATCCTACATGTGTCTTACATTTACCGAAATTTACCCTACACACATGTAAATTTACCCTACACATTTCAAAATTTATCATATACATACTAAAATTTATCTTACACATGTCGAAAATTGTCCTATACCATAAATTATTTTATCTTAAAAGAGTATATGAAAAAAAAAATGTTACAAGTTTAATTAATGAGCTAATTAATGACAATTACGGATTTACCTATATGCCCTTTTTCATAACATTAAATACACATTAAATGAAGTAAATGAAGTATTTCTATTGGTTTAAAAGTTATTCTTTTTATTCTTACAAAATTTTCTTCTCATTTGAACTCTCCACTATATATATATATATATATATATATATATATATATATATATATATATATATATATAGGGTAGGGATCAAGAGTGAATTGTGCGAACTGATCTAGGCCGTTGATGTTAATCATCTTTAATTTTTAATAGTGGCATGATTGTAATTAAGTAAATATCTTTTTAACTTTAAAATTAAATTAAAAGGGTATATTTGTAATTATAAAAATGACGAATCTTTTAAATTAGGAAACAAAAACTGTTTCCTTACCATCCGCATAGTTGATCCCCACACTCCTCCCAATTCGCATAGGTTGTTTTTGAAGAAATCTGTATCCATAATATCTTCCTTTCATGCGAATTCTTTCCCCAATATACCGAGGCTTTCGGTTTTCCAGTATATCAAGAAAACTTTAATAAATCAGTCTCGTATACATGTATAACATATATATATATACATATATATATATATATGTGTGTGTGTGAACTGTATACAGTGATGCATCATCATAAAAGTATACATACGTGTATCGTATGTAGGTATGTTTAATCATAATAGTAAACACATGTGTATCATATGTAGTAATGTATAAGGATAACAGCATGCACAGGTGTACTATAGAAAAGAATGTATACTTACAACAGTATACACAAGTGTACTGTGTATAGTAATCTGCACGTTGTCTTCAGCATCGTTTTCGGCAACTTTGTTCATAATATCTACAGGTTGCTCCATTATAATGAAACAATACGATCGAACAGTAAATCAAATTCTTGGAAATATGTAACTGTTCGAATGATTTTGAATTCTTTATTTAAGGATCAATAGGATGAATACAAATTGAAATTAATTATCCTGAACTATTGTTGTTTTCGTAATATAGGAATTGAAATAATTTTAAAAGATAAAAAGATATTTAGAATTGAAAATCACAATTAGTTAGGAATCTTGTAACTGAAAATCTAATTTTAAAAATAAAGATTTAAAACTAATTTAACACAAAATTACAATCCTATCCATATCAATTAATAAAGAGATCAATGGTCCAGATAAATTCACACAGTTCACTATGATAATTCTGTTCACAAATGATCCTAATCATATATATATGTGTGTGTGTGTGTGGATGGCTTAAAATGAGAACCAAACGTTGAGTTATGAGAACCGTAAGAACTATGTCATCTAAAACGTTTTCCGAAATTATTTTTTCTCAAAAGTCATAAAAAATCACTTGTTTCAGAAAAGAAAATTTAAATGTCGCATACACACATTTACATGAGGCGTAAAAAATATTTATCTTTGTACAAAATTTACACCAGCGCGCAAATAAAAACTTTCATCAGTCAAAACTACCGACTCAATTTTTTTTACTTTTTTAACAGATGTGTTTATAATATTTTAGTTTACGTTTGTGCAAAAAAAATTTGGCACAACTCGCATTGGATGAAAAAGTTCTCACGGTTCTCACAACTCGTGGTGGTTCTCAATTGAACCTTCTCCTTATATATATATATATATATATATATATATATATATATATATATATATATATATATAAGGAGAAGGTTCATTTAAGAAAAAATTAATGTGAGAAAAAAAGGGCATAATGGTATAACATTAAATAGTTTGTAACTTCTCTCGTTAATTATATTATCTCTAATTAATAAAAAAACATTTATCCTACAAATTTCAAAATTTATCCTACACATACTACAATTTATCCTACACATGTTGAAAACTGTTCTTCACCATAAATTATTTTATCTTGAAATAGTATATTAAAAACATGAGTTATAAGTTTAATTAATTAGTTAATTAATGATGATTATAGATTTACCTATATGCCATTTTTCATAACATTAAGTACACATATTAAACGAAGTAAATGAATAATTTCTATTGTTTAAAAGTTATTCTTTTTATTCTTACAAAATTTTACTTCTCATTTGAACCCTCCAATATATATATATATATATATATATATATATATATATATATATATATATATATATATATATATATATATATATATATAACCTCGTAAAAATCGTGTCCAATAATATAGCGACACGTGTCATTACTTTTATGTTAAGTCTAATAAGACTAAAAGTGTCAACATAAAATGAGCCTCTGAGTAACCCATTAGTGGCAACATGCTTAAACTAAGCCTCGGAATGACCTTTTACAAATTCCTAACTCTCATATGAGCGACTTGTTGGACGAGAGAGAACATTTGTGTAAATATGTAAAAGTTCGACATGGAGGGCTTAAAAGTGCAACATGTTAATTTATACCTCTGAGTGACCTTTTAACAAACCAAGAGCTTGACAATGTCCGGGCATACACCCAGGTACGCTAAATATTAGTTACGGATGGCTAATTATGCTTATAAAGGTATTTTAGAAGTTTAATAAGTTGAGGGGCTAAATGTGACAAGGTTTGAAAGTTTTAACGGACCACTTGCGGGCCGCGAGAGACATGGGCCTGGTCTCTCGCGGGCCGCCAGAAGGGTGTATCTGCAAATTTTTTGCTTGGCAACCACACAAGTTGCCAAAAACCATTTGATTCGAAACCATGGACTTCCAAACTGCTATGCCACGTTTTAGAACACTTGTAGGCACCCTCTAAGACCTGCTAACACCTGGCATCACCTCATTCAAGCTCTCCAACTGTAAATAGGTGCTTTGGTTCATCACTTGAACTTGCACCTTTCTCATAAAACATTATTTCTCCCTCATCTGGAAGTTACTAACTAAAAGGAGCATCCAACTTAGTTCTATTTTATCCTAGGATCACTTGTAAGTGTTCCTTTCTTTTGCATTTTCGTTTATAGGCTTTTTATAGCCAAAAGTCAAGCATTTACGGAAAACGCTTTGAATTTAGGTTTAGACCATTATGGTCCAGCCATTGTTTATAACGAACATGGCTAAGTGATCATAATAAGGTAGGTGTTAATCCCTATAAAAGGCACCTCCTAAAGATCACGTTTACTAGACCAATTGACGGGTCAAAGTTTTATTATTAAAAAGTCAAACAGGTCAGATTTTGAAAATATTACAATCTGAGTTTATATATGTTATAAAACATGTTTTGACACTTAAACAAGTTGGTAATAGTTATTAGAACATGTGAAAACATGTTTGACTCGTCAATTTCAGTTCTAGGGTCGATTCGCAATTGAGAGTCGCAAAGTTTGACTTTTGCTTTGACCTTCGATTCTGACCCGATTTAGATTAGTTAGCTACTGATTTAAGGTTGCATTATTATCGTAGTATAATGTAGCATAACCCTCTGAGGTTATATTACATGATCATAATCAGAATCGGAGTTTATGCACTAGTTCCGTTATTATGTCAATTTTGACTAAAATGTCCTTTTTGCATAAAATAAAGTTTTAATTTATAAGAACTTGAAAATGAATTTACTAATGATGTAATATCATAAGTAAGATTATTTGGGATGTCAAGTCAGTTTATATACTGAGTTTACATACAAGTTCTTGCATTATGTTGACAAATGACCACAAAGCCCTTATGGCGCATAAAATGGTTTTAATCATACTTTTTATACCAAACCTTTTATTTAATGATATGTTATATTAAATAACATATCTAAAACATATAAACCTGATCTTTGCATCAATTTTCAATAAACTTCGCACAAATCGTCATTTTACGACATAAACGCCATTTCTGCACATAGTATGGTTTTAAACCATATTTATTAACCAAGACTTGTTATCTACTGATTTCAAAACTTATTTAAAGTATTTATTTATAGTAGATATATAATATAAACTCATAATTCCAAATAAATTATACAACTATGTGTAAAATGTCCAAAATGCCTATACGGTGCATAGTTTGGTCCCAAATGATAAATTACACATATCATTAATATCTTACTGATATTATACCATAAATTAAATATTTTTCCAGAATATTTATGATCATAACATCAAAATATATTCAAGTTCCTTTTATACGATGTATAATTACCAAAACCCCTTTATGAGGCATAGTTCCATCTTAAAACCTTAATAGGCATGTAAGTTGATATCCTACTGATATTACAACTTATTTAAACTATAATAGCATATAAAACTTGTTCATGACTCATCCGGTTACCCGATATCGCTTATATGCGTACGGTTAAGCATGTGTAATAGTTTATGGAAATTAACCGAAACGGGTTAACCTTATCATTTAAAGTCTCAAAATCCAGAATGCTTATGGTTTACCTATATTATACAAGTCATAGTACTTGTTGGGTTTAAACTACATTCTATCCGGTCATCGCTTAATCTAGCGTGTAGTACCGTTTTTTATCCTTTGAGCTAGTCGGTCTAAGTCTATGACTTAAATAAGATCGTTAGCATTTTAATTGGTTAGCTTATGCCATAATCCAGACTAGAGCCTTCCAGTAAATGCTATCTGCACTTATTTCATTTTGAATACGGCTGAGATATTAAATCTTTCATTTAAATCAAGACTAGCTCAGGTAAATACTCTTAACTTATTTTCCCTATACGGGCTTGGGTTACAGTAAATTATTACAGCTTGGTCGTAAATGGGATCAATCGAATACAAGATTGTGGCTAGTAAATCCGCATATTCCATTTTAATCAGTTTTGTTTGATAACTTAAACATTGGGGGTTAACGACCGTGTCCTGGATATCCTTGGCTCTTCACATTAGTTAATGGTCACGACTAAAGCGCGGGGTGTAGGTATACACCTGACAGATGCTATTGCTAAATTATTTTTACCCACTAGTTTGGGTATAACTCCTTCGTGGGTTCATAAGTGGTGTGTACGTTAATCATGTCTCGGTCTCTGTACTGGGCCCCATATGTATGGACAAACATGTAAAGCTGTTAACAAGGTTACAAGGCTGACTTTCCCAAGTTATAAAAAATTTTAATGTGCCCTGTGCTCTTAAATCCATTTTCGAAGTGTTTTCAAAACGCGTCAGTTAAGTGTATTTACCAGCAAAAGCTGACGTATTTTCAAAAGACTAAGTTGCAGGTACAATACGAAATAGGCTAGAAGCTGCTTGGTAGTGATATAAGAGGATCTTGCAAATCCTTAGATCTGCCCAAAGTCTGTTACACATTTTTGTATATTTTACGATCCGCCCGTGGATCTTTCTTACAAGCCGTCTATATAATATTTTCGTTCTTTGAACATTTGGTTTGTAATAGTAATTTATAATCCAAGACTTCCGTTGTGCTGTGTTAATTAACTATGATGATATCAACTTACGTCACGATATTCCCCAACCTGGGCCCACCAGTGTTTGGTTGGAAATACGGGGTGTGACAGGTTGGTATTAGAGCCAACGTTTGAGAGAATTAAACACTAGCCATTTGTGTTTAATCTCAAACTTACACAATAGCACATTTCTTAGACTTCCGAGTCTAGGCTTTGACTTAGGATTACTCATCTCATTATTAAGTTATTATTATTGTTTTCGACTTAATTTTAACAAGAAAAATGCCGCCAAGATTTAGAGGACAAAGTGGAAAAGGAAAAGGTCCAATGAGGGGAGGACCATCAGGGCGCATCCCTTCACAACCTCACAACTCATATTCCTACTAAGATTCGGGAGATTCGTCTCCTTGGCAACAAGCGAGACACTCTGTCTCTCATAGAAACTCGCCCCCACATTCCCAAAATTCATACCATTCACACCACTCTCACCACTCCTATCATTCACACCACTCTCACCATTTCCATAATTCCCATTCACACTCTTATCATGAAGAGTTTAACCCTGATTTTATATTTCAACCCACCTTCAGCTGATTAGAATCAGTTGGATCAACCAAATCCCATGGATGAAGACTCCGACCCGGAGATGCCACCGTCAGGATCACACGGACATCCTATCGAAATCTCTAGCGATTCTAACTCTTACGCTGGATCACCTTACCAAGGTCCTAATGAATGAGACCAATACTAGAGTCAATTCACTTTTATTAACACTCCTTCGTACCACTCTCCAGCACCGCTTCCTACACAGGAAGACATTCAAATGGAATCGGTGGAACAACCTCAGCCACCACCTAAGCCACCGAGGAGGAAACGTGGAGCACGTATGTCGGTGCATGCGGGACAATGGTCAGGTTCACTACCACCATTGCCTAAAAGCTACCCTACCATTCATGAGGACCCACAAAATGGGTGGACCCTCCAATACTTCACCTTTGGTGGAACCTACACCACCACCTATGGTTCAAACACCACCATTGGGTTTTAATAACCCTATTCCTCCATACCCAGATATGTCTGAGTATAATCCTTTTAACCCAACTATGCCGCCGAACATAAATTATCAGGCACTATCACATGACCCTTATATGCAAGCGGTCATGCATAATGCACTTTACCCGTCTCCTTTCCCACCTGCTTATCCACCTACTGGATACCCAAGTTATGGGTACCAGTATCCTGTTATACCTCAACCACAACCTACGCCACCTCTTTAGGCCATTAATGAGGCCTTGGAGTGGATGAAAGAAATGCAACAACAAGCGAAGAAGACGGAAAAGAAGACGAATAAGTTCTTCAAGAAGCTTTCCAAGTTGGTTAAGGGAAAGAAGGACGAGTGAAGTCTCTTCTATGTTATTTCTTTAGTCCCTACGTGGACATTGTTATTTCTTTAGTCCCTTCGTGGACATGTTATTTCTTTAATGTCCTTGCATGGGAAATTAGTTTTATTTATTTATTTCTAGCATTGTAATTCCTAATTGTTATTTAATGAAATAATTTGGAATTATATATGTATGTATTCATCCACTTCAAGCGATCGTCTCGATTTTACTCGAAATTTATGATCAGCTATATAATTCCAAAATATCTTAATGGTTTCGATTAGCCAAATGGCAAAGTCTATACTAATTGGCCAAGTTATAAATGATAGTTAAGGATGAATAGCCTTCTATCATGATAGTTAAGGGAAGACTATCCTTCTATCCAGAGGTGGTGGACTATGTTCAATCCACCAAGTCGTTAAGGTCAATGCAATCGTGACTATTAATCGACCATTAAGATAATCTTGTGTTAGCATTCAAGCAATGTTAATACTCCTGGTAGTGTGATTTGAGGAACCACACTAGCCATCTAGGTAGATGGACTATGTCCTAACCTTATAGCCTATGTGATCAAATTTGATCCTGGCTAATATCATCAATGCGATGATAATAATTGAACATCCATTAGTAATGTAGTGCCTACGAGCTATAATTTAACGTCCATTAGTGATGTCGTAGTGCCTACGGGCCATAATTTAACATCCATTAGTGATGTAGTGCCTACGGGCCATAATTTAACATCCATTAGTGATGTAGTGCTTACGGGCCATAATTAAACATTCGTTAGTGAAGTAGTGTCTATGGGCCATGATTAAACATCCATTAGTGATGATTTGACTATGAGCAATATTATATTGTCAATTAAGATAATGATAGTTGTAACCTTATGGTTCCCTGTCCAAGGTGGTGAGTTATACTCAAGCCTCATAGTCGATATGATTAATGAGATCACGACTAAAATCATCAGTACGATGATTATCTATCTTGACATCTAGGTGATGTTAATTAATTGGCCTACAAGTCATATTATAGTCAAATATGACAATGACAGATGTGGTTAATATGACCCTCTGCCCAAAATTTCGTTCATAATGACAGGCCAATGTGCCATATTTTTATTTCCTAAGTGACAAGCCTATGTGCCATACTAATATGTCCATAGTGACAGACCTTAGTAACATATTTTTACGTCCTTAAGTGACAAGCCAATGTGTTGTATTTTAATATCCTTAGGATAAAGCCTATGAGCCATATTTTAAATGTCCTATGAGACAAGCCTATGAGCTATTCATAATTGTCATATGACAAAGGCATTTGTGACATTATGATCTGCTGTCTAATAATATATGGACTATGTCCAAATTGTAATTTGCCTTTGATGGTCCTCTTGAGACCTAGGCAAAATATAGATAACATTTATGGAAATGTTAAGCCTAACAGTTGTGAGTATATGCACACTAGTTTAAATAGGCAACGGATTTATATATCCAACTTTAAAGCCAATATGGTTATTAATACCATGGCTAAAGGAGAAGTTTAATTTGGTGTTTAGAACCAAAGCTTCAAGAATGGCTAATTCGGATGAGGCACAAAGTAGCCACCGAGATATTAACCCTAATAATGCCGAAAACATAGCCATTATTAATGATGATTTCCAAGCTCGCATTGATGTAGCTGTTGGAAAGGCCATGGAAAGGGCCATGGAAAAATTCAAGGAAATGAGCGTTACTTGCTCCAAACCTTTATCTATTCAGCCATCATCAGCTCATAAGGAGAGCTCTGTTCACTCTTCAAATGCGAAAGGTGAACCAAAGAAACTAGAGTTTCATAATAGGTCCCATTCTTCCAAGGACGGTTGTACCTATAAATATTTCGTCTCCTGTAAGTCCCGAGATTTCAATGGGGAAAGGGGAGCTGTAGAAGCCTTGAGATGGCTTGATGAAACAGATACAATTGTAGACATCAGCGGTTGTGCTGATAAGGATGTGGTAAAGTATGTATCCCAATCCTTCAAGGGTGATGCCCTAATTTGGTTGAAGGCAATGGTCCATTCAACAGGTAAGGTACACCTGTATAACTTGGGCTGGTCTAAGTTTGTTGACCTTGTCAAAGAGACATACTGCCCACCTCATGAGGTAGAGAAGATAGAGTCAGACTTTATGACTCTTACAATGAAAAATCTGGACTGTCGAAAGTATGTTGCTGACTTCAACTCCCTATCCAGATTAGTCTCTTATCTAATCACTCCTGAACCTAAACGCATTGCGCACTTCGTTAATGGGTTAGTGCCAGAGATTAAGGGCATGGTAAAGGATGCTCAACCTAGTACCTATAGATTTGTTGTTAACCTATCTCTCTCTCTCACCTTAGACTTAGTGAGACAAAAGTCAGTCAGAACTGAGACTGACAGAAAAAGGAAAAGGGAGTATGATAACTCCCAAAGATTTAAAAAGAGAGGAAATTTTGGGTTCAAGAAGAACCGGCACGGGTCTAATGATAGACCTCTGTGCAAGACCTGTAACGCAGGCATTAGGGAAAATGCAATGTTGACCCATAGGCTAAACCCTGTGGAATTTGCAAAAGAAAAGGGCATAAGACCTAGAGTGCAAAAATCTTAAGGATGCCGTTTGTTACGGTTGTAATGAGAAGGGCCATATTAAGCCAAATTGCCCTAAGAACCCAGAAGTAACGATGCAAAGCCTGGAGAGGCTAAGAAAGGAAATGCATGTGCTTTTCAGATGAATGCTAAGGAGGCTGTTAATGACAAAAACGTCATAACATGTACATTCCTCATCAATGACATATATGCTAGAGTTCTTTTTAATTCGGGTGCAGATAAGTCTTTTGTAGACCACAAGTTTAGTAAACTATTAAACTTACCCATAAGAACTTTGACATAACCTATGAGGTAGAACTTGCTGACGGAACCTTAGAAACAACATCTTACATTCTTGATGGATGTTTTATATCCATTAAGAATCATTCTATCCCTATCTCCTTTCTACTAATGAAATTGGCTAGGTTTGATGTAATCTTAGGCATGGATTGGTTAACCCATAACCAAGCCCGCATTGTCTGTGATAAGAAACTCATCGAAGTTTAAACCCCATCTGGTGATAAGCTCACCATTCTTGGAGATTCACACTATGGATTGCTAGACAAAGTGTCGTTATTTAAGGAATCCAAGTGTCTAAGGAAAGGTTGTGTCATTTATATGGCATAATTAGCTATTAACGAACCAAAGCTAAAGATTGAAGACCTTCCAGTTATCTCGGAATATCCCGAAATGATTTTTTCCCTAAAGAATTACCATGTCTACCTCTAGATAGGAAAGTGGAGTTTAGGATTGACATCCTACCAGGAGCAACACCTGTTGCTAGAGCGCCATATCAGTTAACACCGACAGAAATGAAGGAATTAAGAATACAATTAGATGAACTTTTAGAGAAAGGCTTTATTCAGCCTAGTTCCTCACCTTCGGGAGCTCCTATTGAAGGTTAGAAGAATACAATCGATGACTTGTTCGATCAACTCCAAGGGGCTAGTTACTTCTCTAAGATCGATTTGAGGTCAGGATACTCAATTGAAGGTTAGAAGTGAGGATGTTCCTAAAAATGCCTTTAGGACGCGTTATGGTCATTATGAATTCCTGGTGATGCCTTTTGGGCTCACAAATGCACCTGCAATATTCATGGATCTCATGAATAGAGTCTGCAAGCCGTATCTAGATAAGTTTGTCATTGTCTTCATAGATGACATACTTATCTACTCTCAAATCAAGCCGATCACGAAAAATATCTTCAGTGCATCCTAGAATTGCTAAGACAAGAGAAGCTTTATGCTAAGTTCTCTAAGTGCGAGTTTTGGCTTACAAAAGTCCAGTTTCTTGGACATGTTGTAAGTGAGCGTGGTATCCAAGTGGTTCCCGCCAAGATTGAAGCCATAATGAATTGGGAAGTACCCAAAACTCCATCAGAGATTTGTAGTTTCCTAGGATTAGCTGGTTATTATAGGAGGTTCATTGAGAACTTTTCAAGGATAGCCACTCCTTTAACTACCTTGACCCGTAAGAATGTCAAGTTTGACTAGGGTCCAAAACAAAAAGAATCTTTTAAAATTCTGAAACACAAGTTGAGCAATTCTCCTGTGTTGTCTCTACCTGAGGGTATTGAGGATTTCTTCGTTTATTGTAATGCCTCGCACACTGGCATGGGCTGCGTGCTAATGCAAAAAGGCAAAGTGATTGCTTATGCATCACGACAATTAAAGGTGCACGAAAGGAATTACACCACCCATGATTTGGAATTGGGTGTTGTTTTATTTGCACTTAAGTTGTGAAGACATTACTTATATGGCATAAAGTGTATTATATACACTAACCATAAGAGTCTTCAATATTTGTTCAATCAAAAGGATTTGAACATGCGACAACGCCGCTGGATGAAAACGCTTAATGATTATAATTGTGAAATTCGCTATCATCCCACCAAGGCAAATGTCGTTGCTGATGCCTTAAGTCACAAGGAAAGGGTTAAGCCTATAAGGATTAACACCAAGAGCATTGAACTCAAAAATAGCTTGAATGAGAAACTATTAGATGCACAAAAGCAAGCCCTGTTAGAGGCTAATATTCCTAAGGAAGGATTAGACGGAACTTTTGATCAGTTAAAGCCTGAAAGATGGAACCTTTAGATTTAATGGTAGAATCTAGGTTCCAATCTTTAGAGGACTTGGGGATCTAATCCTCCAAAAAACGCATAATTCAAGATACTCTGTGCACCCTGGTGGTGACAAGATGTATCAAGATTTTAAAAAGAATTATTGGTGGAGGGATTTGAAGAAATTCATAGCCACTTATGTAGCTACATGTCTGACGTGTTCGTAAGTCAAAGCCGAACATTAGAAACCATTAGGACTTCTATAACAACTTGAAATTCCCACTTGGAAATGAGAAATGGTAACGATGGACTTGATTACCAAGTTACCTAAGACCAAACGTGGTAATGACATAATTTGGATCATTGTGCATAGACTGACTAAGTCAGCGCATTTCTTGCCAATTAAATAGACTTATAATTTTGATAAATTGGCTAAGTTGTATGTGGACAAGATTGAGTCCCTACATGGCGTGCCGATATTTATTGTATCTAATAGAGATACTAGATACACATCTCATTTTTGGAAAAGTTTCCAACAATCCTTAGGCACAAGATTAAAATTTAGTACTACTTACCATCCGTAGACTGATGGGCAGAGTGAGCGTACTATTCAGACTTTGGAAGACATTCTAAGAGCATGTGTGATTGATTTAGGTGGAAGTTGGGATGACCACTTACCCCTAATAGAATTCTCCTATAATAATAGTTACCATACAAGCATCAAGGCTGCTACTTTTGAGGCCTTGTATGAGAGAAAATGTAGAACACCTGTTTGTTGGGCTGAAGTGGGGGAAGCCCAACTGTCTGGACCTGAGATTGTCCTGGAGACCACGGATAAGATTGTGTAAATCTGTGATGCACTCAAAGCTGCATGTGAAAGGCAGAAAAGTTATGCTGACAAGTCCTCTTAAGTTCCAAATAGGGGACAAAGTCATGCTAAAAGTATCACCTTGGAAAGGTGTAATGCGATTTGGAAGGAAGGGCAAGTTAAGCCCAAGATATATTGGACCATTCGAGATAATCGAATGTGTCGGCACTGTAGCTTATAAGCTTAAGCTGCCAGAGGAGCTTAGTGGAAATCATGATGTATTCCACATCATTAATCTTAAGAAATGTCTAGTCGATGAGTCGCTAGCAATGTCACATCATGATGTGCAAATTGATAAAAACCTGAAGTTCGTTGAGAAACCGATTTCGATCAAGGATCGACAG
Organism: Scalesia atractyloides; assembly: GCA_947069175.1. Classification (NCBI taxonomy): domain Eukaryota; kingdom Viridiplantae; phylum Streptophyta; class Magnoliopsida; order Asterales; family Asteraceae; genus Scalesia; species Scalesia atractyloides. The sequence goes on along the minus strand of CAMTDV010000116.1, from coordinate 1,497,563 downwards.
GTTAAGAAGCTCCGAAGGAAAAAGATACCTATAGTAAAGGTTAAGTGGGATGCCCTTCGAGGCCCCGAGTATACATGGGAGGTTGAGTCCACTATGCCACAAAAGTACCCCCATCTTTTCGAATAAAATCTCGAGGTCGAGATTTCTTTTAAGGGGGCAAGGATGTAACACCTCGTAAAAATCGTGTCCAATAATATAACGACATGTGTCATTACTTTTATATTTAGTCTACTAAGGACTAATTAGGACTAAAAGTGTCAACATGCTTAAAATGAGTCTCTGAGTGACCCTTTAGTGGCAGCATCCTTAAACTGAGCCCCTGAGTGACCTATAAGTGTCAACATGCTTAAACTAATCTTCCAAGTGACCTATTAGTGTCAACATGCTTAAACTGAGCCTCTGAGTGACCAATTAGTGGCAACATGCTTAAACGAAGCCTCAGAATGACCTTTTACAAAGTCCTAACTCTCATATGACCCACTCTTTGGACGAGAGGGAATATTTGTGTAAATATGTAAAAGTAGGACATGGAGGGATTAAAAGTGTCAACATGTTAATTTATACCTCTGAGTGACCTTTTAACGAACCAAAAGCTTGACAATTTCCAGGCAAACTCCTAGGTACGCTAAATATTAGTTACGAATGGCTAATTATGCTTATAAAGGTATTTTAGAAGTTTAATAAGTTGAGGGGCTAAATGTGACAACGTTTGAAAGTTTACATGGACCACTTGCGGGTCGCGAGAGACATGGTCCTGGTGTCTTGCGGGCCGTCAGAAGGTTGTATCTGCAACGTTTTTACTTGGCAACAACATAAGTTGCCAAAAAATATTTGATTCGAAACCATGGACTTCCAAACTGCTATGCCACGTTTTAGAACACTTGTAGGCACCCTCTAAGACCTGCTAACACCTGGCATCACCTCATTCAAGCTCTCCAACTGTAAATAGGTGCTTTGGTTCATCACTTGAACTTGCACCTTTCTCATAAAACATTCTTTCTCCCTCCTCTGGAAGTTCCTAACTGAAAGGAGCATCCAACTTAGTTCTATTTCATCCTAGGATCACTTGTAAGTGTTCCTTTCTTTTGCATTTTCGTTTATAGGCTTTTTATAGCCAAAAGTCAAGCGTTTACGGAAAACGCTTTGGATTTAGGTTTAGACCATTATGGTCCAGCCATTGTTTATAACGAACATAGCTAAGTGATCATAATAAGGTAGGTGTTAATCTCTATAAAAGGCACCTCCTAAAGATCACGTTTACTAGACCAATTGACGGGTCAAAGTTTTATTATTAAAAAGTTAAACAGGTCAGATTTTGAAAATATTACAATCTAAGTTTATATATGTTATAAAACATGTTTTGACACTTAAATAAGTTGGTAATAGATATAAGAACATGTGAAAACATGTTCGACTCGTCAATTTCAGTTCTAGGGTCGGTTCGCAACCGAGAGTCGCAAAGTTTGACTTTTGCTTTGACCTTCGATTCTGACCCGATTTAGATTAGTTAGCTACTGATTTAAGGTTGCATTATTATCATAGTATAATGTAGCATAACCCTCTGAGGTTATATTACATGATCATAATCAGAATCGGAGTTTATGCACTAGTTCCGTTATTATGCCAATTTTGACTAAAATGTCATTTTTGCATAAAGTAAGGTTTTAATTGATAAGAACTTGAAAATGAATTTCCTACTAATGTAATATCATAAGTAAGATTATTTGGGATGTCAAGTCAGTTTATATACTGAGTTTACATACAAGTTCTTGCATTATGTTAACAAATGACCACAAAGCCCTCATGGCGCATAAAACGGTTTTAATCATACTTTTTAAACCAAACCTTTTACTTACTGATATGTTATATTAAATAACATATCTAAAACTTATAAACCTGATCTTTGCATCAGTTTTCAATAAACTTCGCACAAATCGTCATTTTACGACATAAACGCCGTTTCGGCGCATAGTATGGTTTTAAACCATATTTATCAACCAAGACTTGTTACCTACTGATTTCAAAACTTATTTAAAGTATTTATTTCTAGTAGGTATATAATATAAACTCAGAATCCCAAATAAATTATAAAACTATGTGTGAAATGACCAAAATGCCCCTACGGTGCATAGTTTGGTCACAAATGATAAATTACACATATGATTAATATCTTACTGATATTAAGTCACACCTTGACCCACAGCGGAATAGGTGATTGGGGCATCATTGGGTTAACTCAAGAGCTTATGACTTGCTATTACTTGTTTTGAATAATCGTTAATTCATGTCAAGCGTCTCACAATACAAATATTTCACATAAACAATTTCAAACACAAGACGTTGTTTATAACAAATAAACTGCACTAATCCGTTTCTTGTTAACTAAGAGCCATCCTCTGTCCGATCTTCTCTTCATACCTATTCACCTGTATCATGTGTAAAAATGGTTTTTGTGTCAACAAAGGTTGGTGAGTGAACCTTATGTTTTAGAAAAATAGTATGTTTAAATTTGGTTTGTTGAGAAAACGTGCGTTAACCAATGTAAATAAATATATTGTATGTCATATGTCAACCCCATGACACAACCTCAAACAATAAACAAGTCAACTGAAATGATTCAATAAATGTATGCATGTTGCACGTAATTATGGTGTGCCAATGAATGAATGTATGTTGCACGATATTATGGTGTGCCAATGAATGAATGTATGTTTCACGATATTCCGGTGTGCTGCAAGGTCTAAGCTCAATCAAACGAAACTGACCTCGTATGGTTGGCAACGTCAAGTTCCGCTCATAGGTAATGGGGAACAGACGAGCCTATGATGATGTGATATCCAAAATGAATGAAAATGCACCAAATGATAAACAACCAAACAACACATAACATAGATACTTCACATAATGGTACTTGCACGTAATTGAACTTTGTAAAATGGAATAAAGATACACGACACACGATACACCCCAAAACGTATAAATAAAAAGGAAAAGGGGGAGTTGTAGATTCACTCACAGTGGTTGCGTATGCGATTCCTTGTAAAATTAAGTGTGCGAATAAGATTTCGGTCTCGCTACAATGAGGGTTATCCGAGACATACCCGCTGGTTTCTCCGGTGGGTTTTCCGATCTTCGGCGATGTTCAAGTAACCCGGTGCGGTGATGTCGTTCTATAGTTTAAAGAGAGGTGGGAAAGTGGTAAACCGTCCGAGATTCTTATAGTTTCAGTTATATAGGGTTCATAGGCTCTAGGCATGACTAGCATTTGCATAAAGGTTATGAGCTGTGATTGATCAAGTTTATATGGTAAGGTTTTGACGTCTCGTAATAATGTACGTATACACATCCAGGTTCTTGGATAGCGGGAATGGAAATGTGTGTGACTGAAATCAATCAATGGTTCCCAATGTTTTTTTCTATTTTATTTTTTTTACTCAACGACCCTTCAAATCTAACCTTTACAATTTATCCCCTTTCTTATTAACCAACTCATTTTTTAACATATAAGTGTGTATGCTTTTATTAAAGTCTTTATGCTTGTCTAGTCGATGTAGTATTTATGCGTTTATGTAGACGTGTAAGCATGTATAAATATATATATCCATACCACATAAGCATGGTGAAAATAATAATAATAATAATAATAATAATAATAATAATAATAATAATAATAATAATAATAGTAGTAGTAGTAGTAGTAGTAATAATAATAATAGTAATAAACCCAATACTATTTATTAAACAAATTTGCATATAAAAGAGAAGTTATGGACATTTTAGTGGATTGGGTTTTGGGGATTCGAATTTGACGGATGTTACATATTATACCATAAATTAAATATTTTTCTAGAATACTTAAGATCATAACATCAAAAATATATTCAAGTTCTTTTTATACAATATATAAATACCAAAAAGTCCTTATGAGGCATAGTTCCATCTTAAAACCTTAACGGTATGTAAGTTGATATCTGCCACTTATTTATTTTGAATACGGTTGAGATATTAAATCTTGCATTTAAATCAAGACTAGCTTAGGTAAATACTCTTGACTTATTTTCCCTATACGGGCTTGGGTTATGGTAAAGTATTACCGCTTGGTCGGAAATGGGATCAATCAAATGCCGGATTGTGGCTAGTAAATCTGCATATTCCGTTTTAATCAGTTTTGTTTGATAACTTAAACATTGGGGGTTAACGACCGTGTCCTGGATATCCTTGGCTCATTACATTAATTAATGGCCACGACCAAAGCGTGGGGTGTAGGTATACACCTGACAGATGCTAATGCTAAGTTGTTTTACCCACTAGTTTGTGGATAACTCCTTCGTGGGTTCATTAGTAGTGTGTACGTTAATCATGTCTCGGTCTCTGTACTGGGCTCCATATGTATGGACAAACATGTAAAGCTGTTAACAAGGTTACAAGGCTGACTTTCCCAAGTTATAAAAAATTTTAATGTGCCTGTGCACTTAAATTCATTTTTGAAATGTTTTTAAAACGAGTCAGTTAAGTGTATTTACCAGCGAAAGCTGACGTATTTTCAAAAGACTAAGTTGCAGGTACAATACGAAATAGGCTGGAAGCTGCTTGGTAGTGATATAAGAGGATCTTGCAAATCCTTAGATCTGCCCAAAGTCTGTTACACATTTTTGTATTTTTTACGATCCGCCTGTGGATCAATTGTTACAAGCTTTCTGTATAATATTTTCGTTCTTTGAACATTTGGTTTGTAATAGTAATTTATAATCCAAGACTTCCGCTGTGCTGTGTTAATTGACTATGATGATATCAACTTTCGTCACGATATTCCCCCACCCGGGCCCACCGGTGTTTGGTTGAAAATACGGGGTGGTGTGACATATATATATATATATATATATATATATTATATATATATATATATATATATATATATATATATGGTGAGGTTTTAGAGTGAACACTAGTATATTTGTGAACCGAGTGAACAAATCCTTGGCATTGATTTACATCATAAAATTGTAAAATACACTAGTTTATTTTCATGTTCAAATCCTGATCAAATCCTAGCCATTGATTTACAATTGTATATTGATGATTAAGGGCTAGGATTAGTTCACACAGTTTACTATAAAGAAGGTTCTTCATAAATGAACCTAACCTTATATATATATATATATATATATATATATATATATTTATGTCTATCGTATTGTAATTCTTGTTAGAGCTAAATAAAATATCTATATTTGTAGTCCATGGACGTAGGTTCTCTACTGGAACCAAACCATGTAAAATTCTCGTATTCGTGTCGTGCTTTATATTTTCTGTTTGCATATTCGTTGTGAATCGGTATTCTATTACGCCACTTTAGACCTAACACATTTGTATCCCAAATAATTATGTGAGTGTTGTTTGATCTAATTACCCAACATAGTGGTATTAGATCCTTCTTTTCGAGTGAGTTCTTTCTATTTTGAAAGGCCTATGGGATTTTGTGAATCAAGGGTCGTCTGGAAAATATCGATTAGGATAGGTTGATGAAAAATACCAAAGAAGATGAAGGGCTCTTTCCTTGATTCAACAAGGTATGCATACTAGTGTGTTATCTCGTGTCGCTAGTGCATTGAGTTCGAAGTAAGTTGTTCTTCAAATGGAGTATCAGGGTGTCGAAGGTACTTATTGTCAAGTTCAATGGGCTAAGAGCAGAATTCGAAACCATTCATATGAAAGAAAATGAAGCCATCTCTAAGTTCTTGTCAAAAGTAAAGATCATCATGAACAAGTAGAGGAAGTGTTTGATTAACTAGATTGGAGAAAGCGTTACGAAGCCTTCCATCCAAATGAAATCAAGTGGTTGTGACAATTGAAGAATCCAAGGACTTGACAAAACTGTGATTTGATTAGCTCATGGGTTCGTTGCAATCCCATGAGGGTTGAGTCAATTAGGTTATGGAAATTAAAAGTATCGGCTGTCCAATTGAGGTTGTGGAAGAGGCCCAAGTGTTGGGCGCAAATCCAACAAATAAAATATTAAATTATGAACCTACTTTGACTCACAAATGATAATATGAATTGAAGTAGGGTTCGTATCTCAGAGATACTTATTAACCAATTATATACCAAAAATTTTGTATGTCCAGATACTAGATACCATTTTTTAAAAAGGAAGATTTGGATTAAAATTAAAGTTCACCTAAACAAAGTTAACAACTAAGACGAATTACTAATAAAATTGTGTTTTTAATTATTCAAAAACATTAATTCAATTGTAGGATGTCTTCAGATATTTCAAAACTAATTGCAACAATAAGGCAATTTTGTGATTTAATTCAGACTTATGTTCTTTAACAATTATGCTCTTTAACAATTATGGTGCAGTGATCCTTTAGTTAAATGGTTTGTATTAGTATATGATGTCCACTCCATCTAATGTCTAACTAAGCATAGTTTATTGATTAGAACCAATCCATTACTCTAAGCTCATGTTGTTCAGATTTTAGCGTGCGGGTTAGAGTGACAGAAGTATAGATTATAACTAAAAATTCACGCCGCTCGAAATGCTCAATTAGATTCGATGATTGTATAATGATTTTGAGTTCATAGACAAACACAAAAATTATTGTATATAAAAGCAAAATTTGATTAGGGTTTTAGAAGTCATGAAATTTATAACCTTTAGCGATTCCGACAAGGGTTAGTCTAGGGTTCGATCAGTGATAAATGGGAGCACCGGCGAATCTTGGCAACCCGTGTGCGTCGTGCATGCTTTAGCTTCATTTAGATCAACAGAAAATCAAGGTCACATCCGATATAAAAGGTAAGTCTGATCACTCTATTGTCAGGTGGCAAAAAGGTTTCTCTATCATCTGATACATCTCTTCTGGTGATCTTCTGTTTGCAACATATACTAGGGAGACAATATATATATATATATATATATATATATATATATATATATATATATATATATATATTTCAAGGATCATTTGAGAAGAGAATTAAATTAAAAAGAATTAGATTCGATGATTGTATAATGATTTTGAGTTCATAGACAAACACAAAAATTATTGTATACAAAAGCAAAATTTGATTAGGGTTTTAGAAGTCATGAAATTTATAACCTTTAGCGATTCCGACAAGGGTTAGTCTAGGGTTCGATCAGTGATAAATGGGAGCACCGGCGAATCTTGGCAACCCGTGTGCGTCGTGCATGCTTTAGCTTCATTTAGATCAACAGAAAATCAAGGTCACATCCGATATAAAAGGTAAGTCTGATCACTCTATTGTCAGGTGGCAAAAAGGTTTCTCTATCATCTGATACATCTCTTCTGGTGATCATATAATTGTAAAACATTAAATACTTTTTTCTTTCGTCTCATTTATTATTCTCTTTAACTTATTAATTAGTTATAAACATTGTTCTTCTACACACCAAAGTTTTTTGTCTACACACAACAAAATATATCTTACACATTTCGAAATTTATTATATACATATTCAAATTATATTACATATGTCGAAATTTATCTTAAACTTTATCTTACACATCTAGTAATTTATCTTACGCTCTAAATTAGTATTTAAAAAAAATACATTTTGAAAATAAATTACAAAATTAACATAGTTAGCTATTAAAGAAGAAGATTATAAATTAATAATATATATGTAAGTTTACCAATACAACTTTACAATAATATTAAATACAAATGAAGCAAAATTAAACATTTTTTCTTTGTTGAAATTTCTTTTTTTTTTCTTTTTACAAATAATTTCTTTTCATTTAAACCTTACAATATGTATAGAGAGAGGCAATCGGTGGGAAGAGGACAACCACACACGAGACTTAGAGAGATACCAAGGCGTACACATATTGCGATTACTATTACTACTACATTATTTTGATAATTACAACTAATATTAACAAGTACAATTACCTATACTTCCTCTATATTAATTAGTAACTTTTCCATGTGCGAAGTTACTGTTGTTTGTGCAAGTTCCTAAAGCATAGCATGGTTTATAGGGTGTACAACTCTTTTATGCTGTGTAGACCTCCCTCTCTATTTCATCTACAGGTGTTTTATGCAGCTCGTTATTCAAAACTAATCTTACAGCCACACACATTTTTCTAGAGAGAGGAGATGCGCTATGTATGAGAGAGAGAAATATATATAGCGAGAGAGATAGAATTGCAAGAGAGAGTGTAAAGCCGGCCATGGTTTACAGGGTGTACAACTCTTTTATGTTGTATAGACCTCTAATAATACTTGTCATTACTAGGTTTGATTTGAAGGTTTCTTAAACGCGATAACAAACGTACAATCTTAGTATGCATATCAATTGCACAAAGTTAACTAGGTGAGTTTCGTGAACTCGCCTTTTCACTTTTATGTTTTTGGGGTGAATACATGCTTGCTTTTTAAATTGTGATGTTACAAGATACAACTACCAATCTTTTAAACAACAAACTCATTAACTCTTTAGGTTGAGCTGCTTAATGTATTGGCAGTACACTTGGAGAGTCCCCATGCACAGTGGACTCAAGGCTAAGGGCTTGGGAAATTGTCCACTTAGGTATGCAGACCTTTTGTGGCATATCTTATTCATAGTAGATCTAGCCAATAACCTTTAGCTCAAGTGGTAGGAATATTTGAGTTCTTCTGTGAAGACTCAAGTTTGATTCCCACTTTGTGCAAGAAAAGATTGAGCCACTGGTGAGCAATGATAGGAGATCCAGGGAAACCTGGGTTCATTCCTTGAGCTAAACGGGCTTGGGCTAATTGAGTTGTGATTGTTTATTGAAAAATTGAAGGGGTGCGAACGTCGTTAGGAGCTATTTTTTGCACTCACCCAGGGTCTTGAATTCTCAAGGATAGGGACGACCTAGTGAAATACTTTACGTCTTTTAAATAATTGTAAACTGCATAATATCGTGTTTTATACATTAAGTTTAGGCAATAATGGGTGACTTCACTTGCTTGAATAGGAGGCCAAAGAGTTTTTAGCGGCAAATATGGATCATTAACGGACCCCTAGAGTATCATCGTAGCAACAGCGGAATTATCGGATCATATCAATCTCCACTAGGCAATAATGCCTATTCACCAATTTAGAAGAAAACCATATAAATATAGGAAAAACCCATTGTGAGAATCAAACTAGAAACTAATGGTCCATAAGCGTTATCATATCCATAATGCCATAGGTGGGGGCCAAAAGAGTTTGTTGGTTTTTTAGAAAACTTTCTAAACATATACACATATAAAAAAATTACATACAAGACAAAAGATTTACTTATAATTAAAAGAGGCCCCAAATATTTATCTTGCTTTAGGCCCTAGGCCCATAAAATGGTTGACGGGTGTTTTAAATCAATCGAAAACCATAAAAACGAATACAGATACATCTTTCTATAATACAGATACCGGTAGGAATTTTGTTCGATTCACTTCGTAACGGCACCGGTACGGCTTTGGAAAAAAAGTACACTCTATTATTAATTATAACAATAATATAATTCGCCTGTGTTTTGATCAATAATATATCCAAAACATATTTAGAAAAAAGTTATTATCTTTTATTCTATTTTCAAACTAGATTGATTGTTATACAATCCTAAAATTACGTGAATTTTAAAGGGTTAAATACTTCTGAATGTTTGAATAATTAAATATGTTATAAGCATTTTATTTACTATGCATTTTGTTTACCAGACAGTTATCCAGAGTGACTGTTTGTTTATTAATTAATTTAGTGAACAAATAAATTATTTATTAAAAATTATTACATAAAATGGATTGTTATAAGGACACTTGATAATTTTTTGTTGTTGACTTTTGTAAAATTGATGTACAAAGATGCATTTTGACAAAAATATTTAATTCATGGAGTGTATGCTAATATTCTCTAATCTAAACTAAATTAAATTTTCCGATTGAAGCAATCAATAAGACAGAAGAATATTAATATAAGCGTGTTTCATGTGTTTGTTTTTGTTTGTGTATGTAATAGTCATATATCCTTAAAGAAATTCAGGTTTATTAGGTATTGTTGATAATTAAAAAGTAAGACACAAGAGATATGAAGAGGATATGTGTAACAGGAGCAGGAGGTTATATTGGCTCATGGGTTGTGAAGCTTTTGCTTTCCAAAGGATATATGGTCCATGGAACTGTTAGAGATCCATGTAATTTTATCTTCCTTTTTGGTTTTGTTCACAGCTTTGATTTAGTCAAACTTTGACTTTTTTTTTAGTTCATACTATTGCAATTTGATTAGTTGCTTCTTTAAATACTGGTTAAATTTCTATCAACCATCTTCCAAGGTTTTACATGGTTTTGATTCTAACTTAACGGACGCGGTTCTATTTGATCGCAATATTGACATATTGTCTTGTCTAATAGTTTGTGTAATTGATATGAAGGTGATGAGACAAAGAATGGTCATTTGAAGAAGTTGGAGAATGCTGAAGAGAGGCTTCATCTTTTCAAGGCAGATTTGTTGGACTTTGAAAGCCTTTGTGCCGCCTTTGCCGGTTGCTCTGGAGTTCTTCATGTTGCCTCCCCTGTTCCGGGTAGAAATGTAACTAATCCTCAGGTAAATAAATGTTTATATTAATCTAATTCATGATTCACGTGGTTTAACAATTAATAGAAAACCAATGAAAATAAGGAAAACTGGAAAAGAAAGATTCTCAAGTAAATATCTGGGCTCCAGATGAGAAAAATTGAGTCTAAAGTTGGGCAAACAACAAATGTCTACCTGCTACGCCTTTTGGTTGATATTTTAAGGCATGTAACCAGAAACAGATCAAAATTTATATTCGTTTTAAGTTGAAAAATTTATGGTTCACTTGATTTTATTCCGTTGCTCTAAATATGAGTATCAATTCTTGGATCAGCTTTGTATCGGTAAGCATAGAGGTGGGTTAGTGGCCTAAGTCATTCAGTAACGCATCAGGCGTGTGATTTTAGTATGGTTGGGTCAAGTCAGGTCACGTCTACCCAAAACATTTTTCTTAAGGAAAACAATATAATTAGCATGTTATGTGATTATAATAACTGTATTATTTCAACAAAAATAAAACTTTGTAAAAAATAATTTAAATGCTTTTTGTTTAGATATTAATCATTCATGTTGGGAGACCTCTAACTCGTTCAACCAACTGGACTTTTATGTTTCTATGTTATGTTTAATTTTAGGGTAAATTAACAAATAGATAAGTTTGATGAGAAAATTTCTGATCAAGACACCACTTTTTAGCTTTTTTCCAAACTATTTGAACTAACCAGAATTCACCACGTCAGCTACGCCGGCTGAGACAGCTAGTAGTTAGCCGGTGGCTAGGGGATTTTTTTCGTGTTTATTCGGCGGCTAGGTCTTTTTTTAATGTTTAGCCGTCAGAAGGCTTAGCCCACGCATCTTCTGTTTAGCCAGCAGCTAACTTAACTAGTTCGAAACAGCTAAAAAGTGGTGTCTGGATTTGAAACTCTTTGGTCAAATCTGTTTATTTTGGTAATCTCCCTTTATTTTACCTGTTTGATTGGTTAGAGACAATAACATAGCCCAGATCAACTCATTTTTAGTATATGGGTCGAGTTTAAACTTGTGTTTGAGCTTATACGTAACAGCTGGAACTGCTGGATCCTGCAATATTAGGAACACAAAACGTATTAAGCGCGTGCTTGAAAGTTAAAGTCGAAAAGGTTGTGGTTGTCTCTTCCGGATCTTCTGTGATGGTGAATCCTGATAAGGCCCCAGACATGGAACTGGATGAAAGCTGTTGGACAGATATAGAATATGCGAAATCAGCCCAAGTATGCTTCAAAATCAATTTTTGTATTAGCGTCATTTGTATATAAGAAAACATTTTGTAATGTGGTTTCCAGCATTGGTATGCTGTATCAAAGACAACAGCAGAGATCGAAGCTCTAAATTTTGCAAAACGACATGACGTGAAAGTGGTAACGATTTGTCCAGCCATCGTCATTGGGCCAATGTTGCAGTCCACCATTAATGCTACTAGCTTGCTACTTTTGAGCTACATGAAAGGTTAGTAATGAGCGGGGTTTGTGATTGGTAATGGGCCGGGTTTGTGGTTGGTTTTTGGTAATACTAGTCTTATATCTGATTATAAAATCAAGTATCCCCTACCTGTCGGGTATCTATTACTCGTTACACATTGGGTTCACTTGTATAAATGTTTATGATCTCATAAGGTTTAAATATACCTCTGGATTCATAACATAATTTTAAACTTCTCTAAAAACCGACTTTAACTATCAAATACTCAACTACAGTTTTAACAATTATGTATTTTTAATTGTTTCAAGTTTCTAACAACTTCAACTAAAGGCGGATGTAGCATATGATTAGGGGTTGCTTGGCCTACCTCTCATTGGCGAAGTATATTTTTAGTGCAAATTTATTTTTTCTTCTTAGTTTTATGTATCGGCTACCCTTGAGCAATTTTTTTTAGCCGGCGCTACCCCTCAAATTTTCTTCTAGATCCGCCACTGACTTCAACACTATTTATTATGTTTTAAGATTATGCAACTTGATAATATATTCGACCTTGATGCAGCTTAAAGGGTTGAGTTAATTGGGCGCGTATCATATAATATTATACTCGTATCAAACCCATGAAAAATTTGTAAAACTAATCACATAAGCGGTCTCACCCAATTACATGTCCAAATGTTTTGTGTTTGCCTTTACTTTTGGTTTCTCTATTACATTTTCTGATCACAAAAGATTTCATTGTACATGTTCAAAATAGTTATTTCAGTGGAGCGGATTACTCTAACTTCGATATGTTCTCAAACATTTAGCAATTTGCATTTTTTCCCTTATTTATAAATAATGTATACTTGTCATCTGTTGTCTCTTTCAAGAGGAAGGTAGATCGGGAGGGGACACGATGGAGAACCTTAGACGTCCATACACAGATGTACGCGACTTATCAGAGGCTATATTTCTTTTATATGAAAATCCCGAATCTGATGGGAGATATATATGTTGTGCCTACTCAATTAGGACAGAGGAATTTGTTGCAAGAATGCAGAACTTGTTTACAGGCTACAATTATCCCAAACTGTAAGTTCAATTTATAAGAGGTGGTAATTGGGACTAGTTTACTTAAGACTGGCTCATTGGGGTTGCTTTTTTTATTTTTATGGATAAAGTTAAAAAGATTTGGCTATAAACTAAACCAGTCAAAAGTTGTCTACAATGTATTTTGTAATAAATAAAACCGTCTAAAAACATTTACTTAAATGAATAAGAAATTGTTTAAATATATAATATTGTATCTTAAGCATTAGAGATAAATATGTTTTTGCTCAACCCAACCAACAAAAAACTCGTATTTTTGACTTCAACTAAAAATCTCTAGATTCATGTTATGAACCATGTCCATTGATTTGCCATGCACGCCCACATTTGGGAATATCTTATCTCTTAACCCTAAACGTAAACCTTAAATGTTTTTTATTTTAATTACAGCTTTACTGAGAAGAGTGGTTTTAATCCACTCAACTCAAAGAAGTTGTTGAAATTGGGATGGAACTATAGGCCATTGGAAGAGACCATAGTTGACACCGTTAAGAATTATGAAGAAACAGGTTTATTGGAGAAAGAGAAACCATTTCCATCTATAATAAGGTTCTAATACCATTATGTATGGTAAAAGAATGAAGTTGTCTACTTCTTTACATAAAGTGTTGTGTGTGTGTGTGTTTTTTTTTTTCATTTTTAATTTTGAGAAAATGTGGTTTGACAGATTACAACTATTGTTAATATTTGCCTTCTAAATTTGCATGGGTTATAATTGGAATTTAAGAAAGTATGTTTATGCATGTTGGTGGATTGGAATAAAATTAACAACCATGTAAATTTGAAAATTTAGTTTTTAAGATAACAGTTTTAATCATATTTTAGAATGGAAAAATTATGAATCTTAGAAATTAGTGATCTTTTTTATTATGAACTTTTACCTAAATACAATTTAGGCCAATGTGAGTGCCAATTTGGCGAATTGTAGTTTTAATTAGAGAATATTCACAACCGAGGCGAATGGGTGTTCAAATAATTTTTTTAGAGTGAATAATAAGTTTTGTTCTTTATCTTTATATATTTTTTTCAGACGGTATCTTTTGTGTTTAATATTGATAACTTAATACTTTATGTTTTAAATCTTTCATGTTTTATTCTTTAGACCTAACCTAGTTAATTTTTTCAGTTAAATCTAGTCATGTGCTTTGCACATGAGGACATTTTTGTCAATTCACATTTGCAAGGACTAATGGTGTAAATAACAAATATATCCAATAGGGTGTGGTTCAGCTACAAAGTCCAAATTTTCTAAAAAGTGAAAAAATCATAAAACACTATAGTTTCAGCTATAAAACATACCTAAATGTCACATATAATAGAGTTAATATTACTAAAACACCATATTCAAATCCTAATAGTCCATAAAAACTTTAAACACACCATCGTAGAACTAGAACTATGAATATAAAACAAAACATGCTAATCAACATAAAACACAGTAATGCTTGTCGTTCCATAATTAGAGTCTTATCCAAAACACCAACTTGTGGGTTTTTTGTGTGTTTTATGTTTGTCATTATGGTGTTTTATGACTTTTTCCATTATTTTAGGAAATTGGACTTTTTAGCCAATTCCTAGCCATATCCAACATCCAACCATTTTTTAAGAACACACGGATATTTTCAGACATTGCAAGGCCTAAGGTAATTGTTTGTTCCGAGGACTTCTGGTTAGGGACCCATTTCTATGGTTCTGTACGCGGCATGGATCTTGTAGCTTTAATCAGGCGCGTATCTTCTACCATCATAACTTCTTTCTTGGAATAAATGATTGCCACCCCAGTCTCGGTTGGGAAAACGATGTCGGAGTGAGGTGTGGATGTGATCATGCTGAAGTCGCCCTATGAATCTCGCCATAGAAGTACATTGCGCCTAGAGTTTGTCGGCATTACCATGAAAGTTAACTCTTCGGTTCTTGAGTGCTTTCCGTTAGTGTGCATGACATCGAAAGTGATTCATCCCAAAGGAAAAATTGGTTCATTGCAAAAACCTGTGAGCAGGTAGTCAACCAACTCAAGGCGCGCTTTATCCTCGGGGCCAAACTGGTTGAAACATTATTCATAGATGATGTCTGCCGTGCTTCCAGGATCATGAAGATGTAATCCGTTCTATAGTGGCCTATGACGATGGTGATGACATTGGGATGTTTATCACGTGGTCCACCACGTACCACTGGGGAAACCACTTGCTGCTCTTATAATGCTTCGCATTTTGTACTTTCCTTATTTAGAAAGTGTAATCGTATTTCTATTTATGGAAACTTGTATCCGTTTCATATTGGTATTTTGTTTCTAACCTTTTAATCCGAGATTTTGATCATAATAAAATTCATGCTTTATTCATACTTGTTATACATGCAATCAATCATTTAAATACGCGTTTTCATGCAAACCAACACTTGTTATACGCGCAATACTCACACATTACGCCTTTATACTTAAAAACTTGCTAAAGTACATAAAAACCACCTAAAATACGTAAAAACGGCCTAACCTAACATCGTTTTGCAAACTAAACTCACTTCGCACGAAGTGAACTCACTTTGTACGAAGTGGAGCCACCTCGCACAATCAAGGTTCACCTCGCACGAAGAGAATTCACTTCGTATGAAGTAAAACTCACTGCACGAAGTGAAGCTGGCAGCAACCCCTCCGCTATAAATAAGAGCACTCCTTAACACGTTCCGAATCCTCACTTTTTCTCTCTGAAATTCTAGACTTTTGGCATAAATTTCTTAGCCGTTTTAAGTGAGTTAGCTCACTATTATCCTTACTTTTGTAATTTCCTTCCTTGTCTTATTCTTGCACTTTATGTCTTGAATTCAATTTTGTACCAAGTGTTGAAACCAACCAAGTTCACCATCTTCAACATGGACAAACTTGTGTTTTAGTAAGCGTGTGAACGATGGGAGCCTTGGCTTTCCGAATTAAGTTCCACCCCTCACTTGTACGCTTTATGTTAAAAAAGTTATATTTCATTTCCGTTCATTCATGACCAATCGGGTTTATCAACTGTTTTGATAAACTTTGTGCTTTGGTGAATTATATAATGAGGTATTCATACCTCCATGCTTGACCTCTATGATATATTTGAAGGAATATATATATATATATATATATACATATATATTATATACATATATGTATATATGATACTAACCGATTTATGGTTAAGGTGTTATGAGCGTAGGTTACTCTGTCTCGTTTCTAAACTCCTCGTTTACAAAATGCAGTGTCAAAACGAGTATTAGACGAGCTACATTTTCGAAATCTGTTAACTTCGTACGAAGTGGACCATCACTTCGCACAAAGCGGACACCACTTTGCACGAAGAGGTATTTTCATACGTATACTTTTATGTACTTTAAATTCGAATATAGAACTCTCGTCAACTCATAATACTCACACACTTCTGTTCCCCCATGTAGGGTAACTTCGGTGCTCTATCCTCCAAGTCAACGACTCACGGATTGCTCGGAAGGCTTTGCAAAACCGTGAGTATACTCGACTCCCAATTTTATATTTTAACACTTTTGGGTGCAACATATATGTACTATCAAAGTCACTAAATCACACATACTTTATGCTTAAATACAAACAAACTTTCCTTCATACATGCTTAATACGTCATACTTGTAAACTAGTATATGCTAGAATTCGTTGTCTTATACTTTGTCATTAACTTTGTACAAGCCTCCCTTAACATGTATAGCGCTATAGGATTAACGCACCGCCCGTATTCTTGAGGTCATGTTAAATAAAAAAAACAGTCTATTCATTGCAATAATTAAATTACGCTAGCGCGAAACTTTGGGGTTACATGTATAGTGCACAACTAGTATTGTACGATAGTTTTAAGTAGCGTTTATGCATGTGGATTGTTTAAACTTTGTTATTATCTAGTACTTTGCCAATGCCATGTGTACTGATCTATACTTTAATATATGTTGTAGGAATTTGATGATGACGAGGATGCATGAAATCTAGTAGGATGAACTAGAAACCCATTTTAAATTTAGATCTAATGTTGTACTTTGTTTCTGAATTATATTGTTGTACTTGTTTCCAAACAATGTAACTGAATTAGAAAATGAAATTTTGTTATTTGAATACTTGTCAGAATATAGTACTCGCCATCTCCTTTACAATGGAGTCTAGCTTTAGATTCTGGTCTTCATATACCCATACCCTTTAGCTATTACCACACCAAGTTACTGAGATTTCTTCATTGATGCGATACCCCTCCTCCACTAATAACCAGCACCTGCCAACAAATTATTAGACAATGTCCAAGAAAACTCTGACCCACCGACCACCATTCCGAACCTTGCTCCAATTGTATCGAATAGTCTATTATCACAGAGATGGATTGGAACGCCTTCTACTGTTAACCAGACTAGTCTATTATATGTCAAATTCTTCCCTTTCCAAAGAACCACTTCTGCTATCACATTACTCCATAACGGTGCTTCCTTTTCCATGAACTCCAGAGCTTGCTGTTTTTCCTTTGAAAACGATCATGCATTTCAGGCCCCCAAGATAACTTACCGGACTGAACATGTAACCGCCCAAATCCAATAATGTTCGTGTTTCCTCTAGCCCAATGATGGCCTTGCTTTGACGATAACTGATCTCATCATACACTGATCTAGATAGATTGGTATCTTCTCGTCTGCCGCTACAACCATATGAGGTTTCCGGACCGATTCCTTAACGCCGGTGAGTATGTCTCTGTATGTAACACCGCCATTCTAGACCTCCGAGACATATTTGTAAGTACCCTAATGCTGAAGATTGATGTTCCAGTTCTAGTGCTAAGAGTACACATACTGTCACACCCCGACCCGCAGCGGAATAAGAGTCGGGGCACCAAAGCTCATAATATTTACTAATATGTTTCATATTTATTTAAATCAATATTACATCCTCAATATTCCAAACATGTTCATACAAATACAAAGAAAATAATCAACTAAACAATCCAAGCTCTAAACCAGTTTATTCTTCTAAGCCAATCCTATGTGTTTCTTGCTGCAGCTGAATCACCTGTATCATGTGTAAAAATAGGGGTTTTTGGGTCAACATAAGTTGGCGAGTGAACCTTGTTAGATAAACATTTATTATTGATTTCTTGTTATCATTATCAAGGAAAAATTGTGCAACAGTCATATGTGAGCAAATGTAAATAATCATACAATAACAATAACATACAATAACATATCAACTTGCATGAATATATAACATGAATGAAACTGTATATGTTGGCAACGTCACGTTCACGCTCATAATGTAATGGGGAACGGACGGCCTATGATGAATGTCTGTGCGATCAAGGCTCAATCAAACGGAGCCGATCGTATGTTGGTAACGCCCGGTTCACGCTCATAATGTAATGGGGAACACCTCAACGCTCATAATGTAATGGGGAGCGGCGGCCTATGATAATGTATGTACTGAAATTGATAAATTAAATCTAAACAATAACCACACAAACAGTTGATACAAGTTAAATACACATTTGTTCATGGATATGATGTATGCACAATGATTTAAATATAATAAATGGTAAGACACATGATACACCCCAAAAACGTGATTAAAACGGGGAATTTATAGAGATTCACTCACATTGGGTGCTTTCGGTTGAAGATGATGAAATGCGCACGAGTTTGGAGGATTGATCGACGAGACTTAACTAACCTAAATAATAACGGGAAGTATGGTAAAATGAGTGGATTTTATTAATAATTTTAATAAGATTTTTATATATATTTTGTGAGTTTAAGGCTATTTTCTATCTTTAAAAACATTATTTTTAAGTATTTTTAATTGATTTTTAAACTAAATAAATAAATAAAATATAAAAAAAATGTTGACTTTTGCGTTGACCATTGACCGTTGACCGGGACTGTTGACCGTTTGACCGGTCTGCTAAAGTGTAAGTGTGCGCCGGGTAAGGCTCGAACCCGAGACCTCCCGTACGCGTGCACGCAGCTCTACCAACTGAGCTACATGTCTAACCCGAAATAATTCTTTTTTTTAATTATATTTATATACTATTTTAGTTTATTCAAAATTCTTTTATTTTTAAAAAGGGTTTTAATCCTCAAACCGGAGTGTGCAACAGGTCTCGAACCCGGGACCTGTGGGTTAGTATTGCACACAGTCCACCGCTGGACTGTGTGTCTAACCTGGTTAATATACCGATTTTTATTATACTTAACATCTTCCGTGAGTTAATCCGGTTCAGTTAAAAAGGAAAACATCTTTATTACAGAGCATATGATTTTGTCAAGGATCGAACTCGCGGCGTGTGATATATGTGCGCACATAGTCCACCGCTGGACTGTGTGTCTAACCCGAGATAATATCCAATTTATATAAAACTTATAAACAACCTAACTTCATCTTCTTCGTTACAAAATCACAGACTACGATTACTCTACTGTTTCTTGTTTAATTCGATTGACAAACATTCAAATGACTAAAATGAAATGGCAGAGAAGATTTTGGAAGTAAACATACCGGAGAAACGATCTTTCTCAGAATTCCGGCAAAGTCGTCGGCTCTGTTTTTATGGATTTTGTCTGAGCGGACAAATTAACAATTTTGATTAGCTAGATGCGGAATCGAAGCACCGAACAAGAATTAAAAGAAGGTTAAAAAGGCTATACCGTTTCACAGCGAGAATTGGGAACTTTCAGAAGTTTTCCGACGAGAGTTAATTATCCGATATCGTCGTCTGAAACTGATTCTGATTGAAGGGTTTGAGTTAGCAAAAGCTTAACAACTGATAGACGATGAAAGAATTGAGAAACTTACTGATTTGATGGAAGACACGGTTTTCTGGCGAAAGTCCGGCGAGTTCAAAAAGCAATTCCGACGATCAGAAACGGGAGTAAACGCGAGAATAGAAGTCCTGGGAATGTAATTGAGTCGCGAAATGAAGCTTTTGTTGAAGTAATTCCAGAAGTGAATGTTTTCGGTTATAAAAACCGAACATCACTTGAATTCAAGTCCATTCATGACTGAATTGATTAGAAATGTCGGTGTATCGGTTATGATCAGAAATTCGTGATCACTTCAAACGTCTTGGACGTTTGGAAGCCGATAACGGTTTCAGTTAGCGTAACAGGTCGATTCTTGGTTGAACATATGCTTTAATTTCTTCCTAGAACTCACAAAGATATCATGTGGCGGAGTGGTTACATGTACCCGAGTTAAATCCTTAGACTCACCCGGCTGACCCGGGTTCGAATCCCGGCAGCCGGTTTTCTTTTTTATTTTTCACTTTTTATTAATTATAGTTTTTAAATTCTAATTTGTTTATTAATTATGCAACGTTTAAAATTAAAATAAACATAAATATGCAACGAAACATTTATAACTTGATATTCGATTACAAACGAAGCGGGTTTGGAAAAACTCGTTTTTGACAAATGTTACAGTATCCCCTACTTTTAGGAATTTCGTCACGAAATTTAAGTAGTAGTAGTAGTAGGAAAAAGATGCGGGTATTTTTCGCGCATTGAGTCTTCACGTTCCCAAGTAAACTCAGGTCCCCGTTTCGACTCCCAGCGTACCCTAACAATTGGAATGCGACTCCGTCTTAAACGTTTTTTCCGAAGTCCATGATCTCTACTGGTCTTTCAATAAAATGCATAGATTCATCAATCTGAATATCTTCCAGAGGAATATGGAGGTTCTCATCAGCGAGGCACTTCTTCAAGTTTGATACGTGGAACGTGGGGTGAATTCTGTTGAGTTCTTCTGGTAGATCAAGCTTGTATGCTACAGGTCCTACTCTTTCGAGTATCTTGAAAGGTCCTACATAGCGTGGTGCTAGCTTGCCTTTTTGGCCAAAACGAACTACTCCCTTCCACGGTGATACTTTTAAAAGTACATGATCCCCAATGTTAAACTCCAAAGGCTTTCGTCGTTTATCTGCGTAACTCTTTTGACGACTTTGAGCCGCTAGGAGATTGTTTCGAATTTGATGGATCTTGTCTGTGGTTTCTTGAATCAATTCTGGACCGGTGATTTGAGCTTCCCCAATTTCGTGCCAACATACTGGAGATCGGCACTTACGTCCATATAAAGCTTCAAAAGGTGTCATGCCGATGCTTGAATGATAGCTGTTGTTGTACGAAAATTCAACTAATGGTAGATGAGCGTCCCAATTTCCCTTGAAGTCTATGACACATGCTCAAAGCATATCTTCAAGAGTTTGAATGGTGCGTTCAGATTGTCCATCAGTTTGAGGATGATAAGCGGTACTGAGGTCTAATCGTGTACCCAAAGCGGCTTGTACGGACTGCCATGTTCGTGAAGTGAAACGACCATCACGATCTGAAATAATGCTTAACGGTACACCATGTCGGCTTATGATTTTGCTGATGTAGATACGAGCTAGCTTCTCGTTCTTGAAATCTTCGCGGATTGGAATAAAGTGAGCTGATTTTGTAAGACGATCAATGATTACCCATATAGTGTCATACCCACCAGAAGTGCGAGGTAACCCGGTAATGAAGTCCATGGTTATGTTTTCCCACTTCCATACAGGTATTTCAGGTTGGACCAGAAGTCCTGAGGGTCTTTGATGTTCAGCTTTTACCTTGGAACATGTAAGGCACTTGGAAACAAAAACAGCAATATCCTTTTTCATTCCAGGCCACCAGTAGGTGTATCGAAAGTCTTGATACATCTTGTCGACTCCTGGGTGTATAGAGTATCGTGTTTTGTGTGCCTCATTCATAAGGAATTCACGGAGGTTGTTGTGGTCAGGAATCCATATGCGATCTAGATAGTACAGAATACCGTCAGCTTTAGTTTCAATTTTAAGTTCAGCTCCACAGGACAGCTCCTTTCGTACGTCGTCTTCTGTTATTGACACATGTTGGGCTTCTCGAATTTGATCTTTGATGTCGGTTATGATTTGCGAACATAGAAGACGAATGGAGTTCGCATAACCCTTTCGACTGAGTGCATCGGCCACCACATTCGCCTTGCCAGGATGATACCGAATTTCACAGTCGTAGTCATTAAGAAGTTCGACCCATCTTCGTTGCCTCATGTTTAGCTCCTTTTGGTTGAAGATATGTTGAAGACTCTTGTGGTCAGTGTACTCCATATCTTAAGAGCGAACACAACGGCTCCAAGTTCTAGGTCGTGGGTGGTGTAGTTCTTCTCATGAGTTTTGAGTTGTCTAGAAGCATAAGCTATCACCTTTCCTCTTTGCATTAGAACACAGCCTAGTCCTTGCCCTGACGTGTCGCAATAAACCACGAAGTCATCACAACCTTCAGGAAGAGTGAGAATTGGTGCATCACAGAGTTTTTGTTTAAGGGTTTGGAAGGCTTCTTCTTGTTTGGGTCCCCATATGAAGGGTTTTCCTTTATGAGTTAAAGCCGTGAGTGGTACAGCAATGCGGGAGAAATTTGAAATGAAACGGCGATAATAACCAGCCAAACCAAGGAATGATCTTACTTCGGTTGGTGTACGTGGCGCTTGCCATTCTTGTACTGCTTTGATCTTTGAGGGGTCGACATGTATTCCCTTGTCATTGACGACATGTCCAAGGAATTGTACCTCTTTTAATCAGAATTCGCATTTGGAGAATTTGGCGTAAAGCTTTTCATTATCTAAGAGTGTAAGGATGAGTCGAAGGTGCCGTTCATGATCAGACTTAGACTTTGAGTAAATGAGGATGTCGTTGATGAAGACTATAACAAAACGATCGAGATAGGGTTTGCAGACTATGTTCATTAGATTCATGAAGACAGCTGGAGCGTTGGTTAAACCAAATGGCATGACCATGAATTCATAATGACTATAACGAGTTCGGAAGGCGGTCTTTGGGACGTCTTCTTTATGTACTCTGAGTTGATGATAACCAGAACGAAGGTCGATTTTTGAAAAACAGCTGGCGCCTTGAAGTTGGTCAAGAAGATCATCAATGCGAGGTAATGGATAGCGATTCTTGATCGTTAACTTGTTGAGTTCTCTGTAGTCGATGCACATGCGAAACGTTCCATCTTTCTTCTTCACAAAAAGAACAGGTGCACCCCAACGCGAGGAGCTAGGACGTATAAATCCTTTGTCAGTCAACTCTTGCAATTGACTGGCTAGCTCTTGCATTTCAGAGGGGGCTAACCTATAAGGAGACTTTGCAACTGGTGTAGCACCAGGTATAAGATCGATACGAAATTCGACTTCTCTCACGGGAGGAAGTCCTGAAATGTCGTCAGGAAAAACTTGCGGAAAATCTTTTACTACTGGGATGTCTTCAAGTTTCTTCTCCATGGTTCCCTTTTTGACGACATGGGTTAAAAATGCGACATAATTCTTGCGGAGATATTTTCGAACCTGAAGACAGGACACTAATCTGAGCCCTTTCGATGAGGTTTCTCCAAAGATTCGTAGAGTCTGACCGTTTGAAAGAGGAATGAGTATAAACTTTTCGCGGCATACAACTTCAGCCTGATGTTGGCTGAGCCAGTCCATACCAATTATAATGTCAAAGCTTCCCAACTTCATAGGAATGAGGCCAACTGGAAAATCGTGATCGTTTAAGGTGAGAGTACAATTGCATATAATAGAGTTTAATGAGACCGGTTTTCCGTCAGCAACTTCTACTGTTATGGATTCCATGAGCTTATCACGAATTTGGTTTAGGATGGGTTCAAACTCTAAGGACACAAAACTTTTATCCGCGCCAGTATCAAACAACATGGATGCATAACTACCATTGATAAGAAACTTACCGTTAACCACATTGCTGTCAGCTCTAGCCTGATTAGTGTTGATGTTGAAAGCTCTTCCTCTTGCAGGTGGAGGAGCTTGGTTAGCTTGATTCACCGGATTTGCTTGGGCTTAAGCATGTATAATGTTCACCAAACGTGGACAAGTGTTTCTAAAGTGGTTTGGGTCTCCACAATTGTAGCAAGCCCGCATAGGTTGCACCATGGAATAGTTGTGTTGGTAGTATGATTGGGCTAAATGTTGGGTAGGTGGTAGTAGTAGGGGTTGTTGGGCTTGACCCATTATTTGATGGTGGGTTTGAGTTGAGGGCTGGTGGCGGTTCGTTCGCTGAGGTATGCGATAGGTTTGAACAGTGTGACCTGCGCGACCACAGCCGGTGCAATGTTGACAGGGATGATCAGGAAAGTGATGGTATTGGCAACAGTTGCATTTTGGTAATGGGCCAGAGTATGGCCTTTTATATGGTGCAGGTTAGGGGGCAACTTAGGTAATGGGTGCAGCAGGGATAGGGTAATTGGTTTGTGTGACAGCGAAGTTTCTGGTGTTACGTTTCCTCTTGTTAGCAAACTTAGAGGAGGAGGTGGAATGGTTTGAAGTTTGGCCCTCAACGGGGGTTTCTTTTTCTCCTCTTTAAATTTACCGTTGCGAATTCGATTCTCGGTCAGTTCAGTAGCTAGTTCCATAGCAGCTTCAAGTGTTGCTGGCGAAGTGCTGAGAACTGAATCTTGAATTTTCGAGGGAATACCTCGAATATAATGCTCGACTAAATGGTAAACTGGGGTGAACAAGTTAGGGACCATCTGGTTCAACTCTAAAAACCTCTTGTTGTAGGAAGTATGATCTCCCTCCTTTTGCTTCAATGAATGAAATTCATCCTCTAACTTTTTAATCTCACTTCTAGGACAGAATCGTCTCGTCATGATTTCCCTTAACTCCTTCCACGTTAAGGCCATTGCATCTTCGATTCCTCTCTTACCCTTTTCAGTATTCCACCAAGTAAGAGCTACCCCAAATAGTCTCCCGGTTGCGTATCGTACCTTGCGATCCTCGGGACAATCGCAGTTGAGGAAGGTGTTTTCCATTTCCTCAAACCAGTGGAGGAGAGCAGTGACACCTTCGGTCCCTTCAAATTTCGGAGGATCGCAAGACTTGAAATGTTTATATGAGCACTTGTTGGTAGGAGGGTTGCCGATGTTCTGGTCTTCTTGCTGGGGAGGATTGGTGGGATTTGTGGCGAGAGCTTGTTGTACTTGAACCACAATGTCAGGAAGTACCGCGGCCATTTGTTTTGCGATTTGAGTGGCCAAGCGTTCGTGTTACCTTCCTGATTTTCTACCCCCTCGTTGTTGCCTAGCCGACATCTACAGGAACATATATAAGAAGATTGTGAGTTTATGGAGTCTTTTTAGGTGTCATGTGTCTTAAAGAAAATGAAAATAACATAAATATCAATAATGCAACTACATCCATAGGATGTCTTGGGTTTGCTCATGTTGGACCTCAAATGTCCCCCATACCTTCACCTGTATAGTCATGTGGGCCCCCATGACTATTGGCTTGGTAGGATTCACATTAGTATTGGCGGTTTAACACTCGCATCACCCGAATGAAAACCATGAAATATGTTTACGAGATGTATGGTCGGAATGTGTCCAGGTGTAGACACAATGACAACTCAAAGTGGGGTTAGCTCACACGACGTTTGGTATAGTATGCTTTGGCCTAATAGGTACTTCGTACTCTCATCGTTAGTCCCCAGGTAGGCAAACTGGTCCTTTATTTTAGATTTATACGAATGCCAAGCCTAGACAGGACGTTCAGACTACCGGTACTTGTACCCTTCCAGTTACTACATGCCCGTCATGAGAACTCACTTTGATGTGATTTGAAAATACAAAAATCATTGTAAAAAAACAATCATGATGTGATGTGTGCTCTCATGGATATGATATGTTATGAGAATATGATTCATGATAGGCATTATATAATAATAGGTACTTATGAACATGCTTGCATAGCATTGAATGTAACATTAAACATAAAACATATAAACATCATGAATTTTGCATGTAACACACAAAAATCTTAAAAATTTCTAATCAACTATAGTATAGGCTCTAAGGGTCTAATAACCTATCCTATATCCCTATAGTCATGGCTCTGACACCAATCTGTCACACCCCGACCCGCAGCGGAATAAGAGTCGGGGCATAATTGGGTTATCACCAAAGCTCATGATATTTACTAATATGTTTCATATTTATTTAAATCAAAATTACATCCTCAATATTCCAAACATGTACATACAAATACAAAGAAAATAATCAACTAAACAATCCAAGCTCTAAACCAGTTTATTCTTCTAAGCCAATCCTATGTGTTTCTTGCTGCAGCTGAATCACCTGTATCATGTGTAAAAATAGGGGTTTTGGGGTCAACATAAGTTGGCGAGTGAACCTTGTTAGATAAACATTTATTATTGATTTCTTGTTATCATTATAAAGGAAAAATTATGCAACAGTCATATGTGAGCAAATGTAAATAATCATACAATAATAATAACAACCACAACAATAACATACAATAACATATCAACTTGCATGAATATATAACATGAATGAAACTGTATATGTTGGCAACGTCACGTTCACGCTCATAATGTAATGAGGAACGGACGGCCTATGATGAATGTCTGTGCGATCAAGGCTCAATCAAACGGAGCCGATCGTATGTTGGCAACGCCCGGTTCACGCTCATAATGTAATGGGGAACAGCTCAACGCTCATAATGTAATGGGGAGCGGCGGCCTATGATAATGTATGTACTGAAATTGATAAATTAAATCTAAACAATAACCACACAAACAGTTGATACAAGTTAAATACACATTTGTTCATGGATATGATGTATGCACAATGATTTAAATATAATAAATGGTAAGACACATGATAGACCCCAAAAACGTGATTAAAACGGGGAATTTGTAGAGATTCACTCACATTGGGTGCGTTCGGTTGAAGATGATGAAATGCGCACGAGTTTGGAGGATTGATCGACGAGACTTAACTAACCTAAATAATAACAGGAAGTATGGTAAAATGAGTGGATTTTATTAATAATTTTAATAAGATTTTTATATATATTTTGTGAGTTTAAGGCTATTTTCTATCTTTAAAAACATTATTTTTAAGTATTTTTAATTGATTTTTAAACTAAATAAATAAATAAAAATATAAAAAAAATGTTGACTTTTGCGTTGACCATTGACCGGGACTGTTGACCGTTTGACCGGTCTGCTAAAGTGTAAGTGTGCGCCGGGTAAGGCTCGAACCCGAGACCTCCCGTACGCGTGCACGCAGCTCTACCAACTGAGCTACGTGTCTAACCCGAAATAATTCTGTTTTTTAATTATATTTATATACTATTTTAGTTTATTCAAAATTCTTTTATTTTTAAAAAGGGTTTTAATCCTCAAACCGGAGTGTGCAATAGGTCTCGAACCCGGGACCTGTGGGTTAGTATTGCACACAGTCCACCGCTGGATTGTGTGTCTAACCTGGTTAATATACCGATTTTTATTATACTTAACATCTTCCGTGAGTTAATCCGGTTCAGTTAAAAAGGAAAACATCTTTATTACAGAGCATACGATTTTGTCAAGGATCGAACTCGCGGCGTGTGATATATGTGCGCACATAGTCCACCGCTGGACTGTGTGTCTAACCCGAGATAATATCCAATTTATATAAAACTTATAAACAACCTAACTTCATCTTCTTCGTTACAAAATCACAGACTACGATTACTCTACTGTTTCTTGTTTAATTCAATTGACAAACATTCAAATGACTAAAATGAAATGGCAGAGAAGATTTTGGAAGTAAACATACCGGAGAAACGATCTTTCTCAGAATTCCGGCGAAGTCGTCGGCTCTGTTTTTATGGATTTTGTTTGAGCGGACAAATTAACAATTTTGATTAGCTAGATGCGGAATCGAAGCACCGAACAATAATTACCAGAAGGTTAAAAAGGCTATACCGTTTCACAGCGAGAATTGGGAACTTTCAGAAGTTTTCCGGCGAGAGTTAATTATCCGATATCGTCGTCTGAAACTGATTCTGATTGAAGGGTTTGAGTTAGCAAAAGCTTAACAACTGATAGACGATGAAAGAATTGAGAAACTTACTGATTTGATGGAAGACACGGTTTTCCGGCGAAAGTCCGGCGAGTTCAAAAAGCAATTCCGACGATCAGAAACGGGAGTAAACGCGAGAATAGAAGTCCTGGGAATGTAATTGAGTCGCGAAATGAAGCTTTTGTTGAAGTAATTCCAGAAGTGAATGTTTTCGTTTATAAAAACCGAACATCACTTGAATTCAAGTCCATTCATGACTGAATTGATTAGAAATGTCGGTTTATCGGTTATGATCAGAATTTCGTGATCACTTCAAACGTCTTGGATGTTTGGAAGCCGATAACGGTTTCAGTTAGCGTAACAGGTCGATTCTTGGTTGAACATATGATTTAATTTCTTCCTAGAACTCACAAAGATATCATGTGGCGGAGTGGTTACATGTACCCGAGTTAAATCCTTAGACTCACCCGGCTGACCCGGGTTCGAATCCCGGCAGCCGGTTTTCTTTTTTATTTATTTTATTTTCACTTTTTATTAATTATAGTTTTTAAATTCTAATTTGTTTATTAATTATGCAACGTTTAAAATTAAAATAAACATAAATATGCAACGAAATATTTATAACTTGATGTTCGATTACAAACGAAGCGGGTTTGGAAAAACCCGTTTTTGACAAATGTTACACATACCTGCTCTGAGTCGCCTGCTTGCTCGTATCTGACCCCATTCGGGATATTGTTACTGAAACTCTTGTGACCCTTGTCGAACTTTGCCAAGAAAACGCTGAGTTTAGCCTCTTAAATCTTTACCGTATTAATATTTCTTAGCAGTGCCTCCACATCTTTTACATCATTAAACCTAACGAAGCCGAAATAATTACCCCTTGCGTCTCATTTCCGTGCTACATACGCTTCTTTAATCACCCCGTGTTGTTGAAATGATTTCCATAGCATATAATTTGATACTCCACCCGGCAAATTCGTAACAAAAAATGTTGTCCACGGTTGTTTTCTTTTCCGGTTTACGGTGTCCGTCCAATCCCCCTCTCGCCGCCACATAGAGAGAAAAAGAATTCGACCAATGGAATTGCATGTGGATTTTTTAAAATTTGTTATTATCTAGTATTGAAACTTGTATGCTCGCCAATGCCTTATGTGTTGAACTATACTTTAATATATGTTGAAAGAATTTGATGATGAAGATGATGCATAGGGTGAACTAGAGACTCATTAAAAATTTATTTCTAATGTTGTACTTTGTTTCTTGATTATGTTGTTGTATTTGTTTCCAAACAATGTAACTAAATTAGAAATGAAATGAAATTTTTTTATTTAAATTACTTGTCGCAAAATAGTGTTATGAAGTCTCCGGCAATCTATTTCGTCTCGCCCTGATGTTTCGCCATCGGTTGGGGAGTGACAGCTCACGCCAATTATCATTTTGTTGGCGCTTGGTTTGATTTCTCTTGTTGTTCTTGGGTCCGCGTTGAATCATGTGAGTATCAATCTAACGAATCTTCTTGTTTCTTGGTCCTTCATCATTGCGCGTGACCTGCTTTATCTCTTTGTGCACGTTTGCACCAGATGTGCGAGCTTTCCATTTTTAAGGCTTTTACGATTTCTATGCGTAGACCGATGTAAGCGTTTGTCTTGTGACTCTAGTCTTTGTGATAGTCACAATAAAGATTAGGATCTTGACATTTCTTGTTGCACATCGGTTACGCCAGTTTGAACTGATGGTTTTCTGTGCTCAGAATCTCCATGGTAGTTTCGTGAGAGTAGTTCGTTGCTTTTCCCTATTCTCTTGCTTGATATTCTTTCTATAACCAATCCTATTAATCATTTCTCGCGCATCATCGTTGTCACACCCCGACCCGCAGCGGAAAAGGTGACCGGGGCATGATTGGGTTATCATCAAAGCTCATGACATTTATTATACGTTTCATATTCATTAATACAATTTAATGGAAATTTACAATAAATATTACAACATGTTCTAACTATAAATCTAAGCTTCTTTGTTCTCTTCTAAGGCATTTTCTATGTTTTCCTTGCTTCAACCTGTTCACCTGTATCATGTGTAAAAGGGTTTTTGGATCAACAAAAAGTTGGCGAGTGAATCCTATGGAAAACATTTGAACAAGTTTATTTAAATTGATTATGAAATATGTGCACAACCACTCATGAGTAAAAATAGATGTAAACATATTCAACAATAATTAAATATTAAATAAAACACACATGAACAATAATGGATTGGTTTTGAGGCTCGCGTTGCTCAACTCGTCTCTCACGAGGAACTGATGGGCCTATTGAATGAATTGCATAACCATGATAATATGAAAGGCATAACTACAAACAATATAAACTCAATGATACACACATGAACAATAATGGATTGGTTTTGAGGCACGCGTTGCTCTCTCGTCTCCCACGAGGAGCTGATGGGCTTAATGAATGACTTTTATATAATTTGACAAAATGAAATAAGTAATCACAACAATATAAACAATCTAAGTTTAGATCACGATATGATATGGCACAATTTTAAATAAACGAATTAATTATTTTGTAACACATGACACACCCCAAAACGTGTAATTAAAAGGGGGAGTTGTAAGATTCACTCACAGTGGGTGCGTTCGGTTGATGATGTTGAATGCACGCGAAGTGGTTTTAACCACGAGTGAAATTAACCTAGATAAATAGCATTATGGTTCGGTAAGTAAACGGATTTTATTAATCCATTTTAGTAGGATTGTTGGGTGTATTTTTGTGAGTTTAAGGCTATTTTCTAACCTTAAAAATGTTATTTTTAAGTATTTTTAATTGATTTTTAATTAAAATAAATAAATAAAAATAATAAAAAATTGACTTTTTTTGACCGTTGACTTTGACTTTGACTGTAACAGTGACAGTTGACCGGTTCGTATGTATTATTGTGTGCGCTGGGTGAGGCTCGAACCCGAGACCTCCCGTACGCGTGCACGCAGCTCTACCAACTGAGCTATGTGTCTAACCCGAAATATTTCTGTTTTTAATTACATGTATATATTAATTAGGTTAAACAGAAAATCCTTTATTTTTAAAAACGATTTTAAATCAAAGAATCGGTGCGCTCCACAGGTCTCGAACCCGGGACCTGTGGCTTATACTAACACACAGTCCACCGCTGGACTGTGTGTCCAACTTGTTAACTAAACTGATTTTATTTATTCTTAAATACAAACTAATCATTTTCATTTACGCCATATTTAAAAAGTTTGAATAATTGTCCGGGTCGATGTAGTAGACCGGACTCGAACTCGAGACGTGTGATTAAACATACACACAGTCCACCACTGGACTGTGTGTCTAACTTGGTTATTTTTCGGGTTATTAATATACTTAACATATAACAGTGTGACTCCGGTTCGGTTAACAAAAAAATCATTTTTATTAAGGCAGCGTGTGTGGAACAGGATTCGAACTCGAGACGTTAGTGTGTTTATTGTGCACACAGTCCACCGCTGGACTGTGTGTCTAACCCGAGTTATTTCTTGATTTAAATTATACTTAATGTTCCGTAACTTCGTCTTCTTCGTTGAGTTTTATCCAGAAATGATGACTGACTGGTTCGAAGTTTCATTCAGGTTTCTTTAGCGTTTTTAGGTTAATTACAGATGAGATATAAGTAAAAAGAAAGGAAATTAGGCGTGAAGTATACCGACTGGCTTCCTTTGTTTTCCGGCAGAACTCCGGCGACAGCAACCACTTCCGGCGACGTGTGTCTTGCAGCAGCGAGTCTTCAGAAAGTTTGAAAAAGGTATGGGTGACTTCGGTATAAGCTTAGGGGGTTCAGTAAGGCTCAGAAATGAGGAACCTGGTTTTCCGGCGATTTGTAGGTGATTTCCGGCGAGTGAGTTTTCGCCGAGAAAGGGTGCGGTTTTGGGCGAAAAGGTTTGCAGAGGTTCGAGGGGGTATTTATAGGGCAAATTATCGATGAACTTGGTCTGATTTCCAACTTGATTCGTTGGTTTGAATTTCTCCGGCGGTTATAGTTTGTGTCGCGGACTCAGACGTCGGTTATAACCGATGTGTAGTTAAAGTTTACGTTATAACGGAAAGAATCGTTAAGTTTCACGAGATTGCCGGGATTTCCGACGACTGCAACTTTGGGCGCCGGTTTTGAATTCGGAAAGACACGTTATCAATTAAATGATCCTAACATTTAACAAAGAACATTAGTGGCGCAGTGGTTTAAGTGTTGAGTGTTAAGTCTGTTGATGAACCGTGACTGACCCGGGTTCGAAACCCGGCAGGAACAAAACATTTTTATTTTCATATTTTTAACAGTTTTTCAAAAACTAATTATATATTCCCATATAATAATTGATTATGTATCGTTTAAAATTATTTTAGGCATTTAATTCGCAACGAAATTTTTAACTGACTGTTCGGTTAATAAACGGAGCGGGTTTGGTAAAATCCGTTTTTGACGGATGTTACAGTATCCCTGCTTTTTAGAAATTTCGTCCCGAAATTTAAATAGTGATATATTTGACTAAAAGAATGATGGTGTTTAGTTTTGACAGTTACATACTTAGAAGAAAAGTAAGAGTTTTTTTTTTTAATTTTTTTGTTTGTAGGGGTAGTGGTAGCGTCTCTTGTAAGGGTTAAGTACCCTATTACAGGAATCGCTTTTTGTTGCCTACTGTAAAAGTATTGATAAGCAGAATTGTTTCGCTAACTATGATATCATGCATAAGAGTTTGGATATGTTTGGAAGGGTATGGTTATATCCTAAGGCAAAACTTCTAATACTATAACCTACATGGAACATAAATAAAACACAACAGCTAATATTTGAACATAAATAAACACAACAGCTAATATTTGAATCCACATTCTGATAGCATATATGTTTGGATGGTGACAGTTCCTCTCTCGTTTGTTATGATGGAGAGGTTAGTTTATGTAGAAATGGAACACAATCAAATCTCTTTAAATAGCAAGATGATAAAATGTAACACAAAATTCAACCAAGGCAATACTAAATCCTATATGGAACTTCTCATAACCGCCTGATAATGCCTCTGATCCTTTGGCAAGAATACTTATATATAGGAAG
This sequence comes from Scalesia atractyloides, assembly GCA_947069175.1. NCBI lineage: Eukaryota > Viridiplantae > Streptophyta > Magnoliopsida > Asterales > Asteraceae > Scalesia > Scalesia atractyloides. Next base: position 1,464,461 of record CAMTDV010000116.1, on the reverse strand, counting down.
TACCAGCGGCGTATCCACCATATTCTTGCCAAATTTTCATTGGTTTTATCCACAAGTTATGATTAGTTACCAAGGAACTACTAAATCCTACATAGAACTTCTCATAACCATCTAACAATGCCTCTGATCCTTTGACAAGAATACTTATATATAGGAAGTACCAGCGGCGTATCCACCATATTCTTGTCAAATTTTCATTGGTTTTATCAGTGAATTATGATTAGTCCTATATAACTCTACAACCAATACAACAAACATAAAATACTGAAATGAAAAATGTCTGTGCGATCAAGGCTCAATCAAACGGAACCGATCGTATTGCATGTACTGAAAATGAAATTGTCTGTGCGTTCAAGGCTCAATCAAACGGAGCCGAGCGTATTGCATGTACTGAAAATGAATAACTTAATCTAAACAACAATCACACAAACAGCCTATGCATGGAACCTCTCATAACCGCCTGATAATGCCTCCGATCATTTGACAAGAATACTTATATATAGGAAGTACCAGCGGTGTATCCACCATATTCTTGTCAAATTCTCATTGACTTTATCCGCAAGTTATGATTAGTTATATGCGACTCTACAACAAACACAACAACCACAAGATACTGATAATGTAAATGTCTGTGCGATCAAGGCTCAATCAAACGGAGCCGATCGTATTGAAAATGAAAATGTCTGTGCACTCAAGGCTTAATCAAACGGAGCCGAGCGTATTGCATGTACTGAAAATGAATAACTTAATCTAAACAACAATCACACAAACAGCCTATGCATGGAACCTCTCATAACCGCCTGATAATGCCTCCGATCATTTGACAAGAATACTTATATATAGGAAGTACCAGCAGCGTATCCACCATATTCTTGTCAAATTCTCATTGACTTTATCCGCATGTTATGATTAGTTCTATGCGACTCTATAACAAACACAACAACCACAAGATACCGATAATGAAAATGTATGTGCGATCAAGGCTCAATCAAACGGAGCCGATCGTATTGCATGTACTGAAAATGAAAAATGAACTGTGCGATCAAGGCTCAATCAAACAGAGCCGATCGTATTGCATATAATGAAAATGTAAAATAAACTGTGCGATCAAGGCTCAATCAAACGGAGCCGATCGTATGCGGGCACGCCAGGTTCAACCGCATAATTAAATGGGGAACAGGCTCAACACTCATAAATGGGGAGCGGCGGCCTCGGCAATTGCATATACTTAAAATAATAACAATAATTACTCTAACAGTCTACACATGGAACCTTTCATAACCGCCAGATAATGCTTCTGATCCTTTGACAAGAATACTTATATATAGGAAGTACCAGCGGCGTATCCACCGTATTCTTGTCAAAGTTTCATTGGCTTTATCCTTAAGTTATGATTGGTTCGATGTGCTAAAGAAAAACATAAAACTAAACGATAGGAGTTGAATCTGGATCTTCGGTGAAAAGGACTAGTTGAGTATCTTCGCTTGGGCCGTCATTATCTTCGACCGGATTGGCATTGATGTTGAAGACTCTTCCTCTTGCTGGTGGCCTAGCGGTTGGGTTTTCTTGGTTTACTTGGTTAACTGGGTTTGATTGGGCTTGAGTGTTGATGACGTTAACCAATTGAGGGCATGTGTTTCTAAAGTGGGTAGGGTCGCCACAATTGAAACAAGCTCGAGCATATAGGAACATGGGGTATTGGGGTTGTTGATAGGTTTGGTTTATGGTTTGAGTAGGGGAAGAGGTTTGGTTTTGAAAGGTGCGGCAAACCTTGCTAAAATGATCATAGCGTCCACAAGTTGCACATAGACGACAAGGTAAGGTATGGGGATGGTGATAAAAATAGTTGTTGCATCGAGGGTGAGGTCCAAGATATGGTTTCTTATTTGGGTAAGTTGAGTTGGGTGCCACTTGGGTGATTGGGATAGCTTGGATGGGTATGGCGTGTGAAATTGGTTGATTTCGTTGGATAGCAGCGAAAAGTTGCCCGTCTCTTTTTCTCTTAGAATTGGGTTGAGAAGGGGACTCGGTTTGGGTGGAGTCGGAGGTTTCAGTCGATTCTTTATCCTTCTTCTTCTCCTCCTTGAAGTCTTTGTTCCGGATTCGGTTCTCGGTAAGCTCTGTTGCTAGCTCCATTGCTGCTTCCAAAGTTGCAGGCTTGGTACTTATTACAGGGTCTTGAATCTTTGACGGAAGACCACGAATGTAATGCTCGATCAAACGGTAGAGGGGAGTGAACATGTTGGGAACCATTTGATGTAATTCGAGGAATCTTTTGTTGTATGTGGTGTGGTCTCCTTCCTCTTGCTTCAACGAATAAAATTCATCTTCTAATTTCTTGATTTCGCTCCTTGGGCAAAATCGTTTGGTCATGATTTCCTTCAATTCGTTCCAAGCTAAAGTCATAGCATCGTCGACGCCTCGTTTGGCTTTCTCTGTATTCCACCAAGTAAGTGCTATCCCATATAATCGACCGGTAGCATATCGCACTTTGCGATCATCGGGGCAATCGCAATTTAGAAAGGTGTTCTCCATTTCTTCAAACCAATGGAGGAGAGCGGTGACACCTTCAGTCCCTTTGTATTTCGGAGGGTCGCATGATTTGAAATGCTTGTAGGTGCATTTAGTGGTATTTGGGGAAGAGTTGATAATGTTTTGGTTTTCTTGATTGACAGGATTAGCGGTAAGTGCTTGTTGAACTTGGATTATAATGTTGGGTATTACGGCAGCCATTTGTTGAGCGATTAGGGCAGCCATGCGTTCGCGGGCTTTTCCTGCTCTTGTCTTCCTACGGGCGAGGTTAGAAGACATCTACAAGGAATACATGTCAAGAGTATGAGTTGGATGCTTTTGGGATCATGGGTCGCATTCAGGAATGAACGTTTATAGAAAAATAAATCCACTACATCCATAGGATGTCTTGGGTTTTGCTCGCCATTAGGCCCTACATGCCGCCATACTTTACCTTTGTAATCATGTGGGCCCCCATGAATACCGGTTTTTTCATATGGTTCACACGGGTTTGCCTGGTTGCGTACACTAAAACCTGGAGAAAATCGAGAAATATGTATACAACATGTGATATTCGGAATGTGTCCAGGTGTAGACACGGTGACACCTCAAAGTGGGGTTAGTTTGAACGACGTTTGGTGTGGCATGCTTTGGCCTAATAGGTCCTTCGTACTCTCATCGTTAGTCCCCAGGTAGGCAAACTGGTCCGTTATATTGGATTTATACGAATGCCAACCTAGACAGGACGTTCCGACTACCGGTACTTGTACCCTTCCAGTTACTACATGCCCGTCGCAGAACTTACTTTGATGAGATTTGAAAATTGCAACAAAATCTTTGAATAATGAGAGTATGAAAATGAATTGAATATATGAACATTGATATATGTATAATGAATATGTATATAAGCATGTATGTTTAACTGTAAGTATAAACAAATATGAAACAAATAAATATCACAAGTTTGTATGTAACCACCTAATCAATTTAAAATTTAAGCAGACTATAGTATAGGCTCTAAGGGTCTAATAACCTATCCTATATCCCTATAGTCATGGCTCTGATACCAATCTGTCACACCTCGACCCGCAGCGGAAAAGGTGACCGGGGCATGATTGGGTTATCATCAAAGCTCATGACATTTATTATACGTTTCATATTCATTAATACAATTTAATGGAAATTTACAATAAATATTACAACATGTTCTAACTATAAATCTAAGCTTCTTTGTTCTCTTCTAAGGCATTTTCTATGTTTTCCTTGCTTCAACCTGTTCACCTGTATCATGTGTAAAAGGGTTTTTGGATCAACAAAAAGTTGGCGAGTGAATCCTATGGAAAACATTTGAACAAGTTTATTTAAATTGATTATGAAATATGTGCACAACCACTCATGAGTAAAAATAGATGTAAACATATTCAACAATAATTAAATATTAAATAAAACACACATGAACAATAATGGATTGGTTTTGAGGCTTGCGTTGCTCAACTCGTCTCTCACGAGGAACTGATGGGCCTATTGAATGAATTGCATAACCATGATAATATGAAAGGCATAACTACAAACAATATAAACTCAATGATACACATATGAACAATAATGGATTGGTTTTGAGGCACGCGTTGCTCTCTCGTCTCCCACGAGGAGCTGATGGGCTTAATGAATGACTTTCATATAATTTGACAAAATGAAATAAGTAATCACAACAATATAAACAATCTAAGTTTAGATCACGATATGATATGGCACAATTTTAAATAAACGAATTAATTATTTTGTAACACATGACACACCCCAAAACGTGTAATTAAAAGGGGGAGTTGTAAGATTTACTCACAGTGGGTGCGTTCGGTTGATGATGTTGAATGCACGCGAAGTGGTTTTAACCACGAGTGAAATTAACCTAGATAAATAGCATTATGGTTCGGTAAGTAAACGGATTTTATTAATCCATTTTAGTAGGATTGTTGGGTGTATTTTTGTGAGTTTAAGGCTATTTTCTAACCTTAAAAATGTTATTTTTAAGTATTTTTAATTGATTTTTAATTAAAATAAATAAATAAAAATAATAAAAAATTGACTTTTTTTGACCGTTGACTTTGACTTTGACTGTAACAGTGACAGTTGACCGGTTCGTATGTATTATTGTGTGCGCTGGGTGAGGCTCGAACCCGAGACCTCCCGTACGCGTGCACGCAGCTCTACCAACTGAGCTACGTGTCTAACCCGAAATATTTCTGTTTTTAATTACATTTATATATTAATTAGGTTAAACAGAAAATCATTTATTTTTAAAAACGATTTTAAATCAAAGAATTGGTGCGCTCCACAGGTCTCGAACCCGGGACCTGTGGCTTATACTAACACACAGTCCACCGCTGGACTGTGTGTCCAACTTGTTAACTAAACTGATTTTTATTATTCTTAAATACAAACTAATCATTTTCATTTACGCCATATTTAAAAAGTTTGAATAATTGTCCGGGTCGATGTAGTAGACCGGACTCGAACTCGAGACGTGTGATTAAACATACACACAGTCCACCACTGGACTGTGTGTCTAACTTGGTTATTTTTCCGGTTATTAATATACTTAACATATAACAGTGTGACTCCGGTTCGGTTAACAAAAAAATCATTTTATTAAGGCAGCGTGTGTGGAACAGGATTCGAACTCGAGACGTTAGTGTGTTTATTGTGCACACAGTCCACCGCTGGACTGTTCCCGAGTTATTTCTTGATTTAAATTATACTTATATGTTCCGTAACTTCGTCTTCTTCGTTGAGTTTTATCCAGAAATGATGACTGACTGGTTCGAAGTCTCAGTCAGGTTTCTTTAGCGTTTTTAGGTTAATTACAGATGAGATATAAGTAAAAAGAAAGGAAATTAGGCGTGAAGTATACTGACTGGCTTCCTCTGTTTTCCGGCAGAACTCCGGCGACAGCACCCACTTCCGGCGACGTGTGTCTTGCAGCAGCGAGTCTTCAGAAAGTTTGAAAAAGGTATGGGTGACTTCGGTATAAGCTTAGGGGGTTCAGTAAGGCTCAGAAATGAGGAACCCGGTTTTCCGGCGATTTGCAGGTGATTTCCGGCGAGTGAGTTTTCGCCGAGAAAGGGTGCGGTTTTGGGCGAAAAGGTTTGCAGAGAGGTTCGAGGGGGTATTTATAGGGCAAATTATCGATGAACTTGGTCTGATTTCCGACTTGATTCGTCGGTTTGAATTTCTCCGGCGGTTATAGTTTGTGTCGCGGACTCAGACGTCGGTTATAAATGATGTGTAGTTAAAGTTTACGTTATAACGGAAAGAATCGTTAAGTTTCACGAGATTGCCGGGATATCCGACGACTGCAACTTTGGGCGCCGGTTTTGAATTCGGAAAGACACGTTATCAATTAAATGATCCTAACATTTAACAAAGAACATCAGTGGCGCAGTGGTTTAAGTGTTGAGTGTTAAGTCTGTTGTTGAACCGTGACTGACCCGGGTTCGAAACCCGGCAGGAAGAAAACATTTTTATTTTCATATTTTTAACCGTTTTTCAAAAACTAATTATATATTCCCCATATAATAATTGATTATGTATCGTTTAAAATTATTTTAGGCATTTAATTCGCAACGAAATTTTTAACTGACTGTTCGGTTAATAAACGGAGCGGGTTTGGTAAAATCCGTTTTTGACGGATGTTACAGTCGTTTTGAACTGTATTTCTCTCCTTCATAACCACTAGGTTGGTATTCTTCAAGGCGTATTTCTGCCTTTCTTACCACGCCGGCTATGATCTTGGTTATTATTGCTACATAGTGATGACGTCTTCCCCTCGTCAGGTTTTGCTTTGTTTGCGCCCAAACTTTGGCTGCTATCATGATTTTATCCCAATTCTGATGAGGTAATCACACAGGACAACGTTGGTGAAGTGCGCGCGCATCAAATATTTGCGTACATCACCAATTTCAAAGCATTATTTATTGTATCTGGTGATGAAGTCTTTAACTATTTCGATCTCTTTGCTCTAGATGTTCATGACGTCCGTGGAGTCCTTGACATGACGCCTTTGTTAGATGAAGTGTTGCAAGATTTCTGTTTGCAAGTCCGTGAATGACTTAATCTTACCCGCTGGCAAACAAAAAGATGACACCACATCGGGTGTGTCCAACAACCGACCACACCTTCGCTGGTATACTAGCGGATGTGGTTTCTGGGTCTGACGAACCACTAAATTTTCCCATATTCGGCTGAAGCTTCACTCCTTCAAGCGGAGCCAAGCCGATGTCGGCAATGAACTTGGTCGGTAGACCAGGCTGAAGTCGTGTTCAGCGGCCGGATTGTGCATCGTGCATGGGTGTGGTTTGTACGACCAATGGTTGACCTCAATTTTGTCGAACACACTTGACCGATCTCCCTGTCTGTACGTCGGACCAGACTCGCCTGTGTAAGTATCCCATTTATTGTGGGTGATACGGCGGGGACCAAGGCAATCTTGGATGGGATTTCTTCTGCTCGTATTGCGCTTCGTCTTGCCTTCCGGTGTTGACTCTTGTGGCACGCCTGGTGCGGACATCGTAGTATGACTCGTCATTTTGGTGTCCGTTTCTCCCTACCCGCGCATAGTCGCATGATGGAGAGGTGTAATCCAGGATTCTTGGGCTTGGTTACATCACTTGGTTTCCTATGTGGTAGTCAGTGCTTGCGCGTACACCGCATTTGGTGCTGATTGAGACTTCATGAACCTGGAGGAAGGAGTTTCCCCTAAGGAAGTAATGAAGCAATTTGGGATGAGGGACCCACGTTTTACGCCACTATTGTAGTGTGCTGGTTGGCTCGTGTAGCACTATCGCTGGCGTGTGTGATCCCTCATTAGGTAAAATTTCCTTTGGTGTACCCTTCAACATGTGGGGTTTGGACGTGCGCATTGTCCGCATCCGGAGCATGCTGAGAGCTTGAACCAAATTTGGGAAAGGAATACCCTGATCAGTCATGCGAGTGATCAAAGAGGAAAGAAAAGGGTGATGAGTAGCTGAAAAATCGGTGGACGCAAATGAAAAAACACCAAGTCTAAACCTAGAGGATTATCCTTGTGGGAGTGGTCTCGTCAAGAATGGTTAACCTTTTATCTATCCTCGATGACGATCTGGGTATGATCAGCAAAACAAAACACTCTGAAACTCGTCACAAGGAGGAGATGGGGGGGGGGGGGGGTTCTCCTTGTATCCACCATTCGGCCCATCAGCCTGTCTCCTTCCCCACCTATTCGCTATAAATACCAGCCTTCGACCAAAGGTTTAAAGATTGGCTCTCTCACTCTTTTATTCTTAACACACACTTGTTTACTCTTCTTAAATGATACCTGGCCTGATGGTTGTCCATGTTGTCAGATTTGTCACTAGTTGTGGGTGGAGATCATAGAGCAGTGAAAGTGCAACATGATTGGTTCCACATCATTGACCTTTTGTACTTCTTGTCTCCTCACGATTGTCCATCGTGGGGGTTGTATGGTCATTGCTTGGCGCATGCTGAGTAGTTGTAGCCTCTTATATCTGTACTATTGTACTTGTCTTAGTTGTCACTGTGCTGCATGCGCCGGTCTGTGCTTGTGCGCATGCTCTTGTTTAGGCTAAGTATAATTCTGTCAAGTCTGGGATTGGCGTTTTGCGCACATGTCTTATAAAGCCTTGCGCAAGTTTTGGGACCTTACCCACTTCATTGTGTAAAGCGGTTAGGGTTTCTCTAGTGTTCTTCACTTTCGTATCTCAATATGAGTTCTGATGAGGTTTTAGTCTTGTTAGATGATTCATGGTGTTGGTGGTCAATTCAGTTGATTTTAGTTTTGTATTTGTAAGACATAGTATATAGTTTGATTATGGAATAACAAAAATGGTTTGGGTAAGATTCTTGTGTGATATCTTCAGGTTCTTGCAGCGTGTTTATGACCATAAACTTTGAATTTACGAATTTAACAAAATATGATAAAAGTGAGCGTTTTTATTTTCATATAAAGTGTAATGAATATACAATTGTAGGGCTATATATAAATATCGTTCGTTTTTTTTAAGTTTACTTATATGAAACAAAGATGAAACTTTTCATTATTTAGTGATTTTTCTCCATTAACATTACCTCATTCTTTAGGTTAAACTTTGAAGAGAAAAAAAAACAATATCGATAAAGAACCAAGTATGACTTCATTTATATCACTTATTTTTTCAAATGTGAAACATCGGATCGGGATCCTTCCATGGTCTTCCCACTGGTGTGTTACCTTTGAAGCTTAACTTCTTGAAGAATTACTTGGGAATCATCATCTTGGGCAACTTGCTTATTAGCGACTTCCAAGAACGTGAGGGTGGCTTCCCCTGCATGATTCGAGAGGGCTAAGTTAAAAATGATGTGGCAGCACATGATTGGAGAGGGCTAAGGTACTTGAAAAGAGTGCCCCTCCACCCTAAGGGAGTAAGGGTGTTTATAAACCGTAGAAACCAACCAAATGCCTAGACCAAAGCAACTCGGCAGGTCTGGGTAGATTGAAATGCATACCTTTGGTTCACGCTTTAGTTTTAACGGTTTGATGCTAGACTGCTTGGACCTTACGACTGGCTCGTACAACACAAGCAACTTGGCTGGTTCAGTTTGTGTTTTCCGACATCATATGTTTAGCAAAAAAAAAATTATTCAAAAGTTGTAACCAGACCGTGGGTGTAAAACTTTATCCATAATACTGTCACAATTAAACATCACAATTTTCTAATAAACATGACATTTGTGGAAACATAATTCTAACCCATTCCATGCACAACTTATTCTTTATTGTTAATTTGAAAAATTGTTTTAAAATATGTAGGGTAGGGATGATCATGATACTAATATCATACCAAACCGATGCTGATACTAGTACGAAAATCATCAAAACTGGATACGTTACCGAAAATGTTCGGTACATGAACAAAAGTGACTCAGTGGTCACATGCTTGAAAACTCAAGTCTTCCCAGAGCTAATTAGAATAAGTCTCACGTCACACCCACGTGCTGCACATGTCCTTTATTTTCTGTTTAAGTTGTTGATTGAATAATGGGTGAAGTGGTCTACCTAGTTATCCTTTAGTTTCGGTAGGTTGTTCAGATATTTGTGTTAAGATATTTGTGTTTCCTTTACTATTTAAATATTTGGGTGTTTCAACTTCTTTATTATTGTGTGTCAATCTTTGATATTCCAACAGTCTTTAGTATCAGAGCCAGCACCGGCTTTTGATCGATTCCGTTCTCTTCCTCACAAAAAACAAAAAAAAAAAAAAAACAAAAACAAACCCTAACACACTTCCATGGCCGATAACTCTTCTTCTTCTAATCTTCCATCCACTGTTTCGATTCCTGTGTTCAAAGGGGATGGTTATGAACATTGGAGCATTAGGATGAAGGCGATTCTAAAGTCACGGGACTTGTGGATGTGGTCTATCTCGGTGTCACTGCAATCACTGATGTAACTCCTGAACGTAGAGATGTCAAGAAAAAAGATGCCTTAGCTATGTCTATTATTCAGCAAGGAGTTCATGACCATCTCTTCTCCCGAATTGTTGCATCAGAATCTGCCAAGGAAACGTGGGTTACATTAAGGGTCGAGTTTCAGGGTGATTCTTAAGTGCAATCTGTAAAACTTCAAAGGCTCCGACGAGAATTTGAGAATCTCGCTATGAAAGACGATGAGGCTGTTGGTCACTATTTCTCTCGTGTCATGGACAACGCAGGGCGTCAGAGGTCCTACGGTGAAGAGCTCACAGATCAGAAGGTGGTGGAAAAAACTTTCGAAGTTTATCAACAAAATACGACTACGTCATACCGTCCATCGAAGTTGTGTATGATTTACCCGAGGTGACTCCGGTAAAGCTTATGGGACTTCTGTAGTCCCAGGAGGAACGAATCAATAGTCGGATCACAACTGAGGCTAAATCAAAAAAGACCGATCTCCAAGATGAGCAAGCCCTTCAGGTTGTCCACGACCCAACCAAAGCCATTCATGGTCGGGGTCGGGGTTGTGGATCACCACGTGGACGAGACACTAGTCGGGGTCGGGGCACATTGGACCGGAGTAAGGTTCCACAATGCTACGTGTGTAAAAAATATGGTCATCTAAAAAAAAGACTGCTGGTATAGTACGGATGATGTACAAGTCAATGTAGCGGAAAATGATGAACAAAATGAAGCGAATGAAGATGAAGCACATCACCTGCTGCTTGCATTTCATGAGGCTCCTTCTGATTCTTTGGCATTGATGACTGTCACGGCGAAATCAGGTTACAAAGCTCACTTATGGTTTATAGATTCAGGTTGTTCCAACCATATGACAGGTCTAAAAACAAGCTTTACTGATCTGGACGAAACCTATAAACTCGGGGTTCAACTGGGTGATAAAAAGAGGCTAGCAGTTGAAGGAAAAGGAACAGTGAAGATGCATGTTGGTCACAATGTATACAAGATGCTTGAAGATGTATATTATGCTCCCAAGCTGGAATACAACCTGTTAAGAGTGTGGGGCAGCTCATGAGAAGGGTATGCACTTCTTTTTGATGATGGTAAGTGCCTAGTAAAAAAACAAAGCCACAGGACGTACTATTATGAGATCACTGTTGTAGCCAACAACATGTTTGTGGTTGATGCCACCAATTTGTTCACTGTTCAAGGAAGTCCAAACACCAAGCAAGACAATGAAGTTCTTAAATGGCATAACAGGTATGGTCATTTAAATTTTGGAAGCCTGAAACAGTTGCATGACAAAGAGATGGTAGAAGGCCTTCCCAAAATCAAGTCCAACTTACGTTGTGAGGCTTGCATAATAGGGAAACAAGCTAGGAAACCATTTAATTCACACTCTTGGCGTACTAATTCTAATCTGGGACTTGTGCACACTGACTTGTGTGGTCCAATGCAAACTCCTAGCTTAGGAAATAACCTGTATTATCTTCTCTTTGTGATGATTTTACACGCATGTGTTGGGTTTACTTCTTAACTCAAAAGAGTGAAGCCTTTGGGAAATTTAAACGTTTCAAGGCTATGATAGAAAATGAATGCAATTCCACTATTAGAGTTCTTCGTTTTGACAGAGGTGGAGAGTTTTGCTCACATGAATTTAATGATTTTTGTGCTCTTGCTGGAATTAAAAGAAAAGTTGAAGTTCCATATACTCCTCGGCATAACGGAGTGGTGGAAAGAAAAAATCGTACAATCATGAATGGAACAAGAAGCATGCTCAAAGAAAAGGAGCTACCAAATTTCCTCTGGGCTGAAGCCATGTCCACTGCAGTCTACTACATGAATAGATTTCCCACCAAGGCTTTAATCAACCAAACACCACTTCATGCCTAGACAGGTATATAACCCTCAGTAACTCATATGAGAACATTTGGTTGTGTTGCACTTTGTTCTGTTGCTTCTCAACTTAGAAGGAAATTAGATAACAGATCTGAAAGGGCTATACTTATTGGGTATTCCAATGATATTGATGGTGAGTATCGGTTGTATAATCCAGGTAATAAAAAGTTTAGTACAAAGCGTGATGTAGACTTCCTGGAACATGCAAAGTGGAATTTGAACATCAAAAAGGCAAGTACTATCTCTGACCACACCTACCAACTTATTGACCCATTCCCTTTTGATAATGAGATAACAAGTACTATGCCTGCATCCACAGTACCAAGTTATGAGCTCAAACATTCCCAAACAACTCATCTACCACTGAACCATCTAGAAACCCAACAAGTACAAACCAAACCACAACCCATTCACAAAATAACCATGTGCCACCCACGACACCCACCATACAACCATCTGATAATTCCAAGAGAATCACAAAAGCCCCACATTGGATGCAAGATTATATTAGTGGTGAAGGGCTTTCCGATAGTGATAATGAACTTCTCAATTGCCAATTTGCTTAAAGTGCAACTGATCCCATCACCTATTTTTAAGCAGCTAAGTCAGAAAAATGGGTGGAAGCAATGAACAAGGAGTTTGCAGCCATTGAAAAAAAAATCGTACATGGGAGTTAGTGTTTGTACCACCTGAATGAAATACAGTTGGAGTCAAGTGGTTGTTCAAAACTCAGGTTGGTGCTGATGGAGTTCTGAAACACAAGGCTCGCACAGTTTGAAACCATTAGACTAGTTATTTCAGTTGCTGCCCGGAGGGGATGGAATATTCATCAACTTGTTGTTAAGTCCGCTTTCTTAAATGGGGAACTTGTTGAGGAAGTATACATTGATCAGCCAAAAGGATTTGTTTCAAAGGAACACCCAGACATGGTATATAAGTTAAACAAAGCATTGTATGGGCTGAAACAAACCCCAAGTGTTACACCCGGTCGTAGCGGAAGCGTGAGTTGTGATTAGAGCAGTAATCATTACATTTAATTAAGTAAACAACTAATATAAAAGTAAGATGTTCATCCATATGATTAATTTAAAACCTGTTCACAAACTACATATTGTTTCAGTTGTTTCAAAGTAAATACAAAATACAATTTTGTTTACATTGTTAGAAATTTATAACACAAGTTTACAACACATAATTTTTAAAACAACTAAGACTTTGAGTTCATGTTTCTCATGAGGGTGCGACATGTGAACCAAAGTCTATGTTAAGTGGAGGACATCTTATCCCTTGAATTCTTAATCCCATGAAACTTATTTTTCCAAAGCATTCCTTAGATGATAAATTGTATCTGTGACACTCGTTTTGGACATAAACGCACTCTAACGAACTCTGTTGTGCCGATAAGAGTTGGGCTCGCCAAAACCCAATAGATCTACCCCTTTCGTTCCTCGGTACTTGGATATACATTAATGGCCCTTGATACAATCCTATCGCACATGATCTTATGTTTGTTTCATTAACTAGCTTAACCATACCAATTGTAACATGTATCATTCCCGAAAGTTTAAAACTATAAAATGTTTAAATAAAATGGGAAACATGAACTCACTGATTTGCGTCTTGTGCAAATCTATAGATAATATCTGGTTCTGCGTCCATGACATAACCTACAAGTGTTCTAATCTCGTTAGACACTTAGACTTACATTTGTTTTTGTACAAGTCTTTCATCTTGAATTTTTGTTAGCGTTGTATTTGTTTGTTAATATATATTACATATATATTATGTATTATTTTTAGTTTGAATGAGCTTAGTCCAAAACTTAAGTGTAATGGCATAATCCATTTGATTTCTATATGTGGGCCTAGTCCAATTGAATTATAAAAATGGGCTAGCCCAATTGATTATAAAAGTGGGCCTAGCCTAAATCTTAAAGATTACTTATACTTTTATATAAAAGATAAGTGTATAAAAAAACTACTAATAACTTTGTATAACTTACTTATATAAATTTAGTGTGTGTGTGTGTATATATATATATATATATTTTCGTGTCGGTTCGTATCGTCCATTCCGTTCGTGTCGTCCGATTCATACGTGTCGCCCGTTTCGTCCGTTTTGTTTGTGTCGTGATGTTGTTTATTTTGTCCATTTTGTCCAATTGTTCGATTTGTCTGAATTGTCCAATAAGTTTGTTTAGTCCGAGTTTGGACATGTGTGTGTGTATATATATACATGTCAAGTTTTCAAGTATCAAAATTTTTGTATTTTTGTGTAAATATGTATTTTAGCATATATTCCTACATTAACCAAATACATATAATTTATACACAAAATATATACACACAAGTTTGGTGATTTTAAATATGTATTTTTATCCTAAAATATATATATTTAACCATTTCTAGTTTAAGAAAATCTAGTGATTTTTAACTTAAACTTTTTCACCAAAAACTTGTATAATTCAGATTAAAGTTTCTAATCATTTTTAATCAAAATAATCCTTAGTTAAATACACTTTAATCATGATTAAATTTTATAAAAATTTTGACATATTTTCCCTAAACTATGGACTTTTCCCAATGTTTTATAAACATGATTTTATATACTTTTCAACTCAACAATTTTCCAATCTTCCATATGAACAATATAAACTTAAAATCTTAGCAAGAACTATTATGAACTTGTATGTAATCTTGTATAATTCAAAAATTATGTTTTAAAGTGTGTTCATCTTTACTTTTCTTAGCAAGTTCATGTAAACTTTTTAGTTTATACAAAAGCTTTATGTAAACTTGTTTATATATTTTCAAGACTTTATTTTTGTAACATGATTTTTATATAAATCTAAGTACTACATGTTTTGTAAAAACATTTTTAAGTAAGATTACAAGTTCATAATATTCATGTTAATGGATCTTGCTTGATCTAAACATGCATGTGTTTAGATCATACTTTTAAACTTAAAAATGCAAGATCAAGTTTACTACATATCACAACTTCAAATATTATCAAGAATAATCAAAAAATAACATATGATCATATTAGTTTGTTTAGTTTTAGTTAAGGTTTCATGTGATTTTTAGATAAACTTCAAGATGATTACTTGTACATTTGTGTTTAATCATAAACCACAAAAGTGTAAATAAAAGATTTAGATCTTACAACTAGCTTTTGAACAAGATGACGAATCAAGAAAAAAATGATGAAAAGATGAAGATCCAAAGCTCCAAGACTTGATAAATGCTCCAAATGACTTTCCACAATTTGCATTTGTCTTTGATCATTATGAAGGAACCGTACTATTAATAAAATTGGATGATTATGAAGATAAAAAAGGAATGTGTTCTTTGAAGATATGAAGGTTTGAAGATGAAGATATGAAGAAAGAGGTGAGAAGTTTTAGCGATTTTTGTTATAAGATGGAAGTGAATTGGTTTGTTATAATCTTCATCCATATGACACAACACTAAGCATACTTTATTCTTACAACACACCACAAATGGGTTAGTGGGGGGCCCACCATACTTATATATTTTTTCATAAAGTTTACTTGTATAAGTTTATATTTTATAAACTTTGATGTTTCGGGTATTGCGTTTTTATAACACATGTGTATAAATGGTAAGTTATATAATGTCCGAAATACTAATACATGTTAACTAGTTCACTAGACTAGTCGTTTCTTGTTTGGATAATGAATTCGGCTCGTGTTTCGTTATCGGGTCAATTACCAGAAAATTATACCACTTACACGGAAATGTTTACATGTGTATATTTGAGATATTTTTACGTCTAAAACTTATTAACTAGTTCCTAGACTAGTAAATTTGATATTTTGATCATAGTTTTTGTACCAGTTTCGTTATCGGGTAGTTACTTAACGAATTGTGTAGCTTCAAACAATAAATTTTATACAAGGATTTTTATGTTGTTTTCAGTAACATTTATTTTTTTCGGACGTTTGTTGTACACTTCTACAAAATTGCTAAATTTGTCTGTGCACAAGACAATTTAGTGTTTATATAATTTTTCCGGAAGATATTAATTGTAAGTTGTTCCCAACTAATGTTTTTATGTAATATTTGTTGCGGACATGTTTTCAAGTCTCGGTTTTGCTATTTCGGACTGTATCGCGAGTAGTCCAGGCATGAATAGTGTGTTCGCATTCTACTAGTTTGACTAGGACATAGTTTATATTGTTTCACAATGGAGCGAACTTGATATCCTTAGACGATATAATTTTGAATTTTCCTAAATTTTTAAGACTTGGTTAAATAAAAATAAAGTCAAGTAGGCGAAAATAAATAATGTAATTACCGGTATTTTGCCGAGTGTCACATTCTCCCTCTTTTAGTGAAAATTTCGTCCCGAAATTTAAGTTGCGTTATCCGTTACCGGATGTTTGTCAAATAGGGGGGTATTTGGTCCTCATTTCGTCTTTGCGTTCCCAAATGAATTTGGATCCACGTTTTGAATTCTAATGGACCTTGATTAATTTGATTCGTCTTCTCCTCATGTTTTGAGTTTTTGAATCTTGAACCTCAATAGGTTCTTCGATGAAATGGAGTTTGTCATCTATACAGATTTCATCAGTAGGTACGATGAATGATTCGTCCAATAGACACTTTTTAAGGTTTGACACTTGAAAAGTGTCCCTACAAAGTTCTTTTAGCAATTTCAACTTGTATGCGACAATTCCAATTTTTTTTGCTAGAATCTCATAAGGTCCTATGTATCTCGGGCTAAGCTTTCCTTGTTTCCCGAATCTGGCTACGCCTTTCCAAGGCGATACTTTAAGTAAGACTTTATCTCCTACTTCGAAAGATAATGGTTTGCAGTGTTTATCCGCGTAGCTCTTTTGTCTGTCATGAGCCGCCTTGATACGGTCTCGGATTTGAAAAATCTTATTAGAATTCTCTTGGCCTAACTATAGACCTATCATTTCTTTGTCACCAATTTCCGCCTATCATATCGGAGATCAGCACTTACAACCATATAATGCTTCGAATGGAGCAGCTTGAATACTCGTGTGATAAATATTATTGTATGAGAACTCCACTAAAGGCAAGTGAGTATCCCAATTTCTGCCTAAGTCCATCACATAAGCACGAAGCATGTGTTCTATGGTTTGAATCGTACGTTCACTTTGGTCGTTAGTTTGAGGATGAAAGGTTGTATTTAGATCTAAGCGGGATCCAAAGGCCTTTTGAAAAGATTGCCTAATTCTTGACACAAAATGACCATCTCGTCAGAGATTATCAACACAGGCACTCCATGCCTTGCCACAATCTCCTTGAGTTAGAGTTCAGCTAACTTCTCAGTCTTGTCTTTCTCACGTATCGGCAAGAAGTGAGCTGACTTGGTTGATCGGACGAAATCTACCCAAATCATGTCATGACTGCGAGAGGTCCTGGGTAATTTAGTTATTAAATCCATAGAAATATATTCCTATTTCCAAGTAAGGATTTAAGGTTGTAACAATGCTGAAGGTTTTTGGCATTCAGCCTTAACTTTAGCGCATGTTAGACATTTTCCAACATAAGTTGTAATATCACCTTTGATATTAGGCCACCAATAACATTAATTAAGATCATGACACATTTTATCTGCTCCGGGATGTATCGAGTATTTGGATTTATGAGCTTCATCTAGAATTAGGTTTCAAAGACTGCCAAAATGAGCAACCCAAATTCTACTCATAAAGTACAAGGCTCTGTTCGCTTTTGGTTCTAGATGTTTTTTCATACCTCTAAGCATTTCTGTTTTAAAGTTTTCTTCTTTCAGGACTTCTTGCTGAGCGTCATGAATTTAAGAGGTAAGATTATTATGAATTGTGAGTCCTAATGATCATACACATAGGGTCTTAACTCGTCTTTTCGACGCAAGGCATCCATGACAACGTTTCCCTTGCCAAGATGATATTTGATCTCACAATCATAGTCATTCAACAAGTCAAGCCAATGCCTTTGCGCATATTCAACTCTATTTGGTTAAATATATGTTGAATACTCTTGTGATCAGTAAAAATTGTGCACTTGGTACCATAAAGGTAATGACACCAAAGCTTTAATTCAAATACCATTGCACCTAACTCTAGATCATGTGTGGTATAGTTCTTCTCGTGAACTTTTAATTGGCGTGATGCGTATACAATAACTTTCTCTCGTTGCATTAATACGCATCATAACCCTTGATGTAATGCCTCGCAATAAACTACAAAATCATTTGTGCCGTCCGGGAGTAATAGAATTGGCGCATCACAAAGTTTGTCCTTAAGCAGTTGGAAAGTTGCTTCTTGTTTCTCTCCCCAATCAAACTTCTTATCTTTTTTAGTGAGGGAAGTTAGTGGTTGAGAAACCTTTGAAAAATTCTCAATGAATCTCCGATAATAACCTGTTAATCCCAAAAATTGGCGTATTTTGGTTGGTGTCTTTGGTGCATTCCAATTCTTAATGGCTTCTAAGTTAGATGGATTGACATGTACGCTTTTCTCATTGACTACATGTCCGAGAAATTGAACTTCACGAAGCCAGAATTCGCATTTAGAGAATTTTGCATACAGTTTCTCCTTCTTTAACAACTTAAGAACAGTTCTAAGATGATGTTCGTGTTCATCCTTGTTTCGTGAATATATCTATATGTCATCGATAAACACTATCATGAATTTATCAAGGTATGGCTTACACACACGGTTCATTAAGTCCATGAACACTACTAGTGCATTTGTTAAGCTAAAAGGCATAAAAAGGAACTCGTAATGACCATAACGAGTTCAGAATGTCATCTTTGGAATACTTTCTTCTTGAACTCTAAGCTGATGGTATCCTAACCTTAAGTCAATCTTTGTATAGAAACTTGATCCTTGAAGTTGATCATACAAGTTATCGATCCTTGGTAATGGATACTGATTCTTGATCGTGAGCTTGTTCAATTCTCGATTGTCTATGCATATGCTGAAAGTTCCATCCTTCTTTTTCACGAATAGAATTGGAGCTCCCCAAGGTAAGAAACTTGGTCTAATGAAACCTTAGTCCAACAACTCTTGAAGTTGTGTGGACTGCTCTTGCAACTCTGAAGGAGCTAATCAATTAGGAGATTTTAGCATGGGTGCAGCTCCTGGGACCAAGTCAATACAAAATTTGACTTGTCGTTGTGGTGGTATTCCTTGCAAGTCTTCTGAGAAAATTTCGGGGAATTCCTTCACAACAGGGATCTGATACGTGGTTGAAAACCGTTGCTTTTATTGAGTTTAAGTTAACGTTTTACGTAACTTTTAGTTTCGAATAGCCTACTTTTGATTGGATTTGTATTTTGCAGGTTTACAAAGTTTAGGGAGCTATTCGGGAGCGTCGGAGCATCGGGGCAGAAAACGGATCAACCAGGAGCGAAAAATGGGAAAACAGAAAACACAATTTAGGGAGGCCGTCGCCGACGCCCATATGGACCATCGGCGAGCCCCCAGATAACCCCGTCGGCAAAAATTGTTCAAGACAGTGGATTAAGGCGTCGGAGGAAAACATGAAGTTCTAGAGGCCGTCGGCAATGCCCCATTGGGCCGTCGGCGACGCCTTTCCTTTTATGCTGTCGCTGAAATTCAATTTTGAACGGTTTTTAATGTTGGTGTTGACCCATTTGCAAGAAGTTACGAGTTTTTTGAATCAAAAGCACCCATCTTGGTGCCTAGAACAGGAACCTCTTCAATTCCAATCAATCTCTTCCATCAGTCATCATTCGAATCGATTATCCCACTCCATATCCATAACCCTAATCATCATCCATCTTCATCTCCTTCAATTCTAATCCATCTATTCCATTCCCCATCAACTGAATCATTCATCCACCATTCCTAACCCTAATCCCTCATCATCACTCTCACCAATCTACCAATCCTTCCATCATCATTATCCATTCCAAACCCTAGTTTTCACCATCAATACCATCAAAGCTCAAGATGTTCATGTTCAAGGTTTCATCAATTGTTGATCTTGCACCGATCGCCATGAGCGGCTAATTTCCGAAAGTTTCACCCCGGTGTCGACATTTGTAAGATTTAGGGTTACTCTATGAGTTTGGTTGATTTTATGACAACTTGAATTGTGTTTTGAATTGATTGATAATTGTCTTGAATTTGAACTATATTTGCGAATTGTCGAATGATTATAAAACTTGACTTTGTGAAACAAGCTTGTGTATTTGTCCGAAGTAACAAAGTGTGTTGTGGTCCGTTACATATGTGATAGCAATTGGCACCTAACCTTTGTGATATCAAAACCGTTAATGACAAATTGAATTGAATCAAGTAAAATTGTTAGTAACCCTAGGTCTTGCATTTGTTGAACCGGGTGTGAACCTTGTTTCAAACTCATTGTTTTTAATTAAGTAATTCAGTTTTCGTGCAATCGTTTAGATCATTAGTTAAGCAATCAAATCAATTTTGTCGGATCATTTCGACATCCTTCTCAAAACAAATCGAATTACTTAATCGCTTAGCAAGCTTCATAAAAAGTGACATTTTACTGAGAATCAATCAAACACAAACCACAAACTCTTCGTGGTTCGACCCCTTACTACCACTAACGCATTGTTAAGGGTAATTTGGGTATATAAATATTACCTTTGACCGAGGCGCGACACTCCGATCAAATTTTGGTGCCGTTGCCGGGGAGTTCGTGCGCTTTGTGTTGGAATTGCTTGATTTTGTGATTAACTGTTTAAAGTGCTTATTTATTATTATCGCTTTAGCTTTTGTGTTATACGGGTGTGTTACTTGTGCAGGTTACAGGTAGTGCATGCATACACGGAATTCTGGGAGGACCTCACCACTAGTGTTCGAACCGGAAATTGAGCGGGTCGTTAGAAGAAATTTAGCAAACCAGCTAGAGGCAACCCTTGCTTCTAATCCACTCAACACCAATTCACCATCTACACCATCCTTTGGACCTATTCCAATGGATCCCCAAAATTCTAACCAACCCAACAACCAACACCAACAAGACGACCACCCACCCCAAAACCAAAACACCCAAAACCATCAATCAGGGGTGGTAACAACTCAAGACCACCAACACCGCCATTTCAAAACCGTGGCCAAAATTAAAATAATAGCCAATGTACACCCACACCTCCACCTCAAAACCAAAACCGACAAAACCCATTACCACCCAACCTCAACAACCGAAATGTTAACGCCAACCGTGGAGTTAACCAAATCGTGGCATTCCCACGAACGAAGCCCAATTTCTTGACCTTGACGAGTTAAGAAATAACATTCCTGATGATGCACCGTATAGTGTTCCCGATTATCAATCACCGGAGCATATGAGCGTCCATTCGGAATACTCGGATGACGGCGGAAATTATAATGAGCGGTTCGAAGATGACGCTTGGGGGAACGAATATGAAGGGAATTTTTACCAAGCTTGGGGTTTTGATTATGAAGAGGATGGCTATCAAAATGCCAATTTTGTGGGGAACAACGAAGGATACGGTTATAATTATGGTAGAGGCAACGGCTACGGAAACAACCGTCAACCACGAAACCACAATCAAAGGAACCGAGATGAGGTAATTACAACAATAATCATAATGTTAACCGTAACCGGATTCTGAATTCGTGGGAGGCGGTAACCAAGGGGGTGATAGAAGAGGCAATTATCGGCCGATGAATCAAGAAGTTAATGGTCCGCGTCGTCCATAACAACAAGGCCCGTGAGGTGTTAATGGACGATTTAGACCGGTGGTCACGAAAATGACTCACCAATTGTGCCTACACCTCGAGGGAGAAGGTCATTCGAGTGCAAACCCAATTACATCAACATCCTACCTCATTTCAATGGTAGGACTAATGATGAACCATACACTCATTTGGCAGAATTTTCGGCTATATGTGGCACGATTGGGGGCCACAATTTCGAGATTGAGGAGGTGAAGCTTAGGATATTTCAGTTTTCGTTGAAGGACAAGGTGAAACAGTGGTTCCTCACGCTTCCGGCAAATAGTATTCACACTTGGGCGGAGATGCAACAAGTGTTTTTGGATGAATACTACTCGATCGCGAAGACTGACGATGCGAGAGACAAAATTCGGTCGTTTTGACAGTTTTCAGGTGAATTGTTACATGAGGCACTTGCTCGTTTCAAGGAGTTGGTTAGAAAATGCCCTCACCATAAAATTCCTAGATGGGAATTGTTAAAGTGTTTCGTACGGGGATTAGATGCGGAAGATCATAAGTACTTGCAATTGGCAAGTAACGGTACGTTGTTGAACAACACCGAGGAAGATGATTGGGAATTCCTAGAGAGGATGAGTAAGAACTCCAAGGTCGTGGCTATGGCGGACCGAACTAAAAAGCACCCAATCTCAAAGTCTTGGCCCGACCGCAATGTAAATTCCAAGGACCGGATTGAAACATTAGAACGGGAGTTGGCCCGAATCAAGAAAAAAGAGGTGGGTGCGGTACAGTTTGCCTTGTGTGAAGAATGTGGTGACCTCGGTCACCGGGCCAAGAATTGTCAAGTTAGTATGGCACACACTACCGAAGAGGTGAGCCAAGTGTATGGAGATAGAAAACAGTTTGACATGAACTCCAACACTTACCATCCGAGTTTGAGAAATCATCCCAATTTTCGGTATGGTAATGCTTCGAATCAAATGAACCCGAATTTCCAATCGGGAAATCAAGGTGATGGTCAAGGCAGTTCGACGTACCAAAACTGCCAATGTGGTAATTCGGGCGGTTACCAAAGAAACTACAACTAAGGGGGTGGCCAAGGGTATCACAATCGTGAACGTAATTACCAACGGGGCTACAACCAAGGCGGTAATGGGGATGGTAACTCAAACCCTCAAATGGGTGGTGAAGACTCCTTGAACTCTAAATTGGATGCAATCATGAATGCCATCACTACTTCGAATGAAGAGATAAAGTTGGAGATGAAGAAAGAGTTCGAGGTACGTGACAAATCGCAAAAGGCATTGGAAAAGCAGGTGGGTCAACTTGCCGAAGAAATGGCCCAAATGAGAGGAAGTAGAGGAAGACTCCCAAGTGACACCACAATGAACCCGAAGCATCAAAGTTCAATCACAAACAATGTGAGAAATGTGCACATTAGTGCGGTAAGTATTCTTCCATGTGATGAGGTTTATAGTGTTGAGGGCACTCCACTACCACAAGTTGTTGATGTGGAGGATTTTAATGATGAATACGAACATGGGCAGAAAACAATTTCACAATCAAAAATAGAAAAAGAAAAATTTAAAAAGTATTTTTGTGAAAGTTATTTAATTGATTTGCATTCTAGGGCCAATGATATGGGTGTGGAGTTTGAAAGCATCCCATATCCGTTGGCTCTATTAAAACCAATTAAGGCATCAACTGTGAAAAAACAAACCCCACCAAAGGACGAGAGGTGGGAAAATTTTAAATAGGCAAAAATCAATTTACCATTGCTTGATGCCATAATAAAGGATCCTGCTCATGTCGAATGTTTGAAAGAGTTAAGCACCGAAAAACGGCACAACAAACTACCCGAACCGGTTGATTTTATATCTCATGTTAGTGCCGTTTTATCGAGTGCCCTCCCCCAAAAAGCTAAAGATCCGGTAGACCCTTTGGTTCCAATCCAAATTGGTAAATTTAAAATTAAGAGGGCGCTCCTAGATCTTGGAGGTTGTGTAAGTATCTTGCCTGGGAGTCTATACGACCAATATGATTTTGGTCCTTTGAAAAAGTTTGACACCCCCGTGGTGTTGGCTGATCAGACTCCCACACATCTAAGGGGGATGGTGAAGATGTGATAGTGAAGGTTGAAGATTGCTATTACCCAGTTGACTTTTTGGTAGTTGACTATGTTGGGTGTGTTGAGGACACACAACCGATAGTCATACTAGGTAGACCGTTCCTGGCAACTGCTAATGCTATAATAAATTGTGCCACGGGAACAGTAAGCATGAAATTTGGGGACCGGGAACTAAATATGAATGTTTTTCCTAAATGTATTAACCCGCTAGGTAAGGATAAGTGTCCTAAGGTGGATATGAATCCGAACAAAAAGATGTGTGCTATGGTTGGTAGGTTTGGAGAAATAAAGAAGAAACCGGTCAAGAAGAAGAAGGTGAAGAAGTCACCTCAAGAGAAGATGGCTGATGAAGAATTAAGGAGGTTTGGCCCATTTGGAAATAAATGGTATGAGTCACCGGTCGGTGATGTGGAAGAGTTCATGGGCGTCAAACACTCTGTTCGACCACCATGAGGTGGTATATTATTTGTTGTTGTATATTTTTGTGTAATTATTCATTTTGTGTATTGTTTATTGTTAGTAGATAAATGAACTCTGTGGTGTGTGTTCCCTAGATAACCCTCACGAGACCTATTCGTCCTCCCGAGCTATCGGAAGGTTTAAAAGGGCTTGTTGCATACGCTAAATGCAACCCTGATGTCTACGAAAGTGCGTTTAGATTGTTGTTGTAAAATATTTTTCCACAAGAATCAAAGT
Organism: Scalesia atractyloides; assembly: GCA_947069175.1. Taxonomy (NCBI): domain Eukaryota; kingdom Viridiplantae; phylum Streptophyta; class Magnoliopsida; order Asterales; family Asteraceae; genus Scalesia; species Scalesia atractyloides. The sequence continues at coordinate 1,440,087 of CAMTDV010000116.1, read as the reverse complement.
TGAATAAATTATATGCCTTGGTAATTATCTTAATAAAAATGGTAGAACTAAGTAACTAACAAGTTTTGATGGTTGTGAGAAGCTTTCTTCTACATGAGGGTTGAGATTTGTAGGTACATTATGTTCGCGAGACGACCATTTTTATTGAAGAATGAAGAGCACACGAGGAATGAGCGAAAACCATGTGCATAGGTTCTTTTTAGCTTTGATCTTTAGTTAGAAATAAGTGGATTGTAGTTTGTATTTTATTCTCCAGGGTGAAATTTTGGCAAGGTTAGTCGTGTCACATTCCTTGTGCATTTTAAAAGATCTATTCTTACACATTGAGGACAATGTTGACCTCAAGTATGGGGATGGAGAGAAAAAGTTTTTCAATTTTGACTCGTTCATTTATACACTATACATTGAGGACAATGTTGACCTCAAGTGTGGGGATGGAGAAAATTTTCAAAAAATTTTCAAAATGTCTTTGTTTAAAGTGATCTAAAAGGCACAAGTAACTAAGTTAATGAGGGATGGCACAACCCATAGTCTTTTGTCATGGTCAAGTTCAAATAAATAACATGACGGGTATTTAACCGATGGTTATTTGGGAATAATCCGCCTAAGAAACTTGCACTTTATACATATCGCATACCATACCTTATATACATGAGATTTGAAGCCACTTTTACATATCACATATGCATATATTTCTTTGGTTGAGTGGACTATTAGTCATGTATTGTAGAACTTGCAACTTTTGATACGTTTGAGACCATAGACCGAATATGAGCACAAGAATGATTAAGGCATTAGGTAAACCATTTTACTTTACACCATTTATATATCCTTACCCAAAAATCAATTCCCTAGTCGCCAATTTTTAGCCTAAACCTTTCATTTGACCAACCCATTTAGCCCTTGACCTTTGAACCCTATAGTTTAACCCGTGTGATGAAAACTTGATTTTAGATTGTGAAAAAAAAACAATGGAGAAAAGAAAAGAAAAATGTATGTATAGATAGTTGTTGAATAAAGGCGAAAAACTTTTGTCTTGTAGTTATTGTTTTGTAGTCAATTATGATAGTATAGTGATTATGTAATAAAGATCAAGTTTTTCATCACCTTAGCCACTTTCAAAACATCTCATTCCATACCCTTAGCCTAGCCTTGTTACAACCCGTTCAAGACCTTTTGACTTGTGTTCAATATTTGTGTTCAATGGTGGAGAATGATTGAGTTGCAAGCTTATGTGGGTATATGTTCTAATCGGTTTATGTGTTTACGTCAAAAGTGCTAATGTATTATTCATTAGCCAAATTATAAGCCGAGTGGAGAGAACATTGTGAGGGTTATGTATGATATGTGAGTTTTAAAGGCGGGTTAATCTTGGATAACCATTTTTATATGAGATCATCATATTAATGTTAAATAATTTGAAAATGATAAAATTTTTGAACTAAGTATGACATTAGACCTTAACTCATATATCGAGAATGGGAAGTGTGTTCTTTGTTCAACCCACGTGAAAGTGAAAGACAGATATACTTGAGGACAAGCAAAAGACAAGTATGGGGATGTGATACGTGGTTGAAAACCGTTGCTTTTATTGAGTTTAAGTTAACGTTTTACCTAACTTTTAGTTTTGAAAAGCCTACTTTTGATTGGATTTGTATTTTGCAGGTTTACGAAGTTTAAGGAGCTATTCGGGAGAGTTTCGGAGCATCGGGGCGGAAAACGGATCAACCGGGAGCGAAAAATGGGAAAACAGAAAAACACAATTTAGGGAGGCCGTCGCCGACGCCCATATGGACCGTCGGCGATGCCCCCCAGATAACCCCGTCGGCAAAAATTGTTCGTAGACAGTGGATTAAGGCGTCAGAGAAAAACATGAAGTTCTAGAGGCCGTCGGCAACGCCCCATTAGCCCATCGGCGACGCCTTTCCTTTTATGCTGTCGCTGAAATTCAATTTTGAACGGTTTTTAATGTTGGTGTTGACTCATTTGCGAGAAGTTACGAGTTTTTTGAATCAAAAGCAGCCATCTTGGAGCCTAGAACAGGATCCTCTTCAATTCCAATCAATCTCTTCCATCAATCATCATTCGAATCGATTATCCCACTCCATATCCATAACCCTAATCATCATCCATCTTCATCTCCTTCAACTCCAATCCATCTATTCCATTCCCCATCAACCGAATCAATCATCCACCATTCCTAACCCTAATCCCTCATCATCACCTCACCAATCTACAAATCCTTCCATCATCATCATCCATTCTAAACCCTAGTTTTCACCATCAATACCATCAAAGCACAAGATGTTCATGTTCAAGGTTTCATCAATTGTTGATCTTGCACCGGTCGCCATGAGCGGCTAATTTCCGAAGGTTTCACCCCGGTGTCGACATTTGTAAGATTTAGGGTTACTCTATGAGTTTGGTTGATTTTATGACAACTTGAATTGTGTTTTGAATTGATTGATAATTGTCTTTAATTTGAACTATATTTGCGAATTGTCGAATGATTATAAAATTTGACTTTGTGAAACAAGCTTGTGTATTTATGGTTTATCTTTCGAAAGGGATTATTTGTCCGAATTAACAAAGTGTGTTGTGGTCCGTTACATACATGATAGCATTTGGCACCTAACCTTTGTGATATCAAAACCATTAATGACAAATTCAATTGAATCAAGTAAAATTGTTAGTAACCCTAGGTCTTGCATCTGTTGAACCGGGTGTGAACCTTGTTTCAAACTCATTGTTTTTAATTAAGTAATTCAGTTTTCGTGCAATCGTTTAGATCATTAGTTAAGCAATCAAATAAATTTTGTCGGATCATTTCGACATCCTTCTCAAAAAAATCAAATTACTTAATCGCTTAGCAAGCTTCATAAAAAGTGACATTTTACTGAGAATCAATCAAACATAAACCACAAACTCTTCGTGGTTCGACCCTTACTACCACTAACGCATTGTTAAGGGTAATTTGGGTATATAAATATTATATTTGACCGGGGCGCGACACTCCGATCAGGATCTCCTCAAGTTTCGGCTCCTTGGCTTTCTTGTCAGCTATGTGTGCTAAGAATGCTATACATCCTTTTCGTAGGCACTTTTGAGCTTTCATACAAGTGATAACTCATAATGGCGTTTCGTTCTTCTCGCCACGAACAAGAAGCGTATTGTTATTAGGAGGAGGAATACGAACGATCTTGTTGCAACACACGACTTTGGCTTGGTTATTGGATAACCAATCCATACCAACTACATATCAAAACTAATTGAAAGTAGGAGGTCGATGTTAAACTTTCGTTCACCAAGCTCTAACGTGCATCCTTTAACAACTTCTACAGACTCTTTTACTTTTCCATTCACTAGTTCGATAGTAAAAGGAACATCTAGTTTATTAGAATTTAATCTAAGTATATCTTTTAAACTCTAAAGATATAAAACTATAATCTGCACCAGTATCAAATAAAATAGATGCAAAGTGATTGTTGATAGGAAACGTCCATGATCACATTAGGATCTTGTCGAACTTCTCGGCATCCTATCCGAAAGGCTCGACCATGGCCTTGATTTTTCTTTGGGGCAATCCTTCTTGAAGTGGCCCATATCTCCGCATCCATAACAACCTTGGTTCTTTCTCTTTCCATTTCCATTCATCTTACCGCCTCCCTTTTTGTTTTTCCCAACAATTGTCAGTGTGAGACCCAACTTACCGCAATTGTCATACTTGGTGCTTCAGCATCCACCATTGTGATGATAATTGCACTTATTGCACTTCGGTAGTTTTCCGTTATATTTCTTACTATCCGTTTCAGTTGTGGCAACGAATGCCTTGGCTTTCTAAGTCGTAGAAGTTTTCTTATGTTTGTTGTTCAATCTAGAACCTTTCTTGAAATGCGAATACTTTCTCTTATTGTTACCCGGAGAAGACTCCACATGTGTTTCCTTTGTTTCTCAGCACCTTTCCTTGTTAACTTGTTCATTCGTACTGCCTCTTCGGTAAGACTCACATCAAGAGTCACGACTTTAGTAATCGTCATCGGATTTGCGACGTTAGCATACTCCTGATCTCTGAGGTTAATCCCCAGATATAATGTTCAACTCTTTTAAACTCAGGAGCCACCATGTATGGGACAACCCATGAGAAATCATGAAAATGTTGAGTATAGCCGTAAATGTCTGCTCCAATCATAGTCAAATTCCGAAACTCCGTCTCTAGTCTCTTTAGTTACGCTCTTGAACACTTCTTTGCTTCCATCATTTCCCACAAAATAGCATAAGCAGTTGCATTTCCTAATGTTTGTACTTGTAGATTCCACCATGAAAGAGCTTTGTCAATGAACAAACCCGAAACATACATAACCGTCTGATTTGGAGTACAGTTACTCATACGGATCACTAAGTTTATCTTTTCAGTCCATCGTACAAAAGCCAAAGCACCACCGGTGCCATTATAGTTCAGTGGCTTACAATCTAGGAATTTCTTGTACGTGCATCCGTTTGGTGGGATAGGAGCTCTCGGTGGAGTTCGGACCCTATCTCCGTCATCATGCTCTGTAAGGTTAGCTTCATGTTGCACGATTGCTTCAGCGACTCGCTGGTCCAGCAGAACCTCAAGTTCAGTTTGAGATGCGGGTAGTGGGGTTTGTTGAGGTTGGTGTGTGTTCCTTCTTTTCGGTGCCATGATCTTCATATATAAGATATAGAAGTGATTAGGCTTATATTTAGAATAAATATTCCCTTTCATGGACTAAAAAAATAGATCGTCGTATGATACGAACATAAGGGTAAGATAGATACCCAAGCCAATCATCCATACAATAATCACCACATCATAATAAGGAGTAGAATAAATAACAACAATGTGTAACTAAAAGAAAAAGTACCAACTTATATATATAGTGTCAACTAGTTACAATTATTTTTATGAAGAAAACAAAAATAATCTCGGAGTTACATTACTCCGGTCGATACAAGTCATACAATAATATACCAAATAAGGTAAGGTTTTTTCTTCACATTGTTCCTTGCTTGATCTTCAAGTCTCCAAGTCTTCAACAGTCTTTAGTCTTCCACAAAAATGGGTATACTTCCAAAAGATGGTAATTGAACATAATTATCGTGGTGTGGGATGTGAAAGTGAAGACATAGAAATTAGATCGTGAAGGTACGTAACTTCCTCCTCGAGACCGAAAATGCGCCTAGTGGCGGCAACAGAGTGAGTCTCAAGGGTATGAATGTGCTCCTCAAGCAATGGAGGCGCACTGTTGAATGGAGAGTGTGGAGGGTGATGGTGGTGGAGACGTCGGTAATGGTGGTAGGATGCATGGGAGGTGAAGGATGAGAAGAATTTTTTTTTCATGTGTTGTCCAAATGCCTAAGCAGAATAACATTTTGTTGAGGAGGGGTAAACCATGCGGTCACCTCCGTCCTTACAGCATGTATTCCATACTCCATGGACCTCGATCATCCGTAGTCGGGAAAAATCCTTCGCCGCACTAACCTATGTGACGAATACATTGAGATTGCTTGAGCTCCACAAGTTCCATCAAGATTGTTATGATCTCCAAGGAAGTCGAATAGAATTTAGTAAAAGGGTTACACCATGGCTCTTGCCATACTACCCTTTGAGATACAACGGGATGTCAAATGACGGAGTTTATCATAGTAACTACAATGAATAAGATAGGGTGTTACAAGCATCATGAGATTAACCCAAATGTTGGAATTCTAGAATGTTTAAGGAAAATCCTTCATGGATGGTTATCCCAATTTGTTTGCTTAATGACTAGCCTCAACTTACTTGTGAGATACATCGAATGCTAGACAAGAACCAATACGTGCGGTTTTCCTGTATTGTAGGGTGTTATGGTAACCGCCCTAGTTAGCGTTCTAAGAAATGGAAGATTGAATCTCAAGTAACAACTCAAGAATTTTGAGCAAGTATTGATCATTAGTCTGACTCGTAGAGCCCACCAGGATTCCCATCCACTGCAAGTTATTATTACGTGGGCCCCTGTAACACCCTGTAAAATCGTGTCCAATAGTATAGTGACACGTGTTGTATTTTGTATATACTCTATTAAAGACCAATAAGGACTAAAGGCGTCAACATGCTCAAACTGAGCCTCTGAGTGACGGTCTGATGTCAACATGCATAAAGAACATCCTCTGAGTGACTGATATGTCAACATGCTTAAATCATTAGCCTCTGAGTGACTGATATGTCAACATGCTTAAAATTGGCCTCTGAGTGAGTGATATGTCAACATTCCCAGCCTCTGAGTGACAACGGAGTCAACATGCTTATAATAAGCCTCTGAGTGATCCTTTACGAAGTCCTAACTCTCATACGTGCCATTTTTTGGACGAGAGGGTTCAATTTTGTATAGATATGAAAGTTGGATAATGGAGGAATTAAAAGTGTCAACATATTAATTTATACCTCTGAGTGACCTTTTAACGAACCGAGAGCTCTACAATGTCCGGGCATAATCCCAAATATGCCAAGTATTGGCTACGGAGGGCTAAATATGCCAAAAAGGTGTTTTAGAAGGTTAAATAGGGGTCTAATAAGTTGAGGGGCTAAATTTGACAAAATTTGAAACTTGCCAAGGGGCGGTCGCAGGCCGCGAGAGACCAGGCCTAGGTCTCTCGCGGGACGCGAGAAAGGCTCTGTTGCAGAAAGTTTTCTTGGCTTCCAAACAAAAATGCCAAAAACCATTAAATCGAAACGATGGCTTCCGAAATAGTTATGCCACATTTTGGGACACTTGTAAGCTTCCTCTTACATCCCTAAACACCTGGCATCACCTCCTTTGAGTTATCCAACTATAAATAGGTGTTTAAGTTGCACCTTTCTTATTCATATCTCTTCTCCCTCCTCTAGAAGTTCCTAGCTGAAAGGAGCATCAAACTTAATTCTCTTGCATTCTAGGAACCTCTTGTAAGTGTTCCTTGCTCTTGCATTTTCGTTTATAGGCTTTTATAGCCAAAAGTCAAGCGTTTTACGGAAAACGCTTTGACTTTCCGTTAAGACCATTAAGGTCCACTCATTGTTCGAAATGAACATGGCTCAGTGATCATAATAAGGTAGGTATTAATCCCTATAAAGGGCACCTCCTGAAGATCACGTTTGCTAGACCAATTGACGGGTCAAAGTTATGATATTTAAAAGTCAAACAGGCCATTTTTCAGAAAAATCATAAATTGATCTTATATATGTTATGAAATCTGTTTTGACACTTAAAAAAGTTGGTAATAATTATTAGAACATGTAAGAACATGTTCGGCTCGTCAATTTCAGTTATAGGGTCGGTTCGCAACCGAAAGTCGCGAAGTTTGACTTCTGCTTTGACTTTTGATTCTGATCCGATTTAGATTAGTTACATACTGATCTAAAGTTGCATTATGATCATAATATAATGTATCATAACCCTCTGAGGTTATATTACATGATCATAATCAGAATCCAAGTTTACGCGCAAGTTCCGCAATTATGCCATTTTTTACAAAAATGCCCTTTTTGCATAAATCAAGGTTTTAATGATAATGAACTTTAAAATAAGTTTCCTACGGATGTAATATTATAAGTAGGATTATTTGGGATGTTAAACCAAGTTATAAACTGAGTTTTCAAGCATGTCCTTAAACTATGTCGATAATGACGATTTTAGCCTCTGTGGCTAATAAAATGGTTTTAAGCAAATCTTTTCAAAATAAATAATTTATCTACTGATATTTATATTAAATAACATATTTAAAACATTTTAATCTAACCTTAATATCAGTTTACGTAAATATCGCATAAAGACGTCATTTTACGACACAAGTGCCGTTTCAGCGCATAATATGGTTTTAAACCATATTATTGACCAAGACTTGATACCTATTGATTTTAAAAATTACTTCAAACATATTTACAGTAGGTACATGTTATAAACTCAAAATCCCAAATAATTTATAAACAATTGTGTAAAATGACCAAAATGCCCTTTCGGTGCATAGTTTGTTCATAAAAGATAAGTTACACATATAATTGATATCCTACTGATATTATATCATAAATTAATTATTTTTCTAGAATACTGATGATCATAATCTTAAATTTTATTCAAGTTCCTTTTATACAATGTGAAATTACCAAAATGCCCTTATGAGGCATAAATTCATTTTAAAACCTTAACGGGCATATAAGTTGATATCCTACTGATATTTTAACTTATTTAAAGTATAATGGCATATAGAACATGACCATGACTTATCTGGTTACCCGATATCGCTGATGTGCGTACGGTAAGCATATGTAACTAGTTTACGGAAATTAACCGAAACGGGTTTAACCTTTTCATTTAAGTCTCAAAATCCAGAATATATATAGTTTACCCATATTATGAAGTCAAAGTACTTGTCGGGTTTATTACATTCTATCCGATCATCGTTTAATCTAGCGTTATATGTTTTGATCAAGTACACTAGTCGGTCTAATTCAATGACTTAAATAAGGCCGTTAGTATTAAATTGGTTAGCTTATGCCATAATCCAGACTAGAGACTTGCTGATAAATGCTATCTGCACTTACTACTTTTGTGTACGGCTGTGTTATTAAAATTAAAGAAGACTAGCTCAGGTAAAGGCTCTCGACTTATTTTCCCTATACGGGCTTGGGTTACGGTAAATTATTACCGCTTGTCGGAAATGGGATTAATCAAATGCCAGATTATGGCTAGTAAATCCGCATATTCTGTTTTAATCAGTTTTGTTTGATAACTTAAACATCAGGAGTTAACTACCGTGTCCCGGATATCCTCGGCTCATTACAATAGCAATGGCCACGACCTTAGCGCGAGTGTAGGCATACACCCGATAGACGCTCAATTATGCATTCCCACAAGGTTGGGAGGAATTGACTCCTTCGTGAGTCCAAAGTGGTGTGTACGTTAATCATGTCTCGGTCTCAGTACCGGGCCCTGTATCTATGGACAAACATGTAAATCTGTTAACAAGGTTGGACGGTCAACTTTCCCAAGTTACAAAAAGATTTTGTGCTGATACGCACTTAAAATTTTTTTGAAATATTTTCAAAATGAGTCAGTTAGGTGTATTTACCAGCGAAAGCTTACGTATTTTCAAAAGACTAAACTGCAGGTACCATACGAAAATAGGCTGGAAGTGCTCGGTAGTGATGAGGATCTTGCAAACCAAGATCTGCCCAAAGTCTGTTTTATATTCTTTCCATGTACAATTTATGATCCACCTGTGGATCTTCTATTACAAGCCTGTATATTATTTTGTATTTCGAACATCGGTTTGTAATAGTAATTTTACTCCAAGACTTCTGCTGTGTTGTGTTTAATTGACTATGATGTTATCAACTGACGTCACAATACTCCCCACCCGGGCCCACCGGTGTATGGATTTGGGTTGGAAATCCGAGGTGTGACAGCCTCCATAACAATAAATTGCCTTGCATGGTCACCCTAGTTGTAACATTTGTGTTAAACGGCTTTCAAAAACCCGCACCATTTTAGTTATCAAGTGCGTATTTATATGTCGTTACGTATTTTTCTAACATTTTTTTATTATTTGATAAGGATATTAGAATCAAATATTTATAATTAATAAATAATAACAAACGAATTAAATAGACATAAAGGAATAATAAAATAAAAAAGGGTAAGCCTGGAATCGAACCCGGGTCTCCCGGGTAAAGACACATACTCAGCACCACTGCATTACACATACAATATGTGCTAGAACTCAAATATCAAAGCATATATATACATGCTGAGTAGAAACCGGAAAGTGCAACAAATCTCCTCACTGGAGATTTCGCAATCAACACGGTTTCTTTTGAAAACCGACAACTGTTTCAATATCCATTTTGGGCAAACTTCAATCAAGACGCGCTGTCTTTGAATCCCGAAATCGTAGTCATGGAAACCAAAATCACAAATCCCCTATAAATACCCCCACAGCTTGTCGCTTCAAGCTCACACGTTCACTCATCCATTGAAATCACACTGTTCTCGCTCTCAAACCCCTCTGTCGCTGGAAGTCTTGAATCGCCGGAGTTCTGCAAGTCGTCGGAACCACCGTTCGCCGCTGGTTCTGTTCAAACGGTAGCTTTTCTTTCGAAATCTTTTTAAGCTTTTCCTAATTAACATCTTATGCAATCGATTTTAATAAAAATGGAAGCAATGAATCAAGGGTTGTTATTCAGGCGCGTAAATGTTTTGGGTTTATTTAAACAGGAAGACGAAGTCAATAAGTTTATATGAGAAATAAAATTTGATGTTTTACTCAGGTTAGACACACAGTCCAACCGTGGACTGTGTGCATTTTACACTAATGGTGCCGAGTTCGATCCCTACAACCAACACCTTTCTCCCTGAAATAACCATTTTTTTAAAACCAAACCATACTGACCTTTAACAAGTTGTTAAATTTAATAAGAATTCTGTATTTTACGGGTTAAACACCCTGCCCAACTGGTTGGGCCGGGTGCAAACCAAATCAGGGTCACAGGTTCGAGTCTGACTACCCTCAACCAGTCGGACCATTTAAAAACCTTTTTAAAATTTATGATTTTCAACTGAACTTAACAAAGGTATAAGAGTAATTAAAAACAGGATTCCTTCGGGTTAGACACGTAGCTCAGTTGGAAGAGCTGCGTGCACGTAACCGTAAGATCACGAGTTCGAATCTTGTTATACGCTGCCAATACCACGATAAAACCGGTCAGACTCTCACCTTGTCAGTCTAACAAGTTTTTTCTATTTAATATTTTTCAATTTATTTATTTTTGTTATTTACTTTATTACTCTAAAACCACTTAAAAATAAATCTAGTAAGTTAAAGATCCTAGTAATTTCGACAAAAATAACAAAAAACTTAAAACAATATATTAACTCAATATATTAAATTTTTACATATGTTTTTTTAAAAATACGTTACTATTTTAGGTTATTTTCGCTCATTGATTAAATCCTCAACTCGTGCGCACTTATTATTATCCAAGAATATGCACCCACTGTGAGTGAATCTCTACAAATTCCCCTTTTTAATCATGTTTTGGGGTGTATCATGTGTCGTACATGTTTTATTTATTTAAACACTTGTGCTAACATCATTTCATGATCAAAGATGTATATTTGTTTGTGTGGTTATGTGTGGTTACATTTTATCATTTCGGTGCAATCATTCTTAGGCCTATCAGTTCCCCGTGGGATACGAGTTGAGCATCAGGTGCCTCATTAGATCGGCTCCGTTTGATTGAGCCTTGATCTTAAGTTCATCCATCATCATGTCATGTGTTTATTGTGGATATTATTTGGTTTGTGATGGTTTATATATGCACAAATTTTTATTTATGCAACTAATATAACAAATGTTTAAATGTTTTACTTAGATTCGCTCGCCAACTTTTGTTGAACCAAATCTTTTGTTTTACGTGTGATACAGGTGATCAAGCTGAAGAAAGAAACACCTAGGAATGGTCTTAGAAGATTAAACAAAATTATTATGTTCTGAAAAATGTTATGGTTTTATTTGTATTTGTATGACTCATTTTGTTTGAGTATTTGATGTTTTAATTTGAATTTAATAAATATGGAACTTATTAGTAAATGTCATGAGCTTTGGTGATAACAGTTATCCCGACTTTTATTTCCGCTGCGGGTCGGGGTGTGACAGATTGGTATTAGAGCTTGTGACTATAGGGATATAGGATAGGTTATTAGACCCTCAGAGCCTATACTATAGTTGATTAGATTTTAATTGTTTATGTGTTACATGCAAACTCATGATATTTATATGTTTCATGTTTATTATTCCCACACAAATGCATGCAAGCACTTTCACTTTTGTATGCTAATATGTGATGTTCATTATAGTATATATATTGATAGCATATCATGCCTATGCAAGCACACACTTCACGATTTCAAACTTTTGAGATTCTTCTTAAATATTTTGCAATGTTTTTATGATTGTCAATCACATCAAAGTGAGTTCTATGACGGACATGTAGTAACTGGAAGGGTACAAGTACCGGTAGTCGGAATGCCCTGTCTAGGCTTGGCATTCGTATAAATCCAAATAATGGACCAGCTTGCCTACCTGGGGACTAACGATGAGAGTACGAAGGACCTATTAGGCCAAAGCATGCCACACCAAATGTCGTATGAGCTAACCCCACTTTGAGTTGTCATCGTGTCTATACCTAGACACATTTTAACCTTATATTTTACCATTATGTATTATTTTTTTTCATTCGGGTGATGCTAGCATTAGCAGGCCAACACCAATGTGAACCCTACCGAGCCTAGTAGTCATGGGGGCCCACGTGACTACCAAGACTGATGTATGGGAGACATTTGGAGGCCCAATCTAAAGCAAGTCCAAGTCATCCTATGGATGTAGCTACATTTTTATCATTATTTTATGTTGTTTTCGCTTTTTACGACACATCACGCCTAGGAACGTTCAATTCATAATATCGCTTCGTATTTCCTGTAGATGTCTGCTAGACACTCTCGAGGCGGTAGAAGGACGGGAAGATCTAACGAACGTATGGCCACTCACATCGCTCAACAGATGGCTGCCGTACTTCCTGATATCGTCGTGCAAGTTCAACAAGCACTCGCCACCAATCCCACTAACCCCACCAACCAAGACGGGCAAAATATCGCCAACCCTCCTCCCAACACCACCAAATGTACATACAAGCATTTCAAGTCCTGCAATCCCCCAAAATATGAAGGGACTGAAGGTGTCACTGCTCTCCTCCGTTGGTTTGAGGAGATGGAAAGCACTTATTGTCCCGATGATCGCAAGGTGCGCTATGCAACTGGTCGGCTGTTTGGAGTAGCACTTACCTGGTGGAACACCGAAAAGGGGAAGCGAGGTGCTGAAGCTGTTATAGCCTTGACTTGGGATGAGTTGAGGGAAATCATGACAAGATGTTTCTGCCCAAGAAGCGAAATCAAAAAGCTGGAAGACGAGTTTTATTCATTAAAGCAAAAGGAGGGAGACCACACCACATACAACAAGAGATTCCTCGAGTTAAATCAGATGGTCCCTAACTTGTTCACACCTCTTTATCGTCTAATCGAGCATTAAATTCGAGGCCTTCCCTCAAAGATTCAAGATTCAGTGCTAAGTACTTCACCTGCAACACTCGAAGCTGCCATGGAACTAGCCACCGAACTGACGGAAAATCGCATTCGAAATGGCGATTTTAATGATGAGAAAAAGAAAGATAAGGAATCTGTTGAAACTCCAACCCCAACACCAGTAGGATCGACTTCCAAATTTGCTGGAAAGAGGAAGCGTAATGGGAGATATTTCGCCATTACCCAAACCAATTCTCCTATCACTGCTGCCCCAATCACACAAGTCGCCCCTCAAACCGCCCAGTCAAGAAACCATACACCGGTCCACACCCTAAATGCAATCGATGTCAATACCATCATCCCCCTCAAAAACCCTTTCCAATATTGCACAAGTTGTGGCCGTGCAGGTCACACGATTCAAACTTGCCGTATTCTTCAAAAGCCAAACCGCAACCCGCCTCAAGCCCAAACCAATAATCAAGTGGTGGGCCAAGCCCAAATCAACAACCTTTACTCTTACCACCTTCTCAACCCATGGTTCAATCCTACTACCAACCCAATTACCTAATGATGCAACCTGTCAGAGCATGCTTCAATTGTGGGATCCAACCCATTTTCGTAACACCTGCCCACGCCTAGTAAACATCATTAATGCTCAAGCTCAAGCGAACCCGGTGAACCAAGCAAATCAAGCTAATCCACCTGCTAGAGGAAGGGCTTTCAACATCAACGCCAACCAGGCTAGGGCTGATAACAATGTGGCCAATGGTACGTTCCCTATTAACGGTATTTATGCATCCATACTATTTGATACTGGTGCGGATAAGAGTTTTGTGTCCTTAGAATTCGAATCTATTCTTGATTTATCACGAGTTAGTCTCACCGAACCTTTCACGGTGGAAGTTGCTGATGGTGAACCTATTGCGTTAGAATCGATCATTCATGGTTGTACTCTTACTCTTAATGACCACGACTTCTTAATTGATCTTATTCCTATGAAGTTGGGTAGTTTCGACGTTATCATTGGTATGGACTGGCTCAGTTAGCATCACACCGAAGTTGTTTGCTACGAGAAGTTTATTCGAATTCCCCTTGCTGACGGTCAGACATTACGTATTTTTGGAGAAACTCCTTTTAAAGGGCTCAAATTGATGTCGTGTCTCCAAACTCGTAGATATCTTCGTAAAGATTATATTGTGTTTCTAGCTCATATAGTCAAGAAGGAAGGCAAGGAAAGGAAGCTCTAAGATATTCCCATCGTTAAAGAATTTCCTCAAGTTTTCCCCAATGACGTTTCAGGACTTCCTCCTGTGCGAGAAGTCGAGTTTTGAATCAATCTTGTACCTGGTGCTACACCAATCGCAAAATCTCCCTATAGGTTAGCCCCATCTGAGATGCAAGAGTTAGCTAGTCAGCTGCAAGAGTTGACTGACAAGGGATTTATACGTCCTAGCTCGTCACCTTGGGGTGCGCCTGTTCTCTTTGTGAAAAAGAAAGATGGAACTTTTCGTATGTGCATCTACAGAGAGCTTAACAAACTGACCATCAAGAATCGCTATCCATTACCGCGAATCGATGATCTTCTAGATCAACTTCAGGGTGATACCTGTTTTTCAAAGATCGACCTTCATTCTGGTTATCACCAACTTAGAGTACGTGAAGAAGATATTCCCAAAACTGCTTTTCGAACTCGTTATGGTCACTATGAATTTATGGTTATGCCTTTTGGTTTGACCAATGCCCCTGCTGTTTTCATGGATTTGATGAATAGGGTGTGTAAACCGTATCTCGATCGTTTTGTCATAGTTTTCATTGATGATATTCTTATCTACTCCAAGACCAGATCTGATCATGAGCGTCATCTTCGACTTATCCTAACACTCCTGAGAACTGAAAAGCTTTATGCTAAGTTCTCGAAATGTGAGTTTTGGTTAAAGAAGTGCAATTTCTTGGCCATGTCGTTAACGACAAAAGGATTCATGTTGACCCTGCAAAGATCAAAGCGGTATAAGAGTGGCAAGCGCCACGTACTCCTACCGAAGTTAGATCCTTTCTTGGTCTCGCTGGCTATTATCGTCGTTTCATCGTGAATTTTTCTCGTATCGCCGTTCCACTCACAGCCTTGACTCACAAGGGAAAACCCTTTATTTGGGGACCCAAACAAGAAGAGGCTTTCCAAACTTTGAAGCAAAAGCTTTGTGATGCACCTATCCTTACACTTCCTGATGGTTGCGAAGACTTTGTGGTTTATTGCGACGCGTCAGGGAAAGGGTTAGGTTGTGTTCTAATGCAAAGAGGAAAGGTGATAGCCTATGCCACAAGGTAACTGAAAGTGCATGAAAAGAATTATACCACTCACGACCTAGAGCTTGGAGCTGTCGTGTTCGCCCTTAAGATATGGAGACATTACCTCTATGGTACCAAGTGTCACACCCTCAATTTCCATTTGCGGAGTATTACCGCGAGGCGTGTGATCAAACCAGAATCTCAGACACTAGCAATATCGAACGACTCTATATGATTTATTTAAACGTTTTCCAAAAACATTTGTTGTAAACATTCATAGTCATTTTCAAAATATCATAGTTTAAAAGTTTAGCGGAAGCATTAAAATTAAGTGACGGGCGCCAACGTAAACGCCAAAACCAAAATCCCAAACATTATTCGTAAATACGACTCGATAAAAATGTCTTGATCAAATGCAAGTGAGTGCACCTAGCGCTCCTAGCGTCCTGAGAAACATGTAAAGAAACAAGTGTCAACATTAAAGAAGAGTGAGTTCACATGTTTTTTTTATAAGTTCACAGGTTCGGTTTAAAAGATTGTTTTTCCCCGTTATCCCTAACCCGGGATAACGACATAGTTCCATTATTCCTAACCTGGAATAATAATGTTGGTTCGTAAATAAGTTCAATGTTAACATATAGGTAGCGAGCCTAAAGTTACGTCACATAAGAGTTCGCGATCGAAGCTGACTGTTGTTGCCTCTGTGTTGCCAGGTCTATCACTGACCATGGCGAAAGTTAGGCCAAATTAATCATCCGTTGACCATTCCCGGTAGGCTAGCGCGACTAGCTCGGGTGGGGCTTGTCGGGCCTAGAAGTACTACTATAATTTCCCCGCTATTTAACCCAATACTAACGATGATAGAGTTGGTTGAGGACTTCCGTGATAAAGCTACTTAGTTACCATAACGTGTATTAACATTAACTTAGTTACCGAGTAGTTAACGGCGTTAATTTCGCATAACGTAAAACGATAGAGTTGTAGAGCGTATACATGTTTCTCCCCCTGTTGTTTAAAACCGGATAAAATAGGAGCCGTGAATTCATCTTAATTTGCTCGGTTAGAATAACGCAAAAGAAGCAAATAATGGAACCGCTAATCGCGTCCTAACATGTCAACCGATTTAAAGTTAGTGTGTGAACACACTGACACAAAACCCTACGCACAACTAACACACAGTACGGCACACGTAATAACCAATTCATAAACATAATCATGCATGCAAAGTATCACCATACAAAATAATGATCAAACCAACTTGTCATAAACACAGATTAACTCATACAACACTTAGGTACACACAAACGAAAGTTATAATGTTTCAGCTTGTACGCTCATAACTGGGCTGTTTTCGAGGATTATTATAAAATAGTTACAACGTTCCAAAAATTCCAAATTTTTTACAGTAGGTGTCAATTAGACTGTAGAATTGTGTGTAAAATTTTCAAATCCTAAATCTTTACCAATTATTTACAAACGTTTATATACTAGGCTGCAGTCAGATTCGTCGCTTTCTGACTGTAGTCCACGAGAAAAATTATTTAAAAATCATCGTTCATCCAATTAACAAAATTCCAGTGGGAGATTTTTGGAAATTCCCGTCTCCAGTTACTGTGAAAATTTCGTGACCTAAGCCCCTACAGACTATGTGATCCGACTCGATAAACAACCTGCAAATTCTGCAGAATTTACACAGCTTCATCTGCTGCACTAAATGACCATTTAAAAATAGCAAACGACCTCAGAAAACTATGAATCCGGCGCCATTTGAAGGGTTTTTCAAAAATACACATTTTAGGCTTCAGAAAGTCCACTTTTCGATAAATAATGATCAGGTTAGAGCCAACTGAAGTTGGCTGTAAATGTCAATCAGCTTACTGTTTTCGACTTTATCGCACTAGAACATGTTTAAACGGTCATGACGCTTAGTTGTATTGATTAACAGCAGGTTAACTTGTCAAATATCATCATCTATATCAATATTCTTGCAAACCCTAAATAATTATCATGATCTTTATCGATAAAACGCAGCCTACGATTTTAGTATTCAACATATCATCACAACCGCAAAGATTCGCATATTCATCCGAACTAATCATACACCACAACACTTTTTCATACTAATAATCATACAAGCACATAATCATGATCAAGATTACACAAAACCTAGTGTGAATCGCAAAACAATTAAACCCTAACCTTGAAACGATGACGATTAGTGAACCGGGACAAGCTTGGAATCAATCCGGGAGTTGTAGACTTGCGCGACCGTGAAGGGGGGGCTGCCATCGATTCTTCTAGGGATTAGGGTTTTGATTGTTTTTTTTAAACATCCCATGCATACGTACATATAAATATAACAAGGGGGCGGTCGCGATAGGGGGGGTTTGGTTAGAGCCTTGGGCCTCAAGTTTGGGTTAATTCCTTGGGCCGCAAGGAGGTGTGGGTCGCAAGGGGGTGTGAGTGGCGGGTTGGGTTTGGTTGGTCGCGAAGTCGAAACGTTTCACAGGCTTGGTTTGGTTTATAAATAGAAGTTACTAAAATATTATTCGCGACACGGAGTTTATAAAATATTAAATCACGTATTTGGAATGAGACGCAATAGATTCACAAACGTAATAACACATAGCACATAATTCAGATACAACCAGTCTAATAACACATAGCACGTAATTCACCCTATAGATTCACAAAGTTAGCGTAGTTATTGCGAGCGTGTAATTTAATTCTCCGAATTAAATCAGCGTAGGAGTGAATAACCATAAAGTAGCGCGTTTAAGATACCTGAAAAGCCGGGATGTCACATTATCCCCCATGTTGAAAGAATTTTCGTCCCGAAAATTGAGTAAACGCGGTTTAGAATGCAACGCACAAAGATTCAGTTTGTTAGAATGGTAGAAGTAAATCCCAGGCTGTCATATTATCCCAATGTTGAAAGAATTTCATCCCGAAATTTAGTTGGCGGTAACGTCAGATTGCTGCTCAGCTGCAAAAAGGTGTGGATATTTGCTTTTCATTTGGTCCTCTCTTTCCCACGTGAACTCCGGTCCACGCTTAGAGTTCCAACGAACCTTGACGATCGGTATGTTGCTGTACCTTCGAGTCTTAATCTCACGGTCCATGATCTCGATAGGTTGTTCCACAAAATGCAGTTGCTCATCCACTTGAAACTCATCCAATGGAATGACTAGGGTCTCATCTGATAGGCACTTCTTCAGATTGGACAAGTGAAAAACGTTGTGAACTCCACTGAGTTCGGCAGGAAGGTCTAACTGATAAGCTACGGGCCCGATACGCTTCAAAATCACAAACGGGTCTACGTACCGTGGATTTAGTTTGCCTCGTTTCCGAAAACGAATTACACCCTTCCAGGTGACACTTTCAGTAGAACGCGGTCGCCTACTTGAAATTCGAGCGGTTTGCGTCGTTGCCAAGCGTAACTTTTCTGTCGATCTCGTGCCGCTGCCATGCGGTTTCTGATTTGCACAATCTTTTCAGTAGCCTCAAGTATCAACTCAGGACCTGTGAGTTGACTTTCACCGACTTCTGCTCAACAAACCGGTGATCTACATTTGCGACCGTACAATGCTTCAAACGGTGCTGCCTGAATACTTGTATGGTAACTGTTGTTATACGAGAATTCCACCAAAGGCAGATGGATTTCCCAACTGTTCCCGAAGTCTACCACGCATGCCCTAAGCATGTCCTCCAAGGTCTGAATGGTTCTTTCACTTTGACCATCCGTTTGAGGGTGGTAAGTTGTGCTCATATCTAAGCGTGTACCCAACGCTTTCTGAAGTGACTGCCAAAAGTTAGACGTGAAACGAGCATCTCTGTCTGAAATGATGGACGTTGGCACCCCGTGCCGAGAAAATACTTCCTTAATGTAGATGCGAGTCAACTTATCCATCTTATCTGTTACTTTGGTCGCTAGGAAGTGTGCAGACTTAGTTAGACGATCCACGATTACCCAGATGGTATCGCAACCACCCGGAGTTCGCGGGAGTTTAGTGATAAAGTCCATCGAGATCTGATCCCATTTCCACACTGGGATCTTAGGTTGTTGAAGTAACCCTGATGGCTTCTGGTATTCCACCTTGACTTTCGCACAAGTCAAACACTTGCTCACGTAGGTGGCTATACCCGCTTTCATGTTGGGCCACCAGTACGCGGCTTTAAGGTCTTGATACATCTTATCCGAACCAGGATGGACAGAGTATCGGGATTTGTGAGCTTCATCCATAACTAGCTTCCTGATGTTTCCGTAGAGAGGTACCCATATACGATTCATGAAATACCGGGCACCATTGGGTTTCACTTCCCAATCGCGTTCCATCTTTCCCACAGATTCGGCCTTGATGTTCTCTTCCTTAACTGCTTCTAGCTGCGTGTCGCGTATCTGTTCGGGTAACCCAGAATGAATTGTGAACTGTAGTGCTCGTACTCGACGAGGTTTCAAGTGCTCCTTCCGACTGAGGGCATTAGCTACCACGTTTGTTTTACCCGGGTGATACCGAATGGCACATTCATAATCGTTCAGGAGTTCGACCCAGCGACGCTGTCGCATGTTCAACTCCTTCTGGTCAAAAATATGTTGGAGGCTCTTGTGATCCGTGTAGATTGTGCACCTTGTTCCATATAGGTAGTGTCTCCAAATCTTAAGTGCAAACACAACTGCTCCCAATTCCAAGTCATGTGTCGTGTAGTTCTTCTCGTGGACCTTCAACTGTCGGGACGCATACGCGATGACCTTATCACGTTGCTTGAGCACACATCCCAATCCCTGAATGGAAGCGTCACAATATACCACAAAATCATCCATCCCCTCTGGCAAGGACAAAATGGGTGCACTTCAAAGCTTCTGCTTCAGTAATTGAAATGCTGCTTCCTGTTTGTCACCCCAAGTATACTTGGTGCCTTTCTGAGTGAGAGTGGTAAGCGGTTGTGCGATCTTGGAAAACCCCTCGATGAAACGTCTGTAGTAACCAGCCAAACCCAAAAATTGGCGGATCTCTGTCGGTGTCCTGGATGCTTCCCAGTTCTTGATAGCATCGATCTTGGCAGGATCAACGTGTATACCCTTTTCGTTCACGATATGCCCGAGAAACTGAACTTCCCGAATCTAGAAATCACACTTCGAAAACTTGGAATATGTTGAAGTAGTTCCAGTAATAATCGCAGATGCTCAGCATGTTCTTCTTCACCCTTAGAGTAGATGAGTATATCATCGATGAACACGATGATAAATTTGTCGAGATACGGCTTACACACGCGGTTCATGAGGTCCATGAACACCGCGGGTGCATTGGTATGACCGAAGGGCATGACCAAGAACTCATAATGGCCATACCGAGTGCGAAATGCCGTCTTGGAGATATCCTCCTCCCTGACGCGTAGCTGGTGACAACCGGACCGTAGATCAATCTTGGAATAGTAGCTTGACCCTTGAAGCTGGTCGAAAAGATCGTCGTTGCGAGGTAATGGGTACTGGTTCTTGACGGTAACCTTATTGAGTTCCCTGTAGTCGATGCACATGCGGAAGGTCTCGTCCTTCTTCTTGACAAAAAGGACCGGAGCTCCCCATGGCGAACTACTGGGTCGGATAAATCCTTTTTCCAACAATTCCTTAAGTTGGGTAGACAGCTCTTGCAGCTCTGCTAGAGCTAAGCGGTACGGGGCCTTGGCGATAGGAGTCGCATGGTTCGCCAATTCGATTTCAAACTCTACTTGTCGATGTGGTGGAAGACCGGGTAACTCCTCTGGAAACACATCGGGAAAGTCACGGACGATGGGGATATCTTCAATCCGCTTCTCGTCCTTAGACTGCTCGGTGACCAGTGCGAGCAAAGCAAAAGAGTTCTTCTTCCGAAGATACTTCTGAGCTTGCATGTAGGAGATGATGTTTGTGACGACGCCTGCCTTCTCGCCTTGCACCATCAAGACTTCGTCGTTAGAGAGTAGAATACGGATAGCTTTCTCGAAACACAGAACTTCAGCTCGGACGTCGGATAGCCAGTCCATTCCGACTACCACGTCGAAACTACCCAGAGTAGTTGTCATCAGATCAATGGTAAAGGTGTGACCCGCGAGTTTAAGTTGACAGCCGGTCACTAGATGGGTCACATCTACAGATTTACCATCGGCTAGTTCTATGACGTAAGGGGTCTCTAGGGGTTTAGGTGTGAGATTTAGGTTCTTCCTAAAAGACTCAGATATAAAACTCTTATCCGCACCCGTATCAAAAAGTACAGTAGCAAAATGATCGTTAAGGGGAAACTTACCGGTGACCACATTCGAGTCGTTTCTGGCCTCTCCACGGCCCAGCGTGAATGCACGTCCTTTGGCACCTCCTATGCCACCATTTCCATTGTTGCCATTGTTGTTATTGTTGTTGTTGTGGTTGTTGTTGTTATTCCCACCATTGTTGTTGTTGCGAAGTTGCGGGCAGTCTCGCTTGAAATGGGCAGTGCTACCGCATTGATAGCATCCCCGGTTATTACCTTGTTGTTGACCCTGGTGCTGGTTCTGATTCTGTCGTGACATAATTTCCCAGCGACAATCCTTTGCCACGTGTCCTGCTTTGCCACATCGTTGGCAGTGATTTCCGGCATAAGGGCCGTGATGATAGAGGTTACAACGATTACATTGCAGCTTTCGACCCGCATAGCCGCTCGAGTTCTGGGTGTTGTTGGCATACTGATTATTGTGACCCCGATTGTTGTTGAAGTTGTTGGACCACTTCTGGTTTCCTTGTTGTGGCTGGGCTGATGAAGACTGCCGAGCAAGTGAGTCTTTGAATTTTCTTTTGTTGTCAGGGACAATTTCAGTTGCACCCCTAGGTGGCAACTTCCTTTGCTCCACCGCCTTATCGGTGAGTTTATGCGCCAGCCTAATCGCTTGATGCTCTGTCGTAGGGTTACTAGACATTACCATGCCCTGGATCTCAGGGACCAGACCCCCAAGATAAAACTCAAGCCGTTTATTGACGGTGTTAGCCAAATCGGGACAAAGGAACACCAGATCATGATGTCTTGCTGTGTACGCTTCAATTTCTGACCCGACCATCTTGGGTTCCATAACGCTTGTTCCAACTACTGAACTCTGTCCTGCGGACAGTATTCCTCCTTGATTAGAGCCTTGAATTCGGTCCAGGCCATTGCGTTCGCCGCAACAAGTCCACGCGTTTGGACCTGTGCGTTCCACCAGGTTAATGCCCCATCTTCCAACGTCGAGGCAGCATACTTGACCTTATTAGCTTCAAGGAAATTGCACATTTCGAAAACCGATTCAGACTTTTCAATCTAACGGACTAGTCCTATGGGTCCTTCAACACCCGTGAACTTGCTCTGTTTTGCATCCAGGAACATCTTGTAGGGGTTAAGACCCCCTCCTTAGGATAGAAGATAGGTAGTCAGCGAGAAAGTCTACTAGCCCAACTATTAGATTTTCCCGTGAAAATTTAATAATGGTTACCTACTGGTGGGTTAGGAACACCTGCCAGAGCAGGACTCACGTGTTGTTGGATTAGAGCGGCCAATTCTTCAGTTGACATGTTGAGATTTCCGCGGCGACCGGATGCCATTTCAGATCTTCGCAAGACAACACAAACACACACCGATAAGTATATATCCAATATAGTTATCATATTCCACACTTCAATGATCATACAATTTATGTCCCAACAAATTAAACAATCAAAAGGAACATTCGATTAAATAAATTGAATGTCTCACAAAATACCAACCAAACATCTCAGTTTAATTATAAAATTTTCAAGTTCAAACATAAGTGGAAACAAACAAACTAAAGGAAGCAAAACAAAGATTGGTGAGACGAGTTAGTCATCTATGTCTCCATCTCCCAAGTTGCTATCACTGCCGTTTTCCTCTTCAGCGTTTTCAGCTTCAACAGCCGGGTCCTGTTCCGGCTCTTCTTCCTCCGGATCCTCCTCCGGGTCTTCCTCTGGATCCTCCTCTTCGTCCTCTACTGGCGCTGGAGGGGCAGGTGCTGGTGCGGGTACTGGGTTAGGTGGAGCTTGGTTCTGCCCCAGTTCGTGAATCCTCCAACTGGACTCAAGAACTCTGTCTTCGAGCCAGTCAGCCCTCAGCCGCTCAGCACGAAAGTCCTTAGCTAAAATGTTTCGAACTCTCTTATTCTCATATTGCTCTTCCTCGAGCTCTCCAGTTTTACCAGTTAGCTGACGTATCAGCCATCCCTGTGCTTCGATAGTCTCCTGCATTCTCTCCAGTTGTTCCTGTTGTTTCCTTAACACATCCCTAAGTAGATCGTCCCCCACTCCTAAAGAGTTGACCGGTTCGACCGATATAGCGGTGGTCGGACGGGAGGACGACTCCCCTCCTAGAGCGAGTCTTTTCCTAGCAGCTGAGCGTGTCTCCACGCCACAAGGTGGTGAGGGTTCGACCATGGGTGCCTTCCCCGACGCCCTTGATTGTCGAGATCTGTCGGATGATGATGATGACATAGCCTGTTGGGTTGGTGTAGTTAGTTACGAGTTGCGTATATCACAATATACATATATATCCCACATAGAACAATTGTAGTATAACACACAACAAGATATCACAGTTCGGTGCCAACTAAGTCTAGTGTCGTGTAACAGCTATAGTTTAGGTCTACTTTTAATGCAAATCTGGTTCGCTATAGCTAGAGGCTTTGATACCAATCTGTCACACCCTCAATTTCCACTTGCGGAGTATTACCGCGAGGCGTGTGATCAAACCAGAATCTCAGACACTAGCAATATCGAATGACTCTATATGATTTATTTAAACGTTTTCCAAAAACATTTGTTGTAAACATTCATAGTCATTTTCAAAATATCATAGTTTAAAAGTTTAGCGGAAGCATTAAAATTAAGTGACGGGCGCCAACATAAACGCCAAACCCAAAATCCGAAACATTATTCATAAATACGACTCGATAAAAATGTCTTGATCAAATGCAAGTGAGTGCACCTAGCGCTCCTAGCGTCCTGAGAAACATGTAAAGAAACAAGTGTCGACATTAAAGAAGAGTGAGTTCATATGTTTTTTTATAAGTTCACAGGTTCGGTTTAAAGATTGTTTTTCCCCGTTATCCTTAACCCGGGATAACGACATAGTTCCATTATTCCTAACCTGGAATAATAATATTGGTTCGTAAATAAGTTCAATGTTAACATGTAGGTAGCGAACCTAAAGTTACTTCACATAAGAGTTCGCGATCGAAGCTGACTGTTGTTGCCTCTGTGTTGCCAGGTCTATCACTGACCATGGCAAAAGTTAGGTCAAATTAATCACCCGTTGACCATTCCCGGTCGGCTAGCGCGACTAGCTCGGGTGGGGCTTGTCGGGCCCAGTAGTACTACTATAATTTCCCCGCTATTTAACCCAATACTAACAATCCGAGAGTTGGTTGAGGACTTCCGTGATAAAGCTACATAGTGACCATAACGTATATTAACATTAACTTAGTTACCGAGTAGTTAACGGCGTTAATTTCGCATAACGTAAAAAGATAGAGTTGTAGAGCATATACATGTTTCTCCCCCTGTTGTTTAAAACCGGATAAAATAGGGACCGTGAACTCGCCTTAATTTGCTCGGTTAGAATAACGCAAAAGAAGCAAATGATGGAACCGCTAATCGCATCCTGACATGTCAACCGATTTAAAGTTAGTGTGTGAACACACTGACACAAAACCCTACGCACAACTAACACACAATACGGCACACGTAATAACCAATTCGAAAACATAATCATGCATGCAAAGTATCACCATACAAAATAATGATCAAACCAACTTGTCATAAACACAAATTAACTCATACAACACTTAGGAACACACAAACGCAAGTTATCAAGTTTCAACTTGTACGCTTATAACTGGGCTGTTTTCAAGGATTTTTATAAAATAGTTCTAACGTTCCAAAAGTTCCAATTTTTTTTACAGCAGATGTCAATTAGACTATAGAATTTTGTGTAAAATTTTCAATTCCTAAATCTTTACCAATTATTTACAAACATTTATATACTAGGATGCAGTCAGATTCGTCGCTTTCTGACTGCAGTCCACGAGAAAAATTATTTAAAAATCATCGTTCATCCAATTAACAAAATTCTAGTGGGAGATTTTCGGAAATTTCCGTCTCCAGTAACTGTAGAAATTTCGTGACCTAACCCCCTGCAGACTATGAGATACGACTCGATAAACAACCTGCAAATTCTGCAGAATTTACGCAGCTTCAGCTGCTACACTAAATGACCATTTAAAAATAGCAAACTACCTCAGAAAATATGAATCTGGCGCCATTTGAAGCGTTTTTCAAAAATACACGTTTTAGACTTTAGAAAATCCCCTTTTCAATAAATAATGATCCGGTTACAGCCAACTGAAGTTGGCTGTAAATGTCAGTCTGCTTATTGTTTTCGACTTTATCGCACTAGAACATGTTTAAACGGTCATGACGCTTAGTTGTATTGATTAACAGCAGGTTAACTTGTCAAATATCATCATATATATCAATATTCATGCAAACCCTGAATATATATCATGATCTTTATTGATAAAACGCAGCCTACGATTTTAGTATTCAACATATCATCACAACTGCAAAGATTCGCATATTCATCTGAACTGATCATATACCACAACACTTTTTCATACTAATAATCATATAAGCACATATCATGATCAAGATTACACAAAACCTAGTGTGAATCGCAAAACAATTAAACCCTAACCTTGAAACGATGAGGATTAGCGAACCGGGACAAGCTTGGAATCAATCCGGGAGTTGTAGACTTGCGCGACCGTGAGAGGGGGGGGCTGCCGTCGATTCTTCTAGGGATTAGGGTTTTGATTGTTCTTTTAAAACATCCCATGCATACATACATATAAATATAACAAGGGGGCGGTCGCGATAGGGGGGGGGCGGTTTGGGTTAGAGCCTTGGGCCTCAAGTTTTTGGTTAATTCCTTGGGCCGCAAGGAGGTGTGGGTCGCAAGGGGGTGTGAGTGGCGGGTTGGGTTTGTCACACCCCGACCCGCAGCGGAAATAAGAGTCGGAGCATAATTGGGTTATCACCAAAGCACATGACATTTACTATTATGTTTCATAATTAATAAAGTCAAAGTTACATTTTCAAACATCCAAACATGTTCATTCAATACAAAGGAAATAACCAATCATAACAATCCCAATACTAAATCGTTTTATTCTTCTAATCCCGGTCCTATGTGTTCCTAGCTGCTGCTGGTTCACCTGTATCATGTGTAAAATGGGAGTTTTTGGGTCAACATAAGTTGGCGAGTCAACCTTATTAGATAAACATTTGATAATGATTTTATGGTTAGTTTATCAATGAAATATTGTGCATAATCATAAAAGAGCAAATGTAAGTAATCAAGCATTGGCAAATAGCAGTTACAATTATAACATACAATAACACTTGATAGCATACATGAACATACCAATATCATACGATAACTAACATAAATGAACTGTGCGATCAAGGCTCAATCAAACGGAGCCGATCGTATTGCATGTACTGAAATGTAAAATGAACTGTGCGATCAAGGCTCAATCAAATGGAGCCGATCGTATAGCATGTACTGAAATGTAAAATGAACTGTGCGATCAAGGCTCAATCAAACGGAGCCGATCGTATTGCATGTACTGAAAATGTAAAATGAACTGTGCGATCAAGGCTCAATCAAACGGAGCCGATCGTATGCGGGCACGCCAGGTTCAACCGCATAATAAAATGGGGAACAAGCTCAGACCTCATAAATGGGGAGCGGCGGCCTCGGCAATTGCATGTACTGAAATAATAATTTGCATCCAATAATAACTACTTAACAGCAACAAACTAAATACACGTGTCATGATATGATGTATGCACAATAGTTTAGTTATAATATGTATATAAACAAAGACACATGATACACCCCAAAAACGTGATTAAAACGGGGAATTTGAAAGGTTCACTCACATTGGGTGCGTTGAATTGGAGATGGTGAGATGCGCACGATTTAGATGTGCGGATCGACGAGGAATACTAACCTAAATAATAATGGAAAAAATATATTAGATGGATGGATTTTATTAAGGATTTTAATGAAATTTTTAGATATATTTTTGTGAGTTTATGGCTATTTTCTATCTTTAAAAATGTTATTTTTAAGTATTTTTAATTGATTTTTAAATTAAATTACATAAATAAAAATATAAAAAAAATATTATTTTTTTAAGTGTTGACCGTTGACCGTTGACCGTTGACCGGTTCGGTCAGCGGATAATTCTGCGCCGAGTGGGATTCGAACCGGCGACCTTCCGTTCGCGTGCACGCAGCTCTACCAACTGAGCTACGTGTCTAACCCGTTATAAACTCGTTTTTAATTATATTTATACACTTATTTGAATTAACCGAAAATTCCTTCATTTGCGAAAACGTTTTAATTCAATTGGACCGGTGCTCGTGACGAGATTCGAACGCACGACGTGAAGTTCGTGATGCACACAGTCCACCGCTGGACTGTGTGTCTAACCCGGTTATATTCTTGGTTTTTATTATACTTAATAACTATCTATTTTAACCCGGTTTGGTTCTTGATCAAAAAGGCAGGTTATTACACAAGGCGTGCGTGTAGCAAGGATCGAACTCGGGACGTGTGTGTGAAATTTGCACACAGTCCACCGCTGGACTGTGTGTCTAACCCGTTTAAATACCGTTTTTAATTAATCTTATGTTCTGTTATGACTTCATCTTCTTCGCCGATTTACACAGACAGCATAATTCGACTGGTTATGATTGATTTGTGATTTATACAATTCTCAGACATTAATAGTATTCAAAAGTAGAAAATGGAGAGAGTTTAAGGAACAGAATATACCGATTGATGTTATTCACAGAAATCCGGCGGAGGTTCGTCGGTACTGGAAATGAACTCCGGCTGTTGAAACCAATTAACAGCGTTAATCGATTATTCATAAAGTTGAGTCACTTAAACAAGGCTTAAAAGAAGTTTAGGATATCATACCAGTTCACAGTGTGATTCCGGCAGTCTCAGAGATTTTCCGACGAAGATAAGATTTTTGATAAACGTTGACTAGGATCGATTCTGATGATGGAGTTGTGTTAGAGACTGACTAATCACATGTTTTAAACAGAAAGAGTCGGAGGAATTACCGTGAGAATGTGAGTCCCGGTTTTCCGGTGACTTGCAGAAATTTTCCGGCGAACTGTTTCAGATGATCTTATGGTTCAAAAATGCGACGAAAATGAAATTGAATATTGATATGATAGTTCTGAATTGCGAGAATGATCTGAAGCTTGAGTTAAATCAGAACTTTGATGAATTTTCGGTTTCAAAAGCCGAAAATGATAAGACTTAAAGTTTCAATCAATTTTAACTTGATTAGTAACCGTAATACATCGGTTATAAGCTGAACAAGTGAATTAACAACGATTTGACTATTGGTTTGCCGATTACCGTTATTCAGATGGTGCCATCGGTTCAACTGAGTTTGCGTATAAGTTTCTTTTATGTTCCTAGAGTTAACAGAAAACACATTGTGGCGGAGTGGTTTAGGGAATGATTGTTAAGTCGTTGTAGCGACTCAGTTGACCCGGGTTCGAGTCCCGGCAGCTTCATATATTTTTTATTTATTTTATTTTAACTTTTTATCAAATATAATTTTTATAGTTTAGTTTATTTATTAATTATGTATCGTTTTAACTCAAAATAACCATAAATAATTAATGCACTTTTATAACTTGGTACATGATTACAAAACGGAGCGGGTTTTGGAGACCCGATTTTTACAAATGTTACAGTATCCCCTACTTTTAGGAATTTCGTCCCGAAATTTTAAATAGTTGAAGTAGTAGGAAAAAGATGCGGGTATTTTTCACGCATTGAGTCTTCACGTTCCCAAGTAAACTCAGGACCCCGTTTCGACTCCCAGCGTACCCTAACAATTGGAATGCGACTTCGTCGAAGACGCTTTTCTCCGTAGTCCATGATCTCCACTGGTCTTTCAATAAAATGCATGGATTCATCAATCTGAATATCTTCCAGCGGAATATGGAGATTCTCATCAGCGAGGCACTTCTTCAAGTTCGACACGTGGAATGTGGGATGAATCCTGTTGAGTTCTTCCGGTAGGTCAAGCTTGTATGCTACAGGACCTACTCTTTCAAGTATCTTGAAAGGTCCTACATAACGTGGTGCTAGCTTTCCCTTTTGACCAAAATGAACTACTCCCTTCCACGGTGATACTTTTAAAAGCACATGATCACCAATGTTAAACTCCAAGGGCTTCCGTCGTTTATCTGCATAACTCTTTTGACGACTTTGAGCTGCTAGAAGATTGTTTCGGATTTGATGAATCTTGTCTGTGGTTTCTTGGATCAATTCTGGACCAGTAATTTGTGCTTCCCCAATTTCGTGCCAACAAACAGGAGATCGGCACTTTCGACCATATAAGGCTTCAAAAGGTGCCATGCCGATGCTCGAATGATAGCTGTTGTTGTACGAAAATTCAACTAACGGTAGGTGGGCGTCCCAATTTCCCTTGAAGTCTATGACACATGCTCTAAGCATATCCTCAAGAGTTTGAATGGTGTGCTCAGACTGTCCATCAGTTTGAGGATGATAGGCGGTACTGAGATCTAATCGAGTGCCCATAGCGGATTGTACTGCTTGCCATGTTCGTGCGGTGAAACGACCATCACGATCAGAAATAATACTTAATGGTACCCCATGTCGGCTTACGATTTCGTTGATATAAATACGAGCAAGCTTTTCGTTCTTGAAATCTTCTCGAATAGGAATAAAGTGAGCTGATTTTGTAAGTCGGTCTATAATCACCCATATAGTGTCATACCCACCAGAAGTGCGAGGTAACCCGGTAATGAAATCCATGGTTATATTTTCCCACTTCCATACAAATATTTCCGGTTGGACTAGAAGTCCTGAGGGTCTTTGGTGTTCAGCCTTCACCTTAGAACATGTGAGACACTTGGAAACAAAAACGGCAATATCCTTCTTCATTCCAGGCCACCAATAGGTGTATCGTAGGTCTTGATACATCTTATCGGCTCCTGGGTGTATAGAATATCGCGTTTTGTGAGCTTCATTCATAAGAGTTTCACGAAGATTGTTGTGGTTAGGAATCCAGATACGATCTAGGTAATACAGAATACCATCTGATTTAGTTTCAAGTTTTAACTCGGCTCCACAGGACATCTCTTTTCGTACGTCTTCTTCTGTTATTGAAACGTGTTGAGCTTCTCGAATTTGATCTTTAATGTCGGTTATAATTTGCGAACATAGAAGATGAATGGAGTTCGCATAACCCTTTCGACTAAGTGCATCAGCCACCACATTTGCTTTACCAGGGTGGTATCTAATTTCACAGTCGTAATCATTCAGGAGTTCGACCCATCTTCGTTGCCTCATATTTAACTCTTTTTGATTAAAGATATGTTGAAGACTCTTGTGGTCAGTGTATATTTCACACTTAGTACCATAGAGATAATGTCTCCATATCTTAAGAGCGAATACAACGGCTCCAAGTTCTAGGTCATGAGTGGTGTAGTTCTTTTCATGTGTCTTGAGTTGCCTCGAGGCATAAGCTATGACTTTTCCTCTTTGCATGAGAACGCAACCTAATCCTTGCCCTGACGCGTCGCAATAGACTACGAAATCATCACAACCTTCGGGAAGAGTGAGGATTGGTGCATCACAGAGTTTTTGTTTAAGAGTTTGAAAAGCTTCTTCTTGCTTGGGTCCCCATACGAATGGTTTTCCCTTATGGGTTAAAGCCGTGAGTGGCACAGCAATGCGAGAGAATTTTGAAATGAACCGACGATAATAGCCAGCTAGTCCAAGGAAAGATCTTACTTCAGTTGGTGTACGTGGAGCTTGCCATTCTTGAACTGCTTTGATCTTTGAAGGGTCAACATGTATTCCTTTGTCATTGACTACATGCACGAGGAACTGCACCTCTTTTAACCAGAATTCACATTTAGAGAACTTGGCATAAAGCTTTTCCTTTTCTAGAAGTGCAAGAACAAGTCGAAGATGACGCTCATGATCAACTTTAGATTTTGAATAAATAAGAATATCGTCGATGAAAACTATAACAAATCGATCAAGGTAAGGTTTGCAGACTCTGTTCATTAGGTCCACGAAGACAGCTGGTGCGTTGGTTAATCCAAACGGCATAACCATGAATTCATAGTGGCCATAACGAGTTCGAAAAGCAGTCTTAGGGACGTCTTCTTCATGTACTCTAAGCTGATGATAGCCAGATCGAAGATCGATTTTCGAAAAGCAGCTGGCACCTTGTAGTTGGTCAAGAAGATCATCTATGCGAGGTAAAGGATATCGATTTTTGATGGTTAACTTGTTAAGCTCTCTGTAGTCGATGCACATACGAAAAGATCCATCTTTCTTCTTTACAAAAAGGACAGGTGCACCCCAAGGCGATGAGCTGGGACGTATGAATCCCTTGTCAGTCAACTCTTGCAATTGACTGGCTAGCTCTTGCATTTCAGAGGGGGCTAACCTATATGGAGACTTTGCAACTGGTGTAGCACCAGGTATAAGATCAATACGGAATTCGACATCCCTGATTGGAGGCAGTCCTGAAATGTCGTCAGGAAAAACTTGTGGAAAATCTTTTACTACAGGAATATCTTCAAGTTTCTTCTCTGTGGTCCCCTTCTTGATGATATGGGCTAAAAACGCGACATAATTCTTGCGAAGATATTTTTGAGCTTGAAGACAAGACATTAAGTTGAGTCCTTTCGACGAGGTTTCTCCAATGATTCGAAGAGTCTGACCGTTTGAAAGAGGAATACGAATAAATTTTTCACGACATACAATTTCCGCATGATGTTGACTGAGCCAATCCATACCGATTATGATGTCGAAACTTCCCAGCTTCATAGGAATAAGGTCGACTGAGAAATCGTGGTCGTTTAAGGTGAGTGTACAGTTGCGTAAAATAGAGTCTAATGAAACTGGTTTTCCATCCGCAACTTCCACCGTTATGGATTTCGCGAGCTTATCCCGATTTTTGCTTAAGATAGGTTCAAATTCTAATGACACGAAACTTCTATCCGCACCAGTATCAAATAACATAGAGGCATATCTACCATTTATAAGAAACGTACCGTTGACCACATTGCCGTCAGCTCTGGCCTGGTTCGCGTTAATGTTGAAAGCTCTTCCTCTTGCAGGTGGAGGAGCTTGGTTCGCTTGATTCACAGGGTTGGCTTGGGCCTGAGCATGAATAATATTAACCAGCCTTGGACATGTGTTTCTGAAATGACTTGGGTCGCCGCAATTGAAACAAGCCCGTATAGGTTGGCCCATAGGGTAATTGGGTTGATAGTATGTTTGGGCTAAATGTTGGGTGGGTGGAAATGGTAGTTGTTGTTGTGCTTGACCCATTAACTGTTGGTGGGTTTGGGTTAAAGGTTGGTGGCGGTTTGTTCGTTGAAGCATGCGGCAGTTTTGAACAGTATGTCCTGCGCGACCGCAGCCGGTGCAGTATTGGCAAGGACGATCAGGGGAGTGGTGATACTGACAACGGTTACATTTTGGTAATGGGCCTGTGTAGGGTCTTCTGTATGGCGCGGGTGAAGGAGTG
Source organism: Scalesia atractyloides (assembly GCA_947069175.1). Lineage (NCBI taxonomy): Eukaryota > Viridiplantae > Streptophyta > Magnoliopsida > Asterales > Asteraceae > Scalesia > Scalesia atractyloides. The sequence continues at coordinate 1,407,025 of CAMTDV010000116.1, read as the reverse complement.
ACTTGAGTGACGGGTGCAACAGGAATAGGGGTGTTGGTTTGGGTGACTGCAAAATTCCTGGTGTTACGCTTCCTCTTGTTAGCAAACTTAGAGGAAGGAATGGGGTGGTTTGAGGTTTGTCCCTCAACAGGGGCTTTCTTCTTCTCTTCTTTGAACTTCCCATTGCGAATTCGGTTTTCGGTCAGTTCAGTTGCTAACTCCATGGCAGCTTCGAGTGTTACCGGTGAAACGCTGAGAACCGAATCTTGAATTTTCGAGGGAAGTCCTCGAATATAATGTTCGATCAGACGATAGGTTGGAGTGAATATGTTTGGAACCATTTGGTTCAACTCCAAGAACCTCTTGTTGTAAGTAGAGTGGTCACCCTCCTTTTGCTTTAAGGCATGAAATTCATCCTCCAACTTCTTAATTTCACTTATAGGACAGAAACGCCTAGTCATGATTTCCCTTAACTCCTCCCAAGTTAAGGCCATCGCATCTTCAGTTCCCCTCTTCCCTTTCTCAGTATTCCACCAAGTGAGAACTACACCAAGTAGTCTCCCGGTGGCATAACGAACCTTGCGATCCTCAGGACAATCACAGTTTAAGAAAACGTTTTCCATCTCCTCGAACCAATGTAGGAGAGCAATGACTCCCTCTGTCCCTTCGAATTTTGGAGGATCACAGGACTTAAAATGTTTGTAAGAGCACTTGATGGTAGGAGGGTTGTCGATGTTCTGGTCCTGTTGTTGAGGAGGGTTAGTAGTATTTGTAGCAAGGGCTTGTTGTACTTGTACCACGATGTCAGGCAATATTGTGGCCATTTGTTTTGCGATATGTGTGGCCAAACGTTCCTGAGTCTTTCCCGATCTTTTACCCCTTCGATGCTGTCTAGATGACATCTACAGGATCATAAAATGAGAAGATTGTGAGTTTATGGTGTCTTTTTAGGTGTCATGTGTCTTTAAGAAAATGAAAATAACATAAATACCAATAATGCAACTACATCCATAGGATGTCTTGGGTTCGCTCATGTTGGGCCTCAAATGTCCCCCATACCTTCACCTACATAGTCATGTGGGCCCCCATGGCTATTGGCTTGGTAGGATTCACATTAGTATTGGCAATTTAACACTCGCATCCCCCGAATGCAAACCACAAAATATGTTCATGAGATGTTTGGTCGGAACGTGTCCAGGTGTAGACACAATGACAACTCAAAGTGGGATTAGCTCACACGACATTTGGTATAGCATGCTTTGGCCTAATAGGTACTTCGTACTCTCATCATTTGTCCCCAGGTAGGCAAACTGGTCCTTTATTTTGGATTTATACGAATGCCAGCCTAGACAGGACGTTCCGACTACCGGTACTAGTACCCTTCCAGTTACTACATGCCGTCATGAGACCTCACTTTGATGAGATTTGAAAACACGAAAATCATTGTAAAATCAATCATGATGTGGTGTATACTTTCATGGATGTGATATGTTATGATCATACGATTTCATGATAGGCATTATTTGATAATACATACTTATGAACATGCTTGTACAATATCAAACGTAACATTTAACATAAAACATATAAACATCATGAAATTTGGCATATAACACACAAAATTCTTATAAGTTTCTAATCGACTATAGTATAGGCTCTAAGGGTCTAATAACCTATCCTATATCCCTATAGTCATGGCTCTGATACCAATCTGTCACACCCCGACCCGCAGCGGAAATAAGAGTCGGAGCATAATTGGGTTATCACCAAAGCACATGACATTTACTATTATGTTTCATAATTAATAAAGTCAAAGTTACATTTTCAAACATCCAAACATGTTCATTCAATACAAAGGAAATAACCAATCATAACAATCCCAATACTAAATCGTTTTATTCTTCTAATCCAGGTCCTATGTGTTCCTAGCTGCTGCTGGTTCACCTGTATCATGTGTAAAATGGGAGTTTTGGGTCAACATAAGTTGGCGAGTGAACCTTATTAGATAAACATTTGATAATGATTTTATGGTTAGTTTATCAATGAAATATTGTGCATAATCATAAAAGAGCAAATGTAAGTAATCAAGCATTGGCAAATAGCAGTTACAATTATAACATACAATAACACTTGATAGCATACATGAACATACCAATATCATACGATAACTAACATAAATGAACTGTGCGATCAAGGCTCAATCAAACGGAGCCGATCGTATTGCATGTACTGAAATGTAAAATGAACTGTGCGATCAAGGCTCAATCAAACGGAGCCGATCGTATTGCATGTACTGAAAATGTAAAATGAACTGTGCGATCAAGGCTCAATCAAACGGAGCCGATCGTATGCGGGCACGCCAGGTTCAACCGCATAATAAAATGGGGAACAAGCTCAGACCTCATAAATGGGGAGCGGCGGCCTCGGCAATTGCATGTACTGAAATAATAATTTGCATCCAATAATAACTACTTAACAGCAACAAACTAAATACACGTGTCATGATATGATGTATGCACAATAGTTTAGTTATAATATGTATATAAACAAAGACACATGATACACCCCAAAAACGTGATTAAAACGGGGAATTTGAAAGGTTCACTCACATTGGGTGCGTTGAATTGGAGATGGTGAGATGCGCACGATTTAGATGTGCGGATCGACGAGGAATACTAACCTAAATAATAATGGAAAAAATATATTAGATGGATGGATTTTATTAAGGATTTTAATGAAATTTTTAGATATATTTTTGTGAGTTTATGGCTATTTTCTATCTTTAAAAATGTTATTTTTAAGTATTTTTAATTGATTTTTAAATTAAATTACATAAATAAAAATATAAAAAAAATATTATTTTTTTAAGTGTTGACCGTTGACGGTTGACCGTTGACCGGTTCGGTCAGCGGATAATTCTGCGCCGAGTGGGATTCGAACCGGCGACCTACCGTTCGCGTGCACGCAGCTCTACCAACTGAGCTACGTGTCTAACCCGTTATAAACTCGTTTTTAATTATATTTATACACTTATTTGAATTAACCGAAAATTCCTTCATTTGCAAAAACGTTTTAATTCAATTGGACCGGTGCTCGTGACGAGATTCGAACGCACGACGTGAAGTTCGTGATGCACACAGTCCACCGCTGGACTGTGTGTCTAACCCGGTTATATTCTTGGTTTTTATTATACTTAATAACTATCTGTTTTAACCCGGTTTGGTTCTTGATCAAAAAGGCAGGTTATTACACAAGGCGTGCGTGTAGCAAGGATCGAACTCGGGACGTGTGTGTGAAATTTGCACACAGTCCACCGCTGGACTGTGTGTCTAACCCGTTTAAAATACCGTTTTTAATTAATCTTATGTTCTGTTATGACTTCATCTTCTTCGCCGATTTACACAGACAGCATAATTCGACTGGTTATGATTGATTTGTGATTTATACAATTCTCAGACATTAACAGTAATTCAAAAGTAGAAAATGGAGAGAGTTTAAGGAACAGAATATACCGATTGATGTTATTCACAGAAATCCGACGGAGGTTCGTCGGTACTGGAAATGAACTCCGGCTGTTGAAACCAATTAACAGCGTTGATCGATTATTCATAAAGTTGAGTCACTTAAACAAGGCTTAAAAGAAGTTTAGGATATCATACCAGTTCACAGTGTGATTCCGGCAGTCTCAGAGATTTTCCGGCGAAGATAAGATTTTTGATAAACGTTGACTAGGATCGATTCTGATGATGGAGTTGTGTTAGAGACTGACTAATCACATTTTTTAAACAGAAAGAGTCGGAGGAATTAACGTGAGAATGTGAGTCCCGGTTTTCCGGTGACTTGCAGAAATTTTCCGGCCAACTGTTTCAGATGATCTTATGGTTCAAAAATGCGACGAAAATGAAATTGAATATTGATATGATAGTTCTGAATTGCGAGAATGATCTGAAGCTTGAGTTAAATCAGAACTTTGATGAATTTTCGGTTTCAAAAGCCGAAAATGATAAGACTTAAAGTTTCAATCAATTTTAACTTGATTAGTAACCGTAATACATCGGTTATAAGCTGAACAAGTGAATTAACAACGATTTGACGATTGGTTTGCCGATTACCGTTATTCAGATGGTGCCATCGGTTCAACTGAGTTTGCGTATAAGTTTCTTTTATGTTCCTAGAGTTAACAGAAAACACATTGTGGCGGAGTGGTTTAGGGAATGATTGTTAAGTCGTTGTAGCGACTCAGCTGACCCGGGTTCGAGTCCCGGCAGCTTCATATATTTTTTATTTATTTTATTTTAACTTTTTATCAAATATAATTTTTATAGTTTAGTTTATTTATTAATTATGTATCGTTTTAACTCAAAATAACCATAAATAATTAATGCACTTTTATAACTTGGTACATGATTACAAAACGGAGCGGGTTTTGGAGACCCGATTTTTACAAATGTTACAGGGTTTGGTTGGTCGCGAAGTCGAAACGTTTCACAGGCTTGGTTCGGTTTATAGATAGAAGTTACTAAAATATTATTCGCGACACGGAGTTTATAAAATATTAAATCACGTATTTGGAATGAGACGCAATAGATTCACAAACGTCTAATAACACATAGCACATAATTCAGATACAACCCGTCTAATAACACATAGCACGTAATTCACCCTATAGATTCACAAAGTTAGCGTAGTTATTGCGAGCGTGTAATTTAATTCTCCGAATTAAATAAGCGTAGGAGTGAATAACCATAAAGTAGCGCGTTTAAGATACCTGAAAAGCCGGGATGTCACACCAAGTGTGAAATCTACACAGATCACAAGAGTCTCCAGCATATTTTCAATCAAAAGGAGTTAAACATGAGGCAACGTTGATGGTCGAACTCCTAAACGACTATGATTGTGAAATTCGATATCTTCCTGGCAAGGCTAATGTTGTGGCTGATCGAAAGGAGTATGCAAACTCAATCCGTCTTTTGTGTTCTCAAATTGTGACCGATCTTCAAAACCTAATTAGAGCAGCTCAACATATTTCCGTCACGGAAAATGATGTATGAGAGGAACTGTCTTGTGGAGCTGAAACCAAACTAGAATCCAAGTCAGACGGTATTCTCTATTACTTAAATCGTATTTGGGTACCTGATCGTGACAATCTTCGCGTTTTTCTCATGAACGAGGAGGCGCACAAAACACGATAATCTATACATCCAGGAGCCGATAAGATGTATCAAGACCTACGATACACCTATTGGTGACCTGGTATGAAAAAGGATATCACTATATTTGTTTCCAAGTGCCTTACATGTTCCAAAGTGAAAGCTGAACATCAAAGGCCGTCAGGACTTCTTGTCCAACCCGAAATACCTGTATGGAAGTGGGAAAATATAACCATGGATTTCATTACCGGGTTACCTCACACCTCCAGTGGGTATGACACTGTATGGGTAATCAATGATCGTCTTACCAAGTCAGCTCATTCATCTCAATACGCGAGGACTTCAAGAATGAGAAATTAGCTCGTATATATACCAATGAAATTGTAAGCCGTCATGGTGTACCTTTAAGTATCATTTCAGATCGAGACGGCCGCTTCACTTCACGAACATGGCAAGTCGTACAATCCGCTTTGGGTACACGTCTAAATCTCAGCACTGCCTTTCACCCTCAAACTGATGGTCAATCTGAACGCACCATACAAAACCTTGAAGACATGTTGCGAGCATGTGTAATCTACCATTAGTTGAATTTTCGTACAACAATAGCTATCATTCAAGCATCGGTATGGATCCTTTTGAAGCTTTATATGGTCGTAAATCCGGATCTCCTATATGTTGGCACGAAATTGGTGAAGCGCAAATCACTGGACCCGAATTGATTCAAGAAACGGCCGACAAAATTCTTCTGATTCGTAACAATCTTCTAGCAGCTCAAAGTCGTCAAAAGAGTTACCGACTAAGCGGCAAAAACCTTTGGAGTTTTGTGTTGGTGATCGAGTACTTTTGAAAGTCTCACCATGGAAAGGAGTGGTTCGATTTGGACAAAATGGCAAGCTAGCGCCACGCTATGTGGGACCATTCAAGATACTCGAAAGGGTAGGTCCTGTAGCATACAAGCTTGACTTACCAGAAGAACTCAACAGAATCCATCCCACATTTCACCCATATCAAACTTGAAAAAGTGCCTCGCGGCCGAAAATCTCTATATTCCTTTAGAAGATATTCAAATTGACGAAACAATGCACTTTGTTGAAAGACCTGTAGAAATCATGGATTTCGGTGAAAAGCGTTTGAGACAAAGTCGTATTCCAATGGTCAGGGTGCGTTGGGAGTCAAAACGAGGACCTGAGTTTACTTGGGAGCGCGAAGACTCAATGCGCGAGTAATACCCGCATCTTTTTCCAGTTAATACCACTACTTAAATTTCGGGACGAAATTTCTAAAAGTATGGGATACTATAACATTTTTGTAAAACGGGTTTTGAAAACCCGCACCATTTTAGTTATCAAGTGCGTATTTATATGTCATCACGTATTTTTGTAACATCTTTTTATTATTTGATAAGGATATTAGAATCAAATATTTATAATTAATAAATAATAACAAACAAATTAAATAGACATAAAGGGATAATAAAATAAATAAATAAAATAAAAAAGGGTAAGCCTGGAATCGAACCCGGGTCTCCCGGGTAAACACACACACTCAGCACCACTACACTACACATACAATATATGCTAGAACTCAAATATCAAAGCATATATATACATGCTGAGTAGAAACTGGCAAGTGCAACAAATCTCCTCACTAGAGATTTCGCAAACAACACGGTTTCTTTTGAAAACCGACAGCTGTGTCAATAGCTATTTAGGGCAAACTTCAATTAAGACGCGCTGTCTTTGAATCTCGAAATCGTAGTGGTGGAAACCAAAATCACAAATCCCCTATAAATACCCCAACTGCTTGTCGTTTCAAGCTCACACGTTCACTCATCCATTGAAATCGCACTGTTCTCGCTCTCAAACCCCTCTGTCGCTGGAAGTCTTGAATCACCGGAGTTCTGCAAGTCGTCGGAACCACCGTTCACCGCCGGTTCTGTTCAAACGGTAGCTTTTCTTTCGAAATCTTTTTAAGCTTTACCTAATTGACATTTTATGCAATCGATTATTAATAAAAATGGAAACAATGAATCAAGGGTTGTTATTCAGGCGGGTAAACAGAGAAGACGAAGTCAATAAGTTTATATGAGAAATAAAATTTGATGTTTTACTCAGGTTAGATACACAGTCCAGCGGTGGACTGTATGCATTTTACACTAATGGTGTCGAGTTTGATCCCTGCAACCAACACCGTTCTCCCTGAAATAAACAACTTTTTTAAAACCAAACCATACTTACCTTTAACAAGTTGTTAAATTTAATAAGAATTCTGTATTTTACGGGTTAAATACCCAACCCAACTGGTTGGGCCGGGTGCAAACCAAATCAGGGTCGCAGGTTCGAGTTCGACTACCCTCAACCGGTCAGACCAGTTAACAACCTTTTTAAAATTTATGATTTTCAACTGAACTTAACAAAGGTATAAGAGTAATTAAAACAGGATTCCTTCGGGTTAGACACGTAGCTCAGTTGGAAGAGCTGCGTGCACGCAACCGTAAGGTCACGAGTTCGAATCTTGTTATACGCTGCCAATACCACCATAAAACAAGTCAGACTCTCACCTTGTCAGTCTGACAAGTTTTTTTTATTTAATATTTTTAAATTTTATTTTTGTTATTTACTTTATTACTCTAAAACCACTTAAAAATAAATCTAGTAAGTTGAAGATCCTAGTAATTTCCACAAATATAACCAAAAAATTAAAACAATATATTAAATTTTTACATATGTTTATTTAAACAATACGTTACTATTTTAGGTTAGTTTCGCTCATCGATTAAATCCTCAACTTGTGCGCACTTATTATTATCCAAGAATAGCACCCACTGTGAGTGAATCTCTACAAATTCCCCTTTTTAATCATGTTTTGGGGTGTATCATGTGTCGTACATGTTTTATTTATTTAAACACTTATGCTAACATCATTTCGTGATCAAAGGTGTATATTTGTTTGTGTGGTTATGTGTGGTTACATTTTATCATTTCAGTGCAATCATTCATTAGGCCCATCAGTTCCTCGTGGGATACGAGTTGAGGTGCCTCATTAGATGGGCTCCGTTTGATTGAGCCTTGATTCATGTACAAATTTTTATTTAAGCAACTAATATAACAAATGTTTAAATGTTTTACTTAGATTTACTCGCCAACTTTTGTTGACCCAAATCTTTTGTTTTAATTTGAATTTAATAAATATGGAACTTATTAGTAAATGTCATGAGCTTTGGTGATACCGTGACTTTTATTTCCGCTGCAGGTCGGGGTGTGACACTAGTGTTCCCTCGTTTAAAGCAGACGATCAGTCAGAGAGGGGACACTGTTGTCTATTTACCTTTAACATAGAAGGGACCTTCGTGATGGTCCACGCGCTAATACTTGTTGCCATTACTCGTGGAATGGCACGACGTTATGAGAAATAGAAGTAGAGAGGATTCATATCAATAATAGTTGGAGGGGCACCTTCAAGATGAGTGCTTCATCTTCCTTGTCTTGACGAATTATATTTAATATGAACCATAGGGACCTCGTTCCCACTAATAGAGTGTTCATCCAAGGATACCACCTCAGCCTCGTTGTCATGATCTAAGTCCAGCATCTCAACATCTGAGGGAAAATAACCATCTTCTACGAAATGGCAAGCTTAGCTTTCCAGTTAGGAACTATGTCCACCATAAGCTCATCAATAGGCGCGAGGTCAATACGCTTGTTATGCGAATCGAGGATAATATAGAATTTGAATACTAAGATATTACGTTCGTGGAAAAATAATCCGTACAACGTATATATATTAATAAATATTACTTATTATATATATTTGATAAATCACTTCAATTTCATTGTAAGTTATCCTATATGTATTGTGTGGATCAACTTATTGTTATTGTGTCTATCCTTTATAGACTAACTCGTATAATGCCCTTGCATTATTGCTTTTGAAATGAAGTTTTGTACTATTTGACCTTTTGTACAAATGCAATGAAAACACTTGTTTAATTTTTTTTTCTTTTCAAGAACAAAAAGGTTTCATGAATGGATCCTTGTAATTGTAGACTAGACTCAAAGAAAGAATCCTAGTTTACTACAATCGAAGCTCTAATACCAAGTCTATCATACCCGGTCGTAGCGGAAGCGTGAGGTGTGATCAGAGCAGTAATCATTGCATTCAATCAATTAAACAACTAATATAAAAGTAAGATGTTCATCCATATGATTAGTTTAAAATCTGTTCACAAACTACATATTTTTTCAATTGTTTCAAAGGAAATACAAACTACAACTTTGTTTAGATTGTTAGAAATGTATAACACAAGTTTACAACACACAATTTTTAAAACAACTAAGACTTTGAGTTCCATGTTTTGCACGAGGGTGCGACATGTGAACCAAAGTCTATGTTAAGTGGATGACATCTTATCCCTTGACTTCTTAATCCCATTAAACTTATTTTTCCAAAGTTGTCCACTAGTTATCTGAAATACATGTTAAGTTTGAAAACGTCAACAAAAGTTGGTGAATTCATGTGTTTAGTTTTGTATCAAATGATCTTTAAAACATTTGAAATATTGTATTGAAAACCCGGTATGTAAAGCCTTAATAAAATTGTTGATCATTAATGTTTTGCAAGGACACTAATATGTGTGCCGACATAGGAGGCAACCAGACCTTAACGATAAGTTGTGTCTTTAACACTTGTTTTGGACACAAAAGCACTCTAACGAACTCTGTTGTGCCGATAATAGTGAGGCTTGCCAAAACCCAATAGATCTATCCCTTTGGTTCCTCGGTACTTGGATATACATTAATGGCCCCTTGATACAATCCTATCGCACATGATCTTATGTTTGTTTCATTAACTAGCTTAACAATACCAATTGTAACATGTATCCTTCCCTGAGAGTTTAAAAATATAAAGTGTTTAAATAAAACAGGAAGCATGAACTCACTGATTTGCGTCTTGTGCAAATCTCTAGATAATATCTGGTTCTAGTTCTGCGTTCATGACATAACCTACAAGTGTTCTAATCTCGTTAGACACTTAGGCTGACATTTGTTTTTGTACAAGTCTTTTATCTTTAGTTTTAGTCAGAGTTGTATTTGTTTGTATTTTTGTTTGTTAATATATATTTCATATATATTTTGAATTCTTGTAGTTTGAATGGACCTAGCCCAAAAGTTAAGTTTAATGGCCTAATCCATTTGATTTGTATGTGTGGGCCTAGCCCAATTAAATTATATGTGTGGGCCTAGCCCAATCGAATTATATAAGTGGGCCTGGCCCAATTGAATTATATGTGTGGGCTTAGCCCAATAGATTTTATAAAAGTCGGCCTAACTCAATTAAATTATAAAAGTGGTCTAGCCCAATTGAATTATAAAAGTGGGCCTAGCCCAACTGATTATAAAAGTAGGCCTAGCCCAATTGATTTGTGTAAGTGGGCTTAGCCTATTTGATTATGTAAATGGGCTTAGCCTAAATTTTAAAGATTACTTATACTTTTATATAAAAGATAAGTGTATAAAAGACTACTAATAATTTTATATAACTTACTTATATAAATCTAGTATATATATATATATATACATACACTTCCGTGTCGGTTCGTATGTTCGTATCGTCGGATTCGTCCGTTTCGTTCATGTCGTCTGATTCGTTCGTGTCATCCATTTCGTCCGTTTTATTCGTGTCGTTCGTGTTGTTGATTTGTCCATTTTGTCCGACTGTTCGATTTATCCGATAAGTTTGTTTAGTCCGAGTTTGGACATATATATATGTATATGTCAAGTTTTCAAGTATCTTTATGTTTTGTATATTTGTTTAAATATGTATTTTAGCATGTATTCCTACATTAACTAAATACATATAATTTATATACAAAATATATACACACAAGTTTGGTGATTTTAAATATATATTTTTATCCTTATATATATATATATATATATTAACCATTTTTAGTTTAAGAAAATCTAGTGATTTTTAACTTCAACTTTTTCACCCAAAAACTTGTATAATCATGATTAAAGTTTCTAATCATTTTTAATCAAAATAATCCTTAGTTAAACAAACTTTAATGTCCCTAAACTATGAATTTTTCCATGTTTTATAAAAATGATTTTATACACTTTTTAACTCAACAATCTTCCAATCTTCCATATGAACAATATAAACTTAAAATCTTAACAAGAACTATTCTGAACTTGTATGTAATCTTGTATAATTCAAAAATCATGTAAACTTTTTAGTTTTATACAAAAGCTTTATGTAAACTTGTTTTATATTATCAAGACTTTATTTTTGTAACATGATTTTTATATAAATCTAAGTACAACATGTTTCATAAAAACAATTTTAAGTAAGATTACAAGTTCATAAAATTCATGTTAATGGATCTTGCTAGATCTAAACATGCATGTATTTAGATCATACTTTTAAACATATAAATGCAAGATCAAGTTTACTACACATCACAACTTCAAAGATTATCAAGAATAATAAAAAAATAACATATAATCATATTAGTTTGTTTAGTTTTGTTAAGGTTTCATGTCATTTTTAGATAAGCTTCAAGATGATTACTTGTACATTTGTGTTTACTTATAAATCGCAAAAGTGTAAGTAAAAGATTTAGATCTTACAACTAGCTTTTTAACAAGATGACGAATCAAGAAAAAAATGATGAAAAGATGAATATCCAAACCTCCAAGACTTGATAAATGCTCCAAATGACTTTCCACAACTTGCAATTGTCTTTGATCATCATGAAGGAGCCGTGCTATTAATAAAATTGGATGATTATGAAAATCAAAAAGGAAGATGTTCTTTGAAGATATGAAGGTTTGAAGATGAAGATATGAAGAAAGAGGTGAGAAGTGTTAGCGATTTTTGTTGTAAGATGGAAGTGAATTGGTTTGTTATAATCTTCATCCATATGACACAACACTAAGCATACTTAGTATTCTTACAACAGGCCACAAATGGGTTAGTGGGGCCCACCATACTTATTTATATTTTTTTTAAAGTTTACTTGTATAAGTTTATATTTTATAAACTTTGATGTTTCGGGTAATGCTTTTTTTATAGTACAAGTGTATAAATGATAAGTAATATAATGTCTAATATGCTAAAACACTTTAACTAGTCACTAGACTAGTCATTTTCTTGTTTGGATAACGAATTCGGCTCGTGTTTTGTTATCGGGTCAATTAGCGGCAAATTATACCACTTACACGGAAATATTTACATGTGTATATTTGAGATATTTTTGACGTCTAAAACTTACTAACTAGTTCGCTAGACTAGTAAATTTGATATTTTGATCATAGTTTTTGTACCGGTTTACGAATTGTGTAGCTTTATACAATAAATTTTATATAAGGATTTTTGTGTGGTTTTCAGTACCATATTATATGGTTTATGATAAATAACATTTATTTTTCGGACGTTTGTTGTACTGTTCTGCGGAGTGCTGTACACTTCTACAGAATTGCTGAATTTGTCTACGGACAAGACAATTTAGTGTTTATATAATTTTTTCGAAAATTATGAATTGTAAGTTGTTCCCGACTAATGTTTTTATGTAATATTTGTTGTGGACATGTTTTCAAGTCTCGTTTTTGCCATTTCGGACTATACCGCGACTAGTCCAGGCATGAATAGTGTGTTCGCATTCCTACTAGTTTGTCTAGGACATAGTTTATATTGTTTTACAATGCAGGGAACTCGATATCCTTGCACGGTATAATTTTGTATATTCCTAGAATTTTAAGTCTTAATTAAATAAAAATCAAGTAGAGTAGGCGAAAATAAATAATGTAATTACTGGTATTTTGCCGACTGTCACACCAAAAGCTTGGTATTCAAAAATCCACAAGTACTTTGGAGATCATGGATACCAGAAAAGTCAAAGTGAACGCACACTCTATATTAAGCAAACCGCAACAGGTAATATCATTGATGTTTGCCTTTATTTTGATGATATTATTTGCACTGCATCTTGTGATGAACTGATAACTTAATTCAAGAAAGGTATGAAAGATACTTTCGAGATGACTAATCTTGGGTTGCTCAAACTGTTTCTTGGTCTGGAGGTTGAACAAACTAAAGATGGAATTTTTCTGCATCACAGTGCCTATGCTCAAAGCCTACTTGCAAAGTTTTGTACTCCTACAAACAAGGCAGTGCATACCCCTATGAACTATAATGAAAAATTATATGTGAATGATGGGGCAGAAAAAGCTAATGGAGAAACATTTAGAAGCATGGTGGGAGGACTTATCTATCTCACTCACACTAGGCCAGATTTAGCATATATTGTGAGTATCGTTTCAAGGTTTATGTAGAATCCTCTAAAATTCATATGGGCGCAATTCGTCATATCCTTAAGTATGTGTCTGCAACAAAAAATCATGGTATACGGAATTCAAAGGGGGTTGGTATCTCTCTAATTAGCTACAGTGACAGTGATTGGGCCAGCTGCATTGATGATCGGAAAAGTATCTATGCCTATATGTTCTCTCTGGGTAGTAGAGCAATTTCATGGTGCTCAAAGAAGCAATCTATAGTGACATTATCAAGCATTGAAGGAGAGTATATTGCAGCCGGAAGAGCCACGTGTCAAGCTGCCTAGTTACGACGAATTCTTGAAGATATGGGATTGATGCAAAAGGAGTCTACTATTTAATTAAGATACCATTTCACTAGAGAAATGATTTAGAAGCAGGTGCTATCTTTTGGAATTTTGTGGTACTCATGACCAGGTTGCTTTTGCTCTCACCAAGTCTTTAACAAAAGAAAAGTTTGCCTACTTCAAGTGGTTACTTGGCATGCAACAGTTTTACTCAAGGGGGGATGAAGAAAAGTGACTCAACGGTCACATGCTTGAAAACTCAAGTTTACACAGAGCTAATAGAATAAGTCTCACGTCACACCGACGTGTTGTGCATGTCCTTTATTTTCTGTTTAAGTTGTTGATTGAATAATGGGTGAAGTGGTCTACCCACTTATCCTTTAGTTTCGGTAGGTCATTTAGATATCTTTGTGTTTCCTTTACTGTTTAAATGTTTGGGTATATCAGCTTCTGTATTCATCTTTCAAAGTAATCAAAAATCACTTGAGTTTTCAATTTATTATTGTGTGTCAATCTTTGATATTCCAACAGTACACTACCGGTATTTGAAGGTAAAAATCGCTATTTTACCCGTACCATACCAAAAATGTAAAAAAGTGGGTGACGGCACCGAAAAGTCGGTACGAGAAATTTGGTATGGATACTTAGTGCCAAATGCTCATCCCTACAATAGGGCACACATACAACAACTCTCTTTCTTTAATGATCATAAACTCATGCAACATTTATAATATCATCCATTGATGACCCAAAATGAGCAAAATGCATCACCACAAATGGTCATTTTTGCTTCATGATTTGAAGGAGACACTTCTCCAATTCCTTTAACTATTATTGCATCCATTAATATCCTTACATTCATCTTCATAATTGTTAATTTCACGATGTTAAATGAGGTCATCGTTGCCAATTTAGACACCAAAAGGGGTGACCAATTAGTAGGTAAGTTCCAATTCTCGCATAAGAGTGTGGAAGATGAAATTGTGCGTTGATCCACTATCTATCATAATTATGATTTCAGTATCAGCCAAAATACCCTGCAGTTTCATAGTAATTGAACTGGGCTTACCAAAGAGGGCGTGGAGATTGATTTCAGCTAGTTTAGTGGCTGAATCGAAATTTTGCTCCACTGTGCTCTGTTTGTTTCTCCATTCCTTCTTTTGCCTGACGTGCCATCAATTATACATATTTATAATACGAATATACCCCTATATATAAGTACTTTTAAGGCAATTTAATAAGGAAGCACAACTAAATCATTCCCTTTTCAGTTTTGTAGGATTTGAAGGCCAAGATCAAAAAAGAAGCAAAAAATAATGAAAACCGGACAAAAATTACGAAGTTTCCAAGAAGCACCCTCGTGCACATCACAAGGCACGATCGTGCCTCGCCTCAGCCTACCTTTTAGAGCAACTAGAACAACATGGTGGACAAGAAAGGAAAATGGCAGACACGCCCATGCATCAGGATGCACGACCGTGCCCACATTAAAGACAAACCAAAACAAAGTCAAGAGACAAGAAGCACAACTACAGTTGCCCCTATCTGGACACCTCACCATGTACGGCCATGCATGGGACGGGTTCCCGGGAAATAGAAAAAATATGATTTTGAAGCTTCCAACAGATTCAAGGACAAGCAGGCCTATGCTCACTTTCCATCAATAAGCCTATTAATAGAGGTCTTATTCACCCATTTGAAGCATGCCTTTCTTTGCTCTTTTTTCCCTTGGTGTGCTACAGCCCTAAGGCTGATAGACTTTGTGCCTTATTGGCCTTGTTCTCTCACCCTTGAAAGCTCTATTCCCTTGGAGAAATCTTGGATAATCCATGGGGCTTGGCTAATCAATTGTCAAGTATCCCATGACCATGATACTTCCAAAGCCCCGTTTTCTTGGAAGTGAGAGGTTGATCCTTAGGGAAGGCCTTCATGCCAACCGAAACCTCTCCAAAGCTAGGATCTTACATCCTACCTTTGATCACCCATGTTAAGAATAAGACATCGTTAGAGTAGTTCACTAAATATATGTAATAAATGAAAGATGACAGACAATTTGTTGCACACATACTTACACTTGAGCTAGAGCTTGAAGATCCTGAAGTGTGATAATCGTCATTAGTAAAAGTGTTTTATATGGTTGTAATCTCTATATTTTCTTTTACTCTAGGATTAGTTAATCCTATTAATATAGTATTTTATCTTATTTAATGTGTTTATCTTTTACTAATTCTTTAAAAGTGCATGTCGTGCATCGGTAACTTGGTCTGTATTTCTCTCCACATCAGACGCACTCCCCCCAAATATATTGTTCAGTTAGCTTTTGGGCTGAAGCAGTGGGTACCAGTGTGTTAGAAGCTGCTGTATTAGAACTTAGAATTTGTTGAAATCAGTTCTGTCTTTAACGAAATATGGCAAACTTTGGATTTGAACTGAAGAGCTATACTCATAGCCTTGTAAACAGTTTTGGGTTTATGAATCCTAACATCAGCTTTGAGGTCGTTTAGAAATACCCCTACAAGACAGTGCTCGGGCCAACTCGTAACCCGAGAAGAACGATTTGCAAATTCTTGGTGATATTCATGCACCGTACCGGTTTGTCGGATGCTACACAAGTGTTCATTTGGGTTTTAAAACTCAGCAGGTCCATAATTTTTCTATAGAGTGCGAACAAGGTCTTCCCAGTATTCAATTTCCTAATAAGAAGATAGCTAAGAATAAAGGTCTAATGCATTCCCCTCCAAATGCATTGAGGCCACATCCACTTTCTCCTCCGCTAGTATGTTATAGTATCGAAAATACTTCTCAGCCTTAAGTGTCCACCCCAGCAGATTACCCTTGCTGAACTTGGGAAATTCGATTTTGTTGTAGGAATGGTAACGAAGTCGTTGCCCCAACAGGACACTTCATCATCAATTTCGTTGAATCTTGTGTGTAATTTGTTTTTCTTTTGGCCTTGCATTTTGAGGGCAACAACTTCATTCTGAAGGGACTTCATGGAAGATGATATTGCTGCTAGTTAAGCAGCCACGGGGTTGGGGTATGATGGATTTGGATCTGGGTTACTTCAGGTTTATGGCACCTTGATTTCCCAGCAATGGAATAGAAACTAGAAATTGGATTTATTGAAATATTGAAATTGGAATACAGGATAAGCCGATTTGAGATGCCCATTCTCTAAATACAAGAACCAATCCAGAAAGTAAAACAATGATGTCTCCTAATAAACTTAAAAACCTATTTCTAATACCCACAAAGTGAATTAACAAACTGTCCCATTATTTCAGCTCTGGATTGGGTTTTGAGTGGGTTGGGCATACTGGGCCCTATCGAGATCGTATCATCTTTTTACAATTTCCATTTGATTATTAAATAATTTCATAGGTAGAGGATCCTGTAGAAAAGACCCAAAGTGTGAGAACTGTGAAAAATATTATGGAGATGACATGTGTCCTCAATCTAAATTAATTCAAAACAGTAAACAAATAATTTTCTCATTGATTCAATTAATTGATAACCTTCCATAACCACCACCCATTATTATAGGAATACGAATTTGTATTCTTTTAAGATCCATTAAGATTATGTGAGTTATGGTTTATCAATTATATTTTATGAAGATCGCAGAATGAAGGTTTTATAGAGTGTTATATAGTGATGGTTGCAGAATGAAGGTTTTTATACAGTGTTATATAGTGTTATATTTTCTGTAACAGGTCTATGATGGATGTATAGTGTTACTTGCTCTGTAACAGGTCTACGATGGATGTATAGTGTTGTAGTGTTATGTATTCTGTAATAGGTCTATGATGGACGTCTAGTGTTATATATTTCTGGTAGTAGGTCTATGAGGGATGTATAGTGTTATATAGTGTTATAGTGTTATGTATTCTGTAGTAGGTCTATGACGGATGTATAGTGTTATAGTGTTATATATTTCTGGTAGCAGGTTTATGATGGATGTATAGTGTTATATGGTGTTATAGTGTTATATATTTCTGGTAGCAGGTCTATGATGGATGTATAGTGTTTATATAGTGTTATAGTGTTATATATTTTAGGTAGCAGGTCTATGATGGATGTATAGTGTTATATAGTGTTATAGTGTTATGTATTCTGTAACAGATCTATGATGGATGTATAGTGTTATAGTGTTATATAAATCTGGTAGCAGATCTATTATAGATGTATAGTGTTATAGTGTTATATTTTCTGGTAGTAGTTACATGTTTCTAGATTCGTAGAATAAAGATGAACAAGGATCGCTAGAATGTAGGAGAAGGATCGCTAGAATTTAGGAGAGGTTACCTTATTAAAACATATAAAAAGACACTATTACCCCTACAAGTTTCAAATCTGCCCAAATAATTAAAACACAATTTACAATTTGGTCTATTGATCTCAACCATTAGATCAAAGATCTAATGGTTTAAAACTCTTCTTACAGTTCTTACACTTTAGGCCCTTTTTACACTATCCTTACCCTAATTTCATATACATGTCATTTACATATACAATATAAAATAAAACCCCAACTATTGGTTTCTCTCTAAAATAGCGATATTCATTTAAAGTCCATATCATGCATTGACGAGATTAGTTAAACGTTTTATATATATACTGCCTGGAGGGGTATGATTCCAAAAACTCTACGCCTGCTCAAGGAACCATACATAATGAACTGATCATAAGAATAACCTTGCGCGCAATGCGCAACGGTGCTACATTCTTGAAACCAGCAGGTTGCCTAACAAACCTTGCGCGCACGCGCAACGGTAATGCAACCTTAATACTACCGGTCGCACAACAAACCTTGCGCACACTACGCAACGGCAAGTTAGACCTGGAAGCACAGGCCCCTTGACCCTGCGCAGATTAAACAACCCTCTAGCCGCGAAGTCCTAAAACATTGCACAAGGCCAAGACCAGCATGAGAGCAACTCATAGTCTTGAGAACGAAAGGACTTAATCCCTACAACTCCGCGCTAGCCAGAAAGCACTGATAAAGCTACGCGGAAGGGAGAAGCGCAAAGAGCCGTTGACACAAGGGTACAAAGTGGCAGAGTTGTGACCCAATAACCGCTCGACAGGTTATGTCAGACTGCGTCGCATGATGAACAATAATGCAGAGGGAAGACTGTATGCAAGGACGTACACATGGCACAAACCAACCTCACGCTAGCAACTGTCACACGATCTCCACAATCGGCTGATGACAGGTCCGACACCAAGGACAACCGCCATGACACGTGGCTCCATTCACCATGCGCCAAAGTGCACCTCTTGCTAAAGACCATTAATGGTCGATGCAGAGGAGATAGAATGGATATTCCTGGTCGTCGGGCCCATGCCCAAGGCCCATCAGCCCATCTCCTACACACCTCTCTTCGGCTATAAAGTAAGGATCATACCTCAAGGTAAAACCATCTACAAATCTAATCTAATTCACATGCTTACGAGCTTACTCACGAATTACTTATTACTTGTTTTTTACCTTACAATCCCAAATACTTGTTTTTTTACCTTACAATCTCAAATACTATTCTATGAAGAAATTTATGTTGTAACCATTTAATTGCATTTAATAGCTTAGTTACACACTAATCTTTTATCTAAAAGATAGAGATTACTATGTATAAAATTCTTTACCGGTAGGGTAGGAGCGCCCCTTTCATGTACCCTAGCCCCTCGAATCATGTACTGCCACATCATTTATACCCTAAAATACCCTCAAATCACTAAAAACTGGTAGCGCTCAAAAATATAAAAAAATTCAAAAAATTTAAAATAACTAAATTATACTTTCATTAAAATAAAAAATAATACATAATTCAATCTAAAAAAATAAACAAATACGATGACATAATAAAAAAACCTACATTCAGCTATCTCATCCGTTGGCTAACCATATGTTAAAGCAATTTCACGTTTACTTTATATAGCAATTTCTTTTAGCATCCACCAACTTTTTAATCCCCCTCCCCCATGTGTTCGAACTGACTCCTCGGGATATGGTGGTTAAAGCAATTTCACGTTTACGTTATAGAGCAATTTCTTTTAGCATCCACCAACTTTTAATCCCACCCTCGTGTGTTCGAATTGACTCCTCAGGATTTGGTGGTTTTTTTTACTTGAATCAACTACTTTTCGTTTGTCCAAGGATGACAAATTTTATTATTTATGTGTGTGATTTTTTTTTAAATTTAAGTGGTGAAAAATAGTTTAAAAAAGGTTGTATATATAGGTTATTTAATTCGAAAATAATATTTCCTTTTCTTTTTACCCAAAACCGTCATAAGACCTTTTCCAAGGGTCACATTTTGACCAACTTTAGCGGCTTCCTCTACCCTCGTTTGCATCCCACCAAGCCTACCCGTATGGGTGGCCACGACAATGTACTTGACAAGGGTAACAACCCACAAACCCAACCTACATGGTGTCCCCTCTACTCGTAAGGCAGTAATCACCAGGGAGTGATTACCTATTTATTTCTATATAAGGTAGCTAGTGATCACCTTACAACTTCATTCTTAGTAACATAGTAGAGATCACCATAAATTTTACTAGTATGGAAGGAAGAGATCACTAATCTAATTAATTCTCCAGTTAAAATATTGAAGGGACGTCTACTAGCTTTTCAGTATTAAGAAACCATTACAAAGTTTATCAAGTGTAAGAATGATATAAATTAGGTTATACTCTAACTTCATCTTCTCTTCTTCGTCCTTAAGTTTTAAATTTTCCAAATATTTAAGACTTAGTCACTTACCAGGGTTGGTGTTTTCTTTTTTAGTCAATAACAATTAGTTCATTAACATCTTTGACATAATTAGTTTGAGTAGTTTGAGTAAGCTACATAAATAGTTTCATAGTGTCTAAGGTGTAATAACTAGTTTGAGGAGTTTGAGTAAGCCACATAAATAGTTTAATATATAATGTCAGAGATGTAAGTTTGTAGGTGTAAAATGACTAAAAACCCAACTAATTAAATATCAAACATAATAGAGTTGGTCAGAAGGACTAGAATGAAGAAAAAACGAAACTACATTCCCTCGTTTACAAAAAGGCATGGGGACTAAAATCGAAATTAGCCTACTAACTAGACAGATGGGAAACCTTATTTAACTCAAAAACAGTATTAAATAAATTAAATTATCTAGGACACTTGTCTTACTAGCTAATTTGTTTTTTTCTCGTTGACTTTCACACTAATTGATGGTACAAACATGTTTTGTTTTTCAAATATATATATTGGAAAAAGGTTGTTTTAAAAACACTAAATATTGTAAAACCCGTAACAATGAATGAGAAAATCAATTAAAACCATTACAATCATCATTTTAATTAAAATACAATATCAAAAAAAGAATTACAACATCAAATAATTAATTTCTCCTCTCAAAATCACTATTTAATTTCTCCTCTCAAAATCACTATTAATAAGTTTTTTGACACATGTGTAAATAAAACAAATTTACACATGTGTAAATGACAAACTTACACATGTGTAAATTTTCTTTAGTTACGAATACATATAAATTTAAATGTGTAAATTCAATTTCTGATATTGTATTTGAATAATAATAATAAGTGTAAAATGGAATTTTGAATTTGAATTGTTTTTGACCAAGTTATCGTGGTTTTTCATTCGTTCTCACGGTTCTCGCAATACTTAGCGTTCTCATTTAAACCCTCTCCTATACATAGGGTTATCTTGAGAACGCTAAATATTGCGAGAACCGTGAGAACGGATGAAAAAACCACTAGCAGGGGAGGGTTTAAATGAGAATGCTAAATATCGCGAGAACCGTGAGAACGGGTGAAAAAGCCACTTGAACTTGGTTAAAAACAAGTGAAATTTAAATTTTTTTTACACTTTTCATTATTATTCGAATACAACTCTAGAAATTTAATTTACACATTTAAATTTACGTTAATTCGGAAATAAAGAAAATTTACACATGTGTAAGTTTGTCATCTACATATGTGTAAATTTGTTATATTTACAAATGTGTAAAAAATCTAATAAAAGTGATTTTGAGAGAAGAAATGAATTATTTGATGTTGTAATTTCTTTTTTTTTTTACGTTGTATTTTAATTAAAATGATGACTGTATTAGAAAAATGGTTTTGATTGGTTTTCTCATTCGTTCTCACGTTTTTCGCAATATTTAGCGTTCTCAAGATAACCATCCCCTGTATATATAAGACCCAGGTTTATATATTGAGTATTTGTTGAAGATTGAAAAATAAGACAGTGAAGAGATGAAGACGGTTTGTGTAACAGGAGCAGGAGGTTATATTGGGTCATGGGTTGTGAAGCTTTTGCTTTCAAAAGGATATACGGTCCATGGAACTGTTAGAGACCCATGTAATCTTATCTTCTGTTCTATCTTCTTTCTTTAATTTTTTCATATCTTTGATTTGGTTAAAGGTTGACTTCTGGTAATTCGATTTGTTTCTTCTTTAAAAACTCTTGTTAAATTTCAGTTAACCATCACCGCGGTTTTCTTGGGGTGGATTGTTATTTAACTGCGTGTTTCTGTTTGGTCATGATATTGTCTTTGACTCAGTTTAATGCGATTGGTGTGAAGGCGATAAGAAAAAGAATGGTCATTTGAAGAAGTTGGAGAATGCTGAAGAGATGCTTCATCTGTTCAAAGCGGATTTGTTAGACTTTGAAAGCCTTTGTGCCGCCTTTGCAGGTTGCTCCGGGGTTCTTCATGTTGCCTCTCCCGTTCCTCTTCATGTTGCCTCTACTGTTCCTGGTTCACATATACCTAATCCCCAGGTAAATAACTGCATGAACTAATGTTATCGACGTTGGTTAAGTTAAAATCAACGGTTAAAGTTGCAAAACATTCAAAGTAAAATCAGGGAAGGGAATTTGCGTCTGAAAGTTGCACAACGTCCGGCATGCTCGATGTTTCTGTTCATATGTTTACCATGCCGTAACTCTAGACAGATCAAAATTTATGCCTGTTTAAGTTTCACCCTTTTTCTAGCCCACATGTATTTATCCAGTTTCTAATTCTTGGATTCCATGTATTAGACTACTAGTAAACGTTAGCCAGAAAAACCTTTTCTCCAAAAATGTCAAGCGTTTCTTATAATATGAGTACCATTAGTATCATTTCAATATATAAAAAAAAAACTGCAACGTCGAATAAAATAATTTAGATAGTATTGGTTTTATATGTAAAAGATTCACTATGGAAGACAATATTCAACCCGTTGACTTTGGTGCTTCTAAACTATAACTATAAAAATGACATTTTTAACCCGCTCGTTAAAGATAAAAGTACAAACCGAATCAATTAATTTGTTAATAAATGGGTCGAAACAACTGAACAGGTGGAAGTGCTGGATCCTGCTATATTAGGAACGCAAAACGTATTAAATGCGTCTTTGAAGGCCAAAGTCGAAAAGGTTGTGGTTGTCTCCTCCGGTGCTGCTATTATGGTGAATCCAGAGCTGCCTCAGACATGGAACTGGATGAAAGCTTCTGGACAGATATAGAATACGCCAATTCAACCCAGGTTTCTCAAAACTGTATACATCAAAATACATTTTTCTTTATCATCATTATAGAATATATGAAAACATTCTTGTAATGTGGATTTTAGAATTGGTATGCTGTATCCAAGACAATAGCAGAAATGGAAGCTTTAAATTTTGCAAATAGACATGATGTGAAAGTGGTAAGAATTTGCCCATCTATAGTCATCGGCCCAATGTTGCAGTCCATCATTAATGCTACTAGCTTACTACTTTTGAGCTACATGAAAGGTCAGTATAATAATAGTGATGACAATGGGTCGTGTCTTGATAACCAGATACATTCTTGATTATAAAACCGTGTCCCATATAGATCACTAAGCCATTTGTGGTCGCAGGTACCGGGCAGGTAACCCTAATACCAAACCTGCAGGAATATGTAGAGCCAATCACACGATCTCATTCCTATATACCCATGTCCTAATATTCCGATTCTTAAGTCAATTTCAGTTGCTCATATACAATTATTGATTACCAAATAATGAATTTTGTACATTCTCAAAATAGTTATTTTGTTTAAGTGGACTAAACTAGCTTCAAAATATACACAAATTTTTAGCAATTTGCATTTTTTTCCTTTTTAAATTTTAATGTATGCCTATCATTTTCATTTTGATTTTCAGAGGAAGGTAGATCAGGAGGGGACCCAATGGAGGACACTAAACGTCCTTATGTAGACGTTCGTGACTTGTGCGAGGCGATGTTACTTTTGTATGAAAATCCTGAATCCAATGGAAGATATATTTGTTCTTCATACTCACTTAGGACAAAGGAATTTGTTTCAAAAATGGAGAGCTTGTCCCCAGGCTACAATTATCCCAAAATGTAAGTTCAACTAGGTAGTAATTTCGACCTGTTTAGTTAAGATGTCTGATTCAGGTTATCTTTTATATCCACGGATTAAATGAAAAATATTGCTAAACTGTAAACCGAGGTCAAAAGTTGTCACAACATATTTTGTAATACATAAACGGTCAAAACCATTGAATTATAGGCTTAAAAAATGTTTAAACACACTGTTTCTAAAACAATGGAGATAATTTTTTCTGGATGTACCCGTACCTTATTTTCTCGCCCTCGCCATTTTGCCACCTATATTTCAGCTAATAACTTCCGGATTTATGTTGCGAGCCTTAAACTCTAAATCCTTTTAACATGCAGCTTTACAGGGCAGAGTGCTTATGCTCCACTCAACTCAGAGAAGTTGTTGAAACTTGGATGGAATTACAGGCCATTGGAAGAGACAATAGTTGACAACATCAAGAATTATGAAGAAACTGGTTTATTGGAGAAAGAGAAGCCATTTCCATCTACAATAAGGTTCTAATATCATTTTGTTTGATAAAAGAACGTAGACGAACATGAAGTTGAGTGTCTGTGTGTGTGTGTTTTTTTTCAATTCTTCGGAATTACGTGACAATTTGATTGTTGTGAGTTCTTCTTTGAAATACTTCATTATTATACTGAATGTCACATGCATAGGATGTGTCCATGTAAACTTTTGAGATGAATATCAGAATCTTAACTGAAAGAGACAACAAGGGTGTCCTCGATATTGTTACAACCACGTTCTTATATCATTAATTGAGTTTTAATAAAGCTCAACTAGATGGTACTATTGGATTTAAACCAAACTTAAAGGGTCTAAGGCTCTAAGTGTACTTGGTATAAATATATATAGGGTCAAAACTTGTAACATTGTAATTAGTAGGAGTTACACGTAACTATGTTAAAAGATTATACCATATTTTCCCAGTCGGTGAGTTGTTTGGAGGCATCGTTCAAGATACATAAATAGGGAACACTGTTTGTAATTCATCTTTCACTTCATTTCAAGTTTGTATTTTGCTTTTGTTTACCAACAGGCATGGTTGCGTATGGTTCTTTTCTTTTAAAAAAATGGTAAAAGTTTCAGGATGAAAAACAAATACAAATTAAGATACACGAACATAGCCGTCAACACACTTAAACAAAAGAAAAGAAGTAAGATTATAACTCTATGTCTCTATACGTAAACAAACAAATAAGTGTAATAAGAGTATAGCTCACAAAATTAGGCTTTTGGCTTTTGAAATCAGAAATCAATCAATCACAAACCAAAAATCTTATAAATAAAGGAATAAGAACTTTATTTGAGGGGCATTTTTGTTAAATTTGTACAAAGTGCATAGGCCCCCCTAACGGATTTTTATTAAATTTCTAAAGTGTTCGAGTGACATTTATTATATTTTTTAAAATAATTTCAAGCATGGCATCTATACTTGTTTATGTTAACGATTTATGTAATTCGATCATATCAAAGTAAGTGAGTTATAATGTAAATTGTGATTTATGAATAGGCCCAAGGTGTCACACCCCGTCAAAGCGGACACACGCGATTGTAACCAAAAAGATTTTCAGAGTATGTAATTAAGCAAAAATTTACATGACACGAAATTAAAAGTTTACAAAAAGTTTTACAATCTCAAACACACGGATTCTAAAATACAAGCCCACATTAGAAGGCTAATATGAAACTTTTCCAAGAGCTCGAGATCCCAGCATGCATTCAAACTCAAATGAAGTCCCTTACTTGAGTTAAATACCTGAAAAAACATGTTCAAAATTGTCAACATAGCGTTGGTAAGTTTGCAAGTTTGTTTCGTATGATGGAAAAATATTTTCATGCAATTCGTTGTACGAAAATATAATAACCACTTGAAGAAGCACCTCACAAACCATTTCCACGTAAATAAGTGTATGAAAATCTAGTATCCGGCCGAGCATTCACTTCGCAAACTATATTCATGCAAACAAATGTATGGAAATCTAGTACCCGCCCTAGGATTCACCTTGCAAACCATTTTCACGCAAACAAGTGTATGAGAATCTAGTACCCACCTAAGGATTCACCTCGCAAACCTTTTTCATGTAAGCAAGTGTATCAAAATCTAGTACACGCCCATGGATTCACCTCACAAACCATTTTCATGAAAGCAAGTGTATGAAAATTTAGTTCCCGCCTGAGGATTACCTCGCAAACCATTTTCATGCAAACAAGTGTATGAAAATCTATCACCAATTTAAGGTCCCACCTCATTTATATGTTTTCCTGAAAAAAATTGTATGAAAATCTTATAACTATTATCATAAGACATGAAAGCCCGTCCCCTTGGCAGTACAGATACTTCTTTGCCCCCATTCAATATCATCAATGTATATGGTAATAAATAGTATGTGTAGCCAATGATCGCGATGGTCAAATTAATGCCTAGCTAGGACATTAACGTATGTGCCAGCATAAGCCCATAACCAAACCATGGAAAATGTTGGCTCACACATCATACGCCATGACGATGTATTACAAGTTATGACACAATTGCACTCCCACAGGTCATGACTGACTAGGAGCGGGGTTTGTCAAATCCAATAGATCTATTCGACTGTGTTGCGATCTCGACAGACTAATGGTTACTTTATAATGATAATATGAGGGCTTCTCGAGCTCAAACCAACCAACCTTATGCGCACATAAAGCTCTAATGGATCCCATTTGTAACTACTGTACCATGTAAATGAAAAGATGTACACTATATACTATGCTTGTTTTCATAAACCTTTTATTTAATTCATAAAATTCATATGACTTAGCATAAAATAAGCATGTCTTTGCCCCCAAAATATGAAAACAATAAAAAGGGGGTCGTGAACTCACCCAGAACTCCATGCAAATGCTAGCAAATAAGTAAGGTGTCCCATAATGAACATTGACCTACAAGTGTCCTAAACCATAATAGACACTAAGGCCCAACCGTGTGTCTACCTAACAAGTTGTTCACCAAGTTTGCTTAGGCTGAATGAGATATTAACAATTTTAATTAAATACTAACTTGATGATGCATTGGTGATTAATTATCCAGATATATGTTGACAAAAAATTACATATATTAACACATAGTTCCACATAACACGGGGATCTCATCCTGAAAATATGTTTAACCATCGTGTCTACACATGACTAAAATGTTTATATATAGGGATGGGTTAGTATAAAGACCCACTTTGAGTGAAAAACCATAGAAAACTCTATGTTACAATTTTTTTTACAAAAAAGTAAGGCACGTAGCATACAAGATGTAACACCTCGGAAATTTATGACAAATCATATGGCAACACGTGTTCGTAAACTCTCCAAATCTTCCAGAGAGGAGAGAGACAAAATATATATATGGAAGGTGAATTATAGTTGAGGGATCAAAGTTGGAAAACGAAAAACATTTCTAACTGTCCCTTAACCCTTACGGTCCGTAAGGGATTTGAAAAACTGTGTGCACGCTAGGTCCTTACGGACCACAAGGTATGACCCTTATGATCCTTAAGGGGTTTGTAGACATCAGACTTCAGCTGGCAGGTACAACCTTGCTTCCCTGCCACTAAGCTCACGAATTTGCCACCTTTCTCGTCCTTCCTACACATGGTATTCCACTAATCAACACCTCAAAGCTCCAAGAACACTTGACTTCACCTTATGATCATTGTTCAAGTATAAATAAAGGTGTTCAAGAACCATTTTCCTTGCACCATTCATTCTTTCTTTCTCTCTATCATTTAGAGTAGCTTCTAGACTAAGTAGCCTCCTTCTCTAAAGTCTAATCTTCCTCTCGAACACTTGTAAGTGTTCTACATCAGTCTTTTTCCATTATTAAGCAAGTTATTGGCCGAGAGTCAAGCAAATTGACTTTTTATTTGACTTTCTGGTCATGTCGTTTGATGGGTTAATTGACGAATCAACATTATATACTTTTAAAATGCCAAAAATGCCCTTGTGGCATAAAAA
Source organism: Scalesia atractyloides (assembly GCA_947069175.1). Taxonomy (NCBI): domain Eukaryota; kingdom Viridiplantae; phylum Streptophyta; class Magnoliopsida; order Asterales; family Asteraceae; genus Scalesia; species Scalesia atractyloides. Next base: position 1,378,902 of record CAMTDV010000116.1, on the reverse strand, counting down.
TGGTTTTAAAACCAATAAGACTTGTAATCTGACTTTGAAACTGATCTTATAACATTGTGAAATATATTTTGACATAACGAACTCGTAATAGACCTATTCAAGCACCTGGTATCACACCCCGACCCGCAGCGGAATAAGAGTCGGGGCATAATTGGGTTATCACCAAAGCTCATGATATTTACTAATATGTTTCATATTTATTAAAGTCAAAATTACATTGCCAATAATCCAAACATGTTCATACAAATACAAAGAAAGATAACCAACTAAACAATTCCAAGCTCTAAATCATATTATTCTTCTAGGCCAATCCTATGTGTTTCTTGCTGCAGCTGGTTCACCTGTATCATATGTAAAAATGGGGGTTTTTGGGTCAACATAAGTTGGCGAGTGAACCTTGTTAGATAAACATTTATAATTGATTTTCTTGTTAGTTTATCAATGAAAAATTGTGCAATAATCATAAGTGAGCAAATGTAAATAATCAAACAGTAGCAATAGCAATCACAAACTATAACATACATTAACATACAATAACATACCAACATCATACAATAAATAACATGAATGTAACTGTGCGATCAAGGCTCAATCAAACGGAGCCGATCGTTTTGCATGTACTGAAAATGATAAATGTCTGTGCGATCAAGGCTCAATCAAACGGAGCCGATCGTATGTTGGCACGCCAGGTTCACGCTCATAATGTAATGGGGAACATGCTCAACGCTCATAATGTAATGGGGAGCGGCGGCCTATAAAATTGCATGTACTGAAAATAATAAATTAAATCTAACAATAATCACACAAACAGTTAAAACAAACTGAATACACATTTGTTCATGATAGGATGTATGCACAATGATTTAAATATAATAAATAGCAAGACACATGATACACCCCAAAAACATGATTAAAACGGGGAATTTGTAAAGATTCACTCACATTGGGTGCGTTTGATTGGAGATGGTGTTGGAAGAGCTGAACAACGAGATTTAACTAACCTAAATAATAACGGATAATATAGTAAATGAGTGGATTTTATTAATAATTTTAATAAGATTTTTAGATATATTTTTGTGAGTTTAAGGCTATTTCCTATCTTTAAAAACATTATTTTTAAGTATTTTTAATTGATTTTTAAATTAAATTAAATAAATAAAAATATAAAAATATGTTGACTTTTTACGACCGTTTGACTTGTTGACCGATTTATTGTGTAATTGTATGCGCCGGGTGAGGCTCGAACCCGAGACCTCCCGTTCGCGTGCACGCAGCTCTACCAACTGAGCTACGTGTCTAACCTGAAATTATTCTGTTTTTAATTATACTTATATACTAATTCAGTTTATTCAAAATTCTTTTATTTTCAAAAACCTTTTAAATCATCGAACCGGTGTCACTAACAGGTCTCGAAACCGGGACCTGTGCTTTAACGTTACACACAGTCCACCGCTGGACTGTGTGTCTAACTTGGTTAATATACAGATTTTTATTATACTTAACAACTAACGTAAGTTAACCCGGTTCAGTTTAGAAAAATAAAACGTCTTTATTACAGAGAGGGTGTGTGTAACAGGGATCGAACTCGCGGCGCGTGATATGTATATGCACACAGTCCACCGCTGGACTGTGTGTCTAACCCGAGATAATATCCAGATTTTATTAAACTTATAATCAAACTATCATCGTCTTCTTCATTTCAAAATTACAGACTGCGTTACACCATTATATCTTGTTTAATTCGATTGATAAACATCGTACAGACTAATATGAAATGGCAGAGACGATATTTAGAAGTAAACATACCGGTGAACGATTTATTTCAGAATTCCGGCAAGGCGTCGGCTCTGTTTTTATGAACTTCAACTGAGCAAGCAAATTAACCGTTTTGATTAGCTAATCGTGGAATTGAAGTGCTAAACAAACGTTAACAGAGTGTTTAAATGTCCTTACCGTTTCACAGATGAAAATAAGGATTTCCAGAAGTTTCCCGGCGAACTGGAATTATCCGATAACAGCGTCTGAATTTGATTTCAATTGAAAGGTCTGAGTTAGAAATAGCTTAACAATTGTTAGACCACGACGGTATTGAAAGACTTACCGTTTTGATGGAGAATACGGTTTTCCGGCGACTTGCAGAAACTTTCCGGCGAGTAAAATTTGATTCTCTGGCGGACTGAAACTTGAGTGAAAATGTAATTGAGAGTCTGTAGATTATGTTTGGGTCACGAAGGAGTACAAAGATGGAAGTAAAAATGGAATTGAAGATTTTCGGTTATAAAAACCGATCCACTTCTAGAATTCAAGTTCATTCAAAGCAACTTGATTGAAAACGTCGGTATATCGGTTATACTCAGTGAACCGCGAGTAATCAAATCGTCTTTGGGCGTTTGATGACCGGTTTCAGTTACAGTTGGCGTAACCGGTTGATTTATGGTTGTCTATAAGATTTATTTGTTTCCCATAGATGACAGAAAAACAACAAGTGGCGGAGTGGTTATGCGTGTGTGTGTTAAGTCTTTGAGTTCTCTTCCGGCTGACCCGGGTTCGAGTCCGGCAGCCTCATTTTATTTTTAATTATTTTATTTTTACTTTTTATGAATTATAACTTTTATAGATTAGTTTGTTTATTAATTATGTGTCATTCAAAATCAAAATGGGCATAAATACGCAACGAACATTTATAACTTGATATTCGATTACAAACGGAGCGGGTTTTGGTAAAACCCGTTTTTGACAAATGTTACAGTATCCCCTACTTTTAGGAAATTTCGTCTCGAAATTTAAGTAGTTGTAGTAGGAAAAAGATGCGGGTATTTTTCACGCATTGAGTCTTCACGTTCCCAGGTAAACTCAGGTCCCCGTTTCGACTCCCAGCGTACCCTAACAATTGGAATGCGACTCCGTCGTAGACGTTTTTCTCTGAAGTCCATGATCTCTACCGGTCTTTCAATAAAATGCATAGATTCATCAATCTGAATATCTTCCAGAGGAATGTGGAGGTTTTCATCAGCGAGGCACTTCTTCAAGTTTGATACGTGGAATGTGGGGTGAATCCTGTTGAGTTCTTCTGGTAGATCAAGCTTGTATGCCACAGGTCCTACTCTTTCGAGTATCTTGAAAGGTCCTACGTAGCGTGGTGCTAGCTTGCCTTTTTGACCAAAACGAACTACTCCCTTCCACGGTGATACTTTTAGAAGTACATGATCACCAATGTTAAACTCTAAAGGCTTCCGTCGTTTATCTGCATAACTCTTTTGACGACTTTGAGCCGCTAGAAGATTGTTTCGAATTTGATGGATCTTGTCTATTTGAGCTTCCCCAATTTCATGCCAACATACTGGAGATCGGCACTTACGACCATATAAGGCTTCAAAAGGTGCCATGCCGATGCTTGAATGATCGCTGTTGTTGTACGAAAATTCAACTAATGGTAGATGAGCGTCCCAATTTCCCTTGAAGTCTATGACACATGCTCGAAGCATATCTTCAAGAGTTTGAATGGTGCGTTCAGATTGACCATCAGTTTGAGGATGATAGGCGGTACTGAGATCTAATCGCGTACCCAAAGCGGCTTGTACTGCTTGCCATGTTCGGGAAGTGAAACGACCATCACGATCAGAAATAATGCTTAACGGTACACCATGTTGGCTTACGATTTCGCTGATATAAACACGAGCTAGCTTTTCGTTCTTGAAATCTTCACGGATAGGAATAAAGTGAGCTGATTTTGTAAGTCGGTAAATGATTACCCATATAGTGTCATACCCACTAGAAGTGCGAGGTAACCGGGTAATGAAGTCCATGGTTATGTTTTCCCACTTCCATACAGGTATTTCGGGTTGGACCAGAAGTCCTGAGGGTCTTTGGTGTTTAGCTTTCACCTTGGAACATGTAAGGCACTTAGAAACAAAAACAACAATATCCTTTTTCATTCCAGGCCACCAATAGGTGTATCGAAGGTCTTGATACATCTTATCGGTTCCTGGGTGTATAGAGTACGTGTTTTGTGAGCCTCATTCATAAGAATTTCACGAAGATTGTTGTGGTCAGGAATCCATATACGATCTAGATAGTACAAAATACCGTCAGATTTAGTTTCAATTTTAAGTTCAGCTCCATAGGACAGCTCCTTTCGTACATCATCTTCCGTTACTGAAACATGTTGGGCTTCTCGAATTTGATCTTTAATGTCAGTTATGATTTGCGAACATAGAAGACGAATGGAGTTCACATAACCCTTTCGACTGAGTGCATCAGCCACCACATTTGCTTTGCCAGGGTGGTACCGAATTTCATAGTCGTAGTCATTTAGAAGTTCGACCCATCTTCGTTGCCTCATGTTTAACTCCTTTTGATTGAAGATATGTTGAAGACTCTTGTGGTCAGTGTATATTTCACACTTAGTACCGTAGAGATAATGTCTCCATATCTTAAGAGCGAACACAACGGCTCCAAGTTCTAGGTCATGGGTGGTGTAATTCTTCTCATGAGTCTTGAGTTGTCTCGAAGCATAAGCTATAACTTTTCCTCTTTGCATTAGAACACAGCCTAATCCTTGCCCTGACGCGTCGCAATAGACCACGAAATCATCACAACCTTCAGGAAGAGTGAGGATTGGTGCATCACAGAGTTTTTGTTTAAGGGTTTGGAAGGCTTCTTCTTGCTTGGGTCCCCATATGAAAGGTTTTCCCTTATGAGTTAAAGCCGTGAGTGGTACAGCAATGCGTGAGAAGTTTGAAATGAAACGACGATAATAACCAGCCAAACCAAGAAAAGATCTTACTTCAGTTGGTGTACGTGGCGCTTGCCATTCTTGTACCGCTTTGATCTTTGAGGGGTCGACATGTATCCCCTTGTCATTGACTACATGTCCGAGGAATTGCACCTCTTTTAACCAGAATTCGCATTTGGAAAATTTGGCGTAAAGCTTTTCATTCTCTAGAAGTGTAAGGATGAGTCGAAGATGGCGCTCGAGATCAGACTTAGACTTTGAATAAATGAGAATGTTGTCGATGAAGACTATAATAAATCGATCAAGATAAGGTTTGGAGACTCTGTTCATTAGGTCCATGAAGACTGCTGGAGCGTTGGTTAAACCAAATGGCATGACCATGAATTCATAATGACCATAACGAGTTCGGAATGCGGTCTTTGGGACACTTCTTCACGTACTCTAAGTTGGTGATAACCAGATCGAAGGTCGATTTTTGAAAAACAGTTGGCACCTTGAAGTTGGTCAAGAAGATCATCAATGCGAGGTAATAGATAGCGATTCTTGATTGTTAATTTGTTAAGTTCTCTGTAGACGATGCACATGCGAAACGATCCATCTTTCTTCTTTACAAAAAGGACAGGTGCACCCCAAGGCGAGGAGCTAGGACGTATGAATCCCTTGTCAGTCAACTCTTGTAATTGACTGGCTAGCTCTTGCATTTCAGAGGGGGCTAACCTATAAGGAGACTTTGCAACTGGTGTAGCACCAGGTATAAGATCAATACGGAATTCGACTTCTCTAATTGGAGGAAGTCCTGAAATGTCGTCAGGAAAAACTTGCGGGAAATCTTTTACTACTGGGATGTCTTCAAGCTTCTTCTCCATGGTCCCCTTTTTGATGATATGAGCTAAAAACGCGACATAATTCTTGCGAAGATATTTTTGAGCTTGAAGACACGACATTAAGCTGAGCCCTTTCGACGAGGTTTCTCCAAAGATTCGAAGAGTCTGACCGTTTGAAAGAGGAATACGTCTAAACTTTTCGTGGCATACTACTTCTGCCTGATGTTGACTTAGCCAGTCCATACCAATTATGATATCAAAACTTCCCAACTTCATAGGAATAAGGTCAACTGAAAAGTCGTGGTCGTTTAAGGTGAGTGTACAGTTGCGTATAATAGAGTTTAATGAGACCGGTTTCCCGTCTGCAACTTCTACTGTTATGGATTCCATGAGCTTATCACGATTTTGGTTTAAGATGGGTTCAAACTCTAAGGACACAAAACTTTTATCCGCGCCAGTATCAAACAACATGGATGCATATCTACCATTTATAAGGAACATACCGTTAACCACATTGCCGTCAGCTCTAGCCTGATTAGCGTTGATGTTGAAAGCTCTTCCTCTTGCAGGTGGAGGAGCTTGGTTCGCTTGATTCACCGGATTGGCTTGGGCCTGAGCATGAATAATGTTTACCAGCCTTGGACAAGTGTTTCTAAAATGGCTTGGGTCTCCACAATTGTAGCAAGCCCGCATAGGTTGTACCATAGGATAGTTGGGTTGGTAATATGTTTGGGCTAAATGTTGGGTGGGTGGTAATAGTAGGGGTTGTTGGGCTTGACCCATTATTTGCTGGTGGGTTTGGGTTGAAGGCTGGTGGCGGTTCCTTCGCTGAGGCATGTGGCAGGTTTGAACAGTATGACCTGCGCGACCACAGCCGGTGCAATATTGGCAAGGATGATCAGGAGAATGGTGGTATTGGCACGGTTACATTTTGGTAACGGGCCAGAGTATGGTCTTTTGTATGGTGCAGGTGAAGGGGCGACTTGAGTAATGGGTGCAGCAGGAATAGGGAAATTGGTTTTTGTAACAGCGAAGTTTCTGGTGTTGCGCTTCCTCTTGTTAGCAAACTTAGAGGAGGAGATGGAATGGTTTGAAGTTTGACCCTCAACAGGGGCTTTCTTTTTCTCTTCTTTAAACTTACCATTGCGAATTCGATTCTCGGTCAGTCCAGTGGCTAGTTCCATAGCAGCTTCAAGTGTTACTGGTGAAGTGCTGAGAACTGAATCTTGAATTTTCGAGGGAAGACCTCGAATATAATGCTCGATCAAGCGATAAACTGGGGTAAACAAATTAGGGACCATTTGGTTCAACTCTAAGAACGTCTTGTTGTAGGTGGTATGATTTCCCTCCTTTTGCTTTAAAGAATGAAATTCGTCCTCCAACTTTTTAATTTCACTCCTAGGACAGAAACGCCTAGTCATGATTTCCCTTAACTCCTCCCACGTTAAGGCGATTGCATCATCAATTCCCCTCTTCCCCTTTTCAGTATTCCACCAGGTGAGAGCTACCCCAAATAGTCTCCCGGTGGCGTATCGAACCTTGCGATCCTCAGGACAATCGCAGTTGAGGAAGGTGTTTTCCATTTCCTCAAACCAGTGGAGGAGAGCAGTGACACCTTCGGTCCCTTCAAATTTAGGAGGATCACAAGACTTAAAATGTTTGTATGAGCACTTGCTGGTAGGAGGGTTGCCGATGTTCTGGTCATGTTGTTGGGGAGGATTAGTGGTATTTGTGGCGAGAGCTTGTTGTACTTGAACCACATTGTCAGGAAGCACCGCGGCCATTTGTTTCGCGATTTGTGTGGCCAAGCGTTCGTGAGACCTTCCTGATCTTTTACCCCTCGTTGTTGTCTAGCCGACATCTACAGGAATATACATAAGAAGATTGTGAGTTAATGGAGTCTTTTTAGGTGTTATGTGTCTTTAAGAAAATGAAAATAACATAAATATCAATAATGCAACTACATCCATAGGATGTCTTGGGTTTACTCATGTTGGGCCTCAAATGTCCCCCATACCTTCACCTGTATAGTCATGTGGGCCCCCATGACTATTGGCTTGGTAGGATTCACATTAGTATTGGCGATTTAACACTCGCATCACCCGAATGCAAACCACAAAATATGATTACGAGATGTATGGTCGGAATGTGTCCAGGTGTAGACACAATGACAACTCAAAGTGGGGTTAGCTCACACGACGTTTGGTATAGCATGCTTTGGCCTAATAGGTACTTCGTACTCTCATCGTTAGTCACTAGGTAGGCAAACTGGTCCTTTATTTTGGATTTATACGAATGCTAGCCTAGACAGGACGTTCCGACTACCGGTACTGGTACCCTTCCAGTTACTACATGCCCGTCATGAGAACTCACTTTGATGAGATTTGAAAAACACAAAAATCATTGTAAAGGCAATCATGAAAATGATGTGGTGTGTGCTTTCATGAATATGATATGTTATGAGAATATGATTCATGATAGGCATTATATGATAATATATACTTTATGAACACGCTTGCATAACATTGAATGTAACATTTAACTTAAAACATATAAACATCATGAAATTTGGCATGTAACACACAAAAATCTTAAAAATTTCTAATCAACTATAGTATAGGCTCTAAGGGTCTAATAACCTATCCTATATCCCTATAGTCATGGCTCTGATACCAATCTGTCACACCCCGACCCGCAGCGGAATAAGAGTCGGGGCATAATTGGGTTATCACCAAAGCTCATGATATTTACTAATATGTTTCATATTTATTAAAGTCAAAATTACATTCCAAATAATCCAAACATGTTCATACAAATACAAAGAAAGATAACCAACTAAACAATTCCAAGCTCTAAATCATATTATTCTTCTAGGCCAATCCTATGTGTTTCTTGCTGCAGCTGGTTAACCTGTATCATATGTAAAAATGGGGGTTTTTGGGTCAACATAAGTTGGCGAGTGAACCTTGTTAGATAAACATTTATAATTGATTTTCCTGTTAGTTTATGAATGAAAAATTGTGCAATAATCATAAGTGAGAAAATGTAAATAATCAAACAGTAGCAATAACAATCACAAACTATAACATACATTAACATACAATAACATACCAACATCATACAATAAATAACATGACTGTAACTGTGCGATCAAGGCTCAATCAAACGGAGCCGATCGTTTTGCATGTACTGAAAATGATAAATATCTGTGCGATCAAGGATCAATCAAACGGAGCCGATCGTATGTTGGCACGCCAGGTTCACGCTCATAATGTAATGGGGAACATGCTCAACTCTCATAATGTAATGGGGAGCGGCGGCCTATGAAATTGCATGTACTGAAAATAATAAATTAAATCTAACAATAATCACACAAACAGTTGAAACAAACTGAATACACATTTGTTCATGATATGATGTATGCACAATGATTTAAATATAATAAATAGCAAGACACATGATACACCCCAAAAACGTGATTAAAACGGGGAATTTGTAAAGATTCACTCACATTGGGTGCGTCTGATTGGAGATGGTGAGATGCGCACGAGTTGGAAGAGCTGAACAACGAGATTTAACTAACCTAAATAATAACAGAAAATATAGTAAATGAGTGGATTTTATTAATAATTTTAATAAGATTTTAGATATATTTTTGTGAGTTTAAGCTATTTCCTATCTTTAAAAACATTATTTTTAAGTATTTTTAATTGATTTTTAAATTAAATTAAATAAATAAAAATATAAAAATATGTTGACTTTTTGCGACCGTTGACCGTTTGACTTGTTGACCGATTTATTGTGTAATTGTATGCGCCGGGTGAGGCTCGAACCCGGGACCTCCCGTTCGCGTGCACGCAGCTCTACCAACTGAGCTACGTGTCTAACCTGAAATTATTCTGTTTTTAATTATACTTATATACTAATTCAGTTTATTCAAAATTCTTTTATTTTCAAAAACCTTTTAAATCATCGAACCGGTGTCACTAACAGGTCTCGAACCCGGGACGTGTGCTTTAACGTTACACACAGTCCACCGCTGGACTGTGTGTCTAACTTGGTTAATATACATATTTTTATTATACTTAACAACTAACGTAAGTTAACCCGGTTCAGTTTAGAAAAATAAAACATCTTTATTACAGAGAGGGTGTGTGTAACAGGGATCGAACTCGCGGCGCGTGATATGTATATGCACACAGTCCACCGCTGGACTGTGTGTCTAACCCGAGATAATATCTAGATTTTATTAAACTTATAATCAAACTATCATCGTCTTCTTCATTTCAAAATTACAGACTGCGTTACACCATTATATCTTGTTTAATTCGATTGATAAACATCGTACAGACTAATATGAAATGGCAGAGACGATATTTAGAAGTAAACATACCGGTGAACGATTTATTTCAGAATTCCGGCAAGGCGTCGGCTCTGTTTTTATGAACTTCAACTGAGCAAGCAAATTAACCGTTTTGATTAGCTAATCGTGGAATTGAAGTGCTAAACAAACGTTAACAGAGTGTTTAAATGTCCTTACCGTTTCACAGATGAAAATAAGGATTTCCAGAAGTTTCCCGGCGAACTGGAATTATCCGATAACAGCGTCTGAATTTGATTTCAATTGAAAGGTCTGAGTTAGAAATAGCTTAACAATTGTTAGACCACGACGGTATTGAAAGACTTACCATTTTGATGGAGAATACGGTTTTCCGGCGACTTGCAGAAATTTTCCGGCGAGTAAAATTTGATTCTCCGGCGGACTGAAACTTGAGCGAAAATGTAATTGAGAGTCTGTAGATTATGTTTGGGTCGCGAAGGAGTACAAAGATGGATGTAAAACTGGAATTGAAGATTTTCGGTTATAAAAACCGATCCACTTCTAGAATTCAAGTTCATTCAAAGCAACTTGATTGAAAACGTCGGTATATCGGTTATACTCAGTGAACCGCGAGTAATCAAATCGTCTTTGGGCGTTTGATGACCGGTTTCAGTTACAGTTGGCGTAACCGGTTGATTTATGGTTGTCTATAAGATTTATTTGTTTCCCATAGATGACAGAAAAACAACAAGTGGCGGAGTGGTTATGCGTGTGTGTGTTAAGTCTTTGAGTTCTCTTCCGGCTGACCCGGGTTCGAGTCCCGGCAGCCTCATTTTTTTTTAATTATTTTATTTTTACTTTTTATGAATTATAACTTTTATAGATTAGTTTGTTTATTAATTATGAACATTTATAACTTGATATTCGATTACAAACGGAGCGGGTTTGGTAAAACCCGTTTTTGACAAATGTTACACCTGGTACCGTATAAACCACATTCTCTCCGGTCAACGCTTAATCTAGCGAAACGAGCGTATCCTTAAGTTAACTAGTCAAAGACTTATAAATGACCCGTTAACATTCTAATGGATAATATTTCCGTTCATTCCAAACTAGAAGCCTCCAGTAAATTGTGCTTAAGCTGAACTGTTTTGAGTATGGTCGTCCTAAATATATTATTATCATAAAAGACTAGCACGGGTAAATAATCTTAGCCTATTTATTTTATAAAGGCTTGGGATATGTCACTAGCCACTTGGTCGGGCATTACAAAAGGGTGAATGTTGTCACAGAAATGCAAATAACTTGTTTTAATTCATATTGTTTGATAACTTAAACACTAGTGGGTGATTACGACCGTGTCCGGGCGTCCCAACTCATTTAATTACAAATGGCCACGACTTAAGCGCTTGTGAGATATAGTTTGTCCCATGTTATTTAAAAATGAAATACCCAATGGTATTAAATAAATTTTGAAAAGATTTTCAAAAGAGTCAGTTAATTGTATTTACTAGTGAAAACTGACGTATTTTCAAAAGACCAAGCGTAGGTTAAAAGCAAATACGGAATTGACTGGAGCAAGCTTGGTCTTAGATGTTGGAATTTGCAACTCCACAATAAAAAGACCCATATAGTCTCAAGTAGCTTTTATTTCGATTTTGCTTGTGGATATTTGTACGAACAACTTGTATAACTTTTATTTATTATATTCAAGCTTTTTCGTTAATTACTTTATTCCCTCTTCTGTTACCTAATGTCGTATTGTCATCAATCGTCATACATAAAGCTGAAGTCCGGGCCCACCAGAATTTAGGGTGTAACACATGATTTCAAGCCTAGAAAACAAAAAATAAATATATAAATAAATAAAGCGAAGTATTTTTTTACAAACATAAAAATGTTTCCTTTGTAACTGTATGTAACACTACACAACAGCAATTTGTTACATACGTAACAACAGTTATAGTTTTTTAAAAATAATTAAACTCTTAAGGATATATATATATATATATATATATATATATATATATATATATGGGTTGCATCATAAGAAAACTAGTTCAAATGAGCTATATTAATATATATAAAAAATTTCAAAAAAAATTGTACTGCACATGTGCATTAATACGAAAAAGCCTAAACCACCTAACCCACTCCCCACTAACATACCCAAAAACCTGAACCCCCCTCCATCCCCACTATCCAAAAACCTAAATTCACCCTCCCACCAAAAGCTTAAACCACCCCCACCCCCAAGGGAAAAACCTAAAACTAAACCCTACATGTAAACCCCCCAAACACCTAAACCCCCCGCCCAATACAAAAACCTAATCCTAAACCCCAAAAAACCTAACCATGAAATCTAAACTAGACTCAAAAATTAACTTTAAGCATATTATGCATATGTGCAGTACAATTCTTTTTTTTTTAATATACATAAAAAGTAGCAATTTTTATGTAAAAAAATGTAAAAAAAAATTGTATGTTTTTTAGGTTTTTTTAGTTAGTTTTTTTAGTTTTTTTCATTTATATGTAGTTTTATCATTATTCTCTCCCTATATATATATATAGGAAAAGGATCCGTTAGGAACCACCCTTTATTGCGAGAACCGCGATAACCAATGTGAACACAGCCAAAAATAAAAAAAACACAATTTTTTTAATATTTTTTTTTAAAATCGCTATATTTCGTCACTAAAAAAAATCGAGTAACAATTAACCATGCACATGTGCGTATGTATCATTTCTTTAACAAATTCCGTAATACATTAACAATATTAGACAATTACACTAGCTTCCATAATACACTACTTTTTACATTAACAATATTAGAAATGCATATGTGCATCTATATTTATGAACATGATATTACGTGTTTTGATACACTACTTTGAATACACTTTTCCTTTCATCTATCATACCATCCATAATACACTACCATTACCTTCTACCATCCATAATACAATACCATTACCTCTTACCATCCATAATACAATACCATTACCAATATTTCACTTTATTACATGTACATCAACACTATTTATACCATCCAAACAACATATTATATCATAAAGTGACAAATATAACCAAACCATCAACTACTAGATATAACTAACCAAAAACATGTATATGGGCCTACTTCATCATTCAAAATCACAAACTATTTGTACCAAAACACGTTATATTATGGTTATACATAATGATGCACATGTGCATTTTTAATGTTGGTAATGTAAAGTAGTGTACTCCAGATGGTAGTGTAAATGAAAGTGCATTTGTCTACTACTGGTAATGTATTACGGAATTGTCCAATAAATGATACATATGCACATGTGCATTGATAATTGTTACTCGAATTGTTTTTGTAATGAAATGTAGCGATTTTAAAAAAAAAATATTTAAAAAAATTGTGTGTTTTTTTAGATTTTCTAGGTATTTTTTTGTGTTCACATTGGTTCTTGCGATTCTCGCAATAAAGGTGGTTCTCGCATGAACCTACCATATATATATGTATATATATATTGGGTGGGAGTTAGCTACAAAGTCTATTTTCCTACAAAGTGTATAAAGTCATAAAACACCATAATTTCAACCATAAAACACACTCAAAACCCACAAATAATAAGTGAAGATTACTAAAATGCCATCTTTGTGGGTTTTGTGTTGTGTTTTGGATGATAAGGCTTTGATTATCGAATGACTAACATTAGTGTGTTTTATTTGATTATCATGTTATGTTTTATATTCATAGTTCTACGATAGTATGTTAGAAGTTTTATGGACTATTAGGGTTTGGATATTGTGTTTTAGTGATCTTCACTCTTTTATTTGTGGGTTTTGAGTGTGTTTTATCTCTAAAATTGTGGTGTTTTATGACTTTGTACACTTTGTAGGAAAAATGAACTTTGTAGCCGAACCCTATATACACACACACACACATTGTTATGGTTAACGGATACCGTGCCACTACCTTAGTGAACTGAACTGAAACAGAGCTAACAACATCACTTTCGGTGCCGGTATTTATTTTATTGTTTTCTCTTTGGATAAACTGACGTTATATCACTGCCGTAATGAACAACGGTACCGGTACCTAGATTCATTTATATGGTTTCCAGTTTTAAAAAAATTTCAATTATACAACTCTGTGTTCCTATGATAAATAAATATCGGTACCAGCACTGGGACAATTTGAATCCATATATACTATTCGAACAACATCTGTGTCGATACAATGTTTGTTTTTATCATTTTTGATCGATATAAAACACATGTTAATTTCTATGCAATCAAATTGTATAATCAATAAAATACTATTAAAAAAAAGTTTTAAAATTCTTGGTTACCATTCATCAACTCTTTGTTTTCATATGTAAACTAGTGGGATTCCCACGCGCTTTGTTGCGGGCCTTTGGTCATTATCAACATAACAATATTTGCCAATCGACATGTGTTTTACTTCGATTAAAACAATAAAATGAATACATGTGTCGGTGTTATTCGGTCGGTATCGGTCCGTTACGATATCATACAGACACTCGATATAGCTTACGATACCAAAAAATACTTTATTGTGAATATAACATTGTGTTCAATGAATTTTATACCGCTACGTCGAGAAAACGATAAAAACGAATACGGTACCATTACCAATGTTGTTTGGTCAGTATGTGATGATAAAAAAATCTATATATGGCCCGTTCGAATAAACTATACCGATGTTATACGATACGGTATTAATGTTATTAAGACAGTATCAGTAATATTAAAAAAATAAAATCATTAAAAATTAAAATTAAAGAAATATGTTTAAGATTATAAATAAATATAATAGTAATCTATTGTAATATTGAAATGGTAAAAGTATAGAGAAATATATATATATATATATATATATATATATATAGTATGTTATAAAAATCATATAACTAATCATAATCACTTTTCAGTTATATAATATAATATAATATAATATTAAAAAAATAAAAATGTGAAGAAGAAAAACTATATATTATCATAAAAATAAAGTTACTATTTATGCTCACTTTCCAATTCCAATTATATATATATATATTAAACTAGTGACTCTCTCCCACGCTAAATGCTAGAAATTCGGTTGCTATCTGTTCGGTTTGTTACGGTACCAGCACTCACTATAGTAAGATCGTATCGCTACCATACCCTACCAAACGAAAGAACATCGATACCGGTATGTATGAATTTTAATGGTTTCTTGATTGATAACATATATCGCGTCGTTGTCGTAGTGATCGAACCGAAACCAAACAAACAACATTGGTTTGGCATCTATATTTATTTTTATTGTTTTTTTTCTTTCAATAAACTAACATTGTATCGCTAGTTTACCACACGAAACAATATCGGCATTGATACCTTTATTTACTTTATGGTTTCCAATTTCAAAAAGTGTTTATTTATACAACTCTGTGTATTACGATAATTGAATATTGGTACGAGTGGCTTGTCAATTTGAACCAATCAATACCATTCGAACAACATCGGTGTTAGTACCGGTGTCCGTTTTTCGGTCGATGTAAAACACGTATTGATTTCTATACCGAGTGCATGAATTATTCCGGTACTATAACAAACCGAATCGATACCGATCCAATACCTACAGTTCCATACCATCACAAGGTGCGGGCAGATAACTTGGAATATTATAAAACATAGATGCAAATTTAGATTTTTTAAGTTAACAAACTTAACTTATTATAAAAAATCAAATTGAATGCTAAATAAAATACTACGAATAAAAAATAAAAAAATGAATAAGAATTATCAATTACCATTTATTACTAAAAAATCAAATGAATATTAGATAAAATATGACAAAAAATGGGCACACGACCAAATCCAATACTTGTCCCAAATCCAATACTCATATCTAGTCCCATACTCGATTACCTGATCTCATACTCATCCTAAATATTTCAGGTTTACCCATTAGGTTTGGATTTAATTGTCATCCCTACACTTAGACTTTTTTTTAAATATGAATGTGTTATGTTTCCTTACAGGTGATTTTAGAACCTCATGTTCAGAAATCATGTTTAAAATGCTAGAATGGGAACAAAGGCTTTGTAACACCTATGACTTTTGAATCACTAAATAAAATTTCCACCCATGATCTAGTAGTCTAGATGTATGGTGTTTGTCCGCACATGAAAAGTAGTGTGTGTTCAAATCCTTACAAATGTAAGGTTAGGTTGTATTAGGTGTAAAAAATTGTCTATTCAAAAAAGCTAAACAAATTTTCGACAATCATTTGTTAGATTTTGGTCATTTATCAACGGATTAGCCATATATATAACATCAACATTGATTTTCTAAAAGTAGTTAATTAAAAACAAAATAAATTATCTTAATCCTAGACTCAGATTATACTCTAGACCCCTAAATTATACTAAACTACTAACCGGCAAGTGAACCGATCAACTGTATAATAGTATTAAGTAAGTCCGGATTATGGAACCCACATGACTCTCTAATTGCTAAGACCACTAATTTAGACTCAATTACACACTATGTATATTTTAAAGGGGGGTTTTACTAATAAATCTAAATTATCAATTTAACTAAAACTAATACATTGGAATGACCAAACTATGAACTTCTAGGGACTTATTAGATTTTTTATCAAGAGATAATGAACTAGTTACCTAGGTTAGATTTTTAGACTACTACTCCTTCAATTTAACAATAATTAATCTGGTTGAATATTTTACCGGGATCTTACAATATCAAGGTTTAGGTTTATTAAAAAGGACCCCCGACCCTTCTCAGGAAGACACCTACAATAACCTATCCTTTTTATTCGTTTACCGGTCTTAAAGATTTTTTTTCAATTATCTTTTCAAATTAGTAAACTGCCCAATTCTTAATTACCTCTAAATAATTAACCTAGACCAACTACAATTTTCTAGTTTAGATTAACTGCTTCAATTATGACAAGGAAATTAGACTCGGGAATTTCTCAAAACCCTAACCTAACCTAACAATTTACCACATTAATTCAGCCAACTAATTGCAATTTCTCAATTAACAAATTAGGTATAATGACAAGTTTAATTTTATGGTTAATCTAATTGTTTCCCCAGTTTTATTGGCCAATTTTACCGACAACTTCACTAATTCCTAAGAACACGAAAAATAACATAAACCTATTATATGAAAGACATTCACCAAAGTTTATGCAAAACAACCAAACATTCATCAAACAAACAAGATCATGCAAATACCATAAACTAGATCATTAAAGTTGTGACCTTTACCAATTAAATATTCAAACCATAAATTAAATTAAAGCAAATCAAAGTTTCGTAAATCGATCATCCAAAACCTAGGTAACCGAAGAAAATCTAGCCTAACAACATGTTTAAACAGTAATTAAAAAAAAGTTGATAACAAGTTAGCATGATTGATCAAAACAAAGAAATCGAAGTGGAGATTGGTATGATAAACCGTGACAAGCTCCTGCCTTGAACTCCCGTGATCACCACCACAATTCCTACGGCTTAGATCCGCTTCGTGTAGCTTCAAACCTCCAGAAAATAGCTCCAAATTTGCCCTAGTTCATCCAAAGTTGCCCAAGATGCGTTTAACAATGATCATAAGTCTTTAAATAACAACACAAGTCCAAATTCAACCAGGTTTTGAAACTTTCTGGAAAAACACCTCTTTCACGCCCCGCGAGAGAGTTTGGGTGATCCGGTCGCGCCCCGCGACCGAGTTTTGGAACCGGAGATAACTACCCCTCTCTCGCGCCCCGCGAGAGAGTTTATGTTTGCCGGTCGCGCCCCGCGACCGGGTTGAAATCCCTGATTTGCGTTTCGTTTTCTCGTTTTCGATCCACTCACGTCCCGGCTCGGTTCTTTTCACCATTTTCGCTCGTTTTCCCCATCCTTCCAACCGTTTTCACGAACCAAGACCTGCAAAATGTTTTTGGATTAAAAGTAGATAAATTCTTGACAAATCGAAACGAAAATGCGCTAAAATTATACAAACTCTACAAGATAAATGGATGTATTATTCAATAAATCAAATATCCTCACACTTGCTCTTTTTTCGGCCTCAAAAAAGAATTGTGCATAAATGGAATCATAACCAAACAATTACTCGATTTCAAAAATTACTATTATTTTCATTAGCGAACAAGATTCATGTTAACCGCGATTGCAAGTATTTGGTCCACTTAAACTCAAAATTCGGCTCAAACCTCTTATCATGTAAATTTAATTTAAGTGTGGTCAATCCACCTGGGGTCTCACACTAGAGTCCACAGTATCCCTAATCCCACCTCAAGCTTATGAAACAAAAGGAACGAATTGTTTAAACCCTTTCCTAACCATTTTTTACCAAAATATAAAGAATTTAAAATCAAGCAATTTCCTTTTTCTCTTTTTTTTTTTCATTTGAGCATTTTGATTTCTTTTTGTATATCTAACCTAGAGGCTGTCTCAACCAGAGTCACCATCCCCGAGAGCGACAACGTGGGCTTCAATACTTAAAATTCCAACTAATCCTAAAGAGATTCTCGATCAGAGTCACCATCCCCAAGGGAGATTCCATAGGCCTCGTCTACTTTTCAATCAAGCTCATTTTCTATGTTTTTCCTTCTTTTTACATGATTAAAAATTCTAAATATTTTAGCTTATAACGGCATTCCTTATACTATTTTTGGCGGTTTCAGTTTTCCATTTCTCCTAGATGAGTACCTACTAGTAGACCGACTATTAAGGTGTATTAAGCTCAAAGAAAATAAGAACCGAATAAAGCCTACTCGCACATTCCAAATTAGACATAAACTCATCCTTTTTATTCTCATATTATTATTATTTGAAACCGAATAAAAGTTTAATTTTCTATCATTTTCCATTTATTTTTATGCAAACTTCTTTTTCACAAGACATTTTCGGATATTTTTTTTACCAATACTACTCTAATATCCCATCCCCACAGTTAAAGTTTTGCATTGTCCCAATGCAAGGACGAGATAAATACTACTCAAAATAAAATAAAAAACAAACAAACCAAATAAGAAGAAAAATAAAATACGGAAAAGGAAGCGACTTAGCTGGTAGTGCAAGCCTATCGATGTGCCAGGCAAACCACTCGTGCTCTCTAAACCGAACGCGCTCACTATGCCACTCTTAACGCTCTCATGCGAACGAAACATCATATAACATCGACCTAGCATCACGAACTTACAAAACATAATAATAATAAAACCAGATAAATCAACAGTTTTGCAAGATTGTTCATCAACACATGCCCAAACCGACCAACACCAACCCCATAAGTAAAATGTTTAAAAGTACAAACCATAATAACTGAAAACAGCAGAAAAGAAACTGGCTAGAACCTGCCTGACCGCCTGGTTGCTGAAAGCAAGACAGGACTCCCATATTTAGATTCTGCATCATGTAGCGCATCCCATCCTCTAGCCTCGTCTGGCTGGCCTCGTGCATTCGCCTACTCTCTAACATGGTTGGCGAACCCCGCCAAACTGCTGGTCCACATAACCTCTCAAATCCCCAAACCCAGTCTCCATCCTGTCATAAAGTGAATCTAAGGTCAGTGGGTCCGGGCGAGGTTCCCAAAGAGGGTACTGCTGTCCTGGCAGTTCCTGGCGGGTGACTGGCCACTGGTATCGAGTAGGGATGTCCGCCTGCATAGAAGATGCAGCTTCGGACCCGGGAGGCGGTTGCACTTAAGGTCCTTGGCGGGCTGGTATCCAGCTAATAGGCTCTTGGGTTGTAAGAATTCCGGCAGCCTGGAGATCTCTGATGCTCATGACACAGGGGCCGGGGCCTTCTCTCATTTTGTCCTGGGGGTATCTGTCGAACACCCTGAGGCTCTCAGCCAAGCATGTAATCAAGGGCCCGCAATAAACCCTTGCCCCTGGACCCCCCTCCACAGTCTCTTCATTGACCAAGCAAATATTGTGGCCAGGTTTGCCGGTCGTCCCTCTACCATACACATCAAACAAAATAAACTCACTTGGTTGACCTTATTGTCCCCCTATCTGTCACACCTCGACCCGCAGCGGAATAAGAGTCGGGGCATAATTGGGTTATCACCAAAGCTCATGATATTTACTAATATGTTTCATATTTATTAAAGTCAAAATTACATCCTCAATAATCCAAACATGTTCATACAAATACAAAGAAAATAATCAACTAAACAATCCAAGCTCTAAACCAGTTTATTCTTCTAAGCCAATCCTATGTGTTTCTCGCTGCGGCTGGATCACCTGTATCATGTGTAAAAATAGGGGTTTTTGGGTCAACATAAGTTGGCGAGTGAACCTTGTTAGATAAACATTTATTATTGATTTTCTTGTTATCTTTATCATGGAAAAAAAATTGTGCAATAGTCATATGTGAACAAATGTAAATAATCAAACAATAACAATAACAATGACAATAACAATAACAAACAATAACATACAATAACAAATCAACTTGCATGAATATATAACATGAATGAAACTGTATATGTTGGCAACGTCACGTTCACGCTCATAATGTAATGGGGAACGGACGGCCTATGATGAATGTCTGTGCGATCAAGGCTCAATCAAACGGAGCCGATCGTATGTTGGCAACGCCCGGTTCACGCTCATAATGTAATGGGGAACTGCTCAACGCTCATAATGTAATGGAGAGCGGCGGCCTATGATATTGCATGTACTGAAAATAAATAAATTAAATCTAAACAATAACCACACAAACAGTTGATACAAGCTGGATACACATTTGCTCATGGATATGATGTATACACAATGATTTAAATATAATAAATGGTAAGACACATGATACACCCCAAAAACGTGATTAAAACGGGGAATTTGTAGAGATTCACTCACATTGGGTGCGTTCGGTTGGAGATGATGAAATGCGCACGAGTTTGGAGAATTGATCAATGAGGATAACTAACCTAAATAATAACGGAAGGTATAGCAAATGAGTGGATTTTATTAATAATTTTAATAGGATTTTTAGATATATTTTTTTGAGTTTAAGGCTATTTTCTATCTTTAAAAACATTATTTTTAAGTATTTTTAATTGATTTTAAATTAAATAAATAAATAAAAAATATAAAAAAAATGTTGACTTTTGCGTTGACCATTGACCGTTGACTAGGACTGTTGACTGTTTGACCAGTTCGCTGGTGTATAAGTGTGCGCCGGGTAAGGCTCGAACCCGAGACCTCCCGTACACATGCACGCAGCTCTACCAACTGAGCTACGTGTCTAACCCGAAATAATTCTGTTTTTAATTATATTTATATACTATTTAAGTTTACTCAAAATTCTTTTATTTTCAAAAAGGGTTTTAATTATCGAGCCGGAGTGTGCAACAGGTCTCGAACCCGGGACCTGTGGGTTAGTGTTGCACACAGTCCACCGCTGGACTGTGTGTCTAACCTGGTTAATATACCGATTTTTATTACACTTAACATCTTCCGTGAGTTAATCCGGTTTAGTTAGAAAAATAAAACATCTTTATTACAGAGCATACGTGTGTGTCAAGGATCGAACTCGCGGCGTGTGATATATGTGCACACACAGTCCACCGCTGGACTGTGTGTCTAACCCGAGATAATATCCAATTTATAATAAACTTATAAACAACCTAACTTCGTCTTCTTCATTACAAAAACACAGACTACGATTACTCTACTGATTCTTGATTAATTCGATTGACAAACATTCAAATGACTAAAATGAAATGGCAGAGAAGATTTCGGAAGTAAACATACCGGAGAAACGATCTATCTCAGAATTCCGGCGAAGTCGTCGGCTCTGTTTTTACGGATTTCGTCTGAGCGGACAGATTATCAATTTTGATTAACTAAATGCGGAATTGAAGCACTGAACAAGAATTACCAGAAGGTTTAAAAGACTATACCGTTTCACAACGAGAATTGGGAACTTTCAGAAGTTTTCCGGCGAGAGTTAATTATCCGATTTCGTCGTCTGAAACTGATTCTGATTGAAGGGTTTGAGTTAGCAAAAGCTTAACAACTGATAGACAATGAAAGAATTAAGAGACTTACTGATTTGATGGAAAACACGGTTTTCCGGCGAAAGTCCGGCGAGTTCAAATAGCTTTTCCGACGAACTGAAAGTAGTGCGAAAGTGAAATTTGAAGGTCTGCAGATGAGTTTGAGTCGCGAGAGGGGACTATGATTGGAGTAAATCAGGAAATGCAGAATTTTGGTTATTAAAACCGATCAACTCATGAATTCAAGTCCATTCAAGACTAAATTGATTAAAATTGTCGGTGTATCAGTTATTGACAGCAAACCGCGAACACTCAAACGTTTTTGGACGTTTGGAAACTGATTTCGGTTACAGTTGGCGTAAACCGGTTGATTCATGGTTGAACATAAGATTTAATTGATTCCTAGATCTAACAGAAAACATCAAGTGGCGGAGTGGTTATAAGTGTGCGTTTAAGTCGTTGAGCTCTTTTCGGCTGACCCGGGTTCGAGCCCCGGCAGCCTGTTTTTCATTTTATTTATTTTATTTTTACTTTTTATCAATTATAACTTTTATATTCTAGTTTGTTTATTAATTATGCATCATTAAAAATTAAAATCAACATAAATACGCAACGAAACATTCATAACTCGATATTCGATTACAAACGAAGCGGGTTTGAAAAAACCCGTTTTCGACAAATGTTACAGTATCCCCTACTTTTAGGAATTTCGTCCCGAAATTTAAGTAGTAGTAGGAAAAAGATGCGGGTATTTTTCACGCATTGAGTCTTCACGTTCCCAAGTAAACTCAGGTCCCCGTTTCGACTCCCAGCGTACCCTAACAATTGGAATGCGACTTCGTCGTAGACGTTTTTCTCCGAAGTCCATGATCTCTGCTGGTCTTTCAATAAAATGCATAGATTCATCAATCTGAATATCTTCCAGAGGAATATGGAGGTTCTCATCAGCGAGGCACTTCTTCAAGTTTTATACGTGGAACGTGGGGTGAATTCTGTTGAGTTCTTCTGGTAGATCAAGCTTGTATGCTACAGGTCCTACTCTATCGAGTATCTTGAAAGGTCCTACATAGCGTGGTGCTAGCTTGCCTTTTTGGCCAAAACGAACTACTCCCTTCCACGGTGATACTTTTAAAAGTACATGATCCCCAATGTTAAACTCCAAAGGCTTTCGTCGTTTATCTGCATAACTCTTTTGACGACTTTGGGCTGCTAGAAGATTGTTTCGAATTTGATGGATCTAGTCTGTGGTTTCTTGAATCAATTCTGGACCGGTGATTTGAGCTTCCCCAATTTCGTGCCAACATACTGGAGATCGGCACTTACGACCATATAAGGCTTCAAAAGGTGCCATGCCGATACTTGAATGATAGCTGTTGTTATACGAATATTCAACTAATGGTAAATTTCCCTTGAAGTCTATGACACATGCTCGAAGCATATCTTCAAGAGTTTGAATGGTGCGTTCAGATTGTCCATCAGTTTGAGGATGATAAGCGGTACTGAGGTCCAATCGTGTACCCAAAGCGGCTTGTACGGCCTGCCATGTTCGTGAAGTGAAACGACCATCACGATCTGAAATAATGCTTAACGGTACACCATGTCGGCTTACGATTTCGCTGACGTAGATACGAGCTAGCTTCTCGTTCTTGAAATCTTCGCGGATTGGAATAAAGTGAGCTGATTTTGTAAGACGATCAATGATTACCCATATAGTGCCATACCCACCAGAAGTGCGAGGTAACCCGGTAATGAAGTCCATGGTTATGTTTTCCCACTTCCATACAGGTATTTCAGGTTGGACCAGAAGTCCTGAGGGTCTTTGATGTTCAGCTTTTACCTTTGAACATGTAAGGCACTTGGAAACAAAAACAGCAATATCCTTTTTCATTCCAGGCCACCAATAGGTGTATCGAAGGTCTTGATACATCTTATCGGCTCCTGGATGTATAGAGTATCGTGTTTTGTGAGCCTCATTCATAAGAAATTCACGAAGGTTGTTGTGATCAGGAATCCATATGCGATCTAGATAGTACAGAATACCGTCAGATTTAGTTTCAATTTTAAGTTCAGCTACACAGGACAGCTCCTTTCGTACGTCGTCTTCTGTTATTGACACATGTTGGGCTTCTCGAATTTGATCTTTGATGTCGGTTATGATTTGTGAACATAAAAGACGAATGGAGTTCGCAAAACCCTTTCGACTGAGTGCATCAGCCACCACATTTGCCTTGCCAGGGTGATACCGAATTTCACAGTCGTAGTCATTTAGAAGTTCGACCCATCTTCGTTGCCTCATGTTTAACTCCTTTTGGTTGAAGATATGTTGAAGACTCTTGTGGTCAGTGTATATTTCACACTTAGTACCGTAGAGATAATGTCTCCATATCTTAAGAGCGAACACAACGGCTCCAAGTTCTAGGTCATGGGTGGTGTAGTTCTTCTCATGAGTTTTGAGTTGTCTAGAAGCATAAGCTATCACCTTTCCTCTTTGCATTAGAACACAGCCTAGTCCTTGCCCTGACGCGTCGCAATAAACCACGAAGTCATCACAACCTTCAGGAAGAGTGAGAATAGGTGCATCACAGAGTTTTTGTTTAAGGGTTTGGAAGGCTTCTTCTTGTTTGGGTCCCCATATGAAGGGTTTTCCTTTATGAGTTAAAGCCGTGAGTGGTACAGCAATGCGGGAGAAATTTGAAATGAAACGGCGATAATAACCAGCCAAACCAAGGAATGATCTTACTTCGGTTGGTGTACGTGGCGCTTGCCATTCTTGTACTGCTTTGATCTTTGAGGGGTCGACATGTATTCCCTTGTCATTAACAACATGTCCAAGGAATTGTACCTCTTTAACCAGAATTCGCATTTGGAGAATTTGGCGTAAAGCTTTTCATTCTCTAAGAGTGTAAGGATGAGTCGAAGGTGCCGTTCATGATCAGATTTAGACTTTGAATAAATGAGGATGTCGTCGATGAAGACTATAACCAAACGATCGAGATAGGGTTTGCAGACTCTGTTCATTAGATCCATGAAGACAGCTGGAGCGTTGGTTAAACCAAATGGCATGACCATGAATTCATAATGACCATAACGAGTTCGGAAGGCGGTCTTTGGGACGTCTTCTTCATGTACTCTAAGTTGATGATAACTAGAACGAAGGTCGATTTTTGAAAAACAGCTGGCGCCTTGAAGTTGGTCAAGAAGATCATCAATGCAAGGTAATGGATAGCGATTCTTGATCGTTAACTTGTTGAGTTCTCTGTCGTCGATGCACATGCGAAACGTTCCATCTTTCTTCTTCACAAAAAGGACAGGTGCACCCCAAGGCGAGGAGCTAGGACGTATGAATCCTTTTTCAGTCAACTCTTGCAATGGACTGGCTAGCTCTTGCATTTCAGAGGGGGCTAACCTATAAGGAGACTTTGCAACTGGTGTAGCACCAGGTATAAGATCAATGCGGAATTCGACTTCTCTCAAGGGAGGAAGTCCTGAAATGTCGTCAGGAAAAACTTGCGGAAAATCTTTTACTACTGGGATGTCTTCGAGTTTCTTCTCCATGGTTCCCTTTTTGACGACATGAGTTAAAAATGCGATATAATTCTTGCGAAGATATTTTTGGGCTTGAAGACAGGACATTAATCTGAGCCCTTTCGATGGGGTTTCTCCAAAGATTCGTAGAGTCTGACCGTTTGAAATAGGAATGCGTATAAACTTTTCGCGGCATACAACTTCAGCCTGATGTTGGCTAAGACAGTCCATACCAATTATAATGTCAAAGCTTCCCAACTTCATAGGAATGAGGTCAACTGGAAAATCGTGATCGTTTAAGGTGAGAGTACAATTGCGTATAATAGAGTTTAATGAGATCGGTTTCCCGTCAGCAACTTCCACTGTTATGGACTCCATGAGCTTATCACGAGTTTGGTTTAGGATGGGTTCAAACTCTAAGGACACAAAACTTTTATCCGCGCCAGTATCAAACAACATGGATGTATAACTACCATTGATAAGGAATGTACCGTTAACCACATTGCTGTCAGCTCTAGCCTGATTAGCGTTGATGTTGAAAGCTCTTCCTCTTGCAGGTGGAGGAGCTTGGTTAGCTTGATTCACCGGATTTGCTTAGGCTTGAGCATGTATAATGTTCACCAAACGTGGACAAGTGTTTCTAAAGTGGCTTGGGTCTCCACAATTGTAGCAAGCCTGCATAGGTTGCACCATGGGATAGTTGGGTTGGTAGTATGATTGGGCTAAATGTTGGGTAGGTGGTAGTAGTAGGGGTTGTTGGGCTTGACCCATTATTTGATGGTGGGTTTGGGTTGAGGGCTGGTGGCGGTTCGTTAGCTGAGGTATGCGACAGATTTGAACAGTGTGACTTGCGCGACCACAGCCTGTGCAATGTTGACAGGGATGATCAGGAAAGTGATGGTATTGGCAATGGTTGCATTTTGGTAATGGGCCAGAGTATAGCCTTTTATATGGTGCAGGTGCGGGGGCAACTTGGGTAATGGGTGCAGCAGGGATAGGGTAATTAGTTTGTGTGACAGCGAAGTTTCTGGTGTTACGTTTCCTCTTGTTAGCAAACTTATAGGAGGAGTGGAATGGTTTGAAGTTTGGCCCTCAACGGGGGCTTTCTTTTTCTCCTCTTTAAATTTACCGTTGCGAATTCGATTCTCGGTCAGTTCAGTAGCTAGTTCCATAGCAGCTTCAAGTGTTGCTGGCGAAGTGCTGAGAACTGAATCTTGAATTTTCGAGGGAAGACCACGAATATAATGCTCAACTAGGCGGTAAACTGGGGTGAACAAGTTAGGGACCATCTGGTTCAACTCTAAAAACCTCTTATTGTAGGAAGTATGATCTCCCTCCTTTTGCTTCAGTAAATGAAATTCGTCCTCTAACTTTTTAATCTCACTTCTAGGACAGAATCGTCTCGTCATGATTTCCCTTAACTCCTCCCATGTTAAGGCCATTGCATCTTCGATTCCCCTCTTACCCTTTTCAGTATTCCACCAGGTAAGAGCTACCCCAAATAGTCTCCCGGTTGCGTATCGTACCTTGCGATCCTCGGGACAATCGCAGTTGAGGAAGGTGTTTTCCATTTCCTCAAACCAGTGGAGGAGAGCAGTGACACCTTCGGTCACTTCAAATTTTGGAGGATCGCAAGACTTGAAATGTTTATATGAGCACTTGTTGGTAGGAGGGTTGTCGATGTTCTGGTCTTCTTGCTGGGGAGGGTTGGTGGGATTTGTGGCGAGAGCTTGTTGTACTTGAACCACAATGTCAGGAAGTACCGCGGCCATTTGTTTTGCGATTTGATTGGCCAAGCGTTCGTGTGACCTTCCTGATTTTCTACCCCCTCGTTGTTGCCTAGCCGACATCTACAGGAACATACATAAGAAGATTGTGTGTTTATGGAGTCTTTTTAGGTGTCATGTGTTTTAAAGAAAATGAAAATAACATAAATATCAATAATGCAACTACATCCATAGGATGTCTTGGGTTTGCTCATGTTGGGCCTCAAATGTCCCCCATACCTTCACCTGTATAGTCATGTGGGCCCCCATAACTATTGGCTTGGTAGGATTCACATTAGTATTGGCGGTTTAACACTCGCATCACCCGAATGAAAACCATGAAATATGTTTACGAGATGTATGGTCGGAATGTGTCTAGGTGTAGACACGATGACAACTCAAAGTGGGGTTAGCTCACACGACGTTTGGTATAGCATGCTTTGGCCTAATAGGTACTTCGTACTCTCATCGTTAGTCCCCAGGTAGGCAAACTGGTCCTTTATTTTGGATTTATACGAATGCCAAGCCTAGACAGGACGTTCCGACTACCGGTACTTGTACCCTTCCAGTTACTACATGCCCGTCATGAGAACTCACTTTGATGTGATTTGAAAATACAAAAATCATTGTAAAAACAATCATGAAAATGATGTGATGTGTGCTCTCATGGTTATGATATGTTATGAGAATATGACTCATGATAGGCATTATATAATAGTATGTACTTATGAACATGCTTGCATAACATTGAATGTAACATTAAACATAAAACATATAATCATCATGAAATTTGGCATGTAACACACAAAAATTTTAAAAATTCTAATCAACTATAGTATAGGCTCTAAGGGTCTAATAACCTATCCTATATCCGTATAGTCATGGCTCTGATACCAATCTGTCACACCCCGACCCGCAGCGGAATAAGAGTCGGGGCATAATTGGGTTATCACCAAAGCTCATGATATTTACTAATATGTTTCATATTTATTAAAGTCAAAATTACATCCTCAATAATCCAAACATGTTCATACAAATACAAAGAAAATAATCAACTAAACAATCCAAGCTCTAAACCAGTTTATTCTTCTAAGCCAATCCTATGTGTTTCTCGCTGCGGCTGGATCACCTGTATCATGTGTAAAAATAGGGGTTTTTAGGTCAACATAAGTTGGCGAGTGAACCTTGTTAGATAAGCATTTATTATTGATTTTCTTGTTATCTTTATCATGGAAAAAAAACTGTGCAATAGTCATATGTGAACAAATGTAAATAATCAAACAATAACAATAACAATGACAATAACAATAACAAACAATAACATACAATAACAAATCAACTTGCATGAATATATAACATGAATGAAACTGTATATGTTGGCAACGTCACGTCCACGCTCATAATGTAATGGGGAACGGACGGCCTATGATGAATGTCTGTGCGATCAAGGCTCAATCAAACGGAGCCGATCGTATGTTGGCAACGCCCGGTTCACGCTCATAATGTAATGGGGAACTGCTCAACGCTCATAATGTAATGGGGAGCGGCGGCCTATGATATTGCATGTACTGAAAATAATAAATTAAATCTAAACAATAACCACACAAACAGTTGATACAAGCTGGATACACATTTGTTCATGGATATGATGTATGCACAATGATTTAAATATAATAAATGGTAAGACACATGATACACCCCAAAAACGTGATTAAAACGGGGAATTTGTAGAGATTCACTCACATTGGGTGCGTTCGGTTGGAGATGATGAAATGCGCACGAGTTTGGAGAATTGATCAATGAGGATAACTAACCTAAATAATAACGGAAGGTATAGCAAATGAGTGGATTTTATTAATAATTTTAATAGGATTTTTAGATATATTTTTTTGAGTTTAAGGCTATTTTCTATCTTTAAAAACATTATTTTTAAGTATTTTTAATTGATTTTAAATTAAATAAATAAATAAAAAATATAAAAAAAATGTTGACTTTTGCGTTGACCATTGACCGTTGACCAGGACTGTTGACTGTTTGACCGGTTCGCTGGTGTATAAGTGTGCGCCGGGTAAGGCTCGAACCCGAGACCTCCCGTACACATGCACGCAGCTCTACCAACTGAGCTACGTGTCTAACCCGAAATAATTCTGTTTTTAATTATATTTATATACTATTTAAGTTTATTCAAAATTCTTTTATTTTCAAAAAGGGTTTTAATTATCGAGCCGGAGTGTGCAACAGGTCTCGAACCCGGGACCTGTGGGTTAGTGTTGCACACAGTCCACCGCTGGACTGTGTGTCTAACCTGGTTAATATACCGATTTTTATTACACTTAACATCTTCCGTGAGTTAATCCGGTTTACTTAGAAAAATAAAACATCTTTATTACAGAGCATACGTGTGTGTCAAGGATCGAACTCGCGGCGTGTGATATATGTGCGCACACAGTCCACCGCTGGACTGTGTGTCTAACCCGAGATAATATCCAATTTATAATAAACTTATAAACAACCTAACTTCGTCTTCTTCATTACAAAAACACAGACTACGATTACTCTACTGATTCTTGATTAATTCGATTAACAAACATTCAAATGACTAAAATGAAATGGCAGAGAAGATTTCGGAAGTAAACATACCGGAGAAACGATCTATCTCAGAATTCCGGCGAAGTCGTCGGCTCTGTTTTTACAGATTTCGTCTGAGAGGACAGATTATCAATTTTGATTAACTAAATGCGGAATTGAAGCACTGAACAAGAATTACCAGAAGGTTTAAAAGACTATACCGTTTCACAACGAGAATTGGGAACTTTCAGAAGTTTTCCGGCGAGAGTTAATTATCTGATTTCGTCGTCTGAAACTGATTCTGATTGAAGGGTTTGAGTTAGCAAAAGCTTAACAACTGATAGACAATGAAAGAATTAAGAGACTTACTGATTTGATGGAAAACACGGTTTTCCGGCGAAAGTCCGGCGAGTTCAAATAGCTTTTCCGACGAACTGAAAGTAGTGCGAAAGTTAAATTTGAAGGTCTGCAGATGAGTTTGAGTCGCGAGAGGGGACTATGATTGGAGTAAATCAGGAAATGCAGATTTTCGGTTATTAAAACCGATCAACTCATGAATTCAAGTCCATTCAAGACTAAATTGATTAAAATTGTCGGTGTATCGGTTATTGACAGCAAACCGCGAACACTCAAACGTTTTTGGACGTTTGGAAACCGATTTCGGTTACAGTTGGCGTAAACCGGTTGATTCATGGTTGAACATAAGATTTAATTGATTCCTAGATCTAACAGAAAACATCAAGTGGCGGAGTGGTTATAAGTGTGCGTGTTAAGTCGTTGAGCTCTTTCCGGCTGACCCGGGTTCGAGTCCCGGCAGCCTGTTTTTCATTTTATTTATTTTATTTTACTTTTTATCAATTATAACTTTTATATTCTAGTTTGTTTATTAATTATGCATCATTAAAAATTAAAATCAACATAAATACGCAACGAAACATTCATAACTCGATATTCGATTACAAACGAAGCGGGTTTGGAAAAACCCGTTTTCGACAAATGTTACACTATCCCCTCCCAACCAACGTAGCTGCAAGAATCTTATGAAGAAATCGGTGAATGGGATCAGTGATATCGCTCGCCATCATGTTGTTTGAGTACGGGGCAGAAGAGATGGTGGCCCAAAATCTGGCAAGCTCGTTTGTCTGAACACTATGGGGGTGCCTCCTTTTGAAGACACCCTGCAAGTGGCGAAGTCCGGTGACTGAACCTCCTCATCTGAATATATTTGCGTAGCCATCGCAAACTGTGGGATTGTCATTTCAAATACTTGCCTCCCCAAGGAAAAAGAGACCGCGTCATTTTCGTTGAACTTCCCTTGTTGGTATTCGAAAGTGGAGTGGAACTCGTAAGTGATTTCCTTGTATTGCCTTGCTCCACAATCTAGCACCCTTCTGAACGTATCCCCTAGTAGCTGCTCGATCCGACCCCTATGTCCCAAATTATCAATCAACTCCCAATCAATCCTCCTGTAAGGTAGCAACTCACAAGTGACTAAATTTGAGAGCCTCTCCCACTCGTGGGAGTCTAAATCGAACTGCAAGAGAGGGCTGTCCACGATTCGCGTGCTTTACCCATGGGGACACCTTCTCCCCGATACCTGATTCTGCGCCTGCCGAAGTAAGAGGGTTGTTGTGGCGCGTCGGCGGGGTCACCTCTCTAACGAGGTGTTGGTCCCCTTCTCTTTCTGCCAGCCCTGCTCGAGCTACCTTCTCTTGACATCTGCATAAAGCACAAGTAAGACAAGCATGACCTTAGAAAGAAAGCAACCACATAAAACAAACGACCGTTAGCATTTCATTCGCGGTCGTGGTTTGCAACAGAAGAACAATTTACTTCATGATTAAGATACATTTGAAGCGAGTGTAACATTATAATTTGATAAAAACCGAATCTCGACCGAATGGAGATTGAGTATGGGCGAGACCGAATCTCATATGCATGATCAATCAGATGTTACTAACCCCCCGAAACATATCCAAAACCAAACACTACCCCCCCCCCCCCGGCACTTTAATTGTCCTCAATTAAACCGATGTGCCGAGATACGAGCCCACATTGAGTGTATAATGAAATATAAAACAAGTTGAATCATGGCAGAACTAACGGTTGACTATCTTAAAAAATCAGATTTTCTTTTAAAAACAAAGTTAGCCAACCCTCATTCCCACACTCAATGTTGGACCGCACCAAACCCGCTAAATCCCCCCTGCATGTACATAATCTATCCACACATTACAACTAGCACCACTATCAACACTCAAAAGCAACCCAGTTGAACCCAACCCACACTTAACCGAACCGACAACTAGCACAGTATCAAACATCAAAATAACCGCAACAAAGAGATATAGAATAAAGAATGGAAGCATAAAATTCACGAAAAACCGTACCTTGTTGTAGATCTATAAGATTGGTACACAAAAAATGAAACTTTAAAGAACCGGTGAAATGCGAGTAGAAGGGTAAAAACCGGGTGGAATCACGTAAAAATGAGTGAGGAATGATGTAGGGAAGAAAATGTGGGTGATTTTTGTGAATTTGGGTTGAAAATGGCGAAGTTATGGTGAAAATTGGGTGAAAACCGTAAGGAAGGTGTTTGAAGAAAGTGGTGAATTATGTGAGAAAGTGGAGGCTAGGGTTTTTATGTGCAGATAAGGCCTCTTGCAGGCCGCGAGAGAAACTACTAAGTCTCTCGCGCCCCGCGACCGAGTGATGATTCCGGAACTTATTGGCCTCTCGCGGGCCGCGACCGAGGAGGCTTGTGCCTCTCGCGCCCCGCGAGAGTCTTGTTTTTATAGAAAGTTTCTTGTTTTTGTCAGGTTTTGTGCCTTAGAAGAATTTTTGAATTTTAGAAACTCTCATGTTAGCTTTGTGGTTTACAGAATCACACTCGTTCTACCGGGTTGATCAAACGTACCTGCAAACGTCCGTGCTCCAGGACTGATGCGTGATGTGACCTGCAAAAACCAACTAAACCGACCCACAAACAAACACACAAAATACGAAACAAGAATTAAATAAAAACACAAAATGCAACTAACTACCAAACTTTACAAACTCTACATTCGAGCCGAAACCCGAGAATCTACGTGGTCTGAGGCGGAACTTCGAGAGGAGTCTCCTCCGTCTCGGTGGGATCTAGCGGTCCTCCTAAATAATGTTTCAATCGATGCCCGTTGACCTTCCATGTCCCTCCGTCAGCTTCGTCTTTCAGCTCGATAGTTCCATGCGGGAAAACCTCATTTACCACGTACGGGTCGGACCATTTGGATTTTAGCTTGCCCGCAAATAGTTTCAATCGGGAATTATATAGAAGCACTTTATCACCAATTTGAAACTCCTTTACATTCTTCAACCTCTGATCGTGCAGCGCCTTGGTTTTCATCTTCAAGCTCCATGACCGCTCATACGCTGCGTCCCGAAGTGCCTCTAACTCGTCAATTTAAAAGAATCGTCGCTTGGCTGCTTAGGTGAGGTCCAGATTTACGGTCTTCAACACCCACAGTGGCCTATGCTCTAATAAGACCGGGAGATGGCAGGCTTTACCATATACGATCATGAAGGGTGTGGTTCCTGGTGGTGTCTTATAGGCGGTGCGAAACGCCCATAAAGCATCGTCCAACTTGTCGGACCAGTCCTTTCGACTCTTACCTATCGTCTTCTCCAGGATCCGTTTCACCCCCTGTTCGCGTTCTCCACTTGACCGCTAATCTGTGGATGATAGGCGGTGGAGAAGCGGTGAGTGACACCGTAGCGCGCCAATGCCTTTTCCATGACGGCATTGCAGAAGTGCGTGCCACGGTCACTGATAATGGCTCGTGGGGTACCAAAACGGGTGAACAATTTCTTTAAGAATCTCACCACCACTCGGGCATCATTTGTGGGTAAAGCTTGAGCTTCAACCCACTTGGAGGCATAATCAATAGCCACGAGGATGTACCTGTTCCCGCAAGAGACAGGAAACGGTCCCATGAAGCCAATCCCCCAAACATCAAAGACTTCAAGAATCTGGATGGGATGTTGGGGCATCTCGTCGTTGGATGAGATGTTGCTGGTACGCTGGAAACGATCACACATCTTCACAAACTCTATGGCGTCCTTCACAATTGTGGCCAATAAAAACCGCAATCAAAAACCTTCTGTGCGGACCATGGTGACCTCCTGTCAGTCCCTCATGCACGTGCCTCAATATCTCTGCCCCCTCTTCTCGACTCACGCAGCGCCTCAAAATTCAGTCTCCCCCTACCCAAAATAGAAATGGGTCGTCCCAGATATAACGCCTGACATCGCGGAAGAATTTCTTTTTCTGCTGTGTGGTCATTCCTTCAGTACCACTCCATTCGCCAAATAATTCCGAAGTCGGAAAACCACGGCATTCCCTCCTTTTCGGTTGTCACAAACTCTATGACTCGTGGGGAAATCTGTCACCGATCTCTTATCCCCTAATTTCTTCTCTACTAGGGTCCTCTAGTCTGGATAGATGGTCAGCAGCTACATTCTCTGCTCCTTTCTTATCTCTAATCTCTATGTCGAATTCGGAAAGTAGGAGAATCCATCGAATGAGACAAGGCTTCGCGTCCTTCTTTTGGAAAAGGAAATGCAGAGCCGCATGGTCCGTAAAGACGATGGTTTTGGACAGGACAAGCTAAGAGCAAAATTTATCAAACGCGAATACCACTGCTAAAAGCTCCTTCTCTGTAGTGGTGTAGTTCTCCTGTGCGTCATTGAGGGTTTTACTAGCGTAGTAAATAGGGTGGAAATGTTTGTCCCGTCGCTGACCCAAAACGGCGCCCACAGCATAATCGCTCGCATCACACATGAGCTCGAAAGGCAAGCTCCAGTCTGGTGAGACGAGGATAGGAGCACTCACTAGTTTCTCCTTAAGGATCATGAAAGCTTTTAAGCAGTCATCATCGAAGACGAAGGGTACATCTTTCTCGAGAAGTCGAGTCATGGGCGGGTGATCTTTGAAAAATCTCGAATAAACCGTTGGTAGAAGCCCGCATGACCGAGAAAGCTGCGGATAGACTTCATGCTAGTCGGTGGGAGAAGTCTGCTGATAGTATCGATTTTCGCCCGATCGACCTCTATCCCGGCTCGCGAAATCTTGTGCCCTAGCACTATGCCCTCTGTCACCATAAAGTGACATTTCTCCCAGTTGAGCCTTAGTCGCGTCTCGACACACCGTTTCATCATCGCATCTAAGTGAGTAAGACATTGATCAAAGGTGTTTCCATAGACAGAGAAGTCTTCCATGAAAACCTCCATGGAGGTTTCGATCATGTCCTGAAAGATGGCTACCATGCAGTGCTGGAAAATAGCCGGAGCGTTACATAACCCGAACGGCATGCGTCGATATGCATAAGTACCATACGGGCATGTGAAGGTTGTTTTTTCTTGATCCTCAGGAGCAATCGGGATCTGAAAGTAACCTGAGAAGCCGTCAAGAAAGCAATAAAATTGTTGTCCTATGAGACGCTCCAGCATCTGATCGATGAACGGGAGCGGGAAGTGATCCTTGCGGGTGGCGTTGTTTAATTTTCGATAGTCTATGCACACCCTCCAGCCCGTGATTGTTCGCGATGGGATAAGCTCCTTCTTTTCGTTCATGACCACTGTCATTCCCCCCTTCTTAGGAACGACCTGAGTGGGGCTTACCCATGCGGAATCGGAGATCGGATAGATGAGACCAGCCTCCATCAACTTAAGCACCTCTTTCTTTACAACTTCCTGCATATTCGGGTTCAGATGACGCTGTGGCTGCACCACTGGCTTAAAGACGTCCTCCATGAGGATCCTATGAGTACAGAAGGTAGGGCTAATCCCCAGACAGTTTCCATGCGATGACCTCCTTATTTGACTTCAGGACCTCAATTAAACGCTACTTCTCCTCCGTTGCAATTTCGAAGAAATGATCACGGGTAAGCTCGAATTGTCACCTAGGAATGCGTATTCTAAATGAGACGAGAGAACCTTAAGCTCTACGGCTGCTGGTGTCGACAATGGTGTGCTATCAGTAGCGGCACTCACCTCACAGAAATCTAGGGTCTCGGGAATCTCGAAGATATCGTCCCCTATATCCTCACTATCACTCTCCTAGGGTACTAAACTCTCATTCACTAAGTCAGCTCCACTAATATAGTCTAAACAATGATCAACGCACGAAATGAATGAGTTTAGGAAGTATACGGAGTGACAAGGGCCACTATCGCTGTCGCCACCACTTGGGTGTTGCATCGACCTTGTGATCTCGAATGTGACGTTCTCGTCACTGACTTAAAGAGTGATTTTTCCATCATGAACATCTATGAGCGCTTTCGCGGTGCGCAGAAATGGGCGACCTAAGATGATGGGAACCTTCTCGTCGGCCTCCATATCAAGGATGACAAAGTCTACAGGAAAGATAAATTTGTCGACTTAAACCAACAAATTCTCTACAATCCCCCTCGGGTACTTAACCGACCTATCAGCTAATGACAGAGACATGCGCGTAGGGGTGAGCTCCCCTAAACCTAACCGCTCTTACAGCGAGAAAGGCATCAGATTTATGCTCGCCCCAAGATCGGCCAGAGCATGAGCTGGAGCAATGGAGCCGCCGAATAGGCATGGAATCGTAAAGATACCCGGATTAGTCAATTTCTCGGACGGCTTGTTTAAAACCACGGCGGAACACCCTCCAGTCAATGGGACATTCGAAAGCTCCCCCAGCCTATCTTTACGTTTTAAAAAGATCTTTTAAAAACTTAGCATATTTAGGCATATGCTGGAGGGCCTCGATAAACGGGAGATTAATTTTCAACTGAGTAAACATGTCAAGGAAATTCCCGTATTCCTTGGCATATTTCTGCTGCTTCAGACGTGCTGGGTAGGGTAGGCGTGAAGTGTCTACAATCAGTGATGGCCTAACCTCTACCGGTTTTCTCTCTCCCCTACTCTCAACTGAAGGTCCACTGGCTGGTGCGGTACTTGCTGGGTCGAACCTGGTGTGCACCCTGGGTGGAGCCTCCATTTCGATTTCTTCATCTACCACTTCATCTCGCTCCTCTACCTCCACCTCTACACCCTCTATACCTACCTCCTTCAGAGTCCTACCACTGCGCGTAGTAATCGCTTTCGCGTGTTGGTTCACGGGGTTAGGTTGGGTATTACCCGCGAACTGGCCGTGTGGCTGCTCTTGCAGCTGCTTAGCGATACTACCAACCAACCTCTGCAGATCTAAGAGTGCGGACTGTTGATTTTTTAAGAGCAGATCATGTTCTGCGAGAGTTTTCTGAGTAGCCTGATCTTTGACAACTAGTTGAGATAACAGCTCTTTGATCCTATCTAGACTACCTCCTGACCCTCCACTCCTAGTCTGACCCTCTTGATTTGAATCCCCTCCACAAACTGACTGGTGTGACCTGACCCTCCACTATTGTAATGACCCTGCTCCCTATTCTAATACGAGCCTGATTGGAAGCCAGGGGGTTACCAGAAGATTGATAATAATTATTATTATTATCATTATTACACCAGTTTTGATTATAATTGGAAGTATTATTATTGAAGGGATTCATAGGACCTCGGTTCTGACCGGTGATAAACTCAACCTGCTCAACAGTGAGCGTGGGACACTCTAGCGTGTCATGACCCCCGCTACACACCTCACATCTATCTACCTTCAGCTCCTGTATCTCCTTCGTGACCTATCTCTTGAAGCTATCTAGAGCAGCAGCTACCGTAGTTTCCAAGCTAACTTGGTGTAAACCCTGGTTAACTGGAGGTGTACATGAAACAGGAATTGAATTCCTGCCTACAGTGCTGTAATCGACATCAGAATGGGAAAAGCTCTCGAAAAGGTCATTGCACTCGGCTACTGTTTTCTTTCCCATCAGGTGGCCACCAGCAGAGGTGTCGAATCGAGCACGGGTCTCAGGGATGAGACCGTTGTAAAATTTCTCTACAAGTGCCCAGTCTGATAGACCATGTTGGGAGCAACGGGATACTAGAGTTTGAAATCGCTCCCAAGCTAGATGGTAGGGCTCGTCAGGTTCCATTCGGAACGAATGGATCTGATCGCGAAGGCGGGATGCTTTTGCGGGTGGAAAGTATTTCTTAAGGAAAGCATCCCGTAAAGAGGCCCAAGTAGAAAAAGTGCCGGTGGTTGGGAGTCAAGCCAGATGGCGGCCTGACCCTCGAGAGAAAACGGAAAGACTTGGAGAAAACGGGCATCATGACCCGCGCCCTACATATTGAATGTATGACATAGACGAGTAAGGCGGTTGATATGTGCGGGCGCATCCTCATCACGACCATGGAATTGACAAGAGTTAGTGATGGCGGTCATGATGTAAGAAGGGATTTGCCATGCTCGGCCATTGTTCATAGGGGGGTAAGGTAATGGGCGAGTTAGCACCGGTGGTGGCCTGTTTGTATACGTTCTGATTGTTATTATCAACATGTGGAAGTTGGGTGGTGGCTGTGGTGGGCTTACGTTTCTATGGACTACACGGGGTGATGGAGACTCGAGTGATGAAGGTTTAGGGGTAAAATCGAAATCGGGCGGTATGAAGGAATGGGATGAACATGAAAAAGTTGAGGAAGAAACACTTACCTTTGGTGCGGGGGAGAATGGCGTGTCCGTCGGCGGCTTAGGCGGAGGTCCTTGCTAACGCGTGTGGGGCATCCACTAAACCGGAAACACGACAAACAGGAGAAGTTAGCACAAATGATTCAATTATAATAGAAAAAATTAAATATTAAATAATTAAACAGCTTAGACTCCTACGACACAAACGAATACAAAATAACCACAAGTGTGAAAGAAAAGCCTAAATCGAGTAATCAACGCAATTGCCAATGAGAGAGTCCCCGGCAACGGTGCCAAAAACTTGATGTTCTAAAAGCAAAAGTTAATTAAAAACAAAACAAATTACCCTAATTCTAGACTCAAATTATACTCTAGACCCCTAAATTATACTAAACTACTAAGCGGCAAGTGGATCGATCAATTGTAGAATAGTATAAAGTAAGTCTGGATTATCGAACCCACAGGACTCTCTAATTGCTAAGACCACTAATTTAGACTCAATTACACACTATATATATTTTAAAGGGGGTTTTACTAATAAATCTAAATTATCAATTTAACTAAAACTAATAAATTAGAATGACCAAACTATGAACTTCTAGAGACTTATTAGAATTTTTATCAAGAGATAATGAACTAGTTACCTAGGTTAGAATTTTAGACTACTACTCCTTCAATTTAAAAATAATTAATCTAGTTGAATATTTTACCGGGATCTTAGCATATCAAAGTTTAGGTTTATTAAAAAGGACCCCGACCCTTCTCAGGAAGACACCTACAATAACGTATCCTTTTTATTCGTTTACCGGTCTTAAAGATTCTTTTTCAATTATCTTTTCAAATTAGTAAAGTGCCCAATTCTTAATTACCTCTCAATAATTAACCTAGACCAACTACAATTTTCTAGTTTAGATTAACTGCTTCAATTATGACAAGGAAATTAGACTCGGGAATTTCTCAAAACCCTAACCTAACAATTTACCACATTAATTCAGCCAACTAATTGCAATTTCTCAATTAATAAATTAGGTATAATCACAAGCTTGATTTTATGGTTAATCTAATTGTTTCCACAGTTTTATTGGCCAATTTTATCGACAACTTCACGAATTCCTAAGAACACGAAAAATAACATAAACCTATTATATGAAAGACATTCACCAAAGTTTATGCAAAACAACCAAACATTCATCAAACAAACAAGATCATGCAAATACCTTAAACTAGATCATTAAAGTTGTGACCTTTACCAATTAAATATTCAAACCAAATTAAAGTAAATCAAAGTTTCATAAATCCATCATCCAAAACCTAGGTAACCGAAGAAAATCTAGCCTAACAACATGTTTAAACAGTAATTAAAACAAAGTTGATAACAAGTTAGCATGATTGATCAAAACAAAGAAATCGAAGTGGAGATTGGTATGATAAACCGTGACAAGCTCCTGCCTTGAACTCCCGTGATCACCATCACAATTCCTACGGCATAGATTCGCTTCGTGTAGCTTCAAACCTCCAGAAAATAGCTCCAAATCTGCCCTAGTTCGTCCAAAGTTGCCCAAGATGTGTTTAACAATGATCATAAGTCTTTAAATAACAACACAAGTCCAAATTCAACCAGGTTTTGAAACTTTCTGGATAAACACCTCTCTCGCGCCCCGCGAGAGAGTTTGGGTGATCCGGTCGCGCCCTGCGTCCGAGTTTTGGAACCGGAGATAACTATCCCTCTCTCGCGCCCCGCGACCGGGTTGAAATCCCTTATTTGCGTTTTGTTTTCTCGTTTTCGATCCACTCACGTCCCGGCTCGGTTCTTTTCACCATTTTCGCTCGTTTTCCCCATCCTTCCAACCGTTTTCACGAACCAAGACCTGCAAAACGTGTTTGGATTAAAAGTAGATAAATATTATTCAATACATCAATCATCATACTCCGTAAATCCCACCACTAGCAAAGCTAAGGTAGGATCTGAGGAGGGTAAGATGTCGACAGCCTTACCTCTACCCCGTAGGAATAGAGATGCTGCTTCCAGTGAGACCCCCGACTCGATACTAGTTTTGCATCAAGCCTTGGACATAAGGCACATAACACTTAGCAATTGAGATATATGCCGATTAGTGCATAGTGCATATACCCCCTTGTCTTTCGGCTATTAACGCCACCAAATGATGCATGATTAACCATCCCCCTCTTTTAACGTTATTCTTACGAAATTAGTAAAATAACGTTAAAATTAGTGCACTTACACTTTTGCCCCCGAGCACCCAAACATATATATATTATATGCAAATACGACAAGTGGGGCGGAAGTCACATATATGACAAATGTTGGTTATTTGTACGTTAACAAAATTAAAATCAAATCATAATCAAAATAGAATTTTTAGAAGAGGTTTTAGGTGTTCATGATAAGATGGGCTTGTGTTTAGCTAATGTTTGCGGTGTTTGTTTTTGCAAAAAACACCCAAAAACTAAATTGTTGTTATGGGCCACCGTGTATTTTTTATATATAAAGATATATAGAGAGAATGAATGGTTAAAAATTGAAAAAGAAAGTAATGATGATGTTTATAAGTGTTTTTATAGTTCCTTATTGTGATGGTCCAACGTTCAACTTTACATTGGTGAAAAGAGAAAATCGGTCTGCAGTTTCGGGAAAATATAGTTGTTTGACTAATTCTGTTCGGATAGTCAACATAATCCGGCAGTTTCTTAGCCCTGACAGAAACAACATCCTGCGAAACTGGGTGGTTGCTTGTGGGCCTTTGATTTATTTATCCAGAGTGCGTGCTTGTTTATTTATTAGTTAGTTTAACATATAAAATAGATTGATTAAAAAAAGATTATAAAAATGAATTGGTTTGGACACTTAGCGTAAATTGTAT
This sequence comes from Scalesia atractyloides, assembly GCA_947069175.1. Lineage (NCBI taxonomy): Eukaryota > Viridiplantae > Streptophyta > Magnoliopsida > Asterales > Asteraceae > Scalesia > Scalesia atractyloides. The sequence continues at coordinate 1,337,676 of CAMTDV010000116.1, read as the reverse complement.
TTTTCTTGTTGTCGCTTACAAAAACGAAGGTACAAAGACCATGTTACGTATAAAACAGTAGAGGGATTAGGATTGTAATAGCTAAATAGTTTAGGGTCTATTATGTAATTGTTGGTTAACTAGATTGTACTTAACCAATCAGATCAGTAAGAATGAACTATCGATGATTTGAGATAAACTTCTTCTTCTTCTTTGTGTTCTTCTTTCTCTTTATCGATCTTGTGCTTGATTACCAATTGTGTTCGTAACAGACCAACTTTATGTGTGTATATATATTCATATCAATAAATACAATATAAATATACATATATATGTGTGTGTTGATAATCGAAAAGTAAGACTCAGGAGAGATGAAGAGGGTATGTGTAAAGGAGCAGGAGGTTATATTGGCTCATGGGTTGTGAAGCTTTTGCTTTCCAAAGGTTATACGGTCCATGGAACTGTTCGAGACCCATGTAATCTTATCTTCCATCTTTAAGCCTTCAGGTTTTAGACCATATTCCTGTAACTTGATTAGTTTCTATCATAAATACTCTAGTTAAGTTTCGGTTAAACATCTATCGCGATTTTACTTGGTTTTAATTCGGACTTAAACGACCCTTTTCTGTTTGATCGCGATATTAATTGACTTGTAATTTTTGTAATTGATATGAAGGTGATGAGAAAAAGTATGGTCATTTGAAGAAGTTGGAGAATGCTGAAGAGAGGCTGCATCTTTTCAAGGAGGATTTGTTGGACTTTGAAAGCCTTTGTGCCGCCTTTGTCGGTTGCTCCGGGGTTATTCATGTTGCATCTCCTATTCTTCTTCATGCTGTTTCCGGTAACCATATACCTAATCCCGAGGTAATAAATGCGTGAATTAATGTTATTTTTACGGCTAAAATAAAATCAATCAAAATAAGGAGGTAATTTAGGGAAAAACATTCAAAGTTATAAAATCATGGCTCGAATGAGGGAATTTGTGTCTGAAAGTTTCACAATGTCCGACCGTTACACCTTTTTTGTCCATATATTTACCGGCCCGTAATTCTAGACCGATCAAAAGTTATGATTGTTTTAAGTTTGATCCCTTTCTAGCCCACTTGACCAACCAAAACTCTTTGCCTGAAAAAGTCAAAATGTCATTTATATACTTAATATGTTAAATATGATGACAATAGTAGTTTATTTAGTGAAAACTAAAGCTTCAATACATAGCTTAGAAGGTACAGGTTTTATACATTAAATCTACTTAATTTGGATGCAATATTAACACCCTTTCAACCCATTGGACTAGCACACTTTTAAGCTACTTTAAATTAACTCATTTGTTAGCAAACTGGTCGAAATTGCAACATTTAAATATGAGAGACAATATAATTGTGTTTGAGCATAAACTTAACAGGCGGAAATGTTAGAACCTGCTATACTAGGAACACAATACGTTGAAGGCTAAAGTAGAAAAGGTTGTGGTTGTCTCATCCGGATCTGCTGTAATGATGAATCCTAAGTGGCCCGCAGACATGGAACTGGATGAAAACTGCTGGACAGATATAGAATACGCGAAATCAACACAAGTATTTCACAATCCGATACTTTAAAATTTATTTTCTACATCAGCATCATAGTATATAAGAACACATTTTGTTATGCGGCTTCCAGAACTGGTACGCTGTATCCAAGACAACAGCAGAGATGGAAGCTTTAAATTTTGGAAAACAACATGACACGACAGTGGTATCGATTTGTCCATCCGTAGTCATCGGGCCAATGCTGCAGTCCACCATTAATGCTACTTGTTTACTATTTTTGAGCTACATGAAAGGTCAGTAATAACTAGGGATATGAAGGGAATGGACCGGGTTTCGGATGGTTTTTGGTAATCCGAGTCTCATTCCTAAGTATAAAACTTTCAGTTTTATAATGAAAATTTAGACAAACTTTTAGCAACTTGCATTTGTTTTCCTTTTTTAATAATGATGTGTACTTGTTATTTTTATTCTCTTTTTAAGAGGAGGGTAGATTGGGAGGGGACACAATGGAGAACATTAGGCGTCCATTTACAGATGTTCGTGACTTGTCCGAGGCAATTTTACTCTTGTATGAAAATCCTGAATCCAGTGGAAGATATATATGTTCTGCATACTCATTTAGGGCAAAGGAATTTGTTGCAAAACTAGAGAGCCTGTTTCCCGGCTACAATTACCCCAAATTGTAAGTTGAGCATAGAGTTACAAATTTTGACCAGTTTACTTGTGGATAGCGTATTCGGGCTATCTTTTATTATTATGGTTAAATTAGTAAAATAAAATGATTTAGTTAACAGGAAAATGGGTCAAAAGTTTCACGTATTTTGTATACATAAACCCGTCTAAATTATTTAATTAAGAGAGTGACAAAACTAATGATATATTTTTTTAAATTCATTGGAGATAAAACAGTTTTTGTCAACCCGAAACAGTGGAGACAACACTTGTTATATAAAATGTTTGAAAAAGAATACTATTTAAATTATTTTTTTAATGTTTTAAATACAGCTTCACAGAGAAGAGTGGTTTTAATCCACTTAACTCGAACAAGTTGTTGAAATTGGGATGGACGTATAGGCTAATAGAGGAGACCATAGTTGACACCATCAAGAATTATGAAGAAAGTGGTTTATTGGAGAAAGGGAAGCCATTTCCATCTACAATAAGGTTCTAATATCATGTTACATGAAAATTGAATGAAGATCATGACTCCTTTACATAAAGTTATGTTTTTATTTTCGTTTTTTTCTTGGAATATTTAAAAATGTTATTTAACGATAATATTTCTTTTCTAAATTTAAAGGTTGTGTGGTGTCTTTTTCTTCAGGATATAAAATTAATATACGCAAAAGAGGTTAATTGTTGTTAAACTTGATCAGCCTTCTATTTTATACAACTTAAAAAATAAAGATACTATAAAATTAATTAAAGAGTAAAATGTCTAGATAGTCTCTGTGGTTTAAATAACACATATAGTCCTCAACTTTTGGAAATTACACAGGTGTTCTCTGTGGTTTACTTTTTGTTATTCGGATAGTCCCTGAAGTGGATGTCCATTAGTTTTCTCCGTTAAGTTCATATGAAATTACTTATTTACCCCTCCCTTTAAAAGTAAAAAAAATAAGGATTATTAAAATTGTGGAGCCCACCTTATTAACCCTCCCTTATTCAACCACGACCTCCACTGCCTCCAACCACCGTCTCCACTGTCTCCAAGCACTGCCTCCAATAACCGCCTACACCTCGCACCGTCTCCACCACCACCCACTTCCACCCCACCATCACCGAAAACCCTAACCATTCGGTTCCTAACCCACCCTTTCAAACCCAAATCAGTAGCATTCTGCACAGTCCAGTCATGGTAGAATACCCCCCTTCATACTCCCCTTAGTCTCCACCTTTACCTGCAGTCAGTTAACAACCGCCAACAATAACAAATGGGTTACGAATTGACGTCAATTAGATGAATTAGAGGGAGATTTGACTTACTGTTTTGATGGCTGTTGATAGAATTGGTGGTGGAATAGGGGATGATTGAGAAGACATGTTAAGGGGACAAGGTCGGAGTAGGGGAGGGTGACGGGTGATCTATTGGACAACCCGGAAGTGCGTTAAAACGATTAATATTCCACGTTTAAATGTGTTAATTGCTATGATTTGATATCTACGGTGTATATGGCTTTGCAGGTACCGAAGAGCATAAACAAGTGAGTTTAACATGCTTTGTCCGGAGCTTGTAATTGGCTAGTTGAAGATGAGGACCCAATCATTAGAAACGTTTTGGCAGAGCTTAGAGGTGAAATTTGGTGTTCTTGTGGGTTCCAAACAATTTCTAAACATTTACTTTTGTGTTGTTGATTCTTATGAACATTACAACTGAAGGTGTGATGATTTGCAAGACCATGAGTTGCTAAACTCATTGTGATCACCTAGGTGGAAGGTTTGCTTGAGCAATTGTGTTTTGATTTCTAATTTCTAGAATAATAGACTTGCAATATTTGAAGTTTGTTATGGTGTTTGGATATTTGTTGGTAAATTGTTGATTCATGTTTTAATCCTTGCTTTAATCGTATGTTCTTGGTGTCATTGACAATCAAGATATCACAGGAAGGTTTAAGGGTTGGATATTAGTTAATTGGTCATCGGGTAACAACCTCGCATTGTAGTAATCCGAGTACTTAGTTCCCTTTTATCATAAACAATTAATCAAACACGAGTCATATCTATGTGATTGTTTCTATTTGAATTCAAAACACAAGCGTTAATCGAAACCGGAAACTTAGGATGGTTACTTGCTTCTAATTTGTTAAAATAAACAATATTTGAATTGCATTTAGTCTAGTTTCAAAACCAAATCACCAAAAATCATGAATTCATTTCTTGCGTTAGATAAAGTAGTCAATTTAGTATAAACCTTAAATGGCACATACTCCACAATCTCCATGTGTTCGATACCCACTTACGCTATCTTTTAGTAGTAATAGGATTAAATTTACGCGAGGCATTGACATCACGTCAAATTTTGGCGTCGTTGCCGAGGAGTAGTGCGCAACGTGTGTTATCTTTGATTGAGTTTAGTTTGTTATTTTTCCGGGTTTACACTGTGTCACACCCTGACCCGCAGCGGAAATGGTAGTCGGGGCATGATTGGGTTTTCATCAAAGCTCATGTCATTTACTATAATAAAGTTTCATATTTATTATTTCCAATTTTAAGGAGAAATTACAACAATCATACAAGCACAACAACATTCATGAACTCTTTATTTTTCTTCTAATGCAAATTTCTATGTGTTCCTTGCTTCAAATTGTCCACATGTATCATGTGTAAAAATAGGATTTTGCGCAAACAAAAGTTGGCGAGTGAATCTCGTTTAAACATTTGAAAGAATTAGTTATATTGGTTATTTAAATAAAAATGTGCGTAAAACAAATATGAATACACACATATGTAAATCTAATCACAAACCACATAATATCAATCAATGTACACACAAACATGACAAATGATAAACAATGAGATCAAGGCTCAATCAAACGGAGCCGATCTAATGAGGCACGCGATGCTCAACTCATATGCAACGAGGAACTGATGGGCCTAATGTGAATGATTGCACGCAACTTGACAAAAATGTAAACACATAATGCAACAAATAACATTACATAACACGCTAGATCATATAATGGTAGTAGCACAAATGTTTGAATAAATGAAATATGTAAACGACACATGATACACCCCAAAACATGAATAAAAAGGGGAATTTGTAACGATTCACTCACAGTGGGTGCGTTTCTTGGAATTGATAGCAATTGCGCACGATTTAGGATTTAACCACCAAAGAAACTAACCTAAATAATAACGTAATAAATCGATAAATAAACAAATTTTATTTAGAATTAGTATTTTCAATTAGCGATTTTTATTAGACTTTTAGATTTATTTTTGTGGTGATAATACAATTTTAAACTTTAAAAATCTTAATTTTAAGAATTTTTAAATGGTTTTAATAATAATAATAAAGAAATAAATAAAATAAAAATTTACAAAAAAAATGTTGACCTTGTCAGGTCTGACCGGCTCTGACCGGTCGGATCTCATTTAATTTTGGCAGCATTGAGGTTCGAACTCGCGAACTCCCCGTATACGTGCACGCAGCACTACCAAGTGAGCTACGTGTCTAACCCAAAATAATCTGGATTTTATGTATATGTATATATATATACACTAACCAGGTTCAATTATATTTTGCTTATATTAAAAGGGTTTTATAAATGGTCGAACCGGTGTCAGTGAGCCGGATCGAACTTGAATCTCACTGATCGCATGCACACAGCCCAACCAGTTGGGCTGTGTGTCTAACCCATTATAACACCGAATTATATTAAATTTATACCCTTACTGATTCATGTTATATATAAGTAAAAAGGTTGGGTTTAATTAAGGAAAATCGGACCATATCTGAGACTCAAACCCGGGACCATATGTTTCAAATGCACACAGTCCACCACGTGGACTGTGTGTCTAACCCGGTGTATTTACCGGTTTTAAATTCATTTATAAACAGAATCTAGTTGATCTTCTTTGTTATAGATTTGAGAGTAGAGAGTATTTGCAAGTATGTGCATTCTAGTTGTGATCAAAAGGTCTTATTTATAGTGTGGGATAATGATTTGATCAAGCTTGCGTCTTCAAAGATTTCAGTTACGAGGATTGATTGCCGCAAAACTTATGTAACCGATCTAATCATGATGAGTGGGTTTAATTGCCAGTTTTGAAATCGGTTTCATCTTGTAATTGCAGAGATTTGAAGCTTTGATTGATTTCCAGATTTATTGCGCCTGTTACAGGCGGTTTCTCTTTTGAATAACCGATCAGAAGTAGTAAGTATATAACTAGTTATTGATCTCGGTCCTTAACAGATGTGGTGCGTGTGGTGTTGTGGTGTGTGCTTTGTATGGATTCAATGGGGACCCGAGTTCGAAACCCGGCTGCCCCTTTGTATTTATTATTTTTTTATTAATATTAATCCTTATTCATCAATATTATTATTACTTTTTATCTAACTAATATTTTAACTATTTGATTTATAATTTAATAACTGGGATTAAATACGCAACGTGACTTCAAATTAAATACTTGAATTATTAACGAAGCGGGTTTTGGAACCCGTTTTAGTACGGATGTTACAGTATTCCCTACTTTTAGAAATTTCGTCCCGAAATTTAAGTAGTAGGTGTAACTGGACAAAAAAAAATGCGGGTATTTTTTATACATTGAGTCTTCGCGTTCCCAAGTAAACTCAGGTTCTTATTTTAACTCCCAACGTACTCTGATCTGAATATTTCTTAACAAAAAAGAGAGGTATGATGTTCGGATTTGACGATTACATAACCAGAGGAGTGTGAAATTTTGAATTTTGATTGAGGCGGTAACGTTCCTAGTAAAGGTTGAATACCCTTTTACTGGAATCGCTTTTTGATGCCTGCGGTGAGATGCATCGACACACAGAGTTGATTGACTGGATATAATCTCATGCATAAGAGTTTTGAAAAAAATCGATGCGTTGAAAAGATTAAATTATATCACAACACGAAAACTTCCACAATATCGATATTAAAACCTATATGGAACTTCTCATAACCGCCTGACAATGCTTTTGATCCTTTGACAAGAATACTTATATATAGGAAGTACCAGCGGCGTATCCATCATATGTCAAATTTTCATTGGCTTTGTCAATAAGTTATGATTAGTTCAATGTGACTCGTCCTACATTCTACAAAACATAAACAAACACAACAGCCAAAGCTCGAATCTCAAATCTAAAAGATTACATGACTGAATGACGACGGTACCTCTCTCGTGTTTTTATGATGAAGGGGCCAGTCTATGAAAAAGTGAGACGCGACCCAATTTCTTTAAATGATGAGATGAGGTGAGTCATGATGTATGATGACATGAAATTTAAATCGATGAATAGAGACATAAAATGAAACAACTTGTCATGACGTGATATAAACTGCGTTATTGGCATTAAAATTTTGATACATTTAATTCCCAAATTGAAACAGGGATATACGAAGATTGAAATTTATAGAAAACATTAAGAATTAACGGTTGGAACAGAGTCTTGTTTCTTGGTGTTGGAAGGCTAGTTGGATTGCTCGTTTGCACCGTTATTGACTTCAACTGGATTACCATTGTGTAACAGCCTGTAAAATCGTGTCCAATAGTATTGTGACACGTGTTGGATTTTAATATAGTTTATTAAAGACCAATAAGGACTAAAGGCGTCAACATGCTCAAACTGAGCCTCTGAGTGACGGTCCGATGTCAACATGCATAAATAACAGCCTCTGAGTGACTGATATGTCAACATGCTTAAATCATTAGTCTCTGAATGACTGATATGTTAACATGCCCAGCCTCTAAGTGACATCGGAGTCAACATGCTTATAATAAGCCTCTGAGTGATCCTTTGAGAAGTCCTAACTCTCATATGTGCCATATATGGACGAGAGGGTTCGAATCTGTAAATATATGAAAGTTGGATAATGGAGGGATTAAAAGTGTCAACATGTTAAATTTATACTTCTAAGTGACCTTTTAACGAACCGAGAGCTTGACCAATGTCCGGGCATAATCCCGGGTATGCCTAGCTGTGGCTACGGAGGGCTAAAAGTGCCAAAGAGGTGTTTTAGAATGTTTTTAGAAGCTTTATTAAGTTAAGGGGCTAAAAGTGCAAAATTTGAAACTGGCCAATGGGCGGTCGCGGGCCGCAAGAGACCAGGCCTGGGTCTCTTGCGGGGCGCGAGAAAGGCTCTGCTCCAGAAAGTTTTTCTTGGCTGCCACACAAAGCTCCAAAAACCATTACTCGAAACCATGGCTTCCCAAACTGCTATGCCACGTTTTGGGACACTTGTAAGCTTCCTCTTACACCCCTAAACACCTGGCATCACCTCCTTTGAGTTCTACAACTATAAATAGGTGCTTAAGTTCACCATTCCAACTTGCACCTTTCTCATTCACACAGTCTTCTCCCTCCTCTGGAAGTTCCTAACTGAAAGGGACATCCAACATAGTTCTTTTGCACCCTAGGCATCACTGGTAAGTGTTCCTTCCTTGTGCATTTTCGTTTATAGGCTTTTATAGCCAAAAGTCAAGCGTTTTACGGAAAACGCTTTGACTTTTGGTTAAGACCATTATGGTCCAGCCATTGTTTGTAACGAACATGGCTAAGTGATCGTAATAAGGTAGGTGTTAATCCCTATAAAGGGCACCTCCTGAAGATCACGTTTACTAGACCAATTAACGGGTCAAAGTTATAATATTAAAAAGTTAAACAGGCCATTTTTTGGAAAAATTATAAATTGATCTTATACATGTTATGAAACCTGTTTGACACTTAAACAAGTTGGTAATAACTATTTAAACATGTAAGAACATGTTTGGCTCGTCAATTTCAGTTATAGGGTCGGTTCGCAACCGAAAGTCACGAAGTTTGACTTCTACTTTGACTTTCGATTCTGACCCGATTTAGATTAGTTACCTACTGATCTAAAGTTGTATTATGATCGTATAATAATGTAGCATAACCCTCTGAGGTTATATTACATGATCATAATCGGAATCTAAGTTTATGCGCAAGTTCCACAATTATGCCATTTTTTACCAAAATGCCATTTTTGCATAAATCAAGGTTTTAATGATAATGAACTTGAAAATAAGTTTCCTACCGATGTAATATTATAAGTAAGATTATTTGGGATGTTAAACCAAGTTACAAACTGGGTTTTCAAGCAAGTCCTTAAACTATGTTGATAAATGATGATTTTAGCCCTTGTGGCTTATAAAATAGTTTTAATCAAATATTTTCAAGGTAAATCTTTTATCTACTGATATGTTATATTAAATAACATATCTAAGACATTTTAATCTGACCTTAACGTCAGTTTTCATTAAACAATGCATAAAACGTCATTTTACGACATAAGCTCCGTTTCGGCGCATAGTATGGTTTTAAACCATATTAATTGACCAAGACTAGTTACCTAGTGATTTTAAAACTTATTTTAAACATATTTATAGTAGGTACATATTATAAACTCAGAATCCCAAATAATTTATAAACTTTGTGTAAAATGACCAAAATGCCCCTTCGGTACATAGTTTGGTCATAAAAGATAAATTACACATATAATTGATATCTTACTGACATTATAACGTAAATAAAATATTTTTCCAGAATACTTAAGTTATAACATTAAATTATATTCATGTTCCTTTTATACGGTATGAAATTACCGAAATGCCCTTATGAGGCATAATTTCGTTTTAAAACCTTAACGGGCATATAAGTTGATATCCTACGGATATTTTAACTTATTTAAAATATAATGGCATATAGAACTTGTCCATGAATTATCCGGTTACCCATTATGGCTTATAAGCATACGGTTGGTTATACGTAACTAGTTTACGGAATTTAACCGAAACGGGTTTAACCTTATCATTTAAGTTTCAAAATCCAGAATGTTTATAGTTCACCTATATTATGCAAGTTAAAGTACTTTTCGGGTTTAAACTACATTCTATCCAATCATCGTTTAATCAAGCGTTATATGTTTTGATCATGTACACTACTCAGTCTAAGTCTATGACTTAAACAAGGACCGTTAGTATTAACTGGTTAGCTTATGCAATAATCCAGACTAGAGCCTTGCCGGTAAATGCTATCTGCACGTTAGTACTTTTGTATACGGCTGGGTTATTGAAACTAAAAGAAGACTAGCTCAGGTAAATACTCTTGACTTATTTTCCTTATACGGGCTTGGGATATGGAAAACTATTACCTCTTGGTCAGAAATGGGATCAATCGAATGCCGGATTGTGGCTAGTAAATCCGCATATTCTATTTTAATCAGTTTTGTTTGATAACTTAAACATCGGGGGTTAAATTACCGTGTCCTGGATATCCTCGGCTCATTAGATTAGTCAATGGCCACGACCTTAGCACGGGGTGTAGGCATACACCTGACAGACGCTCAAATGCAAATTACCCAAGACGTTGGGGATAACTCCTTTGTGAGTACTAAGTGGTGTGTATTTAGTCATGTCTCGGTCTCTGTAATGGGCCCTGTATGTATGGACAAACATGTGAATCTGTTAACAAGGTTACAAAGTAACTTCCCAAGTTATAAAAGATTTGTGTCCTGTGCACTTAAATCTAATTTTTAAAAATGTTTTCAAAATGAGTCAGTCGAGTGTATTTACCAGCGAAAGCTGACGTATTTTCAAAAGACTAAGCTTGTAGGTACAATACGAAATAGGGCGGTGTAACATCCGTCAAAAACCGGGTTAACCAAACCCGCTTCGTTTATTAACCGAACATCCAGTAAAAAATTTCGTTGCGTATTTAATGCTCAAATTAATTTTATACAATACATAATTAATAAATATATTAGAATTTAAAATCTATAATTGAAAATTTATAATAAATAATGAAATAAAAATAATATGTTGACGCCGGGTTTCGAACCCGGGTCAGCCGGATGAAATCTCAAAGTCTTAACTCACACACATCCTACCACTCCGCCACTTGTGTTACTTGTTGAAATACTAAAACAATTAATACTTAATATAAAACTCGAAGTCAAATTCTGTCACTCAGCGCGCCCAAATCACTCTCGTCGGAAATCCCGACGATATCGCCAATCATTGACGGTTTCTATTGATTTAACGGATGAATTAACATAACCGGCGGTTATAACTGAAAAACCTTAAAGTCACTCATTCAAATCGGCAAAACCATAACCGAATAATGTTGAATTCGAAACCGAAAATGTAATTAAATCTGAGTTATACTTTATTCATCAGTTGAGCTCGCGAGTTTATCAAACTTACACTCTCCAATTTGCTCAGAAAACCTCGCCGCAAGTCGCCGGAATCCTCTGCAAGTTAACCGGAAATTATCGCCGGAAAACCGAATTCATTCCATCCCTTCTGCTTACTCTAAAATAAGACTTTTAGAGCTCATACCGAAATCACCCACACTCACCTTAAACTCCCTGAAGAATCTCTGTCGCAAGAAATACATCGCCGGAATTCTCTGCAAGTCGCCGGAAAACCGAGACTTTCATCAACACGGTAAATACCTTGACTCTTTCTGTTTCAATCCATTGTTAGACCATTACTAACATCAATCCATCACCCAGAATCAATCCCAGACGACGTTGCCGGATATTCTGCTTTCGCCGGAAAACTTCTGAAATTTCCAGAATCACGCTGTGAATCGGTATGATCATCTAAACCTCCTGATAATCGTTGCTCAGTAGTTCAATTTCACATCTAATCAATCAAAACTGTTAATTGATCCGAACAGACGGAGTTCACAAAACAGAGCCGACGATCCTTGCCGGAGTTCTGAGGAAGACAATCTGTTCCGGTACATTCTTTCCCCAAACCCTCTCTGTTCATCACATTTCAATCACCTATAAGTTCGTTAACTGAATTTAACAAGAAACAGTTGAAAAATCGTTGTCTGTGTTTTGAACGAAGAAGATGAAGTCGGCCTATTGTATAAGATTAATTAAAACAAGACACATAAACGGGTTAGACGCACAGTCCAGCGGTGGACTGTGTGCAAACAATAAACACACGTCGCGAGTTCGATCCTTGACAGAATTTCATTCTCTGTAATAAAAATGTTTCCTTTTAGCTGAACCGAATCAACTCACAGAGAGATGTTAAGTTTAATAAAAAGCAGTATATTAACCAGGTTAGACACACAGTCCAGCGGTGGACTGTGTGCAACACTAAACCACAGGTCCCGGGTTCGAGACCTGTTGACGGCACCGGTTCGATACAATTAAAATCTTTTTAAAATAAATGAATTCCGATTAACTTAAATAGTGTATAAATATAATTAAAAACAGAAATATTTCGGGTTAGACACGTAGCTCAGTTGGTAGAGCTGCGTGCACGCGTACGGGAGGTCACCGGTTCGAGTCTCACCCAGCGCATACTTATACACGACCGAACCGGTCAACGGTCAACAGTCAAGGTCAACGGTCAACGGTCAAAGTCAAAAAGTCAACATTTTTTTTATATTTTTATTTATTTATTTAATTTAAAAATCAATTAAAAATACTTAAAAATAATGTTTTTAAAGTTAGAAAATAGCCTTAAACTCACAAAAATAAACCTAAAAATTCAATTAAAATTGTTAATAAAATCCACTTACTTACCGTATCTTTTCATTATTAACTAGGTTAGTTATTCCTCGTCGATCAACTCTTTAAACTCGTGCGCATCCAACATCATCAAGAGAACGCACCCAATGTGAGTGAATCTCTATAAATTCCCCGTTTTAATCACGTTTTTTGGGTGTATCATGTGTCTTATTATTTATTACATTTAAACACTTGTGCATCCATCATATCCATGATCAAATGTGTATTCAACATGTATCAACTGTTTGTGTGGTTATTGTTTAGATTAAATTTATCATTTTCAGTACATACATTATCATAGGCCGCCGCTCCCCATTACCTATGAGCGTGAGCCGTTCCCCATTACCTATGAGCGTGAACGAGGCGTTGCCAACATACGATCGGCTCCGTTTGATTGAGCCTTGATCGCACATACATTTCATCATAGGCCGTCTGCTCCCCATTACCTATGAGCGTGAGCCGTTCCCCATTACCTATGAGCGTGAACGAGACGTTGCCAACATTTACATTGTCATTCATGTTATATATTCATGCAAGGTGGTTTGTTATTGTATGTTATTGTTTGTTATGGTTATTGTTATTGTATGTTTATTTACGTTTGCTCACATATGATTATTGCACAATTTTTCCATATTAAATACAACAAGAAATAAATAATAAATGTTTTCCAACAAGGTTCACTCGCCAACTTTTGTTGATCCAAAAACCATTTTTACACATGATACAGGTGGACAGGATGAAGCAAGGAACACATAGGAAAGTGCGTAGAAGAAAAATAATGAAGTCTAGAAAGATGTATAGAACATGTTGTAATTGTATGATTTGATTGTATGATCTTCTTTAAAATTGTAATAATAAATATGAAACATTATAATAAATGTAGAGCTTTGATGAAAACCCAAACATGCCCCGATCACCTTTTCCGCTGCGGGTCAGGGTGTGACAGGCGGAAGCTGCTCGGTAGTGAATAAGAGGATCTTGCAAATCCTTAGATCTGCCCTAAAGTCTGTTTTATATTCTTTTTGTACATTTTATGATCCGCCTGTGGATCTTCTATTACGAGCCTGTATATTATTTTATTTCGAACATTTGGTTTGTAAGAGTAATTTTACTCCAAGACTTCTGCTGTGCCGTGTTTAATTGACTATGATGTTATCAACTGACGTCATGATACTCCCCACCTAGGCCCACCGGTGTATGGATTTGGGTTGGAAATCTGGGGTGTGACAGGTTGGTATCAGAGCCAACGTTTGAGAGAATTAAACACCAGAAGGTTACGACCTACGTTTAATCTCAAACTTACATGAGCACATCCTTAGACTTCCGAGTCTAGGCAATGACCTAGGATTACTCATTTCATTATTAAGTTATTAGTATTGTTTTTGAATTAATTTTTAACAGGAAAATGCCGCCAAGAGTAAGAGGACAAAGTGGAAGAGGAAAAGGTCCAACGAGGGGAGGACCATCGGGGCGCATCCCTTCTCAACCTCACAACTCAGATTCCTACCAAGAATCAGAAGATTCGTCTCCTTGGCAACCAGCGAGACACTCTGTCTCTCATAGACATTCGTCCCCACATTCCCAAAATTCTTACCACTCTCACCATTCCTATCATTCACACCATTCTCATCATTCCCATTCACACACTTATCATGAAGAATTTAACCATAACTACTACTTTAACACGCCTCCAGCCGATAAAAATCAGTTGGATCAACCAAACCCTATGGACGAGGACTCCGACCTAGAGATGTCGTCATTGGGATCAAATACGCATCGTATAGAAATTTCAAGCGATTTGAACTCTTATGCTGGATCACCTTACCAAGGTCCTAATGAGTGGGACCAATACTGGAAGCAATTCACGTTCGCCCACACTCCTTCTCATCACTCTCAACCACCCCCAATACAAGAAGATGTCCACATGGAAAAGGAAGCGTGGACACGTATGTCGGTACGTGCAGGACAAAGGTTGGTGTCGCTGCCACCTTTGCCCAATTCCTACCCCACAATTCAAGAGGACCCCCAAATGGGTGGACCCTCTAACGTTTCACATGTAGTGGAACCAACACCAACACTTGCTGTTCAACCACCACCATCGGGTTGTACTAACCCAATCCCCACATACCCAGACACGTCTGGAATGATCCTTTTAACCCGTCTACACCAGTAGATTATCAAGCATGGTCGCAAGACCCTTATATGCAAGCAGTTATGCACAATGCACTTTACCCGTCTCCTTTCCCACCTGCTTATCCACCGACTGGATATCCAACTTATGGGTACCAGTATCCGGTTATGCCACAACCACAACCTCCGCCGCCACTAGAGGCCATTAATGAAGCCTTAGAAAGAATGAAAGAAATATAGCAGCAAGCGGAGAAAACGGAGAAGAAGACAAACAAGTTCTTCAAGAAACTCTCCAAGTTGGTTAAAGGAAAGAAAGATGAGTAAAGTCTCTTCTAATTATATGTAGTCCCTGCGAGGACATTGTTATTTCTTTACTCCCTGCGTGGACATTTTTATCTCTTTAAAGTCCTTGCATGGACAGTTTATTTCATTTTCTAGTATTGTTATTTTTAATTTGAAATTTAATGAAGTATTTTGGAATTATATATATATATATGTATTCATCCTCTTCAAAACGAGCGTCTAGATTTTACTCGAAATTTATGATCTACAATATAATTCCAAAAAGATCTTAATGGTTTTGATTAGCTAAGTGGCACAGACCACACATTTGGCCAAATTATAAATGATAGTTAAGTACGAAGGGGTCTTCTATCAGGATAGTTAAGGGAAGTTATCCTTCTATCCAGAGGTGGTGGACTTAAGTTCAAACCTCCAAGTCGTTAAGGTCAGTGCGACCGGGACTATTAATCAACCATTAAGGTACTCTTATGTTAACATTCAAGAATGTTCATACTCTTGGTTGTGTGACTTGAGGAATCACACAAGCCTTCAAGGTAATGGACTATGTCCTAACCTTATATAGCCTATGTGATCAAAATTGATCGCGGCTAATGTCATCGGTGCGATGATAAAACATCCATTAGTGATGTATTTCCCTTGGGGCTATGATTAAAACATCCATTAGTGATGTATTGCCCTTGGGGCTATGATTAAACATCCATTAGTGATGTATTGCCCTTGGCGCTATTAAAACATCCATTAGTGATGTATTGCCCTTGGGGCTATGATTAAACATCCATTAGTGATGTATTGCCCTTGGGGCTACGATTAAACATCCATTAGTGATGTATTGCCCTTGGGGCTACGATTAAACATCCATTAGTGATGTATTGCCCTTGGGGCTACGATTAAACATCCATTAGTGATGTATTGCCCTTGGGGCTACGATTAAAACATCCATTAGTGATGTATTGCCCATGGGGCTATGATTAAACATCCATTAGTGATGTATTGCCCTTGGGGCTACGATTAAACATCCATTAGTGATGTACGATTAAACATCCATTAGTGATGTATTGCCCTTGGGGCTACGATTAAACATCCATTAGTGATATATTGCCCTTGGGGCTATGATTAAAACATCCATTAGTGATGTGTTGACCATGGGGCTAATTAAAACATCCATTAGTGATGTAATGCCCTTGGGGCTATGATTAAACATCCATTAGTGATGTATTGCCTACGGGCCATATTCATGTCTATTAGTGACGGGCCTATGTGCCATATCTTATTTTCATTAGTGACAGGCCTATGTGTCATATCTTATGTCCATTA
This sequence comes from Scalesia atractyloides, assembly GCA_947069175.1. Lineage (NCBI taxonomy): Eukaryota > Viridiplantae > Streptophyta > Magnoliopsida > Asterales > Asteraceae > Scalesia > Scalesia atractyloides. The sequence goes on along the minus strand of CAMTDV010000116.1, from coordinate 1,321,187 downwards.
GTGACACGCCTATGTGTCATATCTTATGTCCATTAGTGACAGGCCTATGTGCCATATCTTATGTCCATTAATGACAGGCCTATGTGCCATATTTTATGTCCTTCGAGACAAGCTTAAGAGCTAAATGTAATTTTCGAATATGACAATGATAGTTGTGACAATGTGATCAACTGTCCAATAATATATGGACTATGTCCAAATTGTAATTTGCCTTTGATGGTCCTATCAAGACCTAGGCCAAATATAGTTTTGATAAGCCTTAGAGTTGTGATGTTATTCACACTAGAATAAACAATGGATTGTTATATCCAATATTTTGAGACCAATATGGTTGACATACCATGGCTAAGTGAAGCTTTATTGGTGTATAGCACCAAATCCCAAGAAATGGCTAACTCAAATAAAGCACAAAGTAGCCACCGGGATATTGGCGCTAATAATGCTGAAAATAGAGCCATTAATAATGACGACTTCCAAGATCGCATTGATGCGGCTGTTGAAAAGGCCATGGGAAAGGCCATAGAAAAGCTTAGGGAATCGAGTACTACTCGATCCAGACCCTTATCTATCCACCATCTTCAGCTCATAAGGAGAGCTCCGTTCACTCTTCAAATGCGAAGAGTAAACCAAAGAAAATAGATTTTGCTGAAAGGTCCCGTTCTGTCAAAGACGGATGTACCTATAAGTATTTCATCTCATGCAAGCCCCGAGACTATAATGGGGAAAAAGGAGCTGTGGAAGCCCTGAAGTGGCTTGACGAGATGGAGACAATAGTGGACATCAGCGGCTGTGCTGATAAGGATGTGGTCAAGTATGTATCACAGTCCTTTAAGGGCGATGCCCTAATATGGTGGAAAGCCATGATTAAATCTACAGGTAAGATACACCTGTATAATTTGGGGTGGTCCAAATTTGTGGACATTGTTAAGGAAACATACTGCCCACCTTATGAGGTTGAGAAATTAGAGACAGACTTTTTGTCTCTTTCCATGAAAAACCTAGATTGTCGGAAATATGTTTCCGATTTCAAATCCTTATCTAGGTTAGTTTCGTATTTGATTACCCCAGAACCCAAGCGCATTACGCGTTTTATTAATGGGTTAGCTCCTGAAAGAAAGGGAATGGTGAAGGCTACTCAGCCTAGTACCTATAGGTCCGCTGTTGACCTATCTTTTTCCCTTACCGTTGATCTAGTAAGGAAAAAGTCAGTTAAGTCTGAAACTGACGGGAAAAGGAAGAGAGAAGATGAAAACTCCCATAGGTTTAATAAGAAGAATAAAGGGAGATTGGGTTCATAGGGAACCAAGGCAAGGCGGCTCTGATGCCAACATGCAAAACTTGCAACCGCAGACACTGGGGACAGTGTAATTATGGCTCACAAGCCAAACCCTGTGGCATCTGTAAGAGAAAGGGGCATATGACCCTGGAATGTAAGGATCTTAAGGATGTCGTCTGCTACATCTGCAATGAAAAGGGGCATATTAAGACTAACTGCCTAAGGTTCTTAAGAATAATAATGCAAAGCCTGGAGAGGCGAAGAAGAGGAATGCTCGTGCCTTTCAAATAACTGCAAGAGAGGCTGTTAATGACGACAATGTCATAACAGGTACATTCCTCATTAACAATATTTATGCTAGAGTTCTTTTTGATTCGGGTGCAGATAGATCTTTTGTTGATCATAAGTTTAGTAAACTATTAAACCTGCCCTTAAGAACTTTAGATAAAACTTATGAGATAGAACTTGCTGATGGAAGTTTAGAAATAGCATTTTCCATTCTTGATGGATGCTCTATATCCATTAAGAATCATTCAATCCCTATCTCTCTTATGCCAACGAAATTGGCGGGGTTCGATGTTGTCTTAGGTATGGATAAGTTATCTCATAACTAAGCTCGCATCGCCTGTGATAAGAAACTCATCGAAATTAAAACCCCATCTAGTGAAATGATCACCATCCCCAGAGATTCACACTATGGATTGCCAGACAAGGTGTCATTATTTAAGGCATCCAAGTGTTTGAGAAAAGGTTGTGTCATCTACATGGCACAAGTCACTAAAAAATGAGCCTAAGCCAAATATTGAAGATTTATCAGTCATCTTAGAGTATCCCGATGTATTCCCAGAAGAATTACCAGGCCTACCTTCAAACAGGCAAGTGAAGTTCAAGATTGATATTATACCAGGGGCAGCACCCGTAGCTAGAGCTCCATATAGACTAGCACCAACCAAAATGAATGAGTTAAGAGTTCAATTGGATGAACTCTTGGAGAAAAGCTTTATTCAGCCTAGTTCGTCGCCTTGGGGAGCTCCTATCCTTTTTGTAAAGAAGAAAGACGGTTTAATGCGAATGTGCATCGACTACCGAGAGCTAAACAAGTTAACAATCAAGAATAGATATCCTCTGCACAGGATCAACGATTTATTCGACCAACTTCAAGGGGCTAGTTACTTCTCCAAGATCGATTTGAGATCAGGATATCATCAACTGAAGGTTAGGAGTGAAGATGTTGCTAAGACTGCCTTCAGGACCCGATACTGTCATTTTGAATTCTTGGTGATGTCTTTCGAGCTCACAAATGCACCTGCAGCATTCATGGATCTCATGAATAGAGTCTGCAAGCCACATCTAGATACGTTTGTCATTGTCTTCATAGACGACATACTTATTTATTCTCATAATCAAGTTGATCACGAGGAACATCTTAGGTGCATCTTAGAACTACTAAGACAAGAGAAGCTTTACGCAAAGTTCTCTAAGTGTGAGTTTTGGCTTAGAGAAGTCAAATTTCTTGGACATGTTGTAAGTGAGCATGGTATCCAAGTGGATCCCGCAAAAATTAAGGCCATAATGAATTGGGAAGTGCCCAAGACCCCATCGGGGATTTGTAGCTTCCTAGGATTGGCTAGATACTACAGGAGGTTCATTGAGAACTTTTCAAGAATAGCCACTCCTTTAACTACCTTAACCCGTAAGAATGTTAAGTATAATTGGGGTCCAAAGCAACAAGAATCTTTTGAGGTTCTTAAAACCAAGTTGAGCAATGCTCCTGTGTTATCACTACCTGAGGGTGTTGAAGACTTTGTTGTTTACTGTGATGCTTGGCACACCAGCATGGGCTGTGTACTAATGCAAAAAGGAAAAGTGATTGCCTATGCATCACGACAGTTAATGGTGCACGAAAGGAATTACACCACCCACGATTTAGAACTGGGTGCCGTCGTATTTGCACTAAAACTGTGGAGACATTACTTGTATGGCACAAAATGTAACATATACAAAGACTATAAAAGTCTCCAGCATATGTCCAATCAGAAAGAATTGAACATGCGACAACGCCTGTGGATGGAAACACTTAATGATTATGATTGCGAGATTCGCTACCATCCAGGAAAGGAAAATGTAGTTGTTGATGCCTTAAGTCGCAAGGAACGGGTTAAACCTAAAAGGATTAACGCCAAGAGCATTGAGCTCAGAAATAGCTTAAACGAGAAGCTACTAGATGCGCAAAAGCAAGCCCTATTAGAGGCTAATATCCTTAATGAGGGATTAGGCGGAGCTGTTGATCAGTTAGCGCCTGGAAAGGATGGAGTCCTTAGATTTAATGATAGAATTTGGGTTCCATTCTTTGGGGACTTAGGGATCTAATCCTCCAGGAAGCGCATAGTTCAAAATACTCAGTTTACCCGGGAGGTGATAAGATGTATCAAGATCTGAGAAAAGAATTATTGGTGGATGGGTTTGAAGAAATCCATAGCCACTTATGTAGCTAAGTGTCTGACGTGTTCGCAAGTTAAGGCCGAACATCAGAAGCCATCAGGACTTCTACAGCAATTGGGAATTCCCACCTGTAAATGGGAAATGGTAACGATGGACTTGATTACCAAGTTACCTAAGACCAAAAGTGGAAATGACACTATTTGGGTCATAGTGGATAGACTGACCAAGTCAGCACATTTCTTGCCAATTAAAGAAACGTATAATTCAGACAAATTGGCTAAGTTGTATGTGGACAAGATTGTGTCCCTACACGGTGTGCCGGTATCTATTGTATCTGACAGAGATACTAGATACACATCTCACTTTTGGAAAAAGTTTCCAACAATCATTAGGCACAAGATTAAATTTTAGTATGGCTTACCAACCGTAGACTGATGGTCAAAGTGAGCGTACTATCCAGACATTGGAAGACATCCAGACATTGGAAGACATGCTTAGGGCATGTGTAATTGATTTAGGTGGAAGTTGGGATGACCACTTACCCCTAATAGAATTATCCTACAATAATAGTTATCATACGAGCATCAAGGCTGCTCCTTTTGAGGCCTTATATGGGAGAAAATGTAGAACGCCCGTGTGTTGGGCAGAAGTTGGGGAAACCCAACTATCAGGACCAGAGATTGTCCTGGAGACCACGGAAAAGATTGTACAAATCCGTGATCGTCTCAAAGCTGTCAGGGACAGGCAGAAGAGTTTTGCTGATAAGAGGCGTAAACCTCTTAAGTTCCAAGTAGGGGACAAAGTCATGTTAAAAGTATCACCCTGGAAAGGTGTGATGCGCTTCGGAAAGAAGGGCAAGTTGAGCCCAAGATATATTGAACCATTCGAGATAGTCGAATGTGTCGGAACTGTAGCTTACAAGCTCAGATTGCCAGATGAGCTAAGTGGAATCCATGATGTATTCCACATATCTAACCTTAAGAAATGTCTAGCAGATGAGTCGCTAACAATGTCGCACAAGGATGTGCAAATTGATGAAAACCTGAAGTTCGTTAAGAAACCAATTTCGATCGACGATCGACAGGTTAAGAAGCTCCGAAGGAAAATGATACCTATAGCAAAGGTTAAGTGTGACGCCTTTAGAGGTCCCGAATATACATGGGAGGTTGAGTCCACTATGCGACAAAAGTACCCCCATCTTTTTGAATAAAATCTCAAGGTCGAGATTTCTTTTAAGGGGGTAAAGATGTAACACCCTGTAAAATTGTGTCCAATAGTATAGTGACACGTGTTGTATTTTAAATATAGTCTATTAAAGACCAATAAGGACTAAAGGCGTCAAAATGCTTAAACTGAGCCTCTGAGTGACGGTCCGATGTCAACATGCATAAATAACAGCTTCTGAGTGACTGATATGTCAACATGCTTAAATCATTAGCCCCTGAGTGAATGATATGTCAACATGCTTAAAACTTGGCCTCTGAGTGACTGATATGTCAACATGCCCAGCCTCTGAGTGGACATCCGAGTAAACATGCTTATAATAAGCCTCTGAGTGATCTTTTGCAAAGTCCTAACTCTCATACGTGCCATTTATGGACGAGAGGGTTCGAATCTGTAAATATATGAAATTTGGATAATGGAGGGATTAAAAGTGTCAACATGTTAAATTTATACCTCTAGGTGACCTTTTAACGAATCGAGAGCTCGACAAAGTCCGGGCATAATCCCTGGGTATGCCAAGTATTGGCTACGGAAGGCTAAAAGTGCCAAAGAGGTGTTTTAGAATGTTTTTAGAAGCTTTATAAAGTTAAGGGGCTAAAAGTGTCAAATTTGAAACTGGCCAATAGGCAGTCGCGGGCCGCGAGAAACCAGGCCTGGGTCTCTCGCAGGGCGCGAGAAAGGATCTACAGCATAAAGTTTTTCTTGGCTGCCACACAAAGCTCCAAAAACCATTTACTCAAAACCATGGCTTCCCAAACTGCTATGCCACGTTTTGGGACACTTGTAAGCTTCCTCTTACACCCCTAAACACCTGGCATCACCTCCTTTGAGTTCTCCAACTATAAATAGGTGCTTAAGTTCACCATTCCAACTTGCACCTTTCTCATTCACACACTCTTCTCCCTCCTCTGGAAGTTCCTAACTGAAAGGAGCATCCAACATAGTTCTTTTGCACCCTAGGAATCACTGGTAAGTGTTCCTTACTTGTGCATTTTCGTTTATAGGCTTTTATAGCCAAAAGTCAAGCGTTCTACGGAAAAAACGCTTTGACTTTCGGTTAAGACCATTATGGTCCAGCCATTGTTCGTAACGAACATGGCTAAGTGATTGTAATAAAGTAGGTGTTAATCCCTATAAAGGGCACCTCCTGAAGATCACGTTCACTAGACCAATTGACGGGTCAAAGTTATGATATTAAAAAGTCAAACAGGCCATTTTTCAGAAAAATCATAAATTGATCTTATATATGTTATGAAACCTGTATTGACGCTTAAAAAAGTTGGTAATAATTATTAGAACATGTTCGGCTCGTCAATTTCAGTTCTAGGGTCGGTTCGCAATCAAAAGTCGCGAAGTTTGACTTCTACTTGACTTTTCGTTTCTGACCCGATTTAGATTAGTTACCTACTGATCTAAAGTTGTATTATGATAGTATAATAATGTAGTATAACCCTCTGAGGTTATATTACATGATCATAATCAGAATCCAAGTTTATGCGCAAGTTCCACAATTATGCCATTTTTTACCAAAATGCCCTTTTTGCACAAATCAAGGTTTTAACGACAATGAACTTGAAAATAAGTTTCCCACTGATATAATATTCTAAGTAGGATTATTTGGGATGTTAAACCAAGTTAGAAACTGAGTTTTCAAGCAAGTCCTTAAACTATGTCGATAAATGACGATTTTAGCCCTTGTGGCTTATAAAATTGTATTAATCAAATCTTTTCAAGGTAAATCTTTTACCTACTATATGTTATATTTAATAACATATCTAAGACATTTTAATCTGACCTTAACGTCAGTTTTCATTAAACAACGCATAAAACGTCATTTTAAGACATAAGCGCCGTTTCGGCGCATAGTATGGTTTTAAACCATATTAATTGACCAAGACTTGTTACCTACTGTTTTTAAAACTTATTTTAAACATATTTACAGTAGGTACATGTTATAAACTCAGAATCCCAAATAATTTATAAACTTTGTGTAAAATGACCAAAATGCCCCTTCGGTGCATAGTTTGGTCATAAAAGATAAATTACACATATAATTGATATCCTACTGATATTATATCGCAAATAAAATATTTTTCCAGAATACTTAAGTTATAACATTAAATTATATTCAAGTTCCTTTTATACGCTATGAAATTACCGAAATGCCCTTATGAGACATAATTTCGTTTTAAAACCTTAACGGGCATAAGTTGATATCCTACTGATATTTTAACTTATTTAAAATATAATGGCATTTAGAACTTGTCCATCACTTATCCGGTTACCCATTATCGCTTATAAGCATACGATTGGTTATACGTAACTAGTTTACGGAATTTAACCGAAACGGGTTTAACCTTATCATTTAAGTTTCAAAATCCAGAATGTTTATAGTTTACCCATATTATGCAAGTTAAAGTACTTGTCGGGTTGAAACTACTTTCTATCCAATCATCGTTTAATCAAGCGTTATACGTTTTGATCATGTACACTGCTCGGTCTAAGTCTATGACTTAAATAAAGACCGTTTGTATTAATTGGTTAGCTTATGCCATAATGCAGACTAGAGCCTTGCCAGTAAATGCTATCTGCATTTTAGTACTTTTATATATGGCTGAGTTATTGAAATTAAAAGAAGACTAGCTCAGGTAAATACACTTGACTTATTTTCCCTATACGGGCTTGGGATACGGTAAACTATTACCGCTTGGTCAGAAATTGGATCAATCGACTGCCAGATTATGGCTAGTAAATCTGCATATTCTGTTTTAATCAATTTTGTTTGATAACTTAAACATCGGGGGTTAAGTTACCGTGTCCTGGATATCCTCGGCTCATTATATTAGTTAATGGCCACGACCTTCGCGTGGGGCGTAGGCATACACTTGACAGACGCTCAAATGCAAATTACCCAAGACATTGGGGATAACTCCTCTGTGAGTTCTAAGTGGTATGTATTTAATCATGTCTGAGTCTCTGTTCTGGGCCCTGTTTGTATGGACAACATGTGAATCTGTTAACAAGGTTACAAAGTAACTTTCCCAAGTTATAAAAGATTTGTGTCCTGTGCACTTAAATCTAATTTCTAAAATGTTTTCAAAATGAGTCAGTCGGGTGTAATTACCAGCGAAAGCTGACGTATCATCCAAAGACTAAACTGCAGGTACAATACGAAATAGGCCGGAAGCTGCCCTAAAGTCTGTTTTATATTCTTTATGTTACATTTTATGATCCGCATTTGGATCTTCTATTACGAGCCTGTATATTATTTTATTTCGAACATTTAGTTTGGAATAGTAATTTTACTCCAAGACTTCCGCTGTGCCGTGTTTAATTGACTATGATGTTATCAACTGACGTCACGATACTCCCCACCCGGGCCCACCGGTGTATGGATTTGGGTTGGAAATCCGGGGCATGACACGTTGATGTTGTAAGCTCTTCCTCTCGCTGGGTTTGCTTGATTTGCTTGGTTTACTGGGTTTACTTGAGCTTGGGCGTTAATGATATTAACCAACCTAGGGCACGTGTTTCTAAAGTGATAGGGTCACCACAACTAAAGCAAGCTCGAACATATGGAACTATGGGGTGTTGAGGTTGCTGACAGGGTTGGATCATGTTTTAGGTAGGGGTGAAGCTTGGTTTTGAGGAGTGTGGCAAGTTTTACTTAGATGACCATAATGGCCCACAATTTGGCCACAATCGACAGGGCATGGTGGGTTGATGGTGATAAAAGCAGGTGTTGGATTAAGGGTGAGGACCAATGTAAGGTTTCCGATTTTGGTATGCAGAGTTGGGTGTCACTTGGATGATTGGGATAGCTTGGAGAGGTACAGCTTGTGGAGTTGGTTGACTGGTTTGTATGACAACGAAATTTTGCCCGTCTCGCTTTCTATTGGTAGTGAGTTGAGAAGAGATTCAGCTTGGGTTGGGTTTGAGGTTTCGGTTGATGTTTTATCTTTCTTCTTCTCATCCTTAAAATATCCATTCCTAATGTGGTTTTCGGTGAGTTCGGTAGCTAGCTCCATTGATGCTTCCAAAGTTGCAGGTGTAGTACTCATCACAGGGTCCTGAATCTTCGAAGGAAGACCCCGAATGTAGTGCTCGATCAGACGGTAGAGAGGGGTGAAACAATTTGGAACCATTTGATTCAACTTGAGGAATCTCTTGTTATAGGTTATGTGATCTCCCTCTTTTTTCTTTAAGGAATAGAACTCATCCTCTAGTTTCTTAATTTCACTTCTTGGACAGAAACGTCTAGTCATAAGCTCTCAATTCTTCCCAAGTTAGGGCTACAGCAGCTTCGGCGCCTCGTCTGCCCTTCTCAGCATTCCACCACGTGAGTGCTACTCCATACAAGCGTCCAATAGCATAGCACACTTTGCGGTCGTTAGGACAATCACAGTTGAGGAAAGTACTTTCACTTTGCGGTCCTTCGTACTTTGGAGGGTCACATGAGTTGAAGTGCTTGTAGGTGCACTTGGTGGTGTTTGGGGGAGGATTAGCAACATTTTGACCCCCTTGATTGATTGGGTGGATGGGATTGGCTGCAAGGGCTTGTTGGACTTGAACTACGATGTCGGGAAGTACGGCGGCCATTTGTTGAGCGATTTGAGCAGCCATGCACTCGCGGGATTTTCCAGATCTCCTACCTCTACAAGAGTGACTAGAAGACATCTACAAGGAATACGTAACGAGAGTATGAGTTTGACATATAGGTGTCATGTGTCATACTTAGAAATGAGCATTCACAAAACAAATGAAGAAAATAAATTTGATGCATCCATAGGATGTCTTGGGCTTTGCTCATGTTTGGGCCCCCATATGTCCTCATACCTTGCCTTGGTAGTCATGTGGGCCCCATGACTACTGGGCTCTAGTAGGATTCACATTGATGTTGGCCTGTTAACACTCGCACCACTGGAATGAAAATCGTAAAAACATGATTTGCAAGGTATAAGGTCGAAGGGTGTCTAGGTGTAGACACAGTGACAACTCAAAGTGGGGTTAGTTCACACGACGTTTGGTGTGGCATGCTTTGGCCTAATAGGCCTTTCGTACTCTCATCGTTAATCCCCAGGTAGGCTAACTAGTCCGTTATATTGGATTTATACGAATGCCAACCTAGACAGGACGCTTCGACTACCGGTACTCGTACCCTTCCAGTTACTACATGCCCGTCGTAGAACTCACTTTGATGAGATTGAAAAACGAAACCATCACAAAATCTTGAATAAAGAAAATATGAGAATGAATTAAATATGTGAGAAACGTGCGTGATGAATGTATATGTAAGCATGTTATGTTTGACAATATGTATAACTCATTAAGTATCACACAAAATGATAGTGGAAGTGCTTGCATGTATTTGTGTGTGGAATAAATATGAAACAAATAAATATCATGAGTTTGTATGTAACCAAATAACATATAAGTAATTAAAATCTAATCGACCATAGTATAGGCTCAAAGGGTCTAATAACCTATCCTATATCCCTATAGTCAAAACCTCTGATACCAATCTGTCACACCCTGACCCGCAGCGGAAATGGTAGTCGGGGCATGATTGGGTTTTCATCAAAGCTCATGTCATTTACTATAATAAAGTTTCATATTTATTATTTCCAATTTTAAGGAGAAATTACAACAATCATACAAGCACAACAACATTCATGAACTCTTTATTTTTCTTCTAATGCAAATTCCTATGTGTTCCTTGCTTCAACTTATCCACATGTATCATGTGTAAAAATAGGATTTTGCGCAAACAAAAGTTGGCGAGTGAATCTCGTTTAAACATTTGAAAGAATTAGTTATATTGGTTATTTAAATAAAAGTGTGCGTAAACCAAATATGAATACACGCATATGTAAATCTAATCACAAACCACATAATATCAATCAATGTACACACAAACATGACAAATGATGAACAATGAGATCAAGGCTCAATCAAACGGAGATGATCTAATGAGGCGCGCGATGCTCAACTCGTATCCAACGAGGAACTGATGGGCCTAAGGTGAATGATTGCATGCAACTTGACAAAAAATGTAAACACATAACGCAACAAATAACATTACATAACACGCTAGATCATATAATGGTAGTAGCACAAATGTTTGAATAAATGAAATATGTAAACGACACATGATACACCCTAAAACATGAATAAAAAGGGGAATTTGTAAGGATTCACTCACAGTGGGTGCGTTTCTTGGAATTGATAGCGATAGCGCACGGTTTAGGATTTAACCACGAAAGAAACTAACCTAAGTAATAACGTAATAAATCAATAAGTAAACAAATTTTATTTGGAATTAATATTTTCAATTAGCGCTTTTTATTAGACTTTTAGATTTATTTTTGTGGTGATAATACAATTTTTAAACTTTAAAAATCTTATTTTTTAAGCATTTTTAAATGGTTTTAATAATAATAATAATGAAATAAATAAAATAAAAATTAACAAAAAATGTTGACCTTGTCAGGTCTGACCGACTCTGACCGGTCGGATCTCACTTAATTTTGGCAGCGTCGAGGTTCGAACTCGTGACCTCTCGTATATGTGCACACAACTCTACCAACTGAGCTACGTGTCTAACCCGAAATAATCTGGATTTTATTTATATATATATATATATATATATATATATATATATATATATACTAACTAGGTTCATTTATATTTTGCTTATATTAAAAAGGTTTTATAAATGGTCGAACCGGTGTCAGTGAGCCGGATCGAGTGCACACAGCCCAACCAGTTGGGCTGTGTGTCTAACCCATTATAACACCGAATTATATTAAATTTATACCCTTAGTGATTCATGTTATATATAAGTAAAAAGGTTGGGTTTAATTAAGGAAAATCGGACCATATCTGAGACTCAAACCCGGGACCATATGTTTCAAATGCACACAGTCCACCACTGGACTGTGTATCTAACCCAGTGTATTTACCGGTTTTAAATTCATTTATAAACTGAACCTAGTTCATCTTCTTTGTTATGATACACAGAACCTTAATCCGACTGATTTTTTTGAGTTAATCACTACTTTTTAAACAACTATAGATAAAATTGAAAGTAAAAAAAGAATTAAGTGACATGATATACCGAACAGAGGCACATTCGAAACTCCGACTTGCAAGATTTTCTCCGGCGACGATCCGGTCAACTAAGAATGATTCTGGCGAAGTGAAGATTTGAGAATAGAGAGTATTTGCGAGTATGTGTATTCTAGTTGTGATCAAAAGGTCTTATTTATAGTGTGGGATAATGATTCGATCAAGCTTGCGTCTTTAAAGATTTCGGTTACGAGGATTGATTGTCGCGAAACTTATGTAACCGATCTAATCATGATGAGTGGGTTTAATTGCCAGTTTTGAAATCGGTTTCATCTTGTAATTGCAGAGATTTGAAGCTTTGATTGATTTCCAGATTTATTGCGCCTGTTACAGGCGGTTTCTCTTTTTAATAACAGATCAGAAGTAGTAAGTATATAACTATTATTGATCTCGGTTCTTAACAGATGTGGTGCGTGTGGTGTGGTGGTGTGTGCTGTGTATGGATTCAATGGGGACCCGGGTTCGAAACCCGGCTGCCCCTTTGTATTTATTACTTCCTTATTAATAATAATCCTTATTCATCAATATTATTATTACTTTTTATCTATTTAATATTTTAACTATTTGATTTATAATTTAATAACTGGGATTAAATACGCAACGTGACTTCAAATTAAATACTTGAATTATTTAACGAAGCGGGTTTTGGAACCCGTTTTACTACGGATCTTACACACTGGTTGTGTTAGTGTGTAGGTATTTACAGGTGCATCCATACTAGTGGCTCTCACAGGCTATCACCATTGGCATTTGATCCGGAGATCGAATGAACTTTGTGACGAAACATGGTATTGCTATGCGAAAACAAAATTAGTGGTTCACCAACAACACCTACAACACCAATTTCACCAATTAACACCATGGATCAATTACCTACCACTACAAGCCAAACATCACCATCCACACCTTCCCCAATTCCTACCACCCAACCTACTTCAACACATGAAGTCAACCCCACCAATACCACATCAATGTTTCCACCATTCTCATCTTTTTTCCCGACTGCCAGTCAATCATCCTCTACCCAACGACCATTACCAAGTCAATTTCCACCAAGTTCAACCGTTGTTCATACCTCCTCTACATTTCAACCACCAACCCAACCGGGTTTCCCTTATCCATCCTCTCAGTTTATACAATCTTCGGGTGTAGGAGGAGATGGGTTTGATGACGAGTATGAAGCAGAATTTGGAGGTTACGAAGAAGAGGGTTACTATTATGGAGGAGATGGAGGTAACTTGACTCGCACAATGAGAATATCGACCTTACGTCTATTGCGGAGCTTATGGCTAACGTGGTTCCTAAGTGAGACCTTAGGGCCGATTCCACATAAGGTGGTTGCCTTTCCCGCGGATGCGGAGATGCCTGGCTTCGGTAGTGACGAAGAGGCGGAGGTGGTAGCCTTGGACGACAACTCTAATAGTGGCACGAGGTCCCTGTGACCCATATTAATCATTAATAACGACACTCTTGTCTAGACAAGGAAGGTGAAGCACTCATCTTGAAGGTGCCGGTCCAGTTGATATTGTTGCAAATTCTCTCTATTTCTAAAAATGTCTAACGACGTGCCTTTCGCGAGTAATGTCAAGGGACGATATCATGTAGACCAATAACGAAGGTCCCTTATATGTTGAAGGTATGTAGACAATAGCGTCCTCTCTATCTTATTGATCGTCGTCTTTGAACGGTAGAACACTAGGGTGACCATGCAAGGCAATTTATTATTACGGGGGCCCACGTAATAATAACTTGCAGTGGATGAGAATCCTGGTGGGCTATGCGGGTCAAGTTAAAGATCACTACTCATTTGAAATTGTAAGGTTGTTCGAGTTTCTATCTAGTGGGACACTAACCGGGGTGGTTGCTATAATACCCTACGATACAGAAACACCACACGTATTTGTTCGCATCTAACATTCGATCTATATACGAGTCAATTAAGACTAGTCATCTAAACAAACAAAAATAAACTGGTAGGCCACCCAAGGAGGATACTTCCTCAAAGGTCTAGAGTTCTTTTACATGGGTTGGTTCCATGGTGTCTATGGTACCTCATCTAATTTATTGAAAAGAGTTTACACTAAACTCTGTCGTGTGACATTTGTCTTATTCCAAGGGAGGGTATGGCACGAGCCATGCTTCAACACCCTCATTGCATTCTATTCGATATCAATCGAAATTATAACAACCTAGCTGGAGCTCGTGGAGCTCAAGAGATATCAATGTATTCATCACACGGGTTGGTGTGGCGAAGGATTTTTTCCTACTTTGGACGATCGAAGTCCACCAAGAAGTATGGAATACATGCTATAAGATTGGAGACGACGGTTTGGTTTCTCCTCCTCAATGAGTGATTTCCTTTCCAATCAGACATATGGCCGATACACGCAAAAGGTACCACGAATCTTGGATTGTTGTTATTCACGTTGTCATTGTCTCAAACATGTATGAACAATGCAATCTTGAGGTTTCCATGACCGATGGCATTCTTTATTCTTAGGCACATGGTAGACTATATGTATCCAAATATATGTCTAACTTCTTTTAATCTTGGGTATTAAGAAGAAACATGGCGCCAAAAAGGAAGGTTACACCCGAAAGGGGTTAGTTAATCCCTGACTTACTGGCTAAGCCGAACTAGAGTCCTTATGGAAGGACATAAGGTTATACCCGAAGACGCGATCATACAAGGTCTTAAATTCTGAGGCCTTCCCAGACGGTAAGCCTCCAGACCTCATTGGTGCGAGAGGGCGGTAGGTTAGGTCCGCTAAGTAAAGACAACATCGGTTAGCAAAGTTAGTAAATGCACTCCAGAGTAAACGATTAGGTAAATAGAGAGTCTCCTGCTGAATGCAGCATTAACTTGGTGAAAGCCTCAAGTAGAAACTTTAAGGAGTGATACTACAACGAGGTCATCATGAACTCAAAAATCTTACGCGAGAAGGTATGACTTGATGTCTGGAATTCCAAGGGTAGAAACGGGATCCTAGAACTCGATCATGATTGCAGCCAACGTTGTTGGTTACACACGACGCTTTCACGATCTCTCCAGGGTTGTTCCATACTTGGGAACACCTTAAATCAAACGCATTGAGTGTTACATTTGGGGTTTAGCTTCTAAAAACCAAAACATGACCACATTATCCCACCCTACCTTCATCACTCAAACAGTAACTCTCGCAGCTAGTCTCACCAAGGATGCGGTGAGAGTGAGAATTATCAAAGAAAGGTGCGGAAAGGAAGGAAATGCATGTGGAACCTACTAGCGACAGGAGGCGAAGATACTCACCCCTTAAGGCAGGATCGAGAGTGAGTAACAAACGAAAGGGAACTCCCGTGATGATAGAAACGAAGGCCACTTCAAGCATGAACACCTTAAGAATGAATCAGGCAAGCGAATTAAAGTATGAGTGAGCAGAACTATGGATACCCCACAAGATCCTCATGTCGTCATGCGTACGTTCTACTCTACATTCATTACGTGTCAATTCTTTTGATACCAACACCGAGCTTAGCTAGTGCCTACCGATGTTAAGCTTATACTCGAATTAGAGTCTTTTAAATTAGACACGTTAGCAAGTTAGCTAATGGAGAATTAACGTTAGACTCGTCTCATCGATATGAATCCAATGATATATAATGTCCAAAAGAAAAAAAATTCCTAAAAATCACACGATTCTAACCGTGCAATCGGTTTGTAAAATTGTTTAAGGATCAATTTCTGTGTACCAAAATGTTTATTACTCAGCCGGTTAACTTTCTACCTTTTCGAGCTCAACTCGGAACAGTACCCAATTCGAAAAAAATAGTCCGAGATGGTAATCCGAACTATCCGAGATGGTAATCCGAACTATCCGAGATGGGAATTCGTTTGAAATGAGGTATCCAAGATGTAATTCGGATCTGAGATGGTCCAAAATCAAAACCAAAGTTCTAAGATGCACTGTTTTGATCCCTGAGTCATGAGGATCATTAAAAGGTCACCGACACGTTTCCTGTCAACCAACATCTTGCATCCATCTTGTTTAATACCTGTGTTGATTTTAGTTCATCTCCATAGAATTCAAAATATACTTGACCTAGAGTCAAATAAGATAGACGTCCCCTCATTCTATAGGATTTGCCAACGGTAAATTAGTCAAGTCAGGGGAAGTTATAAAAGGATGCGCTTTGGAACTTGGAGAACGAGAATTTAATGTCGATCTTTTACCCGTTTATATGGGTTGTTACGATGTAGCTTTTGGCATAGACTTGTTGACGTATAACCGAGCGGAATAGGTTGTCCTGAGAAAACTATTCGCATCCCCCTATCAGACGAAGAAACATTGTACACAGAGAGAAGCACAAGACGCCCTTACGAATCATTAATTACAAGAAGGTCAGAAGTGCCTACAGAAAGGTTACATAGCCTTTCTAACTCATGTAGTCGACAAGGAAACCGAGGAGCCAAAATTGGAGGAAATAACCGTTGTGAAGGAATTCCCTCGAAGTCTTTCCATCAGACTTGTCTGGATTACCTCCGCAATGACATGTCAACTTTCGCATTGATTTGATGCCAGGAGTAGCACCATTAGTGAAGCCTCCATACTGATTAGCTCCGTCATAAATGCAAAGACTATCTACACGACTTCAAAAGTTGTTAGACAAAGGATGCATAAGACCGAATTTCTCACCTTCGGGAGCTCCGGTGTTGTTTGTGAAAAAGAAGGAAGGAACCTTCTGAGTGTGCATCGACTACCAGGAACTAAACAAGTTAACCATCAAGAATCGGTACCCATTACAAAGAATCGATGATCTGTTCGATCAATTACAAGGGTTGAGTTTTTATCCAAAGATGGATTTAAGATCCGGGTATCATCAGTTAAGAATCCAAGAGGAAAGTATTCCTAAGACGGCGTTTAGGACCCACTACGGGCATTATGAGTTCCTTGATTATGCCTTTTAGTCTAACAAACGCCCTGCAGTAGTAGTGGATTTGATTAATCGGGTATGTACGCCATACCTCGACAAGTTCGTGATCGTTTTTATAGATGACATATTGATATACTCACAAACCGAGGAACAACACGGTCAACACCTGAGAACTATATTGGAGTTGCTGAAGAAGGAGCAATTATACACCAAGTTCTCGAAATGCGAATTTTGGATTCATGAGGTGCAATTCCTTGGTCACGTGGTGAACGAGAACGGAATACATGTTGACCCTTGGAAAATCGAGGCTATAAAGAATTGGACCACGCCAAGAACCCCCACGGAAATACGACAATCCTAGGTTTAGCGGGATATTACAGAAGATTTATTGAGAACTTCTCAAAAGTTGCTCAACCGCTAACCTCGCTTACACAAAAGGACGAAAACTTTGACTGTGAGAAAAACAGGAATCGACGTTTCAAATACTAAAACAAAAATTATGTAAGGCACCGATATTATCACTCCCAGACGGTACCGATGACGTTGTGGTGTACTGTGATGCATCGCATCAAGGCTTGGGTTGCGTGTTAATGCAACGTGAAAAAGTCATCGCGTACGCGTCACGTCAGTTGAAAGTTCATGAAAAGAATTATACCACACATGGCCTAGAATTAGGCGCAGTGGTATTTGCCTTGAGGATCTGGCATCATTATTTATATGGCACTAAGTGTACCATATTCACGGAATCCTAAAAGTCTTCAACACATATTCAATCAAAAGGAACTGAATATGCGCCAACGACGATGGGTGGAACTGTTGAATGACTATGATTGTGAGATCAAGTATCACCCAGGCAAGGCAAATGTTGTGGCAGATGCCTTGAACAGGAAAGAACGAGTCAAAACATTACGGGTGCGAGCTTTAGAAATGACAATCCAGACGAACTTCACAACTCGAGTGCGCGAAGCACAACAAGAAGCGTTGAAACCAGAAAACATTCCAGTGGAATCATTAAGGGGAATGGAAAAACAACCAGAACTAAACAAGGATGGAACTTTATATTTCATGGGAAGGATCTGGATTCCCTATTATGGTGAGTTGCGAGACTTGGTGCTTGATGAAGCACACAAGTCTAAGTACTCGATACACCCAGGTTCGGACAAAATGTACCGGGATCTGAGAGAATATTATTGGTGGCCTAATCTCAAGGGAGATATTGCGACCTATGTTGGGAAATGCCTAACTTGTGGAAAGGTCAAGGCCGAATACCAGAAGCCATCCGGGTTATTACAACAACCGGAGATCCCGGTCTGGAAGTGGGAACAGGAATCAATGGATTTCATTACAAAATTACCCCGGACCTCTCGAGGTCATGACATGATCTGGGTTACATTTATTGGTTAACTAAATCAGCTCACTTTTTACCATCCGCGAGAAAGACAGTACGGAAAAGCTAACTGAATTGTACCTAAAGGAAATTGTGGCACATCATTGTGTGCCAATCTCGATTATCTCTGATAGAGATGGTCGCTTTGTGTCACGGATATGGCAATCATTTCAAGATTCATTTGGTTCTCGTTTGGATTTAAGCACAACCTTTCACCCGCAGACCGATGGTCAAAGCGAGCGAACCATCCAAACATTAGAAGACATGCTTCGAGCCTGTGTGATGGATTTGGGCGGAAACTGGGATACTCATTTACCGTTGGTAGAGTTTTCCTACAATAACAGTTATCACACCAGTATCAAGGCCGCGCCATTCGAATCACTATATGGACGAAAGTGCCGATCGCCATTATGTTGGGCAGAGGTCGGTGACAGACAACTTATTGGTCCCGAACTAGTATAAGAGACCACAGACAAGATATTTAAGATCCGTGAGCGTATCAAAACGGCCCGAAATAGAAAAAAGAGCTACGCAGATCGAAGACGCAAACCATTATTTTTCGAGGTGGGAGACAAAGTATTGTTAAAAGTCTCACCTTGGAAAGGCGTAGCTAGATTCGGGAAGCGCGGAAAGCTCAACCCAAGATATGTCAGACCTTTCGAAATTCTGGTAAAGATTGGTAGAGTGGCCTATAAGTTAAAACTGCCAGAGGAACTCAATAACGTGCATGACACATTTCATGTGTCCAATCTGAAGAAGAGTCCGACTAATGACACAGTTATCATTCCAGCGGATGAGATTCATATTGATGACAAATTACAAACCAAAGAACTAGTGGAAGTCATGGACTGGATGGTCCAAAAGACAAGAAGAAGCAAAATCAAACTGGTGAAGGTTCGCTGGAATTCGCGTCAATGCCTAGAGTATACGTAGGAGCGTGAAGATCAAATCAAGTCAAAATACCCCCACCTGTTCTAGAAGACTCCTTCAGTGGATGCCTCAAGCTGAATTTCGGAACGAAATTCTTTTTAACAGGGGGAGTATGTGACAAATGGCAAATAACCGGTAATTCCGTACAATTCAATCACTAATTTGATATTATAACCTCATGCATATATTCATAATTTAATTTCATAACTGAGTCGTACGTCATTAGGGCAAGTAAATATGATCATAACATATACTAGTTTATGTTACGACGTGAAAGAAACCAAAACAATGCCCTAAAAGTGTTGGTAGAAAGTGCTGGACGCACTAAATGCGGTGACGCTAACCGTGTCGATAAATCCGCTAAAACGAATCAGAACAAGGAATAACGGCATGTTAATGCCATATCTGAGTCCGTATATAAATTAAAACGCTTATTTGAGACTATCACAATAATACATAACTTTCCGGTATAACGCCTATATTGCAAAATTGTCCTTTTCGACCAAAAAGGCGACAAATGTCGATTTATTCGCAAGACTATTTCGGAGGATTCCAGATGTAAGGATAAGAATAAAACAATGTTAAACATCCTAAAACAATGTAAGAATAATAAGAATGCCCAAAAGACATCATTTCCGGTCATTCGTCGGACAATGCACAATTCGACCGGAAAGCGGCCGATTGTCGAAACGACGAATATTTTAGTGGCCGATAGCCTCATCCGGATAGCCTCATCCGGGCATCTAGTGAACTAGTTAAGCCTCACTTGGAACTCGGAATCCATTCAACTAACATGAGGTCACGGAAACACAACTTTCGGAAAAGTTCGACGGCGGAGCATAAAAGTGCCGATATCGATCTTACGAAAGACATTTCAGCCATCCTAACTCATCGTATATTCGTCTAGCGAACTAGTCATGCATATTTTTGGATCGGAAATGCACTAAGTAGACACCATATTAATTGTGGTGGTCATAAACAAAAGCTTCCGGTACTAAATAAATAGTTTCGTTTATTAGCGATTATTACGACGATGAGCAATCTAGCGACGTATCCGTCATCCGAAACTTATATTGGAGGGTCATGTGGACCAAATACCATGTAACTACACCCTAAACTCTACTCTTATGCTTAAGATGCTAGATCATTAACCCTAATCACTATACTTAGTTAAATGACCAAAATATCTACATTTTTAACATGTGTAAAAATTAAAAGTTACACTTTACCCCCTCCAATTCACGGCTACAAGTGGGCCCCATGCCACTTGATTTTGTTGAAAAATCAAAGATTAGGAGTATGGTGTTTAGAGATTTGATGGAACTTGAAAAATGATGGAAATATATAATAACTTCACAAGATTACTTATCATTTTCACAACCAAAAAAAATTGCAACATTTTCCCCTTCTTGTCTCCCCTACCTCACGACTCCACCATCACCACCATACACCACCATTGTGCCACCCAAAAAACACCACATTTTATACATCTTAAAGCCTAATCAAGTCTACTAAAGAAGCTAGCAAGGATGAAGATCATTTGGGCCTCCTAAAGAGCTTCATTTTCTTCCATAATCATCAAGAAACTTGTGCACCCTTTGTAAGCTAAACTCATCCATAATCTAGATTATTTTTATGCTCAGATTATTAGTGTACAAGTTGATCATCTTGAAATTCAAGAAAATATAAACCAAAAATCCTAACTCACAACATAATAATAACACTAGATATTGTTTATTTTGTGTTAATTACATGCTTATATGATAGTTAGTTAAGATGTTGAAGTTGTTTATGTTATAAGTATGATATAAAAGTTGGATGATCTTGCATGGTTAAGTATAAAAATGAAGATTTAAACATGATAAGGTTTAAATCTAAACAAGATCATCAACTACATCATCTATGAAAAATACTACAACTTAAAGATAATTTTTATGCATATGAATGATTTTATAAGAAGTAAACACTTGTATTTAAGTTGTAATCACCTTAAAAATGTGTAGTAATCAAGGGGTTAAATGCATGGACTTGGTTAAATAACATGATAAAAGTAGTGCTTTGAAATGGTTAATAAATATTAAAAACCCACTTGATTTACTAGGATTTTAAACCATAAAAAGTCATGGATGATGATAGTTTGATTATGTAGAATAAATATTGATCGATTGTTGATGATGATTATGAGCTTAAACAGGTTTTAAATGCGTTTTTAAAACGTGGAAAACGCCATAGTTTAGGAGAAACTATGGTGAAATTTTATAAATTCTAATCGCGATTAAGACATGCTTAGTGGGGTGATTTGTGGGACTAAATGCAATTAGTAACTTAAATCATCATTAAGTAGACTCTAATGACAAGGGTTATCCCTAAATAGCCAAGTGTTTAACAAAGTTATAAATATATATTATAAGTAAAAATAAATGCTTTTTACAAATATATATTTTTACTTGGAAAATAATACAAGTATATATTTATACATTTGTTACCAATAAATTTGTATGTATACATGTGTGTATTATATGTGTATGTATTAGAAACTTAGGGTATTCACAATAAAAATACCCCACCGTATACAAAATATGAACACTTGATCAATACACCAAGTCTTGGTGACATAACAAATGTATTCAAGAAAAGCGTCGAAACAATAAATCGGACAATCGAAACGATGCGAACAATAGGCGAACACTCAAGATTACATCGTCGCGTCAACGACCAACGGGTGAACCGCCGGCAAAAAGGTCATTACAACAACGGGCGATTCTCGACGAAAACGAACATGTAATGAACGACGCCGACGACGAGTCTAAATCTATATTTAGACATTCAACATATATATATGTTATCTAAGTCAAAATCCGGAAAGTTAAAAATATAAAAAGCTAGAAAATTATAAGTAAATACTTATAAGAAAATGGGCTTTATAAATAAATGTGGGCTAGGCCCAAATTGTAAAAGTCTTGGACAAGGCCCAAATTCCATAATATTTATGGACAAGGGCCAAAACTAATAAAAGACAAAAAGATATAAACTACATGGGCTAGGCCCAAAGATACAAAAACATGGGCTAGGCCCAATGACATAAATTACATGGGCTAGGCCCAATGACAAGAAAACATGGGCTAGGCCCAAAGACATTAAATACATGGGCTAGGCCCTATGATATAAATTATGTGGGCTAGGCCCAATGATTAAGAAAACATGGGCTAGGCCCAAAGACATAGATGACATGGGCTAGGCCCAATGACAAGAAAACATGGGCTAGACCCAAAGACATATATGACATGGGCGAGGCCCAATGACAAGAAAACATGGGCTAGGCTCAATGACATATGAAGGGCAAGGCCCAGTTCACACATGATTTGGAAACAATAATATATATATATATATATATGTATGTATATGTATGTACATATATGTATATATATGTATGTATATGTATGTATATACATATATATACATACATATATACACATATATACATATATGTACATACATATACATACATATATATATATTTAAGAAATATATATAACAATATTAATCGAACAAACAAACTACCAACACTATGATAACATTTTAAGTCATTCAGTTATAACAAAGGAATACATAACAAGAATTCAAGATGAACAACGAGTACAAGGTCCATTGAGACCTAGGTGTCTAATGAAACCAATACGCATGTAGGTTACATATGTTGCGGACGCCGATCGATAAATAGTACAACTTAACGGAACGCAAAAATTATGAGTTCATGTCCCTCCTTTCAATTATTTCAAGTTTTGTTTTAAACTATCGAGGGGAAACACATGTTATGTCAAAACAGTATGTTAAGCTATGGGTTAGTAGATAACAGATCACTGTGCGTAAGTAGGATGATGACAATAGTAACCATTAATCACTTAGTAACGAAGGTGCAAAAGAAGTAGATCTATTGAGTTTGAGACCCGCTCCACTCCTGGTTGGTATACCCTTTGGAGCCCTTTTGTGATCCCAATGATGTCAAAGTAGTCTCGGTTTGGTTACTTACTTATGGCACAAGTAAGTCAGGGTGCTCACGACACACTGATAGATCCTTAAATAACTCATTGATGCTAATAACATACTTGGATTTCAATACAGGATTTCAAGGATGACATTTTGATACGAAAACATTAAACTACATGAACTCGCCAAGATTATGTTGACTTTTTATAATTGCATGTATTTCAGGACGCAAGACTTGAGCTGGTGATGGGATCCGAGTATGGGATTTGTTAAGACAATGATGCACCACTTTTTGGAGGGTTTGCCTTTTATATCCCAACTTCGTATGGGTATATAGGGGTCGAAGCCTCATTATGAAATTGTGATGAAAACAATATCTTATTTTGGAACAATGTGTTTTAAACTATGATTGTAAGTGGTAATCTGAAACGGATAACAATGTGATTTCACTTTTATAAGTTGTAAATGTATAATGAAACTAGTAATGGCATGACATTGTTGTTATTTAATATTGTTTACTAAATTGGATGCAATGATTACCTAATAGTCACACACTTGCGCTTCCGCTACGACCGGGGTGTGACATTTAAATCATCCCTGGCCACTGTAGCTTACGGTGACCAACGTAGCTTACGGTGGCCCCACTGGGGCTTGTGGTCCGCCGTAAGGCAATTATAACACGGGATTTAAGACCAACCAACCAAATTCTGCATAAGTTTCAGCCACAATTTCCTATCTTCTTCTTCCCAATTTCCTCTCAAGAACACACCTCTAAACCTACACCAATCCTTCAATTTTTCACCATTGCAAGAGACTTTTTGGTCAATCATGACTAAAATTTCGCAAGGATTCTGAATTTGTGCTTACAATTGGAAGATCCAACGTTTGGGTGATCAATTTTGAATATTTTAGTCCGAAAATTTTAGCGTTTTGGTGGGTTTTTGTTAATTCTAAAGTATCTTGTGATCTTTTCTTCTACAAGGTTAAGGTATGCACTTTCTTACATTATTGTTGCATTGTAGAATTGTAAGTGCTAGGATATCATGATTCCATGCTTGCTTATAGTTGATTATATTGATGTCACACCCCGACCCGCAGCGGAAAAGGTGATCGGGGCATGATTGGGTTATCATCAAAGCTCATGACATTTATTAAGCGTTTCATATTCATTAATACAAATTAAATGGAATTTTACAATAAATGTTACAACATGATCTAACTAACAATCTAAACTTCTTTGTTCTCTTCTAAGGCATATCCTATGTTTTCCTTGCTTCAACCTGTACACCTATATCATGTGTAAAAGGGTTTTTGGATCAACATAATGTTGGCGAGTGAATCCTATGGAAAACATTTGAACAAATTTATTTAAATTGATTATGAAATATGTGCACAACCAAACATGAGTAAAAATAGATGTAATCTTAATCAACAATCATAAGATATTAAATGACACACACATGAACAATATTGGAACAATTAGAAGCACGCGATGCTCAACTCGTCTCTCACGAGGAACTGAGGGGCCTAATGAATGAATTGCATAATCATGATAATATGAATGACACAACTACAAATAATATAAACTCAATGATACACACATGAACAAAAATGGAACATTTAGAGGCACGCGATGCTCAACTCGTCCTTCACGAGGAACTGAGGGGCCTAATTATTGAGTTCCATATAATTTGACAAAAAGGAATTAAGTAATCACAATAATATAAACAATCTAAGTTTAAGTCATGATGTGGTATGGCACAAGTTTAAATAAATAAGTTAATTATTTTCATAACACATGACACACCCCAAAACGTGTAATTTAAAAGGGGGATTCACTCACAGTGGGTGCGTTCGGTTGATGATGTTGAATGCACGCGAAGTGGTTTTAACCACGAGTGAGTTTAACCTAGAATAATCGCATTATGGTTTGGTAAGTAAACGGATTTTATTAATCTATTTTAGTAGGATTGTTGGGTGTATTTTTGTGAGTTTGAGGCTATTTTCTAACCTTAAAAATGTTATTTTTAAGTATTTTTAATTGATTTTTAATTAAAATAATTAAATAAAAATAATAAATAAGTTGATTTTAGTTATACTTATAATATAACGAATACATCGTCTTCTTCATCAAGGTATAACCAGAGAAAGACGACTGACTGGTTCAAGGTTTTTATCGGTTTATTATTGTGTTTCAGTTCATTACGGTGAGATAAATGTGAAAAGAAAAGAAATTGGGCGGAGAGGTATACCGACTGGACCCTCTGTTTTCCGGCAGAACTCCGGCGACAGTAATAAGCTCCGGCGTCAGGTGTCTTGCAGCAGCGAGTCCCCAGAAGGTTTGAAGAAGGTATGGGTGACTTCGGTATAAGTTTAAAAGGTTTAGTGAGGTTCAGAAATAAGGAAATCGGTTTTCCGGCGACGAACAGAAAAGTTCCGGCGAGGGAGTTTTCGCCGAGAAAGAGTGTGGTTTTGAGCGAAAAGGTTTGCAGAGGTTCGAGGGGATATTTATAGGGCAAATTATCGATGGACTTGGTCTGATTTCCGACTGGATTCGTCGGTTATGAAACTCCGGCGGTTATAACTTTGGTCGCGGACTCAGACATCGGTTATAACCGATGTCTTAGTAAATGTTTACGTTAAAATGGAAAGAAACGTTAAGTTTCGCGAGATTACCGGGATTTCCGACGACTTCAACTTTTGGGCGCCGGTTTTGAATTCGGAATGTTATGATATCAATTAAATGATCTTAATGTTTAACAAAAGACATCAGTGGCGCAGTGGTTTGTGTGTTGAGTGATAAGTTGTTGGCTGACTCGGTACTGACCCGAGTTCGAAACCCGGCAGGGACCAAGTATTTTTATTTTGCGATTTTTAATAGTTTTTCAAAAACTAATTATATATTCCCGTATAATAATTGATTATGTATCGTTTAAAATTATTTTGAGCAATTAATTTGCAACGAAAATTTTAACTGACTGTTCGGTTGATAAACGGAGCGGGTTTGGTAAATCCGTTTTTTACGGATGTTACAATTGAGATGAGTGTGATAGGTTTTTGAATGAGTATGGTTATGGAAACTAAGTTATTTGATAAAAATATGATGTTTGGGCAAAATTTTCTAAACTTGGGAAATGTTGTTCAAATTTTTACAAATGATGAACGTATGATATAGCTTGTTTTCATAACCATAGTGATAAGCAAGTGTGGGGGTAATGTGGGATATTGAGAAGGGAATAATTTGGGTTCATTATTTCTATGCTTTGCAAAACTAATATGGGAAGTAAAGAAAAAGAAAAGGTGGAATCTTCGAGTAATCCAGCGCAAAGAAAAAGACGGTTAGTGTTGCAAAGGGATATAGTGGAAGAGCACGAGGAAGAAGTGCCAGATCGAGGTCCTAAACCAAGGTGGACATCTGGTCCTCTACACGATCAGCCGGAGGAATGGCAAGCTGAATAATTCAATGATCAAATCAATAAACTAGCCCAACAGAAGAAAGCTTTTATATGTGAAAAAGTGGTTCGAGAAGCAGATTTTGGGCCGTTTGGGTCACTGAAAAGTTTCGAGCATTAGGTTGAGAAGCGGCGTTGAAATGTTATGACTATGAAGGGACGAATCTATATGATGCTGAAATTCAAGAGTGGATGGCCACTCTAAGGTGTCCTTCATTTAAGGGTGCGTCGAAGATGAGGTTGATCGGAACTGTGAACGGTATTGACGTGGAGATGTCATTCGAAACATTGCGGAGGGTGGCAAAGTTTGACAGCAAACCGGTAAATCAATATATGCTTCCAAGGTTGGAGGATTTATACTTTGAGCCTGAAAAGCATCCTCGGTGGAACACGATGTTGGATTCTATTTTTGCCGGGTACCACTCACAGGAAGCTTTACCGCAAAAATTTAACAATTGAAGGGAAGTTGATGCTAGCAATTTGTTTGCAGAATGTTATCCCAAGGCGGGGTGACAAAACGGAGGTTCGGTGCCTGGAAGTGCCGGTGCTTTATGCTTTGTTAACCGGGGCCCCATTGTTTTCATTTCAATTTTTTGTGCTTAATAATGTGTGGATTAGTAGAAACAGTGATCAGCGGAAGATTATTCCGCATTGTCGACTAGTCACATCACTTTTGAAAATGTATGGGATAATTGGGGCGGATGACAAGGGGTCGTATAAGAAGTTCAAGCCGTTTGATATCAAGCAATTAGGGGCTGGGTGGAAATACACAGAATCTGAGAGATACCACAAGCTGAAGAGTGAGGGGCAGAGATGCAGAGTGTTGAAGGCTGATGCACGACCGTTAAGATCGGGGGAGGAGGATGAACCCGAAAGTGAAGAAGAGGGCCCGAGTGGTGATGAAGACTATATGGATGATCCATATGTCGCCCCTATGAATGTGGATCAAGGGGGCTCAAGTAGTGGTCCTGCTGGGGGTTTCTTTGACTTTTCAAGATATCCTTATGAGCCAAACTAGGCTCATGAAGGAACGATACAAGAGGTGATTGAGAGTCAACGGCCTTTGATGTTTGATAGCTGGAGTGGGGCTGAAAGAACATTTTTTGATCATCAGACGTTTATGGGTGCAAGTATGGAGCATGTGTTAAGGCACAATTTCGATCGCCAAGAATCTTGGAACCGTACCCATGCTTATGCATTTCAAGAAGAAATAAATAATCAGTACATTGATAATCAAAACTGGCGTGTGCATGCTGATTGGCATGCGGGGCGACCAGTGGTTGTGGACCCACCGCCAGTGGACTACTCGACCCTGCCACCCTATGATGGTAGCGCTTCTTATCCGATGCCACTGATGCATCATTCGTAGTGGGTGGATCCTCGTTATGGTCAGCAGCAGCAGCAGCAGGGCACTGGGCTGCAAGAAGGAGGAAGTGGTACTGGAAGTGGCAAGTTTGCATTCGGTGAGTTTTCGGAGATGATGACTTCCATCTTCGGACCCCCTCAGCCGCGTTATTATTAATCAGGTGGTGTTCTTTCCTTGTACAGTTTTGTAGACATTATTGTGTTTTGTTTTGTTTATGGTTGGGAGAGAAGGTGGCGTATTGTGATTGAGAGTCATGTTATGGGTTGGTGGCATTTTGGTGGTGTTTTATGTGTTTAAAAAAAGAATGTTGGGATTTGAGTATTTGAGCTGAAGGTGAAGTTGAGTAACTGAGTGATCGTCTCAAAACCATACATTGGGGTCAATGTATCCTAAGTGTGGGGATGAGGGAAATTTTTGGGATTTTAAAAATTTTTGAACCAAACCAAACAATTGTCAAATTTGAGTATTTTACCTTAATTCCCATGACACATCGGTATACCTTTTTGTCCTTTCTTGGTGAGTTTTTGGGCCACAAGGATACTTTATAAAAATTAATTCTTCGGTTGAGTGGCAGTGTGTGTTTTGTGTTAATAGAACTTGGGTAATATATGCTTGTCGAAACCTAAGTGTAACATTCTTGTGAATATGATAAGGGCATTTAGGTAGCCTCGTCTGGATGAGTGTTCAGTGTGGGTTTTTGGGGGGTTGGACCTCATAAGTTAAATATATGAGCTTGGTAGTGAGAGGGATGGGGGTTTGGACATTAGTAGCCAAAATTTGAGCTTTCAACCATTCAGTTGTTACCCAAGCCTATGTCCTACAAAAATTCTACCTATTAATTGACCCGGTTTAAGAGTTTAGTTTAGTTTGATATTGTTATGTATGTGTTCTTTCTTTGAATATTTGTAGTTAAAAAAAAGAGAAAGAAAAATAAAGAGAAATGAAAAAGAGAAGGAGAAGTTAGTTGTATAAATAGTGTTGGTTATTTTTGTTTGTTGTAATAATACACCGGGTCAATTCAATGAGCTACATGCATATACTCCCACCAATTCTCACCCTTACACATAGCCTTGTTACAACCCGAAAATCCTTTTGATTTGTAAGCATGTTAGGCAGTTTGTAGGTGGAGACTTGAATATTATCCAAGCTTATTGTCACACAATCACACACTAGCATTGAGGGATCTAGCATAATCTTACTAGTACATATTTGCCACCGAGAAGAGAGTTATTGTGAGTGGTGTGTTATGTGGTATGATGGTAAATTGACAATTAAATGACATGTTTGTGTTTGATTTTTATTATGATCACTTTTATGCTTGAAAACGTTTGTGATGTTTTGCTTGGGACAAGTAACGTCTAAGTGTGAGGATGTGACGTATGGTCTACTGGAGAACCCGTAAGTGCGTTAAAACGATTCACATTCCACGTTTAAATGGGCTAATTGCTATGATTTGATATCTATGGTGTATATAGCTTTGCAGGTACCGAAGAGCATAAACAAGTTAGTTTAACGCGCTTTATCGGGAGCTTGTAATTGGCTAGTTGAAGATGAGGACTCAAGGAATTGATGAATGGGCAAAAGGAGAAATTCTGATGTCCACGGTAAGCTACGGTGGGCACCGTAGCTTACGGTGGTGTCTGGCATTTTCAAGCACCATAAGACAGGCCTCAACACCGTAAGGGAATTTTTGCCCACCGTAAGCTACAGTGGGCACCGTAGCTTATGGTGGTGAGCTGCGAGAAATGTGTAACTGCCATTTTAACTCGGTTTTTGAAAGGTTTTTGGGAATCCCAATCATTAGAAACATTTTGGCAGAGCTTAGAGGCAAAATTTGGTGTTCTTGTGGGTTCTAAACAATTTCTAAACATTTACTTTTGTGTTGTTGATTCCTATGAACATTACAACTGAAGGTGTGATGATTTGCAAGACCATGAGTTGCTAAACTCATTGTGATCATCCTAGGTGGAAGGTTTGCTTGAACAATTGTGTTTTGATTTCTAATTTCTAGAATAATAGACTTGCAATATTTGAAGTTTGTTATGGTGTTTGGATATTTGTTGGTAAGTTGTTGATTGATGTTTTAATCCTTGCTTTAATCGTACGTTTTTGGTATCATTGACAATCGAGATATCACAGGAAGGTTTAAGGGTTAGATATTAGTTAATTGGTCATCGGGTAAGAACCTCGCATTGTAGTAATCCGAGTACTTAGTTCCCTTTTATCACGAAAAATTAATCAAACACGAGTCATGTCTATGTGACTCTTTCTAGTTGAATTCGAAACACAAGCGTTAATCGAAACCAGAAACTTAGGATGGTTACTTGCTTCTAATTTGTTAAAACAACCAATATTTGAATTGAAATTTAGTTTAATTTCAAAACCAAATCACCAAAAATCTTGAATTCATTTCTTGCATTAGATAAAGTAGTCAATTTAGTATAAACCTTAGATAGCACATATTCCACAATCTCCATGTGTTTGATACCCACTTACCGCTATCTTTTAGTAGTAATTGGATTAAATTTACGTGAGACATTGACATCACGTTAGAGGGTGAGGCCGGAGATGAAGACGATGAAACGAAATTGAAGGGGATCGTTGTTGATTGGTTGGTGTTGATGGATTTGGTGGTTGTCGTTCGTTTTCAGATGAAGGGGATCCGTGGTTGTCTTAGGTGGGTGCGGTGGTGGCATCATATGGTGGTGTTGGTGAAGAGTGTGGTGGTGGCGACATTTGGTGGTAGTAGGTGAATATAGAGAGAGGTGGTTGTCTTAGGTAGGTGCGGTGGTGGCTGGTGGTCAGCGGCAGGTTGGTTGAGATGGTTCTCTTAGAGAGAGAGAGTAGATATATATATATATATAGAGAGAGAGAGAGAGGCATAGTGTGTGTGTTTTGTTTGATTTTTATATTTTAATAAAAGTGCTAAATAAGTAATTCAGATGGACTTAACGGAGAAAACTAATCCCATCCACTCCAAGGACCATACGAGTAACAAAAAGTAAACCAAAGGGAGCACTGGTGTAATTTCCAAAAGTTGAGGATAATAGGTGTTACTTTACAATACCATATGGACTATCCGAGCATTTTACTCTTAATTAAAACAAGGCAGAAGCGGTTAATTGTTGTCCAGGTCAAGTAGTAAAGGAGGAGGCGGTGATAGGAGTTGAACACTTAGGATTAAATGTTGATCAGTTCTGTTACTATGTAATGGAAACATGTAAATAATACTTGTTACAGGAAACATGTCAGTAGATAATCCAGTGATTGATGCATACAACGACGTACACATGATAGTCAGCTTGATCTGGTTCTCATTTAGGATGTATGTTACTGATGGTAGTTCCGAATTCTTTAGAGTTGAAGAATTCGTAATATGGAGAGAGTTAGGAGGTCAAATATATGTGATGTTATGATTATTGTCTAACCTAAAACCCTCTCTAATCATCTACTTAAATACACCCAAGGGGAAACCTTATTAGTTAATAGGGGTAAATCGGTTCATCAACAATTACCAACTAATATATTATAAGGTTTTAAAATATTTTTTATCTATATTATATAGTTGATAACGATGACTATTAGATTAAATACATATAAATACTTACTTAGTCTTAAATTCTCCCACTTAGCCGAATAATCATTTATTATGAGTATTAGATTAGTCTCGTCAGAAGTTATCACTCATTTTAGCTTTAAACCAAGAATCGTAGGAGAAAAATACAACCGTTGAGTTATCATTTAACTCAGGACCCCCATTAATCATACTTCACCCTCAATATAAAACCTAACTGTTATTATCAACATCAGTAAGCACTTTAAACGTTTGATTTGTATTTGTATTTGTCTATATGGCATTATACCGAGAAAACATATGTTAGAGACAAAAATCAAAACTGAGAAAATTTCATAAATTAAAACATAAGTAAGTACAATATACAATTAAATAAGGGTTTAGTAACTCCCATATTTAAAACATGTTCTTCGAAAACTTTATGTAGAAGACCTTTAGTCATCGGATCCGCAAGCATATTTTTAGTACTTATATACTCAAAACAAACATTGTTTCCCTCTACTCGTTCACGTACGAACAAATACTTTGTATCGAGATATAAACCAGCTCCACTCGAACTATTATTGCTCGAGAAACTAACGGCAGCTGACTTATCACAGTAAAGCTTCAATGGTCTAGAAATGGAATTAATGATTTTGAGTCCAGTGATTAGATTCTTAAACAACATTTTATGACATGTTGCATTATAAACAACAATGTATTCTGCCATCATTATGAAAGTTGTGGTTAACTGTTGTTTATAACTCTTCCATGAAATGGGTCCGCCTGCTAACATAAAGATATAGCCCAAAGTGGATTTCTTGGTCATCTTTGCATTTGGCAAAGTTAGAATCAGAATAGCCTACCAGTTCTAAATGATCACTTCTTGTATAAGTCGATTTATAATCTTTCATCCCTTGCAGAAATCGAAATACTTTCTTACCTACTTTCCAGTCATCTAGGTCAGGACTAGTTTGATAATGGCCTAGCATTCCAGCAATACAAGCGATATCTGAGCGAGTACAGACTTGGGCATACATCAGGCTCCCAGCATTTTAAGGTCCAAGTGAGGATTTTTGTTGAACTTTGTAAACATGTTCATCTTTGCTTTGTTTTTTGAATATTTTCACACCAAACCAAGTCATCAACAAACTTCCATGTTTAAGGCCTTGTGTTAAGGTTTTGTTCCAGAAACATTAAGGTTCATATGCCTTTTTTTAAGTTCATGTAAGTTTCTAGGTAATCTCAAGTCACAAAGTGAGTAAACCTACACCAAGCCCCCAATCTCGCAATGTTGGAAGTACTCGTCTAAGTGATACCTCACTTGGTTACTTAGCAAATAGATAGTTTAATTATATACTTCATACTTGTATTCATGGCCATTCGAATCATCTATGTTGGTGATTTTGTGCAATGATGAAAATCTTGAGGTTAGTGGATTACTCTACCTCTAATGCATGATAAATACTTGATTATGTAAATAATAATAACCTATGTATATACATATCCAAACCATAATATCAGCCAAATTCATATTTTAATGTTATGGGTTAAGCTGGAGAATATCTTAATCTTAGATTCCTTATTTTAGGCTTCTAATGATTGTTAACACTCATGAAAAACACAAACTAAAAATAATGTCCAAATAAGTCTCTAAGTAAGATATGTTTTATGTAATTTCATATACATAAATTTCATTGACATTCCAAACTCCAAATCATCATGCTTGTAACATTTGTCAAAAACGGGTTTTCCAAACCCGCTCCGTTTGTAATTGAATATCAAGTTATAAATGTCTCGTTGCGTATTTATGTCCATTTTAATTTTTTAATGATGCATAATTAATAAACAAACTAAACTATAAAAGTTATAATTGATAAAAAGTAAAAATAAAATAATTAAAAAGAAAATGAGGCTGCCGGGACTCGAACCCGGGTCAGCCGGAAAGAACTCCAAAGACTTAACACACACACACATAACCACTCCGCCACTTGTTGTTTTCTGTCAACTCTAGGAAACAAATAAATCTTATAGACAATCATGAAGCGACCTAATTACGCTAACTGTAACCGAAATCGGTCACCAAACGTCCAAAAACGTTTGATTGATCGCGGTTTACTGAGTTTAACCGATGCACCGACACCTTCAATCAAGTTTGCTTTGAATGAACTTAAATTCGAGAATGGATCGGTTTTAATAACCGAAAACTTTCAATTCCTGAATTACTTCAATCAAAGACCCCTCTCGCGACTCAAACACACTCTACAAAGTTCCAATTACATTTTCGCACAACTTTCAGTCCGCCGGAGAAGCTTTTTGGACTCGCCGGACTTTCACCGGAAAACCGTATTTTCCATCAAATCAGTAAGTCTCGCAATTCTTTCGTTGTCTATCAGTTGTTAAGCTGTTACTAACTCCAACCCTTCAATCGGAATCAATTTCAGACGATGATATCGGATAACTCACTCTCGCCGGAAAACTTCTGAAATCCTTATCTTCAGCTGTAAAACGGTATAGACATTCAAACCTTCTGTTAACTCTTGTGTAGTACTTCAATTCCACAATTAGCTAATCAAAACGGTTAATTTGTTCGCTCAGTTGAAGTTCAAAAAAAAGAGCCGACGCCTTGCCGGAATTCTGAGATAAA
The DNA here is from genome assembly GCA_947069175.1 of Scalesia atractyloides. NCBI lineage: Eukaryota > Viridiplantae > Streptophyta > Magnoliopsida > Asterales > Asteraceae > Scalesia > Scalesia atractyloides. Next base: position 1,286,884 of record CAMTDV010000116.1, on the reverse strand, counting down.
TCATTCCTCCGGTATGTTTACTTCCAACACCGTCTCTGCCATTTCATTTTAGTCTTATGAATGTTTGTTAATCGTTTTAAAGCAAGAAACAGTTGAGTAAATAGTTGCCTGTAAATTTAGCGAAGAAGATGAAGTGTGATAACATTATAAGATTAATTAAAATCGGTATTATAAACGGGTTAGACACACAGTCCAGCGGTGGACTGTGTGCACACACATATCACACGCTGCGAGTTCGATCCTTGATACACACACACACCCTCTGTAATTAAAATGTTATTTTTTTAACTAAACCGGATGAACTTACATTAGATGTTAAGTATAATAAAAATCTATATATTAACCAAGTTAGACACACAGTCCAGCGGTGGACTGTGTGTAACGTTAAAGCACAGGTCCCGGGTTCGATACCTGTTAACGGCACCGGTTCTATGATTTAAAACATTTTTGAAAATAAAAGAATTTTAAATAAACTGAGTTAGTATATAAATATAATTAAAAACAGAATTATTTCAGATTAGACACATAGCTCAGTTGGTAGAGCTGCGTGCACGCGAACGGGAGGTCTCGGGTTCGAGCCTCACCCGGCGCATACAGTTACACAATAAAACCGGTCAACAAGTCAAAGTCAATAGTCAACGGTCAACGCAAAAGTCAACATATTTTTATATTTTTATTTATTTAATTTAATTTAAAAATCAATTAAAAATACTTAAAAATAATGTTTTTAATGATAGGAAATAGCCTTAAACTCACAAAAATATACCTAAAAATCCTATTAAAATTATTAATAAAATCCACTCATTTACTATATCTTCCGTTATTATTTAGGTTAGTTAATACTCGTTGTTCAATCCTTTAAACTCGTGCGCACCTCATCATCTTCAACCAAACGCACCCAATGTGAGTGAATCTTTACAAATTCCCCGTTTTAATCACGTTTTTGGGGTGTATCATGTGTCTTACCATTTATTATATTTAAATCATTGTGCATACATCATATCATGAACAAATGTGTATTCAGTTTGTTTCAACTGTTGTGTGGTTATTGTTTGGATTTAATTTATTATTTTCAGTACATGCAATTTCATAGGCCGCCGCTCCCCATTACATTATGAGTGTTGAGCATGTTCCCCATTACATTATGAGCGTGAACCTGGCGTGCCAACATACGATCGGCTCCGTTTGATTGAGCCTTGATCGCGCAGACATTTATCATTTTCAGTACATGCAATACGATCGGCTCCGTTTGTTTGAGCCTTGATCGCACAGACATTTATCATTTTCAGTACATACATTCATCATATGCCATTCGTTCCCCATTTATGTTATTGTATGTTATTGTATGTTATAGTTTGTGGTTGTTATTGCTACTGTTTGATTATTTACATTTGCTCACTTATGATTATTGCACAATTTTTCCTTGATAAAATAACAAGAAAATCAATAATAAATGTTTATCTAACAAGGTTCACTCGCCAACTTATGTTGACCCAAAAACCCCCATTTTTACACATGATACAGGTGAACCAGCTGCAGCAAGAAACACATAGGATTGGCCTAGAAGAATAAACTGGTTTAGAGCTTGGATTGTTTAGTTGGTTATTTTCTTTGTATTTGTATGGACATGTTTGGATTATTGAGAATGTAATTTTGACTTTAATAAATATGAAACATATTAGTAAATATCATGAGCTTTGGTGATAACCCAATTATGCCCCGACTCTTATTCCGCTGCGGGTCGGGGTGTGACAGATTGGTATCAGAGCCAGGTTATAGGGATATAGGATAGGTTATTAGACCCTTAGAGCCTATACTATAGTTGATTAGAGATTTTTAAGATTTTTGTGTGTTACATGCCAAATTTCATGATGTTTATATGTTTTATGTTAAATGTTACATTCAATGTTATGCAAGCATGTTTATAAGTATATATTATCATATAATGCCAATCATGAATCATATTCTCATAACATATCATATCCATGAAAGCACAAATCACATCATTTTCATGATTTTTTTACAATGATTTTTGTATTTTCAAATCTCATCAAAGTGAGTTCTCATGACGGGCATGTAGTAACTGGAAGGGTACAAGTACCGGTAGTCGAAACGTCCTGTCTAGGTTGGCATTCGTATAAATCCAAAATAAAGGACCAGTTTGCCTACCTGGGGACTAACGATGAGAGTACGAAGTACCTATTAGGCCAAAGCATGCTATACCAAACGTCGTGTGAGCTAACCCCACTTTGAGTTGTCATTGTGTCTACACCTGGACACATTCCGACCATACATCTCGTAAACATATTTTGTGGTTTGCATTCGGGTGATGCGAGTGTTAAATCGCCAATACTAATGTGAATCCTACCAAGCCAATAGTCATGCGGGCCCACATGACTATACAGGTGAAGGTATGGGAGACATTTGAGGCCCAACATGAGCAAACCCAAGACATCCTATGGATGTAATTGCATTATTGATATTTATGTTATTTTCATTTTCTTTAAGACACATGACACCTAAAAAGACTCCATAAACTCACAATCTTCTTATGTATGTTACTGTAGATGTCGGCTAGACAACAACGAGGGGGTAAAAGATCAGGAAGGCCTCACGAATGCTTGGCAGCACAAATCGCGAAACAAATGGCCGCGGTGCTTCCTGACATTGTGGTTCAAGTAAAACAAGCTCTCGCCACAAATCCCACTAATCCTCCCCAGCAAGACGACCAGAACATCGGCAACCCTCCTACCAGCAAGTGCTCATATAAACATTTCAAGTCTTGCGATCCTCCTAAATTTGAAGGGACCGAAGGTGTCACTGCACTCCTCCACTGGTTTGAGGAAATGGAAAACACCTTCCTCAACTGCGATTGTCCCGAGGATCGCAAGGTACGATACGCAACCGGGAGACTATTTGGGATAGCTCTTACCCGGTGGAATACTGAAAAGGGTAAGAGGGGAATTGATGATGCAATGGCCTTAACGTGGGAGGAGTTAAGGGAAATCATGACGAGGCGATTCTGTCCTAGGAGTGAGATTAAAAAGTTGGAGGACGAATTTCATTCTTTGAAGCAAAAGGAGGGTGATCATACTTCCTACAACAAGAGGTTCTTAGAGTTGAACCAAATGGTCCCTAACTTGTTTACCCCAGTTTACCGCTTAATTGAGCATTATATTCGAGGTCTTCCCTCGAAAATTCAAGATTCAGTTCTCAGCTCTTCACCAGCAACACTTGAAGCTGCTATGGAACTAGCGACTGAACTGACCGAGAATCGAATTCGCAACGGTAAGTTTAAAGAGGAGAAGAAGAAAGCCCTCGTTGAGGGCCAAACATCAAACCATTCCACCTCCTCCTCTAAGTTTGCTAACAAGAGGAAGCGTAATACCAGAAACTTCGCTGTTACACAAACTAATTTCCCTATCCCTGCTGCACCCATTACCCAAGTCGCCCCTTCACCTGCACCATACAAAAGACCATACTCTGGCCCATTACCAAAATGCAACCGTTGCCAATACCACCACTTTCCTGATCATCCCTGTCAGCATTGCACCGGCTGTGGTCGCGCAGGTCATACTGTTCAAACATGTCGCATACCTCAGCGAACGAACCGCCACCAGCTTTCAACCCAAACCCACCAACAAATAATGGGTCAAGCCCAACAACCCCTACTATTACCACCTACCAAACATTTAGCCCAAACATACTACCAACCCAACTATCCCATGGTACAACCTATGCGGGCTTGCTACAATTGTGGAGATCCAAGCCACTTTAGAAACACTTGTCCAAGGTTGGTGAACATTATTCATGCTCAAGCCCAAGCCAACCCAGTGAATCAAGCTAACCAAGCTCCTCCACCTGCAAGAGGAAGAGCTTTCAACATCAACGCTAATCAGGCTAGAGCTGACGGCAATGTGGTTAACGGTACGTTCCTTATCAATGGTAGTTATACATCCATGTTGTTTGATACTGGCGCGGATAAAAGTTTTGTGTCCTTAGAGTTTGAACCCATCCTAAACCAAAATCGTGATAAGCTCATGGAATCCATAACAGTAGAAGTTGCTGACGGGAAACCGGTCTCATTAAACTCTATTATACGCAATTGTACTCTCACCTTAATCGACCACGACTTTCCAGTTGACCTCATTCCTATGAAGTTGGGAAGCTTTGACATTATAATTGGTATGGACTGGCTCAGCCAACATCAGGCGGAAGTTGTATGCCACGAAAAGATTATACGCATTCCTCTTTCAAACGGTCAGACTCTACGAATCTTTGGAGAAACCTCGTTGAAAGGGCTTAGATTAATGTCCTGTCTTCAAGCTCAAAAATATCTTCGCAAAATTATGTCGCATTTTTAACCCATGTCGTCAAAAAGGGAACTATGGAGAAGAAACTTGAAGACATCCCAGTAGTAGAAGATTTCCCGCAAGTATTTCCTGACGACATTTCAGGACTTCCTCCAGTAAGAGAAGTCGAATTCCGTATTGATCTTATACCTGGTGCTACACCAGTTGCAGAGTCTCCTTATAGGTTAGCCCCCTCTGAAATGCAAGAGCTAGCCAGTCAATTGCAAGAGTTGACTGACAAAGGATTCATACGTCCTAGCTCCTCGCCTTGGGGTGCACCTGTCCTTTTTGTGAAGAAGAAAGATGGATCGTTTCGCATGTGCATCGACTACAGAGAACTCAACAAGTTAACGATCAAGAATCGTTATCCATTACCTCGCATTGATGATCTTCTTGACCAACTTCAAGGCGCCAGCTGTTTTTCAAAAATCGACCTTCGATCTGGTTATCATCAACTTAGAGTACATGAAGAAGACGTCCCAAAGACTGCTTTCCGAACTCGTTATGGTCATTATGAATTCATGGTCATGCCATTTGGTTTAACCAACGCTCCAGCTGTCTTCATGGATCTAATGAACAGAGTCTGCAAACCCTATCTCGATCGTTTTGTTATATTCTTCATCGACGACATCCTCATTTATTCAAAGTCTAAGTCTGATCATGAGCGACATCTTCGACTCATCCTTACACTCCTAGAGAATGAAAAGCTTTACGCCAAATTCTCCAAATGCGAATTTTGGTTAAAAGAGGTACAATTCCTTGGGCATGTAGTCAATGACAAGGGAATACATGTCGACTCCTCAAAGATCAAAGCGGTACAAGAATGGCAAGCGCCACGTACACCAACTGAAGTAAGATCTTTTCTTGGTTTGGCTGGTTATTATCGTCGTTTCGTTTCAAACTTCTCACGCATTGATGTACCACTCACGGCTTTAACTCATAAGGGAAAACCTTTCATATGGGGACCTAAGCAAGAAGAAGCCTTCCAAACCCTTAAACAAAAACTCTGTGATGCACCAATCCTCACTCTGCCTGAAGGTTGTGATGATTTCGTGGTTTATTGCGACGCGTCAGGGCAAGGATTAGGCTGTGTCCTAATGCAAAGAGGAAAGGTTATAGCTTATGCTTCGAGACAACTCAAGATTCATGAGAAGAACTACACCACCCATGACCTAGAACTTGGAGCCGTTGTGTTCGCTCTTAAGATATGGAGACATTATCTCCACGGTACTAAGTGTGAAATATACACTGACCACAAGAGTCTTCAACATATCTTCAATCAAAAGGAGTTAAACATGAGGCAACGAAGATGGGTCGAACTGCTAAATGACTACGATTGTGAAATTCGGTACCACCCTTGCAAGGCAAATGTGGTGGCTGATGCACTCAGTCGAAAGGGTTATGCGAACTCCATTCATCTTCTATGTTCGCAAATCATAACTGACATTAAAGATCAAATTCGAGAAGCCCAACATGTTTCAGTAACGGAGGATGATGTACGAAAGGAGCTGTCCTGTGGAGCTGAACTTAAAATTGAAACTAAATCTGACGGTATTCTGTACTATTTAGATCGCATATAGATTCCTGACCACAACAACCGTCGTGAACTTCTTATGAAAGAGGCTCACAAAACACGATACTCTATACACCCAGGAGCCGATAAGATGTATCAAGACCTTCGATACACCTATTGGTGGCCTGGAATGAAAAAGGATATTGCTGTTTTTGTTTCCAAGTGCCTTACATGTTCCAAGGTGAAAGTTGAACACCAAAGACCCTCAGGACTTCTGGTCCAACCTGAAATACCTGTATGGAAGTGGGAAAACATAACCATGGACTTCATTACCGGGTTACCTCGCACTTCTGGTGGGTATGACACTATATGGATAATCATTGACCGACTTACAAAATCAGCTCACTTTATTCCTATCCGCGAAGATTTCAAGAACGAAAAGCTAGCTCGTATTTATATCAGCGAAATCGTAAGCCGACATGGTGTACCGTTAAGCATTATTTCAGATCGTGATGGTTGTTTCACTTCACGAACATGGCAAGCAGTACAAGCCGCTTTGGGTACGCGATTAGATCTCAGTACCGCCTATCATCCTCAAACTGATGGACAATCTGAACGCACCATTCAAACTCTTGAAGATATGCTTCGAGCATGCGTCATAGACTTCAAGGAAATTGGGACGCTCATCTACCATTAGTTGAATTTTCGTACAACAACAGCTATCATTCAAGTATCGGCATGGCACCTTTTGAAGCTTTATATGGTCGTAAGTGCCGATCTCCAGTATGTTGGCACGAAATTGGGGAAGCTCAAATCACTGGTCCAGAATTGATTCAAGAAACCACAGACAAGATCCATCAAATTCGAAACAATCTTCTAGCGGATCAAAGTCGTTAAAAGAGTTATGCAGATAAACGACGGAAGCTTTTGGAGTTTAACATTGGTGATCATGTACTTTTAAAAGTATCACCGTGGAAGGGAGTAGTTCGTTTTGGTCAAAAAGGCAAGCTAGCACCACGCTACGTAGGACCTTTCAAGATACTCGAAAGAGTAGGACCTGTAGCATACAAGCTTGATCTACCAGAAGAACTCAACAGGATTCATCCCACATTCCACGTATCAAACTTGAAGAAGTGCCTCGCTGATGAAAACCTCCACATTCCTCTGGAAGATATTCAGATTGATGAATCTATGCATTTTATTGAAAGACCAGTAGAGATCATGGACTTCGGAGAAAAACGTCTACGACGAAGTCGCATTCCAATTGTTAGGGTACGCTGGGAGTCGAAACGGGGACCTGAGTTTACTTGGGAACGTGAAGACTCAATGCGCGAAAAATACCCGCATCTTTTTCCTACTACTACTTAAATTTCGGGACGAAATTCCTAAAAGTAGGGGATACTGTAACATTTGTCAAAAACGGGTTTTCCAAACCCGCTCTGTTTGTAATCGAATATCAAGTTATAAATCTCTCGTTGCGTATTTATGTCCATTTTAATTTTTTAATGATGCATAATTAATAAACAAACTAAACTATAAAAGTTATAATTGATAAAAAGTAAAAATAAAATAATTAAAAGAAAATGAGGCTGCCGGGACTCGAACCCGGGTCAGCCGGAAAGAACTCCAAAGACTTAACACACACACACATAACCACTCCGCCACTTGTTATTTTCTGTCAACTCTAGGAAACAAATAAATCTTATAGACAATCATGAAGCGACCTGATTACGCTAACTGTACCCGAAATCGGTCACCAAACGTCCAAAAACGTTTGATTGATCGCGGTTTACTGAGTTTAACCGATGCACCGACACCTTCAATCAAGTTTGCTTTGAATGAACTTAAATTCGAGAATGGATCAGTTTTAATAACCGAAAACTTTTAATTCCTGAATTACTTCAATCAAAGACCCCTCTCGCGACTCAAACACACTCTGCAAACTTCCAATTACATTTTCGCACAACTTTCAGTCCGCCGGAGAAGCTTTTTGGACTCGCCGGACTTTCGCCGGAAAACCGTATTTTCCATCAAATCAGTAAGTCTCGCAATTCTTTCATTGTCTATCAGTTGTTAAGCTGTTACTAACTCCAACCCTTCAATCGGAATCAATTTCAGACGACGATATCGGATAACTCACTCTCGCCGGAAAACTTCTGAAAATCCTTATCTTCAGCTGTAAAACGGTATAGACATTCAAACCTTCTGTTAACTCTTGTGTAGTACTTCAATTCCACAATTAGCTAATCAAAACGGTTAATTTGTTCGCTCAGTTGAAGTTCATAAAAACAGAGCCGACACCTTGCCGGAATTCTGAGATAAATCATTCCTCCGGTATGTTTACTTCCAACACCGTCTCTGCCATTTCATTTTAGTCTTATGAATGTTTGTTAATCGTTTTAAAGCAAGAAACAGTTGAGTAAATAGTTGCCTGTAAATTTAGCGAAGAAGATGAAGTGTGATAACATTATAAGATTAATTAAAATCGGTATTATAAACGGGTTAGGCACACAGTCCAGCGGTGGACTGTGTGCACACACATATCACACGCCACGAGTTCGATCCTTGATACACACACACACCCTCTGTAATTAAAATGTTATTTTTTTAACTGAACTGGATGAACTTACATTAGATGTTAAGTATAATAAAAATCTATATATTAACCAAGTTAGACACACAGTCCAGCGGTGGACTGTGTGTAACGTTAAAGCACAGGTCCCTGGTTCGAGACCTGTTAACGGCACCGGTTCGATGATTTAAAACATTTTTGAAAATAAAAGAATTTTGAATAAACTGAGTTAGTATATAAATATAATTAAAAACAGAATTATTTCAGGTTAGACACGTAGCTCAGTTGGTAGAGCTGCGTGCACGCGAACGGGAGGTCTCGGGTTCGAGCCTCACCCGGCGCATACAGTTACACAATAAAACCGGTCAACAAGTCAAAGTCAATAGTCAACGGTCAACGCAAAAGTCAACATATTTTTATATTTTTATTTATTTAATTTAATTTAAAAATCAATTAAAAATACTTAAAAATAATGTTTTTAATGATAGGAAATAGCCTTAAACTCACAAAAATATACCTAAAAATCCTATTAAAATTATTAATAAAATCCACTCATTTACTATATCTTCCGTTATTATTTAGGTGAGTTAATACTCGTTGTTCAATCCTTCAAACTCGTGAGCACCTCATCATCTTCAACCAAACGCACCCAATGTGAGTGAATCTTTACAAATTCCCCGTTTTAATCACGTTTTTGGGGTGTATCATGTGTCTTACCATTTATTATATTTAAATCATTGTGCATACATCATATCATGAACAAATGTGTATTCAGTTTGTTTCAACTGTTGTGTGGTTATTGTTTGGATTTAATTTATTATTTTCAGTACATGCAATTTCATAGGCCGCCGATCCCCATTACATTATGAGCGTTGAGCATGTTCCCCATTACATTATGAGCGTGAACCTGGCGTGCCAACATACGATCGGCTCCGTTTGATTGAGCCTTGATCGCACAGACATTTATCATTTTCAGTACATGCAATACGATCGGCTCCGTTTGATTGAGCCTTGATCGCACAGACATTTATCATTTTCAGTACATACATTCATCATATGCCGTTCGTTCCCCATTTATGTTATTGTATGTTATTGTATGTTATAGTTTGTGGTTGTTATTGCTACTGTTTGATTATTTACATTTGCTCACTTATGATTATTGCACAATTTTTCCTTGATAAAATAATAAGAAAATCAATAATAAATGTTTATCTAACAAGGTTCACTCCCCAACTTATGTTGACCCAAAAACCCCCATTTTTACACATGATACAGGTGAACCAGCTGCAACAAGAAACACATAGGATTGGCCTAGAAGAATAAATTGGTTTAGAGCTTGGATTGTTTAGTTGGTTATTTTTCTTTGTATTTGTATGGACATGTTTGGATTATTGAGAATGTAATTTTGACTTTAATAAATATGAAACATGTTAGTAAATATCATGAGCTTTGGTGATAACCCAATTATGCCCCGACTCTTATTCCGCCGCGGGTTGGGGTGTGACAATGCTCACACACCTTTGTTTACCATTTTAGGGTAACCTATGGTGACTCCATGCTTCAAGATCGATTACTCGCTTTTATGGATATCTTCGCAAACTGTAAGTTCATACTTGACCCATTTTACACTTTAAACACTATTTGGGTGGCAACATGTATCCGTAATAAAATTCAGAATTGCACATACAATCAATCCTATGCAAACACTAAGTACTTAAACATGCTTACTTGTTATGTCACTTGTTTATACATAGTAGGACAAATCTTATGCATGCTATCTATCATTAACTTTAAAAAGTCTTCCCTAACATATATAGCGCTATAGGATTAGCACACTACCCTGTTTGTTACGTCATTGTTAAGTATTCAATCTTTACGATCTTATTCACTTCGATGATAAGGTTACGCTAGTAGAAAATTTGGGTTGATATCTATTCTTGCATGCTAGTATGATTACATGACTTAGTATACAATTAACATGTGGATTTGAGATTTTATTCATACTTATGGTATGTAGACAAACTAGTATGCTCACCAACATAATTTGTGTTGACGGATATTTTATACATGTTGCAAAAATATTTGATGATGATTTCACAAGAAAAGATCTAGGTTGGATTAGATACTCACTAAGTTTCAATTTATGCATTTTAATATTGTTAGTTTTGAAATTCTAATTGTTGTACTTTTCATTTTCATGAATAATGTAATGCTTGATTTAGTGAAATGAAATTAAATTTCGAATATTAATTTGTTGTCACAAATTTAGTGTTATGTTGTCTTTGAGCAATCTATTACGTCTCGTCTCGATGTGTCTGCCATCGTTGAGGTGTGATACTTAGAGTTACCATAGGGAAATATACTTTCAGCTAAGATTACATTCCTTAACACAACTATTTGATCATGAACCATGTCATATATTTTGTACTCTTTCGTTCCCGGTGGTAACCTAAGAATACTACCGGTCTCTCCCTTAATCCAATTTATCTCCTTTGGTGTCAGTATTCAGGAAATATGCAAGACCTCCAAAAACCTTCATGTGCTCATAATCGGGTTTCATTCAGTATAGAATCTCAAACGAGGTCTTGTTGTCGATGGTATTCGAAGGAAGACGATTGATTAAATAGGTTGCGGTCATGACACACTTGCCCCAAAATCTTGTCGGAAAATTTGCCTCAAATCTTAGGGCTCATACGGTCTCGAGTAGGTGCCTGTGCTTGTGCTCAACAACCCCATTTGTTGTGGCTGGGGGCAAGTTGTTTCAATAATTATCCCTGTTCGGCATAATAATTATTCATTAAATTCGAAGTAAATTCTCCTCCAATGTCACAACGAATCCTTTTAATTAAATTTCCAATTTGGGTGTTAACCATTTTGTTATGTCTTATTATGCGGTCACCTACTTCAAACTTATGTTTCAAAAGAAAAACCCAAACAAATCGACTATAGTAATCCACAATTATTAAAAAAATATAAGTGACGGATGTTTATACCTACCCCATATATCACAATGAATCAATTCAAAACATTTGAGTGGGAATGCATGGCCTTAACACACGAGTCACAATCTATGGTTTTAAAAGAAAGGTTTTTCACAAAATCAAAATGAGAGAGTTTGTTACTAGAGGTATGACCTAGTTTGTTCTGCCATATGTCAGTCGTGGACATCATTATCTACCCACTACAAGAAAAGTGACCATTTGGGACTAAATTATGAGGGAGTGATCGATCAGTCTCAGATACATAGCATCTGAGACTATTTCGTCAGTTACGAATTGTATTAGCGGCTGATTTTTTTGTACTTTGCCAACTTATCTGAGACTGAATTTAGTCACAAATATGTTTGTCTAAAAATTATTTCGGAGGGAACTTATTGGTTACTTAAATTCAGTCCCACATAAGTGCCTCCATTATCAAAATGGCACAATTTTATTGGTCACTAATATCTTGACACATAAGGACTAAATTATGAAGGACTAGTCAATCAGTCTCGGATACACAGTATATGGGACTAATTTATCAGTTACGAATTGTATTAGTGATTGATTTTTTGTGACCGATGTCGGTGACTAATAATCAGTCCTTAATACTTTGCCAACCTATCTTAGACTGAATTTTAGTCACAAATATGCTTGTCTAAATATAACTTTGGAGGGAAATTTATTGGTTACTAAAATTTAGCCCCAAATAAGTGCCTTCATTATGAAAAAATGGCACAATATTATTGGTTACTAATATTCAGTCACTAATACTTGACACCTAGGGACTAAATTATGAATCATTGCTTTATCAGTCTCGGATGCATGGTATCCAGGCCTAATTTATGAATTACTGATTGTATTAGAAACTGATTTTTTGTGGCGGATGTTTGTGACTGGTAATCAGTCCCTCCCTGATACTTTGACCACTTGTTTAAAACTGAATTTTACTCACAAATATTTTTGTCAAAAAAATGGATGGAAACTATTGGTTATGGAAATTCAATCCCAAATAAGTGCCTCCATTAATAAAAATGACAAAGCTTTGTTGGTCACTAATATTCAATCACTAATATCTTGACATCTTATTTGAGACTAAATTACAGTCGCAAATATGTTCTCCCGTTTAGCTAATCGGAGGGACACTTACTGAGACTAAATTCCAGTTGCAAATATGTCCTATAGCTTTTCACTTATCGATCTTGAGCCAACTCGTAAGACTAAATGAGCATGCTATTTATAGAATTGAAGGGTGAAATTCAATCTCCAAAGTCCTTGTAAAAACCCTATAGGACATATTATATAGTACACAAATCTTATTTGTACATGTAAGACCATTCGTAACCCAAACATATGTATTATTGAATAGTTTAAAAAAACATATGCATTAGATTGAGGACTGATTTTATGTGTATAGCAGACTAAATATCAGTCCCTATTAGTGTCATACAATCGGGACTGAATTTTAGTTACTAATGAAAGTATCCCAAGACTAAGCAATTATGGTTGATTCAGGAATGGCAAAATCAGTCCCTAATAACCATTAGGGACTGATTTAGGAGTTTTAGACACTGATTTTTCATTCTCCGATGGCGATCTTTTTTGTAGTGCCATCTTGATCTGATATAACCTGTGTTTGCATATACCTACTCCAATTACTTCCCTTGAACGTAAGTCTTGCATATAACTTGGGGGAAAAGGTTATGAAGCATTTTTGCTCTCTTGACACGCGGCTTACAGATAATAAATTACATCTAAACTTCGATACATGTAAGACTCCTTTAATAGTGGTTCCATTTGGCAAATGACAATTTCCTCTACCCTCGACGGGTATGGAATCACCATTTAGTATGGTAACAGGAGACTCATGAATGGATAGTCTTTTACCTTCTAGCCATTCAGCATGGTGTGTTGGTGCAACCCGAATAAATATCATCACTTTGATTAACCTTGTCTGCCATGTTGACTTCTCGTTGCGGCTCATCCTTGTTGTGCCCATCACAACCGTAGAAAACACAACATACTTTTTGATCAGATTGGTTTCCTACGGATGCGTGAATATAGAATGGTGAATTGGTGTTGGCATGGGTTTCTTCCTTTTTCTTTTTATCGGCCATGGCTATAGATCAGAGTAGGACGATGTATGTATTTTTGGCTTTGTTTATCGAGCGGTTTAGGAACCTGGCTCTGATGGTATCAACAAATTGTTAATCTTTGTTTTTATTGAATTAAGAAAGAAAAGTGTACATAGAAAAAAATAAATATGCAAGGCTACATGATAATCATCCCTAGAATTGAGCTCTATACATGGAAGGAGATAAATATATAAAAATAAAGAGATAAGACTTAATAAATAGTCAAGATGTGTAGGAGGTAAAATAGGCGGAAATTTAGATGTTCTAACAGAAGATGAAGATGATCATGAGGAGGACACTATGAAAATGAAGTGGATTAGTGTCCAGAAAACAAAATATTCGGCCATCATGCCAGAAACTTGCAACTCTTTATGATTTAAACCGAAAGATTCAACGGTTTCTGAATCATAATAAATTCTTTCAATCCCCAGACATTCCGCTTCTTTAGCTAAGTTCATCTACACCCCTTTCCCCTTCGTATTTCCAACTTAAACTCATGATGTACCAGCTATTTATGGAATCAATTAAATGAATTATTTTGATGGTCATAGTTGAATGTTTGTTCTTAAGATGAGTGACCAACATATAGATGATGACCCAATTTGAATATCATTTGAATACCAAAATCAGAGCGTGATTTATGTATCTATCAAAGTTAGAAGGTTGACAAAGTTACATATTTAACCTTTTAATTAAAAAAATAAAAAAATGAAAAGAAATAATTATGATTGGTCCATATTGATTCTCAAATCCCTCATAGGTTCAGAGTTGATCCTAATCCTATATAACTTCTCTCTCATATTAATAGAGAACTTTTTTATTAGTCCATACTGAAACATACAAGGCCCCTAATCAAGGTGCTTATACCGTCTATGACATCAAGATTGTTTCACCACATTACATACAAAACCAACAGACAACAATTATTAAATCATTACATCATACTACCAAGAAGGGACAATCTGGTCCATGTAATATCTTTCATTCTTGCTTGGTGTTTTAGCCATTCGAACATTACGTCCTTCACATTCGCCACTTCTTTAGGAACTTTGTGAGCTATCCCTTTGAAAACCTTAGCACTACGCTTACTGTTTCCACCTCAGAACCCGAAGGTAAATTCAACCAATAGAAGACTTGTTTCCACACCATATCTGCCATGGGCAAGTCACAAGTAGATTGTCTGAAGTCTTGTTAGCACCTCCACAAAGTGGGCATTCCAACAATTGTATCCCTATTCCTCTATCCACTAATGCACTTCTCGTAGGTATGCCACCCATTAATGCCTTCCTCATAAAAGGATTAACTTCCAGGCTTGCCATTTTATTCTAACAGAACTTGCTGGCTATCTAATTAACATACACACTTTTTGCCAATTCCACTCTTTACCTTTTTGACCGAGAACGACTTATCTCGATCGTTTACCTAGAACCAAACATCTTCTATATCAACCCGACTTTCACAATTTGGCTCTTGTAATGATACTATAATTCGCCTACACAATCGCCTTATTATTCTTCGCCAAGTTATAGACTCTAGGAAAATGTTCCTTTAATGCCTTCCCTTGTAACCAATTATCCAACCATAATGGTATTTTGTTACCTTTTCGCGAACTGCTCACGAATTTACTTCTCAAATCCACATTACTTTTGTTAAACTCCTTATCTATGGATACTATGGTTTTTTATGCACCTGAACATGACATTTTAACTAGAATAGATTGTGGCTGCCTCATGTTTCTATTAACTGATAATACAACTTCTATCCAGAGTTGATCCGGGTCTGAATTCATACACCACCACCACTTAGATATTAGAGCTAAGTTCATATCTTGTATTAGCCCCCACCCCAAGACTGCCAAAGTTTTCTAAGCAACTATTTTCTCCCTATTGCCCGAACTTCCTCCTCCCCAAAGAAATTTTCTTCTAATCCTTTCAAGAGTTTTTTTATTAGCGACACGGGAGTTTGTACAAGGACATATAGTAATCCGGTAATGTACCCAACACCGACCTAATAAGAGTTAGTCTACTAGCAAAGATCAACAATCTTGCCTTCCATGTAGACAATCTATTGTTCAAACTATTGATGACTTCGTTTCAACTTCATACTCTATTCATATTAGTCACAACCTTTAGACCGAAATAAACAAACAGTAGTTTCCTCGGTTTGCCCCTGAGAACACCAATGACTCGAGCGACCTCTTCTTCATCAGTGCCAATTTCTATCAGTTGACTTTTTTTGTGATTTACCTTCAGTCCCCTAATGCTATATAAAACCACCTAAGAACCCACTTTAATTTTTTCAGATTCAATCCCCTAAGAATACGTCATATACAAAGAACACATACGACAATAATGGACCTTCGTTTGGCAGCTTTTTTCCTTTAACTAATCCCGTATGAACCACTTTCTACATCATCACATTACGTGCCTCCATAGCAATTAAAAGAAGAAATGGGCTTGACTTAACACGTGCTTATACCTAAACTCACCAGTAGGGGTCACCAGTACGGGATCCATTCACCTTAATAGAACCTTAACCCACAAATAGTACACTCAATATCCAATTCCTCCAACTAGGGGAAAGCCCATGAACAATAAAATAAAGATTAGAAATTTTCAATTTAAAGTTTCATAAGCTTTCTCAATGTCTGCTTTAAAAACAAAAGTCTTCTTTTTGCCGTTTTCGTCCACCATATTACCTCACTAAGAATTAAGGGCCAATCCACAATATTACAGTCCATGAACTAAGGTCGTTTGGACACTCGGCACCACGTTTTTAATGACTGCTTTACTACTCTGTGCAAGGGTTTTTTTATATAATTTTAGTAACTACACCGATAAGCGAGATGGGTCTAAAGTTTGAAATTGTAATCGGATCCACCACATTAGTGACGAGCGTGACAAAATGACTAGCTGCATGATTGTTCATCACCTTACAAAAATACCCAGTGTTTTCGTTGTAACATTTGTTATAAAACGGGTTCTAAAAACTCGCATCGTTTTGTAATTCAAGTATATGTTATGAAGTTTCGTTACGCATTTATGTTAAACGTTTAAAGAATTCATTATATTATTAGTATTAAATAATAAATAATAATAAATTTTATAATAATAATAATATTAATAACTAAAATATAAATAATAAAGATAAAACAAATAAAAACATAAAAAGGGTGACCGCGGGTATCGAACCCGGGTCTCTACTCAAGTCACACACACTACACACACCGCTGCATCACACGCACAACAATGAATAAATCCGAACCCAATAATCCTTTATGCATTCATTCCTTTGATCCGGATTCAAAAGGGAACCGCCCAGAAACAACTGAATTCATCAAGTCATCAAATTCCGTTTTTCTTGTCAAAATTAAACCTTTGTAACTGCTCATAATCACATATGTGATTAAATCAGTGGATCATCAACCTTCAAAACTGTCGCACAATCATCGCGGCATTAAGATCATTGACCGAAACCGAAAACGTAATCAAGCTGCAACTTTCCCTATAAATAGAGAATTCCGAAATCATTAGAACACACACACACTCTCACACACTCTCCTTAAACCCTTTCCAAGCTTCTGATCCCACCTTCGGAAGAAATTGCTTGTCACCGGAGCCTTACCATAGAAATTGAAGGTCATCTCTGTAGCAAAATTTCCATATCGGTTAGCCCCATCGAGAGCTCAACAAGCTGACCATTAAGAACCGTTATCCTTTACCTCGCATTGATGACCTTCTAGATCAACTTCATGGTGCCACCTGTTTCTCAAAAATCGATCTTCGATCTGGTTATCATCAGCTTAGAGTACGTGAAGAAGACATTCCAAAGACTGCCTTTCGAACTTGCTATGGTCACTACGAATTCATGGTCATGCCTTTTGGGTTAACCAATGCTCCCGCTGTTTTTATGGATCTAATGAATAGGGTGTGCAAACCCTACCTTGATCATTTTGTCATTGTTTTTATCGATGATATTCTTATTTATTCCAAGACCAAATCAGATCATGAACGACATCTTCGACTCATCCTAACACTTTTGAAAATTGAAAAGCTTTACACTAAGTTTCGAAATGTGAATTCTGGTTAAAAGAAGTTCAATTTCTTGGACACGTCATCAACAAAAAAGGAATTCATGTCGACCCTGCAAAGATTAAAGCAGTGCAAGAATGGCAAGCTCCACGCACTCCTACCGAAGTTAGATCATTCCTCGGTTTAGCCGGTTATTATCGACGTTTCATCGCTATTTTTTCTCATATTGCCTTACCACTCACGGCCTTGACTCATAAGGGCAAGCCCTTCATTTGGGGGCCCAAACAGGAAGAGGCTTTTCAAACCTTGAAACAAAAACTTTGTGATGCACCTATTCTCACTCTCCCTGATGGTTGTGAAGACTTTGTGGTCTATTGTGACGCATCAGGGCAGGGACTAGGGTGTGTCTTAATGCAAAGAGGAAAGGTGATAGCCTACGCCTCAAGGCAACTCAAAGTCCACGAGAAGAATTAGACCACTCATGACCTGGAATTCGGAGCAGTCGTGTTTGCTCTAAAGATATGGAGACATTATCTCTATGGTACCAAGTGTGAGATTTACACTGACCACAAGAGCCTTCACAATATCTTCAATCAGAAAGAGTTAAATATGAGGCAACGATGATGGGTCGAACTTCTTAATGATTACGATTGTGAAATCCGTTATCACCATGGTAAAGCCAATGTTGTGGTTGATGCTCTTAGTCAGAAAGAATATGCTAACTCCATCTACCTTTTGTGTTCCCAAATCGTAACTGGCCTTTAGGACCGCATTCACAAAGCTCAACATACCTCTGTCACGGAGAATGATGTGCGGGATGAATTATTTTGTGGAGCTGAAACCAAGTTAGAGTCAAAGTTCGATTGTATTCTTTATTATTTGAATCGTATTTGGGTACCTGATCGTGACAATCTCCGTACTTTTCTCATGAATGAGGCCCACAAAACACGATACTCTATACATCCAGGTCCTGATAAGATGTATCAAGATCTACGATACTCTTACTAGTGGCCTGGCATGAAGAAAGGCATCGCCATTTTTGTTTCCAAGTGCCTCACATGTTCGAATGTTAAAACCAAACATCAGAGACCCTCTGGATTACTCGTTCAACCCGAAATACCCGTTTGGAAGTGGGAAAATATAACTATGGACTTTATTATCGGGTTACCCCGCACCTCCAGTGGGCATGATATGATTTGGGTTATCGTCGATCGTCTTACCAAGTCCGCTCATTTTATTCCGATTCGCGAAGACTATAAAAACAAGAAATTAGCTTGTGTCTATATTGATGAAATTGTAAGTCGACACGGTGTGCCTTTAAGTATCATTTCAGACCGAGATGGACGTTTTACTTCACGAACATGGCAAGCCGTGCAATCAGCGTTAGGTACACGCTTAGATCTCAGCACCGCCTTTCATCCTCAAACTGATGGACAATCTGAGTGCACCATACAAACTCTTGAAGACATGTTGCGATCATGCATCATCGACTTCAAGGGCAATTGGGATACCATCTACCATTGGTTGAATTTTCTTCCAATAATAGTTATCACTCGAGCATTGGTATGGCTCCTTTTGAAGCACTACACGGGGTCGTAAGTGTTGATCACCTGTTTGTTGGCACGAAATCGGTGAAGCACAGATCACTGGACCGGAATTAATCCAAGAAACAACCGATTAGATTCTCCAAATCTGCAACAATCTTCTAGCAGCTCAGAGTCGTCAAAAGAGTTACGTTGACAAGCGACGAAAGCCGCTCGAGTTTTGTGTTGGCGATCAAGTACTTTTAAAAGTGTCACCATGGAAGGGAGTTGTTCATTTTGGACAAAAAGGCAAGCTAGCACCTCGCTATGTTGGACCACTTAAAATACTCGAGAGAGTTGGTCCTGTAGCCTACAAGCTTGACCTACCTGAAGAACTCAAAAAAATCCATCCAACATTCCATGTGTCTAACTTGAAAAAGTGCCTTGCCAACGAAAACCTCCATATACCGTTAGAAGATATTTAGATTGATAAATCAATGCAATTTGTAGAACGACTGTAGAAATCATGAACTTCCGTGAGAAACGTTTAAGACGAAGTCGAATTCCAATACTCAGGGTTAGTTGGGAGTCGAAACGAGGACCCGAGTTTACTTGGGAACGTGAAGACTCAATGCGCGAAAAATACCCTCACCTCTTCCAAGACAAACCTACTAATACTTAAATTTCAGGACGAATTTCTAAAAGTAGGGGATACTGTAACATTTGTTATAAAACGGGTTCTAAAAACTCGCTCCGATTTGTAATTCAAATATGCGTTATGAAGTTTCGTTACACATTTATGTTAAACGTTTAAAGAATTCGTTACATTATTAGTATTAAATAATAAATAATAATAAAGTTTATACTAATAATAATAATAATAGTATAAATTACTCAAATATAAATAATAAAGATAAAACAAGTAAAAAATTAAAAAGGGGACCACGGGTACTGAACCCGGGTCTCCACTCAAGTCAAACACACTACACACCGCTGCATCACACGCACAACTTTGAATAAATCTGAACCCAATAATCCTTTATGCATTCATTCCTTTGGCACGGATTCAAAAGGGAACCGCCCAGAAACGGCTGAATTCATCAAGTCATCAAATTCCGTTTTTCTTGTCAAAATTAAACCTTTGTAACTGCTCCTAATCATATATGTGATGAAATCAGTGGATCATCAACCTTCAAAACTGTCTCACAATCATCACGGCATTAAGATCATTTACCGAAACAGAAAATGTAATCAAGCTGCAACTTTCTCTATAAATAGAGAATTCCTAAATCATTAGAAAAACACACACACACTCTCGCACACTCTCCCTAAACCCTTTCCAAGCTTCTAATCCCACCACCGGAAGAAATTGCTTGTCGCCGGAGCTTTAGCGAAGAAATAGAGAATTCCTAAATCATTAGAAAACACACACACACACTCTCGCACACTCTCCCTAAACCCTTTCCAAGCTTCTAATCCCACCACCGGAAGAAATTGCTTGTCGCCGGAGCTTTAGCGAAGAAATTGAAGGTCATCTCTCTTTGGTATAACATCGCTTAAATCCTTTTTCTTCCTTTTAAATTACGTTCATCTGTAGTAGTTGTAGTTATTAAATTAAATCAGTTCTAATGGGTTAACAAACTGGATATTTGAATTGAGGAAGATGAAGTAGAAACAGTGTTTAAATGAAATTGAATCGATAATTATACCGGGTTAGACACGTAGTCCAGTGGTGGACTGTGTGCATATTAACTAGATGGTCGCCGGTTCGAGTCTCGTATACGCTGCCGATTTCCCTATATATTGCAACCCTTTTTATAACCTATATATAAAACGACCCAGATAGTATATAAGATTAATTAAAATCTTATATCCTTCGGGTTAGTCACACAACCCAATTGGTCGGGCTGTGTGCAACACGAAGCTAAGGTCTCGGGTTCGAGTCCAGTTCCACATGGTTCTTATAATTTAACAACCCTTTTTAATAGAATAAAAATATGGTTTAGCTCAATAAGTATATAAATCTAATTAAATTTCAATATATTTCGGGTTAGACACGTAGCTCAGTGGGTAGAGCTGCGTGCACGTAAACGGGAGGTCTCGAGTTCTCGATCATCACACGTATCGTATACTCTGGCGGGTCCGATCCGAAAAAGAAACAATGTTTTTAATTAAACTTTTGTTTATTTTCCTTTAAAAACCATAAAATATATTCAAATAATTCCTATTTTAAACATAAAAATAGTAATAAATACAATAAAATTATCTAAAGAGTCTAATACAAGTTTATTAAGTAAAAACACTAACTCCATCTAAAAAAAATATATATTTATCGAATTATTACGTGAATATTTAGGTTAGTCTTTCTCGTCGGTTGGTATCTCTAACGCTAAATCGTGCGCACTCTTCACCAAAGCAAAAACGCACCCATTATGAGTGAATTCCTACAACTCCCATTTTTATTCTTGCTTTTGGGGGTGTATCATGTGTCGCCTTTGTTTATTTTATTATCTCAATTCTCTTGCTATTATCTTTATGTGTTCTAATGTGCTACGTGATGATATTGATTATTATTATTTGTGTTTATGTTTCTCATTACAGTCTAGCTCTCACATTAGGCCCATTTGTTCCCCGTCACTCACGGGTAGAGCGTCGCATTGCCTAATATATAAGACCGGCTCCGTTTGATTGAGTCTTGATCTCACAGCACATCGCTTATCATGCTCACTTATTTATTGCTAGATAATTGTGTGGTTTATGGTTTAAATTACATATACGTTGCTCATATATAGATAATGCACGTTTTATCAAAATAATAAACATACCATTTTTCCTAATGATTAAACAGGATTCACTCGCCAACTTATGTTGATCCAAAACTCTATTTTTACAAATGATACAGGTGAACAGGTTGAAGCAAGAAACACATAGGACATGGGCCTTAGAAGAAAATAAAACGTTACTTGAAAGATTTGTTTAAAACATTTTGTGTTTATATGGATAATGTGTTGATTGGAATTTTTCATTTTAATTTGAATTAATAAATATGAAACTTTATAACAGTAAATGTCATGAGTTTTGATGAAAACCCAATCATGCCCCGACTACCATATCCGATGCGGGTCAGGGTGTGACATTCGTGTCCCCTTTGGTTAACCACCTAATCCTAGATTTCTGTCTAAGATCTCTGCTTTTGTCTATTTGCCATTGCCTCACATTCTCTTGCATTCTTACTAGGATTCCACTTCCGCATAAGACAGATGTCGATTTGTAGCTACAAGATCCATAAAGTTTATTCTTGTACTAGCTTCCTTGTAACTTATTGAAAGTTTGCATTTCAGATCGGAATCGTGATTATTGAAGGACTAAGTTCATAGATGGAAGATTAGATATTGATAAAAAACTTTCTTGTATTGAATCGTACAGCATGATGTTTACCCACACATAATAAGCCATCCTAACAATACCGAAAGAGCCTACATCCGGGAATGACAAGTGGTAGTCTCTCCCCCAAATAGAAATGTTGATGCATTTTTTGTCCGTCACTGCACGAATAGGCTTGATAGAGCGTGTTTTGAATATTGTATAGATTAGATACGAACACACAGCTCAAGTGCGAACGAGAACGGTGCAGAAGTGTCACTTCGTACGAAGTCAACAGCTCAGTTCGCACGAGGTGAGTAGGTCTATATATATGTGTTGTGTGTTCATTGTTTTGTAAGTTTTGGAGTTCCAAGAGGGGAAACGCTGCCAGCTTTACAAGATGTATACTCTTTCGGTATGAATGAGACTTCCGCTGCTTCTACTCCTTTGTTAATAACATTCTACCGAATTAGTCATATTCTACCTAAACTTCTGTCTAGAACCGCTGAATCCTAGACTCACAATTGGTATCAGAGCTACGATACAGATTCAATCTATCTAACAGTTGATGGAATCACCTACGCTAATGGATCATGGACTTAGGAGGGTTTTAGACGTAAAACATCAAATAAACGGACAATCCACGGACAAAAAGTAGAATTGAACCTATATAATTGTTAGAAAATGATTTTCGACCAGATCTGTGCTAGAATCATCATGAAATTCGAAGAAATAAAGATTTTGGATCGAAAAGTGTGAAAAAGGTCACTTCGCACGAAGTGAGTCTCCACTCCGCACGAAGCAAGGATCCACTTCGCACGACATGAGGATCCACCACATACGAAGTGAAACCAAAATGCCTAAAAAGAGCATTTTTTGATCGTGGCAACCAGACGAATGTCTAGAAAAAATTTGGTGATTAAAGATTTTTTCGAGATTTTAATGACAAATACGGATTGTTCGGGGACACCGTCGAGGGCTTCAGAGAACAGATATGATGACACGATCACAGAAGGATGAAAATAATGGGGTAGTCATTGATACCGATGCAAAAAGATTATCTTTTCGGTATACTGACTACTAATGGGACTTAACGTAAAATCTGCATTGATGAAAAACTAATTTTCCAGATTTGAGGGGGAATTTCAGTGAAAAATTTGGTCGGTCAGAATTTGCAAAAATGAGGGGGATAAAAATTTCACGTATATATTAAGATTCTAGCATTTTTGAAATTTGTGACTCTACAACAGTATTCGGGTGGTTCCGATTCCATATTATCCGGGGATGCATTTGATCTAGTTTTGTTAGTTCGTGATCACAGGAGGTTCAGAATTTTCAGATCGTGATACAGATTGATGCTTAAGGGTTAGAGTCCTGATCAACAATGGGGATCAGGTTAGCAGGATTAGCAGTTTTTGTTAATACCAGAAGAAGATTTGAGGATGTTCACGTTATATGCATACACGAATGTTCAGTGATGGTCTTAGGTGTTACTAGAACTAGCTCGTGGTTTAAAAAATTACTAAGGAGATTTGAGGTCATTCAAGTTATATTGCATACATGAATGATCGATGATGGCATTAGGTGCCAGAATTTTTAGTCTTCAAGCTGATGAATTGTTCTTCTTGGACTAACCGTCGTTGAATGACGATGTTTATTGATTAAGTTGTGCCGATTCAGCAGAGATAGCTATATGTCTGTTATTATGACTAAAGAAGAAGAATGAGATTTTGATCGCGAAAGAAGGTTTCTCAGATCTGATGTGTTATCGGACTAATTTGATTCTGATGAAGATTTGCTGATTGAAAAGATTACCCTTTTGCTGATCTATCTTTATGAGTATGCTTAAATGTGATTACGTAAACGGGATTTTAGATTTTCGCGGGTATTCATTGATTTGAAGTTTACCGGTGTGGTAATTCGAAGTTTCTATCAATTGACGGTTAGGTTTTTGAAGATCAGAGGATCGAGCATAGGAGGAGGGCGCTAAAACCGAATGCGGATGTGGTTAAAGTTGAAACGGAGAAGCTGCATTGATTAGTTTGAAGTTGGTGGTTATTCAAGGAAAATTGTTAATTAAGCAAATCAGAGGAGGTCTGGAACCGTGCAAACAAAGACCTGAAGATTAATTACTGGAGGAATTATTTCAGAGGGAATTTGTGCTTTATGAATATAATGCAAGCTCGGATCATCAATCAAGGGGGAATTGTTGACGCGTTCTACGACATCGACAGATACCTTATTGAAGTTGCAGAATATTCAAGCACGGCTCTCACATTTTCAAGATCAAGATCAAACTTCGACAGTGATGTCCAAGGGGGAAATTGTTGATGCATTTAATGTCGGTCACTGTACGAATAGGCTAGATAGAGCGTGTGTTGAATATTTTATAGATTAGATACGAACACACAACTCAAGTGCGAACGAGAAGGGTGCAGAAGTCTCACTTAGTACGGCGTGGTCACTTCGTACGAAGTCAATAGCTCAATTCGCAAGAGGTGAGCAAGTTTATATATAGGTGTTGTGTGTTCATTGTTTTGTGAGTTTTGGAGTTCCTAGAGGGGAAACGCTTGCGAAATTTCTCTAGGATTTCGCCAGCTTAACAAGATGTATATTCTTTCGGTATGATGAATAATTAGACTTCCACTCCTTCTACTCCTTTCTTATTAACATTCTACCGAATTAGTCATATTCTACCTAAACTTCCGTCTAGAACCACCGGATCCTAGGCTCTTACTAAAACCTTAGTTAGCAAATGACACAAGAGGAAGTATATATAGGTACACCACCTTCATGTGAAATTTCACCTTCTCGTGGAACATTTGCAAACACACAAAGTGGAACGAAAAACCGTTTCGTTTGACCATTTCAAACGTATGGGTCTAAACACAATTGTTTGACCGTTCACTAACTACTACATAATCAGCTTAAAATGCAATCTAATCTATTCGCACAGTAGCGGACACAAAAACTGCACTAACAAATTCCCCCTTGTCCGTTTTTGTCGAATGCTGATATGCAACTGAAATCTATCTTCAGTCAAGTATCTGTTGATGTCAGCTTCTTTGTGTTATGGATCCCCCCTGACCAACAATCCAAGTACACAGAGTCTTGACTTTAGTCTTCACTACAAAATCAAAATCTTGAACCTTCTTGTATCAGATTCCCCCCCCCCAAGTACGTATATCCGTGTTGAGTGTTGTGCAATGTCCTCGTAAGCCAACACTGACTGATCTTCCGTTGATGTTTCAATACTCCAACCGGTTTTTGATAAAGGTTACATCTTCAACAATCTTCATGATGTCTTGACATTGTCATAACAACTATAATCCATTTCAAAGCATACTGCATTGATAAAGTTTTCCAGTGAACTATCATCTGTAAATCATATTTGTGGTCGACCAAGTAATGCACTTTGATCATCAGCATCAATACTCAGGAACTCAGCTAGAACAAGTATATCCTTTGCAAGCTCAACCAGCACACTCAGTTGAACTACATCCAGATCTCATTGTCTCGTTTTTGTGAAGTCGACTACGTAATGCACTATGGATCTTCAGCATAAGTACTCGGGATGTCAGCTTGGCCAAGTACATCGTTTGCAAATTCAACTAGTCGAATTACATCCAGATCCCTGTAAAATTTGAATGAAAACATCAAACCCAAAACTGAATCCTGCAAATTCCCCCTCAACTGTAACTTCATTCGCATTAAGTTTTATCAATCTCCCTCCGCAAGTTATCATTACTTTGATCCCCTCGATCAAAAAACCTAACCGGCATCTGATAGAGTCGGAATCCACACTTGCCAGCCTTGAACTATCAGCTCTCATAAAGATTCCACAGGTCTTCAGTGAACAGCGTTTTGGAACTACTATCGACTTTAGAAACCTGTATGTTTCCTTGCAAAACCCTTCACACTAGCTGGAGAATTAATTAAAATCTTCAAATATAAGTATGTGCAAAACATTCCACACAGACCCTTTGGTATCACCAAAAAATCACGAACTTTACCACCTGTAATTGCGTTTAGAAATTTACTAAAGAAATTCCAAACATATGACAATTTTTATCCCCCTATTTCTTTGGTGAATTCTCTAAACCTTAACAAATTCCTCTTTGGAGAGGAACTGTTCACTACTTTACTAAACAAATTCCCTCCACAAAGCGGATTTTTTCTAATTTTCTTGGGTTTTCAAGAAATCACAAAAGGCTGCTTTCTTCTTTGCATATTCTAGTTGATAAAGAAAGTCCCCTGGCCCCGTAGGATCCAACTTTTATCCCCCCAAAGTTCTTCTCGCACCTACTCCGACTATTTCCATCATAGGCAGTGCTCTTCGACCTTCTGAACTCGTTTGGACCGGTCTTGGCTCTCAAGGTTCATTCAATCGTTACAAATGAGAGAACATGATAACTAACCAAACATTTCTGAGCACCATCAACAAATTAGAGTTTCTCGTACGGAAATAAATATAACGTTTTTGGCCCATAGTAGTCACATTGAAGAAGCACTGGTTGAACCTAGGGATATCCGGGGATATATAAGTCACAGCTAGTGTGTTTCTGCATAAATGGTTAACCTCTCACTTCGACTTTGGGTTTGAAAGCTCACTCCGACTGATCTGCAAAACTAGCGACGCCATTAGTCTCTCCATGGGGAAAGGGTGGTTTTCTCCATGGCCATACTCTTGCTTGAGAATAAGTATTTTGGGTAAGGAAATAAGTGGTGGCAGATGTAAGCAAGAGCTTATGTGTGTGGTAAGTGGTGTAGCAAGTATATGCCTGTGTAAGAGTGTCGTTACCTGGAGATCCGATACTTATTTATAGCCGAGAGAATGTATGTTTAAGAGAAATGCTGGTGGGCCTTGGGCCCAGCCCATACAGCCAGAAACATCCCTTTTGTCCCTTGGCGGCAGACATTAAATGCTCCCTGCAGGAGAACTAATGTTCTCTGTCAGGAGGTATGCTTTATCGGGTGTCTAGTGGTACCACGTGTAAAGTAGCCGTTTCTGGTGTCAGGTCTGTTGCCAGCCGAAATGGAGAAAGTGGAACAGTCACTAGCAGAATAGTGGTTGGTGTATGGTCTGACACTTTCCTTATTGTCATGAGCGCTGCCACACGCTACCTGCCAAATAACCTTTGGTCACAATTCTGCCATTCCGTACCCTGAGGTATGGTCAACATCTCTTAGTTCTTACCCCCTTCTTCGAGGCTGTCAAGGTTTTTCCTGCCAGCACAGGGTGTCAGGGGGTGCATCCTTTTATCCTAAGACTATGAGGCGCTTCTCATGTGTGTCTTATCCTTGCAAGGGTTTGGGATTCGCAACTTAGAGGAATGTTGTCGTGCGCAGGGTCTAGTAGCATGCACGCGTAAGTCTAACTTGCCGTTTGTGGCGAGTACACAAGGCTCGTTGTGTGACTTATGGAAACTGGTCTAATTCACCGTTGCGCTGAGTGCACAAGGCTCATTGTGTGACTTATTGAATCCAAAGAAGGCGCACCATTGCATGTTGTGCGCATGGTTATCTTGTTACATTTGGGACAAGGATATGGTCGCGTGGGACCATACCTCCTCAAGTCCCCCCAGTCTAGTGCTGCTCCTACGCGCATGGTGTAAGTTGGGAGGAGTGCTGGACTAGAAGAGTTGATGCTTGCGTCGTTTATTTGGGGCGTAAATTTTTCTAAGTGTTGAGAGGAAACGTTTGTGTGAAGGAAACGTTTTGTCTTCACTCTTGGAATTTGAAAATCTGATCTTCTGACGTCTGCAGGTGGTTTGGTGAGAAAAAATGGGATTTGAAAAGACGTCTAACAGTTGTGGCGTGCACTCAGCTGCTTCGTTTGCCATTGATTTAATGAATGGGCAGAGAGCGTGTTGACCACGAGCGCACGTTAACCGTCACTCCCCACTCACCCGCCACGCTTCCTTATGTAATTGGTCGCCATTACCATGTGTTAGACACGTTCTCCGAGCGCATTAAATGTGAGCACTATAAATAGAGGTGCTCCGACAGGGTTTCTTCATTCCTTCACAAGTTCTTCAAAATTCTTTTCTTCTTCTTGCATTGTTGAGTTCTGCTAAATTTTTTTCCAAAAAATTTTTCAAAGATTTCCTGTCTTGTTTCTTCTTTTTATGGCCGCCAAAGAGCCTGAGGCCGCCGCTGGTGGCGCTACTCCTCCGCCTCTGCCAGCTTACAAGTTGAACCGGCAGTTATTCGATGATATTTTGTCCGGTCTCCGGTTTCCTCCCTCTTGGGACGCCCGGATGCCGGCAAAAGGTGAGACGGCCACCGATGCTCCGGCGGGTTACATCACCTTGTTGCTGATTTCTTTGGTGAGGGTAACTTTCGGTTGCCCGCCACCAAGTTATTTGTCGATTTGCTTCAGTACTACGGGTTCCACCTTTCCCTATTGAATCCGATGGGAATGGTGAGAATCCGTCACTTTGAGTTCCTGCCGGTCGACTGGGTCTATTCCCACCGTCGACCGGTTTCGTATTTTTTATCAACTCCATTGTTCAATGGGGTTCTATTCTTTCCAGCTCCATGCGCAGGCGCGGAAGATTTTGCTCTCTCCCCCCAAGTCCTTCCACGATTGGAAAGCAAAATTCTTTTTTGTTAAGGTCGGTGTGATACCGGCTCGGATGGCGTTCCGGGGGCCGGAAGAGATTCCGGCGGAGACCCTTCCCATACCAGTGCTTGACGCCAGGTATGGCGACTTGAAGGAGATTCCGGCGATCCAGTTGCCGGAAAGAGTACTGGTAGCTGCGGGCATGAGCCTTGTGTGGGGACCCGAGCGCCGGTCCCGACCAGCGTATTTTGAGGGCGATCGTAGTAAGTATTCCTTATTCCCTTGTTTCTTGTTTGATTGGAAGTTGTACATTCACTCATCATGCGTGTGTTCTACTTGCAGGAGCCCCGCTGTTCTTGGTCGACTTCCAAATGAAGGAAGGGCGGATGGAGAAGGTTTCGTTGAAGCTGGATGAGCCTACCTGGTACGCACAGTTCCTTGATAATTTTGCCCTGATCAAGGATGCGGATCTCTGCCGCCACCAACTGGTGAGTTTATATTGTTTACTTACGCGCCCTTGCAGATGACTTACTTGTTGTCTTGGTTTGTATGCAGGCGCTCTGATGGATTTGGGCATTGTCCCAGATCACGAGAAAAAGAGGCACGCGGGGTACAGCATGGTGGCGGTAGGGAGGCGAATCAACCTAGTGTAGGCCCTCCCAAAGGTAAGCGTGTTATCACTGACAAGTGGAAAACCTATGTGGTCATCTCTGACTCATGGGAGGGTCTCGAACCTGTAGGTGTGAAGAGGGCTGCGCCGAAGCAGGCGGTTACAGCAGCCGCCATATCAGTTAGCCCGGAGGAGCCTGAAGAGGTTCCAGAAGTGCCTCTGAAGCGGAAGAGGCGGCCAAAGGAGACCCTCTCCGCGCAACCCTCTAAGAAAGTTGCGCGGAGACATTTTGGGAAGCGGGCTGATTTGGGCTCACTAACCTCTAGAATATCCCTTTGTAAGTATTTATACCCCTTGATAGTTTCTTCCATGTTTTGTGTTGTATGCGACTAACACTTATCATTGTGCAGTGGGGGATGAGCCGGTTTTGGTTGATTCTTGCCTAAGTGTTGGGGAGGACGAATCCCCAATGACCCAGGCCGATGGTCAAGAAGGGAATTCTGCTACTGGAGCAGAAGAAATGGTCAGCGTGAGGGAGGAGCCTCACGTGGAGGTGGAATGTAGCGGTATCGGTACTAATGTGGGTTCCCCAGTTTTGAAAACTCCGGGTGTTCCATTGACGCAACCACAACAGGATATTAAAGAACCTGTGGTTGTTGTTGAGGAATCCCGGGTGGATCTTGGGGAACCTACCGTGGAAGTGGAAGAATCGGGGTTTCTTGATCAAGAACCCCTAGTGGCGGGGGAAGAACACGCGCATCAAGGTGGTGCGGTTAATGCTGAGGAGGCGGGGCCGTCGGGAGCGGCGTCCGTCGAAGAGGTTCAGACTAGTGCTCCACAAGGGCACGTGGAGGAACCGTTTCCTGGGGCGGCGTAGGATCTGCCACCATTGGTTTATCTCCCATCCGCCCGGATGAGACTCCAGGGGATTAGTATTACAGGTCTTTCTCATCTTCCCAAGCTGAAGAGATCCACACTCCAGTGTGGAAGTTGGAGGAAGGAGATGACTTTTCTCACTGGCCGGCGTGCCGTGAGTTTTTTAAGGAAGCCTTCCCCCCAGCGGAGGTACGTCTGCTTTCTGATCGAGAAGAAGAAGAGACGTATCACACCTACCTCCAAGCAGCTGCCAGGTCCGCCTCGGTGACTTACAAGATTGTTCGAGACTGGTGGGGCCTAGTGAAGGAAAAGAAGAATCTTGAGGCTGCTCAAGAAACCCTTGGAAAGGAACGAGCCCAAGTAGCTGCGCGTGAAGCTGCATTGTCGGCGAGGGAGTCTGCCTTCGCCGATAATCAGCGCATTGAACGGTGGTCTGCGAAGGGGTGGAAGAACAAGGCTGAAGCCTCAGAAGCCAAACTTGCTAAGGAACGCAAGTTGTGGAAGGAGGCTTGCGAGAGGGACAACAGGGTGAAAAGATCCCTGAGGGATGAGTTGGCCAGTTGCGCACCAATGTGGCGCGCGAGAGGAAAGAGAAAGAGGCGGTCGCTGCCTCAGCTGCACAAGCCAGTGAGCATAGTGAAAAGAAAGAGGTACTTCCTTGTCTTTTGTGTTTATTCTTTTGATAAGTTTAAGGTATGTTGCTAACCTTGTTGAAATTAAACAGGTCAAAGCATGTACTACTTTGGCGAGGGCTAAGAGAGATCTCCAGGCAGCTTCAGCAAAAAATGTTGAACTCATGCGGAAGCTGCAATTGGCGGAGGCGAAGGTGGAAACGGGAGAGAAAAAATTAGAAGACTCCAAGAACTCCCGCGCCATCTCCGAGTTGCTGGTGGAATCACTGACCAGCAACATGTTGTGGCTTCAACAGCATGGAATTGTCCATATAAGTGTTTGCACTTGTGTTTTTTTCTGACCTTTATAGAATGGCTCTGATTTTTCCTTTGAATTCGCAGATTTCCGATTCCATTGTGAATTCCGCTGAGCTGGATGGTGCAGTGGCTAAGCTGGTGGTTGCTACGCGCCATGATGGGCATGCGCAAGGCTATGCTGAGTGTACGCAACATGTCGCTCATGCCTTGGACACTCCATGGGATTCTAGCCATGCCTCCACTCACGGGATTAATACTGGAGCTATCTTCGAGAAGGCGCAGCAAAGGTATAATCGCCTTGAAATTACTGCCTTGGAGTTGGTGAGCGAAGCTCTTACCCATGATGACTTCGTCGACCGCTTGAAGGATATCTTCCCGGTAGATGCTGAAGTCGATGTTTAAGTCGAAGACTAGTGTAGGATCTGTAATGTAATATCTTTGTAGGATCATTGCTTTTTCCGCGCATGGAGCGGTTATGTATATACTTTTTAACCTTTTAATGAAATTTTTCTTTTCTGTTGCAATATTTGCGTAGATTGAAACGACTTTGTGCAAGTATAGCGAATAAAACTGGTAATGAACTCACGCCTGGATATCAGCTTTTGTGCGTACTGCGTAAGTAGTGACTTATGTTTTATGAGTCATTGTGCACCAAGTTGTTTTTGCATATACTCAAACTGTTTCCGCGCATTTGTAGCGAAACATTAAGATAAAAAGAAGTGAAGTAACTCTTATCTTTATTACATAATTGGGCGCAAAGGCCGCATTTCCGGATAGACAAGAGACTATGTACTTAGGGATTTACATGTAACATCGCCTTAGTTGCTGCGCATTCCATGTCCTGGGGATGCTTGTTCCGTCTAAGCGCTTAAGGACATATGCGCCTTTTCCCAGGACTTCGTGAATACAATAAGGACCTTCCCACTTGGGCGATAGTGTTCCAGGACATTCGGCATTAGATGCCTCATTGTCGCGTAGAACAAAATCTTCGGGTAAGAAAGTGCATATGCGGACTCGCACGTTGTAGTATTTTTCTAGCTTGGACTTGTATTTTGCTTCATTGATGGCAGCGTTTTCACGCCTTTCTTCTAGCAAGTCTAAATCTAGCTTATGCTCTTCTTCGTTGTTTTGTTTTTGCGCAGCCAACGTGTGCGGTGATGGGAGGCCTATTTCTACAGGAATCACTGCCTCCGTCCCATACACAAGGCTAAAAGGAGTTCCACCCGTGCTGGTTTTAGGCATGGTTCGGTGAGCCTATAAGATGCTTGGCAACTCATCTACCCAACCTCTGTGCGTTGTTCCCAACCTTGTCTTGATTCCTTCGACAATGCTTTTATTGATCCTTTCCACTTGGCCGTTTCCTTGGGGATGCGTGACCGAAGTGAAAACGTGTTCGATTGCCATGGTCGTTTCTGTGGTGGATGCGAGAGGTTTGGCCTCTACCCATTTTGTGAAATAATCGACTGCAACGATTATGAATTTCACCACTCCTAGGGCATCTGGAAATGGTCACACCATATCAATTGCCCATTGTTGAATAGGCCACGCTGTTGTTACCGGAATCAAGGGATTCTTGTGTAACACCCTGTAAAATCGTGTCCAATAGTATAGTGACACGTGTTGCATTTTAAATATAGTCCATTAAAGACCAATAAGGACTAAACGCGTCAACATGCTCAAACCGAGCCTCTGAGTGACAGTCCAATGTCAACATGCATAAATAACAGCGTCTGAGTGACTGATATTTCAACATGCTTAAATCATTAGCCTCTGAGTGACTGATACGTCAACATGATTGAAATTTGGCCTCTGAGTGACTGATATATCAACATGCCCAGCCTCTGAGTGACATTGGAATCAACATGCTTATAATAAGCCTCTAAGTGATCCTTTGTGAAATCCTAACTCTCATTCATGCCTTTTGTTGGACGTGAGGGTTCAATTTTGTAAATATGTGAAAGTTGGATGATGGAGGGATTAAAAGTGTCAACATGTTAAATTATACCTTTGAGTGACATTTTAACGAACCTAGAGCTCGACAATGTCCGGGCATAATCCCGGGAATGTCAAGTGCCAAAAAGATGTTTAAAAAGGTTTTTAGAAGCTTTTTAAAGTTAAGGGGCTAAAGTTTCAAAGTTTGAAAGTGACCATGGGGCGGTCGCGGGCCACGTGAGACCAGGCCTGGGTCTCTCGCGGGGCGCGAGAACAGGTCTGCTGCAGAAAGTTTGTTTGGCAGCCAAGCAAAACTCCACAAAACCATTAATTCGAAACAATGGACTTGTAATCAGCTATGCCACGTTTTGGGACACTTGTAAGCTTCCTCTTACACCCCTAAACACCTGGCTTCACCTCTTTGAGCTCTCCAACTATAAATAGGTGATCAAGTTCACCATTTGAACTTGCACCTTTCTCATTGATTCACTCTTCTCCCTCCTCTGGAAGTTCCTAGCTGAAAGGAGCATCCAACTTAGTTCTCTTGCATTCTAGGAACCTCTTGTAAGTGTTCCTTGCTCTTGCATTTTCGTTTATAGGCTTTTATAGCCAAAAGTCAAGCGTTTTACGGAGGAAAACGCTTTGACTTTCGGTTAAGACCATTATGGTCTAGCCATTGTTTGAAATGAACATGGCTAAGTGATCATAATAAGGTAGGTGTTAATCCCTATAAAGGGCACCTCCTGAAGATCACGTTTGCTAGACCAATTGACGGGTCAAAGTTACGATATTAAAAAGTTAAACAGGCCATTTTTCAGAAAAATCATAAATTAATCTTATATACGTTATGAAACCTGTTTTGACACTTAAACAAGTTGGTAATAATTATTAGAACATGTTCGGCTCGTCAATTTCCGTTCTAAGGTCGGTTCACAAACGAAAGTCGTGAAGTTTGACTTTCGATTCTGACCCGATTTAGATTAGTTACCTACTGATCTAAAGTTGCATTATGATCATAATATAATGTAGCATAACCCTCTGAGGTTATATTACATGATCATAATCAGAATCCAAGTTTATGCGCAAGTTCCATAATTATGCCATCTTTGACCAAAATGCCCTTTTTACATAAAACAAGGTTTTAAGTGGTAATGAACTTGAAAATGAGTTTTCTACGGATGTAGTATTATAAGTAGGATTATTTTGGATGTTAAACCAAGTTATAAACTGAGTTTTCAAGCAGGTCCTTAAACTATGTCAATAAATGGCGATTTTAGCCCTTTTAGCTCATAAACTAGTTTTAATCAAATATTTTCAAGGTAAATCTTTTACCTACTGATATGTTATATTAAATAACATATCTAAGACATTTTAATCTGAACTTAATATCCGTTTTTGTGAAAATCGCATAAGGACGCCATTTTACGACATAAGTGCCATTTAGGCGCATAGTATGGTTTTAAACCATATTATTGACCAAGACTTGATACCTACTGATTTTAAAACTTATTTTAAAACATATTTACAGTAGGTACATGTTATAAACTTAGAATCCCAAATAATTTATAAACTATGTGTAAAATGACCAAAATGCCCTTTCGGTGCATAGTTTGGTCATAAAAGATAATTTACACATATAATTGATATCCTATTGATATTATATCATAAATAAATTATTTTTCCAGAATACTTATGAATATAAACTTAAATTATATTCAAGTTCCTTTTATGTGGTATGAAATTACCAAAATGCCCTTATGAGGCATAGTTTCATGTAAAATCTTAACGGGCATATAAGTTGATATCCTACTAATATTACAACTTATTTAAAGTATAAAGGCATGTAGAACTTGTCATGACATATATGGTTACCCGATATCGCTAATATGCGCACGGTTACGTATATGTAACTATTTTTCGGAAATTAACCGAAACTGGTTTAACCTTGTCATTTAAGTCTTAAAATCCAGAATGTTTATAGTTTACCCATATTATACAAGTCAAGGTACTTGTTGGGATTAAACTACATTCTATCCAATCATCGTTTAATCTAGCGTCATACGTTTTGATCAAGTACACTAGTCGGTCTAAGTCAATGACTTAAATAAAGACCGTTAGTATTTAATTGGTTAGTTTATGCCATAATCCAGACTAGAGATTTGCCGGTAAATGCTATCTGCACTTAGTACTTTTATGTACGGCTTAGTTATTAAAAAATTAAAGAAGACTAGCTTAGGTAAATACTCTCGACTTATTTCCCCTATACGGGCTTGGGTTACGGTAAATTATTACTGCTTGGTCGGAAATGGGATTCAATCGAATGCCGGTTCAGAGATAATAAATCCGCATATTCTGTTTTAATCAGTTTTATTTGATAATTTAAACATCGGGGGTTAACTACCGTGTCCTGGATATCCTCGGCTCATTACAATAGAAATGGCCACGACCTTAGCGCGGGTGTAGGCATACACCCGACAGACGCTCAATTATGCATTCCCACAAGGTTGGAGGAATTGACTCCTTCGTGAGTCCAAAGTGGTGTGTACGTTAATTGTGTCTCGGTCTCCGTACCGGGCCCCGTATGTATGACAAACATGTAAATCTGTTAAGAAAGTTGAACGGTCAATTAACCCAAGTTATAAAAAGATTTTGTGTTGATATACACTTAAAACATTTTTGAAATGTTTTCAAAATGAGTCAGTTGGGTGTATTTACCAGCGAAAAGCTGACGTATTTTCAAAAGACTAATCTACAGGTACAATACGAAAATAGGCCGGAAGTGCTCGGTGGTGATAGAGGATCTTGCAAATCCTAAATCTGCCCAAAGTCTGTTTTATATTCTTTCCATGTACAAATTATGATCCGCCTGTGGATCTTCTATTACGAGCTTATATTATTTTGTATTTTCGAACATTCGGTATGTAATAGTAATTTTACACCAAGACTTCCGTTGTGCCGTGTTTAATTGACTATGATGATTATCAACTGACGTCACAATACTCCCCACCATGGCCCACCGGTGTTGGGATTTCGGGTTGGAAATCTTGGGTGTGACAACTTGGGGCGCAGTGTCTTTGGAGCATGGCGTTTGTCACACACCGACCTGCAGCGGAAATAAAAGTCGGGGCATAATTGGGTTATCACCAAATCTCATGACATTTACTAATAGGTTTCATATTTATTAAATTGAAATTAAACTTCAAATATTCCAAACACGAGGAAAGATACAATCTCAAGAAAAAAAAACATTGTTCAAGATAAAAATATATTTTATTAATCTTCTAAGGCCCTTCCTACGTGTTCCTCTCTTCATCCTGTCTACCTGTATCATGCGTAGCAATGGTTTGCGTCAACAAAAGTTGGCGAGTGAATCTAAGTAAAACAATCAAACATTTGTTATTTTAGTTATTTGAATAAAAATGTGCATGAACCATAAGTGAGCATATGTATATAAGTGACAATCACAAACGACATAATATCCACAATGAACATATGAACATGATGAATGATGAACTTGAGATCAAGGCTCAATCAAACGGAGCCGATCTAATGAGGTACCTTATGCTCAACTCGTATCCCACGAGGAATTGATGGGCCTTAAATGAATGATTTCACTTAAATGATAAAATGTAACCACAAATAACCACACAAACAATTATACACATTAGATCACATGATTGTATTAGCACAAGTGTTAAAATAAAAGAAAAAAAATGTACAACAGATGATACACCCCAAAACATGATTAAAAAGGGGAATTCGTAAGGATTCACTCACAGTGGATGCGTTTCTTTGATTGATGAAGAGTGCGCACGAATTTAAGATTTTCCCGACGAAAGAACTAACCTAAATAATAACGTAACAACTCGATTAATAAATAAAAGTTGATATTCCAATTTAATACTTTTTATTTGATTTTTAGATTATTTTTGTGTCCTTTGATAGATTTTTTAATCTTGTTATAATTGAATATATTTAGAATTAGTGAAGTAAATAATTAGATAAAATAATTAAATAAAAATAAGAAATAGTAATAAAAAATTTGGGCCTTGTCAGGCTGTCAGAATCTGACCGGTTTTATGCAGGTTATTGGCAGCGTATGGTGAGGCTCGAACTCGTGACCTCTCGGTTGCGTGCACGCAGCTCTTCCAACTGAGCTACGTGTCTAACCCTTTAGGATTCTGTTTTAATTATTCTTATAGTCTTGTTAGTTTAATCCAGAAATTAGTTAACTTTAAAAAAGTTTTATAATCAATCGAACCGACACCCCAGACATGATTCAAACCCGGAAACTCGGTGATGGTTTGCACCCAGCCCAACCAGTTGGGCTGTGTGTCTAACCCGAATATAACCCCCTTTTAATTAAATATATGCACAAGCTTCATCTTCTTCCATAAACAACCTAGAATCCTACCCGACTGTGAGCCCTTTAACTTGATTTGAATTAACTGATAATGATCGCAACATAATGAACAAACAATTACAGAAAGTTCAGAATGATTAAATCGATTTACCAATTGTTATAATGCCTCAGGTTCCTAATTTCGATGAGTGACAAAAGTTTCTGACGATCGACACAGAGCAAGACTTCAGAGATTTTTTTTAGGTACTTGAGTGAGTGAGTATGCGTGTAATGATGAAAGGAATTGAGAGGTATTTATAGGGTGAGCAAAGAGCAATCATCTGTTTCGGTTTCGAGTTGGATTTTCAATATCAATGATTTCGTTTCGGTTATGATTTATTTGATTTAAGTTTTTCCGGTACAAAACCAGGATTGACGGTTACACGAGATTGTGGTAATTAAGCTTGATTTTTCTCAATTCAAAATTGTTCCGGCAGTTACAGATGTGAAACTTGATTTGAAGTTTTTGCTGCTGGTCTTAATAAAGGTTATTTTTTTCAGATATTAAACACTAAAGTGTGTGTAGAGTAGTGGTGTTATGTGCGTGTGTATATGCAGGAGACCCGGGTTCGAGACACGGCTACTCCTATTTATTTTTATTAATTTTTTTATAAAAAACTAGATTTAATTTACTTATCATTATTATTATCATTGGTATTTTTATTATTATTTATTTATTGATTAACATTATGCGTTTATATGAATGAATATACCGCCAATAAATACACGATGAAAATTTAAAATGACTATTTGATTATTAAACGAAGCAGGTTTTTGAAACCCGATTTACACGGATGTTACAGTATCCCCTACTTTTAGAAATTTCGTCCCGAAATTTAAGTAGTAGCTGTAACTGGAAAAAGATGCGGGTATTTCTCGCGCATTGAGTCTTCACATTATCAAGTAAACTCAGGTCCTCGTTTTGACTCCCAATGTACCCTGACTATTGGAATACGACTTCGTCTTAAACGTTTTTCACCATAATCCATCATCTCTACAGGTCTTTCAACAAAGTGCATTAATTCATCGATTTGAATATCTTCTAAAGGAATATGGAGGTTTTCGTCGGCGAGACACTTTTTCAAGTTTGATACGTGAAATGTGGGATGAATTCTGTTGAATTCTTCTGGTAGGTCAAGCTTGTTTGCTACAGGACCAATTCTTTCGAGTATCTTGAATGGTCCCACATAGCATGGTGCTAGCTTGCCCTTTTGACCAAAACGACCCACTCCCTTCCACGGTGATACTTTCAAAAGTACTTGATCACCAACACAAAACTCCAGCGGCTTTCGTCATTTATCAACATAACTCTTTTGCCGACTTTGAGCTGCTAGAATATTATTGCGGATTTGAAGGATTTTGTCAGTCGTTTCATGAATCAACTCAGGTCTAGTGATTTGTGCTTCACCAATTTCGTGCCAACACACAGGAGATCAGCAGTTACGACCGTATAAGGCTTCAAAAGGAGTCATGCCAATGCTTGAATGATAGCTATTGTTGTATGAAAATTCAACTAACGGTAGATGAGTGTCCCGATTTCCTTTGAAGTCTATGACACATGCTCGCAACATGTCTTCGAGGGTTTGTATGGTGCGCTCAGATTGACCATCAGTTTGAGGCTGAAAGGAAGTGCTGAGATCTAATCGTGTACCCAAAGCGGATTGTACGGCTTGCCACATTCGTGAAGTAAAACGGCCGTCTCTATTTGAAATGATACTTAAGGGCACACCATGATGACTTATAATTTCATTGATATAAATACGAGCTAACTTCTCGTTCTTGAAATCTTCGCAGATTTGAATGAAGTGAGCTGATTTGATGAGACAATCAATGATAACCCAAATGGTGTCATACCCGCTGGAGGTGTGAGGTAACCCGGTAATGAAATCCATGGTTATATTTTCCCACTTTCATACAGGTATTTCGGGTTGGACAAGACGTCCTGAAGGTCTTTGATGTTCATCTTTCACTTTGGAACATGTAAGTCACTTGGAAACAAAAATAGCGATATCTTTCTTCATGCCAGGCCACCAATAGGAGTATCGTAGATCTTCGTACATCTTATTGGCTCCTAGATGTATAGAGTATCGTGTTTTGTGAGCCTCGTTCTTGAGAAAAGTATGAAGATCGTCACGATCAGGTATCCAAATACGATTCAAGTAATAAAGAATACCGTCTGACTTGGATTCTAGTTTGGTTTCAGATCCACAAGACAATTCATCGGGTAAATCATTTTTCGTAACGGAAATATGTTCAACTGCTCTAATTCGGTTTTGAAGATCAGTCACAATTTGGGAGCACAAAAGATGGATGGAGTTTGCATACTCCTTTCGACTGAGAGCGTCAGCCACAACATTAGCCTTGCTAGGATGATATCGAATTTCACAATCATAGTCATTTAAGAGTTCGACCCATCGTCTTTGCCTCATGTTCAACTCTTTCTGATTGAAGATATGTTGGCGGCTCTTGTAGATTTCACACTTGGTACCATAGAGATAATGCCTCCATATCTTAAGAGCGAACACGACTGCTCCAAGTTCTAGGTCGTGAGTGGTATACTTCTTTTCATGCACTTTGAGTTACCTTGAGGCATAGGCTATCACTATTCCTCTTTGCATTAGAACACAACCTAAGCCTTGCCCTGACGCGTCACAATAAACCACAAAGTCTTCGCAGCCATCAGGAAGTGTAAGGATAGGTGCATCGCAAAGCTTTTTCTTTAACAATTGGAAAGCCTCTTCTTGCTTGGGCCCCCAAATAAAGGGTTTGCCCTTGTGAGTCAAGGCTATGAGGGGAACAGTGATACGAGAAAAATTTGCGATGAAACGACGATAATAGCCAGCTAGACCAAGAAATGACCTAAATACAGTAGGAGTACGTGGCGCTTGCCACTCTTGTACCACTTTGATCTTTGCAGGGTCAGCATGAATCCCTTTGTCATTAACGACAAGACCAAGAAATTGTGCCTCTTTTAACCAGAATTCACATTTTGAGAACTTAGCATAAAGCTTTTCGGTTCTCAAGAGTGTTAGAATAAGTCGAAGATGTCGCTCATGATCGGATTTGGTCTTGGAGTAGATAAGAATATCATCAATGAAAACTATGACAAAACGATCGAGATAGGGTTTTCACACCCTATTCATCAAATCCATGAAGACAGTAGGAGCGTTGGTCAACCCAAACGGCATAACCATGAATTCATATTGACCATAACGAGTTTGAAAAGCAGTCTTAGGAATATCTTCTTCACGCACTCTAAGTTGATGATAACCAGAACGAAGGTCGATCTTTGAAAAACAGGTGGCACCTTGAAGTTGGTCTAAAAGATCATCAATACGAGGTAATGGATAGCGATTCTTGAAGGTTAGCTTGTTGAGTTCTCTATAATCGACACACATGCGAAAAGTTCCATCTTTCTTCTTTACGAAAAGAACATGTGCACCCCAAGGCGATGTGCTAGGACGTATAAATCCTTTATCAATCAACTCTTGCAGCTGACTAGCTAACTCTTACATCTCAGATGGGGCTAACCTATATGGGATTTTGCGACTGGTGTAGCACCAGGTACCAGGTCGATTCGGAATTCGACTTCTCGCACTGGAGGAAGTCCTGAAACGTCGTCCGGAAAAACTTGAGGAAATTCTTTAATGATGGGGATATCTTCGAGCTTCCGTTCCTTGCCTTCCTTCTTGACGATATGAGCTAGGAACGCAATATAGTCTTTGCGAAGGTATCTACGAGCTTAGAGGCATGACATCAGTTTAAGCCCTTTAGAAGGAGTTTCACCAAAATTATGCAAAGTTTGACCGTTAGCGAGAAGAATTCGAATAAATTTCTCGTAGCAAACCACTTCAGCGTGATGATGACTAAGCCAGTCCATACCGATGATAATGTCGAAACTACCCAATTTCATTGGAATAAGATCAATTGAAAATTCGTGATCATTGAGGGTAAGAGTACAATTACGAATAATCGAATCTAACGTAATAGGTTCACCATCAGCAACTTCCACCGTGAATGATTCAGCGAGACCAACGCGAGATAAATCAAGAATGGATTCAAACTCTAAAGACACGAAACTCTTATCCGCACCAGTATCAAACAGTATGGATGCATAACTACCGTTAATAAGTAACGTACCATTGACCACGTTATTATCTACCCTAGCTTGGTTGGCGTTGATGTTGAAAGCTCTTCCTCTAGCTGGTGTATTAGCTTGATTGGCTTGGTTCACCGGATTGGCTTGAGCTTGGGCATTTATGATGTTCACCAGGCGTGGACAGGTGTTTTGAAAATGGGTTAGATCTCCACAGTTGAAACATGCTCTGACAGGTTGCATCATTGGGTAATTGGGTTGGTAGTAGGGTTGGGCCATGGGTTGAGCACGTGGTAAAAGTAAAGGTTGTTGGTGTTGGGCTTGGCCCACAACTTGATTATTAGTTTGGGCTTGAGGTTGATTGCGGTTTGGCTTTTGGAGGATGCGGCAGGTTTGAATTGTGTGACCTGCACGTCCACAACTTGTCAAGTATTGGCATGGATTCTCAGGGGGTGATGATATTGACATCGGTTGCATTTTGGGTGAGGACCGGTGTATGGCTTCTTGAATGGGGGAGCAGGAGGAGCGACTTGAGTGATAGGATCAGCAGCGATATGAGGATTGGCTTGAGTGACCGCGAAATTCTTCCCATTGTACTTCATTTTACCAGCAAACTTGGAAGACAAACCCACTTGAGTTGGCGTTGGGGTTTCGACAGGTGTCTTGTCTTTCTTCTTCTCTTCTTTAAAATCGCCATTTCGGATGCGATTTTCCGTAAGTTCTGTAGCCAGCTCCATAGCAGCTTCGAGTGTTGCAGGCATGGTACTTAACACAGAATCTTGAATTTTCGAGGAAGACCTCGAATGTAATGCTCGATTAGACGATAGAGCGGGGTGAACAGATTGGGGACCATCTGATTCAACTCGAGAAACCTCTTGTTGTAGGTGGTGTGGTCTCCCTCTTTTTGTTTCAATGAGTAAAACTCATCTTCCAATTTCTTGATTTCGCTTCTTGGACAGAAGCGTCTCGTCATGATTTCCCTCAGCTCATCCCAAGTCAAGGCCATAGTAGCTTCAGCACCTCGCTTACCCTTTTCTGTGTTCCACCAGGTAAGTGCTACTCCAAATAAACGACCAGTAGCATAGCGCATCTTGCGATCATCGGGACAATCGCAATTGAGAAAAGTGCTTTCCATCTCCTCAAACCAACGGAGGAGAGCAGTGACACCTTCAGTCCCTTCGTATTTTGGGGGATCGTAGGATTTGAAATGCTTGAGGTACATTTGGTGGTATTGAAGGGAGCGTTGACAACATTTTGGCCTTCTTGATTGGTGGGGTTGATGGGATTGGCGGCAAGAGCTTGTTGAACTTGCACAACGATATCAGGAAGTACGGAGCCATCTGTTGAGTGATTTGAGTGGCCATACGTTCGCTAGACCTTCCTGACCTTCTACCGCCTCGAGAGTGTCTAGCAGACATCTACAGGAAATATGTAGCGAGATTATGAATTGAATGTTTTTAGGTGTCATATGTCGTAAAAGGTGAAAAACATCATTCAAAATAAATGAAAACAAGAAATTAACTACATCCATAGGATGTCTTGGGCTTGCTCAAGATCGGGCCTCCAAATGTCTCCCATACTTCGGCCTAGGTAGTTACGTGGGCCCTCATGACTACTGGGCTTGGTAGGATTCACATTGGTGTTGGCCTATTAATGCTTGCATCACCCAAATGAAAATTATGAAACATAATTGTAAGATATAAGGTCAGAGGGTGTCCTGGTGTAGACACAATGACAACTCAAAGTGGGGTTAGTTCACACGACGTTTGGTGTGGCATGCTTTGGCCTAATAGGTCCTTCGTACTCTCATCGTTAGTCCCCAGGTAGGCAAAATGGTCCATTATTTTGGATTTATACGAATGCCAAGCCTAGACAGGACGTTCCGACTACCGGTACTCGCACCCTTCCAGTTACTACATGCCCTTCATAGAACTCACTTTGATGCGATTGAAAAACATGAAAACATTGCAAAATCTTTGAAAAGAAATCATGGAAATTGTGAAATCATGATGTGTGCTTGCGTAGGCATGATATATTAGCAATATATAAACTATAATAAATATCACATATTATCATGTAGTAGTGAAAGTGCTTGCATGTATTCGTGTGTGAAAACATGAAACATATAAACATCTTGAGTTCTGCATGTAAACATAAACGATTAAACTCTAATTAACTATAGTATAGGATCTAAGGGTCTAATAACCTATCCTATATCCCTATAGTCACAAGCTCTGATACCAATCTGTCACACCCCGCCCCGCACCGGATATAAAAGTCAAGGCATAATTGGGTTATCACCAAAGCTCATGACATCTACTAGTAGGTTTCATATTTATTAAATTGAAATTAAACTTCAAATATTCAAAACACGAGGAAACATACAAGCTCAAGAAAAAAAAACATTGTTCAAGACAAAAATATATTTTACTAATCTTCTAAGGCCCTTCCTACGTATTCCTCTCTTCACCCTATCCACCTGTATCATGCGTAACAATGGTTTGGATCAACAAAAGTTGGCGAGTGAATCTAAGTAAAACAATTAAACAATTGTTATTTTAGTTATTTCAATAAAAATTGTGCATGAACCATAAGTGAGCATATGTATATAAGTGACAATCACAAACCACATAATATCCACAATG
Source organism: Scalesia atractyloides (assembly GCA_947069175.1). Classification (NCBI taxonomy): domain Eukaryota; kingdom Viridiplantae; phylum Streptophyta; class Magnoliopsida; order Asterales; family Asteraceae; genus Scalesia; species Scalesia atractyloides. The sequence continues at coordinate 1,242,362 of CAMTDV010000116.1, read as the reverse complement.
AACATACGAACATGATGAATGATGAACTTGAGATCAAGGCTCAATCAAACAGAGCCGATCTAATGAGGCACCTTATACTCAACTCGTATCCCACAAGGAACTGGTGGGCCTTAAATGAATGATTTCACTGAAATGATAAAATGTAACCACAAATAACCACACAAACAATTATACACATTAGATCACATAATGGTATTAGCACAAGTGTTAAAATAAAAGAAAAAAATGTACAACACATGATACACCTCAAAACATGATTAAAAAGGGGAATTCGTAAGGATTCACTCACAGTGGATGCGTTTCTTTGATTTATGAAGAGTGCGCACGAATTTAAGTTTTCGCCGACGAAAGAACTAACCTAAATAATAACGTAACAACTCGATAAATAGATAAAAGTTGATATTCCAATTTAATACTTTTTATTTGATTTTTAGATTATTTTTGTGTCCTTTGATGGATTTTTTTAATCTTGTTATAATCGAAAATATTTAGAATTAGTGAAGTAAATAATTAGATAAAATAATTAAATAATAATAAATAGTAAAAAAAAATTTGGGCCTTGTCAGGCTGTCAGAATCTGACCGGTTTTATGCAGGTTATTGGCAGCGTATGGTGAGGCTCGAACTCGTGACCTCTAGGTTTCGTGCATGCAGCTCTTCCAACTGAGCTACGTGTCTAACCCGTTAGGATTCTATTTTTAATTATTCTTATAGTCTTTTTAGTTTAATCCAGAAATTAGTTAACTTTATAAAAGTTTTAAAATCAATCGAACCGACACCCCAGACATAATTCGAACCTGGAAACTCGGTGATGGTTTGCACCCAGCCCAACCAGTTGGGCTGGGTGTCTAACCCGAATATAACCCCCGTTTAATTAAATATATGCACAACTTGAAGCTCCATCTTCTTCCATAAAACAACCCAGAATCCTACCCGACTGTTAACCCTTTAACTTGATTTGAATGAACTGATAATGATCGCAACGTAATGAACAAACAATTACAGAAAGTTCAGAATGATTAAATCGATTTACCGATTGTTATAATGCCTCCGGTTCTAAATTCCGGCGAGTGACAAAAGTTTTCGACGATCGACACAGAGCAAGACTTCAGAGATTTTTTTTAGGTACTTGAGTGAGTGAGTATGCGTGTGATGATGAAAGGAATTGAGAGGTATTTATAGGGTGAGCAAAGAGCAATCATCTGTTTCGGTTTCGAGTTGGATTTTCAATATCAATGATTTCGTTTCGGTTATGATTTATTTGATTTAAGTTTTTCCGGTACAAAAGTAGGATTGACGGTTACACGAGATTGTGTAAATTAAGCTTGATTTTTCTCAATTCAAAATTGTTCCGGCAGTTATAGATGTGAAACTTGATTTGCAGTTCTTGCAGCTGGTCTTAATAAAGGTTATTTGTTTCAGATTTTAAACACTAAAGTGTGTGTAGAGTAGTGATGTTATGTGCGTGTGTATATGCGGGACACCCGGGTTAGAGACCCGGCTACTCCTATTTATTTTTATTAATTTTTTTTATAAAAATAGGTTTAATTTACTTATCATATCATTATTGGTATTATTATTATTATTTATTTATTGATTGATTAACATTATGCGTTTATATGAATGAATATACCGCCAATAAATACACGATGAAAATTTAGAATGACTATTTCATTATTACATGAAGCGGGTTTTTGAAACCCGATTTACACGGATGTTACAATGTTGGCATGAGGTTCATTTTTGCAATGTTTCAACCGCATCAAGGTGCATGCCAGGCCAATAATATCCGGCGTTCATGATCTTTACAACGACCACGCGCGGTCCGGCGTGAATTCCGCATAACCCTTCATGTATTTCACGGATCAAGTACTTGGCGTCTTGCGCGTCAACACAGTGGAGGAGAGGTCCAAGATATGACTTTCGGTATAAGATACCATCCACCATTTCATAGTTGAGTGACTTGTTCTGGATCTTCCTTGCTTCCGCTTTGCTTTCGGGGAGACTCCCGTATTGCAAGAACATGATGATGGGAGACATCCAGGATGGGCTCCCCATTTCTATGATGCTGACTTGTCGCAAAGGAACAGAAGGGTTTTTTAGTAACTCAACGCGCACCTCGCGCGCAAGGTGCTTGAAGCTTGTAGCGGCTAGCTTGCTGAGAGCGTCCGCATGTTTGTTCTCGCTTCGGTTAACATGGGTTATCTTGAAATGTTGTAATTTGGTTATTAAGGCTTGGGCCCGTTCTAGATATACGGCCATTACCTCGCCCTTTGTATCGTACAGGCCGTTGACCTGTCCGGCGACTATGAGTGAATCGACATGGGCTTCCAAATTCTGCGCACCTATCTTGATTGCTAACCGAAGACCTGCCAGGAATGCTTCGTACTCAGCTTCATTATTTGTGCTTTTAAAATGCAACCTGATGGCATAGGTGAATTCTTGGTCGTTAGGGCTTATGAGGCGAAGACCTGCCCCTGCACCATCATCGTTGGATGCGCCATCTGTGTGAAGTATCCACGTGCGGCTATCCGTAACAAGAGCAGGATTCTGTACTTCACACTCCTGCACGTTATTTTGCGGGACTTCCGCGATAAAATCAGCCAATATCTGGCCTTTTATTGCCGGTCTTGGCTTATAAACAACATTGTATCCGCGAGCTCGATCGCCCATTTTGCTAGGCGACCGAAAATATCCGATTTTGACAAAATTTGGCCTAGATGGTAGTTTGAGAGAACTGTTATTTCGTGGCCTGAAAAGTATCGGCGCAACCGCCGTGATGCGTGGACTAAAGATAGAGCTAGCTTTTCCATCATGGGATATCGCGTCTCTGGGTCAGTGAGCATTTTGCTGACTTAGTAGATCGGAGTTTGAACTCCTACGCGCTCTACTAGCAGGACTGCTCCCAGAACGACATCTGATGCGGAAAGGTAGAGTATCAGTGGCTCCTTCCTTTGTGGCGCGGTGAGCGTTGGTAGCTGAATCAAGCATTCCTTCATTTGGGTGAAGGCCTTCTCCGCGTCTGGAGTCCACTGAAACTTGTTCTTCTTCACACAATTCCGCAGAGTGCTGATGAATGGGAAGGACTTCATCGCGTGGTTGGCCAAGAACCTGTTCAGCCCAGCCAGCCGCCCTGCCAACTGTTGCATTTCTTCTATAGTTGAGGGTGATGGCATACGCTGAATCGCTTCCACTTTATCTGGGTTGACTTTAAATCCATCGCTCGTGATGATGAATCCCGGAAATTTGCCTTCCTCCATTCCAAAAGAGCACTTGCTGGGGTTCAGCTTCAAGTTTGCCATGCGCAAGGAGGCAAACGTTCTTTGGATGTTTGCCAACATCTTCTCCTCATCCGAGCTCATGATGACTAAGTCATCAATGTATACTTCCATGGTTTCACCAATGTCATCCCCGAAGACATGGTCCATTAAGCGTTGATAGGTAGCTCCCGCATTGCGCAGTCCGAAGGGCATTTTTGTGTAGCAATAGATGCCCTTGTCCGTTCGGAAGCGGTTTTTTCTTCATCTTCCTTCTTCATTTGGATTTGGTGGGAGCCCTTGTAGAAATAAAGGATACATTTCCACCTGAATGTAGCAAGAGAATCCACTTTTTTGTCGATTTCTGGCAAGGCGTAGCAGTCTTTGGGACATGCCTTGTTGAGGTCTTTGAAATCGACACGCATGCGCCAACTGCCGTTGGACTTTTGGACCATGACTGGGTTGGCTACCCATGTCTGATAACGCACTTCTCGGATGATTCCTGCTTGGAGAAGTTCCGCGACTTGCTCATTCAAAGCGCGGGTCTTTTCGGGCCCGAAGCCGCACTTCTTTTGAACGATAGGCTGTACTGAAGGGAAAGTGTGGAGTGCATGCCCAGCTATTTCCCTTGGCACCCCTATCATGTCCACCGGTGACCATGCAAAAATGTCAAAGTTTCGAAACAACAGTCGTTTCAACCGCGCCTTGACTGCGGGATTCATGGCAGGTCCCAAGAGAACGGTTTGTTCCGGGTACTTGTTGTACCCACTTTTCTGGCACACACGTCGGAAGATGGCTTGGGTTGCTTTATTGGTGGCTCCTTGTCCACCGACATGATTTCCTTCCTCGAATACATGATAGCCACTCTGGTTTCTGTGGGGAAACCGCAAGCAGCGCGGGGGATGGAAGTAATCATGCTAAAGTCTCGCTGGGCGCGCCGTCCTAATAATACGTCATGGCACGAGGTTGCGGGCATGACCATGAAATTGACTTGGACGGTGCGAGTGTGGCGTCCATCGGAGAGAGTAACCGGAAAAGATATATGTCCCAAAGGAAAAAAGCCTCATTGCAGAAACCAGTGAGTGAGAAATCCACTGGCTCCAGGCATGCTTTGTCCTCCGGGTCAAGCTGCTGGAAGCACTATTCGTATATAATGTCCATAGAGCTCCCAGGGTCTATGAACATGTAGTCAGTGCGGTAGTGACTGAAAATACAAGTTATTACTACCGGTCGGTCTTCTTGTGGACCCCCGGGGACGACGGGGAAGATGACCTGCTGCTCCCGCCAGTGAGACGTGCAGCTCTTCTGGTGGTTGCGCTTGCGCAAAGGACCACCTTGAATCATAAGAACAACCTTCATTTATTTGTTACTCGGGCCCTCGCCGCCTCGAGTAATCTGGCGCACCTCCTTGCGCACGTTTTGTAATAAGTGGGTGAGCTTCCCACTCTTGAGTGCCTTCTCAATCTCCATGCGTAGGGAGATGCAATTGTCAGTTGGGTGCCCCGTGTCTTTGTGATAATCGCAGAAGAGGTTGGGGTCTTGACCCTTCTTGTTGTGCATCGGTGGTGGTTGTTTGAATTAATGGTCTTCTGTGCTAAGGACCTCCGCCGGTGTCTTCGTCAGTGGGGTCCACTGGCAATCACTATTATCTTGTTTTATTGTCCACTGGGTAGCGAGCTTAATAATGGTCGCACGAGCGTCCACCGGTGTATGGGGAGAGTGTTGGATGTGGTCCCTCCACCCTTTATTCTTTTTCCCAAAACTACTGCTCAAGGCTTGGGGACGATGGTGAGGTAGGGGAGCCTACTATTGTTGAGGTTGCGCTCTGTTTGTGCATAGACCTTTGCGCGGCCATAAGTTTCTCCCAGCTCTTAGGAGACCTGTAGTCCCTGATAAGACTTTGATCATCTCGTCTCAGCGTACGACATATTTAAACTGTGCACGAATCAGGTCTTCATGCACATCCCCTATCTCCAGCACTTCTTTGTTGTAGCGGGTGATGAAGTCTTCGAGGCTTTCATCATCCCGCCGCCAGATATTCATTACGTTAGAAGAATCTTTGGCATAACGCCTTTGCTGGCTGAAATGCGCCCGCAACTTGTCCTTTAAGTCGTTCCAGGACGCGAGTTTGCCTGTAGGCAGGTTATCAAACCACAGTCGTGAAGCACCTGTGAGGGTTTGAACAAACAGGTGACACCACATTGGTAGTGTCCATCCTTCGATCAGTCCTGCGCAAGTGAAGAGACGCAGGTGGTCATCCGGTTCAGTCAACCTGTTGTATTTGCCGATGTTGGAGGGCAGCTTTGCACGTTCCAAGGATGCGAGAGCTATCTCCTTGATGAACTTGGAGTGTTCGGCTGCGTCCGCCGGTTGGTAAATCAAGTTGTAATCATGCTCGGCCTCCAGGTTGTAACCTTCGCGCAGAGCAGATCTGTAAGCCGCATGATTTGTGGGTATCAGGTGAAAGACGTTGGCGCTATCACCTTCACCGTAAGTTTTGTCTTCCTCACGCTATGTGTATCGCTCCCCTTGAGGGCGCGGGCCCAGCCGTGAGTGGACAGATGCTCGTCTGAGAGAGCGAGACTCCGGCTTAGGCGGAGGTTGTGTGTATTCTGTATCCTGTGGGTGGAGACTATATGGTACGCTTGCCCCAGCTGGTGAGTCGTAACTCAAAATCCTAGGCGAAGCGTGTACTTGAACAGCGGGCTGCACTGGGGCAGCAGGGGTGTTTGTTTGCGCACAGAGTTGCGCATAGACAGCATTCAGGGCCAGACTTTATGAACCATGACATCGGTGTCTCACCCGGGGGTAAGACCGACGTGATCGGAACAAAGGGAGTCTCTAGCTGGGCTCCGGGAGTGACCGGGATGTTTATTCGGCCAGAGCTGTGTTGGTTGCCGGTATCCTCGGAGGAATCTTACCTCACTTGCCCGTCGACACGAGAGGTTTGAACCGGGTTCTTGCCTTCGCGTCGAGAGCCTCGTGGGGTTGGAAAATAGGCCATCAAGAAATGAGGCTTAGAAAATGTGAAAAAATGGGAGGTTGGAAGCTGGAACTAGTGAGAATATAGCGGATGGCACCAATGAAGAAGCATCGGTTGAACCTAGGGATATCCGGGAATATATAAGTCACAACCAGGGTGTTTCTGCATAAATGGTTAACCTCTCACTTCGCCTTTGGGTTTGCAAGCTCACTCAGAATGATCTGCAAAACTAGCGCGCCGTTAGTCTCGCCACGGGGAAAGGGTGGTTTTCTCCGTGACCACACTCCGGCGTGAGAATAAGTATTTCGGGTAAGGAAAATAAGTGGTTGCAGATGTAAGCAAGAGCTTATGTGTGTGGTAAGTTGTGTAGCAAGTATATGCCTGTGTAAGCGTGTCGTTACCTGGAGATCCGATACTTATTTAAAGCCGAGAGAAGGTATGTTTAGGAGAAATGCTGGTGGGCCTTGGGCCCGGACCATATAGCCAGAAACATCCCTTTTGTCCTTGGGCGGCAGACATTAAATGCTCCCTGCAGGAGAATTAATGTTCTCTGTCGGGAGGTGTGCTTTGTCAGGTGTTTAGTGGTGCAACGTGTAAAGTAGTTGTTTCTGGTGTCAGGCCTGTTGCCAGCCGAAATGGAGAAAGTGGAATAGTCACTAGCAGAATAGTGGTTGGTGTATGGTCTGACACTTGCCTTATTGTCATGAGCGCTGCCAAACGCAACCTGACAAGTAACCTTTGGTCACAGTTCTGTCATTCCGTAATCTGAGGTATGGTCAACATCTCTTAGTGCTTACCCCCTTCTGCGATGCTGTCAAGGCTTTCTCGCCAGCGCAGGGTGTCAGGGGATGCATCCTTTTGTCCTAAGACTATGAGCCGCTTCTCATGTGTGTCTTATCCTTAAAAGGTTTTGGGATTCGCAGTTTAGAGGAATGTTGTTATGCGCAGGGTCTAGTAGCCTGCGCGCATAAGTTTAACTTGTCATTTGTGGCGATTACACAAGGCTTGTTGTGTGACTTATGGAAACTGGTCTAATTCACAGTTGCGCTGAGTGCGCAAGGCTCATTGTGTGACTTATTGAATCCAAAGAAGGCACAACATTGCAAGTTGCGCGCATGGTTATCTTTGTGACATTTGGGTCAAGGATATGATCGCGTGGGACCACACCTCCTTACACGTCACCAAAATTTGACTGTCACATTGGTAACTGTGACCACCCCACATCTTTTAAAAAAGAACATGTTTTCATCATCCCAAACTGATTCGGCATACTCCCGAGCTCTTATGAATTTTACGTTAAAAAGTAGAAACCTGCTTTTATTTTGCCTCGTATGATAATCTTATACTCCCGGCCCAACCTCTATTTTTGCAACAATATTAATAATCCCCAACTGAACTTCAAGACCCGATTCAGACTAAAAACAATCTTCAATTGCTCTTGGCCCGCTAATATCAATCTTAAAAGTTTCCAAAACTGTTATAAGATCGTTGGCCCATAAATGAATTAAATCATGACCCAATCACTAGTGGACACAACCCATTCATCACTCACTTTGCAACAAACCCCATATCTGCGAACAAATGACTTCCACGGTCCTCATCTTATGTGGGCCCAAAGTAATGATTATTCAATCATGCTAACATCCATCTATCATAGCCCATCATCATGAACGACCCATGAAACATCACTCCAATCATCATGAAATAGCCAATATGTGCAAAACCCAATGATTTCATAATTATACTAGTGGGGCCCAACACATAAGGAATTCCAAACTAATGTCCCAAGATAAAAATTTAACCTTAGCAGCAAACAAGTTATTAAGACATCAAATTCACACAAGCTGATAACAACTTCATCAGATTAAACGTCTGACTCAATAACAGTTATAATTATTAATCACTACCATTACCTGGACATTCCATGTGGGGCCCAAAAGAATTAATTCAAACAATATCGTAGGCCCACTTGATTTAAATTAAGAAACTGAAGGATTGGGTACCCAACCGATATCCTGGCCAACCCTATCTCTCTCTTTTTTTCTGAGCAACAACAAACAAACCCTGGACATCATTCACTTAGGCCACTCGGTGCAGGGGTCGTCCCAGACCCGTCTTTGGCCGACGACGCCCCCAACACCGCGCCGGGTGACGCGTCGGCGTCGCGGAGGTCCCTCTGCGGACATTGGGGACGGGACGATATTTTAATATATTTCAAATATATAGCCGTTATCAACGGCTAGTTTAAATAAAAAATGATTAATAATTTTACCTTCAAATACTTCAATACCATCCCACTTTTTTACACACTTTATTCACCTCTATCTCTCAAATATATAAAACCATTCCCATCTTTTTATTACCCTCCAACCTTTTATAAAATCTTTCAACTTTCGTCATGGATCCATACAACCCGAGCAACCCGAACCCAAATCCATACAACCCGAGCAACCCGAAGCCAAACCCAAATCCAAACCCGAACCCGAACCCAAACCCAAACCCAAACCCAAACCAAAACATTTTCTCCGTACCCGGCTACTATCCTAGTATGGAGCCGAGTTGGTCATCTTCACAATTTTCATTCAATGCTTTTGGGGGTTTTCAACAAAGCCCGAACGCGTTTTCGCAAATGAGCCAAGTGCAACAAATGCAGTCGGTTCAACAAATGATGATGCGAAACCCTTTCAATTCGCAACCACAACCCGAAGAGGACGTCCAAGAATTTGTTCCGGAGACCCAACCGCAATCATCTAAACGAAAAAAAGGAAAACAAACCATGGTTGAGAAAGAACAACCTTCGAGAGGGAAGGCGAAACTCTGGACAAAGATGGAGGAGGAGACGTTAGCCAAGGCGTGGGTTAGCACTTCCAAAAGCCCATTGTCGGTACATAACTTTTGCTACATTTTAAAAATATACGAAAATTGATACACTATACTTTTTTTTATATAACTTTTGCTGTAATTTAAAAATATAGGTAACAACCAAACCGGCAAGGGCTTTGGAAAGAAATACTGTCGAAGTTTCTTGCGATAATGGAACAAGGTCATTATCGCGACATTGATTCCATCTCTTCCAAGTGGAGAAAGATGCATCCGGTCGTGAACCGGTTTTCGGGGATTTATAATAACTTGTATACTGGTCGGTGTAGTGGGATGAGTGATGAAGACGTTTTTAAAGAGGTGATGTGTCGATACGAAGATACGCATGGAACCGTTTTCCTCCATGTACGTGCTTGGGAAATTTTGCGACCAGTAACAAGTGGGCGCCGGTCCCAAATGAGGTTGCAACGGCCAAACGAACAAAAACCTCGGAGATCGGTTGTTACAGTGCGGGTGGAAGCTTGGACGCACGATATCAAATAAATATAAACGACGAGCCCGAATTCGATTATGAAGAGTTTGTGGTTAGAGAGGAGGAACGTCCCCCAGGCAGGGACAAATCAAAAAGGGCGGCAGTTGGAAAAAAACATGCCGCGCCGGGGGGCGGTTCCAAAATGGACGAGCTTATGGCTCTGTTCAAAGTGTTCACCGAGGTCACGGCTCAAAAGATGAAAGCGAAGGAACGTGAGGTCGAGTTTAAAGAGTGGAAGATCATGACAGCCGAAATAAACGCGTATCCTGAAGAATATCGGCCGATTTTGAGAAGAATGAAAGAAAAAATCTCAAAAAAGTGGAGTTCATAGGATTTTTTTTAGGTTATGTTTTTCTATTTTTTCGGTTATTTTTTTATTTTTTACTTTTTTTAGGTTATGTAATGTGTGGTTTTTAATATAAAATGATTTTATTTATATAAGTAAATATTAAAAACTAGTTTAATTAAAAAAGAAAAATAAAAAAACTAGCCTTAACAAAAACATTGTTCAGGAATATCGTTGACGTGGCGGGTCGTCCTGGAGAGAGGCCCGTCATCCGCCATCAACAACCATTGTCTACCGTCAACCACCAAGAATAACCATTTGCAGCCGAGACTTCCGTCGCACATGTCGTTTCAATGGAATTGTCTGAACAGTATCATTTGGAGATATGGAATATCGTTTCAGCACTGTTTTCATTGGGAAGTTGATGTTGTATGAACGAAATCATGATATCACTTGAACAATGAAGATTTATTTTGTGGATAATGCGGATGATATCATGATGTCGCTTGTGAGTCATAGATGTAGTTTGAAATTAATGTTCAGATCTGAAAAATGTTGTTATCATGATGTTCAGGCCTTCGTCAAACATCATACTTTCATTTTGTTTGACTTCCGTACATGTTGACTTTCGTGAGTTTCACTTTCGTTTATAGTGCCACTTTCGCAAGCATTTTCACCTTTTTGAATGAAGTAGATTCGTAGAAACCTTAATTCCACTAAAGACAAAAACAACCGCCACACTCCTCAACAACAAGTCACGAGTTGTTCTTCAGCAACTCAGTTCAAACATCATTAAAAACAGTAATAGGATGATGAAAACCACTTCAAATGGTGTGTAAATGGAAATATAACACTCGGTTACGGTCCATTTCATCCTAGATCTAAGTTTTCATCTTTGATTTTTAAGATCTAGGGTTTTTCACAACATTTTTATATCTTGAACAAAAACCCACAAAAATCACTAATCAAGAGCTCATGTGACTTAGCAAATGGTTTATTGACTAAGTCTAGTACCATGGCTCTAATACCAATTGAAAGTTCGTGTTTCGGATCAAAATCGTGATTAGTGAAGGATTAAGTTCATAGATGGTAGATTAGAGATTGATAAAAAAACTTTCTTGTATTGAATAGGAAAACATGACGTTACAAACCGACACATAATAAGCCATCCTAACAATACCGAAAGAGCATACATCCGGGAGAGACCAAGTGTTGGTTTCTCCCCCAAATCTAAAACCTTAGTTTAAAAATGACACAAGAGGAGGTATATATAGGTACACCACCTTCATGTGGAATTTCACCTTCTCATGAAGGTCCACATTCTTGTTGAATTTCACCTTCTCGTGAAGGTCCACCTTCTTGTGGAACGTTTGCAAACACACAAACTCAAACGAAAAACCTTTCGTTTGACCACTTCAAACGAATGGGTCTAAACACAATCGTTTGACCGTTCACTAACTATTACACAATCAGCTTAAAATGTAATCTAATCTATTCGCACAGCAGCGGACACAAAAACTGCACTAACACTTTTTTCCACTTTGTCTTTCAGACTTGCTCGCCACTTTTTATCTTCCTCTTTAATTGCTTTTCATTTACCTGCTAAGTTTGCATCCTTTAATATCGTGTTCAAGTTGCACCTAAGCCCCATTTTAGCATCTTCCTCCAAACCTTGTTTCCTATCCGGCTATTAAACAACCAGATTCGGGAAGGTCCAAAGTTGTTGTTCTATGTTGACAAATTAAGGGGTTGTGATTAGTTATATTGTCTCTGAGTGGGGCTAATAATGATGCATCTAGCCACTTGCACATAAATTCATCACACACCAAGACTCTTCTATCTTACATAGTATTTACGCATTGCCTGAAAAAAAAACGTAAATTTCCTACCCGTCATGTTGTACTCTAATAAAACATCTATACAGGTAAAATTGTTAAACACCATAGCATTATTCACATCGATATTTGAGTTGAACCTTTCTTCTGGGTATCGTACTTCATTTAAGTCTCCTAATATAATCCACAGCCCCAACAAAGTATTCTGTATATTCACTAATTCACCCATAATCCATGTCAATTGGTCGGGTTATTAGGGTACACTGACCACAATTATGCCCTTCAATTCCCCAATTAATCGACCCTTAGTGAGTAAGAAACTTTTATTCTTAATTTCCATATTTTTCATGAACAAACCTAGGTTCCACATACATAGAATGACTCTAGATCTCACACTTGCATCCACCTTAGAAAACTCCACCCTAGACTTATCCCAAAATCTTAAGACCATCTTATATGACATCTCTCTCAGTTGAGTTTCTTGTATAGTGAGAAAAGACAAATTGTAATCTCTCAGGTAATCCACGTACACCCATCGCCTTTCCTGCCCCTCATACACCCTTTATGTTTATAGTCCTAAAATTCATGAGACCAATATTCCCCTTTCCTCTACAATAGTCTCTCTAATCTGGTCTTGAACCTCATCCTAAATTCGATCCCTACTAACTGTGTTCCTTAAATTTCCTCATCTTCGAAGGTAACCTCAATTTATGTCAATGAATTTGGATTAGCAGAGGACACTATTGTGTTCTGACGGTAACTGAATCCTCAATCTCCTTCTCCCCTCATCTTATAGTCTTTGCCCAATATGACTCATACTCATTGTCTATACCTATACCTGAATCTACCTCCTTGACCTTTTCACTCACACACACCTCTTATCTCTTATTCTTCCTATTTCTGAGTAGAACTTTTTTTCTAACCGTTCCTCTTATTGGTTTTTGGGCCCCCTTCGTTTGCAGCATTATTAACTTTATGCAGCTTGTACTTTTTACAAACCCATTGGGCCTAAGGGCTTTGGACTTTACTTTAGCATTTGGGGACTGGGTCCTTTTTTCTAAGCTGTAAGGGAAGGCCCACTGGATCCATGATCAATGCATTTTAGGTACACCTTAATGTATACCAATTTTCTTATGAATGTACTAATATTAATAAAAAATGTGTTACTTAACTCATTTTTGTATTTCATTTGGTTTGAAGAGATTATTAGCTTAAAATGAGTGAATGTGTTTAACTAAATATTTATTAAAACAAATGGAGTGAATGATCAAAATCTACTACGTAGAACTAAAAGAATGTGAATTAATGATATTTAATGTTTCAATAAATAATCAGTTTAACTAGTTCTATTTCAATTTAATACGTAAGTTAAATGCCTTTTAGAAGTGTGCAACAAAGTTTAAAGAAATAGGATTATAAAGTGGGCTTCTTAAATAGAATATGATATGGGGTAATAAAGTCAATTATTCTAAATTTATAAACTAAGACTTTCTAAATGTTAGATCACTGATAGGCAAGTGTACCTATCGTACGTAGTAAAGCCTAATGAAGTCTGAGTATCGAACCCACAAAACACTAGCGACGCAACTAGACTCTGACTCAACTAATTACTTAATTGGTTCTTTGGATTTTGAGTTTTTCAGTTAATTATACTAATATCCTAAATTAACTAAGGGTTTAAACTACCAAGACAAAATCTAAACTCAAGACACAAGCAAACACGAGAACTAGATCGAAGATCAGATATGATGGGAAGGAACTATCTAGGTGTCGACTCCCTGGACACATGTAATGATATCCTGACTCTGGTAATTGACAAAACCTCCCGCTAAGGATGATAAATTGTGCACAAAAGTGGGACGAAATGTCGAAGTGCTAAAATGAACTGGCTTGACCTATCGATACCAAATCCCACAATTATCAGATAGATGACAACTACGGTGCAAAATCCTCAAATTGTGAATCTGATTAAACCTAGCAACTGAAATCCTAGGAAACCTTAAACATGAATAAACAGCTGAACCCAAGCTATCCGTCACCCAACTATCAAACAATGCTTAGCTAATAACCTAGCAATCCTGAATCATCTCTTAAATCATCAAACAATGCTTAGCTAGACCAACAACCTAGCGATTAACGAACTAGAATAATTCATAAACCTAGGAGATACTTCTATGTGCCTAATCCAACAAACTAATGAACAATCCACAAGATCAATCAACACTAGTATACTAAAATCAGAATTAGAAACAATGAATAACCACGTAAATCAACACATTCAGTGAACAACCACAATCAATCAACACAACATGTCTAGTTCATTTAACCTAAGTAGTTGCAACAAGTTTAACTACTCATAATACTCAAAAACATGTTGAAATCAGAAATAAAACCGAAAGAATTCAAAGATAAAAGTACGCATAAACAAGAGAAAACCGAACCCATCACGATCCAAACTTCGATCCCAATGCTTCTTAGACTTTAATCCTACTTCAAGTAGCCTCTAGATCGTCCTATTACTGCTCAAAGTCGTTTGGTAGGGGAGATATATCAAACCTAGGGCTGAATGGCATTTTTATAACTTTTGTCGCAATTCGTAGGCCTAACGAACCGTATGGCATTACCCTTATAGTCCGTAAGGGTTCTCAAAAACCAAACCACATTTTTTGCTTCTTCTCATCGAGATACCTCAAATTTATATATCATACGTCCCGTAACTCATTTTCTAACTCTCGATATGGCTGTTTTAAGTTAAGATTCTTTTCTGCCACACTTTTTCACTCAGCTTTTCCTCGTGTGCTCTTTTCTTCGTGTATTTAACTCGATTTCTGCTCCTTTTACATATGAACACCTGCAAAACAACAATCTACTAAGTACAAGCTATACATAACCAAAACAACTCAAAAACTATCGAAAACATATACAAAATACAGCGGAAAAATGATGTGTTTTGCAAGACATTAGTAATAAAGTCAATTCCATAGACCCGGGCAAGTGTTAAGTTAATACACCCTTAAATTCGGATGACATCATGTCATTAAGCATGTTCCCCTTGCAATGTATTGGACCCGGGTTATTGTGACTTGACGTTTCCTTTACCCGAACCTCTGACATGTCACACTTGTTTGGTGGCAACCCTCACTAACCTTTTCCGACGTTGACTTTTAATTTTCCAGACAGTCGATGGTTTAGCGTCCTACCCCATCTATGGATTTTTTAGGTCCATCTCTCGGCTGAAGACCCTTTCACTACCTTCCCAAACTGCTCATTGATGATGTTCAAGAACTCATCATTCCACAATCTGATGTCAACAAACCACATTTCCACCTCTTTCTTGGAAGCTTAATGAACTCCTCCGCTGATTCTTGTTAAGGAAAAGTGATGAGTACATGCATTCCTCCCAAGTATCAACTCCCACTTTAACACCTCGTAAAATCGTGTCCAATAATATAGTGACACGTGTCATATATTTTTTTATATAAGTCTATTAAAGACTAATAAGGACTAAAAGTGTCAACATGCTCAAACTAAGCCTCTGAGTGACCCTCTGATGTCAACATGCATAAACCAAGCTCCTGAGTGACCATTAGTGTCAACATGCTTAAATCAAGCCTCTAAGTGACCATTAGTGTCAGCATGCTTAAATTGAGCCTTTGAGTGTCCATTAGTGTCAACATGCTTAAACTTAGCCTCTGAGTGACCATTAGTGTCAACATGCTTAGCCTCTGAGTGACCATCAGAGTCAACATGCTTATACTGAGCCTCTGGTGGTCCTTTATGAAGTCCTAACTCTCATATGAGCCACTTATTGGACGAGAGAGATTAATTGTGTAAATATGTAAAAGTTGGACGATGGAGGGATTAAAAGTGTCAACATGTTAATTTATACCTTTGAGTGACCTTTTAACGAACCGAGAGCTCGACAATGTCCAGGCATAATCCCGGGTACGCCAAATGTTGGCTACGGGGGCTAAATATGTTATAAAGGTGTTTTAGAAGGTTAATAAGTTGAGGGGCTAAACGTAACGAGCAAGGCTAAGTGATCGTAATAAGATAGGTGTAAATCCCTATAAAGGCCACCTCCTAAATATCACATTTGCTAGACCAATTGACGGGTCAAAGTTTTAATATTAAAAAGTCAAACAGGCATTTTTCGGAAATATTATAATCTGAGTTCATATATGTTATGAAACACGTTTTGACACTTAAACAAGTTGGTAATAATTATTAGAACATGTGAGAACATGTTCGGCTCGTCAATTTTAGTTCTAGGGTCGGTTCGCAACCGAAAGTCGTAAAGTTTGACTTCTTCTTTGACTTTCGATTCTGACCCGATTTAGATTAGTTAGCTACTGATCTAAGGTTGCATTATGATCATAAAGTAATTTAGTATAACCCCTACGGTTATATTACATGATCATAATCAGAATCTGACAAAAATGCTATTATGACAAAAATGCCCTTTTTACATAAAATAAGGATTTAAACGATAACGAACTTGAAAATGAACTACCTACTGATCTAATATCATAAGTAGGATTATTTGGGATGTCAAATCAAATTGTATACTGAGTTTATATACAAGTTTTTGTATTATATCGATAAATGACGATAGCGCCCTTGTGCCACATAAAACGGTTTTAATCATACCTTTTCATAACAAATATTTTACCTACTGATATGTTATATTAAATAACATATCTAAAACAATTAAACTTAATCTTAACATAAGTTTTTACTAAACTTCGCAAAAATCATCATTTTACGACATAAGCGCCGTTTCGGCGCTTAATATGGTTTTAAACCATATTTATCAACCAAGACTTGTTACCTACTGATTTTAAAACTTATTTAAAATATTGTTACAGTAAGTACATGATATAAACTCAGAATCCCAAATAAATATAAAACTATGTGTAAAATGACCAAAACGCCCCTACGGTGCATAGTTTGGTCATAATGATAAATTACACATAATCAATATCTTACTAATATTATATCATAAAATAATTATTTTTCCAGAATACTTATGATTATAATATTATAATACATTCAACTTCCTTTTATACGGTATATAATTACCAAAACTCCCTTATGAGGCATAGTTTCATGTAAGATCTTAACGGGCATATAAGTTGATATCCTACTAATATTACAACTTATTTAAAGTATAAAGGCATATAGAACTTGTCCATGACTTATCCGGTTACCCGATATCGCTTATATCCGCACGGTTAAGTATATGTAACTAGTTTGCGGAATTTAACCGAAACACGTTTAACCTTATCATTTTAGTCTCTAAATCCAGAATGCTTATGGTTTACCCATATTATACAAGTCATAGTAGTTGTTGGGTTTAAACTAAATTCTATCTGATCATCGCTTAATCTAGCGTAATATACGTTTTGATCCTGTACGCTAGTCGGTCTATGTCTATGACTTAACTAAGACCGGTAGCGTTTAATTGGTTAGCTTATGCCATAATCTAGACTAGAGCCTTCCGGTAAATTCTATATGCACTTAGTTCACTTTGGATACGGCTGAGATATTAAATCTTGCATTTTTAATCAAGACTAGCTCAGGTAAATACTCTCGACTTATTTTCCCTATACGGGCTTGGGTTACGGTAAATTATTACCGCTTGGTCGGAAATGGGATCAATCGAATGTCTGACTGTGGCTAGTAAATTCGCATATTCCGTTTTAATCAGTTTTGTTTGATAACTTAAACATCAGGGGTTAACGACCGTGTCCTAGATATCCTCGGCTCATTCATTAGTTAATGGCCACGACCAAAGCGCGGGGTGTAGTCATACACCTGACAGATGCTCATGCTAAATTTTTACCCAGTTATTGGGGATAACTCATTCGTGAGTTCATAAGTGGTGTGTACGTTAATCATGTCTCGGTCTTCGTATTGGGCCCTGTATGTATGGACAAACATGTGAATCTGTTAACAAGGTTACAAGGCTAACTTTCCCAAGTTATAAAAGTTTGTTGTGCCATGTGCACTTAAAACCATTTTCAAATGTTTTCAAAATGAGTCAGTTTGGTGCATTTACCAGTGAAAGCTGACGTATTTTCAAAAGACTAAGCTTGCAGGTACAATACGAAATAGGCTGGAAGCTGCTCGGTAGTGATACAAGAGGATCCTGCAAATCCTTAGATCTGTCCAAGTCTGTTATACATTTTTTTACATTTTACGATCCGCTAGTGGATCTTCTATTACAAGCGTCTGTATATTATTTTTCGTACTTTGAATATTTGATTTGTAATAGTAATTTAACTCCAAGACTTCCGCTGTGCTGTGTTTAATTGACTATGATGATATCAACTTACGTCACGATATTCCCCACCCGGGCCCACCGGTGTTTGATTGTAGAAAACGAAGTGTGGCAGGTTGGTATCATAGACAACGTTTGAGAGAATTAAACACTAGACTTCTTATGTTTAATCTAAACTTACACAAAAGCACATTCCTTAGACTTCCGAGTCTAGGCTTTGACCTAGGATTACTCATCTCATTATTAAGTTATTAGTATTGTTTTAATTTGATTTTTTAACACGAAAATGCCACCAAGAGTATGAGGAAGAGGTTAAGGAACAATGAGGGGAGGACCATCTGGACACATCCCTTCACAACCCCATCACTCGAATCCTTATGAGGATTCAGGGGATTCCTGGCCGCTATCAAGACATTCACCTACTCACACCCAAAACTCGTACCACCATATCATTTGCACCAATCACACCACTCTCATCATTCATATCATGATGAGTTTAACCGTAACCATTACTTCAACACACCCCCAACTGATCAGAATCAGTTGGATCAACCCAACCCAATGGACGAAGACTCCGATCCAGAAATGCCGTCATCGGGATCGCACACACATCCCATCGAAATCTCTAGCGATTCAAACTCTTATGCCGGATCGCCATATCAAGGTCCTAACGAATGGGACCAATATTGGCACCAATTCACTTTTGCTAACACTCTTTCCCACCACTCCCCAACACCTCCTGTACAAGAAGATGTTCACATAGAACTGGTGGAACAACCTCAGTCGTCACCTGAGCCACCAAAGAGGAAACGTGGAGCACGTATGTCGGTACGTGCGGGTCAACGGTCGGGTTCGCTGCCACCATTGCCCAAAACTTACCCTATAATTCACGAGGACCCACAAATGGGTGGACCCTCCAATGTTTCACATGTGGTGGACCGACACCATCACCGGTAGTTCAACCACCACCAACAGGTTATAATAACCCTATCCCAACATATCAGGATACATCTGGATATGATCCTTTTAACCTGTCTACGCCGGTAAATTACCAGGCATTGTTGCATGACCCTTATATGCAAGCGGTCATGCATAACGCACTTTACCTATCTCCTTTCCCACCTACTTATCCACCTACTGGATATCCAAGTTATGGGTACCAGTATCCTGTTATGCCACAACCACAACCTCCGCCGCCACTTGAGGCCATCAATGAGGCCTTGGAACGAATGAAGGAGATGCAACAACAAGCGGAGAAAACGGAGAAGAAGACGAATAAGTTCTTCAAGAAGCTCTCCAAGTTGGTTAAGGGAAAGAAGGACGAGTGAAGTCTCTTCTAATAATATATGTTAGTCCCTACGAGGGCATTGTTATTTCTTTAGTCCCTGTGTGGACAAGTTATTTCTTCTTAGTCCTTGCATGGACAGTTATTTCATTTATTTATTTCTAGTATTGTAAGTTCTTTTTATCATTTAATGAAATATTTTGGAATTATATATATATGTATTCATCCTCTTCAAGCAAACGTCTCGATTTTACTCGAAATTTATGTTCTGCTATATAATTCCAAAAAGGTCTTAGTGGTTTTGATTAGCCAAGTGGCATAGACCACATTAATTAGCTAAGTTATAATTGATAGTTAAGGATAAATAGCCTTCTATCATGATACTTAAGGGGAGTTATCCTTCTATCCAGAGGTGGTGGACTATGTTCATGCCTCCAAGTCGTTAAGGTCAATGCAACCATGACTGTTCATACTCCTGGTAGTGTGACTTGAGGAACCACACTAACCGTCTAGGTGATGGACTACGTCCTAAAACCTATTATATAGCCTATGTGATCAATATGATCCGGGCCATAATTGACATCCATTAGTGATGTAGTGCCTACGGGCCATGATTAAACATCCATTCATGATGATTTGCCTTTGAGCAATATTATATTGTCAATTAAGACAATGACGGTTGTGGTTAATATAACCACCTATCCAAATTTATGTCCATTAGTGACAGGCCTGTGTGTCTTATTTTATGTCCATTAGTGACAGGCATGTGTGCCGTATTTTATGTCCACTAGTGACAGGACATTGTGCCGTATTTTATGTCCATTAGTGACATGACAGTGTGCCGTATTTTATGTCCATTAGTGACGGGCCAATGTGCCATATTTATATGTCCATTAGTGACAGGCCAATGTGCCTTATTTTATGTCCATTAGTGACATGCCAATGTGCCATATTTATATGTCCATTAGTGACAGGCCAATGTGCCGTATTTTATGCCCATTAGTGACAGCCCAATGTGCCATAATTTATGTCCATTAACGATAGGCCAATGTGTCATATTTATATGTCCTTAGTGACAGACCTATGAGCCAAATTTAATGTCCTTCGTGACAAGCATATGAGCTATTTATAATTGTCTAATGACAATGACAGTTGTGACTTTACGATCCATTGTCTAATGTATATGGACTATGTCCAAATTGTAATTTGCCTTTGATGGTCCTTTTGAGACCTAGGCCAATTATAGATAACATTCATAGAAATGTTAAGCCTAAGATTTGTAATTATATTCACACTAGTTTGATTAGGCGATGGATTGGTATATCCAAAATTTTAAAGCCAAATATGGTTATTAATGCCAAGGCTAAGAGAAGTTTAATTTGGTGTTTAGAACCAAAGCTTCAATAATGGCAAACTCGGACGAGGCGCAAAGTAGCCACCTAGAGATTAACTCCAACAACGCCGAAAACATAGCATTGACAATGATGATTTCCAAGCTCGCATTGATGCAGCTGTTGGAAAGGCCATGGAAAAATTTAAAGAAGTGAGCGCTACTCGCTCCAAACCTTTATCGATTCCACCATCATCAGCTCGTAAGGAAAGCTCTGTTCACTCTTCAAATGCGAAAAGTGAACCAAAGAAATTAGAATTTAACGAAAGGTCTCGTTCTTCTAAAAATGGATGTACCTATAAATACTTCGTCTCATCTAAGCCTTGAGATTTTAATGGAGAAAAAGGAGTAGTAGAAGCCTTGAAAATGGCTTGACGAAATGGAGACGATAGTGGATATCAGCGGTTGTGCTGATAACGATGTGGTGAAGTATGTATCACAGTTCTTTAAGGATGATGCCCTAATTTGGTGGAAGGCAATGGTCCAATCAACAGGTAAGGTACACCTATACAACTTGGGATGGTCGAAGTTTGTTGACCTTGTAAAGGAGACATACTGCTCACCACATGAGGTGGAGAAGATAGAGTCAGACTTTCTGACTCTTACAATGAAAAACCTAGACTGTAGGAAGTACGTTTCTGACTTCAATTCTCTGTCTAGGTTAGTTTCCTATCTAATCACCCCTGAACCCAAGCGCATTACGCGTTTCATTAATGTGTTAGCGCCCGAGATCAAGGGCATGGTAAAGGCTGCTCAGCCTAGTACCTATATGTATGCTGTAGACCTATCTCTCTCTCTCTCTCTCTCTCTCTCTCTCTCTCTCTCTCTCTCCACCCTAGATTTAGTGAGGCAAAGGTCAGTTAGGACTGAGACTGACGGAAAAAGAAAACGGGAGGATGACAACTCCCAAAGATTTAAGAAGAAAGGAAATTTTGGATTCAAGAAGAACCAGCACATGTCTGATTAAAGACCTCTATGCAAGACCTGTAACCGCATGCATTGGGGGCAATGCAATACTGACTCACAGATTAAACCCTGTGGTATTTGCAAAAGAAAAGGGCATAAGACCCACAAATTCAAAAATCTTAAAGATGCAGTCTGTTATGGTTGTAATGAAAAAGGGCATATTAAGCCTAATTGCCCTAAGAACCCAGAGATAATGATGCAAAGCCTAGAGAGGCTAAGAAAGGAAATGCTTGTGCCTTCCAGATGAATGCTAGAGAGGCTGTTAATGACAAAACGTCATAACAGGTACATTCCTCATTAATGGTGTATATGCTAGAGTACTTTTTGATTCGGGTGCAGATAAATCCTTTGTACATCGTAAGTTTCGTAAACTATTAAACTTACCCATAAGAACTCTGGACATAATTTATGAGGTAGAACTTGCTGATTGAACTTTAGAAATAGCATCTTCCATTCTTGATGGATGTTTTATATCCGTTAAGAATCATTCTATACCTATCTCTCTTTTGCCAATGAAATTGGCGGGGTTCGATGTAGTCTTAGGCATTTGATTGGTTATCTCATAACCAAGCTCGCATTACCTGTGATAAGAAACTCATTGAAATTAAAACCCCATCTCGTGAAATGATCACCATTCTTGGAGATTCACACTATGGATTGCTAGACAAGATATCGTTATTCAAGGCATCCAAGTGTTTGGGGAAAGGTTGTGTCATTTACCTGGCACAAGTAACTATCAATGAGCCTAAACCAAATATTGAAGACCTTCCAATCATCTAGGAATATTCCGATGTCTTTCCTGAAGAATTACCCTGTCTACCTCCAGATAGGCAAGTGGAGTTTAGGATCTACCAGGATCAGCACCTGTTGCTAGAGCTCCGTATCGGTTAGCACTAACGGAAATGAAGGAGTTAAGAGTGCATATAGATAAACTATTAGAGAAAGGCTTCATTCAGCCTAGTTCCTCACCTTGGAGAGCTCCTATCCTTTTCGTTAAGAAAAAGTACGGTCCAATGCGGATGTGCATTGATTACCGCGAACTAAACAAGATAATAATCAAGAACTGTTATCCTTTGCACAGGATCGATGATTTGTTCGATCAACTTCAAGGATCTAGTTATTTCTCTAAGATTAGGATATCATCAACTGAAGGTTAGGAACGAGGATGTTCCTAAGACTGCCTTTAGGACCCGATATGGTCATTATGAATTCTTGGTGATGCCTTTTGGGCTCACAAATGCACCTGCAGCATTCATGGATCTCATGAATAGAGTCTGCAAGCTGTATTTAGATAAGTTTGTCATTGTCTTCATAGACGACATACTTATCTACTCTCGTAATCAAATTGATCACGAGAAGCATCTTCGGTGCATTCTAGAATTGCTAAGACAAGAGAAGCTTTATGCTAAGTTCTCTAAGTGCGAATTTTGGCTTAGAGAAGTCCAATTTCTTGGACATGTTGTAAGTGAGCGTGGTATCCAAGTTGATCCCGCCAAGATAAAAGCCATAATGAATTGGGAAGTACCCAAAACTTCATCGGAGATTCGTAGCTTCTTAGGATTGGTTGGTTATTATAGGAGGTTCATTGAGAACTTTTCAAGGATAGCCACTCCTTTAACTACCTTGACCCGACTGGGGTCCAAAACAACAAGAATCTTCTGAGATTCTAAAACGCATGTTGAGTAATGCTCCTGTGTTATCTCTACCTGAGGGTATTAAAGACTTTGTTGTTTATTGTGATGCCTCGTACACTGGTATGGGTTGTGTGCTAATGCAAAAAGGCAAAGTAATTGCTTATGCATCACGACAATTAAAGATACACGAAAGGAACTACACCACCCATGATTTGGAATTGGGTGTTGTTGTATTTGCACTTAAGTTGTTGAGACATTACTTATATGGCACGAAGTGTATTATATACACTGACCATAAGAGTCTCCAATATTTGTTCAATCAAAAGGATTTGAACATGCGACAATGCCGTTGGATGGAAACACTTAAGATTATGATTGCGAAATTCGCTATCATCCCGGCAAGGCAAATGTCGTTGCTGACGCCTTAAGTCGCAAGGAAAGGGTTAATCCTATTATGATTAATGCCAAGAGCATTGATCTCAGAAATAGCTTGGATGAAAAGCCATTAGACATTCAAAAGCAAGCCCTGTTAGAGGCTAATATTCCTAATGATGGAATAGGTGGAACTGTTGATCACTTAATTCCTGGAAAGAATGGAACCCTTAGATTTAATGGAAGAATCTGGGTTCAAATCTTTGGAGGACTTAGAGATCTAATCCTCCAGGAAGCGCATAATACGATATACTTAGTTCACCCTGGTGGTGACAAAATGTATCAGGATTTGAAAAAAAAATTATTGGTGAATGGGTTTGAAGAAATCCATAGCCACTTATATAGCTAAGTGTCTGACGTGTTCGCAAGTTAAAGCTGAACATCAGAAACCGTCAGGACTTCTACAACAGCTCGAAATTCCCACTTTGAAATAGGAAATGGTAACTATGGATTTGATTACCAAGTTACCTAAGACCAAACGTGGTAATGACACGATTTGGGTCATTGTAGATAGGTTGACTAAGTCAGCACATTTCTTGCCAATTAAGAAAACTTATAATTCTGACAAATTGGCTAAATTATATGTGGACAAGATTGTGTCCCTACACGGTGTGCCGGTATCTATTGTATCTGATAGAGATACTAGATATACATCTCATTTTTGGAAAAGTTTCCAACAATCTTTAGGCACAAGATTAAATTTTAGAGCATGTGTGATTGATTTAGGTGGAAGTTGGGATGACCACTTACCCCTAATAGAATTCTCCTATAATAATAGTTATCATACAAGCATCAAGGCTGCTCCTTTTGAGGCCTTGTATGGGAGAAAATGTCGAACGCTCGTGTGTTGGGCAGAAGTAGGGGAAGCCAACTATCAGAACCAAAGATTGTCCTGGAGACCACGGATAAGATTGTGCAAATCTGTGACAGACTAAAAGCTTCCCGTGATAGGCAGAAGAGCTATGCTGACAAGAGGCGTAAACCTCTTAAGTTCCAAAAAGGGGACAAAGTCATGTTAAAAGTATCACCTTAGAAAGGTGTAATCAGATTTGGAAGGAAGGGTAAGTTAAGCCCAAGATATATTGGACCATTCGAGATAATTGAATGTGTCGGCACTGTAGCTTATAAGCTTAAGCTGCCAGAGGACCTTAGCGGGATTCATGATGTGTTCCACATCTATAATCCTAAGAAATGTCTAGCCGATGAGTCGCTAGCAATGTCACAACATGATGTGCAAATTGATGAAAACCTGAGGTTCGTTGAGAAACCGATTTCGATCAAGGATCGACAAGTTAAGAAGCTCCGAAGGAAGTTGATACCTATAGTAAAGGTTAAATGGGATGCCCTATGAGGCCCCGAGTATACATGGGTGGTTGAGTCCACTATGAGACAAAAATACCCCCATTTTTTTGAATAAAATCTTGAGGTCGAGATTTCTTTTAAGGGGGTGAGGATGTAACACCTCGTAAAATTGTGTCCAATAATATAGTGATACGTGTCGTATATTTTTTTATATAAGTCTATTAAAGACTATTAAGGACTAAAAGTGTTAACATGCTCAAACTAAGCCTCTGAGTGACCCTCTGATGTCAACATGCATAAACCAAGCCTCTGAGTGACCATTAGTGTCAACATGCTTAAATCAAGCCTCTGAGTGACCATCAGTGTCAACATGCTTAAATTGAGCCTCTGAGTATCAACATGCTTAAACTTAACCTCTGAGTGACCATTAGTGTCAACATGCTTAGCCTCTGAGTAACCATCAGAGTCAAAATACTTATACTGAGCCTCTGAGTGATCCTTTATGAAGTCCTAACTCTCATATGAGCCACTTATTGGACGAGAGGGATTAATTTTGTGATGTGTAAAAGTTGGACAATGGAGGGGTTAAAAGTGTCAACATGTTAATTTATACCTCTAAGTGACCTTTTAACGAACCGAGAGCTCGACAATGTCCGGGCATAATCCCGGGTACGTCAAATGTTGGCTACAGGGGGCTAAATATGCTATAAAGGTGTTTTAGGAGGTTTAATAAGTTGAGGGGCTAAATGTGACAAACTTGGAAAGTTCCCATGAGGCGCTCATGGGGCGCGAGAGACACTGGCCAAGTCTCTCGCGGCCAGCCAGAGACCTGTCTGCAGAAAGTTTGCTTGGCCTCCACACATGTTGCCAAAACCATTTGATTCGAAACTAGGGACTTCCAAACTGCTATGCCACGTTTTAGGACACTTGTAAGCTCCCTCTAACACTCCCTAACACCTAGCATTACCTTCTTCAAGCTCTCCAACTATAAATAGGTGCATTTGTTCACCACTTGAACTTGCACCTTTCTCATTCTTCACTCTATCTCCCTCATCTGGAAGTTCCTAACTGAAAGGAGCATCCAACTTAGTTCTATTTCATCCTAGGAATCACTTGTAAGTGTTCCTTTCTCTTGCATTTTGTTTATAGGCTTTTATAGCCAAAAGCCAAGTGTTTTTACCGAAACGCCTTGACTTTCGGTTAAGACCATTATGGTTCATCCATTGTCCGTAACGAACATGGCTAAGTGATCATAATGAGGTAGGTGTAAATCCCTATAAAGGGCACCTCCTAAAGATCATGTTTGCTAGATCAATTGACGAGTCAAAGTTTTAATATTAAAAAGTCAAATAAGCCATTTTTCGAAAATATTATAATCTGAGTTCATATATGTTATGAAACATGTTTTGACACTTAAACAAGTTGGTAATAATTACTAGAACATGTTCGGCTAATTTCAGTTCTAGGGTCGGTTCGCAACCGAAAGTCGCAAAGTTTGACTTCTGCTTTAACTTTCGATCATGACCCGATTTAGATTAGTTAGATATTGATCTAAGGTTGCATTATGATCGTAAGGTAATGTAGTATAACCCCCTAAGTTTATATTACATGATCATAATCAGAATCTGAGTTTATGCACAAGTTCCATAATTATGTCATTTTGACAAAAATGCCATTTTTACATAAAAAAAGGATTTGAACGATAGCGAACTTGAAATGAACTACCTACTGATGTAATATCATAAGTAGGATTATTTGGGATATCAAATCAGATTGTATACTGAGTTTACATACAAGTTCTTGTATTATGTCGATAAATGACGATAACGCCCTTGTGGCACATGAAACGGTTTTAATCATACCTTTTCATAACAAATATTTTTCCTACCGATATGTTATATTAAATAACATATCTAAAACAATTAAACTTAATCTTAACATAAGTTTTTACTAAACTTCGCAAAAATCGTCATTTTACGACATAAGCGTCGTTTTGACGCTTAGTATGGTTTTAAACCATATTTATCAACCAATACTTATTACCTACAGATTTTAAAACTTATTTAAAATATTTTAACATTAGGTACATGATATAAACTCAGAATCCCAAATAAACTATAAAACTATGTGTAAAATGACCAAAACGCCCCTACGGTGCAGAGTTTGGTCATAATGATAAATTACACACATAATCAATATCTTACTGATATTATATCATAAAATAATTATTTTTCCAGAATACTTATGATTATAACATTATAATACATTCAACTTCTTTTTATACGGTATATAATTACCAAAACGCCTTATGAGGCATAGTTTCATGTAAAACCTTAACGGGCATATAAGTTGATATCCTACTAATATTTCAACTTAATTAAAGTATAAAGCCATGTAGAACTTGTCCATGACTTATCCGGTTTCCCGATATCGCTTATATGCGCACGGTTAAGTATATGTAACTAGTTTGCGGAATTTAACCAAAACACGTTTAACCTTATCATTTTAGTCTCAAAATCCAGAATGCTTATGGTTTACCCATATTATACAATTCATAGTACTTGTTGGGTTTAAACTAAATTCTATCCGATCATCGCTTAATCTAGCGTAATATACATTTTGATCATGTACGCTAGTCGGTCTAAGTCTATGACTTAATTAAGACCGGTAGCATTTAATTGGTTAGCTTATGCCATAATCCAGACTAGAGCCTTCCGGTAAATTCTATATGCACTTAGTTCATTTTGGATACGGCTGAGATATTAAATCTTGCATTTTTAATCAAGACTAGCTCAGGTAAATACTCTCGACTTATTTTCCTTATACGGGCTTGGGTTACGGTAAATTATTACCGCTTGGTCAGAAATGGGATCAATCGAATGCCGGACTGTGGCTAGTTATCCGCATATTCCGTTTTAATCAGTTTTGTTTGATAACTTAAACATCGGGGGTTAACGACCGTGTCCTAGATATCCTCGGCTCATTACATTAGTTAATGGCCACGAACTAAGCGTGGGGTGTAGGCATACACCTGACAGATGCTCATGCTAAATTTTTACCCAGTTATTGGGGATAACTCCTTCGTGCGTTCATAAGTGGTGTGTATGTTAATCATGTCTCAGTCTTCGTATTGGGCCCTGTATGTATGGACAAACATGTGAATCTGTTAACAAGGTTACAAGGCTAACTTTCCCAAGTTATAAAAGATTGTTGTGCCATGTGCACTTAAAACCATTTTCAAATGTTTTCAAAATGAGTCAGTTTAGTGTATTTACCAGCGAAAGCTGACGTATTTTCAAAAGACTAAGCTTGCAGGTACAATACGAAATAGGCTGGAAGCTGCTCGGTAGTGATATAAGAGGATCTTGCAAATCCTTAGATCTGTCCAAGTTTGTTATACATTTTTTTACATTTTACGATCCGCTAGTGGATCTTCTATTACAAGCGTCTGTATATTATTTTTCGTACTTTGAACATTTGATTTGTAATAGTAATTTAACTCCAACACTTCCGCTGTGCTGTGTTTAATTGACTATGATGATATCAGCTTACGTCACGATATTCCCCACCCGGGCCCACCGGTGTTTGGTTGTAGAAAACGGGGTGTGGCAGGTTGGTATCATAGCCAACGTTTGAGAGGTTTAATCTCAAACTTACACAAAAGCACATTCCTTAGACTTCCGAGTCTAGGCTTTGACCTAGGATTACTCATCTCATTATTAAGTTATTAGTATTGTTTTAATTTGATTTTTAACAGGAAAATACCGTCAAGAGTACGAGGATGAGGTAAAGGACCAATGAGGGGAGGACCATCTGGACACATCCCTTCACAACCCCATCACTCGAATCCTTACGAGGATTCGGGGGATTCCTGGCCGCTATCAATACATTCACCTACTCACACCCAAAACTCGTACCAGTCATATCATTCGCACCAATCACACTATGCATTTAGCCATTATCCAATTGCCCCAAAATTAAACACTATGCATTTAGCCACCCGCAACGACATCATGTCTTTAACCTCCCCTAGAATAGCTTTACCACTCCATTCCTTAAGGGCATTTGAGTCATGCACAAACCTTTGTTCCTAGGGATCCTTTGGTTCTTCGCTGTCTAAGCTTCCACCTACCAAAGCATCCCTGAATGTTACTTCCTTCCAAACACCATTGTATGGCGCTAAATCTCCATTTCGTCCTCCTAGGTCTCGCATCCCACCATTTTTTGCTCCTTTTGCTTTCATGTCTTCCCTACAATTATTCTGCCTTTCTTGTCACTATGGCCAAGTTTGTATTAATCTTTACTACATAATAGGATAGTTGATTAAAAGTTTTCACCATCTTATCAATATCTCTGAGTCTAATGAACCCAAAAAAAAGCAAAATGTTCCTTGAACTATCGTTTTTCCCCGTTATATAAGCATCAGTCAGATGACCGTAGTTTGTACATTACTACCACAACTCCATGTCCGTAAGTTGAGATAGAATGTTAATAAAAGAAAAGGAAGTCTTCGGTTCCTTGCTTTGAGCCCTCCCTGTTTCACAAGTTACAGTTCTTCTTCTCAATATTGTCTCCTAGTCTTCGTCTTCATTACTCCTGACTTCCTTCGGGCGGATCTATGTGGTGGTCAGGGGCTGCCTGGGATATACTTCAACTTTTATGACGAAGTACACTCTTTTTTTAAATCTAAATTTAAGTTATCAGAGATACCCTTAAATAAATATTAGGATACGTATATACGTAGATGAAGATAAAAAGAAAATGAAATTAACGATTGACGGCGTACAAAAACTTGCAACGGCTCTTGTTTAAAGAATGGAAAGATGAAGTTTGTTAAAGAATAAGAAATATGAAGTTATATTAATATTAGCATTAGCATTGTGGATGAAAAAGCAACACGTCTGCAAAGAAGTCACAGTCAAACTTCAATTAATATCAACCATTTACTATATTTAATTTATTGTAAACGTTACTTATTTTTTTTCACTTTGTTTATTTACCATTTTACTTGCATAAAAGATTCTTTGAAAATGATATGCACCTACAATTTTCACGAAATTAACTTGTGCTTCTTTTGGTTAAAAGTTAAATATTATCTATAAAGCTGAAGATATTTTTTTTACATACTAAATATTATCTATAAAACTTCTAAATAATATTTAAAGTTTTATAAAAAATATTTGATAACATTCTTGTGTGTGGTACATCCATTTAAAAAAATATAATCAACATATGTTTTAGAATATAAAAAAAAATTATATTTGAATCCTATAATTAAATTGTTTTTATTCTCTCACTTTATTAGGAGTTACACGATATTATAAAGTTTCGATTAAGAAAGGTTGATTAACATAAATATAATAATAAAATATTATAATATATTAAATAATAATAATAATAAAAACTATATATTATTATAAAAATAAAGTTACTATTAATCATCTTTCGCCAACAATTTGGTTTTAATAAAACTTATAATGGGATGTCAGGGGAAAATTAAGCACAACTACGTACTTAAGTTTTTAGAAAAAGTTATAAACGTAAATTATTAAAGATGTATGAACGATAAATTAATATATGTTCAAAAAAAGAAAAAATAATTATTAAAAAATATGATAAAGGAAATATATGGTTTTAGAAAAAGAAAAAAATAAAATATGTTATTAAGAGTAAATATAATAATAAACAATTATAATATATTAAATAAAAGTAATAATAAAAAACTATATACTATTATAAAAATTATCGTCTTTCTTCAATAATATATATATAATAATGATAA
Organism: Scalesia atractyloides; assembly: GCA_947069175.1. NCBI lineage: Eukaryota > Viridiplantae > Streptophyta > Magnoliopsida > Asterales > Asteraceae > Scalesia > Scalesia atractyloides. Next base: position 1,211,576 of record CAMTDV010000116.1, on the reverse strand, counting down.
TAATGGTAAATCAGCTTACTAATTAAGGTGTTTGGAGAGGGATGAGAAGAGGCGGCTACTAACTATAGTGGAGGGTCAAGGAGGCAGTTACGGATTTATAAGAAAAATTCAGGGGTATTCTAGTGATTTTTTATTCCTAGGTCTGTGCTTAAGAATTTACGTAGTTATGATTAATTTTTTTCCCTAACATCCCGTTATAAGTTTTGTTAAAACCGAAGTTGTACTCAAAATAAAATATTTTATTTGGTATTATAAAGCGATACAATAATGAACTAAATTGTTCTAATGTTTTAACTTTCTAAACAAAATACTTTATTTTCAAGTCACATTTATTTTACATTATCATTTGCTCAATTTTCGTCGCAACACATGACTTAAAAAATAACTAGTTCCTATTAAGTAAAAATATATAGTATATAACACTATAAAATTATATTAAAATAGTACTGATGCATACCATTAGTATATTTGGTCCATGGAAGTGATAGCAACAAATAACCAAGATTTAAATGTGACCCTTTCCAATTCATTAAATTATAATTTTTTCACATATATATTTATTATTTGGCAACCACATATAGTTAACTAGCCCTATCTTTTACAACTTCCAACATTTTTTTTCAAAATTTTATGTGTTAATACTAATGTGGAAATAGAACAAGTCCAGGGACCTTTTGTGTCATCCCACCAAAAATGATTTACTAGAAATTTATAAAGAAAGTAATGTTGAATTTGTTACCACTTTCACAAATTACTCACGGAAATTTTATTTGAGTTCTCGTATATGGTAGCTACAAGGAACAAGGAAGTCCCGATTACACACCAAATTAAGGGTAGTGAAGTTGTTTAAAACATCTAAAAAAGTGATTCAACATCTTGGAAGGTGTTAAACAGTGTGTAAACCAGGTTTTGACCCAACTATAATGAAACTGATTCTAGACACGTTAATCACTTCTAATGATGTTTAGAAACTTGCCACAAATGATGTTTAGAGAACTTGTTTAATATGTTAGTGGACTGGAATGGAATATCCAAAATGTAATAGCATGGGACCTTCTAGTTCTTTATTTTAACAGGTCAAAAGTTCCTAACTTCTTTCTTTGGTCAAATTCATTTATAAGCATCTTCACTGCTACTTTACACCAATGGATTCAATAATGAGTATATCATATTATGGGTACAGGTACAGGTATCAAATACTCAAAATAAGTACGAATACAGATACATTATAGATAGAGGTACGAGTATTTGAGAAGAAATACACTCATCGCTATGTCATACTAATAAACAATTTGGTCTAGTTAGGCTAAGCATCATAAAAACCCATATATATTTGACTATGAATTCATTGTTAATTAATTCTTGGGGTTCACAACCATTAAAATTGATTTCTAAAGTCTATTTGAGCATTTGTTAGTCAAATTTTCATAATTTAGGGATTTGGTCTGAAAAACCGGCCACTACAACTCCAATTCAATCAAGAATACCCAAAAATTTCTTTGATTAAACCTAGGTTTTCAAGCATGATGTTCACAATAATTTTAATTGAAATGGTGAAAGATTAAACTGGCATTTAAATATAAAAATATCAAACTGATATATGCCTATTATATGAAAAAACTTCTGGAATTATACAGAAACATGGTGATCGACAAAGTTAAAAGTAAGTATATCCAAATGATAATTTTGGCATCTTGTTGGACGATATGGAAAGCAAGAAATGAGTCGATTTTTAAGCGGAAGAAAGTAAGCATCGAAGGGATCTTCAGCGAGATACAAGCTAACTCTTTCTTGTGAATAAAAAGTCGGGTGAAGAAACATTACCTGGATTGGCGCCACTGGGTGAAGTTCGAGAATTTAAACTGAATTTTATAATAATGTTTTAATTATAATAGATGATTTAATTTTAAAATGATGGTTTACTTGCTTAGTAACCATATTATACTAGCAAAACTTTTAAGTGTTGAATAAAATGTTGATTGTCGATTAAAAAATATTAAAATAAAGCTTCTAACTTCTAGATTGTCTCATAAATTCCTAGAGTTCTTCTATAGACTAGAAGTGGGCAGGTCTCATAATAAATTCCTTGGGTATCTAACCTTGTCTCATAAATTCCTAGAGCTCTGCTATAGCCTAGAATTTGGGTATGAGTTATTCTATACACCCTTCTAATTACTAGTTACACCTTACTCAATTATATTAAGAGGTATGATAAATAGACTAAGGGTATATGATTAATATACCAATTTAGTCAAAAAAAAAAGTAATAATTCGATTACTTTTAAATATTTTTTTATTGTTAAGTCAAATGATAATGAAGTCAATATAGTAATGATTAGGTATTTTTTACATTATTTCAATCCTAAATAAAAGAATAATGATTAAGACTTTTATATATTTTTTTATATTATATATTATCACCATAATTCAAGATTATTAAATAAATAATCAAGACTCTTAAATATAAATACGAAATTTTAAAAGCTCATTATAAATAGATAAAGATATGAGGCTATAGTAAAAATGTAAACATGCAAATATTAAAACAATTAATCACCTAGATCGACAAAACCACTTTCATGACGACAAAGTTGGGTATATAGTTCCAAACGCCACCTTTTTGGCTTCTTGTTGCGATTTCTTCAAGCTTGGTCGTCCACGAGTTTTTTTTTTGAACTTGAGGTTCCTGAATGTTGGTTTTATCTAGAACGAAAATATTTTTTAGTTTTCTTAACCAACTTTTTTTCCCATCTTTGGACTTCTTAACAAAGTTTTCTTTAAACAGTTGCAACTCATCATCACAACTAATATCACGCCCCGACCCGCAACGGAAATAAAGTCGGGGCATGATTGTTATCACCAAAGCTCATGATATTTACTAAAGTTTCATATTTATTAAATTGAAATTAACTTCAAATATCCATCACCAAATTCATACAAACACAAACATTAAACCAAAAGATTGTTCCAAACGAAATAACTTGTTTATTCTTCTAAGGCCATCCTATGTGTTTCTTTCCTCAGCTTGTTCACATGTATCATGCGTAAAACAGAAAATTTGGGTCAACAAAAGTTGACGAGTGAACCTTGATAAAACATTTCAATAATTGTATTTTATTGTTGTTTAAATAAAATTGTGCATGAATCATATGTGAACAGATGTACATAACTATAACCAATCACAAACCACATTATATGAACTTATGACATGAGGTATGATGTATTTGAGATCAAGGCTCAATCAAACGGAGCCGATCTAATAAGGCACCTGATGCTCAACCCGTATCCCACGAGGAACTGATGGGCCTAATGAAATGATTGCACTGAAATGATAAAATGTAACCACAAATAAACCACGTAAACAACTATATACATTTGATCACGAATGATATTTGCACAAGTGTTAAATAAAATAAAAGAAATTGTACGACACATGATACACCCCAAAACATGATTAAAACGAGGAATTTGTAGAGATTCACTCACATTGGGTGCGTATTCTTGAGTGGAAATGAGAGCGCACGAGTTGCGGATTTAACCGACGAAGAAGTACTAACCTAAAAAAATAACGTGGTAACTCGATAAATAAATAAATTAATATTTAGGCTAAGATCCTTTGTTTAGATTTTTAGGTTATTATTGTGGGTTTTATTTATATAATTAAACCCTTGAATTTGTAATTTAAATTGATTTTTCTTTAAATAAAGAAAAACATGGAAATCAAATAGTCAAAAATAAATAATAATAAAAATAATAAAATTTTAAAAAAATCTTGTCAGATTGTCAGGTCTGAAAAGCCGGTTCGATGTGTTGTAGGCATGCGTGTGTATAGATTCGAACTTTAGACCTCACGTTTGCGTGCACGCAGCTCTTCCAACTGAGTTACGTGTCTAACCCGAAAGAATCTAGATTTTAATTATATTTATACACATTTTAGGTTTTATCAAATTTAATTAAATTAAAAAGGTTATACTGGATCGAACCGGACTCGTACCACGAGTCTCGAACCCGAGACCTCAACTGTGACTTGCACCCAGCCCAACAAACTGGGCTGGGTGTCTAACCCGTTAATACTTGAAATTTAATTATATTTATATACTGAATAAGTGTATACAGAAGTGATAGATTAAAAAGGGGTTTAAATCAATCGAGCTGGTGTGTGTGCGTGGGATCGAACCTGTGTCCTGGGTTCAATTTGCACCCGGCCCAACCAGTTGGGCTGGGTGCTTAACCCGTTCAAGATTCGTATTTTAATAATTATAACCACATTCTGACATCGTCTTCTTCGTTTTACATTTGAACCGACTGTATACCCGCCCAAATTAACTCTTTTTAATTCTGATAAATCGATGCACATTCAGATAAAATAAATAGAATTCAAAAGGAGGGAATGAGAGTCTACCGAATACTAAAATGGAGGATCACGGTTTTCCGGCGGTGGAATTCCGGCGATTGACAGCGTTTTCCGGCGAACAGGGGGTTTTGAGCAGAGGAACAAAGAGAGTAGAGAGGGGCGAGTTTTGATTGAGGAAAACGGTTAGTATTTATACGTGAGGACAGGGTGCTTGGTTTCGGCTTTTTTTGGAAATTCGATTCAGTGATTGGCAATTTTCCAAGAACATGACAGCCGGACAGATTGAATGTTGCCAAAAATACTCACAGGGCCAGTTGTCGGAGAATTCAAAAAGGAAAGGAAGAAGGCACGTGAAAAGGGTGCTGTGGTGATTTGTTGCAGGTTTCCCCTCATATTCAAGTTAAGAGATTTAAGATTCTAAAGTTTGCACAACTAGTGTGTGCAGTCCAGTGGTGTTTGTGGTGTGTGTGAAACCGGGGAACTCGGGTTCGATTCCCGGTTCACCCGCTTATTTTAAAACCGTTTTTCTTTAATTGTTTTTATTAAACCTTTTTGAATTATTATAAGTATTTATTAATTAGTTGATTTATTTATTTAATGGATTATATTATATTATTGCTTTAAACTTTATTTATTAATTTATTTTTAAACATTGAATTTCATCATTATATAATTAATATTGTAAATAATAAATAGATAACTAAACGACGTAAACAGTTATACTTTGATTGATAAAATGAGGCGGGTTTTCGAAACTCGATTTACACAAATGTTACAGCTAACATGGTAATTTTGCAAAGACGTCGATGGTGAAATATCCCTATCTGTAACTATAACACGTGGGAGCATGCACTTGTCTAGTGTCGATTTTAGACAGGTTAAGACCCATGTATAGTTAACTGTCTTTTCATTATGCATAAAGGCAAGAGCAACGGAAAATGTATTGCTGGTTGAAGTTATACCAACAATCTCAATGAAAGACATTTTATATTGGTTTGAATTATATGTGACATCTATAATCAACACGTGTGCAAAAGCACGCCAAATATCAAATGATATCGGGTGAACAAAAAGGTATGCATATGGTTTGAAAACAATAAATGAATCAAACGAATGGGCATATGATATTAATATACCCATTTGCATTATGAATCCCAATTTACCACTTTGATCTTTAATAATATTAACTTAAGTTTAACCCTCTTTTACCATTAAAAATCAGATACCTTTTAACCTTGTACACAAATTCAGCTCATTTTTTAACATAATAAAAACAAATCCCCAATCAATTTCACATTAATCAGAAATTTTACATGTATGCGATCATACAAAATTCAGTTTAACAATACCCATATAACAAAACCCAACTTGATAAAAAAATATCAAAGAAAAAGCTTGATGGGTTACCCTATTTGCATTGAAATTAATTCGAAAAAAAAATATCGAAGTTTTGAACACATAAATCTCGACAAAAACTTTCAATTTATACAAGAGAGAATCAGTTACGGACGAAGTTTAAACTAATGTAAATTGCATTGAAAACACAAATATATACATATTCATTACCTCATATAACACCGAATTTCAGCAGACCCATAAAAACAATAAGTAGACAGTGGGTTTGAAGAATTCAATTTGGATAAGATCTTAGTAGAAATTGGGAAATACTTGTGGGATGATTATATCTGGAAGAAGAATGTATATGAAATGAAAGAGAAATTGCATGTAGGGTAATGGGAAATTGTGAATCAATGATGAAAATTTGTTGTTGGAATTTACGGACCACAGAAGAGATTGAGAGAAAACAGAGAGAGAGAGTGTATGTGCAGTGCAATGCATAAAAACTTTACTTTTTTACTTCATTTAATAACACCCTTATTTTAATTAGATTTTTGTTTGATGCCCAATAAAATTAAGCATGGATTTTTGGCATCTACCCATACCAATAACCATATTAATGACAAATAAAAAAAGTTATAAAAATTTTTCACCTCCAACTCTAGAAACGATTTTCCATAGCAATATTAAAAAATATGATAAGTAATTAATATTTTCCATAGCAATATAAAAAATATGATAAGTAATTAATAAATGCTTATTCATTAACAGTTGTCCCACATATATGTATATGAAACTCTATTTTTTTACGGGAGAATTCGTTTTCATTAAACACCAAAACTTGGCCACCATAGCAAGTTGCTATAAGTTAGGCCATAACGTACAGACACCTAAATTAAGCAAATATAAATCCTTTCTTGTTTGAAAGCTTAACAGTGAAAAATAAAAGCAAATATAATCTTAAGTCATTTTAAATAACAAATTCGTATCATCCTGACACTCGATTCTAAATATTTAAATAACTTGATTTTTTATATTAATAAAGGATTTTTTTCATCATTTTTCAGACAAGAAAAGCTCATTTAGTACTTGCTAATAACTCAATGATAGTTGTATTTAATGATAATCCATAGCATTGGTTAATAATTAGATAATTATAGCATTTATTAAGATGTGTTATAAAGTAGCATGTAGTAGAGTGTAGTGTAAATATTAAATAGCATTTATTAAGATGTGTTATAAATTAGCGTGTAGTAGAGTGTGGTGTGAATATTAAATAATAGTTCAATGAAATAAATTCATCATGAATGATCGATGATTTTAGATTTTTTTAAATGCGGAATTCTTTTTCTTATTTTGAAAGGCCAATGAAAATTTATTAATATATAAAAAATCATATCTGTCAACACAAACCGTTAAGCAGGTATAAGTACATCCACCAAAGAGAGGATTTCTTTACTTATGTTACTTGCAAGACTTAATTTTATAAGTGTCAACATTAAATGTTCCTAGAGGCTTTGCAAGTCTATGCTACTGGAGCACTAACCCAATGATATTGATGATTCTAAATGCAAAACGCTAATCCCAAATTACAATTTTTGTGATTAAGTAATCTAGTGTAGATTTAACATTAGATTTAAATGGTATGTGAATTAGTGGTTATAAGAAAAGCACACTAGCAAAACCAAATGGAGCATGAAATAAACCTACAAATTATCCAAACACCGTGAACTGAAAAATTCGTAATTAACAATCTATACTATATAATAAAGTAAACTAATAGAGCATCTATTTTTAGCTTTCTCGTCTTTCAATCCTACTTAAAATAGATAATTAATTTTTTAATTAATAAATATAAAATTTCATAAATCATCTATCTTTATCTATATACATATATTTATCTTCTAATATATATAATCTTTATCTTTATCTTATTCTTATCTCTTGTTTATTTAATAGTTTTTTAACTATTTCTTTTATTTTTTCACTAATTAATAATAATTATTTAACATTTTATAATTATTTTTTAATTAGTAAATCTAGAACTTCATGAATAATTTTTCTATATCTATATACTTATATTTATCTTCTAATATGTATAATCTTTATCTTTATTTTATTTTATTCTTATCACTTGTTTATTTAATAATTTTTCCTTAACTATTTCTTTTATTTTTTCACTTATTAATAATATTTTTTTAATATTTTATTGATCTGATCACGTGTAATACACACGTTTCTAACCTTTTAAATGAATAAATACAAAACAAAGTAAATGTTATTATATGTAAATACTACATTAAAGTTCATTTTTTTCCAAAAATATATGTTGACAACTGTGTGTGTACACTGATTAATGAGGGACACGTGTGATTCATTGGAAGCATTTTTTTTAGTTTTACCATCTTTCTCTCCTACTTAATTATAAATCTAAAACTTCTTAAATCATTATCTATATCTATATACTTAAACTTATCTTCGAATATATATAATTTATATCTTTATCTTTATTTGTCAGAGTTAAATGCATGGTTGGTCCCTGTGGTTTGCAAATATTGCAGACTTGGTCCTAGTGGTTTACTAATTACAGAGTTGGTCCTAATAGTTGTAATTTTTGCACTCAGATGGTCCTTATCACTAACATCTGTTAAATTTTCAAGTTAAGTCTTTATGAAATGACTAAATTGCCCCTAAACAATTAGAAAATAAAAAAAAAAGATGGGACCACCCCTCATCTTCCCTCCTATCTCTCTAACCCATCAGTCCATCACCTCCACCTCCACCTCCATCAACCCACCACCACCACCTCCATCCAACAACCACAACACCACCTAACAGAATTTAGGTTTTTCAATTAAACAAGTTTTAGGCACTTTATATAAATCTTCATCTCTGTGAGGCAATACATCAAACACCAAGCATGCATAATTACATAACACAGAATATTAAGTCTTAATCAACTATAAACACCCTTTCAGATCATACAGTATAAAAAAGACACATGTAGGTCAGACATTAAAAATTATAATCAAGAACAATGATTCAGACGCAAACATAAATGCACAGTTAAGACCTCCAATTAATTAAAAGTACGTATGATGAAAAACACAGTATCCGTTCAACCTCAGTTTCCGGTGCTCCCCATCGTTGGATGAAAAACTGTATCCGTTCAACCTCCACCACCGCTATCTCACATCCACCACCGTCAACCCACCACAACCACCTCGACCACCGTCTCCCCTCCAGAACCGAACACCCAGCACCACCGTCGTCAACCCACCAGAACCACCTCCACCGTTGACTTTCCACCACCATCGTCAACCCACCAGAACCACCTCCATCATCAACTTGACACCACCCCCACCACCGAACACCATCAACTTACAACCACCATTCCTCAAACGACCACTAACGCGGCTCTGCCGCCCATGGTGGTGGCCGACGGTCATTATAGAGAGAGAGATGAGAGAGAAAGGGATGGGAACAGATAAGGTTTGGTGGTAGGGTCTAGGGTGTTTAAAGATCTTTATATATATTTTTTATTTTTTTATATGTTGAGGGGCAAATATGTCATTTCACATATAGTTAACTGAAAAACCTAACTTAGTTAGTGATAAGGACCACCCGAGTGCAAAAATTACAACAATAAGGACCAACTTTGTAATTAGTAAACCACTATGACCAAGTTTGCAATATTTGCAAATCACAAGGATCAACCAAGCATTTAACTCTTATTTGTCATATTCTTTATCTTTATTTGTCATATTCAAATGTCTTGTTTATTTAATATTTTTTATTAACTACTTCTTTTATTTTTTTCGCTTATTCATAATAACTATTTAATATTTTATTGATCGAACCACCTGTAACATACCCGTTTCTAACCTTTTAATAAATAAATTAATAAATAAGACAAAGTAAAATGTCATCATGTTAAAATAGTACATCAAAGTTCATTTTTCTCAAAAACGTTAAGAATAAGATAAAATAAAGATAAAGATAATTGATTACATTATATTTATTCAAGCCTTGTAATACGCATGTCTATTCAACTCGTGTAATACACGGGTTTTTAAAGATATTACTTTTTATTACTTAGAAGATAAAAATATATTTAGTCAACCCATGTAATACACGAGGTTATAACCTAGTACAATAATATTGATAAATGGATTAGCTAGGACACTTGACTTATTTGTTTTTTAATCGCAACTCTCTACATGATTACACGCATATACATACACACAAATATTAAGTGTGTTTATATATACATATATGTATATATAAAAGAGGAGATCATTTGAGAAAAAAATTAATTGAGAAAAAAAAGAATAAAGGGTATAATTGTAAAATATTAAATAGTTTTCTTTCATCCCATTTATTATTATCTTTGACTAATTAATTAGTTTGAAAAACTATCATCCCACACACTAAATTTTTTTGCTTACCTACATCAAAACTTATCCTACACATACTGAAATTTATTCTATATATATCAAAATTTAACCTACACTTAATTCTAAGTAGCTTGTAATTTACCATACACGCCTCACCTCGTTATTTATCCTAGACTTTATATAATATATATTTTTTAAATGTATATTATGAAAATAAGTTACAATTTTAATGTACTTAACTATTAAAGAGCAAGATTACAAATTAATTATTTATATAAGTTTAGCAATATACCTTTACAATAAGAATAAATAGAAATATTAAATGAAGTAAAATAATGATTCTTATTAGTTGAAATTTTTTCTTTATTTTTCTTACTCATTTGAACCATCTATTATATATATATATATGATTCTGTTCAATTAAGAATCACTACAAGTGGTGAGAACCATGAGAACTACTACTTATAGTGCGAGTTGGACCACCAATTTTTGAAACAAAATTTTTTCAAAAACCTTTTGAAAGGTCTAGTTCTTATGAGTCTCACAACTCAAGTTAGTTCTTATTTTACCCTTTATATATATAGGATAAGAATCCGTTAGAAACCACCCTTTATTTGCGAGAACCACGAGAACCAGCGTGAACACAACAAAAACTACCTAAAAAAATAAAAACACATAAAAAACATTAATAAAAATCGCTATTTTTCGTACCAATTTTTTTTTTCGGAGACCAAAAGTAGTGATTTTTAATTAAATTTATTTTAGCATTTAGTTGTGGGGTTTAGTTTTGTGGTTTAGTTTTTAACATTTAGCTTGGGTTGGGGTTAGGTTTTTTTAGGTTTTTGTTGGTGGTTAGGGAGGGGGGTTATGTTTTTTTAGGTTTTTGGAGAGTGGGGCTCGGTTTTTTAGGTTTTCGTGGGTGGCGGTTAGGTTTTTTTGTGGGGTTTTTTTGGTGAGGTATAGTTTTTTTTGAGGGGTGGGGAGTGGGTGTTTATGTTTTTAGGTAGTGGTGGAGTGGGTTTAATTTTGTTTTGTTATATTGGCTCTCATGATCAAATGAACCATACCCTATATATATATATATTGCTAAATCAGCCCTTTATAGTTAGTTACTTTTTTAAATTTATACACATGTGTATATACGTGTATTAAATTAAAAAATAAATTTTGTATGTATATGTTTGATAATGTACACATAAATGTATATAAATGATTGTACATATATGGGAAAATTATGGTTCCTCCAACTTTTGGAATAGCCACCTATATTGACTTTTTTAAATTCCTTCAACTTTTTAGATGATACTTTTTTATACGATATTATTATTATTATTTTTAATTTCATCTTCAAATCGAGCATTTTTATTATCTTTAATTTTATACTAGATGTATGTATAAAATTGACAACTACAAAAACCCACAATATGTGTTGTAGTTCTATGATACTGGATTATTGTGTTGGATTTATCGTGCACCATTTTTTGTACTATATTTTTTATGCTTAATTTTTTTATTAGATTTTTATGCTAGATTTCGGTGTAGTAGCTTTTTATTGTATTTTGAGAAAACAGAATGGCGAGGGTTGGTGTTTCAGGATCAAAATGTCCTTTAATACTAATTATAAGGATTGACACGTGTCATATCTAATATTTTTATACTACATATGCAAACCCACTTTTTAGGAGATTTACCTCATATATATATATGTATATATTAAGGATTCTTTAAAAAATGGTAAGTGTGTAAGAAGTGTAAGAAATAATATGGTGAGGACATGTGTCTTTAATTAAAATTAGAGATTAAGGGTAATAGAGTAATTTCAATAACAATCATTTTAATTAACAAAATCTTTCCATAACTGTTTTGAGAGATTTTAGGAAACAATATAATTGGCCTCTTTCTATTATTCGAATTATGGTATCAAATATTGTTTAATCCATAAAATTCGTATAAACATTTTTGTTAATTCGCAGGTATAAAACACCATACGATTTCTAGAAAACACCACAACTTGATGCTAATACAGTCATAATGTTTTAACATCTAGAATGCTTTTGATTATTTTGGAAGTATAAAATACTATTCAGATTCCGAAAACACCACAACTTAAATCGTAATACAGTCATGGTATTTTAACATGTATAATGATTGCTTTGCATATTATGTGTGGTGTTTAAACCTGCAATTCATGGTGTTTCAAACCTGCGATCCAGTATGTGTTCTTTGTATGTTCTCCGTATGGTGTTTTAAATCTGCATTCATGGTATTTTAAACTTGCAGTCCAGTATGTGTTTTTCGTATGGTATTTTAAACATACATTCTGGTGTTTTAAACCTGCAGTCAAGTATGTGTTCTTCGTATGGTGTTTTAAACCTGCATTTACACTTGCATTCATGGTGTTTTACACCTGCATTTCAGTATATGTTCTTTGTATGATGTTTTAAGCCTGCATTTCAGCAGCCTTCATATCATGATATAAGAAAATTTTTTATCTATATAAATATAACAATATGTTTCTTATATTAAAGATAAAAAGCTCGTTATTATGGTGTAGCAGAGTAGTTGCAGGTGGTTGACACCGGTGTACTGGTGGTCGGATGTTGACGCCGATTGTGATGGACGGTTTTGAAGGTGGATGAGGTTTACGGGAGTGGGTGGTTGTGATTTCCGGTGGTAAGGAAATGGTGGTGGTCGCCGGTGATTACCTGATGATGGAGGTGGGTGGTTGCAGGTGGTGTTGGGATGAAAAAGAGGTGGGTGGTGATTTAGGATGGTTGTGGCAATGGGGAAATTGAAGTGTGTGCGGCGTGGTGGTTGTGGGGGAGGGTGGTTGTAGCGGAGGGTGGTTGTGGCAGTGGTGGCTGAGTGGTATGGCGGTGAAAGGCGACGAGGGTGAGGGTGGTGGTAGCAGAGTAGTTGCAGGTGGTTGACAGGGCTTTTTATTCAGAGAGATAGAAAGGATGAAGAAAACGAGGGGTATAATAGACATTTTATGTATACTTAACTGAGAAATCTAACAAAGGTTAGTGGTAAGGACCACCCGAGTGCAAAATTTGAAACTACTGGGACCAAGTGTGTAATTAGTGAACCACTGGGACCAAGTCTGCAAGATTTGCAAACCACAGGGACCAACCAAGCATATAACTCTAATTTAAAACACTAAGGTTTCTCATTCTCAATTTAGAGCAGTCACATCCTATGTATTATTTTCTACATTATTATTATATTATAAACAATTATATTTTTTCTCTCCTTCTAACTAAATAATAATTTTATACCTTCATTATTATTATTATTATTATTATCTTTATCTTTTCTTTTACCTTCACTCACAAACAATTTCAAAATATATTAAAAAAATTGTAGAGGGTCAACAGTGTTCTGTCAAATATACAAATGAACAATAACATTTACTCTCTCATACACTCACAACCACTTTTAATCACATTTTATTATACAAAAACATGTGTTTCAAAATTTAATGGATAGGATGTGAATGCTCTTAAGGGACTGATCCGAAAACAAAGGACAGGAAGCTCTCAACATCTCATCTCACAATTTTTTAGCTTTCACAATACATGAAGCGCCATCTCAAAAATGTTCGGCCGAATCAAATCTGATTTTGACTGAAGCACCGCCTCACTTTCTTAGCGCCTCAAGTCTGAAGCGCGGCTTCATAGCGCTTCTTGTATATTAGCGCCTCAGTCCAAAAAAAGCGTTTTTTTAAAAACTCCCCTACGGGCGTTTTTTTAAAATGCCCCTAGCGCCTCACGCCTCAGGCGTGCTTTTTTAAACCATGCCTGGTTGAAATACCACTACCACGAATATGCTTTTGCATGATACACTTGCATGAAAATATACGTCCTACATTCAAATTCAAATCTGTGAACAAAAGAAAATATATATATTAATAAATATGAGTTGCTAAGGCGTGCTTTTGCATGATGGCAGATTGAATGGCCTGGTAAAGATGGCTCAACATGTATTCGGGTTAAAAATGGCCATTCTGAACTGGTCGTTATGGTGGGATAGTTGGATTGGATTGACCTACAAACCATTTGTCGATCTCTTAAAGACTTTTTATAAATAATTAATGTGATCCGACAATTTTGCGTCTTTTTTTTTTCTGGTTTGTAATCTCTTTGGTGCTTATTAAATGGCTGTTTTTGTTAGAAAACTTTTGACTGCGAAGATATCTTATGTTAAAACAAAAGGCCTTGTATTTTAGAAAGAAAGGCCAATAAATAATATCTTACTTATTGTGATGATTGTTCTTGTTCTTGATTCTTTGACATTTGGATTCTACGTGACTGAATTTATGTTTGGATCCTGACCAACAGCTGCATCTGCTTCATGGCAGTATCTTCAAAATTTCAGAATCTTTGCGCAAACCATATCGTTTTATCGTAAATGCCTCCTAGTTCATACGAACTGTATTGTCTTATTGTAAGAGGTGTTAAATTCGTATACATTTGGTTCTTTCAAGCAAGGACCAGGGAGCTTGACATGGGTAGCTATTCCAAACAAACATCAAAACCCTCCCTCCTCAGCAAAATGTGTAATCAAAGGCGAAAGGCGCACTTAAGGCGCATTGGCCTTGTCTAGAGCCTAGGCGCAATGCGAAAAAAAAACGCATGTCCATGGCAAGCAAGACATAATAGTAAAAATAAATAAAAATGTAAGGTGCTTGGCTAGAAATGCAAGATATATCTTTCTCTGTATGCCTTTTTAAAATGTTAGTTTCAACTGTTCTAAACAAAATTTACTGTTTTGCCAAAAATAAGTTTATACATAAGCTGCATTGAGTACATATAGAGCATAGACATGATAAACAATTTTACGAAGCACAAATTAAACATAAAGTAAAGATAAACAACTGAACAAGCATATGGATTTGGTGTAAAGAAACAATAAAAATTTTCCTATTCTTAAATAATTTAATACTTAAAATCCAGAACAAGAAAAGAAAATATAAGCTAAAAAGGGAAGCAAAATGGCAGTAAGGATAGCAAAATCGAACATGTCTGTCGCGCGAGTAACAAGGTCAATCAAAATTCAAAGTAAAGCAGTTATCCTTTGAGTGTCGGTCACCTGCAAATAACTTGTTGTTCATAAGTTTATGAATTTATAAAGAAGGGTGAAGCAAGGCTTGTTCAAGAATCACAAACATAATTCAGAATTTTGTTGTTCCTTTTTAGTTAATCTTCTAGGAATTTCGAAAAAACCCAAGGCTTGTTCAAAAAATCTTACTATGCTCCAATCTGTTAGTATTTGTTGAAGACAACTCCTTCATACTTCACCTGAACTGCTTCATTGCATCATCCTTCGTTGTGGATATTTATATATGTGAGATACAAGTGTGTTATCTGTATAATTAGAAAGGAGAAAGGAAAATCATAACTTACTTGGAGATTAAACGGGAAATCTAAGATTTTAAAGTGGATGGTTGATTCCATTATAAAATTAGAACGTGGATGGATGCGAGATGAACTGCCGACGCGAGACAATAGGGATTAGGGTTCTAGATCGACAGATTTGGCTACCAAATCCTAAAACAACAAAATCCGAAAATCACAACTTACTTGAACAACATATCTGAGATAGAAACGTTGATGATTGATTATGTGATGGCAACGTGGATAGCTAATTCGGTTAGGGTTTCATCTGATCTGTGTTTTCGGTTCTTTGTGCATGGGAAGAGAGCATATAGAGAATACCGGAGATGTTGGAATGCTAGGGTTTGAGTGAAAAAGATAGATTGCAAAGGCGTTGTGTTTTAGTAAAAAGATGGGTTTGAATTTTGAAACGAGGGAGTTTTTTTGCTTGCGGCTTGTGAACTATTTAATTATGCAGTTAAAACCAACGGATGATTAATCATGCATGATATGGTGACGTTAATAGCTGAAAGATACGTGATACATGCACCAATCGGTCTCTGTCTCAATTGTTTGAGTGTTATGTTCCTTAAATCCAATGATTGATACAAAACTACAATTGAGCCGGGGGTCTCGCTGGAAGCAGCCTCTCTACTTCTACCAGATAGAGGTAAGACTGTCTACATCTACGCTCCTCAGACCTTACCTTAGCTTTGATATTGATATGATTTACTGAGTATGATTACGATGATTATTGTTCTTATGCCATACAATTGTAAAAACTCTTAAACTTTCAACATTTCAACTTTCTCTCTTATATACATTATATATAATAGTAATGGATAATAAGTGTGTGTATATATATATATATAATATATATATATATATATATATATATATATATAATATGAGAGTTGACTACAAAATTCATTTTTCCTACCAAGTGTAGTAAGTATTTTAAGAGTGACATATGACATCTAAGGATTTTGTGCTAAAGTGTATTAAAGCAATTCAATAATTTTATTTTTGGAAGATATATTTATTAAACAATGAAAGACTATTTTTATGGAAACTATATATTTATTAACTATTAAAAAACAGTAGTTACGTCATTCATATCCACAATTAATTCATCTAAAGTTTGAAACATAAAACACATCAATTCTTTTTTGACGTTGTGGTTTATTAGTTTTTAGGTTTGCATATTGTGTTATATCAGTTTTCACAATAAAATATAGCATCCTTCATGAAGTTTGAAACGTAAAACAAATTAGTTATTTCTTGATGTTGGGTTTTATCAATTTATGTTCTTTATACCGTGTTGTATTAGTTTTAACAATTAAACACAACCTTTACACATTTCGAAACATAAAACACATTCATTATTTCTTGACCTTATGTTTTATTAGTTTTTATTTCTTTACATTGTGTTATATTAGTTTTTACAATTAAACACACCCTTCACACATAAAAAACATTAATATCTGAAATACATAATATAAAACATATCCAATATTTATACACATTTCTGGTTCAAAGAATGTGTTATTAGAAAATTTTATATCTTCACTCATACAATCGAGTCAAAATATTATTTAAATAAAATCACAAATTTCGAGTGATTTACCATTATAAAGAATAATAAATTATTAAAAGATACCATCGAGTTATCTCTAAATTCAAATAAAACACTAAATATGCACATAAAAATAGTAATAGTAATGGTATAGAACTTGCTGACAATCAAAATGATAGAAAAGCTAACATCTCTTTAATTCGAACGACGATTAATTTTCACGACGAACATCTTAAACGAGAATCATTAATCTTGTTTCTTTTTAGTATATAAAGTGATAAGAAAATCTTGTTTATTGAGTATAGAAGGTTATAAGAGATAGAAAGAAAGATAAATTCACAAGATTTAAGGAGTAGTTTTATGGAATGAAAGTTATTTACTCTTTTTAAAACACGTCAAATGACTTTCTTACTCTCTATTAATTAAAACAGTCCTTATTTAAAACATAAATAATACTAAAATGCCACTAAGATGATCTCAACCATTAAAAGCACTTATCCAATGGTTCGAAACACTTCCTATACTTTGTAGAGGAACCCTACTATATGTATATATATATATATATATATGTGTGTGTGTGTGTGTGTGTGTTTCGGTTCAATTAAGAACCACCATGAGTTGTGACAACCATGAAAACTTATGCTTCCTGCGCGAGTTGGGCCACCATTTTTTACACAAACATAGATAAAAATGTTATAAACACACCTGGAACAACAAAAAGCAAAAAACAAGTTTTCGAGTCAATTTTATGCCTAATGCAAATTTTGTTTACGTCTGATGTAAATTTTGCTTATGACGATGTAAGTGTTTTTACATCCAATGTAAATTTTTGCATGCGACATTTCTTTTATTTTTTTATTTTTGTTGCTAAAACAAGTGATTTTTAAGATTTTTGAGATTTTTTTTTCAAAAAATCTTTTGAAAGGTCTAGTTCTCATGGTTCTCATAACTATAGGTAATTCTCATATACAAATATTTTTTCTTTTCATTTTTTATTTTGTTTTTATACATTAGAATACCCCTAAACATATACGAGGATACCCTAAGAGAAAAATATGAAACCTGAAATTATTCATGTCACACATCAAGCGGCGGCGGATAAAATCGGGGCATGACGAAATAGATTGCTCCAAAGCTTATGAATTGCTATTAAATGGTTAAATATTCATTAATTCCGTATTAAAGGTTTCACATAACAAATAATCCAATTGAAACAAATACATAAAACACATTGTACAAAGTAGACAATCAACTATAAGTGCATTTCTTGTTAAACTAACGCCCATCCTTTGTCCAAATCTTCTCTTCATGCCTCTTCACTTGTATCATGTGTAAAAGTAATTTTTGGGTCAACAAAAATTGGTGAGTGAATCTCCTTATTTTTAGGAAAATAACATGTTTAAATTTGTTTATTGAGGAAGAGTGCACTAACCAATGTAAGTAAATATGTTACATGTCATATGTCAAACCTCATAAAACAACCTCAAACAATAAACCAACCAAATATAATGATTCCAATGTATCCATGTTGCACGGTATTATGGTGTGCTACAAGGTTTAAGCTCAATCAAACGGAGCTGGCTTCGTATGTTGGCAACGTCACGTTCCGCTCATAGATAGTGGGGAACAGACGAGCCTAAGATGATGTGATGTCCAACTTGAATGAAATGCACCAAGTGATAAACAACAATCA
Source organism: Scalesia atractyloides (assembly GCA_947069175.1). Lineage (NCBI taxonomy): Eukaryota > Viridiplantae > Streptophyta > Magnoliopsida > Asterales > Asteraceae > Scalesia > Scalesia atractyloides. Next base: position 1,192,843 of record CAMTDV010000116.1, on the reverse strand, counting down.
ACACATAACACATATACTTCACATAATGGTGATTGGACGTATTTAAATCTTGTAAAATGTAATAACGAAATGGGACACATGATACACCCAAAAAAGGTATAATAAAAAGGGGAGTTGTAAGATTCACTCGCAGTGTTTGCGTTTTTAATCCTTAGTGAAAAATCGCACGAGAATAAGGAGAAAATCCAAATGATAAGCGTGATTTAACCTAGACAAACGAATGCAACAAGAAAAGGGTAAACGTTATGCTAGGCATAGCTAAATGAATGAACATGATATGTTGGACTCGTTGGGCCTAACAAGCCTCTACAAGGCTATGCCAAGCCTAAAGGCGAGCCTAAACTAGGCTACCTAAACGAGCCTAATGCTCCTTAACTAAGAACCTAAACTAAACTAATTAAACTAAGAAAGTAATAAATAAATAAATGAATAACGAAAAAGAATGGAAGATTACCTTGCAGAAAACTTTACAAAATGAGAAGAGCTTGAAGGGTAGCACCTACTTGTCGAGAGCGAAAATAAAAACTACTACACAAAACACCCAAAGGGGTATTGCGCTTGTGGAACCCCAAATTTGGTTAGTCAACTAGTTTATACTCAAACTAGGTGTTCCAAGTTATAAGGAACCAAACAAGGGTATTTATAGGTGTGAAAGGGACCACAAAATGGTATTTGGGGCGATGTGAGATGAATTTAGAACAAGGTTTTCGCGTCTTGCAAATCAGCAACAAACACCAAACTTGTTTTCGCGATTCTAGTTTCGTTATAACTCCGATTCACGCACGGTTTTCACCTACATTCTTTATTTTCAGAGTACTATCATATGGAAGAGAGTAATCCAACATCCATGGTGTTAAGAATTGTGCTTAAACCTTGGATCTTGATGCGGGTAGAGGGTTATGTTCTAAAACTTGTGTTTGTGATTCCCGTTATGTTGGAGCTCAGTTTTATGCACCATTTGAACCTACTTGATCCTTAGGATACGAAGTATATCTGGGGGCTTTAAATGGACCAGAATGATAGCTCAAGGATGGAGAAAAGTTGGCAAGAAAGTCACCCGAAAGTCATCTTATGACAAAACTAAGAATACGACATGTAGACCTTCTTGCTTGTTATCATTTACATCTAAACCCTCCAAAACACAATGTTCTATCTTAAGGCATGTATATAGTAAAGTTTGGATGATAAGAAGGTTAGGATATGATGTGTTAGGTATGTTCACGATTCTTCAAAGTTTTTGATTAACTTAAGGAAAACCTCAGTCGTAGACCTTGACAAATGGAGGGTTGCTTCAAAATACATGGAAATGAATTTACAAACTTTTCTAAAACATGTATAAGACTATAAATCACCAGATATGATAACATGTATGATCAAAACATAGAATCCAAGACATTTTATTACTTAAACATTAAACAAAATTATGTGGAATATGAAAACGGATTGGGTGTAAAAAACGGGCCGGGTTCTAGGATCTGTTTTTGACGGATGTTACAGTCTCAAATACTTTTGGGAATTTCGTCTCGAAATTAAGAAGAAACCATGATCGATAATTGTTTTAGCATACTCCCTAGGAGTTTACATTAGGATGGAATCAAATTAGGGGTTAGGTTCGATTGTGGCGGTAACGTTCTTGGTAGAGGAATCGCTCTTTGTTGCTAGAGGTGTAGAAGTGATAAACGTCATAACACGGAGATGGCTCGTGATAAATATTTATACCGAGTGGTAATTATACTCATGACTTCTAACTGGATATTGTATCATGATAAGGGATTTGAGAAAACCTAAGCGTCTTAATGATAAAGTTACATAAGAAATTACAAAACGAAGCCATTAACCACATTGTTATCCGAATTGTGATTTACGCTACTTACACAGAACTTCTAATGACAATCTAACAACGCTTTTGATCATTTGACAAAAAACTTATATATAGGAAGTACAAACGACGTATCTGTAACATTTGTAAAAATCGGGTTTTCAAAACCCGCTCCGTTTTGTAATCGAATATCAAGTTATAAAAGTTACGTTGAATATTTATGATTATTTATGTATAAAACGATACATATTAATAAATAGACTAAACTATAAAAATTATATTTGAAAAAAAGTTAAAATAAAATAAATAAAAAAATTATGTTGCTGCCGGGACTCGAACCTGGGTCAGCCAAGACACACTCCAACGCCTTAACACACACTCACATCACCACTCCGCCACTTTGTGTTTTCTGTTATCTCTAGGAAACAAATGTGATTTATATACAGACTAGGTTAAACCGGTTCCGCCAACTGAGAAACGGAAAACGGCAAAGCAATCTTCAAATCATTTGATTTCTCGCGTATTCACGTTCATAACCGATGAACCGATGTCTTTAATCAATTCAGAATTGATTGAGCATCAAGTCTCATCATTATCGGTCTTCATAACCGAAAAGCAATCAAATCCTGAATACTTCAACCCAAGATCACTCTCGCGACTCAGAACCGTCATAACCATACTCCATTTCATTTTCGTCACATTTTCAGACCATCAGAACGCTTAAATCAGTTCGCCGGAATTTTCTGCAAATCCCGCCGGAAAACCGTATTCATCCTCAAACGGTAATTCTCTCAATATTATTGCAGTTCAACAATTATTAGACTATTTCTAACTTAAACCTCTCAATTGAAATCGAATTCAGGCGCTGTATTCAACTAATTCCAGTTCGCCGGAACTCCCCTGAAAATTTCTAATTCCGTCTGTGAAACGGTAAGGGTCTTCAAACACATCGTTAACGTTTGTTTATCACTTCAATTCCACATTCGACTAATCAAAATAGTTAATTATCTTGTTCAGTTGAAGAGCATAAAAACAGGAACCGACACATCGCCGGAAATCTGAAATAAACCGTTCATCGGTATGTTCACCTCTAATTACCGTCTCTGCCTTTTTCATTTAAGCTTTAATAATGTCTGTAAATCGTAAACACAAGGAACGAGTTAGTAAATCAGTTGACTGTAATTTGAATGAAGAAGACGAAGCTAACTAAGTTATAAGTATATTTAAAACTAGTAAAATGAACGGGTTAGACACACAATTCAGCGGTGGACTGTGTGCAAAATACAAACGCACGTCCCGAGTTCGATTCCTGCTATACGCACTCCTTATATAATAAAATGCCTTTTTGTTTAAAAACTAAACCGGGATAACTCAGTTAGCTGTTAAGTATAATAAAAACCGAGATAATAACCAGGTTAGACACACAGTCCAGCGGTGGACTGTGTGCAACATAAACCATACGTCGCGCGTTTGAAACCGTCACTAGCACCGGTCCGTTGAATTAGAATGTTTTTGAAATTAAAAAGAATTTTGGTTAAACTGAATAAGTGTATAAATATAATTAAAAACAAGATTATTTCGGGTTAGACACGTAGCTCAGTTGGTAGAGCTGCGTGCACGCGTACGGGAGGTCTCGGGTTCGAGCCTCACCCAGCGCAAACCATGTTCCTGACCGAACCGGTCAACAGGTCAACAGGTCAACGGTCAACGGTCAACGGTCAACGCAAAATAAACAATTTTTTTATATTTTTATTTATTTAATTTAATTTAAAAATTAATTAAAAATACTAAAAAATAACATTTTTAAAGATAGAAAATAGCCTTAAACTCACAAAAATATATCTAAAAATTTCATTAAAATCCTTAATAAAATCCACTCATTTAATATATTTTTCCGTTATTATTTAGGTTAGTAATCCTCGTTGTTCCGCTCATCTAATTCGTGCGCATATCACCATCTCCAATCCAACGCACCCAATGTGAGTGAATCTTACAAATTCCCCGTTTTAATCACGTTTTGGGTGTATCATGTGTCTTTGTATATATATTATAATTAAACCATTGTGCATACATCATATCATGAACTTGTGTATTCAGTTTGTTGCTGTTAAGTTGTTATTATTGGATGCAATTTATTATTCAGTACATGCAATTTCATAGGCCGTCGCTCCCCATTACATTATGAGCGTTGAGCATGTTCCCCATTTCATTATGAGGTTGAACCTGGCGTGCCCACATACGATCGGCTCCGTTTGATTGAGCCTTGATCGCACAGACATTTTCATTTTCAGTACATGCAATACGATCGGCTCCGTTTGATTGAGCCTTGATCGCACAGTTTCATTTATGTTATTTACAGTATGATGTTGGTATGTTCATGTATGCTGTCATGTGTTATTGTATGTTATAGTTGTGACTGCTATTTGCCATTGCTTGATTATTTACATTTGCTCATCTATGATTATGCACAATTTTTCATTGATAAACTAACAAGTAATTCATTAATAAATGTTTATCTAATAAGGTTCACTCGCCAACTTATGTGACCCAAAAACCCCCATTTTACACATGATACAGGTGAACCAGCAGCAGCTAGGAACACATAGGACTTGGACTAGAAGAATAAAACGATTTAGAGTTGTGATTGTTATGTTTGGTTTATTTTCTTTGTATTGAATGAACATGTTTGGATTTTTGGAAATGTAACTTTGACTTTATTAAATATGAAACATATTAGTAAATGTCATGAGCTTTGGTGATAACCCAATTATGCCCCGACTCTTATTCCGCTGCGGGTCGGGGTGTGACAGATTGGTATCAGAGCCATGACTATAGGGATATAGGATAGGTTATTAGACCCTTAGAGCCTATACTATAGTCGAGTAGAAACTTATAAGATTTTTGTGTGTTACATGCCAAATTTCATGATGTTTATATGTTTTATGTTAAATGTTACATTTGATATTGTGCAAGCATGTTCATAAGTATGTATTATCATATAATGCCTATCATGAATCGTATACTCATAACATATCACATCAATGAAAGCACACACCATATCATGATTGCTTTTACAATGATTTTCGTGTTTTCAAATCTCATCAAAGTGAGTTCTCATGACGGGCATGTAGTAACTGGAAGGGTACCAGTACCGGTAGTCGAAACGTCCTGTCTAGGCTGGCATTCGTATAAATCCAAAATAAAGGACCAGTTTGCCTACCTGGGGACTAACGATGAGAGTACGAAGTACCTATTAGGCCAAAGCATGCTATACCAAACGTCGTGTGAGCTAACCCCACTTTGAGTTGTCATTGTGTCTACACCTGGACACGTTCCGACCAAACATCTCATGAACATATTTTGTGGTTTGCATTCGGGGGATGCGAGTGTTAGATTGCCAATACTAATGTGAAACCTACCAAGCCAATAGCCATGGGGGCCCACATGACTATGTAGGTGAAGGTATGGGGGACATTTGAGGCCCAACATGAGCGAACCCAAGATATCCTATGGATGTAGTTGCATTATTGATATTTATGTTATTTTCATTTTCTTAAAGACACATGACACCTAAAAAGACACCATAAACTCACAATCTTCTCATTTTATGATCCTGTAGATGTCGTCTAGACAGCAACGAAGGGGTAAAAGATCAGGAAGGTCCCAGGAACGTTTGGCCACTCAGATCGCGAAACAAATGGCCACGATACTGCCTGACATTGTGGTCCAAGTACAACAAGCCCTTGCTACAAATCCTACTAACCCTCCCCAACAACAGGACCAGAACATCGACAACCCTCCTACCAGCAAGTGCTCTTACAAACATTTTAAGTCCTGTGATCCTTCTAAATTTGAAGGGACCGAGGGTGTCACTGCTCTCCTACATTGGTTCGAGGAGATGGAAAACACCTTTCTAAACTGTGATTGTCCTGAGGATCGCAAGGTTCGATACGCCACCGGGAGACTATTTGGGGTAGCTCTCACTTGGTGGAATACCGAGAAAGGGAAGAGGGGAACTGAAGATGTGATGGCCTTAGCTTGGGAGGAGTTAAGGGAAATCATGACTAGGCGTTTCTGTCCTAGAAGTGAAATTAAAAAGCTGGAGGACGAACTTCATTCTCTAAAGCAAAAGGAGGGTGATCACACTACATATAACAAGAGGTTCTTGGAGTTGAACCAAATGGTTCCAAATTTGTTCACCCCAACCTATCGTCTGATTGAGCACTATATTCGAGGACTACCCTCGAAAATCCAAGATTCAGTTCTCAGCGTTTCACCAGTAACACTTGAAGCTGCTATGGAGTTAGCAACTGAACTGACCGAAAACCGAATTTGCAACGGGAAGTTCAAAGAAGAGAAGAAGAAAGCCCCTGTTGAGGGACAAACTTCAAACCACCCCATTCCTTCCTCTAAGTTCGCTAATAAGAGGAAGCGCAACACCAGAAATTTTGCAGTTACTCAAACCAACTCCCCTATTCCTGCTGCACCCATTACTCAAGTCACTCCTTCACCCGCACCATACAGAAGACCCTACACAGGCCCGTTACCAAAATGTAACCGTTGCCAATATCACCATTCCCCTGATCATCCTTGTCAATATTGCACCGGTTGCGGTCGCGCGGGTCATAATGTTCAAACTTGCCGCATGCCTCAACGAACGAACCGCCACCAACCTTTAACCCAAACCCACCAACAAATAATGGGCCAAGGCCAACAACCCCTACTACCACCCACTTAACATTTAGCCCAAACATATTACCAGCCCAATTATCCTATGGGTCAACCAATGCGGGCTTGCTACAATTGCGGCGACCCAAGCCATTTCCGAAACACTTGTCCAAGGTTGGTTAATATTATTCATGCTCAGGCCCAAGCCAACCCGGTGAATCAAGCAAACCAAGCTCCTCCACCTGCAAGAGGGAGAGCTTTCAATATCAACGCTAACCAGGCCAAAGCTGACGGCAATGTGGTTAACGGTACGTTCCTTATAAATGGTAGATATGCATCTATGTTATTTGATACTGGTGCGGATAGAAGTTTTGTGTCTTTAGAATTTGAACCTATCTTAAACAAAAATCGGGATAAGCTCACGGAATCCATAACGGTAGAAGTTGCGGACGGGAAACCAGTTTCACTAGACTCTATTTTACGCAACTATACACTCACCTTAAACGACCACGATTTCTCAGTCGACCTTATTCCTATGAAGCTGGGAAGTTTTGACATCATAATCGGTATGGATTGGCTCAATCAACATCAGGCGGAAGTTGTATGTCGTGAAAAATATGTTCGTATTCCTCTTTCAAACGGCCAGACTCTTCGAATCATTGGAGAAACCTCGTCGAAAGGGCTCAGCTTAATGTCTTGTCTTCAAGCTCAAAAATATCTTCGCAAGAATTATGTCGCGTTTTTAGCTCATATCATCAAAAAGGGAACCATGGAGAAGAAACTTGAAGACATTCCGGTAGTAAAAGACTTCCCACAAGTTTTTCCTGACGACATTTCAGGACTTCCTCCAGTTAGAGACGTCGAATTCCGTATTGATCTTATACCTGGTGCTACACCAGTTGCAAAGTCTCCATATAGGTTAGCCCCCTCTGAAATGCAAGAGCTAGCCAGTCAATTGCAAGAGTTGACTGACAAGGGATTCATACGTCCTAGCTCGTCGCCTTGGGGTGCACCTGTCCTCTTTGTAAAGAAGAAAGATGGATCGTTTCGTATGTGCATCGACTACAGAGAGCTCAACAAGTTAACAATCAAGAATCGCTATCCTTTACCTCGCATTGATGATCTTCTTGACCAACTACAAGGTGTCAGCTGCTTTTCAAAAATCGATCTTCGATCTGGCTATCATCAACTTAGAGTGCATGAAGAAGACGTTCCTAAGACTGCTTTTCGAACTCGTTATGGCCACTATGAATTCATGGTTATGCCATTTGGATTAACCAACGCACCAGCTGTCTTCATGGACCTAATGAACAGAGTCTGCAAACCTTATCTTGATCGATTTGTTATAGTCTTCATCGACGATATTCTTATTTATTCAAAATCTAAATCTGATCATGAGCGTCATCTTCGACTCGTTCTTGCACTTCTAGAAAAGGAAAAGCTTTATGGCAAGTTCTCCAAATGTGAATTCTGGTTAAAAGAGGTGCAATTCCTCGGGCATGTAGTCCATGACAAGGGAATACATGTTGACCCTTCAAAGATCAAAGCGGTTCAAGATTGGCAAGCTCCACGCACACCAACTGAAGTAAGATCTTTTCTTGGACTAGCTGGCTATTATCGTCGGTTCATTTCAAACTTCTCTCGCATTGCTGTACCACTCACGGCTTTAACTCATAAGGGAAAACCTTTCGTATGGGGACCCAAGCAAGAAGAAGCTTTTCAAACTCTTAAACAGAAACTTTGTGATGCACCAATCCTCACTCTTCCTGAAGGCTGTGATGATTTTGTAGTCTATTGCGACGCGTCAGGGCAAGGATTAGGCTGCGTTCTTATGCAAGAGGAAAAGTCATAGCTTATGCTTCGAGACAACTCAAGACACATGAAAAGAACTACACCACTCATGACCTAGAACTTGGAGCCGTTGTATTCGCTCTTAAGATATGGAGACATTGTCTCTATGGTACTAGTGTGAAATATACACTGACCACAAAAGTCTTCAACATATCTTCAATCAAAAAGAGTTAAACATGAGGCAACGAAGATGGGTCGAACTTCTGAATGATTACGACTGTGAAATTAGATACCACCCTGGTAAAGCAAATGTGGCGGCTGATGCACTTAGTCGAAAGGGTTATGCGAACTCCATTCATCTTCTATGTTCGCAAATTATAACCGACATTAAAGATCAAATTCGAGAAGCCCAACACGTTTCAATAACAGAAGAAGATGTACGAAAGGAGATGTCCTGTGGAGCCGAGCTAAAACTTGAAACTAAATCAGATGGTATTCTGTATTACCTAGATCGTATCTGGATTCCTAACCACAACAATCTTCGTGAAACTCTTATGAATGAAGCTCATAAAACGCGATATTCTATACACCCAGGAGCCGATAAGATGTATCAAGACCTACGATACACCTATTGGTGGCCTGGAATGAAGAAGGATATTGCCGTTTTTGTTTCCAAGTGCCTCACATGTTCCAAGGTGAAGGCTGAACACCAAAGACCCTCAGGACTTCCAGTCCAACCGGAAATACCTGTATGGAAGTGGGAAAATATAACCATGGATTTCATTACCGGGTTACCTCGCACTTCTGGTGGGTATGACACAATATGGGTAATTATAGACCGACTTACAAAATCAGCTCACTTTATTCCTATCCGTGAGGATTTCAAGAACGAAAAGCTTGCACGTATTTATATCAACGAAATCGTAAGCCGACATGGGGTACCGTTAAGTATTATTTCTGATCGTGATGGTCGTTTCACCTCACGAACATGGCAAGCAGTACAATCCGCTATGGGCACACGATTAGATCTCAGTACCACCTATCATCCTCAAACTGATGGACAGTCTGAGCGCACAATTCAAACTCTTGAAGATATGCTTAGAGCATGTGTCATAGACTTCAAGGGAAATTGGGACGCACCTACCATTAGTAGAATTTTCGTACAACAACAGCTATCATTCGAGCATCGGCATGGCACCTTTTGAAGCCTTATATGGTCGTAAGTGCCGATCTCCTGTATGTTGGCACGAAATTGGGGAAGCACAAATTACTGGTCCAGAATTGATCCAAGAAACCACAGACAAGATCCATCAAATTCGAAACAATCTTCTAGCGGCTCAAAGTCGTCAAAAGAGTTATGCAGATAAACGAGGGAAGCCCTTAGAGTTTAACATTGGTGATCATGTGCTTTTAAAAGTATCACCGTGGAAGGGAGTAGTTCGTTTTGGTCAAAAGGGGAAGCTAGCACCTCGTTACGTAGGACCTTTCAAGATACTCGAAAGAGTAGGTCCTGTAGCATACAAGCTTGACCTACCAGAAGAACTCAACAGGATTCATCCCACATTCCACGTGTCGAACTTGAAGAAGTGCCTCGCTGATGAGAATCTCCATATTCCGCTGGAAGATATTCAGATTGATGAATCTATGCATTTTATTGAAAGACCAGTGGAGATCATGGACTACGGGGAGAAACGTCTTCGACGAAGTCGCATTCCATTGTTAGGGTACGCTGGGAGTCGAAACGGAGACCTGAGTTTACTTGGGAACGTGAAGACTCAATGCGTGAAAAATACCCGCATCTTTTTCCTACTACTTCAACTACTTAAATTTCGGGACGAAATTCCTAAAAGTAGGGGATACTGTAACATTTGTAAAAATCGGGTTTTTAAAACCCGCTCCGTATTGTAATCGAATATCAAGTTATAAAAGTTACGTTGAATATTTATGATTATTTATATATAAAACGATACATAATTAATAAATAGACTAAACTATAAAAATTATATTTGAAAAAAAGTTAAAATAAAATAAATAAAAAAATTATGTTGCTGCCGGGACTCGAACCCGGGTCAGCCAAGACACACTCCAACGCCTTAACACACACTCACATCACCACTCCGCCACTTTGTGTTTTCTGTTATCTCTAGGAAACAAATGTGATTTATATACAGACTAGGTTAAACCGGTTCCGCCAACTGAGAAACGGAAAACGGCAAAGCAATCGTCAAATCGTTTGATTTCTCGCGTATTCACGTTCATAACCGATGAACCGATGTCTTCAATCAATTCAGAATTGATTGAGCATCAAGTCTCATCATTATCGGTCTTCATAACCGAAAAGCAATCAAATCCTGAATACTTCAACCCAAGATCACTCTCGCGACTCAGAACCGTCATAACCATACTCCATTTCATTTTCGTCACATTTTCAGACCATCAGAACGCTTAAATCAGTTCGCCGGAATTTTCTGCAAATCCCGCCGAAAAACCGTATTCATCCTCAAACGGTAATTCTCTCAATATTATTGCAGTTCAACAATTATTAGACTATTTCTAACTTAAACCTCTCAATTGAAATCGAATTCAGGCGCTGTATTCAACTAATTCCAGTTCGCCGGAACTCCCCTGAAAATTTCTAATTCCGTCTGTGAAACGGTAAGGGTCTTCAAACACATCGTTAACGTTTGTTTATCACTTCAATTCCACATTCGACTAATCAAAATAGTTAATTATCTTGTTCAGTTGAAGAGCATAAAAACAGGAACCGACACATCGCCGGAAATCTGAAATAAACCGTTCATCGGTATGTTCACCTCTAATTACCGTCTCTGCCTTTTTCATTTAAGCTTTAATAATGTCTGTAAATCGTAAACACAAGGAACGAGTTAGTAAATCAGTTGACTGTAATTTGAATGAAGAAGACGAAGCTAACTAAGTTATAAGTATATTTAAAACTAGTAAAATGAACGGGTTAGACACACAGTTCAGCGGTGGACTGTGTGCAAAATACAAACGCACGTCCCGAGTTCGATTCCTGCTATACGCACTCCTTATATAATAAAATGCCTTTTTGTTTAAAAACTAAACCGGGATAACTCAGTTAGCTGTTAAGTATAATAAAAACCGAGATAATAACCAGGTTAGACACACAGTCCAGCGGTGGACTGTGTGCAACATAAACCATACGTCGCGCGTTTGAAACCGTCACTAGCACCGGTCCGTTGAATTAGAATGTTTTTGAAATTAAAAAGAATTTCGGTTAAACTGAATAAGTGTATAAATATAATTAAAAACAAGATTATTTCGGGTTAGACACGTAGCTCAGTTGGTAGAGCTGCGTGCACGCGTACGGGAGGTCTCGGGTTCGAGCCTCACCCAGCGCAAACCATGTTCCTGACCGAACCGGTCAACAGGTCAACAGGTCAACGGTCAACGGTCAACGCAAAATAAACAATTTTTTTATATTTTTATTTATTTAATTTAATTTAAAAATTAATTAAAAATACTAAAAAATAACATTTTTAAAGATAGAAAATAGCTTTAAACTCACAAAAATATATCTAAAAATTTCATTAAAATCCTTAATAAAATCCACTCATTTAATATATTTTTCCGTTATTATTTAGGTTAGTAATCCTCGTTGTTCCGCTCATCTAATTCGTGCGCATATCACCATCTCCAATCCAACGCACCCAATGTGAGTGAATCTTACAAATTCCCCGTTTTAATCACGTTTTGGGTGTATCATGTGTCTTTGTATATATTGTCACACCCCGACCCGCAGCGGATAAGGTGATCGGGGCATGATTGGGTTATCATCAAAGCTCATGACATTTATTAAATGTTTCATATTCATTAATACAAATTAAATGAAAGTTTACAATAGTGATACAACATGATCTAACTAACAATCTAACTCCTTTGTTCTCTTCTAAGGCATATCCTATGTTATCCTTGCTTCAACCTGTTCACCTGTATCATGTGTAAAAAGGTTTTTGGATCAACATAATGTTGGCGAGTGAATCCTATGGAAAAACATTTGAACAATTTATTTAAATTGATTATGAAATATGTGCACAACCAAACATGAGTAAAATTAGATGTAACTTGATCAATAATCATAAGATGTTAAATGAAAACACTCATGAACAATAATGGAACAATTAAAGGCACGCGATGCTCAACTCGTCTCTCACGAGGAACTGAGGGGCCTGATGAATGAATTGCATAAACATGATAATATGAATAACACAACTACAAACAATATAAACTCAATGAAATCACACATGAACAATAATGAATTTGAATTGAAGCACGCGATGTTCTACTCGTTTCCCACGAGGAACTGATGGGCTTAATGTATGAGTTTCATGTAATTTGACAAACGGAATATAAATAAATCACAACAATAAATCAATCTAAGATTAAGTCATGATGTGGTATGGCACAAGTTTAAATAAATAAATTAATTAATTCATAACACATGACACACCCCAAAACGTGTAATTTAAAAAGGGGAATTGTAAGATTCACTCACAGTGGGTGCGTTCGGTTGATGATGATGAATGCACGCAAAGTGGTTTTAACCACGAGTGAGATTTAACCTAGATAAACCGCATTATGGTTTGGTGAGTAAACGGATTTTATTAAACTATTTTAGTAGGATTGATGGGTGTATTTTTGTGAGTTTGAGGCTATTTTCTAATCGTAAAAATGTTATTTTTAAGTATTTATAATTGATTTTTAATTAAAATAATTAAATAAAAATAATAAAAATATTTATTTTTTTTCTGCTACAGTTGACTTTGACCAGTTGACTTTGACTGGTCGTTGACCGGTTTGAGGAATATTGTTGTGCGCTCGGTGAGGCTCGAACCCGAGACCTCCCGTACGCGTGCACGCAGCTCTACCAACTGAGCTACGTGTCTAACCCGTTATATATCCGATTTTAATTTCATATATACATTAATTAGAATTAACAGAAAATCATTTATTTTAAAAAACAGTTTAAATGAAACGGTCATGCACACCACAGGTCTCGAACCCGGGACCTGTGGGTTAATCTAACACACAGTCCACCGCTGGACTGTGTGTTCAACATGTTATATAACTTGATTTTTATTATACTTAAAGACAAATTATTTATTTCCTTATCTGCCTTAATTAAAAGAAGAGATAATGGTCCGAGTCGGTGCTGATGACCGGACTCGAACTCGTGACCAGCGATATAAACAAACACACAGTCCACCGCTGGACTGTGTGTCTAACTTGGTTATTATTCCGGTTATTAATATACTTAACATATAACTAAGGCGACTCCGGTTCAGTAACAAAAAAATAGATTTTATTAAGGCAGCGTGTGTGAGACGGGAATCGAACTCGAGACGATTTGCGTTTTATAAGTTCACACAGTCCACCGCTGGACTGTGTGTCTAACCCGATAATTTTCATGATTTATATTATACTTATATGATAACAATCATCGTCTTCTTCAATGAAAAATAACCAGAAATCGGAAAATCGGCTGTTCAAAGTTTTATCGATTTATTAGTGTTTTACAGTTAATTAAGGTATTATAAAAGTGAAACGGAGAAGAAAACTGGGCGGAGAAAGTATACCGACAAGACTCTCTGTTTTCCGGCAGAACTCCGACGACAGAATTCACCTCCGGCGATAGGTTCCTTGCAGCAGCAAGTCTCCGGATATCTTGGAAAGAGTATGGGTAACTTCAGTAAAGGTTTAGGGGATTAGTGAGGTTCAGAAAATTAAAACTCGGTTTTCCGGCGAAAAATAGGAAAGTTCCGGCGAGTGGAATTTTGCCGAGAAAAGGTGTGATTTTTGAGCGAAAGAGTTTGTCGTCGATTGTGGGTCAATTTATAGGAGAAAACGAGATGTATTTGGTCTGGTTTTGAACTGTATTCATCAGTTTAAGTTTTCCGGCGGTTTTGAAAAGTGTCGCGGACTTCAAACATCAGTTATAACCGATATGTGATTAAAGGTTTACGTTATAACGTAAATCGGTGTTAAAGCTCGCTAATTTACCGGGATTCCGACGACTGAATCGTTTGGGCGCCGATTTTGAATTCGTAACATTATTTTATCAATTAAATGATTGCAATATATAACAAACAGATCAAGCGGCGCAGTGGTTTGTGTGTGAGATGTTAAGTCACTAGGTGACTCGGTACAGACCCGGGTTCGAAACCCGGCAGATGTATTTTATTTTTATTTTGCGATTTTTGACGGTTTTTCAAAAACTAAATATATATTCGCGTATAATAATTGATTACGGATCGTTTAAAAATGTTTTGGACATTTAATTCGAAACGAAAATTTTGACTGACTGTTCGGTTGATAAACGAAGCGGGTTTGGTAAATCCGTTTTTGACGGATGTTACAGTATCCCCTGCTTTTTAGAAATTTCGTCCCGAAATTTAATTAATGATATATTTTGACTATAAGAATGATGATGTTTTGTTTTGACAGTTGTATGCTCAGAAAAATGAGGGCTTAAGTTTTTGTTCGAGGCGGTAACGTTCCTTGGAAAGGTTAAGTACCTTATTTAGGAATCGCTTTTTGTTGCCTACTGTATGAATATTGATAAACAGGAATGATTCTCTAAAAATGATATCATGCATAAGAGTTTAGATACGTTTGGGAAAAATATGGTTATATCCTAAGGCAAAACTTCTAACACTACAATCTACATGGAACATAAATAAAAACACAACAACTGATATCCAAACATGAATGAACACATCAGCAAATATTTGAACATGAATAAACATAACAGCAAATATTCGAACATGAATGAACACATCAGCAAATATTTGAACATGAATAAACACAACAGCAAATATTTGAACATGAATAAACACATCAGCAAATATTTGAACATGAATAAACACATCAGCAAATATTTGAACATGTATAAACACAACAGCAAATATTTGAATCCACATTCTGATAGCATATATGTTTGAATGATGGAAGTTTCTCTCTCGTTTATTATGATGAAGAGGTTAGTTTATGTAGAAAATGGAACACGATCCAATCTCTTTAAATAACATGATGATATAAATGTAACACAAATTCCAACCAAAGCAATACTAAATCCTACATGGAACTCCTCATAACCGCCTGATAATACCTCTGATCCTTTGGCAAGAATACTTATATATAGGAAGTACCAGCGGCGTATCCACCATATTCTTGCCAAATTTTCATTAGTTTTATCCACAAGTTATGATTGGTTACCAAGAAACTAATAAATCCTACATAGAACTTCTCATAACCGTCCGATAATGCCTCTGATCCTTTGACAAGAATACTTATATATAGGAAGTACCAGCGGCGTATCCACCATATTCTTGTCAAATTTTCTTTGGTTTTATCATTGAATTATGATTAGTCCTATAACTCTACAATCAATACAACAAACATAAAATACTGAAATGAAATATATCTGTGCGACCAAGGCTCAATCGAACGGAGCCGATCGTATTGCATGTACTGAAAATAAAATGGATGTGCGCTCAAGGCTCAATCAAACGGAGCCGAACGTATTGAATGTACTGAAATTGAAATTGTGTGCTCAAGGCTCAATCAAACGGAGCCGAACATATTGAATGTACTGAAATTGAAATTGTGTGCTCAAGGCTCAATCAAACGGAGCCGAACATATTGCATGTACTGAATATGAATAACTTAACCACACAAACAGCCTATGCATGGAACCTCTCATAACCGCCTGATAATGCCTCCGATTATTTGACAAGAATACTTATATATAGGAAGTACCATCGGCGTATCCACCATATCCTTGTCAAATTTTCGTTGACTTTATCCGAAAGTTATGGTTAGTTCGATGCGACTCTACTACAAACACCACAACCACAAGATACTGATAATGAAATTGTATGTGCGCTCAAGGCTCAATCAAACGGAGCCGAACGTATTGCATGAACTTGAAATGTAAATTGAAATGTGCACTCAAGGCTCAATCAAACGGAGCCGAGCGTATTGCATGAACTTGAAATGTAAATTGAACTGTGCACTCAAGGCTCAATCAAACGGAGCCGAGCGTATTGCATGAACTTGAAATGTAAATTGAACTGTGCACTCAAGGCTCAATCAAACGGAGCCGAGCGTATTGCATGTATTGAAATGTAATATTACGTAACCGATCAAGGCTCAACAAACGGAGCCGATCGTGCGGGCACGCCAAGATCAACCACATAATAAAATGGGGATCCAACTCGACCTCGATGGATGGGGAGCCACGGCCTCGGCAAAAGCATATACCGAAAACAATATATAATATATAATATCCAATAATTTCTCTAACAGTCTACACATGTGATAAAGAAAGACTAAACAATAGGAGTTGAATCTGGATCTTCGGCGAACAGGACTAGCTGAGTATCTTCGTCAGGGCCGTCATTATCTTCGACAGGGTTGGCGTTGATATTGAAGACTCTTCCTCTTGCTGGTGGCATAGTGGTTGGGTTTTCTTGGTTTACTTGGTTAACTGGGTTTGATTGGGCTTGAGTGTTGATAACGTTTACCAATTGAGGGCATGTGTTTCCAAGGTGGGTAGGGTCGCCACAATTGAAGCAGGCTCTAGCATATGGGAACATGGGATTTTGAGGTTTGTAATAAGTTTGGGCCATGCTTTGAGTAGGGGAAGAGGTTTGGTCTTGAAAAGTGCGACAAACATTGCTCAAATGACCATAACGTCCACAAGCTGTACATAGCCGGCAAGGTAAAGTGAAGGGATGGTGATAAAAACAGTTGTTGCATCGAGGGTGAGGTCCAAGATATGGTTTCTTATTTGGGTAAGCTGAGTTGGGTGCCACTTGGGTGATTGGGACAGCTCGGATGGGTATAGCGTGAAAAACTGGTTGATTTCGTTGAGTAGCAGCGAAAAGTCGCCCGACTCTTCTTCTCTTAGGTTTGGGTTGAGAAGGGGATTCGGGTTGAGAAGGGGATTCAGTTTGAGTGGAGTCGGAGGTTTCAGTCGATTCTTTATCCTTCTTCTTCTCCTCCTTGAAGTCTTTGTTTCGGATTCGGTTCTCGGTGAGCTCTGTTGCTAGCTCCATTGCTGCTTCCAAAGTTGCAGGCTTGGTACTTATCACAGGGTCTTGAATCTTTGACGGAAGACCACGAATGTAGTGCTCGATCAAACGGTAGAGGGGAGTAAACATGTTGGGAACCATTTGATGTAATTCGAGGAACCTTTTGTTGTAGGTGGTGTGGTCTCCTTCCACTTGCTTCAATGAGTAAAATTCATCTTCTAGCTTCTTGATTTCGCTCCTTGGACAAAATCGTCTGGTCATGATTTCCTTCAACTCGTTCCAAGTTAGGGTCATAGCATCTTCCACACCTCGTTTGGCCTTCTCTGTGTTCCACCAAGTAAGTGCTATCCCATATAGTCGACCGGTAGCATAACGCACTTTGCGATCATCAGGGCAATCGCAATTTAGAAAGGTATTCTCCATTTCTTCAAACCAATGGAGGAGTGCGGTGACACCTTCAGTCCCTTTATATTTCGGAGGGTCGCATGATTTGAAATGCTTGTAGGTGCATTTAGTGGTATTTGGGGAAGAGTTGAAAATGTTTTGGTTTGCTTGATTGACAGGATTATGGGTAAGTGCTTGTTGAACTTGGATTACAATGTTGGGTATTACGGCAGCCATTTGTTGAGCGATTAAGGCAGCCATGCGTTCGCGGGCTCTTCTTGCTCTCGTCTTCCTACGGGCGAGGTTAGAAGACATCTACAATGAATACATGACAAGGGTATGAGTTGGATGCTTTTGAGATCATGGGTCGCATTAGGGATGAACATTCATAAAATAATTATACAAAAATACTACATCCATAGGATGTCTTTGGCTTTGCTCGCTGTTAGGCCCGTCATGCCGCCATACTTTACCTTATGTAATCATGTGGGCCCCCATGAATTACCGGTTTTTCATATGGTTCGCACGGTTTCTGCCTGGTTGCGTACACAAAACCCGGTGAAAATCGAGAAATATGTATACAACGTGTGATGTTCGGAATGTGTCCAGGTGTAGACACGGTGACACCTCAAAGTAGGGTTAGTTCGAACGACGTTTGGTGTGGCATGCTTTGGCCTAATAGGTCCTTCGTACTCTCATCGTTGGTCCCCAGGTAGGCAAACTGGTCCGTTATATTGGATTTATACGAATGCCAGCCTAGACAGGACGTTCCGACTACCGGTACTTGTACCCTTCCAGTTACTACATGCCCGTCGCAGAACTTACTTTGATGAGAATTGAAAATTGCATAAAATCTTTGGATAACGAGAGTATGAAAATAAATTGAACACATGAACATCGATATATGTATAATGAATATGTATATATGTATAATGAATATGTATATGAGCATGTATGTTTGACTGAAATGTAAACAAATATGAAACAAATAAATATCACAAGTTTGTATGTAACCACCTAATCAATTTAAAATTTAGGCAGACTATAGTATAGGCTCTAAGGGTCTAATAACCTATCCTATATCCCTATAGTCATGGCTCTGATACCAATCTGTCACACCCCGACCCGCAGCGGATAAGGTGATCGGGGCATGATTGGGTTATCATCAAAGCTCATGACATTTATTAAATGTTTCATATTCATTAATACAAATTAAATGAAAGTTTACAATAGTGATACAACATGATCTAACTAACAATCTAACTCCTTTGTTCTCTTCTAAGGCATATCCTATGTTATCCTTGCTTCAACCTGTTCACCTGTATCATGTGTAAAAAGGTTTTTGGATCAACATAATGTTGGCGAGTGAATCCTATGGAAAAACATTTGAACAATTTATTTAAATTGATTATGAAATATGTGCACAACCAAACATGAGTAAAATTAGATGTAACTTGATCAATAATCATAAGATGTTAAATGAAAACACTCATGAACAATAATGGAACAATTAAAGGCACGCGATGCTCAACTCGTCTCTCACGAGGAACTGAGGGGCCTGATGAATGAATTGCATAAACATGATAATATGAATAACACAACTACAAACAATATAAACTCAATGAAATCACACATGAACAATAATGAATTTGAATTGAAGCACGCGATGTTCTACTCGTTTCCCACGAGGAACTGATGGGCTTAATGTATGAGTTTCATGTAATTTGACAAACGGAATATAAATAAATCACAACAATAAATCAATCTAAGATTAAGTCATGATGTGGTATGGCACAAGTTTAAATAAATAAATTAATTAATTCATAACACATGACACACCCCAAAACGTGTAATTTAAAAAGGGGAATTGTAAGATTCACTCACAGTGGGTGCGTTCGGTTGATGATGATGAATGCACGCAAAGTGGTTTTAACCACGAGTGAGATTTAACCTAGATAAACCGCATTATGGTTTGGTGAGTAAACGGATTTTATTAAACTATTTTAGTAGGATTGATGGGTGTATTTTTGTGAGTTTGAGGCTATTTTCTAATCGTAAAAATGTTATTTTTAAGTATTTATAATTGATTTTTAATTAAAATAATTAAATAAAAATAATAAAAATATTTATTTTTTTTCTGCTACAGTTGACTTTGACCAGTTGACTTTGACTGGTCGTTGACCGGTTTGAGGAATATTGTTGTGCGCTCGGTGAGGCTCGAACCCGAGACCTCCCGTACGCGTGCACGCAGCTCTACCAACTGAGCTACGTGTCTAACCCGTTATATATCCGATTTTAATTTCATATATACATTAATTAGAATTAACAGAAAATCATTTATTTTAAAAAACAGTTTAAATGAAACGGTCATGCACACCACAGGTCTCGAACCCGGGACCTGTGGGTTAATCTAACACACAGTCCACCGCTGGACTGTGTGTTCAACATGTTATATAACTTGATTTTTATTATACTTAAAGACAAATTATTTATTTCCTTATCTGCCTTAATTAAAAGAAGAGATAATGGTCCGAGTCGGTGCTGATGACCGGACTCGAACTCGTGACCAGCGATTATAAACAAACACACAGTCCACCGCTGGACTGTGTGTCTAACTTGGTTATTATTCCGGTTATTAATATACTTAACATATAACTAAGGCGACTCCGGTTCAGTAACAAAAAAATAGATTTTATTAAGGCAGCGTGTGTGAGACGGGAATCGAACTCGAGACGATTTGCGTTTTATAAGTGCACACAGTCCACCGCTGGACTGTGTGTCTAACCCGATAATTTTCATGATTTATATTATACTTATATGATAACAATCATCGTCTTCTTCAATGAAAAATAACCAGAAATCGGAAAATCGGCTGGTTCAAAGTTTTATCGATTTATTAGTGTTTTACAGTTAATTAAGGTATTATAAAAGTGAAACGGAGAAGAAAACTGGGCGGAGAAAGTATACCGACAAGACTCTCTGTTTTCCGGCAGAACTCCGACGACAGAATTCACCTCCGGCGATAGGTTCCTTGCAGCAGCAAGTCTCCGGATATCTTGGAAAGAGTATGGGTAACTTCAGTAAAGGTTTAGGGGATTAGTGAGGTTCAGAAAATTAAAACTCGGTTTTCCGGCGAAAAATAGGAAAGTTCCGGCGAGTGGAATTTTGCCGAGAAAAGGTGTGATTTTTGAGCGAAAGAGTTTGTCGTCGATTGTGGGTCAATTTATAGGAGAAAACGAGATGTATTTGGTCTGGTTTTGAACTGTATTCATCAGTTTAAGTTTTCCGGCGGTTTTGAAAAGTGTCGCGGACTTCAAACATCAGTTATAACCGATATGTGATTAAAGGTTTACGTTATAACGTAAATCGGTGTTAAAGCTCGCTAATTTACCGGGATTCCGACGACTGAATCGTTTGGGCGCCGATTTTGAATTCGTAACATTATTTTATCAATTAAATGATTGCAATATATAACAAACAGATCAAGCGGCGCAGTGGTTTGTGTGTGAGATGTTAAGTCACTAGGTGACTCGGTACAGACCCGGGTTCGAAACCCGGCAGATGTATTTTATTTTTATTTTGCGATTTTTGACGGTTTTTCAAAAACTAAATATATATTCGCGTATAATAATTGATTACGGATCGTTTAAAAATGTTTTGGACATTTAATTCGAAACGAAAATTTTGACGGACTGTTCGGTTGATAAACGAAGCGGGTTTGGTAAATCCGTTTTTGACGGATGTTACATATATATTATAATTAAACCATTGTGCATACATCATATCATGAACTTGTGTATTCAGTTTGTTGCTGTTAAGTTGTTATTATTGGATGCAATTTATTATTCAGTACATGCAATTTCATAGGCCGTCGCTCCCCATTACATTATGAGCGTTGAGCATGTTCCCCATTTCATTATGAGGTTGAACCTGGCGTGCCCACATACGATCGGCTCCGTTTGATTGAGCCTTGATCGCACAGACATTTTCATTTTCAGTACATGCAATACGATCGGCTCCGTTTGATTGAGCCTTGATCGCACAGTTTCATTTATGTTATTTACAGTATGATGTTGGTATGTTCATGTATGCTGTCATGTGTTATTGTATGTTATAGTTGTGACGGCTATTTGCCATTGCTTGATTATTTACATTTGCTCATCTATGATTATGCACAATTTTTTATTGATAAACTAACAAGTAATTCATTAATAAATGTTTATCTAATAAGGTTCACTCGCCAACTTATGTTGACCCAAAAACCCCCATTTTACACATGATACAGGTGAACCAGCAGCAGCTAGGAACACATAGGACTTGGACTAGAAGAATAAAACGATTTAGAGTTGGGATTGTTATGTTTGGTTTATTTTCTTTGTATTGAATGAACATGTTTGGATTTTTGGAAATGTAACTTTGACTTTATTAAATATGAAACATATTAGTAAATGTCATGAGCTTTGGTGATAACCCAATTATGCCCCGACTCTTATTCCGCTTCGGGTCGGGGTGTGACAGATTGGTATTAGAGCCATGACTATAGGGATATATGATAGGTTATTAGACCCTTAGAGCCTATACTATAGTCGAGTAGAACTTATAAGATTTTTGTGTGTTACATGCCAAATTTCATGATGTTTATATGTTTTATGTTAAATGTTACATTTGATATTGTGCAAGCATGTTCATAAGTATGTATTATCATATAATGCCTATCATGAATCGTATACTCATAACATATCACATCCATGAATGCACATACCATATCATGATTGCTTTTACAATGATTTTCGTGTTTTCAAATCTCATCAAAGTGAGTTCTCATGACAGGCATGTAGTAACTGGAAGGGTACCAGTACCGGTAGTCGGAACGTCCTGTCTAGGCTAGCATTCGTATAAATCCAAAATAAAGGACCAGTTTGCCTACCTGGGGACTAACGTACCCTGACAATTGGAATACGACTTCGTCTTAAACGCTTCTCTCCGAAGTCCATGATTTCTACTGGTCTTTCAATGAAATGCATAGATTCATCGACTTGAATGTCCTCTAGAGGAATATGGAGGTTTTCATCGGCGAGGCACTTTTTTAAGTTTGATACGTGAAATGTGGGATGAATTCTGTTGAGCTCTTCTGGCAGGTCAAGCTTGTATGCTACAGGAACTACTCTTTCGAGTATCTTGAAAGGTCCTACGTAGCGTGGTGCTAGCTTGCCCTTCTGGCCAAAACGAATCACTCCCTTCCACGCTGATACTTTTAAAAGTACTTGATCACCAATGTCAAACTCCAAGTGCTTTCGTCGTTTGTCTGCATAACTCTTTTGACGACTTTGAGCTGCTAGAAGATTGTTTCGAATTTGAATGACCTTGTCGGTTGTTTCTTGAATTAATTCTGGACCGGTGATTTGTGATTCCCCAATTTCGTGCCAACATACTGGAGATCGGCACTTACGACCATATAAAGCTTCGAAATGAGCCATGCCGATACTTGAATGATAGCTATTATTGTACGAAAATTCAACTAATGGTGGATGCGCGTCCCAGTTCCCTTTGAAATCTATGACGCATGCTCGCAGCATGTCTTCAAGGGTTTGGATGGTGCGTTCAGATTGACCATCAGTTTGAGGATGAAAAGCGGTACTGAGGTCTAATCGTGTACCCAAGGCGGTTTGTACGGCTCGCCATGTTCGTGAAGTGAAACGACCATCACGGTCTGAAATGATGCTTAAAGGTACACCATGACGGCTTACGATCTCGCTGATGTAGATACGAGCTAACTTCTCGTTCTTGAAGTCCTCGCGAATCGGGATGAAATGAGATGACTTTGTAAGACGATCGATTATTACCCATATGGTGTCATACCCACTGGAGGTGCGAGGTAACCCGGTAATGAAATCCATGGTTATGTTTTTCCACTTCCATACATGTATTTCGGGTTGGACTAGAAGTCCTGAAGGTCTTTGATGTTCAGCTTTTACTTTGGAACATGTAAGTCACTTGGAAACAAAAACAGCGATATCCTTTTTCATGCCAGGCCACCAGTAGGTGTATCGTATGTCTTGATACATCTTGTCGGCTCCTGGGTGTACAGAGTATCGTGTTTTGTGCGCCTCATTCATGAGGAAATCACGAAGGTTATCGCGATCAGGAATCCATGTGCGATTTAAATAGTATAGAATACCGTCGGATTTGGTTTCGATTTTGAGTTCAGCTCCACATGACAGTTCATCGCGTACATCATTTTCCGTTACGGAAACATGTTGAGCTGCTCGGATTCGATCTTTGATGTCGGTTATGATTTGCGAACATAGAAGACGAATGGAGTTCGCATAACCTTTTCGACTAAGCGCATCGGCCACCACGTTTGCCTTGCCAGGATGATACCGAATTTCACAGTCGTAGTCGTTAAGGAGTTCGACCCATCTTCGTTACCTCATATTAAACTCCTTTTGGTTGAAGATATGTTGGAGACTTTTGTGGTCAGTGTATATTTCACACTTGGTACCGTAGAGGTAATGTCTCCATATCTTGAGAGCGAACACAACGGCTCCAAGTTCTAGGTCGTGGTGGTGTAATTCTTCTCATGAACTTTGAGTTGCCTAGAAGCATAGGCTGTCACTTTTCCTCTTTGCATTAATACACAGCCTAGCCCTTGCCCTGATGCGTCGCAATATACTACAAAGTCATCGCAACCCTCAGGGAGTGTGAGGATAGGTGTGTCACAAAGTTTTTGCTTTAGAGTTTGGAAGGCTTCTTCTTGTTTAGGTCCCCATATGAAGGGTTTTCCTTTATGAGTAAAAGCCGTGAGTGGTACAGCAATACGGGAAAAATTGGCAATGAAGCGTCGATAGTAACCAGCCAAACCAAGAAATGACCTTACTTCGGTAGGGGTACGTGGCGCTTGCCATTCTTGCACTGCCTTGATTTTTGAAGGATCAACATGAATTCCCTTGTCATTGACGACATGTCCAAGGAATTGTACTTCTCCTAACCAGAATTCGCATTTTGAGAACTTAGCGTAGAGCTTTTCAGTCCTTAAGAGTGTAAGGATGAGTCGAAGGTGTCGTTCATGATCGGATTTAGACTTGGAGTAGATAAGGATGTCGTCGATGAAGACTATGACAAAACGGTCGAGGTAGGGTTTGCATACCCTATTCATTAGATCCATGAATACAGCGGGGGCGTTGGTTAAACCGAAAGGCATGACCATGAACTCGTAATGACCATAACGAGTCCGGAAGGCGGTCTTTGGGATATCTTCTTCATGTACTCTGAGCTGATGATAACCAGAACGAAGGTCGATTTTTGAAAAGCAGGTGGCCCCTTGAAGTTGATCTAGAAGGTCATCAATGCGAGGTAGTGGATAGCGATTTTTAACCGTTAACTTGTTGAGTTCTCTATAATCAATGCACATGCGAAACGTTCCATCTTTCTTCTTCACAAAGAAACAGGTGCACCCCAGGGCGATGAGCTAGGACGTATGAATCCTTTGTCAATCAGCTCTTGCAGTTGACTGGCCAGCTATTGCATATCGGATGAGGCTAACCTATAAGGAGATTTTGCGACTGGTGTAGCGCCAGGTACAAGATCGATGCGGAATTCGACTTCTCTCACAGGAGGAAGTCCTGAAATGTCATCGGGAAAGACTTGTGGAAATTCTTTCACAACTGGGATATCTTCGAGTTTCCTCTCCTTGTTTCCCTTTTTGACGACGTGAGTTAGGAAGGCGACATAGTTCTTGCGGAGATATCTTCGGGCTTGAAGGCAGGACATTAGTTTGAGTCCTTTCGAAGGGGTTTCCCCAAAAATACGTAGGGTCTGACCGTCTGCAAGAGGAATGCAAATAAACTTTTCGCGGCACACTACTTCAGCGTGATGCTGGCTGAGCCAGTCCATACCGATTATAACATCGAAACTTCCCAACTTCATAGGAATGAGGTCAACTGGAAAATCGTGATCGTTTAGAGTGAGGGTACAATTGCGTATAAAAGAATTTAATGAAACGGGTTTTCCGTCAGCAACTTCCACCGTTAGAGATTCCATGAGATTAACACGAGTTTGGTTGATGATAGGTTCAAATTCTAAGGACACAAAGCTCTTATCCGCGCCAGTATCGAATAACATGGATGCATAACTACCATTGATGAGAAACGTACCGTTAACCACGTTGTTGTCAGCCCTAGCTTGGTTGGCATTGATGTTGAAAGCTCTTCCTCTGGCAGGTGGAGGAGCTTGGTTAGCTTGGATTACTGGGTTCGCTTGGGCTTGAGCATGGATGATGTTCACTAAGCGTGGACAAGTGTTTCTGAAGTGGTTTGGGTCTCCACAGTTGTAACAAGCTCGCATGGGTTGCATCATGGGGTAGTTGGGTTGGTAGTAAGTTTGGGCTGCGTGTGGTGCAGATGGTAGAAGTAAGGGTTGTTGGGCTTGACCCACTATCTGATGGTGGGTTTGGGTTGGGGGTTGATTGCGGTTCATCCGTTGAAGAGTACGACAGGTTTGGATGGTGTGACCTGCGCGGCCACAGCTTGTGCAATGTTGGCAAAGAGTTTCGGGAGGGTGATGGTATTGACAACGGTTGCATTTTGGGTGTGGGCCGGTGTATGGCTTTTTAAATGGTGCAGCTGAGGGAGCGATTTGGGTGATTGGTGCAGCGGTGATAGGAGGGTTGGTTTGAGTGACAGCAAAATTCTTGTTGTTTCGTTTCCTCTCACCAACAAACCCTGAGGAGGATACTGAGTGGTTTGTAGTTGAGGTCTCTATGGGTGCTTTCTTCTTTTCATCCTTGAATTTGCCGTTTCGGATGCGATTCTCAGTAAGTTCTGTAGCTAACTCCATCGCTGCTTCAAGTGTTGCAGGCGAAGTGCTTAAAACCGAGTCTTGAATTTTCGAGGGAAGACCTCGAATGTAATGTTCAACCAAGCGGTACACGGGGGTGAACAAATTTGGGATCATCTGATTTAGCTCGAGAAATCTTTTATTATAGGAAGTGTGATATCCTTCCTTTTGTTTTAGCGCGTGGAATTCATCTTCCAACTTTTTGATTTCGCTTCTTGGACAAAAACGTCTGGTCATGAGTTCCCTTAACTCTTCCCATGTTAAGGCCATGGCATCTTCAACTCATCGTTTACCCTTTTCCGTGTTCCACCAGGTAAGGGCTACTCCGAAGAGTTTTCCAGTTGCATAACATACCTTGCGATCCTCGGGACAATCGCAATTGAGGAAAGTGTTTTCCATTTCTTCAAACCAGTGAAGGAGAGCGGTAGCACCTTCGTTCCCTTCATATTTTGGGGAATCGCAAGATTTGAAGTGTTTGTAGGAACACTTTTTGGAAGGAGGGTTGGCGACGCTCTGGTCTTCTTTATTGGGAGGATTGATGGGGTTTGCGGTGAGAGCTTGTTGAACTTAAATTACGATGTCAGGAAGTACTGCGGCCATTTGTTTAGCAATTTGTGTGGCCAAGCGTTCATTTGATCTTCCTGACTTTCTACCTCCACGTAGTTGCCTAGCCGATATCTACAGGAACATACATAGGAAGATTGTGAGTTTAAGAAGTTTCTAGGTGTCATGTGTCGTAAAAAGAATGAAAAATAACATAACTGACAATAATTCAACTACATCCATAGGATGTCTTGGGTTTGCTCATGTCTGGGCCTCCAATGTCCCCCATACCATCGCCTGTGTAGTCATGTGGGCCCCTATGACTATTGGGCTCGGTAGGATTCACATTGGTGTTGGCGGATTAACACTCGCACCACCCGAATGAAAATCGGAAAATATAATTGCGAGATGTATGGTAGGAGGGTGTCCAGGTGTAGACACAATGACAACTCAAAGTGGGGTTAGCTCACACGACGTTTGGTATAGCATGCTTTGGCCTAATAGGTCCTTCGTACTCTCATCGTTAGTCCCCAGGTAGGCAAACTGGTCCTTTATTTTGGATTTATACGAATGCCAAGCCTAGACAGGACGTTCCGACTACCGGTACTCGTACCCTTCCAGTTACTACATGCCCGTCATGAGAACTCACTTTGATGTGATTTGGAAATACAAAAATCATTGCAAAAATCATGGTAATCGTGAGGTGTGTGCTCTCATGGATATGATATGTTATGAGGATATGATTTATGATGAGCATTGTATAATAACATGTATTTTTGAGCATGCTTGCATAACATTGAGTGTAACAATAAACATAAAGCATATAAACATCATGAATTTTGTATGTAACGCATAAGCAATTTAAAATTTCTAATCAACTATAGTATAGGCTCTAAGGGTCTAATAACCTATCCTCTATCCCTATAGTCATGGCTCTGATACCAATCTGTCACACCCCGATCCGCAACGGAATAAGAGTCGGGGCATAATTGGGTTATCACCAAAGCTCATGATGTTTACTAAAATGTTTCATATTTATTAAATTCAAATTACAACTTAAATATCCAAATCAAAATTCATACAATTACAAGGAAATGAAACTATATAAATAATCCAAAGCTTAAACTGGTTTATTCTTCTAGGCCTTCCTATGTGTTTCTTGCCTCAGCTGGATCACCTGTATCATGTGTAAAACGGGGGATATTTTTGGGTCAACAAAAGTTGGCAAGTGAACCTTGATAAAACATTGTTATTAATTTCTTGTTTTATTTAATAAGGAAAATTTGTGCAATAATCACATGTGAGCAAACATATATAAATAAACAAACACAAACCACTTTGGATGAGTATATGATATGAATGATGATGTATGTGAGATCAAGGTTCAATCAAACGGAGCCGATCTAATGAGGCACCTGATGCTCAACCCGTCTCCCACGGGGAACTGATGGGCCTAATGAAATGCGTGCACTGAAAATGATAAAACCAATCTACATATAATCTACACAACAGTTGATACACATTTGGTCACGGATAATGATGTATGCACAAATGTTTATATATATAATAAAAGAATTATGCGACACATGATACACCTCAAAACATGATTAAAACGGGGAATTGATAGAGATTCACTCACGATGGGTGCGTTCTTTGATGATGATGAAGGCGCACGAGTTTATGATTCAATTGACGAGGGAAGAACTAACCTAGATAATAACAAAATGATTCGATAAATAAATAGATTTTGGTTGAGATTAGTATTTTTAATTAGTGCTCTTAAGTGGGATTTTTAGATTTATTTTTGTGAGTTTAAGGAAATTTTCTAACCTTAATAATCTTATTTTTAGGTATTTTTAAATAATTTTCTAATTAAATAAATAAATAAACAGAAATAAAAAAATTGACTTTTTTTTACCACCGTTGACCGTTGACCGTTGACCGGGTCTTGACCGGTCAGACTGTGTTTTTATATGCGCTGAGTGAGGTTCGAACTCGGGACCTCTCGTATACGTGCACGCAGCTCTACCAACTGAGCTACGTGTCTAACCCGAAATATTCTCTGTTTTAATTATATTTATATACTAATTAATTTAAACTTATTTGGTTTTTATTAAAAATGATTTATATAGCCGAACCAGTTGCAGGGACCCGGAGTCGAACTCGGGTCCTTCGGTTCGAGTGCGCACAGCCCAACCAGTTGGGTTGTGTGTCTAATCTGTTTAACTAATGGATTATATTACTCTTATAAACATTCCGTGACTTGTTCTGATTCAGTTCTAAAAATGTTGGTTTTAATTCTGAAAGTCGGTACGTGTGCGATTCGAACTCGGGACGTGTGTATTGTTTGTGCACACAGTCCACCGCTGGACTGTGTGTCGAACCCGTTTGAATATCTGATTTTAATTATACTAATACTTATTTGCGACTTCATCTTCTTCGTTTATAAGAACACAGAACAGTGAATTCCGACTGTTCTTGTTTAATCGTTCACGACTTATACTTGATTAAAATGGACAGAAAAATTAAATGATATGGTATACCAGAACAACGGGTTTGTTTCGGTTTTCCGGCAAGTGTCGTCGGCTCTGATTTCTGATTTCCGGCGGTATGAACTGTTTTAACAGTTTCGATTATTGGGTTGAACAATTAAAGTATAAATTAAGAGATAGCAGGAAATGTTTAGATGATTATACCGTCTGATGAACGGACGCGGTTTTCTGATCAGGAATTTCCGGCGATGTTCCGGCGAAATTGGAAATCTCCGGCGACGAGCTTTTGAGGAATTGCAACTTCGAAAAAGTGTGCAGTTCTGAGCGAAAGGATTTCCGGAAGATTGAGTGGGTATTTATAGGGAGGAACTGGATGAATTGTGTCCGATTTTGAGTCTTGATTCGCGGTCAAAGGTTTTCCGGCGGTTATGACAGAAATTGACGGCCGGCAACGGTTATGATTGATGTCGTGATCGGTTATCGCGTTTTAGTCAAGAGGGAAATGGCCAAAATCGTGGATTGCTGGATTTTCCGGTGATTGCGAGTTCTGAGTGCGTGGTGATCTCTGGTTTTGAAATCGGGTTTTACTTTAAGTATTATTTATTTCAGTATTTTCACAAAGAAGGCGTGTGGCGGAGTGGTGTTGTTGTGTGTTTGTTCATACGGGTGACCCGGGTTCGAAACCCGGCGTCTCCAATATTTTTTTATTCACTATTTTTTTGTTATTTAATAATTGTGGTTTAAAATTCTAATATATATATTAATTATGTATTGTTTAAAATTTATCCGAGCAATAAATACGCAACAAAAAATTATAACTGAGTATTTGATTAATAAACGAAGCGGGTTTGGAAACCCGTTTTTCGACGAATGTTACAGTCATAACGACCACAGTTAGCATACTGTTGGCAAGGGATAGTGAGTTGATGGTGATAGCGACAGTGGGGGTGAGGACCAGTGTAGGGTTTCTTGGTTGGGTGAACTAGGTTGGGTACAACTTGGGTGATTGGGATGGCTTGAAGAGGTATAGCTTGAAAGGGTGGGTTAGCTGAGGTAACGACGTAGTTTTTACCATCACGCTTTCGTTTGGAATCGGCACGGGAGGATGATTCGACAATTAGCTAACTTTGCTTTTTCTTCTTGGGCCTTGTTGGTTGAGTCCTTTGTCACACCCCGGATTTCAAACCCAAATCCATACACCGGTGGGCCCGGGGTGGGGAGTATCGTGACGTCAGTTGATGATCATCATAGTCAATTAAACACGGGACAGCGGAAGCCTTGGAGTAAAATTACTATTACAAACCAAATGTTCGAAATACAAAGTAATATACAGGCTCGTAATAGAAGATCCACAGGCGGATCATATATTGTACAACGAAAGAATATAAAACAGACTTTAGGGCAGATCTAAGGATTTGCAAGATCCTCTTATTTCATTACCGAGCAGCTTCCGGCCTATTTCGTATTGTACCTACAAGCTTAGTCTTTTGAAAATACGTCAGCTTTTGCTGGTAAATACACCCGACTGACTCATTTTGAAAACATTTTTAAAAATTAGATTTAAGTGCACAGGGCACAAATCTTTTATAACTTGGGAAAGTTACTTTGTAACCTTGTTAACAGATTCACATGTTTGTCCATACATATAGGGCCTAGTACAGAGACCGAGACATGATTAAATACACACCACTTAGAACTCACAGAGGAGTTATCCCCCAACGTCTTGGGTAATTTGCATTTGAGCGTCTGTTAAGTGTATGCCTACACCCCGTGCTAAGGTCGTGGTCATTATCTAATGTAATGAGCCGAGGATATCCACGACACGGTAATTTAACTCCCGATGTTTAAGTTATCAAACAAAACTTATTAAAACATAATATGCGGATTTACTAGCCACAATCCGGCATTCGATTAATCCCATTTCTGACCAAGCGGTAATATTTTACCGTATCCCAACCCCGTATAGGGAAAATAAGTCAAGAGTATTTACCTGAGCTAGTCTTTATTTAAAAATGCAAGATTTTATATCTCAGCCGTATCCAAAATGAATTAAGTGCAGATAGTTACCGGAAGGCTCTAGTCTAGATTATGGCATAAGCTAACCAATTAAATACTAACAGTCTTATTTAAGTCATAGACTTAGACCGAGTAGTGTATTGGATCAAAAAAGGTACGCTAGGTTAAGCGATGATCGGATAGAATGTATTTTAAACCCAACAAGTACCTTGACTTGTATTATATGGGTAAACAATTAACATTCTGGATTTTGAGTTTATAAATGATAAGGTTAAACCCGTTTTGGTTGAATTCCGTAAACTAGTTACGTATAACCAACCGTATGCTTATAAGCGGTAATGGGTAACCGGATAAATCATGGACAAGTTCTATATGCCATTATACTTTAATTGAGTTGTAATATCAGTAGGATATCAACTTTTATGCCCGTTATGGTTTTAAATTGAAATTATGCCTGATAAGGTCGTTTCGGTAATTTCATACCGTATAAAAGGAACTTGAATATAATTTAATGTTATAATTATAATTATTTTGGAAAAATAATTTATTTATGATATAATATCAGTAGGATGCTAATTATATGTGTAATTTATCTTTTATGACCAAACTATGCGATTTTGTCATTTTACACAAAGTTTATAAATTATTTGGAATTCTGAGTTTATAACATGTATCTACTGTAAACATATTTAAAATAAGTTTTAAAATCAGTAAGTAACAACTCTTGGTCAAATAATATGGTTTAAAACCATACTATGCGCCCAAACAACGCTTATGTCGTAAAATGACGTTTTATGTGATGTTTAATGAACTGATGTTAAGGTTAGATTAAAATGTCTTAGATATGTTATTTAATATGACATATCAGTAGGTAACATAAAACGTCATTTATCGACATAACTCAAGGACCTGCTTGTAAACTAGATTATAATCTGATTTAACATCCCAAATAATCATACTTATACTATTATATCAGTAGGAAACTCATTTTCAAGTTCATTATCATTAAAACATTGATTTATGAAAAAAGGGCATTTTAGTCAAAAATGGCATAATTACGGAACTTGCGCATAAACTCAGATTCTGATTATGATCATGTGATATAATCTCAGAGGGTTGTGCTACATTATATTATGATCATAATGTAACTTTAGATCAGTAGGTAACTAATCTAAATCGGGTCAGAATCGAAAGTCATAGCAGAAGTCAAACTTCACGACTTTCGGTTGCGAACCGACCCTAGAACTGAAATTGACGAGCCGAACATGTTCTCACATGTTCTAATAATTATTACCAACTTGTTTAAGTGTCAAAACAGGTTTCATAACATATATAAGATCAATTTATGAGTTTAATGGCCTGTTTGACTCTTTAATATCATAATTTTGACGTGTCAATTGGTCTAGTAAACGTGATCTTCAGGAGGTGCCCTTTATAGGGACTAACACCTACCTTATTACGATCACTTAGCCATGTTCGTTATGAACAATGGCTGGACCATAATGATCTTAACCGACAGTCAAAGCGTTTTCCGTAAAACGCTTGACTTTTGGCTATAAAAGCCTATAAACGAAAATGCACAAGGAAGAAACACTTACAAGAGGTTCCTAGACTGCAAGATAACTAAGTTGGATGCTCCTTTCAGTTAGGAACTCCCAGAGGAGGGAGATAGTGTTGAAAATGAGAAATGTGCAAGTTCAAAGGTTGAACCTTTGCACCTATTTATAGTTGGAGAGCTTGAAGGAGGTGATGCCAGGTGCTAAGGGGTGTAAAAGGGAGCTTACAAGTGTCCTAAAACGTGGCATAGCTGTTTGCAAGTCCCTGGTTTCGAGCAAATTGGTTTTTGGCACTTTGTGTGGAGGCCAAGTTAATTTTCTGTAGACACAGGCCTCTCGCGCCCCGCGAGAGGCAAAGACCTTGCCTCTCGCGCCCCTCGAGCGCCCCATGTCATTTTTCAAAATTTGTCACATTTAGCCCCTCAACTTATTAAACCCTCCAAAGACCTTCTAAAACACCCTTTTGGCATATTTAGCCATCCGTAGCCAATATTTGGCATACCCGAGATTATGTCCGGACATTGTCGAGCTCTCGGTTCACTAAAAGGTCACTCAGAGGTACAAATTAATATGTTGACACTTTTAACCCCTCCATTATCCAGCTTTCACATAATTACGGATTTAATCCCTCTCGTCCAACAAATGGGACATGTGAGAGTTAAGACTTCGTAAAGGGTCACTCAGAGGCCCACTATAAGCATGTTGACTTCGATGTCACTAAGAGGCTGGGCATGTTGACATATCAGTCACTCAGAGGCTAATGATTTAAGCATGTTGACATATCAGTCACTCAGAGCCTGTTATTTATGCATGTTGACATCGGACAGTCACTCAGAAGCTTATTTGAGCATGTTGACACCTTTAGTCCTTATTACTCTTTTAATAGACTAAATTTAAAATATAACACGTGTCATTATACTATTGGACATGATTTTACAAGGTGTTACATCCTCACCCCCTTAAGAGAAATCTCAACCTCGAGATTTTATTCAAAAATATGGGGGGTACTTTTGTGTCATAGTGGACTCAACCTGCCATGTATACTCGGGACCTCTAAAGGCGTCCCACTTAACCTTTACTATAGGTATTAATTTCCTTCGGAGTTTCTTAACCTATCGGTCCTCGATTGAAATTGGTTTCTCAACGAACCTCAGGTTTTCATCAATTTGCACATCCTTGTGCGATATTGCAAGCGACTCATCGGCTAGACATTTCTTAAGATTACTGATGTGGAATACATCATGGATTCCACTTAGCTCCTTTGGCAACCTGAGCTTATAAGCTACAGTGGCGACAAATTCGACTATCTCGAATGGTCCAATATATCTTGGGCTCAATTTGCCATTCTTTCCAAAGCGCATCACACCTTTCTAGGGTGATACCTTCAGCATTACTTTATCCCCTTCTTGGAACTTAAGAGGTTTACGCCTCTTGTCAGCATAGCTTTTCTGCCTATCTCGGGCAGCTTTGAGACGATCAGGGATTTGCACAATCTTATCCGTGGTCTCCAGGACGATTCAGGTCCTGATAGTTGGGCTTCCCTAACTTCTGCCCAGCACACGGGCGTTCGGCACTTTCTCCCATACAAGGCCTCAAAAGGAGCAGCCTTGATGCTCGTATGATAACTATTATTGTAGGAGAATTCTATTAGGGGTAAGTGGTCATCCCAACTTCCTCCTAAATCAATTACACATGCCCTAAGCATGTCTTCCAATGTCTGGATAGTACGCTCACTTTGACCATCAGTCTGCGGATGGTAAGCGGTACTAAAGTTTAGTCTTGTGCCTAAGATTGTTGGAAACTCTTCCAAAAGTGAGATGTGTATCTAGTATCTCTATCAGATACAATAGATACCGGCACACCGTGTAGGGACACAATCTTGTCCACATATAACTTAGCCAATTTATAAGAATTATACGTTTCTTTAATTGGCAAGAAATGTACTGACTTAGTCAACCTATCTACTATAAAACAAATCGTGTCATTACTACGTTTGGTCTTAGGTAACTTGGTAATCAAGTCCATTGTTACCATTTCCCATTTCCAAGTAGGAATTTCAAGCTGTTTCAGAAGTCCTGACGGCTTCTAGTGTTCGGCCTTAACTTGCGAACACGTCAGACACTTAGCTACATAAGTGGCTATGGATTTCTTCAAACCCATCCACCAATAATTCTTCTTCAGATCTTGATACATTTTGTCACCACCTAGGTGAACTGAGTATCTTGAGTTATGTGCTTCTTGGAGGATTAGATCTCTAAGTCCTCCAAAGATTGGAACCCAGATTCTATCATTAAATCTAAGGATTCCATCCTTTCCAGGCACTAACTGATCAATAGTCCCGCCTAATCCTTCATTAGGAATATTAGCTTCTAATAGAGCTTGCTTTTGCGCATCTAATAGCTTCTCACTTAAGCTATTTCTGAGCTCAATGCTCTTGGCATTAATCCTTATAGGTTTAACCTGCTCCTTGCGACTTAAGGCATCATCAACTACATTTGCCTTGCCTGGATGGTAGCGAATCTCGCAATCATAGTCATTAAGCGTTTCCATCCATCAGCGTTGTCGCATGTTCAATTCCTTCTGATTGAATAGGTGCTAGAGACTTTTATGGTCTGTGTATATAATACACTTTGTACCATATAAGTAATGCCTCCATAACTTTAGTGCGAATACAACGGCACCTAGTTCCAAATCATGGGTGGTGTAATTCCTTTCATGCACCTTTAATTGTTGTGATGCATAGGCAATCATTTTGCCTTTTTGCATTAGCACACAGCCCATGCCAGTGTGCGATGCATCACAGTAGACTACAAATTCCTCAATACCCTCAGGTAGAGATAACACAGGAGCATTGCTCAACTTGTGTTTTAGAATCTCAAAGGATTCTTGTTGCCTCGGACCCCAGTTAAATTTAATATTCTTACGGGTCAAGGCAGTTAACGGAGTGGATATCCTCGAAAAGTTCTCAATGAACCTCCTATAGTAACCAACCAATCGTAGAAAACTACGAATCTCCGATGGGGTTTTGGGTACTTCCCAATTCATTATAGCCTCAATTTTGGCGGGATCCACTTGGATACCATGCTCACTTACCATATGTCCAACAAATTGGACTTTTCTAAGCCAAAACTCACACTTAGAGAACTTAGCATAAAGCTTCTCTTGTCTTAGCAGTTCTAAGATGCACCGAAGATGTTTCTCGTGATCAACTTGATTACGAGAGTAGATAAGTATGTCGTCTATGAAGACAACGACAAACTTATCCAAATATGGCTTGCAGACTCTATTCATGAGATCCATGAATGCTGCAGGTGCATTTGTGAGGCCAAAAGGCATCACTAAGAATTCAAAATGACCATATCGGGTCCTGAAGGCAGTCTTAGGAACTTCTTCACTTCTAACCTTCAGTTGATGGTATCCAGATCTTAAATCAATCTTGGACAAGTAACTAGCCCCTTGGAGTTGGTCGAATAAATCGTCGATCCTGGGCAATGGATAACGGTTCTTGATTGTTATCTTGTGTAGCTCACGGTAATCAATGCACATCCGAATTGAACCGTCTTTCTTCTTAACAAAGAGAATAGGAGCTCCCCAAGGCAAGGAACTAGGCTGTATAAAGCCTTTCTCTAAGAGTTCATCTAATTGTGTCCTCAACTCCTTCATTTCCGTTGGTGCTAGCCTATATGGAGCTCCGGCAACAGGTGCTGATCCTGGCAGGATATCAATTCTAAATTCTACTTGCCTATTTGGAGGTAGGCCTGGTAGTTCTTCGGGAAAGACATCGGAATACTCCGAAATAACTGAAAGGTCTTAAATATTTGGCTTAGGCTCGTTGATAGGTACTTGTGCCATGTAAATGACACATCCT
Organism: Scalesia atractyloides; assembly: GCA_947069175.1. Lineage (NCBI taxonomy): Eukaryota > Viridiplantae > Streptophyta > Magnoliopsida > Asterales > Asteraceae > Scalesia > Scalesia atractyloides. The sequence continues at coordinate 1,155,794 of CAMTDV010000116.1, read as the reverse complement.
CTCCCTAAACACTTGGATGCCTTAAATAACAACACCTTGTCTAGCAATCCATAGTGTGAATCTCTAGGGATGGTGATCATTTCACCGGATGGGGTTTTAATTTCGATGAGTTTCTTATTGCAGGCAATGCGGGCTTGATTATGAGATAACCAATCCATGCCTAAAAGTACATTGAACCCTTCAAATTTCATTGGCAAAAGAGAGATAGGAATGGAATGATTCTTAATGGATATAGAACATCCATCAAGAATGGAAGATACTGATTCTAAACTTCCATCAGCAAGTTCTATCTCATAAATTTAATCTAGAGTTCTTATGGGCAAGTTTAATAGTTTACTAAACTTATAGTCAATAAAAGATCTATCTGCACCCGAATAAAAAAGAACTCCAGCATAAATATCATTAATGAGGAATGTACCTGTTATGACATTGTTGTCATTAACAGCCTCTCTTGCAGTCATCTGGAAGGCACGAGCATTCCCCTTCTTGGCCTCTCCAAGCTTCGCATTATTATTCTTAAGATTCTTAGGGTAGTTAGTCTTAATGTGCCCTTTTTCATTGCAGACGTAGCAGACGGCATCCTTAAGATCCTTGCATTCTTGTTAGTCTTATGCCCCTTTCTCTTACAGATGCCACAAGGTTTGGCTTGTGGATCATAACTACACTGTCCCCAGTGCCTGTGGTTGCAAGTCTTGCATGTTGGCGTCATAGCCGACTTGCCTTGGTTCCTTTTGATCCCATATATCCCTTTATTTTTCTCATTAAACTTTTGGGAGTTATCATCTTCTCTCTTTCTTTTCCAGTTAGTTTCAGACTTAACTGACTTTTGCCTTACTAGATCAAGGGTGAGGGATAGGGACATGTCAATAGCAGACCTATAGGTACTAGGCTGAGCAGCCTTTACCATACCCTTAATCTCAGGGGCTAACCCATTGATAAAACACGCAATGTGTTTGGTTTCAGGGGTGATCAAATAGGAAACTAACCGAGATAGGGAGTTGAAATCGGAAACATACTTTCGACAATCTAGGTTTTTCATTGAAAGAGACAAAAAGTCTATCTCTAATTTCTCCACCTCATGAGGTGGGCAGTAAGTTTCCTTAACAAGGTCCACAAACTTGGACCATCCCAAATTATACAGGTGTACTTTACATGTAGACTGGATCATGGCTTTCCACCAAATTAGGGCATCGCCCTTAAAGGACTATGATACATATTTGACCACATCCTTATCAGCACAACTGCTGATATCTATGATTGTCTCCATCTCATCCAGCCACTTTAAGGCTTCCACAGCTCCTTTCTCCCCATTAAAGTCTCGGGGCTTGCAGGAGACGAAATACTTGTAGGTACATTCGTCTTTAAGAGAACGGGACCTATCAGCAAAATCTATTTTCTTTGGTTCACTCTTCGCATTCGAAGAGTGAACTGAGCTCTCCTTACGAGCTGAGGTTGGGGAAATCGATAATGGTCTAGAGCGAGTAGTACTCGACTCTTTAAGCTTTTCTATGGCCTTTCCCATGGCCTTTTCAACAGTTGCATCAATGCGAGCTTGAAAATTATCATTATCAATATCTCTGTTTTCGGCTTTGTTAGAATCAACATCCCGGTGGCTACTTTGCGCCTCATCCGAGTTAGCCATCTTTGAGCTTTGGTTCTATATACCAATAAAACTTCACTTAGCATGGTATATCAACCATATTGGATTTATACATTGGATATAACAATCTATTGCCTAAACTAGTGTGAATAACATCATAACTCGTAGGCTTAACATATCAATATTTGGCCTAGGTCTTAATAGGACCATCAAAGGCAAATTAAAATTTGGACATAGTCCATATATTACTAGACAATGGATCGTAATGTCACAACTGTCATTATCGTATTCGACAATTATATTTAGCTTTTAAGCTTGGTATGAAGGACATAAAATTCATGGCACATAGGCTTGTCACTAATGAACATAAAATATGGCACATAGTTCTGTCACTAATGGACATAGAATTTGGACAATGGGTTATATTAACCACAGTTGTCGTTGTCATTTTTGACAATATAATATTGCTCAAAGGCAAATCATCACTAAATGGATGTTTAATCATAGCCCCAAGGGCAATACATCACTAATGGATTTTTTATCATAGCCCAAAGGGCAATACATTACTGATGGATGTTTAATCATAGCCCCAAGGGCAATACATCACTAATGGATGTTTAATCATAGCCCCAAGGGCAATACATCTCTAATGGATGTTTATTATCATCGCACTGATGATATTAGCCGGGATCAAATTTGATCACGTAGGCTATATAAGGTTAGAACATAGTCCATTACCTAGAAGGCTAGTGTGATTCCTCAAGTCACACTACTAAGAATATGAACATTCTTGAATGTTAACATAAGAGTACCTTAATGGTTGATTAATTGTCCCGGTCGCACTGACCTTAACGACTTGGAGGCTTGAACTTAAGTCCACCACCTCTGGATAGAAGGATAACGTCCCTTAACTATCATGATATAAGGCCCTTTCGTCATTAACTATCATTTATAATGTTGGCCAATTATGTGGTCTGTGCCACTTGGCTAATCAAAACCATTAAGATCTTTTTGGAATATATCGTAGAGCATAAATTTCGAGTAAAATCGAGATGCTCGTTTGAAGAGATGAATACATATATATAATTCCAAAAATACTTCATTAAATTTCAAATAGAAATTACAATACTAGAAACAATGAAATAAATTGTCCATGCAAGGACTAAAGAAATAAAAAATGTCCATGCAAGGACTAGTATAAGTTTATTTAGAAGGGACTTTACTCGTCCTTCTTCCCTTAACTAGCTTGGAGAGTTACTTGAAGAACTTGTTTGTCTTCTTCTCTCTTTTCTCCACTTGGTGTTGCATTTCTTTCATTCGTTCTAAGGCCTCATTAATGGCCTCGAGTGGTGGTGGAGGTTGTGGTTGTGGTACACTCGGATACTGGTACCAATAACTTGGATATCCAGTAGGTGGATAAGCAGGTGGGAAAGGACACGGATAGAGTGCGTTATGCATGACCGTTTGCATGTAAGGGTCATGCGACCATGCTTGGTAATTAATCAGTGTAGATGGGTTAAAAGGATCATATCCAGTATTATCTGGATATGTTGGGATAAGGTTACTATAACCCGATGGTGGTGGTTGAACCGTAGGTGCTGGTGTTGGTTCCACCACAGGTGAAACATTAGAGGGTCCACCCATTTGTGGGTCCTCTTGAATTGTGGGGTAAGAGTTGGGCAAAGGTGGCAGCGATCCTGACCTTTGTCCTGCACGTACAGACATACGTGCTCCATGCTTCCTCGTTGGTGGTTCCGGTGGTGGTTGAGGTTGGTCCACCGGTTCCATGTGGACGTCTTCTTGTATAGGAGGTGGTTGAGAGTGATGGGAAGGAGTGTTGGCGAAGGTAAATTGGTTCCAATATTGGTCCCATTCTTTAGGACCTTGATATGGCGATCTGGCGTAAGTGTTCAAATCGCTTGAAATTTCTATGGGATGCGTATGCAATCCCAACGACGGCATCTCCAGGCCGGAGTCCTCATCCATAGGGTTTGGTTTGTCCAACTGATTCTGATCGTTTGGAGGCGTGTTAAAGTAGTGGATAGGGTTAAATTCTTCATGATAAGAGTGTTAATGGGAATGATGAGAATGGTGTGAATGATAGGAGTGGTGAGAGTGGTAAGAATTTTGGGAATGTGGGGGCGAGTGACTATGAGAGATAGAGTGTCTTGCTGGTTGCCAAGAGACGAATCTCCTGATTCTTGGTAGGAATCTGAGTTATGAGGTTGAGAGGGGATGCGCCCCGATGGTCCTCCCCTCATTGGACCTTTTCCTCTCCCACTTTGTCCTCTTACTCTAGGCGGCATCTTTTCTGTTAAAAATCAAATTTAAAACAATACTAATATCTTAATAATGATATGAGTAATCCTAGGTCAATGCCTAGACTCGGAAGTCTAAGGAATGTGCTCGTGTAAGTTTGAGATTAAACACAAGAAGGATAGTGTTTAATTCTCTCAAACGATGGCTATGATACCAACCTGTCACACCCCGGATTTCCAACCCAAACCCATACACTGGTGGGCCCGGGGTGGGGAGTATCGTGACGTCAGTTGATAATCATCATAGTCAATTAAACACGGGACAGCGGAAGCCTTGGAGTAAAATTACTATTACAAACCAAATGTTCGAAATACAAAGTAATATACAGGCTCGTAATAGAAATCCACAGGCGGATCATATATTGTACAAAGAAAGAATATAAAACAGACTTTAGGGCAGATCTAAGGATTTGCAAGATCCTCTTATTTCATTACCGAGCAGCTTCCGGCCTATTTCGTATTGTACCTACAAGCTTAGTCTTTTGAAAATACGTCAGCTTTTGCTGGTAAATACACCCGACTGACTCATTTTGAAAACATTTTTAAAAATTAGATTTAAGTGCACAGGGCACAAATCTTTTATAACTTGGGAAAGTTACTTTGTAACCTTGTTAACAGATTCACATGTTTGTCCATACATACAGGGCCTAGTACAGAGACCGAGACATGATTAAATACACACCACTTAGAACTCACAGAGGAGTTATCCCCCAACGTCTTGGGTAATTTGCATTTGAGCGTCTGTTAGTGTATGCCTACACCCCGTGCTAAGGTCGTGGCCATTATCTAATGTAATGAGCCGAGGATATCCACGACACGGTAATTTAACTCCCGATGTTTAAGTTATCAAACAAAACTTATTAAAACATAATATGCGGATTTACTAGCCACAATCCGGCATTCGATTAATCCCATTTCTGACCAAGCGGTAATATTTTACCGTATCCCAACCCCGTATAGGGAAAATAAGTCAAGAGTATTTACCTGAGCTAGTCTTTATTTAAAAATGCAAGATTTTATATCTCAGCCGTATCCAAAATGAATTAAGTGCAGATAGTTACCGAAAGGCTCTAGTCTAGATTATGGCATAAGCTAACCAATTAAATACTAACAGTCTTATTTAAGTCATAGACTTAGACCGAGTAGTGTATTGGATCAAAAAAGGTACGCTAGGTTAAGCGATGATCGGATAGAATGTAGTTTAAACCCAACAAGTACCTTGACTTGTATTATATGGGTAAACAATTAACATTCTGGATTTTGAGTTTATAAATGATAAGGTTAAACCCGTTTTGGTTGAATTCCGTAAACTAGTTACGTATAACCAACCGTATGCTTATAAGCGGTAATGGGTAACCGGATAAATCATGGACAAGTTCTATATGCCATTATACTTTAATTGAGTTGTAATATCAGTAGGATATCAACTTTTATGCCCGTTATGGTTTTAAATTGAAATTATGCCTGATAAGGTCGTTTCGGTAATTTCATACCGTATAAAAGGAACTTGAATATAATTTAATGTTATAATTATAATTATTTTAGAAAAATAATTTATTTATGATATAATATCAGTAGGATGCTAATTATAGGTGTAATTTATCTTTTATGACCAAACTATGCGATTTTGTCATTTTACACAAAGTTTATAAATTATTTGGAATTCTGAGTTTATAACATGTATCTACTGTAAACATATTTAAAATAAGTTTTAAAATCAGCAGGTAACAACACTTGGTCAAATAATATGGTTTAAAACCATACTATGCGCCCAAACAGCGCTTATGTCGTAAAATGACGTTTTATGCGATGTTTAATGAAACTGATGTTAAGGTCAGATTAAAATGTCTTAGATATGTTATTTAATATAACATATCTGTAGGTAAAAGATTTGCCTTGAAAAGATTTGATTTAAACCATTTTAAGAGCCACAAGGGCTAAATCGTCATTTATCGACATAACTCAAGGACCTGCTTTTAAACTAGTTTATAATCTGATTTAACATCCCAAATAATCATACTTATACTATTATATCAGTAGGAAACTCATTTTCAAGTTCATTATCATTAAAACCTTGATTTATGAAAAAAAGTTATTTTAGTAAAAAATGGCATAATTACGGAACTTGCGCATAAACTCATATTCTGATTATGATCATGTGATATAACCTCAGAGGGTTGTGCTACATTATATTATGATCATAATGTAACTTTAGATCAGTCGGTAACTAATCTAAATCGGGTCAGAATCGAAAGTCATAGCAGAAGTCAAACTTCACGACTTTCGGTTGCGAACCGACCCTAGAACTGAAATTGACGAGCCGAACATGTTCTCAAATGTTCTAATAATTATTACCAACTTGTTTAAGTGTCAAAATAGGTTTCATAACATATATAAGATCAATTTATGAGTTTAATGGCCTGTTTGACTCTTTAATATCATAATTTTGACGTGTCAATTGGTCTAGTAAACGTGATCTTCAGGAGGTGCCCTTTATAGGGACTAACACCTACCTTATTACGATCACTTAGCCATGTTCGTTATGAACAATGGCTGGACCATAATGATCTTAACCGACAGTCAAAGCGTTTTTCGTAAAACGCTTGACTTTTGGCTATAAAAGCCTATAACGAAAATGCACAAGGAAGAAACACTTACAAGAGGTTCCTAGACTGTAAGAGAACTAAGTTGGATGCTCCTTTCAGTTAGGAACTCACAGAGGAGGGAGATAGAGTTGAAAATGAGAAAGGTGCAAGTTCAAAGGTTGAACCTTTGCACCTATTTATAGTGGAGACTTGAAGGAGGTGATGGAGGATGCCCAAGGTGTAGTGTAAAAGGGAGCTTACAAGTGTCCTAAAACGTGGCATAGCTGTTTGCAAGTCCCTGGTTTCAAGCAAATTGGTTTTTGGCACTTTGTGTGGAGGCCAAGTTAATTTTCTGTAGACACAGGCCTCTCGCGCCCCGCGAGAGGCCAAGACCTTGCCTCTCGCGCCCATCGAGCGCCCCATGTCATTTTTCAAAATTTGCCACATTTAGCCCCTCAACTTATTAAACCTTCCAAAGACCTTCTAAAACACCCTTTTGGCATATTTAGCCATCCGTAGCCAATATTTGGTATACCCGAGATTATGCCCGGACATTGTCGAGCTCTCGGTTCATTAAAAGGTCACTCAGAGGTATAAATTAACATGTTGACACTTTTAACCCCTCCATTATCCAGCTTTTACATAATTACGGATTTAATCCCTCTCGTCTAACAAATGGGACATGTGAGAGTTAAGACTTCGTAAAGGGTCACTCAGAGGCCCACTATAAGCATGTTGACTTCGATGTCACTCAGAGGCTGGGCATGTTGACATATCAGTCACTCAGAGGCTAATGATTTAAGCATGTTGACATATCAGTCACTCAGAGGCTGTTATTTATGCTTGTTGACATCGGACAATCACTCAGAGGCTTAGTTTGAGCATGTTGACACCTTTAGTACTTATTAGTCATTTAATAGACTATATTTAAAATCTAACACATGTCACTATACTATTGGACACGATTTACAGGGTGTTACATCCTTCTTTCTTTCCTCATTGAATCCCCATTTCTAATTCGGTTTTCGGTAAGTCCGGAGGTTAATTCCATAGCATCCTCTAAAGTTGTGGTACAATACTCATCATAGAGTCATGGATGCTATAAGGAAGACCCCTAAAGTACTTCTAGATAAAGCGAGTGAGAGGAGTAAACATGTATTTGACCAACTAATTCAGCTTGTGGAAACACTTGTTGTAGGCCACATAATCTCCTTTGATATGCTTTATATCCCAAACTCATCTTCCAGTTTCTTGACTTCGTTTCTTGGGCAAAAAAGTTTAGACATCAGTTCTTTAAGTTGTTCCTAAGATAGGGCCACAACCGCTTCGGTTCCCCGTTTGCTCTTCTCCGAATTCCACCAAGTTAAGGCTATTTCAAAGAGCCGACTAGTAGCGTAATGAACCTTACGATCATCAGGGCAATTATAGTTCAAGAAGGGACTCCCCGTATCTTCATACCAATGAAGGAGCAAAGTGGCCCCTTGGTTCCTTCGTATTTTGGGGGGTAAAGGACTTGGAGTGCTTGAAGGAGCACTTGGAAGATTTTCACGGGTAGCAACAACATTTGGGTCCACTTGATTAACTTGATTAGCTGCGCCAAAGTTTGCAAGAGCTTGTTGGACTTGGATCACGATATTAGGGATCACGACAGCCATTTGCTTGGCGATTTGGGCCGCCATACATCAACCGGAATTTCTGGTTCGTTTCCTAGAAAGATGGTGCTTAGAAAACATCTACAAGAATTAACGCAAACGAGATTGTGGGAAGTTTTGATGAACTTGAGGAATGATGTACTGAAATAAAACCATGTGATATAAATGAAAAGTCTTGGGGTATATAAAATAATAACTCATGATAACACTTGAAGTGTTCTTAGGCTTTGTTCGTAATTAGGCCTTCCATGCCGCTGTACTTCACCTTCGTAATCATGTGGGCCCCCATGATTACCGGGCTTTCATATGGTTCACATGTCTTAGCCTGATAGCATATGTTAAAACCCGAAGAAAATTGAGAAACATGTATGTAATGTATGAAAGTCGGTGGGTATCCTGGTGTGGACACAGTGACTAATCAAAGTAGGGTTAGTTCACGCAACGTTTAATGTGGCATGATTTTGCCTAATAGGTCATTCGTACTCTCGTCGGTAGTCCCCAGGTAGGCAAACTGATCCGTTAATTTGCATTTATACGAATGCCAATCCTAGACAGGACTCCCGACTACCGATACTCGAATCCTTCCGGTTACTACATGCTCATCACATGAACTTACTTTGATGAGATTCTAAAAACAAACCGTCTCAAAATTTGAAAGAGAAAAAAAACGATAAGTCAACATTTTGAAATAAAGAGGGATAATATTTTTGAAAACTTTGGAGGGAATTGAAACTTACATTAAAGATATTATAAGTAATATATAGTGTATTGTGTGTAAAGTGAGAGATATGCAAAGAATATGTATAAGTTGTATAAATATATTTATAACACATTGTATTGAAACACATAGTCACATAACAAGTAGGGTGTTTGCATGCATTTGTGTGTGGGATGAAAAACAAATAAATGCGTGATTAATAGCAAATCATAAGTTAAACAAAACATGAAATCACATAAGCACATAGGTCCTATTTGACTAAAGTATAGGTTCTATGGGTCTAATAACCTATCCTATATCCCTAAAGTCATTGGCTCTGATACCAATCTGTCACACCCCGCCCCTCAGCGGAATATGTGACTGGGGCATGATTGGTTTATCCAAAGCTAATAAATTGGTATTAAATGGTTAAATATTCATTAATTCCGTGTTAAAGGTTTCACATAGCAAATAATCTAAATGAAAACAAATACATAAAAGACATTGTACAAAGTAGACAATCAACGATAAGTCTATTTCTTGTTAACTAAGGCCCATCCTATGTCCAAATCTTCTCTTCATGTCTCTTCACCTGTATCATATGTAAAAGTAGTTTTTGGGTCAACAAAAATTGGTGAGTGAATCTCCATGTTGTTAGGAAGATAAAATGTTAAATTTTTTTTTATTGAGGAAGAGTGCACTAACCCATGTAAGTAAATATGTTGCATGTCATATGTCAAACCTCATAAAACAACCTCAAACAATAAACCAATCAAATGTAATGATTCCAATGTATGCATGTTGCACGGTATTATGGTGTGCTACAAGGTTTAAGCTCAATCAAACGAAGCTGGCCTCGTATGTTGGCAACACCACGTTTCGCTCATAGGTAAGGGGGAACAGATGAGCCTAAGATGATGTGATGTCCAACGTGAATGAAATGCACCAAGTGATAAACAACAATCAACACATAACACATATACTTTACGTAATGGTCAGTGCACGTATTTAAATCTTGTTAATTGTAATAACGAAATGCGATGCATGATACACCCCAAAAAACGTGTAATAACAAGGGGAGTTGTATGATTCACTCACAGTGTTTGCGTTTTTAATCCTTAGTGAAAAACCGTACGAGAATAAGGAGAAAATCGAAATGATAAGCGTGATTTAACCTAGACACACGAATGCAACAAGAAAAGGGTAAACATTATGCTAGGCATAGCTAAATGAACGAACATGATATGTTGGACTCGTTGGGCCTATCGAGCCTATACAAGGCTACGCCAAGCCTAAAGGTGAGCCTAAACTAGGCTACCTATACGAGCCTAATGCTCCTTAACTAAGAAGCTAAACTAAACTAATTAAACTAAGAAAGCAATAAATAAATGAATAACGAAAAGAATGGAAGATTACCTCGAAGAAAACTTTACAAAATGAGAAAAGCTTGAGGGGCATCACCTACTCGTCGAGAGCATAAATAAAATCTACTACACACACAACCCAAAGGGGTATTGCTCTTGTGGAACCACCAAATTTGGTTATTCCACTAGTTTATACTCAAACTAGATGTTCCAAGTTAATAAAGAACCAAGAAAGGGTATTTATAGGTGTAAATGGGACCACAAAATGGTATTTGGGGCGACGTGGGATGAATTTAAAACAAGGTTTCACGTCTTGAAAATCAACAACAAACACCAAACTTGTTTTCGCGATTCCCGCTTCGTTATAACTCCGTTTCACGCACGATTTCGCCTACGTTCATTATTTTCAGAGTACTATCATATGGAAGAGAGTTATCCAACATCCATGGTGTCGAGAATTGGGCTTAATCCTTGGATCTCGATGGGGGTCGAGGGTTTTGTTCTAAAACTTGTGTTTGTGATTCCCGTTATGTTGGAGCTCATTTTTATGCACCATTTGAACCTACTTGATCCTTAGTATACCAAGTATATCTTAGGGCTTTGAATGGACCAGAATGATAGCTCAAGGATAGAGAAAAGTTGGCAAGAAAGTCACCCAAAATTCATCTTATGACAAAACTAAGATACGACATGTAGAGCTTCTTGCTTGCTATCAATTACATCTAAACCCTCAAAAAACACAATGTCCTATCTTAAGGAATGTATATAATGAAGTTTTAATGATAAGAAGGTTAGGATATGATGTGTTAGGTATGTTCACGAGTCTCTAAATTTTTTGATTAACTTAAGGAAAATCTTAGTCTTAGATCTTGACAAATGGAAGGTTGCTTCAAAATACATGGAAATGAATTTACGAACTTGTCTAAAACATGTATAAGAATTTAAATCACCAGATATGATAACATGTATGATCAAAACGTATAATCCAAGCCATTTTATTGCTTAAACATTAAACAAAATTATATGGAATATGAAAACGGATCGGGTGTCAAAAACTGGTCGGGTTCTAGGATCTGTTTTTGATGGATGTTACAAGTAACTTAGAGCATCGATTAACAAATCAACAAGTGAAGTTGTGGAACAAGGTTGGAAAGCCAAGGCTTCCATGGTTCACATATTATCAACACACAAGTTCACCACATTGAAGGTGATGAGCTTGGATGATCTAATCACTTGTAGGTTACTTAGAACTTTGTTAAAAACAGAAATTTTAGGCGTTTAGTCCTCTAAACCTATGAGGATCAACCATACTTAAGCTTATAACCATAGGTTTGGTTAGAAGCAAGGTAGGTGTAAGATTCTCACAAGAAGTATGAGATTATGAAAGGTTTGTAACATGTAACTTAAAACATAAAGTTTGGACCTCAAAATAGTGGTGTTCCACCTTAGTATACCAACGAAAACTTTGAAAACATTCTTAGAGGTGTTCCAAATAAGTTTGAAGCAAGAACTCATGAAGAAGATAAAGAAAAGTGAGTTTGAAGCTCACTTTTGAAGCTTGCAAGAATCTGTCTTCACTTGTAATTTCAGCTGATCAGAGAGTGTTTGAGGGTTTGGAAAAGTGAAATGGAGGTGTAGGAAGCTTGTTTATACAATGGTGAAGTAGGGTTTGTGTTTCAATGGAGTTATAAGATGATTGGGTAAGTAGGGAAGTGGAGAAAGTGCCCAATCCATAAAGCTGAAACAACTTTCTATGGATAAGATATCCACGCATCGCGAGGCGGGCAAGGGCGATGATCCCACACGATGCGGTGTGCTAGTTTGGCGGTCAAAGTTAGGTTTTTGCCATTTTAGCCCTGAACTTTCATAAGCTCGTTATTTCATGCCCAATCTTGTGTTTTAATTTGTTTTCGGATATGGAATGTGTTTGTAAATATGCGATAAGTCTCGTGCATGTATAAATGATGATTCAAGTGTATAATAAGTCTCGGTTGGTATGTAAATGTGTATCCAAAGATTGATTTCGTATAAATACTAGTGTAACAAGCATAAGTATAAAAATGGATTTCCATTTTGATTGAAGTCTCGGATTACAAGTTTGGAAGTGAAATACGAATACAAGTTTCTAAAAATAGAAATGTGAATACAACTTTCTAAATATGAGATTATGAAAGGTTTGTAACATATAAGGAAAGTACGGAAATGTAAAGCGTTACAATTCATTAAGCCCAAAACTTATAAAATAACTAAGCTGAAATAATAAGTTTCATTATCATTAAGCATAAAATAAAGCCCAAATTAATAAAAGTATCCATTGATTATGGGCACAAAATCATGGGCGGTAGCAATTAGAAATTTAGAATTTCTGAAACTGAAATCCAAAAGTCGCACAAACAAACAAAACGTCGCACATGTCGCACAACGAAGCTGATTGAAAAACCACCTTCTGGAACAGCCGTACAACATTCAGCAGCCTGCGCTAGTCCTTACGCCACTTGGTCATTGCCATTGTCCGCTTGTTCGTTGTCGTTGTCCTCACGCCATTTGATTTCTTGTTAGTTTTATTGTCCTCCGAATCTTTGATATTCGATATTTGATAGTTTGATTTCTTATGTGAATGTCTGATGATGTTATAGACTTATAGTTATAGTTTATCTAGAATTATAGTCTAGACGTTTAGCAATTTATAATTTTGTATATTTGTTAATTGTTAGGTTTTAAGACTTTATTTTGTTGTTAAAGTAAGGAATAGGGTAGATGAAACCACAATCTAAAAAACAATCTCTAATTGGGAATTTTTTTCAAAAGAAATTTGCAAAACTTGATGAAATCCGGTAGATATTGGTCCGAATGATATAAATCTGAATGATACAAGTCCGAATGTTGCGAATGATAATATGGAAGAAAATGCAACATCGTACTTCAATATGTTAAAAGAAGAAGGAGATTGCAGTCAACAACGAACAAATGCAAAAGGTATTCTATTGTATTTTAAAAAACTTGAGTTTGTTTTTGATATGCAGTTAGTGGGAGATGTTTTATACTACACAAATAATCTCTCAAAACATCTTCAAAAAAAAGGAAAGATTTATTAGAAGTGACCAACTTTGTCACACCCCGATCCGTAGCGGAATAAAAAGTCGGGGCATGATTGGGTTATCACCAAAGCTCATGATATTTACTAATAAGTTTCATATTTATAAAATTGAAATTTAAAACATCAAATATTCAACACAAAATTCATACAAACACAAACATAAACCAAAAGATTGTTCCAAAAGTAATAAGTTGTTTATTCTTCTAAGGCCATTCCTATGTATTTCTTTCCTCAGCTTGTTCACCTGTATCATGCGTAAAAACAGAAGATTTGGGTCAACAAAAAGTTCGCGAGTGAACCTTGATAAAACATTTAAATAGTTGAATTATATTGTTGTTAAATAAAAATTGTGCATGAATCATATGTGAGCAGATGTTATATATATAACCAACCACAAACCACATTATATCCACAATGAAACACATAACATGATGAATGACGTATTTGAGATCAAGGCTCAATCAAACGGAGCCGATCTAACGAGGCACCTGATGCTCAACCTGTATCCCACAAGGAACTGATGGGCCTAATGAAATGATTGCACTGAAATGATAAAATGTGACCACATATAAACCACATAACAACTATACACATTTGATCACGAGATGATATTAGCACAAGTGTTTAAATAAAATAAAAGAAAATGTACGACACACGATACACCCCAAAACATGATTAAAACATGGAATTTGTAGAGATTCACTCACAGTGGGTACGTATTCTTGATTGAAGATGAGAGCGCACGAGTTGAGATTTTGACCGATCAAAGAGTACTAACCTAAAATAATAACGCGATAATTCGATAAATAAATAATTTAATATTTAGGTTAAAAACCTTTGTTTAGATTTTTAGGTTATTTTTGTGGGTTTTATTGATATTTTAAACCCTTTGAAAAATATATATTTTTAAACATTTAATTGATTTTTCATTTAATATAAAGCCATGGAATAGAATAAAAAAATTAAAATAAAATAATAATAAAAAAATTGTCAGTTTTGACAACTGTAAGACCGGTTCGATGGAAGGTTTTAGCATGCGTGTGTTGAGACTCGAACCCATGACCTCACGGTTTCGTGCACGCAGCTCTTCCAACTGAGCTACGTGTCTAACCCGAAGGAAACAGGATTTTAATTATTCTTATACACATTTTAGGTTCATTCAAATTTGATTAAATTTAAAAAGGATTTTAAATGATCAGACCGGTGTGCACCAAGGGACTCGAACCCGAGACCTTGGTTGTGTTTTGCACCCAGCCCAACCAACTGGGCTGGGTGTCTAACCCGTTAAAGCTTGGTTTTTAATTATACTTATACACTAATTATGTTGGTACAGAAATGGTTAATTTTAAAAAGGTTTTAAAGTGGTCAGGCCGGCGTGTGTGATGGGATTCGAACCGGCGATCCTGGGTTCGGTTTGCACCCGGCCCAACCAGTTGGGCAGGGTGCTTAACCCGATTGTAATCCAAAATATAAATATATATATATATATATACACGTACAGCACTTCATCTTCCTCATTTAAACATTTTTACCCAGAAACATTTACCCGTTCCAGTTTTCAAAACTCGACTAATCTTGATTGCTAGACCCACATGATATAAGAAAATGATATATATGAACTGAATTAAAACTAGAGACGGTTTCCGCTTAGCAGGGAGTTCTTCGGCGAATTAAAACCGACGATAGCCGCGGTTTTCCGGTGGAACAGAGGGGGTGGTTTTGAGCAGAGAAAGCTTGCGGTTGAGAGGAAGAAGGGTTGAGCGAGTTTGAGTGTGGATTGGGGATCAGTATTTATAGGCGAAACAGGGAGTGTTGGTTTCGGTTTGTTTTGGAAACAAAACTGATTGATTTCGCCTAATTAAGATGGATTGATTCCGGGAAAGCTTCTACGCGGATTGCCAGCCGGATTCCAGAATAGGGTCTAGACAGGCGAGATTGGCGGGTTCGCTGATTTGAACCCGCCGGGATTCATCCGAGTTTTGCATATAAAACTAATTTGTTTTCTAATCCTAACCAATAAGTGCGTGTGGCTTGGTGGTGTTTGCGGTGTGTGTTAACCCGGGGAACCCGGGTTCGATTCTCGGTTCACCCTTTTTATTTCATTATTTTTTATTAGGTCTAATAAATCATTTATTAATTATTAATTATAAATATTAATTATTTAATTGATTATTTATTATATTATTTCATTAAGGTTATTTTAAACATTTATTATTTATATATGAAATTTTTAATAGTTTAAACAATAATAAAATAACCGAACGACATAAAAAAATTACACTTTGATTGATAATTTGGGGCGGGTTTTCGAAACCCGATTTACACAAATGTTACAAACTTGATAAATGGAACAAAACGAGCGTTAAATGCTTCAAGATAAAATGGGTTTGAGTCTATGTTGGAAAAAGGTAATTCCTTTTGTGAAAAAAAAAACAACATTACAATGATGGACATGACGGAAAGTTATGGTAATCTAAGAAAAGAAACCAAAAGAATGTCATTACAAATTGCCATCATTTTGAAATTGACATTTTTAATGAGGTTTTGGATATGCAATGTCAAGAATTAGGAAATTGATTTAGTGAGGTAACAAATACTTTGATAAAAAAATATATCGGGTTTAAATCCGTGTGACGGGTTGCGTTTGCTGAGATGTATTCAAATGATTTTACTATACAAGAATCAGGGACTCTTTCGGGTGATTTTGAGTCATTTTGTTGCACTATAAGCGATGATGATAGAATTGCAAACATGAATGGAATAAGTGATCTTGTTCGTCTTATGGTGGAAATCGCAACACATAGTTCTTGTCATTTGATTTATCGGGTAGTGAAGCTAGCTTTGGTTTCACCGGTTACAACCGCAACTGCTGAAAGATGTTTTTTTTTCTAAATTGAAACTTGTCAAGACGGAGTAACGCAATCGAATGGGCCCGGAATTTTTGAACAATGCTATGGTTTTCGCGGTTGAAAAAGAAACTTTTGATAAAGTAAAAGACAACGACGTGATGGAATGATGTCAAACTATGAAGAAAAGAATAGGGAAAAATCTATTAGGCATTATCTTTTTTAGTATTGTATTTATTATCGTTTTTATTATTGTATGATTACAACAAAATATATTTTTTTGGATGCCCCTGATTTTAAGGGCTAGCTACGCCACTGCATAAAACGAAGAAGAAAATAAAACTTTTGCATTAATTTAGCACTTTGCCGACAATGTTGAGGAGTAGCCCGGACTACCACTAATTACATGCATATGTGTATAATTATTTATTTATACACATTTATATATATATTTTACATTATCAAACATACATATAAGATTCTTAATTTTAAATTTAAAACATATATATACGCACTTGTATAATTAAAAAAAGAACAGAAAGGGACGATTTAGCAAAAAAAAAAAAAAAGCAAAAATTGCATTATATTTTTGTTAGAAAAAATAGTGTATTTATAACATTTCTTAGTTACCCTATCCTAACTATATATAATATCTTTTTAGAAAAAGTAATGGTCCAAAATATTTATAAGATTTCTTAGTTATCCTATCCTAACCATATATAATATCTAGGTAGGTTTATTGAGTGTTAGTTGAAATCTAAAAAGACTGAAAAGATATGAAGAGGGTATGTGTAACAGGAGCAGGAGGGTACATTGGCTCATGGGTTGTGAAGCTTTTGCTTTCTAAAGAATATATTGTCCGTGGAACTGTTAGAGACCCATGTAATCCTATCTTCTTTTTTTTTATTTTGTTCATAGTATAGATTAGGTCAAACTTTGACGTGTTTTTATTCTAATATTCTTGTTATAATTTGATTAGATTCATCAATGAATACTTGTTAATTTTCGGTTAATCATCTGTCACGGTTTTACTTGATCTTAATTCTGACTTCACCACGTTTCTGTTTGGTCATGATATTGGCTTGACTCATGGTTTATGTAATTGATGTGAAGGCGATGAGACGAAGAATGGTCATTTGAAGACGTTGGAGAATGCTGAAGAGAGGCTTCATCTGTTCAAAGCGGATTTGTTAGACTTTGAAAGCCTTTGTGCCGCCTTTGCAGGTTGCTCCGGGGTTCTTCATGTTGCCTCTCCCGTTCCTCTTCATGTTGCCTCTACTGTTCCTGGTTCACATATACCTAATCCCCAGGTAAATAACTGCATGAACTAATGTCTTAAGCTCAAATAAAGGATGAAAATTAGAGAAAAACTTTCAATGTAAAAACAAGTCTCGAATTGATGGAATTTGGGTCTGAAAGTTGAACAATGTGTGCTCTGTGAGCATTCTTATCCATTCCACTAAATGGTGTGACTGAAGTTTTTATAATAGAAAGAGTATAAAAAGTGGTTGTTAGTGAAAGAAAAAGAAAATGTTACTGTTCATCTGTATATTTGAGTGGACATTGTTCACCTCCTATAGTTATTTAATATATTTTGAAAGTGATTTTGAGTGGAAAGGGAGAAAAGTAACGATAAAGATACAAAAAATATTATTTAATTGAAAAATAGAGAGAGAAAATGTAGTGTTTTTTAGTGTAATTTAGGATGAAAATATGATGGAATGGATGTGAATGCTCTTACGCCTTTTCCGTTCATATATTTACTGCCCCATTACCGTAGAAAGATGAAAGTTCCAAAGTAATGCCCGTTTAAGTTTGACCATCTTCTAGCAGGTTTTCCTTTAACCATTACCTTCAAATATGTGGATTCTTGGATTAACACATCAGATGGGTAATTTTGTTATGAGTTGAGTCGGGTCAGGTTGTCCCGAAAATCATTTTGTGCAAAAAAGTCAAATGTTTTTTTATATATGATAATCTGTTAAATCTGATTACCATATAATAGTATTATTTAGAAAAATAAAATAAACTAAAGATTTAGATAAAACAATTTAGAAGTTACTGGTTTTATGTACTAAACATGCATTTTGGGAGACAATTTTAAACCCCTTCAACCCATTGGACTTTTATGTTTTAAGCTAGTTTTAATTCTGTTGTTTAACCCCTTAAATTTAAAAACACAATAAACTCATTTGCTTGTAGGGGACATAATATAATTTCTGTTTGTGCTTAAACTTAACAGGTGGAAATACTAGATCCTGCTATATTAGGAACACAAAACGTATTAAACGCGTGTTTGAAGGCTAAAGTCGAAAAGGTTGTGCTTGTCTCTTCCGGAGCTGCTGTTTTAATTAATCCCAAGTGGTCCTCCGACATGGAACTAGATGAAAGTTGTTGGACAGATATAGAATACGCCAATTCAATCCAAGTATCTCGCAACGTTACACTTTAAATTCATTTTCTTTATCTGCATAAAAAATCTACAATTTGTAATGTGTTATCCAGGATTGGTATGGTGTATCCAAGACAACAGCCGAGATGGAAGCTTTAAAGTTTGCAAATCAACATGACTTGACAGTGGTAACAATTTGTCCATCCTTAATCATCGGACCAATGTTGCAGTCTACCATTAATGCTACTAGCTTACTACTTTTGAGCTACATGAAAGGTTAGTAATAATTAAGGATGGCAATAGGTCGGGTTTTTGTAATCCAGTCCCATTCAGGTGCCCATCATTGACCCAATGGGGCCGAGGGTAACAGGTTTATCCGTTTATGATCTTATGTAGTTAAAGGTTACGCGTTGGGACACACGTTACCTACATCATGATCTTAAACTCAGCTCCAAAACTAACTTGAACTATTAAATAATCACATACATTCTTAAAATTATAAAACCCTAAATAACTTACTAACAAAAAATTATTGTATTTGATTTTTAAGATTGTATAATATACTAGAATAGCTGGTTTTAACGCGGGTAAACAGGTGGGAATCACCTATTACCATACCGGTAAAATTCTTTAATACTGAATACCAGTCCCATATGTGTCGGGTTTTCTCGTCAAGTTCAGTTGTGTGCCCTTGCTCCTTACAAGAGATTCAACTTTGTACATTCTTAAGAAAGTTGTTTCAGTTAAATGGACTTAATAAACTTTAAAATATACAAAAGTTATTAGCAATTAGCATTATTTTCCTCTTTTAGAATTAACGTATACTTGTCATTCTTATTCTCCTATTAAGAGGAAGGTAGATCCGTAACGGACACGATGGAGAACTTAAAACGTCCATATACAGACGTGCGTGACTTGTCCGAGGCGATTTTATTGTTGTATGAAAATCCTGAATCCAATGGAAGATATATATGTTCAGCTTACTCAGTTTGGACAAAGGAAGTTGTTGCAAAAATGCAGAGCTTGTTTCCAGGCTACAATTATCCCACAATGTAAGTTTAAACTTAGAAGTGGTAATTTCAAGTTTCGACCCATTAATTTATTAGTGGGTGAATTGGGTAAAGATAAAGATAAAGATTTAGCTAAAAAGAAAGTTACTGAGTAATAGATATTTTTTATGTATTTATTTTGTAATACATTGTATGTCCTGAAAATCCGGACTTAACAACGATATCAAACAATCATTAATGATGGGCGGAATCCAAACTTGGTGAGATTCAAGAAAACTGAAAAATAAGAACGAGATGATCGAGATGAATAAGAATAACACGCGAATCACTTTCAAACTTGCATACGATTCTATTACTTTCTCAAGCAAAACAGTCTGATACAAGTTCTCTCTCTCTTTAACAATGGAGGCTCCTAAGTTCTTCTCAAAAGGCTTAACCCTAGAAATGACATAATGTTCTTTTTATATCTAGGCTTTGCCCACTCCCCATATGAATTAAGCAATGTTTTCAACGGAGTCTATTGTTGTCGTTATGATATAAGTGTTGTGGAAGTTAGTCTCACATTTCTAGGACCTCACACTCCAACGAACTCTCAGCACTGAGTCTCTTTTTTCTTCTCTTGTGGTTAGCTTTATATCAGGATCTCGATCAGTTTTGCTTGAAACGTATTTGTCAAAAAGAATGCGAGAGGGGGATTCTCAACAACTCTTTTCTTCTTCAATCTCTCACTTTCAAGCAGGTTCACAGGTACTTCTTCAAATGTAATGTCATTGTCAAATGATAACTCGTGTCCGGTTCTTCTGACTCAGGTACATCTTACTACTGTGATGCTTCATGCTTTGTCAGCAACTAACAACATCTCAATTTTCAACAACCCTTGTTTCTTAATCTAAATCAAGTTCTGCAAAATTCTCATAAATCTACGAGCAAACATTTCTATGCAATAGGGAGAGTACTATCTGAAGACTTGGTATATCCAAGTACTTGTACTTGGGTCAAAATTCCAATTTCTTGATCTTTAGATGACCTGTTAAATCTTCAAGAACGATTAAAGATTTTTAATAAAACAAATAAAATACTCTATTTTTTTTGGATTTTTTATTTTGGGAAACAGGACATTTGGGTTTTTGAATTTTCTATTTTTTATTAATTTTTAAATATAAGTGTAATACCATACTTTTAAAATAAACATTTCATATAAAATATTACATTCATTAAAGGAAAACGGATATTGATGTTTAATTCTAAATACCAAGTTGTTCCAAACTAAAAATTTACATTTTTAAACAAAGATTTATACATAAGAAAGTCAGATGAACAGAAGCTTGAATAGCGGTAATGTTCGGTTCTTCATTTCAATTTGATCATCATCCTTGAACTGCTTAACGATATCCTTCAACTAAAAAAAAATTTAAATATGGTTAGCATTATATCAAATAAGAAAATGTTATGTAACAAATTACATAAATTTATAAATCTTAGAAAAAGATTTTTAAATGAATTCTGGAGTGTCGTCGGTGACGACCAAATGCCGCGTCGGCGACGCTAGTAAAATATAACGTCGGAACTAACAACCGTAGGCAGTGTCTTAGTGCGTCAGACCAAGGTGTTGCGTCGGCAACGACCAAAAGTGGCGTCGGCACGCTGCCTTCTGCAGCAGTTTGCTGCAGCATTGTTCAACTTGTCCGTTCGACTCGTCTCAAGTTCCGCACGTCAAAACATAAAATTCGGGTCTTGCCAAAAAACGGCCGTACTCTATCATTTCCTGTTTTAATTCAAATATTATCTGTATTGTGAAAGTTTCTTCTCGTCGTTTTTAATTTAATAAATCTAATAAATTTTAACCCATTTGCTTATTTGAGCAACAAATCAATTATACTTCAGAGATTTTTGCAAAAGTATTAATTATCTAATTATAGTCTATTTTTCGAGATAACTACCATATGATTTACATATTCGTTACTCGGTTTACGCTTATTTTTCCGATTTCACCCTTTGACCGTAATAGAATTTAAAATAACTATACATGCATCTGTCCCGGTACGCATTACAACTTTACTTTGACTTATTGGTTTTATTAGCGAAGTCCATCGCTTTTATTCAACCAAGGCTTCATTTATCATATTGTTTGACCCGTTTGGTCGTCATAGCGAATTCCATCGCTTTTATTCGACCAAACTTCTTTTATCATATTGTTTTGACCTGTTTGGTCGTCTTAACGAATTCCATCGTTTTTATTCAATCAAACCTTCTTTTGTCATATTGTTTGACCCGTTTGGTCGTTATAACGAATTCCATCGTTTTTATTCGACCAAACCTTCTTTTATCATATTGTCTGACCCGTTTGGTCGTCATAACGAATTCCATCGCTTTTATTCGACCAAACCTTCTTTTATCATATTGTATGACCCGTTTGGTTGTCTTAACGAATTCCATCGCTTTTATTCGACCAAACCTTCTTTTATCATTTATTCATTATACTTAACCTACATTCCCGTTACCCGGTTTACGCGTACTCATAGTCTTGGATTTGTTCATGTGAATCCATCACTTATTAAACTAGCCAAATCTATAGTTATTCGCTAATTTGACCCGATTGGTTATTCATGTGATGTACATCACTTACGAACTGCCAAACTCGTCATCTTTCACTATTCATCCATTCGGTTCATTCGTGTGAAATCCATCACTTATATATGAAACGAATTTCACAAGTATTACTTGATTTATCAACATAAACTAAATACAAATGTATTAACGAGTTCCTATGAAACGTAAGGCCACGTACCTTAGAGCTTTCTCTTCAAACGCATATCCATCCCGGCTTTGTCACTTGATGTTTCACCCGACTTGCCTATAAAGTTCAGCCCGATTTATGGTTTAGAATTCATAGTATAATATATGACATGTAACTTATCAAAGTCTCATTTACACGATTCTTTCATATTTTTCAATAACCTATAATCATTTAGGCATTACATTGAGCACCTTGTGGGCAAGATTTTTATACTACGCTTATCAAGTCTATGATTTAGCTATCAACCATGAATTAGCATCCTTTCAAGTCTCTACATCTAGAATGTGCAAGTTACACCTAGATTCTAACATATTAACATCAAATATTACATATTCACCATCACAATTCATGTGTTCATCATATTCATAGAAACCCATTTAGCATAAACATTGTTAATCATCCAAACACTCATTTTATAGCAGATTTTTCATCAAAAGTTTGTTCCTAGATCCATATATACCTCAGATTCTATCATACATTCAAAATTATACTCCACATAGAATTTGTGGTGTTCAGGTAGTTTCATAATATCACCAAGGATCAAATTAGACATACCTTGTGATCCCTTTGTCTAAGTAATCTATGCTCATGTAAGGATTTCAGGCCCAATTTCTCTTTGATTTTGAGGGATTGATGATATTAGGGTTCTTCCCTCTTCTTGTTCTTTGTCTGGTCGACCAAAACACACCTTAGTGTGTGTTTTGTGTTTTAATTTCTATTTATAACTCCTAGTTTACTAAGTGTCCAATTCAGTCCTCTATGTTTTGTTTATTATACAAAAGCATTACTCAAGTACTTTGTTGGTTATCAACAAGTAACTAACCAAGTTAAATATGTATTAATAATCGTGTGCATAATGTTTACCATTTAGCTATATATTATTAAATATTTGTTATATTTAGGGACGTTACAAATCCACCCCCCTTCAAAGGGTTTCGTCCCCAAAATATTACGTACCGAAAAGTGAAGGGTAGAGTCGTCTCATTTCTTCTTCGGGCTCCCAAGTGGTGTCCGATCCTTTTCTATGTTCCCACTTGACCTTTACTAATCAATTTCTTTATTTCTTAATTCTTTGACCTTTCGATCAAGGATTGTGATAGGCTTTGCCAAGTAGTTAAGTTTGTTATCTACCTCTATGTCATCATATCGAACATGTGCTGTCTCGTCAGCTATGCATTTCGCAGACGCGAAACTTGAAACGTGTTGTGTATCCCGCTCAATTATTCTGTTAGTTATAGGCGATAAGCTACCTTTCCCACACGGTCAATAACTTAAAAGGCCTTATAAACCTCAGACTCAGCTTTCTTCTTTTCCTAAATCGGATGATTCCTTTCCACAGAGAGACTTTAAGCATTACCCTATCTCCAATTTGAAACTCAATAGGCCTTCGTCTTTTATCTGCATAAGACTTTTGTTGATCTTGGGCTGCTTTTAGATGGGTTCGAATCATATTAATTTTCTTGTTGGTGACTCTAATTATGTCTTTGTGGATGAGTTTACGACGGCCTACTTCGCCCCAACACACCAGGGTTCGACATGTCCTACCAAAGAGCATTTCATACTAGGTCATACCAATACTTGAATAGTAACTATTGTTGTATGAAAATTCAACCAATGGTAGGTAAGCATCCCAACTACCACCAAAGTCGATAATACATGCCCGAAGCATGTCCCCTAATGTTTGAATCGTTCCTTCGCTTTGTCCATCTGTTTGGGGGTGGTAGGCAGTACTAATTAACAGTTTTGTGTCCATCTGTTCTTGGAATTTGTGCCAAAAATTCTAAGTAAACCGGTATCTCTATCGGATACGATCGATACCTTTACTCCGTGGCATGCGATAATTTCGTTCATATATACTTCCGACATCTTTTTAGAAGTATAAGTCTCACGAATTGGAATAAAGTGCGCGCTTTTTGTCAATCTATCAACAACCACCCAGACGATGTCAAATCCTCGAGCTGTTCGTGGCAGTTTGGTCAATACGTCCATGGTTATATGTTCCCATTTCCAGACTGGTATCTCTAACAGTTGGAGCTTGCCATAAGGCTTTTGATGCTCCGCTTTTACTTGCAAACAAGTTAAACATCTTTCAACGTACTTTGCTACATCTCTTTTCATTCCAGGCCACCAATAATTATGTTTTAAGTCTCTGTACATTTTGGTTGCTCCCGAGTGAATCAAATAATGCGACTTATGAGCCTCGTTGAGTAAAAGATCCTTTACACCACAGGTGTTTGGAACCCAGATTCTACCGAATCGGTATTTTAACCCGTTTTCTCTATCTTCGATGTCTTTTACTATACCCTTTATACGTTCTATCTTCCAATTCTCTTTCTTTACCACCTCTTTTTGTGCTACTCCGATTTGTTCAAGTAATCCTGAAGTAACCACAAGTTGCATAGATTGTACCCGAATAGGTACAAAATCCTTCTTTCGGCTAAGGGCATCCGCCACCACATTGGCTTTTCCAGGATAATAATGAATCTGACAGTCATAATCCCTTACCGTATCTAACCAACGCTTTTGTCTCATATTCAATTCTTTTTTATCAAAAAAATACTCTAGGCTTTTATGATCGGTGAAAATGACGCATTTTACCCTATACAAGTAGTGTCTCCAAATTTTTAAAGCAAACACTAATGCTGCCAACTCAAGATCATGCGTCGGATATTTCTTTCGTGAACTTTTAATTGTCTCGAGGCATAGGCAATCACTTTGCCTCGTTGCATAAGTACGCACCCAAGGCCTAGATGCGATGCATCCGAATACACTACTAAATCACCAGTACCATCCGGTAAAGTCAATAGCGGAGCATTGGTCAACTTTTCTTTAAGCGTTTCGAACGCCCTTTCTTGTTTATTATTCCAGACGAACTTTTCATACTTGCGGTTTAGCTTAGTTAATGGCGAAGCAATTTTGGAGAAATCCTGAATAAACCTCCTATAATAACATGCTAATACTAAAAAGCTTCTAATTTCAGAAGGATTCTTCGGAGGATTCCATTTTGATACTGCTTCTATCTTGGACGGATCGACCAATATTCCATCGGCGCTGATGATATGCCCTAGGAATTGCAATTCTCGAAGCCAAAAGGCACATTTTGAGAACTTCGCATAGAGCTTTTCTCTTCTAAGTATTTCTAATACTTCACACAAATGGTGTGCATGATCATTGTTGGTTTTTGAATAAACTAAAATGTCATCAATGAATACTGTCACTGATTTATCCAACATTGGCTTGCAAACTCGGTTCATAAGATCCATGAAGGCCGCGGGTGCATTTGTTAGCCCGAAGGACATTACGAGAAACTCATAATGCCCATACCACGTACAGAAAGCCATCTTGGGTATGTCTTCCTTTTTTACCCTTAACTGATGATACCCCGACCTCAAGTCAATTTTTGAAAATAAACTTGCACCTTGCAATTGATCGAATAAATCGTCGATTCTTGGAAGTGGGTATCGATTCTTTACCATAAGTTTGTTTAACTCTCGGTAATCGATGCACATACGCATACTCCCGTCTTTCTTTTTTACAAATAATACCGGCGCTCCCCAAGGAGAGACACTAGGTCGAACGAATCCTTTGTCGAGCAGATCTTGAAATCGTGAAAGTAATTATTGAAGTTTAGATGGTGCTAATCTGTATGGCGTTTTGGCCAACGGTTTCGCACCTGGGATTAATTCAATCCCAGATTCCACCTCACGCTCAGGTGGTATCCCAGGTAGATCCTCCAGAAATACATCTTCAAATTCTCGTACGATCGATATATCTCTAATCACTGGTGACTCATTTTCTAAATCAAGTATATAGGTTAGGTAAGCCTTGCACCCGTGTTGAATGAGTCTGCGGGCTTCCATTATCGAGCATAAGATGGGGTAGCCACACTTTCCCCTATAAATATTGACGTGTCTTCCTCTTGGAGATATTAATTGTATCTTTTTACGAGAGCATATCACGTTGGCGTGGTAGCAGGACAGCCAATCCGTTCCAATCACTACTTGGAATTCCCCCATTGACATGGTTATTAAGTCAACTAAATAATCCCCATCCTCAATGTTCAATTTGCAATCCCGACATATATCACACACAATAAAAGTTTTGTTATTACCTACTTTTACCTCAAAAGGCATTGGTAACTTTGTTAATTAAATGATGGGTGTTTAACAAATTCATGTGAAAAAAGGATTTGTTTGCACCCGTATCAAATAAAATATGAGCTGGAATTAAATTTATGGTAAAAGTACCTGTGACCACATCGGGTTCAACTTTTGCCTCGGCTGCAGTTATTTGGAAAGATCTTGCCTTTGACTTTGGGACTTCCGCCTTTTTGTCGGCTATGACTTTCCTTCCTATAAAATCTGGGCATTCTGATTTCTAGTGGCCTGGTTGATAGCACTTGTAGCACACCGATATCTTTCCAGGACAATTTGATGCTACATGTCCGATCTATCGGCACACTACGCATGGCTTGTTCTTGAAATAGCATTCGCCCTTATGGGCACGACCACAAATCTTGCAATTTGGCGTCCCTCCTTTTATGTTTATATTTTTTGAAGACTCAATCATTTTTGGTTTCTTTTTCGGGCTTTGATTCGTATCCAACGCCCTCATCTCTCCTCTTTCCACTTGTTTTCTCAACTCGATCTCCCGCTCCCGAGCGGCATTCACGATTTCTGTGTGGTGCTCATACTTCGAGGGATTCATAAACTCCCTATATTCCGCACTCAACATGTTATAATAATAATAATCTTTTGTTCTTCCGTTTGCACCAACTCGTCACAAAAGTTGAGTTTATCGAGAAACACCCCCGTGATCTTATCAATCGATTCACCTTTTTGCCTTAGTTGGATGAATTCCTCCTTGATCTTTTTGATCATGACCTTTGGGCTATGATGTTTGAGGAAAGGCACCTTAAACTCTTCCCATGTCCTGGTTCTTGTGGTTTCTACTCCTTGTTCTTTTATAAGATTGTCCCACCAATCTTTTGCTTGACCCTTTAATTGACCGGTCTCGTAAGCTACGAAATCGGTTTTATCACAGTGAGTTCTCTCAAAGACTCCTTAAATCTCGCTTATCCATCGTTGACAAACGATTAGATCTACTTCCCCGTTATAGATTGGCGGTTTACATGCCATGAATTTGTCATAAGGATATGCGTTCTTCTCTTTAGTCTTATCTTTTTCATGTACAAGACTTCCATTTAACTCATTTATCTTTTCTTCTACCACTGATAAAATTGTGGTTTGTAGTCTAGTCATAAACTGGGGTAAGCGAGCTTCTAGGGCCTATCCGACTTCCTCGGAAATCTTTTCTTGTATCTCCTCCATGACGAGGGATACTGTATCATCACCAGTTCTGTCACACCCCAACCCGCAGCGGAATAAGAGTCGGGGCATAATTGGGTTATCACCAAAGCTCATGACATTTACTAATATGTTTCATATTTATTAAAGTCAAAGTTACATTTCCAAATATCCAAACATGTTCATACAATACAAAGAAAATAAACCAAACATAACAATCCCAAACTCTAAATCATTTTATTCTTCTAGTCCAATCCTATGTGTTTCTGGCTGCTGCTGGTTCACCTGTATCATGTGTAAAAATGGGAGTTTTCGGGTCAACATAAGTTGGCGAGTGAACCTTATTAGATAAACATTTATTAATGATTTACTTGTTAGTTTATCAATGAAAAATTGTGCATAATCATAAATGAGCAAATGTAAATAATCAAGCAGTGGCAAATAGCAATCACAACTATAACATACAATAACATATAACAGCATACATGAACATACCAACATCATACGATAAATAACATAAATGAAACTGTGCGATCAAGGCTCAATCAAACGGAGCCGGTCGTATTGCATGTACTGAAAATGAAAATGTCTGTGCGATCAAGGCTCAATCAAACGGAGCCGATCGTATGTGGGCACGCCAGGTTCAACCTCATTATAAAATGGGGAACATGCTCAACGCTCATAATGTAAAGGGGAGCGGCGGCCTATGAAATTGCATGTACTGAAAATAATAAATTGCATCCAACAATAACTACA
Source organism: Scalesia atractyloides (assembly GCA_947069175.1). Classification (NCBI taxonomy): domain Eukaryota; kingdom Viridiplantae; phylum Streptophyta; class Magnoliopsida; order Asterales; family Asteraceae; genus Scalesia; species Scalesia atractyloides. The sequence continues at coordinate 1,127,374 of CAMTDV010000116.1, read as the reverse complement.
CAACAGTTGAAACAAACTGAATACACATGTTCATGATATGATGTATGCACAATGGTTTAATTATAATAGATATATAACAAGACACATGATACACCCCAAAACGTGATTAAAACGGGGAATTTGTAAGATTCACTCACATTGGGTGCGTTGGATTGGAGATGGTGAGATACGCACGAGTTGGATGAGCGGAACAACGAGTAATACTAACCTAAATAATAACGGAAAAATATATTAAATGAGTGGATTTTATTAAGGATTTTAATGAAATTTTTAGATATATTTTTGTGAGTTTAAGGCTATTTTCTATCTTTAAAAATGTTATTTTTAAGTATTTTTAATTGATTTTTAAATTAAATTAAATAAATAAAAATATTAAAAAAAATTGTTTATTTTGCGTTGACCGTTGACCGTTGACTTGTTGACTTGTTGACCGGTTCGATCAGCGAAATAGTTTGCGCTGGGTGAGGCTTGAACCCGAGACCTCCCGTTCGCGTGCACGCAGCTCTACCAACTGAGCTACGTGTCTAACCCGAAATAATCTTATTTTTAATTATATTTATATACTACTTCGGTTTAACCAAAATTCTTTTAATATCAAAAACATTTTAATTCAACGAACCGGTGCCAGTATCAGGTTTCGAACTCGGGACGTGTGACTTAGTGTTGCACACAGTCCACCGCTGGACTGTGTGTCTAACCTGGTTATTATCTCTGTTTTTATTATACTTATCAACTAATAGAGTTAACCCGGTTTAGTTTTAAACAAAAAGGCATTTTATTTCATAAGGAGTGCGTGCATCAGGGATCGAACTCGGGACATGCGTATATGTTTTGCACACAGTCCACCGCTGGACTGTGTGTCTAACCCGTTCATATTATTGATTTTAATTAAACTTATAACTTAACTAACTTCGTCTTCTACATTCAGATTACAGTCAACTGATTCACTAATTCGTTCCTTGTTTTTACGATTTACAAACATTCTTAAAGCTTAAATGAAATGGCAGAGACGATAATTAGAGGTGAACATACCGATGAACGGTTTATTTCAGATTTCCGGTAATGTGTCGGTCCCTGTTTTTATGCTCTTCAACTGAACAAGACAATTAACTGTTTTTATTAGCTAATCGTGAAATTGAAGTGATCAGCAAATGTTAACAGAGGGTTTGAATGCCCTTACCGATTCTCAGTTGAAAATAGAGATTTCAGAATTTTTCCGGCGAACTGAAATTAGCTGAATACAGTGCCTGAATTCGATTTCAATTGAAAGGTTTAAGTTAGAAATAGCCTAACAATTGTTGAACTACAATGTTTATTGAAAGATTTACCGTTTGAGGATGAATACGGTTTTCCGGCGAAATATTTCAGAAAATTCCGGCGAGTTGATTTAAGCGTTCTGACGAACTGAAAGTGTGACGAAAGTGAAATGGAATGTTGATATGATGTTTCTGAGTCGCGAGAAAGGCCTTGAGTTGAAGTAATTAGGACTTGATTATTTTCGGTTATAAAAACCGATGATGATGACAATTTAACGTTCATTCAATCTGCTTTGATGAGAAAACGTCGGTGCATCGGTTATAACCTGAATGTGCGAGTAAACAAACGATTTGACGATTGATTTGCCGATTTCCGTTTCTCAGTTGGCGTAACCGGTTTAACCGAGTTTGTGTATAAATCTCATTTGTTTCCTAGAGATAACAGAAAACACAAAGTGGCGGAGTGGTGATGTGAGTGTGTGTTAAGTTGTTGGAGTTGTAAACCGGCTGACCCGGGTTCGAGTCCCGGCAGCAGCATTTCTTTTTTATTTATTTTGTTTTAACTTTTTATCAAATATAATTTTTATAGTTTAGTTTATTTATTAATTATGTATCATTTTAAATCAAAATACTCATAAATATTCAACGTGACTTTTATAACTTGATATTCGATTACAAAACGGAGCGGTTTTGGAACCCGTTTTTGACAAATGTTACAAGTTCCGTCCGACATCCTTTTAACTGAAATTGTCCACAACAATTTGGTAAATAATTTATTTAATCATTTCCATAGTATTATATGGAACTTTATACTCATCTTTCAATATTACTCAAGATGTATCATTGTTTTTCGGTTTGATTAAGTATATAACTCATCTCAACCATTTATACTTAGTGTATTTCCCAGGTTCGAGTGTATTAATACACTCCTCCCATACACTTTAAATTATCTTCTCTTCTATTATTTTCTATTGAAGCTCAATTCATAACTAATTTATACCAGAAGTTTTGATCAAGTCTTGAACCGAACATACTTCGTCTTTACCTTAAGCTCTGATTACCAACTTGTAATACTCATACTTTTAAAATAAACATTTCATATAAACTTTTACATTCACTTAAAGGAAACCGGATATTGACGTTTAATTCCAAATACCAAGTTGTTTAAAACTAAAAATTTACATTTTTAAACAAAGATTTATACATAAGAAAGTCAGATGAAGGGAAGCTTGAATAGCGGTAATGTTCGGTTTCTTCATATCAATTTGACCATCATCTTTGAACTGCTTAACGATTTCCTTCAACTAAAAAAAATTTAAATCTGGTTAGCATTACATCAAATAAGAAAATGTTATGTAACAAATTACATAAATTTATAAATCTTAGAAAAAGATTTTTAAATGAATTCTGGAGTGTCGACGGTGACGGCCAAATGCCGCGTAGGCGACGCCATGTAAAATATAACATCGGAACTAACAACCGTAGGCAGTGTCTTAGTGCGTCGGACCAAGGTGTTGCGTCGGCGATGATCAAAAGTGGCGTCGGCACGCTGCCTTCTGCAGCAGTTTTGCTGCAGCATTATTCAACTTGTCCGTTCGACTCGTCTCAAGTTCCGCACGTCAAAACATAAAATTCGGGTCTTGCCGAAAAACGGCCATACTCTATCGTTTCCTATTTTAATTCAAATATTACATGTATTGCGAAAGTTTCTACTAGTCGTTTTTAATTTAATAAATCTAATAAATTTTGACCCATTTGCTCATTTGAGCATCAAATCGATTATACTTCAGAAATTTTTGCAAAAGTATCAGTTATCTAATTATAGTCTATTTTTCGAGATAACTACCATATGATTTTCATATTCGTTACTCTGTTTACGCTTATTTTTCCGATTTTACCCTTTGACCGTAATAGAATTAAAATAACTATACATGCATCCGTCTCGGTACGCACTACAACTTTATTTTGACTTATTGGTTTTCTTAGCAAAGTCCATCGCTTTTATTCAACCAAATCTTCATTTATCTTATTGTTTGACCCGTTTGGTCGTCTTAGCGAATTCCATCGCTTTTATTCAACCTAACTTTTTTTATCATATTGTTTGACCTGTTTGGTCGTCATAAAGAATTCCATCGTTTTTATTCGACCAAACCTTCTTTTATCATCTTGTTTGACGCATTTGGTCGTCTTTACGAATTGCATCGTTTTTATTCAACCAAACCTTCTTTTATCATGTTGTTTGACCCGTTTGGTTGTCTTAACGAATTCCATCGCGTTTATTCGACTAAACCTTCCTTTATCAATTATTCATTATACTTAACCTGCGTTCCCGTTACCTGATTTACGCGTACTCATAGTCTTGGATTTGTTCATGTGAATTCATCACTTATTAAACTAGCCAAATCTATAGTTATTCGCTAATTTGACCCGATTTGTTATTCATGTGAAGTACATCACTTACGAACTACCAAACACGTCATTTTCACTATTCATCCATTCGGTTCATTCGTTTGAAATCCATCACTTATAAATAAACCGAATTTCACGAGTACTACGTAATTTATCAACATAAACTAAATACAAATGTATTAACGAATTCCTATGAAACGTAAAGCCACGTACCTTAGAGCTTTCCCTTCAAACGCGTATTCGGCCGGCTTTGTCACTTGATGTTTCACCCGACTTGCCTATAAAGTTCAACCCGATTTATGGTTTAGAATTCATATGACATGTAACTTGTCAAAGTCTCATTTACACGATTCTTTCATATTTTTCAATAACCTATAATCATTTAGGCATTCCATCGAGCACCTAGTGGGCAAGATTTTTTATACTACTCTTATCAAGTCTATGATTTAGCTATCAACCATGAATTAGCATCCTTTCAAGTCTCTACATCTAGAATGTGCAAGTTACATCTAGATTCTAACATATTAACATCAAATATTATATATTTCACCATCACAATTCATGTGTTTATCATATTCATAGAAACCCATTTAGCATAGACATTGTTAATCATCCAAACACTCATTTTATAGCATTTGATCACTGATTTTTCATCAAAAGTTTGTACCTAGATCCATATATACCCCAGATTGTATCATAACATTCACAATTATACTCAACATAAAATATGTGGTGTTCAGGTAGTTTCGTAATATCACCAAGGATCAAATTAAACATACCTTATGATCCCTTTGCCTAAGTAATCGTTAATCTATGATCATGCAAGGATTTTAGGCCCAATTTCTCTTTGATTTTAAGGGATTGATGATATTAGGGTTCTTTCCTCTTCTTGTTCTTTGTCTTGTCAACCAAAACACACCTTATTGTGTGTTTTGTGTTTTAATTTCTATTTATAACTCCTAGTTTACTAAGTGTCCAATCCGGTCCTCTATGTTTTGTTTATTATACAAAAGCATTACTCAAGTACTTTATTGGTTATCAACAAGTAACTAACCAAGTTAAATATGTAATAATAATCATGTGCATAATGTTTACCATTTAGCCATATATTATTAAATATTTGTTATATTTAGGGACGTTACAATAAGAGTATAAACAACGCAAATAAACAAAGAAACTAATCAAAAGTTATAATACACAATTGCAATGGGGTCAAAATCGTTCTTAGGCTGACCAAGGAACACTTTTCAGTGCGAACCTATTTAGACTGGTCTATGAGATTGCTTTGTCCTCTTAAACCTAACGCTCAACTTTCAATTTATTTAACTTCGTGATACGATAAGGTAATATTATACTATAATGCCCATGTATCCCATACCATAACATACCCCCGCGATCAAGGTAAGCGCAACAGTTCATCTTAGCAGGTGAGTATACTGAGATCATCCTTTATCTTTTGATTTACAGTGTCAGACTATTGGTGAACATGTCAGTACATTGTAAGCAAGGGCACCAATAAGTGTCTGACAAGGGTTAGGAAAATACTTTCTATAGTACGAATTTAACTATTCAGCTCAATAGAATTCCCTCAATTTGAGTTTGTCTTCCGTTAAGGTTTTTGACCTCTTTTTGGCTCTTTTAAGATATCCTAATTGTGTCTAGGTCTGCATATAATCTAGATACAACAGAAGGACAACCCTGATATTCTGGATGACTCACCAGTATAAAAACCCAAAACTTCAGATGTTGGCTATTATCATCGTAAGAATTAAGACCATAAAATCATACGCCGATAGTTTGTTACCCACAAATACATAGTTCGTTATGTTTATATCACTTAGTATCTTTTATCACTTTGAGCGTCAAGCCTATCGATATATCTCATTGGATCTAGTCTTTTCAGCTACAACATCTTACATGTTTCAGTCAAACCCTTTAACATGAATATTCATTTCATTTCCCAAAGATGCAATAACAATCTTTTTGTATTTTTCTGTTTTTCAAATACTTTTCTTTTTGGCTTTTTCAAATGTTTTTGTATTTTTCTCATTTTTTCTCCCCCTCAAATAATGCATATGTATATATATGTCCCACTTTCCCACTAAATTTGTGCATCACACTTTATGCGCAAATTTACCTAATAACGAAGAGGTATGTACAAAGTTATAGACGAAAGAAAATGAAAATGTTTTTTGTTGTTTTTGGCTTAACCGTTCCGTCATTAAATTGAAGACTAATCAATGTTAAAATTAAAGCATGGAATTTAAACTGTACATTTTCGCTGATCTTATCTTACCCCATCTCCTTCAAAAGAAACATCGCATTTGTAAAAAAAATTTAAACTTTTTACAACAGTGAAATGTTATCCGATATATCTCTGGAACAACCGCTATCAACATTCCAAGGATTGTCAACAGCTCCTCCTTGGTTGGCCCGGAAAAATAAGGATTGAGACAGTGGTACCCATGCCATTGTGGTCCTGGGTATTTGTGAAGCATCCAAATAAGACACCTCTTTCAGACACAAGTACCCTTTTGTTTCAAGGATTGGAGAGGTCGCTGCTCTGCATTTTGGTTTCCAAATTTGTTTCGGCTTAACAAACGCGTTTGTTGCCTTCGGTTAAGCAACTTTAGCTGTTTCAGGTTTGTTAGTTTTAGAAACAGATTTTTGTTCCTAAACAGCCTTGCATTTGTTTTTAGTAGCGTTCCAATCCCCATCAAATGGTTTAACGTTGGGATTCACATTCTTCATAGCCTTAGGTGATGATACCTTCATCGGCTTGGAATGATTGTTATCCTTTGGTGCAACCTTCTAATTTTGAGCATAATAAGGAAAATGGGGACTATGTGTGCAGTTCCAAGCAATGTGACCAGGAATGCCACAATTGAAGAATGTTTTGTCTTTTCAGGTATAAGGCATTCCGATCAGCTTATTTTGCTCTTGTAGGCCCTGAAGGGTGAACTGATCCTTTCTGTGTTTGATTTCCTTGCAAATTTCTTGCAGACGAGCATGAATCTGGATGTCTATACTTGTCGTTTGCAAGGGCCTTCTTTCGCGGTGGAGATTTCTTTTGATTCTTTTTATGTTGCTTAGATTGCAAGTCTTGTTCAGAAATCTTAGCGGCCTTCTAAAAAAGCTTTGTTAGCACAGTCAAATGTATATTTCTCACATTTGTCATTACTGACTGGCTTAACAAAAACATTTTTCACATCACGAGCCTTTTGCGGACTATTGCTGCCAGTAGACGCCTTGGGCGATCATGATCTTTCTTGATGAGCAGGCTTCTTATTCTTTGTCTTTTATCTGCTCGTTTAAGCTCTTTTGGCTTGCCCTGAACCTTTTCATCCCAAGCAGAAGGTTCAGATTGTTCAGTTTGCGCACTGGGAGCCTTAATCACGTCAGCTCTCTCTTCATCAGCTTTGATAGGATCGAAGAGTCCTGCTTTATCGGATTAAAGACCATACACTCCAGCTGAATCATTAGAAGAGTCATCAGCACAAGACGGTTCTACACATGAAGTAGAAGCATTAGTATTGTTCATCCATTTTTGCTTCATTTTAACATTTACAGGTTTTACAGATCCCCATGTGTCTGATGTATAATCACTGGGTTTGCTATACACTATGTGTTGTTCGTTCTCAAGTTCTTACTTTGTGTCAGGCATTCTCGTGTAGTTGTGATTATATGGCGGGGTAACCTGATTGAATCCCAAGCCCTTCCCCTTGTCTCCTTTGTACGCCAGCTGCACATTGCACACGTCTTGAACGAGCTTGCTGGATGTATCAAACTTCTTTATATTTACTTCATTTTGTTGATACTTGCCAGTCAGAAGCTCTAGCTCAGCTTTCACAGACTCAAGTTCTATGTTTTCACATGGAGTTTGTGTTTGTAATCATGGACCCAACATTGCTGTTGATTTACATCCAAGTGAAACTGAGCTATATCTTTCTTATGTGCTTCAACCTTTTCAGTAAGCAACTTGTTGCTTTGTCGAATACTGATGCACTGAGCTATGACACTGTTATAATCATTAACCATCTTAGAGTTTAGTGCCTCGAGCTGTGTAACCTTATTCCTGCAAGGTTCAGCGCATATAAGGTTGTTGGCTGTGTCAATAAGCTATCTTGGTTTGTCAGTTTGAGTTTGGGCTTAAGTTTGGGTTTGGGGTACTGGGCTTGAGGTTTTTGTTCGGCTACTGCATCGGGATGAGATTCTGTTGATTGTGCGTAAAGATCTGAGTTTGATCATAAATGATCCCATAACCAAGATATAAAGGAGCCTTTGTCATCACCCAAAAAGGTATTCTGCTGATTCCTTATTTCTCTTTTCGTCTCCCATTTACAACCAAACGCATCCATAGTTCGCAACAGCATCAACATTGTAGTTCCTTATGAACTCATTCGGCTACAGACATCTTCGGATAACCAGAACCGTAATGGCAAAAACGTTTAAAAAATCCGAAAACCGTTTTTACAAAATTAGATTGTTAGACTCGTCTCGAAATTACGAATTCAATGACATATAATGTGAAAAACCTTTTTCGGGATTTCGTGTCTTTTTTGTCCTAGAAATCACACGAGTATAACCGCGCAGCCTGTTATCAAAGTTTGTTACGGATAATTTTCTATGCACGAAAACGTTTATAACAGAGTACGTCCTGCTGTTTAAAGTTCCATCTCAGCAATTCGGACAGTGTATCCGTAATGCTATTCGAAATGATAATCTGAAATGCTATTCGAGATATAATCCGAACTACCTATCCGAAATGCAGATTTCGGAACAGTACTCGAACTCGGAACAGTGATATATCCGAGATGGTTTGATGATGATCCGAGTTACTTAAATATGATCCGAAATGGTAACTCTGATGATTCGAAATGCAAGAATATGATCCAAATTCTATCCGAGATACATAAAAATGATCTGAGTTATGATCCGAGATGGTTCGTGATGAGTTCGATTCTTCAAGTGATGATCCGAGATGGGTTAGAATCTTCTAAGAAGATGATCCGAGTTGGTCCGAGATGATCCGAGTTTTCAAAATGATGATCCGAAATGTAACTGAGACACCCAGAATTTTCCGAAACAGAAGCGGATGCAGTCCGGAACAGTGTGATATCAGATCTGAGCCTGGAAACATGTTCAAATAGGCTCTGATACCAATTGTAAGTCCCGAAAATCCGGATCTAACCATGATATCAAACAATCACCAAGGATGGGCGGAATCCAAACTTGGTGAGATTCTAGAAAACTGAAAAATAAGAACAAGATGATCGAGATGAACATGAATAACACGCGTATCACTTTCAAACTTGCATACGATTCTATTACTTTCTCAAGCAAAGCCATCTGATACAAGTTCTCTCTCTCTAACAATGGAGGCTCCCAAGTCCTTCTCTAAAGGCTTAAAATGTTCTTTTTATACTCATGGTTTGCCCATTCCCCATTGGGCTCCCTTTGGACCTGCTTGACCCACATGGCTTAAGGCATGCACAAGTGACGTATACAAGTTCCAAAGCCTAATACAAACTAACCCAGTTAATCTCAGTTCGCAACCATAGTCCATTGCGCATATTTGATGCCCCAGGCTCACACTTTTAGGACCTAACATACATAAAAGAGTTAAATGTCATTTTAGTCCCTGTGGTTTGAGTCGTTTTGCCAGTTTAGTCCAAAAGTTTCATTTTTCTCATGTGAGTCCAAAAAGGTTTCACCGTTGCCATTTTATATGGCCGAATTGCCCTTCTAATTAACAGAATTAGATTCAAAATGACCGAATTGACCTTCTCGTTAACAGAAAAAATAAATGAAGTTAAACCAGTGGACTAAAATGACAACGCTGAAATCTTTTTAGACAAAAAAAATAAAACTTTTATACTAAACTGCCAGAATTATCTAAACTAAAGGAGCTAAAATGGCATTGAACTCTACATAAAACGTCTAAATCATTTAACTAAATATATGGTTTCTAAAACATGAAAGACAAAAATGTTTTGGATCAATCAGATGCGTACAAACATAACAAAATTGGCACCTTACCCTAGGTGCCCGCCATTCATGTTATGAACTGTTGTCGTTGCATTGGCATGCACACTCAGAGCTTGCTTCTGACTCCTAATTAAATAAATAGATTTAACTGTAATACATTTATTGCAGCTTTATAGATAGGAGTGGTTTTCCTCCACTCAACTCGAAGAAGTTGTTGAAACTGGGATGGAACTACAGGCCATTGGAAGAAACCATAGTTGACACCATCAAGAATTATGAAGAAACCGGTTTATTGGAGAATGGGAAACCATTTCCAACTATGATAAGGTTCTGACATCACATTGTAATGATAAAAGATTGAAGATGATAATTCCTTTAAAAGAGTTGGGTATTTTCTTTCAATTTCTATTGTTTATCAGTTGTGTTAAAACTAGTGGTGGGTTTTCGCGTTTCACTAAGAAAATTTGGTTGATTTTATTTCGGTTTGTTACGTAGTTTAGTTTTGTTTCGGCATGCATTAGAGTATAGGCATTCTTTATATCAACCGCATTGAGGAAACATAAAAGTTATATGTTATATTTGGTTAGTTTTCGGCTCGTTTAGGTTTCAAATAAAGTTTATATCAAAACGTAGATAAAAATAAGCGTGTCATGACAATATATTGATGATTTTGTAAAACATTATATTATAAAAATTTTAAAAGAAAAAAATCTTTAAACTAGTTACATTCTTAAAATAATAATAAAAAAAACTCAATTAAAAAAATCTACGATTTAAACCATTGTGAAAATGTAAACTTTAAAATTTTGTGGCGAAAATGAAAAACTCAAAAATTATACTTTTTTGCTACTTCAAAATCAAAATGTTATTATATATATATATATATATATAATAAGTTGTACATCCATTTATGATGTTTAAAGTTATAATAATCATACAACCAGTATATTAGAAGATAACTAACAAATCAGATAAATGTATAGAACATTATATTTTAAAAGAAACAAAATATGCTAAATTGATCGAAACCCACAAAAACGAATACCGACACCGATTTCGATGATATCGATACCAGCACCAAAGTTTTGATGGATATCATAACGGTTCATTTCGTTACGGTACGATAGCGAAAATTAATATAGTTTATTACACAAAGACGTATCGTTTTTTTATAATGTGTACCTCTCCCTGTTTTCATCTATGTAGTCTTTGGGAGTTTGATATCTCACGATCCAGCCCAGTCAACAGTCCAACAATCCGACCCAGTTCAACAATAAAGGCCCCTTCTAACTTTTCAACAGTGCCTCCCTTTATTCAAGTACTAAAAGTAAATTGCTCAGATATGAGCGTATCTATTAGTAAGTTGCATTACGGATATGCTAATTTACAAACATCTTAGTTATTGTGAGTTACAAAAGATTTAAGCTTGTAGTATATTCCATTTTTTTTGGTATGGAGAAGACAAGGATGGTCGTCTAAATGTCTGCATGAGAGATGCTAAGTCAAAATATATGTCACATATTAAATATCATCAATACGTTTCAGGAATGTTCAGACAGCAAAATCACTAGGATGCGTATTACTTAGCGGCTATGATGGTGTGTGGAGAGGACCTCCGTACAGGGCCTGTGATTTTGATGGGCACATGATTTGTAAAAAAAATATGATAATTATGTTAATTTTTTTAAATAGTAATCACATAACAATTCCAATATAAGCCTATTTACAAATCATTTTTTATGGTTTAGAATTTAGCTCACTTGACATTAGGTTTATTGAGTCCAGTACTAATTTGATTTAAAAAAATAATAAAATATTACGGATATGAATTCTCAGAGATCCTCTGGTAGGGCTGTTCAAAAATCTCATGACTCGGAGCTCGCTCAGATTTAGCTCGGAAAAAGCTCGCCTGATATGGCTCGGCTTGAAACTAAGCCGAGCAAGCTCGGCTCGGTAAGAAAGTGAGCCTAGCTCGGCTCGGCTCATAATGAGCCAAATTGGCTCGGTTTAGCTCACTTTTTAACTCGGCTCAACTTAGCTTGGATTATTTTACTTTTATTTTATTTTTATATACTTTATAATATATTATAAAAAACTGATTACTATTTACATGTATTTATGAATGTAATTGTATATCTATGGTATATTTGAAGGTGGATTACCATGCTAATAAACTTATATTGTATTTCGTTGAAATTGAAACTTATTTTGTGTTGTTGAACTTGATTTTTTCTTGTAATGTATAAGGTTGAACTCATTTTTGGATATGCTCATTTAAACAATCGAGTAATATATGACACTATTGAACTTTGAGACCTATGTATTAATTTTTCTTTTTGAATTCGAGCCAAACTAAGCCGAGCCGAGTCAGCTCGCTTTAAAACCAAGTCGAGCCCGAGCTTAGATTTGCAGCTCTGTTTATAATCGAGCCGAGCCCGAGCTCGCCTTAGTTCGGCTCGGCTAGGCTCAGCTCATGAACAGATGCGTGACCACTTCTCAATCTCCCCCCCCCCCCCCCCGAGCAACTAAAAACATATATGGGCTCATCATGGGCAAATAGGGCAATATTTGGGTACCAGATGTAACATTTGTCGTAAAACGGGTTCTAAAACCCGCTCCATTTTGTAATTCCAATAAACGTATGATGTTTGTTACGCATTTATGTTAAAAGTTCAAAATTTGTTATATTGTTATTAGTATTTAATAATAAAGTAAAATAATAAATGTTAATAAATAAAATATAAATAATAAAAATAAAATAACAAAAAAGTGAAGACTGCGGGTATCGAACCCGGGTCTCCACCCAACCAACACACACAACTCACCACTACACTACACATACATATCTGTTATAATCCTAAATCAATTAAGTTATATACTAAAACAACGTTTGAACTCGAAATTCAAATCATAGAGCTGTAACAGCCGGGGATTTATTTCAACATTCAAAGTCTCGGTCTCCATTTCAATTAACAATTGAAACCGTTTTAATCATAAGATTAAATCCAATTCGCGAATCAATACACACGAAACAGTTACGTAATCACCGGACATTAAAATTTGATTAAAACAGAAACATCTAAATCATATAACATCGCCCTCTCTATAAATAGTGATCCCAAACTACTGTTGAACTCGCTCACACACTCGCTCATACTCACAATGTAACACTCGTAAAAAAATGAATGAATCCTAAAACCCGACCTGTTTTTGTAACTCGATCCGTTTTCATATTCCACGTAATTTTGTTTAATGTTTAAGCAATAAAATATCTTAGATTCTATGTTTTGATCATACATGTTATCATATCTGGTGATTTATAGTCTTATACATGTTTTAGACAACCTTGTAAATTCATTTCCATGTATTTTGAAGCAACCCTCTATATCTCAAGGTTTAAAACTAAGGTTTTCCTTAAGTTAATCAAAAACTTTGGAGACCTCGTGAACATACCTAACACATCACATCCAACCTTCTTATCATTCAAACTTCATTATATACATGCCTTAAGATAGAACATTGTGTTTTGGAGGGTTTAGATGTAAATGATCGCAAGTAAAAAGCTCTACATGTTGTATTCTTAGTTTTGTCATAAGATGACTTTCGGGTGACTTTCTTGCTAACTTTTCTCCATCCTTGAGCTATCATTCTGGTCCATTCAAAGCTCCAAGATATACTTGGTATACTAAGGATCAAGTAGGTTCAAATGGTGCATAAAACTAAGCTCCAGCGTAACGGGAATCACAAACACAAGTTTTAGAACATAACCCTCGACCCGCATCAAGACCCAAGGTTTAAGCCCAATTCTCGACACCATGGATGTTGGATTACTCTCTTCTATATGATAGTACTCTGAAAATAATGAACGTAGGCGAAAACCGTGCGTGAAATGGAGTTATAACGAAGCGGGAATCGCGAAAACAAGTTTGGTGTTTGTTGCTGATTTGAAAGACGCGAAAATCTTGTTTTAAAGTTATCCCACATCGCTCCAATCACCATTTTGTGCTCTATTTCACACCTATAAATACCCTTGTCTGGTTCTTTATAGCTTGCAACTCCTAGTTTGAGTATAAACAAGTGGAATAACCAAATTTGATGGCTCCACAAGCACAATACCCCTTTGGGTGTGGTGTGTAGTAATTTTTATTTCCGCTTTCGACGAGGAGGTGCTGCCCTTCAAGCTCTTCTCATTTTGTAAAGTTCTTCTTCGAGGTAATCTTCCTTTCTTTGTTTTTTTATTTTTTTAATATTCATTTATTTATTGCTTTCTTATTTTAATTTGTTTAGTTTAGGTTCTTAGTTAAGGAGCATTAGGCTCGTTAAGGTAGCCTAGTTTAGGCTCGCCTTTAGGCTTTTCATAGCCTTGTAGAGGCTAGTTAGGCTCAACGAGCCTAACATATTATGTTCGTTCATTTAGCTATGCCTAGCATAACGTTTATTTTTTTTTTGCCTTCGTTTGTCTAGCTTAAATCACGCTTATCAATTAGATTTTTGTCCTTATTCTCGTGCGGTTTTTCACTAAGGATTAAAAACGCAAACACTGTGAGTGAATCCTTACAAATTCCCTTTTTTTATTCACGTTTTGGGGTGTATCATGTGTCGCATATTCTTATCGTATTTTACAAGCTCAACTTCGTGCAATTACCATTATGTGAAGTATCTATGTTATGTTTTGTTTGGTTGTTTATCATTTTGGTGAAATCATTCATTTAAGGCCCATCAGTTCCTCGTGTGATACGAGTCGAGCATCAGGTACCTCATTAGATCGGCTCCGTTTGATTGAGCCTTGATTTCAAGTTCATCATTCATCATGTTCATATGTTTATTGTTGATATTATGTGATCTAATGTGTATATTTGTTTGTTGTGGTTATGTGTGGTTACATTTTATCATTTCAGTACAATCATTCATTTAAGGCCCATCAGTTACTTGTGGGATACGAGTCGAGCATCAGGTGCCTCATTAGATCGGCTCCGTTTGATTGAGCCTTGATCTCAAGTTCATCATTCATCATGTTCATATGTTTATTGTTGATATTATGTGATCTAATGTGTATATTTGTTTGTTGTGGTTATGTGTGGTTACATTTTATCATTTCAGTGCAATCATTCATTTAAGGCCCATCAGTTCCTCGTGGGATACGAGTTGAGCATCAGGTGCCTCATGAGATTGGCTCCATTTGATTGAGCATTGATCTCAAGTTCATCATTCATCATGTTCATATGTTCATTGTTGGTGTTATGTGGTTTGTGATTTAATTATATATACATATGCTCATATATGGTCCATGCACATTTTTATTGAAATAACCAATTTAACAAACTGTTTAAATGTTTAACTTAATTCACTCGCCAACCTTTGTTGACCCAAAACCATTTTTACACATGATACATGTGAACAGGTACGAAGAGAAGATTGGACATAGGATGGGCCTTAGTTAACAAGAAACGAATTAGTGCAATATACTTGTTATAAACATCGTCTTGTGTTTGTAATTGTTTATGTGAATTATTTGTATTGTGAGACACTTGATATGAATTAGTGAATATTTAAAACAAGTAATAGCAAGTCATAAGCTCTCGAGTTAACCCAATCATGCCCCGATCACCTATTCCGCTGCGGGTCGGGATGTGACAGATTGGTATCAGAGCCATTGAGTTTAGGGATTAGGATAGGTTATTAGACCCTTAGAACCTATACTTTAGTCAACTAGGACCTATGTGCTTATGTGATTTCATGTTTTGTTTGACTTATGATTTGCTATTGCCAAGACATTTAAATTCCTTTCATTTCACACAGAAACGCATGCAAGCACTCTCTTTGTTACTTGATTATGTGATGCGTGCAATGTGTTATAATTATGTCATGAAGTCTACATATATGTTACATATATACATATCACTCCACCTGAAATGTACCATACGAAACTTATGAAACCCTTATTTATAAGTTCTCGATTTCCTTTAAATTTTCGAAACATTTCTCTTCATTTTCCAAATACTTATTTTTATGTTATTCAAACTTTTGTGATGTTTTTCGTTTTCAAAATTAATCATGGTGAGTTCATATGATGGGCATGTTGTAACTGGAAGGGTTCGAGTACCGGTAGTCGGGATGTCCTGTCTAGGATTGGCATTCGTATAAATCCGAATTAACGAACCAGTTTGTCTACCTGGGGACTACTGATGAGAGTACGAAGGACCTAATAGGCCAAGGCATGCCACACCAAACGTCATGCGAACCAACCCCACTTTGAGATGTCACCGTATCCACACCTGGATGCATTCCTACTTTCATACGTTACATTCACATTTCTCGATTTTCTCCGGGTTTTAGTGTACTTTACCAGGCTAACACATGCGAACCATACAAAATCCCCGTAATCATGGGGGCCCACATGATTACGAAGGTGAAGTATGGCGGCATGCAAGGCCCAATTACAAGCAAAGCCCAAGAACACTTTAAAAGCGTTGTGTTATCATAAGTTATTGTTTTCAATTACACCCCAAAGTTTTCATTTTATCATATGTTTATATTTTTTTTCGCATCTCTGCTAGCAAATCCATCAACAGAATCTCACAATCTCGTTTGCGTGAATTCATGTAGATGTCCTTTAGGCACCTTTTTGGAGGAAAAAGAATCGGAAACTCCAGTAGACGCATGGCTGCCCAAATTGCCAAGCAAATGGCCGCCGTGATTCCTAACATTGTGATCCAAGTTCAACAAGGCCTCACTAATAACCAAGTCCATCAAGTCGAACCAAACGCTGTAAATGCTCCCGCAACTACATCCAAGTGCTCCTATAAGCACTTCAAGTCTTGTGACCCCCCCCCCCCAAAATATGAGGGAACAGAAGGGGTCACTACACTCCTGTGATGGTTCGTGGAAATGGAAAGTACATTCCTAAATTATGACTGCCCTAAGGATCGCAAGGTTCGTTATGCTACCGGTCGTCTCATTGGGGTAACTTTAACCTGGTGGAACGCTGAAAAGGGTCGAAGAGGGGCTGAAGCTGTTGTGGCCCTAACTTGGGAACAACTCAAGGAACTAATGACTAAACAGTTCTATCCTAGGAGTGAGATCAAGAAGTTGGAGGACGAATTCTACCGCTTAAAGCAATATGGCCTATAACAAGCGTTTCCTCGAGCTGAACCAGATGGTCCCAAATATGTTCACTCCTCCCTACCATCTCATTGAACATTACTAGGGGACTTCCTTCTGGTATCCAGGATTCCGTGATGAGCACTGTACCCACAACATTGGAAGCTGCAATAGAATAGCCACCGAACTCACCGAAAACCATATCCGAAATAGAGACTTTAAAAAGAAGGGCACAACTGACAAGGTTTCAGTGGAAGAGCCAAAGACAACCAATATCGAAACATTCTCCCATTCCGATACCAAACGAAAGCGTGACAGTAAAACTACGCTATTGCCTCGACTAACCCAACTTCACAAGCCGTAGCACTCCAAGCCATCCCAATCACCCAAATGGCACCTAACCCAGCTTACCCAAACAAGAACCTACACTGGTCCCCACCCTCAATGCAACACCTGCCACTATCACCACCAACTCACCGTACCCTGTCGTCTATGTGCCAATTGTGGGTGTTATGGCCATTTGAGTAACACGTGTCGCACTCCTCAAAACCAATTTTCACCTCTTGCTCAAAAAATGATCCATCCCTACCAACCACCACATTACCCCATGGTGCCATATGTTCGAGCTTGCTTTAATTGTGGTGATCCTACTCATTTTAGAAACACGTGCCCTAAGTTGGTTAACATCATCAACGCTCAAGCCCAAGCAAATCCAGTTAACCAAGCGAACCAAGTTAACCAAGCGAACCAGTCAAACCCAACACCCCCACCAGCAAGAATGAGAGCCTACAACGTCAACGCAAACCCAATTGAGGTCAACGACGGCGCGAACGAACAATCTAACTAGTCTTTCTCCCATCATGAAGACTCAAGACTCTGCTCCAGTTGTTTATTTTATTTTTATTCCCAATCCAAGCTTTAATAAATTCCATTTCTTGTCTTGACTATTCAAATTACCATTGTTTTCAATTTGGGTAATAATGTTTCAAGATTTTATTATTTCATATTAATGCCATTAATGCAATTTATATCACGCTATGCCAATTTGTTTCATTACATGTCTCTATACATCGATTAAATTTCATGTTATTCGTGTCATCATACATCACGACGAACCCCGTCTCATCATTTAGGGAAGTTGGGTCGTGTCTCACTTTTTGATAGACTGACCACTTCCTCATAACACATAAGAGAGGTACCGCCATCATTTAGTCTTGCTCTCTTCGGATTCGAGATTCAAGCATGGGTTGTTGTGTTTGTTTATGTTTGGTAAATTTTAGGATGAGTCACATAGAACTAATCGTGACTTAATAACAAGGCCAATGAAAATTTGACAAGGACATGGTGGATGCGCCGCAGGTACTTCCTATATATAAGTGTTCTTGTCTGGTGATCAAAAGCATTCTTAGACGGTTATGGGAAGTTTTGTGTAAGTAGTGTCAATCTCAATTTGGATAACGATGTGGTTGATGATTTCGTTTTGTGATGTAACTTTATCATTATGACGCTTCGATTTTCTCAAAACCCCTTATCATGAGACAATATCCAGTTAGCCATCTCCGTGTTACAACACTTTTCTTTTTTACACCTCATATATCAAAAAGCGATTCATGTAGCAGGATATTCAACCCTTACTAGGAACGTTACCGCCTCAATCAAACTCCAAACTTCACACTCACCTTGTTATGTATATCCTTAGCATCATCGAGATTTTTATTACCTAGCATACTCGAGATCCAATCTATAAGAAACCCTATTAACTAATCCTCAAGAATGGTTCCCTCCTAATTTTGGAACGAAATTCCTAAAAGTAGGGAGACTTTAACATCCGCCAAAAACGGGTATCCAGAAGTCCGACCCACTTTGAAATCCGGATCCTAACCTTTAAACTTCGGAAATTTTCGCGAAATAAATAGCCGTTGAAAGATTTTACTCTTTAAATTAAATTCATTTATCTACTTATTTATTTATTAATTTAATTTAATTAATATCACAATTAAAATCATTAATAAAATCTAGTTAGTTTTGTTAGGTTTTAAAGTGAGTTTTAAGGTAATATGAGTTAGTAGCCAAGTTAGTTCGGATAGTAGAGTTAAGGGGTCTGATTTCTAACATTTCAAAACTTTAAATTTAAAAAAGAAATATAAAATAGTGGACCAGGGATTCGAACCCGGGTGTCATCAACAAACAAAACACTTGAGCCACTCCACCACATCAAACCTTTGTTAAAATTTCCATTTCCAAAATCCTTAAAAACTGCAATCCCTTTTGAATTACCATTACCCCCCAAATGTTAAAGAGCTAAATGGTTACCTCCTAATTTCGGGACGAAATTTCCTAAAGTAGGGGAGACTGTAACACTCGTAAAAAATGAATGAATCCTAAAACCAGACCTGTTTTTGTAACTCGATCCGTTTTCATATTCCACGTAATTTTGTTTAATGTTTAAGCAATAAAATGTCTTGGATTCTATGTTTTGATCATACATGTTATCATATCTGGTGATTTATAGTCTTATACATGTTTTAGACAACCTTGTAAATTCATTTCCATGTATTTTGAAGCAACCCTCTATATCTCAAGGTCTAAAACTAAGGTTTTCCTTAAGTTAACAAAAACTTTAGAGACCTCGTGAACATACCTAACACATCACATCCAACCTTCTTATCATTCAAACTTCATTATATACATGCCTTAAGATAGGACATTGTGTTTTGGAGAGTTTAGATGTAAATGATCGCAAGTAAAAAGCTCCACATGTTGTATTCTTTGTTTTGTCATAAGATGACTTTCGGGTTACTTTCTTGCTAACTTTTCTCCATCCTTGAGCTATCATTCTGGTCCATTCAAAGCTCCAAGATATACTTGGTATACTAAGGATCAAATAGGTTCAAATGGTGTATAAAACTAAGCTCCAGCGTAACGGGAATCACAAACACAAGTTTTAGAACATAACCCTCGACCCGCATCAAGACCCAAGGTTTAAGCCCAATTCTCGACACCATGGATGTTGGATTACTCTCTTCCATATGATAGTACTCTGAAAATAATGAACGTAGGCGAAAACCGTGCGTGAAACAGAGTTATAACGAAGCAGGAATCGCGAAAACAAGTTTGGTGTTTGTTGCTGATTTGAAAGATGCGAAAATCTTGTTTTAAAGTTATCCCACATAGCTCCAATCACCATTTTCTGCTCTATTTCACACCTATAAATACCCTTGCTTGGTTCTTTATAGGTTGTAACTCCTAGTATGAGTATAAACAAGTGGAATAACCAAATTTGGTGGCTCCACAAGCACAATACCCCTTTGGGTGTGGTGTGTAGTAGTTTTTATTTCCGCTTTCGACGAGGAGGTGCTGCCCTTCAAGCGCTTCTCATTTTGTAAAGTTCTTCTTCGAGGTAATCTTTCTTTCTTTGTTTTTTTTTATTTTTTTAATATTCATTTATTTATTGATTTCTTATTTTAATTTGTTTAGTTTAGGTTCTTAGTTAAGGAGCATTAGGCTCGTTAAGGTAGCCTAGTTTAGGCTCGCCTTTAGGCTTTTCATAGCCTTGTAGTGGCTCGTTAGGCTCAACGAGCTAACATATCATGTTCGTTCATTTAGCTATGCCTAGCATAACGTTTATTTTTTTTTGCATTCGTTTGTCTAGCTTAAATCACGCTTATCAATTAGATTTTCTCCTTATTCTCGTGCGGTTTTTCACTAAGGATTAAAAACTCAAACACTGTGAGTGAATCCTTACAAATTCCCTTTTTTTATTCACGTTTTAGGGTGTATCATGTGTCGCATATTCTTATCGTATTTTACAAGCTCAACTTCGTGCAATTACCATTATGTGAAGTATCTATGTTATGTTTTGTTTGGTTGTTTATCATTTTGGTGAAATCACTCATTTAAGGCCTATCAGTTCCTCGTGGGATACGAGTCGAGCATCAGGTGCCTCATTAGTTCAGTTCCGTTTGATTGAGCCTTGATCTCAAGTTCATCATTCATCATGTTCATATGTTTATTGTTGATATTATGTGATCTAATGTGTATATTTGTTTGTTGTGGTTATGTGTGGTTACATTTTATCATTTCAGTCCAGTCATTCATTTAAGGCCCATCAGTTACTCGTGGGATACGAGTCGAGCATCAGGTGCCTCATTAGATCGGCTCTGTTTGATTGAGCCTTGATCTCAAGTTCATCATTCATCATGTTCATATGTTTATTGTTGATATTATGTGATCTAATGTGTATATTTGTTTGTTGTGGTTATGTGTGGTTACATTTTATCATCTCAGTGCAATCATTCATTTAAGGCCCATCAGTTCCTTGTGGGATACGAGTTGAGCATCAGGTGCCTCATTAGATTGGCTCCATTTGATTGAGCATTGATCTCAAGTTCATCATTGATCATCTTCATATGTTCATTGTTGATGTTATGTGGTTTGTGATTTAATTCTATATACATATGCTCATATATGGTCCATGCACATTTTTATTGAAATAACCAATTTAACAAACTGTTTAAATGTTTAACTTAGATTCACTCGCCAACCTTTGTTGACCCAAAACCATTTTTACACATGATACATGTGAACAGGTACGAAGAGAAGATTGGACATAGGATGGGCCTTAGTTAACAAGAAACGAATTAGTGCAATATACTTGTTATAAACATCGTCTTGTGTTTGTAATTGTTTATGTGAATTATTTGTATTGTGAGACACTTGATATGAATTAGTGAATATTTAAAACAAGTAATAGCAAGTCATAAGCTCTCGAGTTAACCCAATCATGCCCCGATCACCTATTCTGCTGCGGGTCGGGGTGTGACACACAAAGCGCTTTGCACCCTCTGTCTTCAAAATTTTACATCGCCGGAATTAATTTCAGTCGCCGGAACAACACCCGAGAATTCAAGTTCACACCTGTTTGGTATAAACACCTTGAATCCTTCTCTTTTTATTCATTTTATTACTAGTAGTAGTGTGATCAAGAAATCTAGCAAGTTTATCGGTTTAACAATCGGGTTATGGTTCTGGGATTTCATAAGGAAGAAGATGAAGTCGGATGTGTGTATAAATAGAATTAAAACCGTTGTTTATACTGGGTTAGACACACAGTTTAGTGGTGGACTGTGTGCATTACAAACAAACAGACCCTGGTTCGAGTCTCACACATGGTTTCGATTTCCTACAATATACCAACCCTTTTTAATACTTATATATATATATATATATTAACATTCAGTAAGTGTATAAATCTAATAAAAATCGTATAATCTCCGTGTTAGACACACAGCCCAGTTGGTCGGGCTGTGTGTAACACGAAGCGTGGGCGCGGGTTTGGGACCAGTTTGTTACACTGACTTTGCAAATTTCAAAACATTTTTAAGTAATTAAAAATAAGTTCATCTCTGTAAGTATATATAATTAATTAAATTCCAGAATATTTCGGGTTAGACACGTAGCTCAGTTGGTAGAGATGCGTGCACGTAAACGAGAGGTCACGAGTTCGATCCTCACACGCTGCCAAACCACCAGATCCGACCGTTTCGACCCCTAAAAGGGGTATATTTTTTAATTAACCTTTTTCTTTATTTTTTCTCCAAAATCCATAAAAGTATATAATAAAATAAGTCCTTTTTAAGTATAAAAATTAGTAATAAATAGTATAAAGTTATCTAAAAAGTCTAATAAAATTTATTAAATAGAAATACTAATTTTAACTAAAAGAAATACATTTACCGAATTATTACGTGAATAACTAGGTTAGTTTTCTCGTCAGTTGGAATCTATAATCGTGCGCGCTCGTTATCAAATCAAGAACGCATCCACGGTGAGTAAATTCCTACAAACTTCCCCTTATTATTCATGTTTTGGGGTGTATCATGTGTCGTTTATTTCTACCTTTTATTCAAACACTTGTGCTACTACCATTATATGAACTAACGTGCTATGTGATATTTGGTTTATTGTTATTTGTGGTTATACTTTCTCATTCAGTCAAGCTTTCACATTAGGCCCATCAGTTCCCTGTTTCATACGGGTAGAGCATCAGTTGCCTAATTAGATCGGCTCCGTTTGATTGAGCCTTGATCTCACAGCTCATCATTTATTGTGCTCACGTGTACATTGCTAGATGATTATGTGGTTTGTGGATAGTTTATATATACGTTACTCATATTTGGTTTACGCACATTTTTATTAAATTAATCAACATATTATTTCTTTCAAATGTTTAAACGGGATTCACTCGCCAACCTTTGTTGACCCAAAAACCATTTTTACACACGATACAGGTGAACAGGTATGAAGAGAAGATTGGACATAGGATGAGCCTTAGTTAACGAGAAACGGATTAGTGCAATATACTTATTTGTATTGTGAGACACTTGATATGAATTAATGAATATTTAAAACAAGTAATAGCAAGTCATAAGCTCTCGAGTTAACCCAATCATGCCCCGATCACCTATTTTGTTACGGGTCGGGGTGTGACAGATTGGTATCAGAGCTATTGACTTTAGGGATATAGGATAGATTATTAGACCCTTAGAACCTATACTTTAGTCAACTAGGACCTATGTGCTTATGTGATTTCATGTTTTGTTTGAATTATGATTTGCTATTGCTCTCACATTTAAATTCCTTTCATTTCACACACAAACGCATACAAACACTCTATTTGTTACTTGATTATGTGATACGTGCAATGTGTTATAACTATGTCATGAAGTCTACATATATGTTACATATATACATATCACTCCACCTGAAATGTACCATACGAAACTTATGAAACTCTAATTTATAAGTTCTCGATTTCCTTTAAATTTTCGAAAAATTTCTCTCCATTTTCCAAATACTTATTTTTATGTTATTCAAACTTTTCTATTTTTTTCGGTTTCAAATCTCATCAAGGTGAGTTCATGTGACGGGCATGTAGTAACTGGAAGGGTTCGAGTAACGGTAGTCGGGATGTCCTGTCTAGGATTGGCATTTGTATAAATCCGAATTAATGGACCAGTTTGCCTACCTGGGGACATCTGATGAGAGTACGAAGGACCTATTAGGCCAAAGCATGCCACACCAAACGTCATGTGAACTAACCCCACTTTGAGGTGTCATCGTGTCCACACCTGGATGCACTCCGACTTTCATACGTTACCTTCATATTTCTTGATATTCTCCGGGTTTTAGTGTACGTTAACAGGCTAAACATGCGAACTATATGAAAGCCCAGTAATCATGGGGGCCCACATGATTATGAAGGTGAAGTATGACGGCATGCAAGGCCCAATTACAAGCATAGCCCAAGAACACTTTAAAAGTGTTGTGTTATCATAAGTTATTGTTTTCAAATACACCCCAAAAGTTTTCATTTTATCATATGTTTATATATATATATTTCTTTCGCATCCCTGCTAGCAAATCCATCAACGGAATCTCACAATCTCGTTTGCGTAAATTCCTGTAGATGTCCTTTAGACACCTTCGCGGAGGAAAAAGAACCAGAAACTCCGGTAAATGCATGGCTGCCTAAATCGCCAAGCAAATGGCTGCCATGATTCCTAACATTGTGATCCAAGTTCAACAAGCCTTCGCTAATAACCAAGTCAAACCAAACGCTGTAAATGCTCCCGCAACTACATCCAAGTGCTCCTATAAGCACTTCAAGTCTTGCGATCCCCCAAAATATGAGGGAACAGAAGGGATCACTACACTTCTTTGATGGTTCGAGGAAAGGGAAAGCACCTTCCTAAATTGTGATTGCCCTAATGATCGTAAGGTTCATTATGCTACCGGCCACCTCGTTGGAACAGCTCTAACCTGGTGGAATGATGAAAAGGGTCGAAGAGGGGCTGAGGCTGTTGTGGCCCTAGCCTGGGAACAACTTAAGGAACTAATGACTAAACGGTTCTATCCTAGAAGTGAGATCAAGAAGTTGGAGGATGAATTCTACCTCTTAAAGCAAAATGATGGAGACCACATGGCCTATAACAAACGTTTCCTTGAGCTGAACCAGATGGTCCCAAATATGTTCACTCCTCCTCACCGTCCCATTGAATATTACATTAGGGGTCTTCCTTCTTGTATCCAGGATTCCATGATGAGCACTGTACCCGCAACATTGGAAACTGCAATGGTATTAGCCACCGGACTCACCGAAAACCATATTCGAAATGGAGACTTTAAAAAGAAGGGCACAACTGACAAGGCTTCGGTGGAAGAGCCAAAAGCAATCAAGGCCGAATCATCTTCCCGTTCCGATACCAATGAAAGCATGACGGTACAAACTACGCTATTGCCTCGACTAACCCAACTTCACAAGCTGTACCCCTCCAAGCCATCCCAATCACCCAAGTGGCACCCAATCCAGCTTACCCAAACAAGAAACCCTACACTGGTCCCTACCCTCAATGCAACACCTGCCATTATCACCACCAACCCATCGTACCTTGCCGACTGTATGCCAATTGTGGGCATTATGGTCATCTGAGTAACGCATGTCGTACTTCTCAAAACCAAGCTCCACTTTCTGCCCAAAACATGATCCAACCCTATTAACAACCTCATTATCCCATGGTTCCATATGTTCGAGCTTGCTTTAATTGTGGTGATCCTACTCATTTCGGAAACACGTGCCCTAGGCTGGTTAACATCATCAACGCTCAAGCCCAAGCAAATCCAGTTAACCAAGCAAACTAGGCGAACCCACCACCCCCACCAGCAAGAGGGAGAGTCTACAACATCAACGCAAACCCAGTTGAGGTCAACGACAGTGCGAACGAACAGCCTAACTAGCCTTTCTCCCATCATGAAGACTCAAGACTCAGCTCCAGTTGTTTATTTTATTTTATTTCCAATCCAAGCTTTAATAAATTTCATTTCTTGTCCTGACTATTCAAGTTACCATTGTTTTCAGTTTGGGTAATAATGTTTCAAGATTCATTATTTCATATTAAAGCAATTTATATCACGCTATGCCAATTTATTTCATTACATATCTCTATACAACGATTAAATTTCATGTCGTCATACATCACGACGAACCCCGTCTCATCATTTAGGGAAGTTGGGTCGTGTCTCACTTTCATAGACTGACCACTTCCTCATAACACACGAGAGAGGTACCGCCGTCATTTAGTCTTGCTTTCTTCGGATTCGAGACGCAAGCATGGATTGTTGTGTTTGTTTATGTTTGGTAGATTTTAGGAAGAGTTACATAGAACTATTCGTGACTTAACAACAAGGCCAATGAAAAATTGACAAGGATATGGTGGATACGCAGCAGGTACTTCCTTGTGTTCTTGTCAGGTGATCAAAAGCATTGTTAGACGGTTATGGGAAGTTCTGTGTAAGTAGTGTTAATCTCAATTTGGAGAACGATGTGGTTGATGATTTCGTTTTGTGATGTAACTTTATGATTATGACGCTCCGATTTTCTCAAACCCCTTATCATGAGACAATATCCAGTTAGCCATCTCCGTGTTACAATGCTTTTCACTTCTACACCTCAGGCATCAAAAAACGATTCATGTAGCAGGGTATTCAACCCTTACTAACGTTACCACCTCAATCAAAATCCAAACTTCACACTCACCTAGTTATGTATATCCTTAGCATCATCGAGATTTTTATTACCTAGCATACTCGAGATCCAATCTATAAGAAACCCTATTAACTAACCCTCAAGAATGGTTCCCTCCAAATTTTGGAACGAAATTCCTAAAAGTAGGGGAGACTGTAACATCTGCCAAAAACATGTATCCAGAAGTCCGACCACTTTGAAATCCGGATCCTAACCTTTAACTTCAGAAATTTTCGCGAAATAAATAATTGTTGAAAGATTTTACTCTTAAATTTAAATTCATTTATCGATTTGTTTATTTATTAATTTAATTTAATTAATATCACAATTAAAATCATTAATAAAATCTAGTTAGTTTTGTTAGGTTTTAAAGTGAGTTTTAAGGTAATATAAGTTAGTAGCCAAGTTAGTTCGGATAGTAGAGTTAAGGGGTCTGATTTGTAACATTTCAAAACTTTAAATTTAAAAAAAAATATAAAATAGTGGACGAGGGATTCAAACTCGGGTCTCGCCAACAAACGAAACACTAGAGCCACTCCACCACATCAAACCTTTGTTAAAATTTCCATTTCCAAAATCCTTAAACACTGCAATCCCTTTTGAATTACCTTACCACCCAAATGTTAAATAGCTAAACGGTTACCTCCTAATTTCGGGACAAGATTTCCAAAAGTGGGGGAGACTGTAACATTCGTAAAAAAAATGAATCCTAAAACACGACCCGTTTTTGTAACTCGATCCGTTTTCATATTCCATGTAATTTTGTTTAATGTTTAAGCAATAAAATGTCTTGTATTCTATACTTTGATCATACATGTTATAATATCTGGTAATTTATAGTCTTATACATGTTTTAGACAACCTTGTAAATTCATTTCCATGTATTTTGAAGCAACCCTCCATATCTCTAAGATCTAAAACTAAGGTTTTCCTTAAGTTAATCAAAAACTTTGGAGACTTCGTGAACATACCTAGCATATCATATCCTAACCTTCTTATCATCCAAACTTCATTATATACATGCTTTAAGATAAGACATTGTGTTTTGGAAGGTTTATATGTAAATGATAGCAAGTAAGAAGCTCTACATGTCGTATTCTTAGTTTTGTCATAAGATGACTTTCGGGTGACTTTCTTGCCAACTTTTCTCCATCCTTGAGCTATCATTCTGGTCTATTCAAAGCTCCAAGATATACTTGATATACTGCGGATCAAGTAGGTTCAAATGGTGCATAAAACTGAGCTCCAGCGTAACGGGAAACACAAACACAAGTTGTAGAACATAACCCTCGACCCGCATCAAGACCCAAGGTTTAAGCCCAATTCTCCACCTTGGATGTAGGATTACTCTCTTCCATATGATAGTACTCTGAAAATAATGAACGTAGGCGAAAACCGTGTGCGAAACGGAGTTATAACAAAGCGGGAATCACGAAAACAAGTTTGGTGTTTGTTGCTGATTTGAAAGACGCGAAAATCTTGTTTTAAAGTCATCCCACATCGCCCCAATCACCATTTTGTGCTCCATTTCACACCTATAAATACCCTTCCTTGGTTCTTTATAGTTTGCCACTCCTAGTTTGAGTATAAACAAGTGGAATAACCAAATTTGGTGGCTCGACAAGCACAATACCCCTTTGGGTGTGGTGTGTAGTAGTTTTTATTTCCGCTTTCGACGAGGAGGTGCTGCTCTTCAAGCTCTTCTCATTTTATAAAGTTCTTCTTTGAGGTAATCTTCCTTTCTTTTTTTAATATTCATTTATTTATTGTTTTCTTAGTTTAATTAGTTTAGATTAGGTTCTTAGTTAAGGAGTATTAGACTCATTAAGGTAGCCTAGTTTAGGCTCACCTTTAGGCTTGGCGTAGCCTTGTAGAGGCTTGTTAGGCTCAACGAGTCTAACATATCATGTTGGTTCATTTCGCTATGCCTAGCATAACTTTTACCTTTTCTTGTTGCATTCGTTTGTCTAGCTTAAATCACGCTTGTCAATTAGACTTTCTCCTTATTCTCATGCGGTTTTTCACTAAAGATTAAAAACGCAAACACGGTGAGTGAATTCCTACAAACTTTCCCTTTTTATTCATGTTTGGGGTGTATCATGTGTCGTTTATTTATGCTTTTTATTCAAATACTTGTGCTACTACCATTATATGAACTAACGTGCTATGTGATATTTGATTTATTGTTATTTGTGGTTATACTTTCTCATTTCAGTCAAGCTTTCACATTAGGCCCATCAGTTCCTTGTTTCGTACGGGTAGAGCATCGCGTTGCCTAATTAGATCGGCTTCGTTTGATTGAGCCTTGATCTCACAGCTCATCATTTATCGTTCTCACGTGTACATTGCTAGATGATTATGTGGTTTGTGGATAGTTTACATATACGTTTGCTTATATTTGGTTTATGCACATTTTATTAAATTAATCAACATATTATTTCTTTCAAATATTTAAACGGGATTCATTAGCCAACCTTTGTTGACCCAAAAACCATTTTTACACATGATACAGGTGAGCAGGTACGAAGAGAAGATTGGACATAGGATGGGCATTAGTTAACAAGAAACGGATTATTGCAATATACTTGTTATAAACATCATCTTGTGTTTGTAATATTTTATGTGAATTATTTGTATTGTGAGACACTTGATATGAATTAATGAATATTTAAAAAAAGTAATAGCAAGTCATAAGCTCTCGAGTTAACCCAATCATGCCCCGATCACCTATTTTGCTGCAGGTCGGGGTGTGACAAAGAGATTCAGTGAGTGATTCAAGGAGAAAAGGTATGGATCTTTGTGAACCACCCAAGGAAAGAGACAAGTCGAATGAGGTGGCTATAGACAAAGGTCGAAGTAAGAGACCGCTTAACCTGTAGGAGACAATTGGAAGAACTTTTGTGATGTTAAAAGAATATGTGTGATTTATGGGTGTGGTCAATCCTATGTGATTCAGGTTAAAAAAATACTAAATCAGAGAAGTTGGTAGCTTGGTTGTTGTTGTTGTTGGTACCGTCGTTTACGGGTTCCCAAGATGATGAGAAACGAGAAAGAAGATGAAAACAATCTTGTTTGCAATCACCACAAACATCACACCCTTCTATACTTGAAAGAATTGAAAATATGAATCTGAATACACTTGAAAAATACTAACCGAATTGAAACTAAACTTAATATAACTTTGATATTTCAACTGTTATGAATACAAGGACTCGATACCCTAATTTATACCGGATGAAGTGATATGTATGAAGGGATACGTGTGCAAGGAATCTGTGTGTCGATTCTTGTATAACCATTGTGTCAGTTATTCCCTCGCACACACACACACACACATCGTTCCATATATTAAGCCTAATATAAACAAACATAACCCTAATGCACCTTAGACTTGGATCCATTGTTTGTTGGCCTTTGGCACGATTCGAAAAACATAAAACATAGAACATAAACAAGTCTGGCCCAATAAAAATAAACAAACAATAAATATAAATGATATGGCTGCTGTTCGAGTTCACTCGAACTCGGTGGTCTTGATTATCCGACTCCATTCTCCATCCTAACTAGAGCATCCGTAGTTCACTTTCCATACTACTCGCTTTTCTTTCCGATGACCTCCAACACGATCACCAAATCAGGTTCATCTTCAGTTTCCTCCTTCTTGACATTTTCTTTGACCTTGCTTGAACTTGTTTCATCCTCCTTGCTTGTATCTTTCGCACACTTCTTTTTCATCAAATCAAAATACCACTCTAACATGTCAATGTAGTATATATAAGCAATCTTCACGACTTGCGTGCCATCTGGTTCATAACCACGCTTCACGGCTATGTCTTCCCATGCATCGTCTTGTATAAGTTTCTTGATTCCTTCTTTGTCGTTTACTACCCGGTATAATAAGACAAGGCTCAAATCCCTAACATCTATTAATGTAGGCGGCATTGTAGCTTCCTTAAAGATCCCAAGGAAACAAGGTACGAACCGTAATAAGATCTCTTTGAAGTTTGCATTGTAGAACTTCTTGTGCCCAAGTAACTCTTCATGCAATAGAATCACGTCCACCACACCAAGGCAACTCTCTATAATCATGTCATTTCCAAAGATGTCTTCTTCATCTTGGGAAAAGATTATCGCCCTTTCACGTAAACTTTCTCAAGACTGGGATGGGTTATTGACGTGATGGAGTGTGAATATAAATTTTTAGATATATTTTAAGTACTTTTCACATGTTTATTCACGCTTTAAATTTATAAAACACGTGTTGGATCTATTGAAAGAACAGATGATTGGAAAGCCAAAGCAATCTATAACATCTGATCATTAATAACAATACTTAGAAGATCTACTGCCCTAAACTCTGCTCATACTTAAAGACTGTTCACAAGATCTGTTAAAGGGAAAGCTTTGCTGGAAGCAAAGGCCTGCTAGAGAGAAACTCTAGCTGTTGAAGCAAAGGTCTGATGAAGACCAACAGAGGATACCTCAGTAGTTGTTGTTCAACAGAGATTATTATGTAATTAATATAACAGTGTTTAGGTCTAGTAGAGGTTAGAGTTTGTTAGTTTGTTCAATGTCACTTTCATTTTAACGTCAGCCTAAGATGCTCAATGGTTTGAAATTTACTATAAACATTTTTTACGAATAAAGAGAGTGATCTTAGGCTGAGGGGAAGTTTGTAAATTGCATGCTATGTGATTATAATTACCAAAACATGTCTTGAAAACTATCTTTCTGTTGTTGTGATTTCAAAGTTTACCAAATTCAGCTGCACTGTTTCATTGTTGTTTATCATCTTACATTGATTTCATCTAAACAATCACATCAATATCAAACTCAGATCCTAATAATTGGTATCAAAGCTTGGTCATTCAAATTTGATTTAACAATCAATTTGATATAAATTGGTCAGCTCTCACTAGTAATTCGTTTGTTTATTTATATTAAAAACAGAGTAAAAGTTTATTTGCGTTCAAAGTTTTAAACAAAAACTTGTTTGTAAACAATCAGAATGTCTCAAAATCCACAAGATCCACATAACACTGGCACCATGTACAAACCTCTGATACTTGTCAGATCGGAGTATAACATCTGGCAACGTCGGATGGGTCACATACTGGCACAACAGAACAAGGGTTGCTGGAAATCGATTATCTTCTGTCCACATGTTCCGATGGTACCGAGTGCCGAAGACCCAAAAGTTCAAGTTCCAAAGAGTCATAAACATTAATCCGAGCAAGATTTACATAAAATTGAGATAGATGCAAAGGCATTTAGCATTGTGGCAATTGCTTTGCTTAATGATATCTATGCTGGCCTGTTGCATTGCAAAAGTTCAAAGGAGCTATGGGATGCTCTGAAAGAACAATTCGGTGGCACTAAAGAAGTTATTGAAAATAACATAGAAGTTTTGAACCAACACTACGAAACATTTTGTCATGTGAAAAGAGAATCATTAACTCAACAAGTTGAAAGGTTTAGTGGTCTAATTAGTGAGTTAAAACTAGTAGATGTTAATTTTGCAAATTCTATTTTGAATAGCCGATTTCTTAGATTGCTACCATATAAATGGGACACAATTGCCTTTGTAACTAGAAATTTTGTTGGGTATAAAGAGATTAATCTGACTCAGCTTCATTGTAGGCTTCTCACTTATGAGGAAGAGCTTAGCTAGAAACAAAAGCTACAAGAGTCAGGAAAAGTGGCTGATTACTATGCTTTTGGTAGTACATCACTTTTTGGTCAAGAAGAAACCTCTGTAGTAGCAAGGAACAAAGTTATGATCACTTTATTGACATAACATTTGATGGAAGTTTTAACTCTGATTTTTGCTCACCCAATTTTGCTTTTGTTGCAAATGGGGAAAACCAAGTTTCTTACAACTTATCATTTGAACTAAATTATCTTCAACATTTTGATCCAACTGATCGGAAGAAATGGACATATTACACCAACTAGCATTGCTGAGTGTTAGGACCAGCAAGTTTTATAAAAGAACTGGTAGAAAATTTTCAAGGTTGCATGGAGGGTTAAAAGTTGGGTTAGATAAGTCCATTAATTGAGTGCTACAAGTGTAACAGGCTAGCTCATTTTGATAGTGAGTGTAGGAGTTAACCAAATGGTACAATTATTAAACACCCAAGTCCTAGATCTCAAAACTCACAAAACACTGTCCATTATTCCCAATATACCCATGCTAGCGGAATTACCGACTCAAAAATTCTTTCTTAATTGACTATTTGACTTACTTGAAGGTTCATTTATAAAATGATGGACACTTTCTTGGAATGATTTTACAACCTTCATTCTTAATTATCTTGTTAAAAGTAATACATGGATTCAAATTATAAGACCGCTGTTCCCGTATAATCCTTGCTCTTTGACTCGATCTTCGATCCATTTAAAATTCCATAGTAAAGATAACTCCACGCAACCTGCAATCACCACATACATTTGCAGTATTAATATTCGGTGACTTCATTCATAGTATTAAACATTCATTGTTAAATAATCACTCATATTCTTTCTTTTCATGAAATTCCTTTTGATTATCTTTCCATATGTGGTCTTACATTCCCATGTCAAACTTCAAGGTCATCAATAGTAAACCTGCATTTTCATTCCATTCCTTGGATAACAATTAGAAATGAATTAATTCTCATCAACAAGCAATTTCCAACATAAATCCTCTAACATATTGAAGACTCACATCTTCGTATAAAAATATAACACTAAACTACATGCCCACAAGTTTTAAATCTCAAATATATAAATATATATATACATCAATCAAGATTTCACATTTTTGCCACCAGTTCCCGCCATAAGCTACGGTCCCCGCCGTAAGTTACGGCATCCAGACCGTAGCTTACGATCTATAACTTCTGTCTTATGGTCAAGATTCATTTGTTCTTATCAGCAGTTACCTACCGTAAGCTACGGTAGGCCAACGTAGCTTACGGTGGGCTGCTGCAGCTTTTTTCAAACTGCGTCGTTTTAGTTACGAATACTTCCGTAACTCATTCAATTTTTCATCCGTTTCCCATGAAACTTGTTCCTATATGTCCGTAAATTATTTACCTTCATATTTAACTTGAAATCCTTAACTCGGATTCTTAGTTCTTATGAATTACGCATTCACTTTTAATTTCGATTATTCAGACATATAAGCATCTTCACATACATAATTATGAAATGAGTTCAGAAATTTACTTACCTTAACACTTGCACTTACCACATAATTTTACCTGATTCTCCACAACCATGATATCAAAATTCTCTATTCTTACTAAGAAGTGAAACAGAAGTCACTTAGTTGATTGTTTTGACCCGTTCGACTATTTTAAGTTATTTCCAACTTAACTACTTATGAATTACGCATTCACTTTTAATTTCGATTATTCGAACATATAAGCATCCTCACATACATAATTACGAAATGAGTTCAGAAATTTACTTATCTTAACACTTGCACTTACCACATAATTTTACCTGATTCTCCACAACCATAATATCAAAATTCTCTATTCTTACTAAGAAGTGAAACATAAGTCACTTAGTTGATTCTTTTGACCCGTTCGACTATTTTAAGTTATTTCCAACTTAACTACTATTTACGACCTGATATAGCAATACATACTTTAATTCTGTTATTTCTTAACATTCTTATACGGTTCTCATACCAGAACATCCCAATCCTACACCCGACTCATACTTCTACATTTTGACCTGTTTACTTCCATTATAATTTTTCTGAACATAGTTGACATCCTATAACTTATCACAACAATACATACCTTGAATCTTAACCTTATCCGTGATTTCTTACACGACCTCCTACATTCAACATGACAATATTGGTTTACAAAAGAAGAAATGATTCCGAAAATCACTTACCTTAGCGTCCGAATTTGCATCCGTTCCCTTGCCTCCCTTTTGACCCGTTAGCCTTCCATGCTTCCATGCATCTTGACATGATCCCTATACTTTCATGTCAACGCAATCACATTCTTGTTAGCGCACATGTTCATTCGTATTAATATTCATATCTTTCCATTCATACATTACTTGACCTTTTATTAACCAAATAACAAATACATAAGGCATAGACTAAAAAAGTCACCTTATTCCACATTTACGCAACTCACTTATCATCAATCACGACACTCGTATTATATGACATATACAATTACATGATCTCTTAATTATGTACACATACACATACATGTATACTCCATTCCATCCACACTAGCATTTTTCATATCTTCACAACTAACATCTTAACCCATACTAAGCTAACTCAGCACCATTTCAACTTCATCCTTTCTAATGATCTTCAAACATAACATTATCACATTCTACAAGTTAGTTTACTACTAATCACATCATTAACATATCTCATCATATATGTCAAGCTATTTCATACAATTTCACATCCTAACTTCATTTAGACATTTCATCATACACTTGGTGTGCATACCACTTTCTAAGCATAATGTACAACCCATTCATGCTTTGATTCCCACTTCTTGCATTCATCTTATCAACACAACTATAATCATACCAATTTCTTACTATTCTTTAAACTAACTAACACATAAGATCACACGCCGTATAAACTCATCAAATTTGCAAATAGGATTAGATATGGATGACAAGCATCTTCATCATTCCAAATGGGTTTTACTTCCAAACATCGCATTAATAAAAAACGTGCATAACACATGTTCTGTATGACAATTTTAACATATAAACATGATTAATTTCATACCAATTTACGGATTTGATTATAACCCATTTCTAAAAAGATCATCAAATGAGAATCTACAACTTACAAAGTGTTTAATAGGCTTAGATGATCATAAATCAAGACTCATGCATGCACAAAATCACCAATTTCCTTTCTAATTTGATGAATTGTGCCATTGAAGATTCAAGAGAGCATGGTCTCTCTTTTTCTTCCTTTGAACTCGTTGCACACACACACACACTAGCAACTTCCTGTTCTTCTTATTTCTTACTTTCTTTTCTTTATATAAATACATCTTTCTAGATGTGCATTTCCAACCCTTATTGTTTTATTAGTTTACATGTTACCACTACCACATTCTCACACTTTTAAAATTAACTTTGCATTTAACTAGGTTAAGCATCCCTAGTTACCCAACAACACCAAACCATTTAAACATATACCCAATAGTCGAAATATGGATTTTGGGGCGTTATATACTGACATGCAAAACACTGCTCATTTTGCTTACCTTGTAACCACTATTCAAGTTCAGTATGTCCAAACCACTTTTCCTCAGATACAGAATGTTCAAGCCCCAAATCCTCAGGTTCAAGTGCAACATGCACCACAAGTTGCACAAACCTCGGCTCCAGCAGAGACCAGTCAACAGAGCTTCTTTACACAAGGTTTTGTTGATTGGAGTAGCTTACCTAAAGAACTGACTGATGAGAATTTTGCTCTAGTTGCTAATACTGAAATGAAACATGAAGATTTTTGTTTCATGGCACTAGACACAATACTTGACAGGGATGAGTCTGAGGAAGTAGTGTTAAATTCTAATGATGTTTGTGATAGTGTTGTGGCAAATGTTTCAGAAGAGAAGGTTGGTGAAGAAACTGTGATCTCAGTGTCAGACCCATGGGAAACAAGTGTTTGTGGAGGAGAATGTAACTGTGCCATGATGGCTTCTGCTAAGGTATCACCTTAGGTTCTTAAAGACCTATGTTCATATAAATGTATTATTGTTTATAACATAAAAGAGGTAAATGAAAACCTTAGAAACAAAATTTTGGATGATGAAATTCAGTATGAAAACCTTGCAAAAGAGTTAAAAACTAAACTGTTTGAAACAGGATCTGAAATCAGTAGCCTCAAACATGAGTCAAGCATAACCAAGAATCATCCAAACTATGAAAGAAAATATCAAAGTTGTGTAAAGGAGCTTGAATCTACCCAAATCACTTGTGAAAAGTGGTAGAATCCCGCAAAGGTTATGAGCTGATGTTAAATGAAAAGCAATGTAAAATTTGGTGTAGGTTTTAGAAAACATGACCAAGTTTCCCAAAACACTGCTGTAAATGATTGTAAGTTGGTTGAAATTATTCCAACAAATTTGGATGATCAAGAAATTAAAGTCACTAAACCAAATGGTAAGAAAATTGTTTTAGAAAGACTAGTAGGTTCCTCAACTTTTGAGGAAATTGAAAAATATCAATTCAAACCTACTTGGTCAGATGAGTGTGACATTCTTGACAACTTTAAGCCAATGGATTTTTCAACCATTAAAGGTGTAAAGGCACCTCAAGTCAAGATCATTCCCTTAAAAGATCTTGTAGCAAATGTTACAACCTCTACTAATAAGAAATCAGTAAAAGGGAAGAAAAGAGAGAAAATCTCAAATTTGTTTTGTGATTTTTGTGAAAAGAATAATCATGTCATTAAAAACTGCTTTCTTCTAAAAGCTTATGATATAAAAAAACAAGTGTGATCATTGATTCACCAAATTGCACCATTTGTGGCAGAACAAACCACAAAACTCAAGAGTGTGTTTATCTCAAAAATTTTGAAGTAAAAAGAAATAAGTTTAAATCTATAACACTCTAGAGTTCAAGAAAAGAAAAGACTAAACAGACCTTTGTCCCTGCCCAAACATTTGTTACCAAACAATTGCATATAACCTCTTCTAGAGAGGTTCAGGTAATAGATGCACCACCAGCAAATAAATTTCCAAGATGATATTGCCAACATGCTTACAAGAATGTACCACTTGGCTATGAGGTCTACAAAAGACCATCAAAACCAAGAGTTAATAGGCATCCTCATGGTTATGATCAAATGATAAGAAATGGTTCACAGTAGATGTTACTAGAAACTGTTCAAAACAGTAACCATATTCCTATACTTGAGGCTGGAATGTCTGTGACCCCATCCAAAGCCATCCTTGCTTTGGAAACTCACCTAAACTAATTATTTGCTGATGTGCAGGGAGCTTCTACTTGCCTTGATTGTTTATGGTATGTAGATAGTGGAGGCTCCAGGCACATGACATGATGTAGAGCACTACTCAAAGATTTCATGGCACATGGAGGGGGTGATATATCCTTTGGTAACAATTCAAAAGGGAAGGGGTAGGGTCAGGGATAGTTCAGGCTAGGAAGCTCAAGTTTGAGCATGTCAATCTTATTGACAATCTGAAATATAATCTTCTTAGTGTATCTTAAATGAGAGACAAAGGCTATGGGTCATTCTTCACTAGGAAAACTTGTCATATTTTTGGGCCAGAAGTGGTTAAAAAGATTGATCAAATCATAGCTGAGAGCAAAACACAACTTATTGGTCATAGGAGTGGCAATGTATATGTGGTTGATATGTTGAAATATAATCCAATTTCCAATGCAAGTCTGTTCTCAGTTGCTTCTAACAAAGAGATGGAATTATGGCATAGAAGACTTTGTCACACAAATATTAAACTATCACTACACTCTCCAAACAAGGTCTTGTAAGAGGTCTTCCATCAAACCAATTCACCTATGATGAACATTGTGTTTCCTGTTTAAAAGATAAACAACATAAAAGTTCATACAAATCAATTGAAGAATCCAAAACAAGTTATTGTTTGCAATTGCTACACATGGACTTGTTTGGCCCTATAAAAATTATGGTCTTAAAAGAAGAGATACTGTCTTGTTATAGTTGATGATTTTTCAAGGTTTACATGGGCTTACTTCATGAACTCCAAAGATGAGACTGCCAGTAAAAGTAGGAGTGACAATGGAAAAGAGTTTAAAAATAAGGAGTTGGATGATTTCTTTGTGTCAAAAGGGATTGTTAGGCAATACAGCATCCCAAGGACACCAGAACAAAATGAGGTGGTTGAAAGGAAAAATAGAACTTTGATTCAAGCTGCTAGAACAATGCTTGCAGATTCAAGTTTACCCTTGTCCTTTTGGGCAGAGGCTGTAAACACTTCTTGCTATGTACAGAATAGAGTTTTAATTAATCCCAGGCGTCAAAAGACTGCTTATAAATTATGTAGAAAATCAAACCTCTAATCTCATATTTCAAAATATTTGGTTGTCCATGTTTCATTCTAAATTTAAGAGATTCAATTTCAAAATTTGTAGCCAAAGTAGATTGTGGTTATTTTTTGGGATATTCAACCACTGCTAAAGCCTACAGAGTTTCTAATTCTAGGACTAAGTGTGTGGAAGAAACCTTGAATGTAAAGTTCAATGAACTTTCTTCATTAAAAATCCTAGCAAACCCTAATGAACTGTTTGATTGAGATAAATTTATATTTGAAGATGTGTCTATCAAGACTATTTAGGGACACCACAATCTTCACTTCAATATTATGGATATGACATTGTGGTTCCACAATACAAAGTCATTTCCACCATCAGAGCAACAAATGTTACTAACTATAAATACGTTGCCACTGTTGGATCAACAGTTGTTGATCCTCAAACCTCTACCAGCTCATCTAGTCAAACCCCTGTTGACAAAAGTCCATTCCCTGTGAACAAAAGTCAACCCATCTTTACCCCTATTCCACCTATACCTCCACCTCCATTCCAAACATATGTTGGCTCTTCAAAATTACCAACAGATGTTAACTCAGATGATTCCCATCTGCAGCCTTCACCTCAAAATGCCATTATTCCATATAAGGGAGATCTAATCTACCTTAAAAACCATCCATCTGACCAAATTATTTGCAACATCAATGAAGGGGTTCTCACAAGAAGTCAATCCCAAAACATTTGTTTTTTGCTAGTTTTCTATCACTCCCACAACCTGTCAAGTACCAAGAGGCACTAAAAGACAACAGTTGGGTAGAGGCCTTGCAAGAAGAGCTCCTATAGTTCAAAAGACAACAAGCATGGGAACTTGTACCATTGCCTCAAGAGGTATGTCCCATAGGTACAAAATGGGTCTTCAAGAACAAAACATATGGAAGGGGCATTGTTGTCAAAAACAAAGCTAGGCTTGTGGTTCAAGGCTATAGGCCATCATTGTTTATGATGAAACTTTTACTCCTGTTGCAAGACTAGAGGCCATCAGATTGTTTTTAACCTTTGCTGCCAACCACAACATCAAGGTGTATCAAATGGATATCAAGTGTGCATTCCTATTTGGTAAGATCAAGAAAGAGGTATATGTATGCCAACCCCTGGTTTAGAAGATGCTTTTTATCCAAATCATGTTTACAAGCTAAACAAAGCTTTATATGGCTTGAAACAAGCACCTAGAGCCTGGTATGAAACTCTTTCCACCTTTCTCTTATCCATAGGCTTTACAAGAGGTAAAATTGATAAAACTTTATTTTTAAAATGGAGAGGAAAGGATTTGATGATTGTCCAAATTTATGTGGATGCCATCATTTTTTGATCCACATGCAATGCTATGTGTGCAGTGTTTAGAGAACTCATGACAGTAGAGTTTGAAATGAGTGCTATGGGTGAGCTCCAGTGCTTTCTTGGTCTCCAAGTCAAGCAATTGTAACATGGTACTTTCATTCATCAAAGTAAGTATGTCAAAGAACTACTTACCAAATTTGATATGAATGATTGTAAACCATGTAATACACCAGTGGCTACCTCGAAGCTGGTCACTATTGATAACAAAGATGACTTGGTTGATCAAACTCTGTATAGAAGAATGATTGGGTGTTTATTGTACCTAACTGTATCTAGGCCAGATATCATGTTTGCTACATGTGTTTGTGCCAGATCCCAGTCAGCACCTAGGAAGTCAAATCTTATTGTTGTGAAAAGGATACTCAAATACATAAAGTGTGATCCCATACTTGGTATCTGGTATCCAGCTAATGGGAACATTGAG
The DNA here is from genome assembly GCA_947069175.1 of Scalesia atractyloides. Classification (NCBI taxonomy): domain Eukaryota; kingdom Viridiplantae; phylum Streptophyta; class Magnoliopsida; order Asterales; family Asteraceae; genus Scalesia; species Scalesia atractyloides. The sequence continues at coordinate 1,087,185 of CAMTDV010000116.1, read as the reverse complement.
CTTTCAGGTTACTCAAATAGTGACTTTGCTGCTTCACATGCCACAAGAAAGCAACTTCAAAAGGTTGTTAATTTCTAAGCAATTGCTTAGTTTCTTGGCAAAGCAAAAAGTAAGCTATAGTTTCAACATCAACAGATGAGGCTGAGTATATTGCTGCTGCAAATTGAACTACTCAACTCCTATGGCTTCAAAATCAATTGCTGGATTTTGGTGTAACTGCTCTAAAGACTCCTCTCATGCTAGATAGTCAAGCAGCTGAAAACATCATTAAAAATCCATTCTCACATTCAACAACCAAGCACATTGACATCAGATATCACTGTGTGAGGAATTGCTATGAAAAAAGTTTGATTTCTCTTCATGATGTTCTAATTAAGGATCACCTAGCAGATGTTCTAACTAAAGCTTTAGATACATCTACTTTTGAAAGCTTGATCTCTAGGATTGGCATGCTAAACATGGAATAAAAAAACAATTTTTCTCCATGAATAAAATGAATTAAAATGTTTTTAGAAAAATAAAAAATCCATCCTTCAAAATAGCTAAAATTGAAAATTTCAATAATCCTAAAAGTCTGTCTAAACCACTGTTTCTCTAAAATCTTTATTTAGCTTAACAATTTATCCACTGATTAAAGCGTATCCTCTATTCTCATTTGCCACTGTTCCCATCCACTATTGGGCTTAACCCACTATTTTGCTCTATCCACAGATATCTATCCTCTAATAGAATAAAATCTCCACTGTTCCCAACCACTGCTGGTTTCCATTAGAGGTTTCCCTAACAACTGTCATTCATTATCCATAAGAGGTTACATGTGGACAGATGTTAGCCATCAGATATTTGAAATAGATGCCACGTCAGCATTCACTTTTTCCCTTTATATATCATTGTTCCATCCAAATAGAGTTTTTACTCGCCGTCTCAAATTCAAAATTCTCAAAAGCGGTTTCCATTACTCTCATCTTCTTCATTACTCCTTACTTCCATCTCCGATCATGGCTCTAAACATCAAACTCCCACATAAGTACCTCCCCACATTCGAGAAAACCGATAATAATGCTTCATTCCATCCAATAATTGATGTTCACACATCCTATAAGTACAAAGACATTATTCTTGCAAATGCAACAATTTATGTGGATACACTTCGGCAATTCTGGGCAAATGCTAAAATCGAATCCCAAAAGAAGAAGCCATATGCTATCACTTCCAAGGTCGGAGAAACCCTTGTTCAAATTTCCCATCTTCAATTTCCACACCTTAGGTTTGCTCAGTCTCTGTTGCTTTAGTTTTCAACATCTTAGGTTTTTGTGTTGAGAGTCTAGTAAATGTTTCATGTTTAAGACTGCCAACTTCACAGATGATACCTTATTGAAAATCAGATTCAGAAACTTGTTTTTGTAAATAGAAACTCAACAACCTAGGGTGTATCAAAAAAGCTTAAACCTATTGAGATTATTAAAATTTGCAACCAAATCAGAAAACAATACCTGGGAAAAAATAAATTTTGATTTGGTTAAAATAGCATAACCCAGATATTGAATATTTAAAGGTATTTCGTTAAAAGCGGTTGTTTTGGTTGACAAGCATAATAAAAGGGTGTGGAAAAATAATTTCATGTCAGCGGGAAATCCAAGTTTGAAAATGGTAATACCTAATAACTGACCTTCATATCCTCGCTCAATGAATTCTGCATGTAAATCTTTCTTTGGGAAAGAAGTGGGGTCATCAAGGTCGTTAAGACCGAAGGTGGTGGAGATAGTAAATGGAGAGATTTAAACAAGTGACTGTCTAATCTTTGAAGTGCTGGAAAAGGCTTTTTGTTCTGAACTTCAAGTTCAGCATTTGCCTAAAATTTGCGGAGGGTGTCATTATAGATCGGAGCTTTAGCTAGTGACACATCTTTGTATGATGACGTTTGTAGAACATCAATCATGGAGTGAAACACAGTGTTATCATTGGTTTTTTCGAATATCGGAAGGTAGTTATGGGGAGTTTTTATGATAATATTCATGGTGAAAGAGTGATTATTTAGGGTTTGAGAGTAATGGAGACTTTTAAGGAGAATTTTTTGTTTTTGAAATTGAAATGGCAAGTGGAACTCTATTTGGATGAAAAGGGTTTATAAAGGGAAAAGTGAATGCTGATATGGCAGTGGTTTTCAAAACATCTGATGGCTATCATTTGTGCATGTGTAAACTCTGTTGGATAATGGATGACAATTGTTTGGAAACCTCTGCTGAACAATCAACAGTGGTTCTGAACAGATGAATGATCAGTGGTGATTTTAAACTATCAGAGGAGAGATTATTAGTGGATTGAGAAAACAGTGGTTTCACCAAAAGTGGAAATAGAATAAAGGATACACTTTCTACAACAGATAGATATTCATGCCAAGCTGAGGTTTTGAGAAACCGTGGTTCTGAGCAGACTTTAAAGATTTATTGAAAAAATTCAATTTGGCGATTTTTAAGGATGGATTTTGATTTTCTGAAAACATTTTGATGCTATTTACACATTGAAAAAAAAATTTGTTTTTATTCTATGTTTAGCATACCAATCATAGAGATCAGACTTTCAAAAGTAGATGTATCTAATGCTTTTGTTAGAACATATGCCAGTTGATCTTTAGTTGGAACATGATGTGCAGAAATCAAACCTTTTTCATAGCAATCTCTCACCAAGTGATGCCTAATGTCAATGTGCTTTGTGGTAGAATGAGATACTGGATTTTTTCTGATGTTTTCAGCTGCTTGACTATCTAACATGAGAGGAGTCTTTAAAGCAGTTACACCAAAATCCAATAGTTGAATTTGAAGCTATAGGAGTTGTGTAACGCCTCATTTTTTTGTACTTTCCTTAATTAGAAAGTGTAATCGTATTTCTATTTATGAAAACTTATATTCGTTTCACATTCTTATTTCATTTCCCAATTTTATAATCCGGGACTTTGATCGTAATAAAATTCATACCTGATACATACTTGCCTTACATGCATTTAATTGTTAAATACGTGTTTACATACAAACCAATACTTGTTATACGTGCAAATACTCATACGTTCATAGTTGATACCTAAAATATACTTACATATACATTATACACTTGAAAACATGCGAAAAGATCAAGTTTTACCATGAAATGAAAGATAAACTAAGTTCAAGGACTAAAAATAGCATAATCCGGAGGAAGTCGTTTCTAGCTCATGGATTGGGCAAAAGTGTGTTTGTTGGATTGTGTTTCTTGCATTTAATACTTACCTAACTCAACCCCCATACCTCAACTATAAATACCCCACTCCCCTTCACTCTCAACTCACACCAAAATCTTCTCTTCTCATCTCTAAAAGCTCTAAAGAGCTCTCTTTCTTCCCTCAAGGATCAAAGCTCCTAAAAAAGTGAGTTCTAACTAACCTCTCTCTTTTGATCTTTCCTTTTTCTTACTACTTGGTAATACCTTTGGAATGTTTCCATAAGTCTTCCATGGAAGACTAACTTGGAACATCACCATGACTAGGGTCCCAAGAGTAAGCGTTTTCTTTTGGTTTTAATAGGGTTTTACCCACAAGTGTTGCATCCTTCCAAGCTTGTTCTTGAAACAAGACTTGAGTTGGTAGAGTGTGATCACTTGGAAGCGTTGGCTATCCTAACTTCGATCCACCACCTCACTTGATGATTTCATTTACTTTTGTCTTTTACTTTTATGTTTAAAGCGTACTCATGACCATCCTTGTCGTCCTTGTGACGACTTGTGCATTAGTGTACCCTACGAAAGAGGTTTTAAAAGGAAGGTTATCCTCCTACCTCCATGCATGACTTCTATGAATTTACATGATGTTTTTGATCTACTTATACTATATAATATATATATATATATGTACTAACCGAACTCTTGATGATGATCAAATGATTATTCATCATGGTACTAGGTTACATCACCTAATCTCTCTACGATTCTAATAGGTATCCTAACCCATGAAATCACATCAACCCGAATGGGTCTTGTAGTTTCAAAAACAAGTATTAAGTCTAAGTGATTACTTTCTCGTATAAACTACTTTATTGCATTTAAATTCCTTAAAATCCGTTATCGTTCTAATACTTACCAACCTACGTTTTCCTCTTTTAGGATAACTCGACGCTCATCCCATCCATCAACCCCCCTTCGGGGACTTATCAAGCTTAAAGACTTAGCAAAACCGTGAGTACACTCGACCCACTTTTTGTTTAAAACACTTTTGGGTGTAACATGTTTACTTATACCAAAACCACAATACTTAAACTTTACGAAATGCACAAACAATCCTATACACATGAAATACTTGATACACTTACATGATGCGTATATCTTGGACATACTTTATGTGATATTTTGTCGTTAACTTGTTTAAAGCCTTCGTTTGACATGTATAGTGCTATAGGAAGTCACGCATCCCCCTCCATCGCATAAACTTGGGGCCATGTTAAAACAGCGTGTTTGCGTTAAGGGTTTGGCTAGTAGTATTACATGCCTTGTATATGCTCTTGTAAAATCATAGTTGCCATGAGGATTTGTTTAAACGTTAATCGTATACGTATGCTATGCTTAAACTTATGTACTCGCCTTTGTTTTTGCATTGAATTGTATTTTAGAACATGTTACAGGTTGATGAAGAGGATGCTATGAAATCAAATAGCAAGGACTTAGATACTCACAAGTAGACGTTTAGGCTAAATTTGTTGGATCAATTTTTGTTGTATTATGTTATTTGTAATTTGCTTCAATGTTGTACTTGACAATCGTTATTGAAATGAAATTTGGCTTTAATTAAATGTTGTCACTATTAGCGTTGTGAGCAATGAGCAATCTATTTCGTCTCACTCTGATGTTTCCGCCATCAGTTGGGGTGTGACAAGTTGAGCAGTGCTGCTTGCAGCAGCAATGTACTCTGCCTCTGTTGTAGATGTTGATATTGCAACTTGCTTTTTGCTCTGCCAAGACAATAATCAATTGCCTAGGATTTGACAGCCTCCTGAAATGGACTTCCTTGTGGTGTGACATCAAGCAAAATCACTGTCTAAAAAACCTGAAAGCTTAATATTTCTATTAGCTGGATACCAGATACCATGTGTGGAAGTACCTCTTATGTATCTTAATATCCTATTTACAGCAATGAGATTGGACTTCCTAGGTGCTGACTGGGATCTGGCACAAACACATGTTGCAAAAATGATGTCTTGCCTTGATGCAGTTAGGTACAATAAAGAACCTATCATGCTTCTATAAAGAGTTTGATCAACCAACTCCTCTTTGTCATCAACAGCGACTAGCTTTGTGGTTGCCATGGGTGTGCTACATGGTTTAGAATCATTCATATCAAATTTTGTAAGTAGTTCTTTGACATACTTACTTTGGTGAATAAATGTACCATTTTGCAATTGTTTTACTTGGAGACCAAGAAAACATTGGAGGTCACCCATTGCACTCATTTCAAACTCTGTTGCCATGAGTTGTCTGAACTCTTCACACATGGCAGTGCATGTGGATCCAAAAATGATGTCATTCACATAGATTTGGACAAGCATCAAATCCTTTCCTTTCCATTTCAAAAATTAAGTTTTGTCAATTTTACCCCTTGTAAAACCAATGGATAAGAGAAAGGTGGAAAGAGTTTCATACTAGGCTCTTGGTGCTTGTTTCAAGCCATACAAAGCTTTGTTGAGCTTGTAGACATGATCATGATAAAATACATCTTCAATGCCAGGAGGTTGACAAACATATACCTCTTCTTTGATCTTACCATACAAGAATGCACTTTTGATATCCATTTGAAATACCTTGATGTTGTGGTTGGCAGTAAAGGCTAAGAACAGTTTGATGGCTTCTAATCTTACTACAGGAGCAAAGGTTTCATCCTAGTCAATGCCTTCTTCTTGTCTGTAACCTTGAATCACAAGCCTAGATTTATTCTTGACAACAATACCCCTTTCATTAGTTTTGTTTTTGAAGAACCATTTTGTGCCAATTGGACATACATCCTTTGGCAATGGTACAAGTTCGCATACTTGTTGTCTTCTAAACTGAAGGAACTCTTCTTGCATGGCTTCTACCCAACTGTTGCTTTTAGTGTCTCTTGGTGCTTGACAGGTTGTGTGAGAGATAGGAAACATGTAACATCCTGTTAAACGGGTTCCAAAAACCCGCACTGTTTGCTAATCAAGTGTTGTTTAATTAATTGTTGCATAGTTTATTTAGTGTTGCAAAAGTTTAAAGGGGTATAATTAATAAATAATAAACAAATATTATATACATATATATATATATATATTCAGAGAATAAAAGAGAATTATTAAAAATCAGAAGGGGAAAAGAAAATATTTATATATAAAAAAAGGGTAACCGGATTCGAACCCCGGTTCCCTAACCAACCGCACACACTAACACACCACTGCGCTACACACACTTTTGTGCTAAATCTGAAACCATACACACACTTATGTGCTAAATTTGAAACCATTATCTTTATCTAAGACCCACGACTAAAACCTGCAGACTCAAGCCTCTCATCCGTAGCCGCCGGAGAACTTTAATTAGGATTATTGCGCCCAAATCAATCACGCATAACTGTTATCTCCGTTTTGATACCGGAAAATTTTAAACTTTATAATCGTAACTGACGAAAAATCATTGGCATTGAAAACCAAATTCGAAACCGAATCTGATGATTACTCTTAAGAACACTCTATAAATACCTCACAAATCTTTTATCATCACACTCGCGCACTCAAGAACCTGAATTTCTCTGAAGATCCCATCTGTGTCAATCGCCAGAAATCCTTCCTCACTCGCCGAGTTTGGAACCGGAGGTATCGTACATCATTGGTATAGAATTCAAACTCACTAACCTTCTGTTTATATGTTGCGTCGTCTTATTTTTTTCAATGTAAGGGGATTACCAGTTGGTAATGGGTTCTGGTATTATCAGGATGAAGAAGATGAAGTTTGAGATGTGTATTAAGTTATTTAAAACGGGTTAGACACACAGTCCAGTGGTGGACTGTGTGCACAGTTAACTTGCACATCCCGAGTTCGAGTCTCTAGGTCACACCGGTTTTCTGAATAAAATGTTCTTTTTTTTAAACCTAATTAATCAGTTATCAAGAAGTATATAAGTATAATGTAAATTCAGTTTCCAATGGGTTAGACACCCAACCCAGTTGGCTAGGCTGGGTGCAGGGTATCATAGCGATGCCGGTTCGAATCTTGTCTGTCACATTGGTTCGATAATTAAAACTCTTTCTAATTAAAGTAAAATCTGATTCAGAATAACAAGAGTATAAGAACAATAAAAATTCTTTTCCTAACGGGTTAGACACGTAGCTCAGTTGGAAGAGCTGCGTGCACGTAAGCGGAAGGTCTAGAGTTCGAGTCCCAACACGAGCGCATAATTTCCCTATTAAACTGGTCAGAAACCCCCCCTACTGTCAGCTCTGACAACATATTTTTTAATATATATATATATATTTTCTTTATTTTCCTTCTTTCTTTTCTTTCTTTCCTCTTCTTTTAATATACTTATTTATATTACTGTTATATGTTTTCTTTGTTAAAATTAATTAAAAACACTAAGTAATACAATTTAGAAGGATGTAAAAACCACTCAATAATAACCCTAAAACCTATCAAAAGCGATTAAATAAAAATACTACATTGTTTATATTTATCGACTTATTGTATTATTTGAGGTTAGTAACCGTTCATCGACCAAACTCTCAATTCGTGCGCATTCATTATCATCAAGGAACGCATCCACTATGAGTGAATCCCTACAAATTCCCCTCTTTATTCATGTTTTGGGGTGTATCATGTGTCGTACTTGTTTTATTTAATCAAACACTTGTGTTAATATCATTACATGATCAATGTATATATTTGTTTGTATGGTTTTGTGTGTTACATTTTAACATTTTAGTGCAATCATTCACCAGGCCCATCAGTTCCTCGTGGGATACGAGTTGAGCATCAGGTTCCTCATTAGATCGGCTCCCTTTGATTGAGACTTGATTTCAAGTTCATCATTCATCATGTCATGTGTTCATTGTGGATATTATGTGGTCTGTGATTGGTTATATATACTATTTAAATGTTTCATTAAGATTCACTCGCCAACTCTTGTTGACCCAAATCGTTTGTTTTACGCATGATACAGGTGAACAAGCTGAAGAAAGAAACACATAGGAAATGCCTTAGAAGATTAAACACAACTATTATGTTCTGAACAATTATTTGGATTTATTTGTGCTTGTATGACTCATTGTGGTTAAATATTTGAAGTTTTAAGCTTAATAAATATGAAACTTATTAGTAAATGTCATGAACTTTGGTGATAACCCAATTATGCCCCGACTTTTATTTCCGCTACCGGTCGGGATGTGACAGATTGGTATCAGAGCTTGTGACTATAGGGATATAGGATAGGTATTAGACGCTTAGAGACTATACTATAGTTTATTAGATTTTAATTGCTATGTGTTATATGCAAAACTCATGATATTTATATGTTTCATGTTCATTCTTCACACATAAATACATGCAAGCACTATCACTACTATGAGAATATGTGATGTTCATTATAGTTTATTTGTGGTTAGCATATCATGCCTACGCAAGCACCCACATCACGATTTCAAATTTTTATGATTTTTCTCAAATAATTTGCAATGTTTTCTTTATTTTCAATCACATCAAAGTGAGTTCTACGACGGGCATGTAGTAACTGGAAGGGTAGGAGTATCGGTAGTTGGAACGTCCTGTCTAGGCTTGGCATTCGTATAAATCCAAATAATGGACCAGTTTGCCACCTGGGGACTAACGATGAGAGTACGAAGGACCTATTAGTCCAAAGCATGCCACACCAGACGTCGTATGAACTAACCCCACTTTGAGTTGTCATCGTGTCTATACCTGGACACATTCTGACCTTATACCTTACAATTATATTCTATGATTTTCATTCGGGTGATGCTAGTATTAGCAGGCCAACACCAATGTGAACCCTACCAAGCCCAGTAGTCATGGGGGCCCACGTGACTACCAAGGCTGAAGTACGGGAGACATTTGGAGGCCCAACCTTAAGAGACTGAAGGTGTCACTGTGCTCTCCTCCGTTGGTTTGAGGATATGGAAAGCACTTTTCTCAATTGTGATTGTCCCGAGGATCGCAAGGTGCGCTATGCTACTTGTCGGTTGTTTGGAGTAGCACTTACCTGGTGGAACACCGAAAAGGGTAAGCGAGGTGCTGAAGCTGCTATGGCCTTGACTTGGGATAAGTTGAGGGAAATTATGACGAGACGCTTATGTCCATGAAGTGAAATCAAGAAACTGGAAGATGATTTTTACTCATTAAAGTAAAAGGAGAAAGATCACACCACTTACAACAAGAAGTTTATCGAGTTGAATCAGATGGTCCCCAACCTGTTCACTCCTCTCTATCGTCTAATCGAGCATTACATTCGAGGTCTTCCCTCGAAAATACAAGATTTTGTGTTAAGTACTTCACCTGCAACTCTCGAAGCTGCCATGGAACTGGCTACCGAACTGATGGAAAATCGCATTCGAAATGGCGATTTAAGGATGAAAAGAAGAAAGATAAGTCACCTGCTGAAACTCCAAACCCAACTCCAGCAGGTTCATCTTCCAAATTTGCTGGAAAAAGGAAGCGTAATGGGAGAAATTTTGCCGTTACCCAAACCAATTCTCCTATCACTGCTGCCCTAATCACGCAAGTTGCCCCTCAATTCGCTTCATTCAAGAAACCATATACTGGTCCACAGCCAAAATGCAATCGATGTCAATATCATCATCCCCTGAAAACCCCTGCCAAACTGCACAAGTTGTGGTCGTGCATGTCACACGATTCAAACTTGCTGTATTCTTCAAAAGTCAAACCGCAATCCGCCTCAAGCCTAAACCAATAATCAAGGGGTGGGACAAGCGCAACAACCTTTACTTTTACCACCTACTCAACCCATGGCTCAACCTTTCTACCAACCCAACTACCAAATAATGCAACCTATCAGAGCATGCTTCAATTGTGGCGATCCAACCCATTTTCGTAACATCTGCCCACGCTTGGTGAACATCATTAATGCTCAAGCTTAAGCCAATCCGGTGAACCAAGCCAATCAAGCTAATCCACCTGCTAGAGGAAGGGCTTTCAATATCAACACCAACTAAGCTAGGGCTGATAATAATGTGGTCAATGGTACGTTCCTTATTAACGGTAATATGCATCCATACTATTTGATACTGGTGCGGATAAAAGTTTTGTGTCCTTAGAATTCAAATATATTCTTGATTTATCCCGCGTTAGTCTCGCCAAACCATTCATGGTGGAAGTTGCTGATGGTGAACCAATTGCATTAGACTTGATCATTCGTGGTTGTACTCTTACTCTTAATGACCACGACTTTTCAATTGATCTTATTCCTATGAAGTTGGGTAGTTTTGATATTATCATCGGTATGGACTAGCTTAGTCAGCATCGTGCAGAAGTTGTGTGCTATGAAAAATTTATTCGAATTCCTCTTGCTGGCGGTCAAACTTTGCGCATTTTCGGTGAAACTCCTTCTAAAGGGCTTAAATTGATGTCATGCCTCCAAGCTCGTAGATATCTTCGCAAAGATTATATCACGTTCCTATCTCATATCGTCAAGAAGGAAGGCAAGGAAAGGAAGCTCGAAGATATTCCCATCGTTAATGAATTTCCTCAAGTTTTTCCCAATGATGTTTCAGGACTTCCTACTGTGTGAGAAGTCGAGTTTCGAATTGATCTTGTACCTGGTGCTACACCAATCGCAAAATATCCTTATAGGTTAGCCCCATCTGAGATGTAAAAGTTAGCTAGTTAGCTGCAAGAGTTGACTGACAAGGGATTTATACGTCCTAGCTCGTCACTTGGGGTGCGCCTGTTCTCTTTGTGAAAAAGAAAGATGGAACTTTTCGTATGTGCATTGACTATAGAGAGCTCAACAAGCTGACCATCAAGAATCGCTATGCGTTACCTCGTATTGATGATCTTCTAGATCAACTTCAAGGTGCCACCTGCTTTTCAAAAATTGTCCTTCGTTCTGGTTATCATCAACTTAGAGTGCGTGAAGAAGATATTCGAAGACCGCGTTTCGAACTCGTTATGGCCAATATGAATTCATGGTTATGCCTTTTGGATTGACCAATGCTCCTGCCGTTTTCATGGATTTGATGAATAGGGTGTATAAACCCTATCTCGATCGTTTTGTTATAATTTTCATTGATGATATTATTATCTGCTCCAAGACCAAATCTGATCATGAGCGTCATCTTCGACTTATTTTAACACTCCTGAGAATGAAAAGCTTTATGCAAAGTTCTCGAAATGCGAGTTTTGGTTAAAAGAGGTACAATTCCTTGGTCATATCGTTAACGACAAAGGGATACATGTCGACCCTGAAAAGATCAAAGCAGTGCAAGAATGGCAAGAACCCCATACTCCTACAGAAGTTAGATCATTTCTTGGTCTACCTAGTTATTATCGTCGTTTCATTGCAATTTTTTCTCGTATTGCCGTTCCACTCACAGCCTTGACTCACAAGGGTAAACCCTTTATGTGGGGACCCAAACAAGAAGAGGCTTTCCAAACTTTGAAGCAAAAGCTTTGTGATGCACCTATACTTACACTTCCTGATGGTTGTGAAGACTTTGTGGTTTATTGTGATGCGTCAGGGAAAGGTTTAGGTTGCGTTCTAATGCAAAGAGGAAAGGTAATAGCCTATGCCTCAAGGCAACTCAAAGTTCATGAGAAGAACTATACTACCCACGACCTAGAACTTGGAGCAGTCGTGTTCGTTCTAAAGATATGGAGACACTATCTCTATGGTACCAAGTGTGAGATTTACATGGACCACAAGAGCCTTCAACATATCTTCAATCAAAAAGAGTTGAACATGAGGCAACGGTGATGGGTCGAACTCCTAAATGACTATGATTGTGAAATTCTGTATCATCCTGGCAAGGCTAATGTTGTGGCCGACGCCCTCAGTCGAAAAGAGTATGCAAACTCTATTCATATTTTATGTTCTCAAATTGTGACCGATCTTAAAAACCGAATTAGAGCAGCTCAACATATTTCCGTCACGGAAAATGATGTACGAGACGAACTGTCTTGTGGAACTGAAATTAAGCTAGAGTCCAAGACAGATGGTATTCTCTATTACTTGAATCATATTTGGGTACCTGATCGTGATGATCTTCGTGCTTTTCTAATGAGTGAGGCTCACAAAACTCGATACTCTATACATCCGGGAGCCGATAAGAAGTATCAAGACCTACGATACTCCTACTGGTGGCCTGGCATGAAGAAAGATATCGCTATTTTTGTTTCTAAATGCCTTACATGTTCCAAAGTGAAAGCTGAGCATCAAAGACCTTCAGGACTTCTTGTTCAACCCGAAATACCTGTATGTTAGTGGGAAAATATAACCATGGATTTCATTACCGGGTTACCTCGCACCTCCAGTGGGTGTGACACTATTTGGGTTATCGTTGATCATCTCACTAAGTCAGCTCATTTCATCCCAATCCGCGAAGACTTCAAGAATGAGAAGTTAGCTTGTATTTATATCAATTTAATTGTAAGCCATCATGGTGTACCCTTAAGTATCATTTCAGATCGAGACGACTGTTTTACTTCACGAACATGGCAAGCCGTACAATCCGCTATGGGTACACGTCTAGATCTCAGCACTGTCTTTCACCCTCAAACCGATGGTCAATCTGAGCACACCATACAAACCCTTGAGGACATGTTGCGAGCATGTGTCATAGACTTCAAGGGAAATTGGGAAACTTACCTACCGTTAGTGGAATTTTCGTACAATAATAGTTATCATTCAAGCATTGGTATGGCTCCTTTTGAAGCTTTATATGGTCGTAAATGCTGATCTCCTGTATGTTGGCACGAAATCGGTGAAGCACAAATCACTGGTCCTGAATTGATTCAAGAAACGACCGACAAAATTCTTCATATCCGAAATAATCTTCTAGCCGCTCAAACTCGTCAGAAGAGTTACGCTGATAAACGACGAAAATCTTTGCAGTTTTGTGTTGGTGATCGAGTACTTTTGAAAGTATCACCGTGGAAAGGGGTGGTTCGTTTTGGTCAAAAGGGAAAGCTAGCACCACACTATGTAGGACCATTCAAGATACTCGAAAGAGTAGGTCCTGTAGCAAACAAGCTTGACCTACCAGAAGAACTCAACATAATTCATCCTACATTTCACGTATCAAACTTGAAAAAGTGTCTTGCCGACGAAAATCTCCGTATTCCTTTAGAAGATATTCAAATTGATGAATCAATGCACTTCGTTGAAAGACCAGTTGAATTCATGGACTTCGGTGAAAAGCGTTTGAGACGAAGTCGTATTCCAATAGTCAGGGTGCGTTGTGAGTCAAAGCGAGGACCTGAGTTTACTTGGAAACGTGAAGACAAATACCCGCATCTCTTCCCAGTTGCAGCTACTACTTAAAAATTTCGGGACGAAATTCCTAAAAGTAGGGGATACTGTAACATCCGTGTTATACGGGTTCTAAAAACCCGCACCGTTTACTAATCAAGTGTTGTTTAGGTAATTGTTGCATATTTTATTTAGTGTTGCAAAAGTTTAAAGGGGTATAATTAATAAATAATAAACAAGTAATATATATATAAATATATATATATATATTCAGAGAATAAAAGAGAATTATTAAAAATCAGAAGGGGAAAAGAAAATCTAAATATATAAAAAAAGGGTAACCGGATTCGAACCGCGGTTCCCTCACCAACCGCACACACTAACACACCACTGCGCTACACACACTTTTGTGCTAAATCTGAAACCATACACACACTTATGTACTAAATCTGAAACCATTATCTTTATCTAAGACCCACGACTAAAACCTGCAGACTCAAGCCTCTCATCCGTAGCCGTCGGAGAACTTTAATTCGGATTATTGCGCCCAAATCAATCACGCATAACTATTATCTCCGTTTTGGTACCGGAAAATTTTAAACTTCATAATCGTAACTGACGAAAAATCATTGGCATTGAAAACCAAATTCGAAACCGAATAAGATGATTACTCTTAAGAACACTCTATAAATACCTCACAAATCTTTTATCATCACACTCGCGCACTCAAGAACCTGAATTTCTCTGAAGATCCCATCTGTGTCAATCGCCAGAAATCCTTTGTCACTCGCCGAGTTTGGAACCGGAGGTATCGTACATCATTGGTATAGAATTCAAACTCACTAACCTTCTGTTTATATGTTGCGTCGTCTTATTTGTTTCAATGTAAGGGGATTACCAGTTGGTAATGGGTTCTGGTATTATCAGGATGAAGAAGATGAAGTTTGAGATGTGTATTAAGTTATTTAAAAACGGGTTATACCCGGGTTAGACACACAGTCCAGTGGTGGACTGTGTGCACAGTTAACTTGCACATCCCGAGTTCGAGTCTCTAGGTCACACCGGTTTTCTGAATAAAATGTTCTTTTTTTTAAACCTAATTAATCAGTTATCAAGAAGTATATAAGTATAATGTAAATTCAGTTTCCAATGGGTTAGACACCCAACCCAGTTGGCTGGGCTGGGTGCAGGGTATCATAGCGATGCCGGGTTCGAATCTTGTCTGTCACACCGGTTCGATAATTAAAACTCTTTCTAATCAAAGTAAAATCTGATTCAGAATAACAAGAATATAAGAACAATAAAAATTCTTTTCCTAACGGGTTAGACACGTAGCTCAGTTGGAAGAGCTGCGTGCACGTAAGCGGAAGGTCTAGAGTTCGAGTCCCAACACGAGCACATAATTTCCCTATTAAACTGATCAGATACCCCCCCTGTTGTCAGCTTTGACAACATATATATATATATATATATATATATATATATATATATATATATATATATATATATATATATATATATATATATATATATATATATATATATATATATATATACTTTATTTTCCTTCTTTCTTTTCTTTCTTTCCTCTTCTTTTAATATACTTATTTATATTACTGTTATATGTTTTCTTTGTTAAAATTAATTAAAAACACTAAGTAATACAATTTAGAAGGATGTAAAAACCACCCAATAATAACCCTAAAACCTATCAAAAGCGATTAAATAAAAATAGTACATTGTTTATATTTATCAAATTATTGTATTATTTGAGGTTAGTAACCGTTCATCGACCAAACTCCCAATTCGTGCGCATTCATTATCATCAAGGAACGCATCCACTATGAGTGAATTCCTATAAATTCCCCTCTTTATTCATGTTTTGGGATGTATCATGTGTCGTAATTGTTTTATTTAATCAAACACTTGTGCTAATATCATTACGTGATCAATGTGTATATTTGTTTGTATGGTTTTGTGTGGTTACATTTTAACATTTTAGTGCAATCATTCATTAGGCCCTCAGTTCCTCGTGGGATACGAGTTGAGCATCAGGTGACTCATTAGATCGGCTCTGTTTGATTGAGTCTTGATCTCAAGTTCATCATTCATTATGTCATGTGTTCATTGTGGATATTATGTGGTCTGTGATTGGTTATATATATACATATGCTCACTTATGATTCATGCACAATTTTTATTTAAACAACAAATATAATACAACTTTTTAAATATTTTATTAAGATTCACTCACCAACCTTTGTGGACCCAAATCGTTTGTTTATGCATGATGCAGGTGAACAAGCTGAAGAAAGAAACACATAGGAAAGGCCTTAGAAGATTAAACACAACTATTGTGTTCTGATTTGGATTTATTTGTGCTTGTATGACTCATTGTGGTTGAATATTTGAAGTTCTAAACTTAATAAATATAAAACTTATTAACAAATGTCATGAGCTTTGGTGATAACCCAATTATGCCTCGACTTTTTTTCCGCTGCGGGTCGGAGTATGACAAAACCAGTAAAAAGACAAATGCTTTGGGATTGACTTCTAGTGAGCACCCCTTCATTGATGTTACCAATGATAAGATCAGGTGGACGGGTTTTAAGGTAGATAAGATCTCCCTTATATGGAATAATGGCATTTTGAGATGAAGGCTGTAGATGTGAATCATCTGAGCTAACAATTGTTGGAAATTTTGAAGAGCCAACATCTGTCTGGAATGGAGGTGGAGGTATTGGTGAGAAAGATGTAAAAACTTGATGGCTTGTATCCATAGTGGTTGGACCTTTATCAACAGAGGTTATAATTGAAGAGATGGTAGAGGATTGAGGATCAGCAGTGGCAGAGTTTTCATAGTTGTTAATAACATTTGTTCATCTGGTGGTGGATGTGGCTTTATACTGTGGAATCACAATGCCATATCCATAGTCTTGTGGTGTACCTGCAGGTTCAGTCTTAACAGACACAACTTCAAATGTGAATTTGTGTAAATCAAAAGGTTCAAAAGGATTTGTTGGGATTTTTAATGAAGAACGTTCATTGAACTTAACATTCAAGGTCTGTTCCACGCACTTAGTCCTTGAATTAAAGACTCTATAGGCTTTAGTAGTGGTTGAGCATCCCAAAAATAACCATAGTCTACTTTGGCTGCAAATTTTGAAATTGATTCTTTTAAATTTAATATGAAGCATGGGCAGCCAAAGATTTTTAAGTATGAGATCAGTGGTTTGATCTTGAACAGATTTTCATAAGCAGTGGATTGATGCCTGGGATTGATCAAAACTTTGTTTTGAACATAGCAAGCAGTGTTTACAGCCTCTACCCAAAAGGACAAGGTAAACCAGAATCTGCAAGCATGGTTCTAGCAGTTTCAATTAAAATCCTGTTTTTTTCCTTTCAATCACTCCATTTTTTTCTGGTGTTCTTGGGATACTGTACTGCCTTACAATCTTTTTTGACACACAAAACTCATCCAACTCCTTATTTTTATACTCTGTGCCATTGTCACTCCTAAATATTTTTACTGGCAGGTCAAATTGCTTTTCAACTCTTTGAACAAAGTGTTGCAATATGCCTGCAGTCTCATCCATGGAGTGCATGAAGTAAGTCCATGTAAACCTTGAAAAATCATCAACTATGATAAGACAATATCTCTTTTTACTAAGACTCATGATTTTTACAAGGCCAAAAAAGTGCATATGTAACAGTTGTAAGCACTGACTTATTTTGGACTCATCAATAGGTTTGTAAGAACTTCTATGTTGTTTACCTTTTAAACAGGAAACACAATGTTCTTCTCTGGTGAAAGATTTTTGTGGTAAGCCTCTTACAAGGCCTTGTTTAAAGTGTGGTGATAGTTGTCAGATTTGTGTGTCCAAGTCTTCGGAGCCATAGTTCTATCTCTTTGTTAGAGGCAGCTGAGAACAAATAGGCAACAGTCATTGGATTATCCTTCAACATATCAACCACATACACATTGCCACTCCCATGAGCAACAAGTTGTACTTTGCTCTCAACTGTGATTTGATCAATCTTTTTAACCACTTATGGCCCAATAATCTGACAAGTTTTCTTAGTGAAGGATGACCCATAGCCCTTGTCACTCATTTGTGAAACACTAGAAGATTAAATTTCAGATTGTCAATAAGATTGACATTTTCAAATTTGAGTTTCCCAACCTAACTGTTCCCGACCCAAGCACCTTCCCTTTTGAATTATTACCAAAAGATATATCACCCCCTCCATGAGCCATGAAGTCTTTGAGAAGGGCTCTACATAATGTCATATGCCTAGAGCCTCCACTATCTACATACCATAGACTATCAAGGCAAGTAGAAGCTCCCTGCATAGTGGTAAATAATTAGTTTTCACAGAAGTCACAAAACAAGTTTTTGATCTTTTCTTTCTTTTTCCCTTTTTCAGACTTTTTGTCAGTAGCTATTGTAACCTTTACTGGTAAATCTGTTATGGGAATAATTCTTGCCTTTTGTGCTTTTACACCTTCAATGGTTGAAAATCCATTGGCTTGAAATTTTCAAGAATGTCACATTCATCAGACCATGTGGGTTTAAATTAATATTTCTCAATCTCCTCAAAAGTTGAGGATCCCTCGTGTCTTTCTAAAACAATTTTAATTCCATTTTTATCAGTGACCTTATTTTCTTGAGTAGCCAAGTTTGTTGGAACAATTTCAACCACCAGAATCATTTTCAGTAACATTTTCAGAAACTTGGTCGTTTTTCTTGAATCCTATGCCAAATTTTATGTTACTTTTGACCTGGTTTTCTAGCAAAATCTCATAACCTTTATAGGATTCCACCCATTTTTCACAAGTGATTTGAGTGGATTCCAACTCCTTTTTGCAAACCTGATATTTTTCTATCATGGTTTGAAGTGGATCCTTGGTTATGCTTGCTTCATGTTTTAAGCTGCTGATTTCAGATTCTTTTTCAAGCTATTTTGTTTTTAACTCTTTTGAAAGCTTTTCAAATTGCAATTCATCATCTAAATTCTTATTCCTAAGGTTTTCATTCACCTCTTTTATGTTAGCAAAAGCTATGATGCATTTATCTAGAACATATCTTTTAACACCCGAAGAGATACCTTAGTGGCAGCCATCATGGAAAAATCACATTCACCTTCAGAAACACTAGCATCCCATGGATCAGACACAGATTTCAAATCTTCATCTACATTTTCTTTTGTAACAATTGTTTCATCATGAACATTAGACACAACAAATTTAGACCCCACCTCCTCAAATTAAACACTCTCAACTATAGACTCTAATGCCATAAAGCAAAATTCATTTTGTTTCTTTTTAGTGTCAGCAATTAGAGCAAAGTTTTCATCAGTCAGATCCTCAAGCAAGCTACTCCAATCAACAAAGCCCTGAGTAAAGAAGCTCTATTGATTAACCTCTGCCTGAGTAGTGGTTTGAGTAACTTGTTGTGAAGGTTGCCTTTGAACCTGAGGAGCTGGTGCTTGAACATATTGAATTTGAGAAACATTGGTTTGTGAGAAACAGTGGTTTGAACATATTGCACAGGAACAGTGGTAGTAGGGTGTGCAAAATGAGCAGTGTTTTGCATATGAGGAGCAGCGGTATATTAGGAATAATTGACCGTTTTTGAGGTCTAGGGCTAGGATGTGTGACAATTGGTCCAGTTGATTGAGACCTACATTCTCTAGCTAAGTGTCCTAGCCTATTACGTTTATAACACTTAATTTTGACTTATCCGGCCCAACTTTTGTGCCCCCATGCAAGCTTGGAAATTTTTCTACCAGTTCTCTTGTAAAATTTGTTAGCCTTGACACTTAACAGAGCCAACTGGTGCAAAATGACCATCTCTTCTAAATCTGAAGGATCAAAATGTTAAAGGTCACTCCACCCAAAGCATAAGTTGTTAGAAGTTTGGCTTTCCCCATTAGCAGCAAATGCATAATTAGGTGTGTAAGGGTCAAAGTTGAAACTAGAAGTTATATCAATGAAATGATCATAACTATGATCCTTACTACTGCTAGGGACTTCTTCTTGGCCAAACAGTGTTGTACTACCGAATGCATAGTCATCAACCACTTTGCTAGACTCTTGTAGCTTCTTTTTCTGGTTCAGCTCTCTCTCATAAGTGAGGAGCCTACATGAAGCTGAGTAAGACTCATTTCTTTGAACCCAACTGAATTTCTAGTAACAAAAGCTATAGTGTCCCACTTGTCTGGTAATGATCTAAGAAAACGGCTGTTTAGAGTCGAATTTGCAAGTGTAACATTCTACCAGTTCTCTTGTAAAATTTGTTAGCCTTGACACTTAACAGAGCCAACTGGAGCAAAATGACCATCTCTTCCAAATCTGAAGGATCAAAATGTTAAAGGTCACTCTACCCAAAGCATAAGTTGTCAGAAGTTTGGCTTTCCCCATTAGCAGCAAATGCATAATTAGGTGTGTAAGGGTCAAAGTTGAAACTAGAAGTTATATCAATGAAATGATCATAACTATGATCCTTACTACTGCTAGGGACTTCTTCTTGGCCAAATAGTGTTGTACTACCGAATGCATAGTCATCAACCACTTTGCTAGACTCTTGTAGCTTCTTTTTCTGGTTCAGCTCTCTCTCATAAGTGAGGAGCCTACATGAAGCTGAGTAAGACTCATTTCTTTGAACCCAACTGAATTTCTAGTAACAAAAGCTATAGTGTCCCACTTGTCTGGTAATGATCTAAGAAAACGACTGTTTAGAGTCGAATTTGCAAACGTAACATTTACCAATTTAAGCTCACTAATGAGATAGCTAAATCTATCGAACTGTTGGGTTAGTGAGTCTCCTTTTACATGACAAAACGTTTCATATTGTTGATTCAGAACCTCTCTGTTGTTTTCCATCACTTCCTCAGTCCCACCGAATTGCTCCTTTAAAGCATCCCACAATCCCTTTGCACTTTAGGGTCCTCTGTACTCGGTATGATTGGAACATAAGGTCCAAAGATGACCGACTTCCAGCAACTGGTGGTTTGATGAGCAAGAACATGACCCATCTGTCTTTGTCAGATATTATACTCAGATCTGACAAGGATCGGTGGTTTAAACATGTTGCTGGTGTTATGAGGATCTTGTGAAGTGTGTGACATTCTGATTATTTACAAACAGTTTTTATTTAAAAACTTTGAAAATGTAATTAAACTATGTTTTTTCAATAAAAACAAACAAACCGAATTAGCTGCGAGAGCTGATCTATCCAAATCAAACTGATTGTTAAATCAAATTCGATTGACCAAGCTCTGATACCAATTGCTAGGACCTGAGTTTGAAACTGTTTATGAAAGTTCTAAAAAGGATAAATGAAAGATGTTAAATCAGATGTAAATGCAGCAGAATGATGAACTTTAATTCATAACAGCCGAGAGATTGTTTTTGTTTATCATGCTTTTAGTGATTGTAATCACATGCATATAAATCACAATCTCTCCCTCAGCCTAAGATCACTGATTTCTTCGTACATAATGTAAGGAAGAAATGTTAGATTGATAATTGATGAAAGTGATTATACTACAATCCTAACCACTAGGCATCTAATGTTGATGTTAGCATGAAAGCGACACTTAACAAAATTAACAAACTAACAAAATCTGCTAAGCTAACCATGTCACACCCCGACCCGCAGCAGAATAGGTGATCGAGGCGTGATTGGGTTAACTCGAGAGCTTAGACTTGCTATTACTTGTTTTAAATATTCACTAATTCATATTAAGTGTCTCACAATACAAATAATTCACATAAACAATTACAAACACAAGACAATGTTTATAACAAGTATATTGCACTAATTCGTTTCTTGTTAACTAAGGCCCATCCTATGTCCAATCTTCTCTTCGTACCTGTTCACCTGTATCATGTGTAAAAATGGT
This sequence comes from Scalesia atractyloides, assembly GCA_947069175.1. Taxonomy (NCBI): domain Eukaryota; kingdom Viridiplantae; phylum Streptophyta; class Magnoliopsida; order Asterales; family Asteraceae; genus Scalesia; species Scalesia atractyloides. The sequence continues at coordinate 1,065,806 of CAMTDV010000116.1, read as the reverse complement.
TTTGGGTCAACAAAGGTTGGCGAGTGAATCTAAGTTTAACATTTAAACAGTTTGTTAAATTGGTTATTTCAATAAAAATATGCATGGACCATATATGAGCATATGTATATATAATTAAATCACAAACCACATAATGTCAACAATGAACATATGAACATGATGAATGATAAACTTGAGATCAAGGCTCAATCAAACGGAGCCGATCTAATGAGGCACCTGATGCTCAACTCGTATCCCACGAGGAACTGATGGGCCTTAAATGAATGATTGCACTGAAATGATAAAATGTAACCACACATAACCACAACAAACAAATATACACATTAGATCACATAATATCAACAATGAACATATGAACATGATGAATGGTGAACTTGAGACCAGGCTCAATCAAACGGAGCCGATCTAATGAGGCACCTGATGCTCCACTCGTCTCCCACAAGGAACTGATAGGCCTTAAATGAATGATTGCACTGAAATGATAAAATGTAACCAGAGAAAATCCAATTGATAAGCGTGATTTAAGCTAGACAAACGAATGCAACAAAAAAAAAAGTAAACGCCATGCTAGGCATAGCTAAATGAACGAACATGATATGTTAGACTCGTTGAGCCTAACGAGCCTCTACAAGGCTATGAAAAGCCTAAAGGCGAGCCTAAACTAGGCTACCTTAACGAGCCTAATGCTCCTTAACTAAGAACCTAAACTAAACTAATTAAACTAAGAAACAATAAATAAATGAATATTAAAAAAAATAAAAAAAATAAACAAAGAAAGGAAGATTACCTCGAAGAAGAACTTTACAAAATGAGAAGAGCTTGAAGGGCAGCACCTCCTCGTCGAAAGCGGAAATAAAAACTACTACACATCACACCCAAAGGGGTATTGTGCTTGTGGAGCCACCTAATTTGGTTATTCCACTTGTTTATACTCAAACTAGGAGTTGCAAGCTATAAAGAACCAAACAAGGGTATTTATAGGTGTGAAATAGAGCACAAAATGGTGATTGGGGCGATGTGGGATAACTTTAAAACAGATTTTCGCGTCGTTCAAATCAGCAACAAACACCAAACTTGTTTTCGTGATTCCCGCTTTGTTATAACTCCGTTTCGTGCACGGTTTTCGCCTACGTTCATTATTTTCAGAGTACTATCATATGGAAGAGAGTAATACAACATCCATGGTGTCGAGAATTGGGCTTAAACCTTGGGTCTTGATGCGGGTCGAGGGTTATGTTCTAAAACTTGTGTTTGTGATTCCCGTTACGCTGGAGCTCAGTTTTTTGCACCATTTGAACCTACTTGATCCTTAGTATACCAAGTATATCTTTGAGCTTTGGATGGACCAGAATGATAGCTCAAGGATGGAGAAAAGTTAGCAAGAAAGTCACCCGAAGGTCATCTTATAACAAAACCAAGAATACGACATGTAGAGCTTTTTACTTGCGATCATTTACATCTAAACTCTCCAAAACACAATGTCCTATCTTAAGGCATGTGTATAATGAATTTTAATGATAAGAAGGTTAGGATGTGATGTGTTAGGTATGTTCACGAGGTCTCAAAAGTTTTTGATTAACTTAAGGAAAACCTTAGTTTTAGACCTTGAGATATAGAGGGTTGCTTCAAAATACATGAAAATGAATTTACAACGTTGTCTAAAACATGTATAAGACTATAAATCACCATATATGATAACATGTATGATCAAAACATAGAATCCAAGACATTTTATTGCTTAAACATTAAACAAAATTACGTGGAATATGAGAACGGATCGAGTTACAAAAACAGGTCGGGTTTTAGGATTCATTCATTTTTTTTTATGAATGTTACAGTCTCCCCTACTTTTGGAAATTTCGTCCCGAAATTAGGAGGTAACCATTTAGCTCTTTAACATTTGGAGGGTAAAGGTAATTCAAAAGGGATTGAAGTGTTTAAGGATTTTTGAAATGGAAATTTTAACAAAGGTTTGATGTGGTGGAGTAGCTCAAGTGTTTGTTTGTTGGTAAGACTCGGATTCGAATCCCTGGTCCACTATTTTATTTTATTTTTTTTAAATTAAAGTTTTGAAATGTTACAAATCAGACCCCTTAACTCTACTATCCGAACTAACTTGGCTACTAACTCATATTACCTTAAAACTCACTTTAAAACCTAACAAAACTAACTAGATTTTATTAATGATTTTAATTGTGATATTATTTAAATTTAATTAATAAATAAATAAGTCGATAACTGAATTTAAATTAAACAGTAAAATCTTTCAACGGTTATTTCACGAAAATTTCCGAAGTTTAAAGGTTAGGATCCGGATTTCAAAGTGGGTCGGACTTTTGGATACCCGTTTTTGGCGGATGTTACAGTCTCCCCTACTTTTAGGAATTTCGTTCCAAAATTAGGAGGGAACCGTTCTTGAGGGTTAGTTAATAGGGTTTCTTATAGATTGGATCTCGAGTATGCTAGGTAATAAAAATCTTGATGATGCTAAGGATATACATAACCAGGTGAGTGTGAAGTTTGGATTTTGATTGAGGCGGTAACGTTCCTAGTAAGGGTTGAATACCCTGCTACATGAATCGCTTTTTGATGCCTGAGGTGTAAAAATGAAAAGTGTTGTAACACGGAGATGGTTAACTGGATATTGTCTCATGATAAGGGGTTTTGAGAAAATCGAAGAGTCATAATGATAAAGTTACATCACAAAACGAAATCATCAACCACATCATTATCCAAATTGAGATTGACACTACTTACACAAAACTTCTCATAACCGTCTAACAATGCTTTTGATCACCAGACAAGAACACTTATATATAGGAAGTACCTGTGGCGTATCCACCATGTCTTTGTCAAATTTTCATTGGCCTTGTTATTAAGTCACGATTAGTTCTATGTGACTCATCCTAAAATCTACCAAACATAAACAAACACAACAACCCATGCTTGAATCTCGAATCCGAAGAGAGCAAGACAAAATGATGGCGGTACCTCTCTCATGTGTTATGAGGAAGTGGTCAGTCTATGAAAAAGTGAGACACGACCCAACTTCCCTAAATGATGAGACAGGGTTCGTCGTGATGTATGATGACACGAATAACATGAAATTTAATCGATGTATAGAGATATGTAATGAAACAAATTGGCATAGCGTGATATAAATTGCATTAATGGCATTAATATGAAATAATGAAATCTTGAAACATTATTACCCAAATTGAAAACAATAGTAATTTGAATAGTCAGGACAAGAAATGGAATCTTTTAAAGCTTGGATTGGGAATAAAAATAAAATAAACAACTAGAGCAGAGTCTTGAGTCTTCATGATGGGAGAAAGACTAGTTAGGTTGTTCGTTCGCACCGTCGTTGACCTCAATTTGGGTTTGCGTTGATGTTGTAGGCTCTCCTTCTTGCTGGTGGGGGTGCTGGGTTTGCCTGGTTCGCTTGGTTAACTGGATTTGCTTGGGCTTGAGCGTTGATGATGTTAACCAACCTAGGGCACATGTTTCTGAAATGAGTAGGATCACCACAATTAAAGCAAGCTCTAACATATGGCACCATGGGGTAATGCAGTGGTTGGTAGGGCTGGATCATGTTTTGGGCAAGAGGTGAAACTTAGTTTTGAGGAGTGCGACACGTGTGACTCAAATGGCCATAACTCCCACAATTGGCACATAGACGACAGGGTACTGTGGGTTGGTGGTGATAGTGGCAGGTGCTGCATTGAGGGTGGGGACCAATGTAGGGTTCTTGTTTGGGTAAGCTGGGTTGGGGGCCATTTGGGTGATTGGGATGGCTTGGAGTGGTACGGCTTGTGAAGTTGGGTTAGTCGAGGCAATAGCGTAGTTTTACCATCACGCTTTCGTTTGGTATCGGAATGGGAGAATGTTTCGATCTTGGTTGTCTTTGGCTCTTCCACTTAAACCTTGTCAGTTGTGCCGTTCTTTTTAAAGTTTCCATTTCGGATATGGTTTTCGTTGAGTTCGGTGGCTAATTCTATTGCAGCTTCCAATGTTGTGGGTACAGTGCTCATCACGGAATCCTGGATACCAGAAGGAAGACCCCTAATGCAATGTTCAATGAGATAGTAAGGAGGAGTGAACATATTTGGGACCATCTGATTCAGCTCGAGGAAACGCTTGTTATAGGCCATATGGTCTCCATCATTTTGCTTTAAGCGGTACAATTCGTCCTCCAATTTCTTGATCTCACTCCTAGGATAGAACCGTTTAGTCATTAGTCCCTTGAGTTGTTCCCAAGTTAGGGCCACAGCAGCTTCAGCCCCTCTTCGACCCTTTTCAGCGTTCCACCAGGTTAAAGCTGCCCCAATAAGACGACCGGTAGCATAATGAACCCTGCGATCGTTAAGGCAGTCACAATTTAGGAAGGGCTTTCCATTTCCTCGAACCATCGCAGGAGTGTAGTGACCCCTTCTGTTCCCTCATATTTTGGGGGGGTCACAAGACTTGAAGTGCTTATAGGAGCACTTGGATGTAGTTGTGGGAGCATTTACAGGATTTGGTTCAACTTGATTGGCTTGGTTATTAGTGAGGGCTTGTTGAACTTGGATCACAGTGTTAGGAATCACGGTGGCCATTTGCTTGGCAATTTAGGCAGCTATGCGTCTACTGGAGTTTCTGGTTCTTTTTCCTCCAAGAAGGTGCCTAAAGGACATCTACAGGAATTCACGCAAACGAGATTGTGAGATTCTGTTGATGGATTTGCTAGCAGGGATGCGAAAAAAAAATAAGCATAGATAAAATGAAAACTTTGGGGTGTATTTGAAAACAATAACTTATGATAACACACACTTTTAAAGTGTTCTTGGGCTTTGCTCGTAACTGGGCCTTGCATGCCGCCATACTTCACCTTCATAATCATGTGGGCCCCCATGATTACCGGGATTTCGTATGGTTCGCATGTCTTAGCCTGGTAACGTACACTAAAACCCAGAGAAAATCGAGAAATGTGAATGTAACGTATGAAAGTAGGAGTGCATCCAGGTGTGGACACGGTGACACCTTAAAGTGGGGTTGGTTCACATGACGTTTGGTGTGGCATGCTTTGGCCTAATAGGTCCTTCGTACTCTCATCAGTAGTCCCCAGGTAGACAAACTGGTCCTTTAATTCGGATTTATACGAATGCCAATCCTAGACAGGACATCCCGACTACCGGTACTTGAACCCTTCCAGTTACTACATGCCCGTCATATGAACTCACCTTGATAAATTTTGAAAACGAAAAACATCACAAAAGTTTTAATAACATAAAAATAAGTATTTGGAAAATGAAGAGAAATGTTTCGAAAATTTAAAGGAAATCGAGAACTTATAAATAAGGGTTTCATAAGTTTCGTATAGTACATTTCAGGTGGAGTGATATGTATATATGTAACATATATGTAGACTTCATGACATAATTATAACACATTGCACGTATCAAGTAACAAAGAGAGTGCTTGCATGCGTTTCTGTGTGAAATGAAAGGAATTTAAATGTCTGGGCAATAGCAAATCATAAGTCAAAACATGAAATCACATAAGCACATAGGTCCTAGTTGACTAAAGTATAGGTTCTAAGGGTCTAATAACCTATCCTATATCCCTAAAGTCAATGGCTCTGATACCCATCTGTCACACCCCGACCCGCAGCAGAATAGGTGATCGGGGCATGATTGGGTTAACTCGAGAGCTTATGAGTTGCTATTACGTGTTTTAAATATTCACTAATTCATATTAAGTGTCTCACAATACAAATAATTCACATAAACAATTACAAACACAAGACAATGTTTATAACAAGTATATTACACTAATTCGTTTCTTGTTAACTAAGGCCCATCCTATGTCCAATCTTCTCTTCGTACCTGTTCACCTGTATCATGTGTAAAAATGGTTTTGGGTCAACAAAGGTTGGCGAGTGAATCTAAGTTAAACATTTAAACAGTTTGTTAAATTGGTTATTTCAATAAAAATGTGCATGGACCATATATGAGCATATGTATATATAATTAAATCACAAACCACATAATGTCAACAATGAACATATGAACATGATGAATGATAAACTTGAGATCAAGGCTCAATCAAACGGAGCCGATCTAATGAGGCACCTGATGCTCAACTCGTATCCCACGAGGAACTGATGGACCTTAAATGAAGGATTGCACTGAAATGATAAAATGTAACCACACATAACCACAACAAACAAATATACACATTAGATCACATAATATCAACAATGAACATATGAACATGATGAATGATGAACTTGAGACCAGGCTCAATCAAACGGAGCCGATCTAATGAGGCACCTGATGCTCCACTCGTATCCCACAAGGAACTGATAGGCCTTAAATGAATGATTGCACTGAAATGATAAAATGTAACCACACATAACCACAACAAACAAATATACACATTAGATCACATAATGGTGGTAGCACATGTATTTGTATAAATAAAGTAAATTATGACACATGATACACCCCAAAACGTTAATAAAAAATGAAATTTGTAAGGATTCACTCACAGTGTTTGCGTTTTTAATCCTTAGTGAAAAACCGCACGAGAATAAGGAGAAAATCCAATTGATAAGCGTGATTTAAGCTAGACAAACGAATGCAACAAAAAAAAAGTAAACGTCATGCTAGGCATAGCTAAATGAACGAACATGATATGTTAGCCTCGTTGAGCCTAACGAGCCTCTACAAGGCTATGAAAAGCCTAAAGACGAGCCTAAACTAGGCTACCTTAACGAGCCTAATGCTCCTTAACTAAGAACCTAAACTAAACTAATTAAACTAAGAAACAATAAATAAATGAATATTAAAAAAATAAAAAAATAACAAAGAAAGGAAGATTACCTCGAAGAAGAACTTTACAAAAATGAGAAGAGCTTGAAGGGCAGCACCTCCTCGTCGAAAGCGGAAATAAAAACTACTACACACCACACCCAAAGGGGTATTGTGCTTGTGGAGCCACCTAATTTGGTTATTCCACTTGTTTATACTCTAGGAGTTGCAAGCTATAAAGAACCAAACAAGGGTATTTATAGGTGTGAAATAGAGCACAAAATGGTGATTGGGGCGATGTGGGATAACTTTAAAACAAGATTTTCGCGTCTTTCAAATCAGCAACAAACACCAAACTTGTTTTCGCGATTCCCGCTTTGTTATAACTCCGTTTCGCGCACGGTTTTCGCCTACGTTCATTATTTTTAGAGTACTATCATATGGAAGAGAGTAATCCAACATCCATGGTGTCGAGAATTGGGCTTAAACCTTGGGTCTTGATGCGGGTCGAGGGTTATGTTCTAAAACTTGTGTTTGTGATTCCCGTTACGCTGGAGCTCAGTTTTTTGCACCATTTGAACCTACTTGATCCTTAGTATACCAAGTATATCTTGGAGCTTTGAATGGACCAGAATGATAGCTCAAGGATGGAGAAAAGTTAGCAAGAAAGTTACCCGAAAGTCATCTTATAACAAAACTAAGAATACGACATGTAGAGCTTTTTACTTGCGATCATTTACATCTAAACTCTCCAAAACACAATGTCCTATCTTAAGGCATGTATATAATGAAGTTTGAATGATAAGAAGGTTAGGATGTGATGTGTTAGGTATGTTCACGAGGTCTCCAAAGTTTTTGATTAACTTAAGGAAAACCTTAGTTTTAGACCTTGAGATATAGAGGGTTGCTTCAAAATACATGGAAATGAATTTACAAGGTTGTCTAAAACATTATAAGACTATAAATCACCATATATGATAACATGTATGATCAAAACATAGAATCCAAGACATTTTTTTGCTTAAACATTAAACAAAATTACGTGGAATATGAAAACGGATTGAGTTACAAAAACAGGTCGGGTTTTAGGATTCATTCATTTTTTTATGAATGTTACAAACCACTGCTATAACTAAACATTACAAAGACTGATAGTAAAACACTGATGAGACATCCTCTGTTGGCCTTCAGTAGAGCCTTGCCTTGGAAGACCTTTAGGTTTAATCTTCAGCAGAGCTTTGCCTTGGCAGACTTTTAGCTTTAGACTTCAGCAGAGCTTTGCCTTGGCAGACCTTTAGCTTTAGACTTTAGCAGAGCTTTGTCTTCAACAGAGTTTTGCTATGGCAGACCTTTAACATTTAGTCTTCAGTAGGGCTTGACTTCGGCAGATGTTATATTATTATTAGGATCAGAGGTTGTAGTATATTTTGGCTTTCTATCATCTGTTTAGTTGTAGGGTTCAATTCCAACAATACGTACTCAAATTAAAAATAAAACAAATAAGGAACTTTTAGTAACCATATTGCCATTCACTTTTGGAATTCTTTTGCCATTTTCATCCGAACGTCTAACTTTTTTTCTAAAAATCCTCTCGGAGATTTGGGATTTTTTGTCATTTTTATCCGAATGTTTGAAATAAATAATAAAGCAAATTAGACGGTTAGATGAAAATGTCAAAAAATCCCAAAAGTGGAGAGCAATATGGTACAAAAACGTTGTTTTGGATTAAACTGTTAAACATGCTCAAACCTCAGGGACGATTTTGTTAATTTACTCTAAAATAAATTGTTTTATTTCATATATATATACACACACACACTATCTTATAATTCAACTCTTTGGGACAAAAAAGTAAGTTTACCATAATTTTTAGACACTTAGAAGGGTGAAAATACACTTTTTTCCTTCTACTTAAAGTTGGAATTCTTGAAACTTTGCACTTTTTTCATCACACATCGGGTGAGAAAAAAGTTTTGATCAAAGAAGTGACTATAAGATCGCCCCTTCCTTTCCTAAAGAATTCATCTATTTCATTGTTCCTTTGTCCCATATTGATGAAAAACAAAAGTATAAGATTCAATGTTGATTTTAATTTTAAGCCAACTCAAGCTAGCTCTGTATGAAGATCAAATCAAGCTCGCTAGCCTTGGCTTGACTTAGCCTTCAGGTGTTGTTTTCCCGCTGCATCACGCAGGCACCCATCTAGGTTATATGTGTGTCTAGAGGTAGAGAGAGAATTGCAAATTTACACATCCCCAACACTAGTGGCCCAACCAGGATTTAAGGAGGGCCACCTAAAATACACCTAGGATACTGCTAGCACAAACGCTTGTTGGTCATAATAAGTATATAAACACTATACTTTGTGATGATTTTTTTCAGTGACAAACTAACATACTCCTAATTACTCTTATTAACCATCAATACTAGCAACTTCTAGGATTTGAACCTCCACATGTAGGATAGAGGTCAGGCATACCACTAGACCACTACGTCATGGGTATATTTATGATGATCAGGGTGGACGTTGTGAGTCCCAAAACAGTTTTGGATCACAATGATAGTGATTGACACACACCTAAACACCTATTGATTAGGTGTTTGAATGATATAAGTAAGAAAACCCAAAGAAACTAAGATGAAGGTGACGAATCTTGTACAAGATGTAATCCCATAATGATAATAACAATCATAGATCCTGGATATCGATTTAGAACATGTAAATCAGAGACAAAGCACAAAAATGAAAAAAAAATAACCTTGGTCCAAGAAACTTGGAGCCAAAGGATACTAGGTTCATATATACAGAGATCATGACCTCCCAGCGTAATTAATAATTATGCTGAGAGGATAAATATGCCGTCACAGGTACAACATCACAAAATTACATTTTTGGCCGTCTAGTTTGACTAACTATTACAATTAAGCTACAAACTATGAAACTCAAATACCAAGGTATCAAACGATCTAACAATATCCCCCCTAGACCGTTGCGTACTTTGAGAGTCTCCATTCCTTGTCTTGAGCTGTAGGGCTGGTGGCTGCTTCCAGAGCACTTATTGATGGTGCAGATTGATTAGTAACAACTTCACTTGTTGGAAGGTCCTCCGTAGTTACTTCATATGTGGATGAAGTCGGAGGTGGTGGTATGACTTGAACATCATATTCGGATGAATGATCTTAGGGTTGAGAAGAGGATGGTTGTGATTCAACAGGTTTTCGGTAGATTTCTTCTTTCTTGCTTCATCTTGCTCTTCAATTCTAACAAGAATCTCCATCATCTCTTTCTTTCTCTGGCTCTCTCGACTGCTCGTTGAAAGAGCATACCTTCGGCCAAATATTCGATCCCAACTCCGAAATGTATCTTACGCCCATAAAGATTGTTTAGGATGAACAGGCAAAACATAAACACGTCCATTGGATCAAGAATCCTGATTTCGTTTTAGTTCAATTTGAAAACTGCTTCACCAGCTTTCCATCATAGAACTACTTCTTGAAGTTGGTGAGCATCATTAGATGTTCTGAAAGAATCTTCACCCTGGTAACCACCTTAGCTGGATTAATTACCCATGTAACTTTGCCATTTCGAGTTATCGGGTCTTTGGTGATTTTCGAGACTCGTCTTTTTGGGTGTTAAGGCTTGAACACGGTGAGTCCACGCACACATTCACATAGAATAAGTCTTTCAAAATCTCCTCCAATGTTGCTGTTTGTAGGGTTTATCATTTCAAGTTTTCCCAATTCCAGAACGTCCCAAGTTGGTAGACTTTGCATGTCATTCCCTGTTCGGAAATGTTGGATTACACCGCCTCTCCGCTTCACTATATACAACCCTGTCAAATTGTATTACTTCCAGCTTATAATTCTATCGCTCACCTCAGTTTTCTCAATTGTCACAACCTGATAGAAGTTTGCCAGCTTAACTCGCTCTTTCTAAAACCATTCAGGGTGCTGTGGAGCCACTTCTTCTCCTCCGTCAGTTTCGTAAACCACATCATCTTCCAATCCCCACTCAATAAACTTGGCAGGCATCTTAGATATGTCTACCTCATCTTCCTCACTTTCGTGATTAACACTTACATCTACTGCTGACTCAAGTCTTTTCCTTTTCTTTTCAGCTACCGTAGCCTTACGTTTTTCTTCCTTTTCCCTGTTTTGTCGAAGGTAATAGATCTTTGCTAGAGGATTTTGGTTCAGATTATCTGTGGCATATAGATCTTTGAGCATTTCGTGCATTTTAATCATCCCATAATGTTGAAACTTCAGAAACTCTGTTTGATCTGCTACAAATTTGTGTAAGGCCTTGTTCTGCTTTTGTTTTTCCTTTAGTTTTTCTCTAAGCATGTTGGTGTCGTTGACTTGATTTCCAATAAGTAGAACTCTTTAGCAAGAAACGACCCAATTTCTCTTGACAGTCGGTCATACAATTCTTGGAATGGACGTGGTCTAGCTGGAACTTGTTGAGGAGGTGCCCGAGTCGTTGAAGTTGGCTTGGGTGGGACGTCCTTTGAAGATCCCTCTCTGGTTTTCCTCTTTGTGTGAGAAGGGGATTTGCTCGAAGTCGTTTCTTGAGGATCAGCAAGCAATCCTTCAATGAACTGATCTAACTATTCTTGTTCTAATGTAACAACAACTGGTGTATCATACTCGGTCATCTCTCTCCTCTTCAGTCTTCTCTCTTTTCTCAGCTTCTCTTAAGGCATGCAAAGCTTGCATCCGTTCAATCTCTTCTCTAGTAGACCCAGTACGAATGCTATCACCCATAAATCTTTTGGGTTGGCCGTGTCTTTCTTGCTTTTCTTCGATCCCCCCTCTTCAACTGCTTTCTTGCCTTTGTCTTTTCGCTTACGTACCAACTTGGGATTTTCTTCTACTTCTGCTTCTTGTTCTTTAGTTGCATGCTTTTCTTGTCTTTCTCTGGCTTGCATCACACTTCTCTGTATTGGTTGTATTCTTCAAGAACTATTTGAAGCCTTTCCTTTCTGTAAATCAAGTGGTGCAGCATTACCCACTTATTAGTTTTTAATTTAGTGATCAGCCTTCTGGTGAATAGCTGAAACTGATACAGATTTCCGTCATGAGGTGGATTTTGATGTTGATCATTGAAGTAATTGGACAAATCTTGGGTACATGGCCCTGTCACTCTATTAGCATTGTTAACCATGCAGTAGAAAATCAATCCATATATGTTGAATGGCTGATTTATACACAAGTTAAACATAGCTGGCGACCATTCCAAATTCAACCCGTTGTACCCGCCTTTCCTGTGGGCCATACCTAGACTAAACGTATGCAAAATGAATCTCCAATCTTTTGTTAGCCCGTTCTTCTTAATTTCGTTCTTTCCTTTAAAATCTCGAACGTAGTTCATCCCTCTAAAACCTTCTAGAATCTCTTCCAGCTTCATTGGATCTCTTGTGTAGTCTCCAAGACTCAGCACTTTTCGAATCCTTTCTTCAATTACAATCACTTTTTTGTTCTGAACTGTTGCCATGATTGTCTTAACTCGGTCGATTGTTTTCACTCTTGCATTTCTCCAAAATTCTTCTACGTGAATTCAGTAGATTTTTGGATTTGCCTGAACTGCATAACTTATCTTTCTTCTGGACAACAAACCATTACGTCTTCAAAGTCGGGTTCCGATGGAACTAGAGTAATAGGTTGGTTGTGCTTTCTCGCACTATCCCACGCCAAAGGTTGAGCCACTCTGAAACACGTAAACTAGCCAAGTCAGATCTTGCTTGCAAAATGTATATGTTTAGGTTAGTTTTATATTTAAAAAATACAATATAAAATAATGAAAATAAAAGCCTAAAAGTGCTCCTCAATACGTTATCAAGGTGTCTAATCAAAACTTAAAATCGCTGGTTTTAAGATTATTTATGCCAGCAAGAGAAGTCAAATACGTGGTTATATTTATGTGATAGGTTAAAAATGCCGGTTGTTTACGCTGTGAGTTGGTCACGTAAATGAGTCAGGTTGCAAGTTCTTGATCAGTGTAGATACTTATCTACGCTGAGTGTCTGGCGTAATAGTCAAGTACGTCGGTTGCTTGAACTCGCGTTTGAGACTTAAATGCGAGACTCATCAACTTTATTCAAATACGTTGTATTCAAAATAATTACGCCATCTTCATATTTTTCTTGATAAACCCCATAACTCAAACCGATCCAAGTTCTCAACAACAAAACTCAATCGTTTAAACAGGGTCATTCGATACGGTGTTTCTGATGTTATTCAAGAGCTGATTTAACCGTACCTGAATGATCTTGTTCAACCGACACAATATTCCTAGATTAGTTTTGGTTTGTAGAAAGTTTCTTTATAATGAAGAAGATGTGTTAGAACATTTTGAGACCGTTGGTACTTGATTATCCATAGTTTGAGCTGGTATATATTAGTTAGACAATGTTGAAGGGTCAAAAGTGTAATTGTATGAAACTTAAATGTTGGCGGCGTATTTAACTATCCAACGTAATTATTAATTACGCTGGGTAGTCAGTTTGTATAAATATGTTGATGAATGAATGGCTTGTCCAAGTTTCTTGGACAGATTTTAGTGATCTTCTTGTGTTGTGATTTTTGCTATTGTGCTTTCATCTGAATATCCAGGTGCTGTTATTGATTACATGTTATTGGGATTTCATATACAACACTTGTTGTTTGATCCAAACAAGATTCTCCATCTTCTTTACTTGGTTTTTCTTATTATTTGTACATTCAAACAACTAATCCATAGTTGTTTGGGTGAAAACAGTCAACCACTGTGATCCGAATATGTTTTGGGACTCATAATTTGGTATCAGAGCCTTTGTGCTCTTAATTGTTTGAGTTTTGTTAAGGTTTGTCAAGTTTTGAAGGTTTTACAAAAGTTCTCAAAGTTTCATGGTTTTTCAAATTTTTTGGTTTAAAATGGCTTGATCTGGTGCGTTTAATCTTTGAGTTGTTGTTAATCAGTAGTTTGGTAAACATTTTGGTCAAGCTGCAAAGAAACATGAATTTGGGTCGTTTTTGGGTGATTAGAGGGTTTTTGTTCGTACTAAAACCCTTCTGGGCGTATTTAATGATGAAGCTAGCGTAGATATATTTGAATTTGGCGTATTTATTTTGAATCTAGCGTATTTAACTTGAATTTAGTGTAGTTAACAACTATGCTGGTCTTAAATCAGTGGAGTTATCATACTGGCAGCGTAATTGTCCAGCGAACTTACTCGAAGGCAACTTCGAAATCAGTGATACTAATCCTTAGTGATTTTATGATGATGTTCAGCGAAATTAACTAAACCTTTGTTTGTTTTCAAATATCTAGCGGATTTAGCTTTTTGCAGGACAAAATCGCCGATCCCATCAGCGTAATTGTTTTCAAGTGCAGCGTAATTAATCTCTGGTCCAGCGTAATTACCTTCTAGCGAGCGTAATTGTTCTCTGATCCAGTAAATCTCAGCTAATTTATCATCTTTGATCCATCATGTCTCTCAATCAACTCAATCCGATTGCTCAAGCCGAACTAGAAACTGGAACCGCTACAAGGCCACCAAAGTTGAAAGGCTCTGAAGATTTCAGCAGCTGGAAAAACAGGATCAAGTCCTTTTTTGAGTATACTGATTATACTCAATGGATGTCAGTCACTGTGGGCCCGCATGTTCCCATGATAATTCATGACAACATTCGTACTATCAATGAAGATCCTTCAACATTTACAGATGAATATAGGACACTCATTCAACATGACAGGAGCTGCTCTTACTATGGCCCTGTCAAAGGATGATAACAATCTGTTTGAAGAATACACCTCAGCACATGAACTGTGGTTGGCTCTAGTCGATCATTATGAAGGCAATGAGGAACTCAGGGAGAACAAACGAGACAAGGTGCAGAAAGAATATGATATGTTTGGAAGTATTCGTGGCGAAAGCTTGTCCGACCACATAAGCAGATTTCTGGGGTTGTTGACCAAGATGAAGAAGGTGGGAAACCCAGTTGCAAATTATGCATCGATCAAGAAGCTGCTAGATTCTCTACCAAAAGAATGGAGTCTTCAATGCATGATGATTAAGAGAACTTTCCTCACCAGCACAACTCCAGTTACTCTCTTAGAATTGATTAACACTTTAAAAGCTTTTGAAATGGATATCGTGAAACGAGAGATGAATCAAACTGGATATTCTCAGAAGACGTCTCAGCAAGCTGCTGCAACCTCGGTCCCCAAGAATATGGCATTTCTTGCTCCTGTCACCTCATGTGGATCAAATCCCCAAAGTGTTGTCGAATCCTATTCAAATGCTTCCACAAACTCTGTAAAGGCCTCGTCATTTTCTGAGAAGACCACCGTGGCCAGCGACACTCAAGCACTTAAAATTTCCACAGAACATGTAGCTCTTTTTAATACTTTCTTAAGTAGCTATGAGGCGCTTATGTCAGGAGAGTTGAAGAGAGAATTCCTAACAGCAGAAGACGTGTATCAAGTAGATCCAGACGACATGGAGGAGATGGATCTGAAGTGGTAGATGGCAATGATCACTCTACGGTTGAAGAAATTCCAAGATAAAACAGGAAAGAGGTTGGCTGTTGGAAAAGCTGGATTTGACAAGTCTAAGCTTAGATGTTATAACTTCAAAGACTTGGGCAACTTCAAAAGAGAGTGTCCGTTGCTAAAGAACGAGAATCCCGAAATCAACCAGACCAGGAGGCCGATTGCCATTGAAGGAAATAATAACGCTGCTGAAAATAATCATAAGGCTTTAGTGGTGGAAGATTATGATTGGTAGGAGGAGATAGTTGAGGCAAAAGGTGAAGTAAACAAGGCCCTCATGGCAAACATTACCACTGTCTCTGCCACGTCTGCCTCAAATGATGTTGAAAAACAAACCTCCAAGATTCCAAAAGATGACACTGTTTGAAAAGCATCATCTCTCCTGCCTCAGAGAAGAGACAACAGAAAGCTGAAATGAATGAGTCGAAGCCTGCTATTCAAGAAGTCATCAGTACCAGCAAGAATGCAGCGGTTGGAACATCCTCTACCACCATGAAATCAGAAACCGAAGATAAGGATTTGGTAAACAGCATTCCATATGAATTTAAAGCAAAGATGTGCTCAAAACCATGCTTGAACGTCGTGGCACACTACAAATCACTCAACTGTGATATAATTAAAGAAAAAGAAAAAGTTTTGAAAATAAATCAAGAACTAAAAGAAAATGAGGCTGCTTATCAGCGAAAGTTGAATTCAACCATAGCTGAAATGCAGACTCTAAAGGAATTTGTTTTCAGATAAAACTTCATCATAAATGATTTGACCGAAAAGCTAGAAAAATCTCAAAACGAAAACAATAAGTTACAAATCATTATTGATAAATGGAAAATTAGCCAAAAAGCACTGGTTGACATTGTAAACTGCCAACGACCGACATTCATAAAGGATGGAATTGGATATAAAGATAAATTCGGAAATGAAAGAAAATTATTTCCTCCTCCGCACAGCAAAAATTATGTTCCTATGCCATCTCCTCATCCTAAGAACGACTTAATCAATAAAAATGATCTGTTGGATCAAAGTACATTTTATAAATCCGAAAACAACACTAACATTTCTGAAAGTAATGCAGATCTGTGCGAGAGTAAGGAAGATGTGTGCGATGGGAAGATGATTGTGGAGGGATGAAAATAGGAATAGGCTATTCAGGCGACAGTTATTCAACTATTAACTGGTTTGTCTGGAATTGTGATAAGACGAACAAAATTTCTATTCGAGATAACTGTAATAGTTTATCTAGAATGGATGACTGTAATGGCTGTATGCCTAAATTGACAATTTAGGATGACTGTAATGGCAATGTGCCTACACTTAAGGCTCATAACCAAGGGTTTGCCAAGGTTGAGGGTCATGACCTAAACTTTGCTCTCAATGATGAAAATGTTATGCTTGAATCTCCTGTATTTGTGCCAGAGCTAAAGAAAAACAGTTTTGGAAAATTCCTTACAGAGGAAATTCCAGAATTTGTCCATCAGTCGCAGGTACTTCAGAGACTGATAAAGATTTCACTGAAGATTCAAGCACAACAACTTCAGAAAGTGATGAAGAAAGGTCAGATGAAAGTCAAGAATCAATTTCCTCATCAGACAGTGAGCACAGTGAAGTCGACATTGAAGATAAACATCATCCTGAAGAGAAACTAAAGAAAGCCAAAGTTTCAAGTCACATCACATCATCAAACTCCTCAAGATGCTCCAAACACTCATCACATACATCATCTTCACACTCAGCACCCAGGAAGACAAGATCGAGTCAAAAACAATGTTTTCGTTGTGGTCATTTAGGACATACGGCGACACATTGTAAAAGCAAGAAATGTTCTAAACCTAGTCAAGATCTAGTTAAAAGTTTTACTGATCAATTTGACAGTTTAAAGAAATCAGTAAAATACATAGTTGATTCAACCTGTTTTTGGAAAAGAAAAGACAACACTCTTGCTAAAAATCATGATAGAACGAATGTAAAGCAAGTCTGGGTTCCAAAAACTAGCTAATTGTACATATTTTTTTTCTTCTTGTTGTTGTTGTATAACATAATAAAATTCAAAAATGGCTTCGGATGCTCATGGAGTATATCTGGCACGTTGACAACGGTTGCTCCAGGCACATGACCGGGCTAAAGGATCTGCTTACCAACTTTTGAGTTATTGATGGTGACTTTGTATCCTTTGCCGGAGACGAAAAGGGAGGAAAATCGTCAGAATAGGTGATGTAGTGTTAGAAGCACTCACTTTAGAGAATGTGAACTATGTTCCAGAATTTTGTTACAATCTTATGAGTGTTTCATAAGTCTGTGACAAAGGAATCGCGGTGCTGTTCAATGACACGGAGTGCTTTCCTCAAACCCGGTTACTCCTTCCCAAAAGAGATGATCATGCTTAGAGTTCCCCGTCAAAATAACACCGATGTGATAAATATGAAGAATGCCAAATCAAATGAGCAAATGACATGTCTTATGTCAAAAGCATCTGAATCGGAATCACTGTTTGGCACAGGCGTTTGGGGCATGTGAATTTTAAGAACATAAATAAACTTTCTAAACTAAATCTAGTAAGAGGTTTACCTATGAAAGATTTTCCTTTTTCAGAAATGTGCATCGCATGTGCGCAAGGAAAGCAGCATAAAAAGCCTCATAAGTCCAAAGCAGTGAATACGATATCTGCTCCTCTGCAATTACGCACATGGATCTTTTTGGGCCAATTAGCGTTAAAAGTTTAGCTAAAAGATCTTATTTTTTGGTGATTACAGATGATTTCTCACGGTTTTCATGGGTATTCTTTCTTGAAGCCAAAAGCGAAACGGCATCCATTCTGAAGAGCTTCATTCCCATGATTGAAAACGTGATCAAGCTGAAAGTCAACTCCATCAGAAGCGACAACGGAACTGAATTTAAAAATCATACGTTTGTCTCCTTCTGTGAAGATAAGGGAATTCGCCTCCAATACAGCGCTGCCAGGTTTCTTCAGCAAAATGGGGTAGCAGAACGCAAAAACAGAACTCTCATCAAAGCTGCAAGAACTATGCTTGTCGACTCTAAGCTTCCCCTAATCTTCTAGGCAAAAGCGGTCAACACAACATGCTATATTTTGAATCGTGTTCTTATCGTCAAACCTCACGGAAAGACAGCCTATGAACTACTTTTCAAAAGGAAGCCTCTGATAGATTTCTTCAAACCGTTCGGGTGTTCATGCACACTTCTCAACACTGAAGACAATCTCATCAAGTTTGAAGCAGTCGGTGACGTGTGCTACTTCATGGGCTATTCATCTTCTCAAAAGGCATATCGAGTCTACAACAAACGGACCAAGATGGTGATTGAATCATACTACGTTGATTTTCAAGAAGGAAACTCCACTAACACTGGAAGCGCTCCGAACTGGTTTTATGACGTGGATATTATATTAAACACTTTCAGCATCAATGAACCCATCACTGAATCCGAACCTGCAGAATCCACTCCGTTGGAACCTTTGTTTGATGCCTCAGACAATAGTTTTACTCCTTTTACAACCCGTTTCACCCCTGCCTCTGCCTCTCCTACTCTTCCGGTGTTCGAAGCAAATGGTGACACATCTTCTGAGAATGCATCTACACATGATGATTCTTCTTCACAGCAGGCTGTGGATGAACCACCCAAAGAAGACGAAACTCCAATCATCTACGTCGATGAACACTTTTCTAATCTACCTCAACAAGTTGAAACTCACACCAATGCAGGGTACAAGACCAATTGAAACCATCCAATTGAAAATGTCATCGGTTTTGTTGAAGATGGAGTTCGAACATGTGGTCAAACACATACCATCAACACAGGACTTTATGCAGCCTTTCTTTCACAATCTGTCCCAAGGGATATCGAAGAAGCTATTCAAGATTCAAGTTGGGTACTGGCTATGCAGGAAGAATTGGCACAATTTCGGAAACTTAAAGTCTGGGAACTCGTTGAACTACCAGACGGAAAGTATCCAAGTGGGTGTTTCGTAACAAGATGGATGATCGTGGTGTAGTTATCAAGAATAAGGCTAGATTAGTGGTTCAAGGGTTTCGACAAGAAGAGGGGATTGACTACAAGGAAGTTTTTGCACTTGTTGCACGGTTAGAAGCCATCATAATCTTCTTAGCCTATGCTTCGTTTAAAAACTTTAAGGTGTTTCAAATGGATGTAAAGAGTGCTTTTCTGTATGGGAAAGTGAAAGAAGAAGTTTATGTTTGTCAACCTCCAGGTTTGAAGATCCTCATTCTCCCACGAAATACTACAAGCTTGAGAAAGCTCTCTATGGTCTTCACCAAGCCCCTAGAGCATGGTACGAGACTTTGTCAACATATCTTCTGGAGTGTGGATACTTAAGAGGCAAAATTGACATGACTCTCTTCACAAAAAGGATTGGAAAAGATGTGATGTTGGTTCAAATCTACGTAGACGATATCATTATTGAGTCGACAGATGAAGCCCTTTGCAGAGAATTCGAGAAGGTGATGAAAGCGAAGTTCGAGATGAGTATGATGGGAGAACTCACGTTTTTCTTAGGACTAGAAGTGAAGCAACGAAAGGATGGTATTCTCATTCATCAGGCTAAGTATATCAGAGATATTCTTTCAAAATACAGCATGAATGACTGCAAATCCGCAAGCACTCCTTTTGCTGCTCAGACGGAACTCACTTCAGATCTTCAAGGAAAGCCAGTGAACAAATCTCTCTATCGCTCACTGTTTGGCTCGTTAATGTATCTGACCGCTAGTAGGCCTGACATAATGTGGGCTGTCTGTATCTGTGCCCGCTTTCAGACGAATCCCAAAGAATCGTATGATGCTGCCGTTAAGAGAATCTTTCCCTATCTCAAAGGAACTCCAAAGCTTGGTTTGTGGTATCCTGAAGATAGCAATTTTGATCTAATAGCTTACTCTGACAGTGATCATGCAGGTTGCAAAGTAGACAGAAAATTCCGGAGGCTGCCAATCTTGGGAAATCGTCTTATTTCGTGGCAGAGCAAAAAGCAGACAACAGTCTCTACATCTACCGCTCAGGCTGAATACACGGCAGCTTACAGTTGCTGTTCACAAGTCCTTTGGATACAGAATCAGTTGTTGGATTATGGAATCAACATCATGAAGACAACAATATTCATCGACAATGAAGCGTGTCTGGGGATTGTGAAGAATCCTATCCACCACTCCAGAACGAAACACATCGAAATTCGCATTCATGCGATTAGAGATGCGTACGAGAAAGGATACATCCAAGTGGTGCCAGTGGATTCAGTGCAACAAAAAGCTGATATTTTTACGAAAGCCTTCGATAAAGCTCGATTCAACCAGTTGGTAACCTGGTTGGAAATGGTGAACTTCCTTGAGTGGAATTGACTTTGGTCTAAAAAATTATATAACTTTATATATATATAATAAAATAGTTTTCATAATAAATAATAAATCTCATAAATTGTGCCCAACAAAAAGATTTTCTGCAAGGTTAAAATTTCTTTTCAAGCAATGGATTCTCGAAAATAAAATTTTAAGGGGGGAAGTTTTCCAGAAAAATTTGTTAGGACTGAATCTTTTCTTTGGCACATGCAAGAGAAATGATAGAAAAACTACTAACACTTCTGTTCTGATCTTAAAACAGAAAAAGATTAAGGCCTCAAGCAACAACGTCTTAGTAGATTCAGCAATACCTAGAAGTAAACTGCAAAAAGGAGACAAACCTTAATGATCACACAAGAATTCTGAATACCCACGAATGTTGTGCATCTTGCGGGTAACATGTTGTGGCGTATGACTTAATGGTCTTAAATCTTGCGTTGATAGATTGCCAAAGGTCCGAGATTTCGGGTCTTTATATTGGCTAATCATTCGGGGATATCATAGTTGCTCTTCTGCCGCATCCAGACATATACTGACCTAGACACAGCTATGATATCCTGTCAAAAAGAGCCTATGTGGCCAAAACCCTACACAATTGAAGCTCTCATTGAGAATCATTCAAATGCTTAAATCATACTGCATCTGGTATCCGCCATAGCCCTCGTTAGACCTTGGTCTCTCTGTTGTACGGAAGTACTGACCTGAACACCAACTGTCTAACGTTGAAATCTCAAAAATGAATGAAGTCAGTATAGTCACCTGTTATGAGGCATCTCACGGGCACAACATTCTGACTATGTCGGCATGAGTGGGGAACATTGAAGTTCTTGTCAATATTACCGCAACATTATAAAAAGGCTCTCCGATCGCATGTTGAAAGATAGGTGCATGGATTTAAAAGGACAAACATACTTACAGTTTTTCTTGTGCCTTAATTATTTAATATATCCAGTATTTTATTTCAAATGAACGAAGTGTTACCAGTATGATCTTTTGCAGGAAAGTCACAGGATTCATGTCAGTTAGCATAAACTTTGTGTGAAAAAGGAGGCTTCCGGACCCAAAAACAACTTTCAGGATCCAGATTGCAATTTTTCTTTTCTCTTAAGTTTATTTTTAAATTTTCGCACTATATTTTTAATCAAAAAGGTGTCACGTTTTTCGAGAAAAGTTAGAATCTTCGAGCGTATTTGTTTCTAAGATTTCTTAAAAATGAAGATATCTCACAAACAGTTCAACGTGGCGTAATTAATGTTCCAGCGTATTTAATAAATACGCTGGAAGGCAAACATGTATATACACTCCAGTTTCATTTTCAACAAAAATTTCAAAAACCTTCACTTATCTTCATCATATTCTTCATCTGAAACCACATCTAACAACCCACTTCCACTCTTAAATCAACTCTTAGTGGAGTTGAAAGGAATCGATATCGGTATGGTTTCGATATTCAAATGTGCTTTGTTCTATGTTTGTTTATGTTTAAATCATTGATTTCGGTCACTAATGCATGTATATAATTTCATTTGAATCTGGTTTTCCGGTTTTAAGGGGTTTATCAAGAAAAAATTGAAGCCAGCATAATTATTATGAACGTAGCGTAAATATTTTAAATATGGTGTAATTAGCTAAACCCTTCGAGTCAGCGGATTTAAGTCTTGACCGCGAGTTCAAGCAACCGGCGTATTGACAATTACGCCGGTAAACCAGCGTAGATAATTATCTTTGCCGGGTACAGTCTTGGGTCAAAGTTTAAATCCGCTACTCTTGTGCAGCGTAAATAACCTCTGTTCAGCGTATTTATGTCTGTATCTCTTGCATATTCTTGTGTCCGGCGAACTTAACCGTTTTGGCCCAATGAAATTATTAGTGGATTTATCAGTTTCTTTTGTATATTTCTTTGTATTATTATTATATGTTTATATATATAATTATATATATATATATATATAAATATTTCGATGAACATAAATCTAACTTAGCTTGTTTTCGATTTTAGAAATGGTGAAGGAGATTATCTAGGATAAAACTCGAAAGCACAATCAGCCATGCAAGCTGGTCCCACCTCCAATCGATTTTGAAGATGTAGCAGAGTGGATAAATTCAAGTAGGATCAGCTATGCTGTACAAGCCGATCCGATCATCTACAGCATCCACATCGAAGAGTTTTGGAAGACAGCCAAAGTGTCGACCGTCAACGAAATTAAAAGAATCACAGCTACAGTCAGAAATAAGAAGATCCTAGTTGCAGAGGAGAACATACGCAGAGTCCTCAGTCTTGGAGACAAGAACAGTGATTTGCTCAGAATGAAGAAGGACGACATCCTAGATGGGGTCAAAGGGATGAGGTATATTGGAGACTTCAGAGAGAAAAATGAGATCAAAAGAAAGGGGCTTACCAAGGACTAGTGATTCATTCTTCATGTACTCGCTATGAGCTTGGCACATAGGAAAGGAGGATATGATGGGTTAAACTTAGAATGGTCGGCTGCTATGCTTAGCCTCTGCACAAAGCAGTCATTCAATATCTCTGGTCTCATTTTTTACTGCATGGTTGATAATGTTAATTCCTCCACATGGGCCATGTACCCTCATTTTGTTTAGCTCCTCATCAATGACCAACATCCAAATCTTCCTCATGACGGCGACCTATACAAGTTCCAGCTGCCAACAGGGCGTCAGATCACCGAGCTAAAAACTGAGGAATGGGTACTGTTGCATCAGTGGATGTATAGGGAGGAAAGATATCCTGTCGTGAAAGCAGCCTATGAGAAATACAGAGAATGTGTAAAGAAAAAGAGACAAGGAGATGGTGATGAGGAAGTAGAGGAGGAAGAAGAAGAAACCGAGCAGCTGGTCAGAAAGAATAAAGGAAAGAAAATCATGAAGGAAGGGGACTCCTCGAAGAAACAGAAAGATAGTGCTCCACAAGAACGATTGATGGAAAGCAGTTTCAGGGCCGGAGGCACTAGAGAACATCGCGAGCATATAGAGAATCTCCGTGCAATTCATGAGGCTGAAGAAAGAGAGAAGAGAGAAACTAGAAGAAAGAGACGTCATATGACAGAATCTGAAACACCGATGACAATCACCACCGAGCAAGAGCAGTTAGATGAGTTTGTAGATCAGTTGATTGTTGATCCAGAAGCCCAAAGTCTATCTCCCCCACAGAAGGATAAGAAAACTGGGGAAGAACCTTCGACGGATGAACCACAAAGACAAATGCTGCAATAAGCTCCTCGCAGACCTCGTCCATTTCAGGATTTGTACGATAAGCTAGCAAAAGACATTGGGAAAGGTTCGGCTCAAGAAATCTGTCTGCCAAAACATCAAGTAAGCAACACTAACGTTCTTCGTGAGAAGCTGAGGGAACAAAGAAATAAAAATAAAGAGCTTCACGCATACGTCAAAGAACAGACGAGATTAGTGATATTTCAGCAAGATGGGATGGAAAAGATGTACCGTATGATCAGAGAACTTTGCACCAAAGTGGACATACCACCAATGTTCTCATCTCTTGATATTTTTTATTATGAGAAGTTCAAGTCTCAAGAGGAAAGACAAAAAGCTAAGGCTGCAGAAAAGAAGAAAAGGCGCCTAGAATCGGCTGTGAACGTCACTGAGGATGACGAAAGTGAAGAGGAGGAGGTAGACAGAGATGAAATGCCAACGAGATTTGTTGAGTGGGGTTTGGAAGATGATACTATTTATGAAACTGAGGACGGTGAAGCAGTAACTCCAATGCATCCAGAATGGTTCAGAAAAGAAAGGGAAAAGCTTCCAGACTTCTATCAGGTGGTCACCGTTGAAAAATCTGAAGTCACCGATAGAATAATAAGCTGGAAGTACTGCAATCTCAAAGGAATGTTCATCATAAAGAGACGAGGTGGTGTTATTCAACCTTTTAAGACTGGAGCTGACATGAAAAGCCTTCCAAGATGGGACATTCGAGAACTGGGGAGGCTAGACCTGATAAACCCGACCAACAGTAGCATCGGAACTGGCTTTGAAAGACTTATTTTAAGAGAATGCAATCGGGGCTTCACAGTTTTCAAGCCGCAACGACCTCGAAGAAGAGTATCAAAGACGAAAAAAGATCCCATCACAGGAATAGGGATGGTTACATGGGTGATTGATCCTGCTAAGGTCGAAACAAAAGTCAAAATTCCACCTGAACAGCCTGTCAAGCTTACACACTTCAAGAATGGTTTTACGATGGGAAGACAGGAGAAGCAGTGATCCGATTAGCGTCTAACGAAGATATTCGAATTCTAGACCCGATGGATGTTTTCATGTTCTGCCTCTTCGATCTCAACATTCTCTTTGGTCATAAAATCCATGTTGGAGCTGGAAATGAGTACAGAGAAGAAGGAATGTTATTCCAAAGGGCTGTGGAACGAGCTCGAGACAGAAAGATAGAGATGATGGAAATTGTTCTCAGGATTCAGAAGCATATAGAAAAGGAGGAGGCAAGAAAAAGAAAGAGAAAGCATAAGTCATCATCACAACAGAAAGCCTCCTCACCATCTCAAGCTGCATCTCACCATCAAACTCCAGTTTCATCCACATATTAAGCCACTACGGAGTTACAACAACCTTCAAGTGAAGCTATTGTTAATCTAAGCTCTGAAGAAACAATCGAAGCAACCACAGATCGACCTACCGTTCAAGCTACACAAGACAAGGACGAAGAATCAGCCGCATACCCAGAAGCTCTGAAACAAGATTGAAGAAACTCAAGCACGCAACGGTCTAGGGAGGTATTGTTAGAACATTTTGAGACCGTTGGTACTTGATTATCCATAGTTTGAGCTGGTTTATATTAGTTAGACAATGTTGAAGGGTCAAAAGTGTAATTGTATGAAACTTAAATGTTGGCGGCGTATTTAACTATCCAGCGTAATTATTAGTTACGCTGGGTAGTCAGTTTGTATAAATATTTTCATGAATGAATGGTTTGTCCAAGTTTCTTGGACAAATTTTGGTGATCTTCTTGTGTTGTGATTTTTGCTATTGTGCTTTCATCCGAATATCCAGGTGCTGTTATTGATTACATGTTATTGGGATTTCATATACAACACTAGTTGTTTGATCCGAACAAGATTCTTCATCTTCTTTACTTGGTTTTTCTTATTATTTGTACATTCAAACAACTAATCCATAGTTGTTTGGGTGAAAACAGTTAACCACTATGATCCGACTATGTTTTGGGACTCACAAGATGAGAGTGTTTAAAGGATAGGATTAAGATTTTTAAAAACTGATTTGAGTATATACATTCATAAAATACCGCCCTCTACGCTAGAACTTAAATACACCGCTCCTGGTATATTGGAAGGATTCTTCAAGTCTAGAAACCCAAACCAATAATGCTCGAAAATTTTAAAATCATGCCCTTTCTACTAAAATTTTATGCAAAAGTAGAAAATAGCTTTGAGAAAATCATTATTTTGTCAATTTGGACAACGAAATCCATTTTTCGAACCAAGGTTCTTCTCTTTTCGCAATTTTCTTTTGTTTGAAACTCTTTGACGTTCCTGCAAAAGATCTTACTAGCAACACTTGTCAGTTTATTAATTTAATTTTGATTAATCCAGGCAAAAGAAAAGGTTGTAAGTATGTTTGTCCCCTTAAATCTATGCACCCTTTATTCAACTTGCTTTCGGTGAGCATTTTATCATATTGTGGTAATATTGACAAAAATTGCAATGGTCCCCACTTAAACTAGACGGATTAGAATATTGTGCTCGTGAGTCCCACATCAGGACATACCCTCGCGATCAAGGTATGCACAAAGCTTCCTCATAACAGGTGAGTTATATTGATTTCATTTGTATGATAGATACAAGATTGGCGCATTGGTGAACAGGTATGCACTTACGTACAGTCACAGCGACCAATGCAGTCCTGACCAGGGGTTAGGCAGATACCTCATTGTGGTACGATTACATATGAATGGCTTGTTTTAGTTGAGCGTTTTCAATTGTAGGGTTTTTGGCCTCTTTGGCTCTTTTGAAAAGATATCATAATTGTGTCTAGGTCAGCATATATCTGGATGCAACAGAAGAGCGACTACGATATCCCCAAATGAAAAACAATATAAAGACCCGAAATCTCAGATTTTGGCAATTTATCAACGTAAGATTTAAGACCATTAAGCCATATGCCGCAACATGTTACCCGCAAGATACACAATATTGTGGGTATCTAGAATTTTTGTGTAATCTTTATCTTTTGTCGCCTAATCGCAGTTTACTCGATGGTGTTGCTGAATCTACTGACACGTCATTGCTTGCTACCCCGATTCTCCATGCTTTTTTGTTTCAAAAAGATATAAAGTGTTAGTAGTGTTCTATCATTTCTTTAACAAACAGGTGTCATATGGAGATCAAATTTTATTTTCTCGATATTTCCCCCCTAAAATTTGATTTTCGTATGTCCATTGCCCGAAAATGAAATTTTAATAAACATAAAATCTTTTTGATGGGCATTGTTTTACGATACTCATTTTGGTCGAGTATGTGTAGACAGTTATCACAATAAAGTTCATTTCTACTCAAGGAAATTGATCATCTCCAACCATTTTATACAACTTTTCAAAATTGCTCAGTCGTGCGCTTAAAGTGCACGCCTGTGCACTGTACAAGTCTAATCATGAAGTCAGCTGCAGGGTATGGGTTAAGCAAGTGGCTGATTTGGCAGCAAAGTGCGCACACGGTCGTGTACATGAGGTGCACGGTAGTGCATGTCCGAGAAAATGGATGCACGGTTGGTCGCACGGGGTGTGCTTCCGAGGATCAGAGGGCATACGGGGGTGCAACCGAGACGCACGGTCGTGCATGTCTGAGAAATCCGTTGGACTGCCTGGTCGTGAGTCTGCACGGTCGTGCGCATGGAACGCCGGTCGTGCATGACCTGTGTCTTCAGCAGATTGGGCGGATTTTCATCCAAAATGCCCGGAAACTCCTCATTTTCTCCAATTTTGCCGGTGAAACGTCATTCTAGACCTAAAAACCCAAAAGTACACTATTAAGAACCTAAACATCAAATTTGTAGTAAAAAACGTGTAAAACAGAAGTAAAATGAGGGACTAAAACATGTATAATTTAGTGTATATCAAACCTTCCCACACTTAAACTTTGCTTGTCCTCAAGCAAACTCAAGTAAACTAAATAAACGAAAGCTCCCAATGGCATCAATTATTTAACAGACCAAATTGCTAATATATATGCAACGGTTAATCGGTTTTCCAAAAGACATCATCAATGTTTTCAAACCAATCAAGCACATGATAATATATGTAAATATAACCAAAAAGCAATGATTCCACAATTGACTTAGCATGCAAATCTTCACACTACTCACAATGCTCACACACACTCGGCTATATTTGTGAATCATACATATAATGTGTATGTGTAAAACACTCGACGCCAAGGCAATAAATCATGCTATGTCAAAAGATCGAATCTCCATCGACTAACGTGCGAAAAAGGCACAAATCAAGAGGTTGTAATGATAGGCAATGGCTAAGGGTGTGGAATGTACATTTAAAAGTGGCTAAATGGTTAAAACTCGGTGGTTATGTTTAACATCTGTAAATAAACAAGAACTATACATAACTAACGTGAACGATGATTTTCACCTACTCGAGCTAACAACAAGATTATAACCATTTAGCACTTAAAATTGGTTTAATTTGGTCATCTTCACCCTATTTAGGGTGTTCTATTTTGTAGGACATTTTTCTCTTTTTTTATTGTTTTTTTAGAACACATATATAAACTTCAAACAAGAACTTTAATGCTTTTACACAAAAGGAACTAAGTACAAAAAACACAAGTCAAACGATAACTTTAACCGAGTTTTAACAGAAAGTTTTAAAAAATAAAAAGGGTATCCTATGTGCCTCTATCATATTCATGCAATTTCACACATTTATGATCTTGAAAAGTATGCTAATGACAAGTTTTAAATTGCATAAAACATCTTGCTCGCTCATATTCCGCAAAAAAACAACTAGCATGTCAAGAAAGCAATAAAAGGCTAAAAAATATGCTCATGTAAACGGAAGGAATGGGTGCAAGTGTAAAAATTAGCATGCAAGTCATTCTTTTGTTTGTCACGCTTATAGTTATCTTTTCAAACTTAATGTAACTTGTCAGTTTTGATCGTATCTGATGCTTTCTATTAACAATTAAACGTTTAGTTTTTTTTTATTTGCAATATATAAATGCCACAAAAATTAAAATAGGAGTTCTTGCAAAAAAATTGTAACGACAAACAAAGTTAACAGCGTTAATACCCTTCCACACACTTGAACTTCACATTGCTTAATATGAAACAAAAAATAGCTAAGCAGTTATGAATAGCTAAAGTATAGTGCGAAAAACTAGAATAACACTCACCTGGATATTGAAGAAAACTGGAGAAGATCCATGGACTTGACTTTGCCGTTCCCATGATCCCGGGTGCATACTCGGTGAGTGTCCTCATTTTCCTTCAAAATGTGACATACTAGACATTACAAAGCATCACAACCGAATAAAGGATCAGTTAAATAACCATCTCATCCATTAGCTTACAAGAAAATAAAACAAACAAGTAGCAAATATTTTTATTTTTTTAATAGGAAAAACATATCCGGGGGGTTTTAATAAAAGATACCCAAAATGAAAACCCCAAATAAAACATAACAAACCAAAAAAAAAAAGATAGACAAAGACTACAACGGTGAACGACATGCTCCTCACTCGATAAAAGTACAATATTTATAGAAATATATCAAGAATTAGGGTCTTGTTTGGATTTACGAAGAAACCCTCAAATTTCTTAACACAAAATACTAATATAAGACAAAAGACAAGATTAAACACGAAAAGACTAAATAATTCATACCTTTGGTGTGATATGTGGTGTTTTCTTACAAAAAAAAACGGTGATTTGTTGTAGAAGAGAAAAGAGAGAACGGGTGTGTACTATATGGTTTGTACTTTAAATATTTTTTTTGTTTGTTTTTTTATATTTTTTATTTCTTTTTTTAAGAAAAAAAATTTTTGTAAGAAAAAAAAATTTGTTCTGGTTTTTTTTATTTTTTATTAAAGAAAAAAATTTTGTTATGGTTTTTTTGCGTGCACGGCCATGCACATGATATGCACAGTCGTACGGATCAACATATGCACTGATGTGCACGACTGTTCTCGCGGGCACAGCCATGCGTGTGACGCGCACGGCAGTGTGGTTCTGCATCGCATAGGGTGTGCACAATTTTTCTCAAATCGGTGCGGTTATGAAGTGCATGGTCGTACGGATTAAGTGCACGGTCATGCAGTACCTATCTCTACAGATAGAACCTGTAGAATCCTTCAAACTTGATTTTTTTTCATCAAAAATCACCATTTTTACAAGATTTTACCTGTTTGTGGACCATATCAACGCCAGAACTCTACAAGGCATGAATCAGAACTACAAAAACTTACAATATACTGAAACAATTAGTAAACGAAAGAAACAAAAGATATATATAATATTCTCAAATTTACCCCCAAGCGTGCTAAGTTTTTTTTTCGAGTCGATAGCTATACCCCCTTCCACACACTTGTTACGCATGCGGGGCGTGTAGTTTGATTACCCCAACCTTGTTAGTTCGATAAAATAAATAAATAAAATCTAAAACAATCTAAATAAATAAAATAAACAAAGGAACAAATGAATAAATAATCAAACAAAAGTATATACAAACAAATGAACAAATAAACAAGTATGAACAAGTATTCACAAGTAAGTATACCGGTAAGGAAGTGACTCGGATCGTTCCAAAAGCTCGTCGCATCGCCGGCAACGGCGCCAAAAACTTGACGTGTGCTTCTGTATACATAATTTTACAATCAATTTTATACACAAACTCGGTTTTAACATTTATGAAAATGATTAATACCATAACATTAAGACACAAACAAAAGAACAAGTGTACCCTATCATACATGTAGTAAAGTATAGGTAAGAAACAGATGTCGATCCATGGACGCGGGCGGATGAATGAGTACTAAACCGTTGGCACTGGTTTACCGGTATAAAGATAGGTGAATGCAGTTTTTAACTAAACTAATCTAAAATTATATTTAAAACATAAAAGACTCCAAAGACAAAAAATATATATTATCTTGTTTTAAAAACAACCTAAGCATGTTAACTAAGTCAGAAATGTCACAAAGGCACTTGATCAATCTTCCAATTATATAGACAATTAGTATCACTTTTGAGAATCCTAACATGACAATCCTTCGGAAAGCTAACGCGATAGACACACTTTAGCCACCTAAAACCGTTCATTAGCGTGCTATTGATATATTTTCATGTAAATCTTCTAAAGATAATTTAGTCATCCGTTAAGAGTTTTCTAGTCTCACTTAATCAAGGAAAGTAATACCGACAACACAATACAGCCACTGAGACAAGCATAAAGTAGATCATATCACAAATTATTCCATTTTACAAACCTTGAACACAAATCTACCAAGATAGTAATTTCAACCAAAACCAATAAACAAAGATCATAAACCGTATCAAAGAACTTGTAACAACATCATCTAACCCGTTAGGGTCCTTACATGCAAGAAAGTACTCTTGATTAACATTTGATTTACCTTTTATTAAACCAATACCCATTTCTAGTTTCATGGTGTAAACATATTAACAAGTTAATAGCTTACTAATAAGTGCCTAATCAAGGGTTTTTCAACATATCTCAACTAAACATTCATTAATCATCCAAGATAACCAAATATAATCAAGAATCCAACATCAATGAAACATGTTTGCCATATGATCATCAAGACTTAAACATGAAAAGTACCAAGGTTTCATAAAAGAAGATTAACATACTAATGTTTGTTCATAAAACAAGTGAACTGGTGTTTTTGCCCTAAGGCTACAACAATATAGAATACATCAAACCAATGCTTGAAATACAACCAAAATCATGGAAAGAACAAGGATTCAAACCATAAGCAAGCAAGGATTAGATGGATTGGATGATAAATACGCTTCTTTGCAACTAGGAAGCTTGAATCTGACCCAAGCAGGCTGTTTCTGGAGCCCCAAACTCGCCCAAAAGCTTGCAAAAATATCCAATACTTAATCAGAAGGCGCCTACTCTGTTTTATACAACTTGTTGAAAGTTCACGGTCGTGCGCTTAAAGTGCATGGCTGTGCACTGTACAAGTCTAATCATGACGTCAGCTGCAGGTATGGGTTAAGCAAGTGGCTGATTTGGTGGCAAAGTGAGTACACGACCGTGCACATGAGGTGCATGATAGTGCATGTCCGAGAAAATGGATGCACGATTGGTCACACGGGATGTGCTTCTGAGGATCAGAGGGTGCACGGGGGTGCAACCGAGACGCACGGCCGTTTATGTCTGAGAAATCCGTTAGACTGCCCTGGTCACGAATCTGCATGGTCGTGCACATGGAACGCACGGCCGTGCATGACCTGTGTTGTCAGCAGATTGTATAATTTCATCCAAAATGCCCGGAAACTCCTCGTTTTTCCCAAATTTGCTTGTGAAACGTCGTTTTAGACCTGAAAACCCAAAAGTACACAATTAAAAACCTAAACGTCGAATTTGTAGTCAATAACGCATAAAACGGGAGTAAAATGAGGGACTAAAACATGTATAATTTAGTATATATCAAACAAAAACTGGTGTATCAGACTCGGTCATCTCTTTCCTTTTTAGTCTTCGTTCTCTTTTCTCAGCCTCTCTTACAGCATGCAAAGCTTGCATCCGTTCAATCTCTTCTCTAGTTGAACCAGTACGAATGCTATCGCCCCTAATTCTTTCAGGGTTGGACGTGTCTTTCTTGCTTTTCTTCGATCCCCCCTATTCAACTGCTTTATTGCTTTTGTCTTTTCACTTACGTACTAACTTGGGATTTCTTGCACTTCTGCTTCTTGTTCTTCAGTAGCCTGCTCTTCTTGCCTTTCTCTGGCATGCATCACACATTCTCTATATTTGTTGTATGCTTCAAGAACCATTTGAAGCCTTTCCTTTCTGTAAGTCCAGTGGTGCAGCATTACCCACTCATTAGTTTTTAATTTAGTGATCTGCCTTCCGGTGAGCAGCTGAAACTGATACAGATTTCTGTCGTGAGGTAGATTTTTATGTTGATCGTTGATAAGTAATTGGACATATCTTAGATACCTGGCCAAAGTCACTCTGTTAGCATTGTCAACCATGCAGTAGAAAATCAATCTAGATATGGTGAAAGGCTGATTTGTATACAAGTTAAGCATAGTTGCCGACCATTCCAAGTTCACCCATCATACCCGCCTTTCTAGTGGGCCATACTTAGACTAAACTCCAACATAGTTCATCCCTCTAAAACCTTCTAGAATGTAGTTCATCTTTTGTTTGCCCGTTCTTAATTTCATTCTTTCCTTTAAAATCTCGAACGTAGTTCATCCCTCTAAAACCTTCTAGAATCTCTTCCTTACTCAACTTCATTGGATCTTTTGTGTTGTCTCCAAGACTCAGCTCTTTTCGAATCCTTTCTTCAGTTACAATCACTTCTTTGTTTCGAACTGTTGCCGTGATTTTCTTAACTCGGTCGATTGTTTTCACTCTTGTGCTTCTCTAGAATTCTTCTATGTGAATTCAGTAGATTTTTGGATTTGCTTGAACCGCATAACTTATCTTTCTTTTGGACAACCAATCCATTACGTCTTCAAAGTCGGGTTCAGATGGAACTAGAGTAATAGGCTGGTTGTGCTTTCTCGTACTATCCCATGCCAAAGG
Organism: Scalesia atractyloides; assembly: GCA_947069175.1. NCBI lineage: Eukaryota > Viridiplantae > Streptophyta > Magnoliopsida > Asterales > Asteraceae > Scalesia > Scalesia atractyloides. Next base: position 1,032,323 of record CAMTDV010000116.1, on the reverse strand, counting down.
TTGAGCCATTCTGAAACACGTAAACTAGCCAAGTGAGATCTTGGTTCCGAAATGTATATGTTTAGGTTAGTTTTGTATTTAATTAAAATACAATAAAAAATAATGAAAATAAAAGCCTAAAAGCGCTTCTAAAAACGTTGTCAAGGTGTCTGATCAAAACTTAAAAATGCTGATTTTAAAATTATTTACGCCGACAAGAGAAGTCAAATACGTGGTTATATTTATGAGATAGGTTTAAAATGCCGGTTATTTACGCTGTCTGTTGGTCGCGTAAATGAGTCAGGTTGCAAGTTCTTGATCAGCGTAGATAAGTGTATCTACACCGAGTGTTCTGCGTGTTAGTCAAGTACGCCGGTTGTTCGAACTCGCATTCGAGACTCGTTGACTTTATTCAATACGTTGTGTTCAAAATAATTACGCCATCTTCATATTTTTCTTGATAAACCCCATAACTCAAACTCAACCAAGTTCTCAACAACGAAACTCAATTGTTTAAACAGGGTCATTCGATACGGTGTTTCTAATGTTATTCAAGATCCGATTTAACCTTACCTGAATGATCTTGTTCAATCCACACAATATTCCTAGATCACTTTTGGTTTGTAGAAAGTTTCTTTCTATTGAAGAAAATGAGAGTGTTTAAAGGATAGGATTAAGATTTTCAAAACTGAAACTCATATGCATATATACATTCATAAACTACCGCCCAGCATAATTATTAATTACACTGGAACTTAAATACGATGCTCCTGGTATATTGGAAGGATTCTTCAAGTCTAAGAAATTCAAACCAATTATGCTCGAAAATTTTAATTTTCTCGAAAGACGTGCCCTTTCTACTAAAATTTTATGCAAAAGTAGAAAATAGCTTTGAGAAAATCAATATTTGGAAATTTGGACAACGAACTCCGTTTTTCGAACAGAGGGTTCTCCTTTTTCACAACTTTTTTTGTTTAAAAACTCCTTGACGTTCCTGCAAAAAATCATACTAGGAATACTTGTTAGTTTATTATTTTAATTTCGATTAATCGAGGCAAAAGAAAAACTGTCAATATGTTTGATTAATCAGGACATACCCCCACGATCAAGGTATGCACAAAGCTTCCTCATAACAGGTGAGTATATTGATTTCATTCGTATGACAGATAGAAGGTCGGCGAATTGGTGAACATGTATGCACTTAGGTACAGTCACAGCGACCAATGCAATCCTGACTAGGGTTAGGCAGATACCTCATTGTGGTACGATTACATATGAATGGCTTGTTTTAGTTGCGCTTCTTCAATTGTAGGGTGTTTGGCCTTTTTGGCTCTTCTGAAAAGATATCATAATCGTGTCTAGGTCTGCATATATCTGGATGCAACAGAAGCGCGACTATTATCCCCAAATGAAAAACAATATAAAGACCCGAAATCTCGGATTTTGGCAATCTATAAACGCAAGATTTAAGACCATTAAGCCATATGCCGCAACGTGTTACCCACAAGATACACAATATTGTGGGTATCCATAATTTTTGTCTGAGCTTCATCTTTTGTCGCCTAATTGCAGTTTACTCGATGGTGTTGCTGAATCCACTAACACGCAGTTGCTTGGTACCCCGATTCTCCATGCTAATTTGTTTCACAAATAGACACAGTGTTAGTAGTGTTCTACCATTTCTTTAAGAAACAGGTGTCATATGGAGATCAAAATTTATTTTCAAAATATCTTCCCCCCTAAACTTTGATTTTCGTATGTCCATTTCCCGAAAATGAAATTTTAATAAACAGAAAATATTTTTTATGGGCACTGTTTTACGGTTCTCATTTATCTAGGAAAGCGGGTTTTTTTTGTATAGTATGTGCAGACAGTTATCACAACAAAGTTCATTTCCCAACCAGGCTACCAACTAGTTGAAACAAGTTTTATCGAAGGCTTTCGTGAAGATGTCGACTTTTGTGTTGTGTAGTATCCACTGGCACCAGTTGAATGTATCTTTTTTCGTACACATCTCGAATCGCATGAATGCAAATCTCGATATGTTTAGTTCTCAAGTGATGGATTGGATTCTTCACATTTCCCAGACACGCCTCATTGTCGATGAATATCAGAGTCTTCATAATGTTGATCTCGTAATCCAGCAACTGATTTTGTATCCAAAGAACTTGTGAACAGCAACTGTAGGCCGTCGTATATTCAACTTGAGTAGTAGAGGTGAAAACTATTGTCTACTTTTTCCTCCTGAAACAGATTTTCGGTCGACCTTACAACCTGCATGATCAATGTCAAAATAAGCAAGAAGATCAAAATTACTATCTTTATGATACCAAAGTCCAAGCTTGGGTGTTCCTTTTATATAGCGAAAGATACATTTAACCGTAGTTTCATGAGATTCTTTGGGATTTGTCTGAAAACGAGAGCAAATGCAGACCGCCCACATAATGTCAGGCCTACTTGCGGTCAAATACATCAACAAACCAATCATTGAGCGATAAAAGAATTTGTTCATGAGTTTTCCTTGAAGATCTAGAGTGAGTTCAGTTTGAGATGCAAACAGAGTGCTTGTAGGTTTACAGTCATTCATACTGTGTTTAGCAAGAATATCCCTAATGTATTTTGCCTAATGAATGAGGATTCCGTCCTCTCTTTGTTTCACCTTGAATCCCAAGAAAAATGTGAGCTCCCCCATCACGCTCAATTCAAACTTTGCTTGCATAACCTTCTCGAATTCCTTGCACAAAGCTTCATTTGTTAACCCAAATATTATATCGTCTACATAAATCTGAACCAGCATCACATTGTCTCTGATCCTTTTTGTGAAGAGAGTCATGTCGATTCTTCCTCTTGTGCATCCACATTTAAGAAGATATGTTGACAAAGTCTCTTACCAAGCCCGAGGAGCTTGATGAAGACCATAGAGAGCTTTCTCAAGCTTGTAGTATCGTTTAGGGAAATGTGGATCGTCAAAGCAAGGAGGTTGACAAACATAAACTTCTTATTTTACCTTACGATACGGAAACACACTTTTCACATCCATCTAGAATACCTTCAAATTTTTGTACGATGCATATGCCAAAAATATTCTAATAGCTTCCAATCGTGCAACCGGAGCAAAAACTTCTTCATAATCAATCCCTTCCTCTTGTCGAAAACCCTGAACTACCAAACTTACCTTGTTCTTTATAACCATACCACGATCGTCTATTTTGTTACGCAACACCCATTTTGTCCCAATTTGAAACTTCCCTTCTGGTAGATCAACCAATTCCCACACTTTGAGCTTCCGGAACTAAGATAGTTCTTCCTGCATTTCCTGCACCCAGCTTGAGTCTTAAATGGATTCTTCGATGTCACTTGGTACAGATTGTGAAAGTAAAGGAACGTACAATCCTTTGTTAATAACGCTTGTCTGTCCACGAGTTCGCACGCCGTATTCTACAGGACCAATGATGTTCTCAAGAGGATGATTCTAATTTGTCTTGTAACCTGCATTGGTATGGGTTTCAATTAGTTGAGGTAGATTGGTGAAGTTTTCATCAGCGTAGATGATTAGTGGTCCGTCATCCTGAGTTGGTTCATCAACATTCGTTTGTGAAGAAGAAGCATCATTTGCAGATGCATTCTCAGCCGAAGTGTCACCATTTATTTCGTCCACCAGAAGGATTGGATAAGCTGAAAAGTGAGTGAAACGAGTGGTGTAGGGAGTGAACCTAATGTTTGACGAGTCAAATAATAGTTTAGCTTGAGTGGTTTCAGTATGTTTGGTATAAGAAATGATTTCTAGAATGTCAAAGGTATTGAATACAACATCTACATTATAAAACCAATCAGGAGAACTTCTAGTATTTGTGTAGTTTCCTTCTTGAAAGTCGACATATTATGATTCAAGAACCATCTTGGTTCGTTTGTTGTAGACTCTATACGCCTTTTGAGTAGATGAATATCCCATGAAATAACACACATCGTCGACTGCTTCAAACTTGATTAGATTATCTTCAGTGTTGAGAAGAGTGCATGAGCATCCAAACGGTCTGAAGAAATCTATAGGCTTTCGCTTGAAAAAAGTTCATAAGTAGTTTTTCCTTGAGGTTAACAAAGAGAACTCGATTCAAAACATAGCATGCTGTGTTGACTGCTTCCGCCCAGAAGATGATGGGTAGCTTAGAGTCTACTAGCATAGTTTGAGCAGCTTCAATGAGTGTTATGTTCTTTCATTCCGCTACGCCGTTTTGCTAAGGAGTTCTAGCTGCACTGTACTGAAGACGAATTCCCTTTTCTTGCAGAAGGAGATAAACATTTGATTTTTGAATTCAGGTCCATTATCACTTTTGATTGACTTGACCTTTAGTTTAATGACATTCTCGATCATAGGAATGAAGGTTTGTAGAATGGATGCAGTCTTGCTTTTAGCTTCAAGAAAATAAACCCATGAGAATCGAGAAAAATCATCTGTAATCACCAAGCAATAGGATCTTTTAGCTAAACTTTTAACATTAATGGGACCGTATGTAACAGTTGCAGTATTGCAGTTATTGTATTCACTTCTTTGGATTTGTGAGGCTTGTTGTGTTGTTCACCTTGGGCGCATGCAATACATTTCTCTAGAAAAGGAAATTCTTTATAGGTAAACCTCTTACTAGATTTAATTTAGAAAGTTTATTCATAATTTTGAAATTAATATGCCCCGAACTCCTGTGCTAAAGCAGTGATTCCGATTCTGATGCTTTAGAAATTAAGCATGTCATTTGTTTAGCCGATTTGGCAGTTTTCATGTTTAGAACATAGGTATTGTTTTGACACAGAGCTGTAAGCATAATCATTTCGAGAGGAACTCAGTAGCCAGACTTAAGAAAGATGCATTCTACATCGTTGAAGAGCACTGATATTCCTTTGTCACAGACTTGTGATACACTCATAAGATTGTAGCACAATTCTGGTACATAGTTTAATCCTGTCATATGCCTAGAGCATCCACTGTCGACGTGCCAAATGTATTACATTAGCATTCGAAACCGTTTTTGAATTTTTTTCTGTTATACAACAACAAACAAGAAATATGTACAAGTTAGTTAGCTTTCGGAACCCAAACTTGCTTAATTTTTATTTTATCATGATCTTCTTTGATAATTTCATCTTTCCTTCTCCAAAAACAATTTGATTTGACGAAATTTGTGACCGATTTCTTAAAGTTTAGTAAAGTTTTGATCTGCTTTAGAACATTTCTTGCTTTTGCAATGTTTCGTAGTGTCTCCTAAATGACCACAACGAAACACTTAATGAAACGAGTCATTTTCCTTTTAGTGGTTGATGCATTGGAAGATGATGTATGTGATGAGAGTCTTGAACTGCATGAAGCGATGTCTGGTGATGATGCAGTGGAGCTTGAACTTCTGATTTTCTTCAGTTTCTTATCAATGCGGCTTTCATCTTCGATGCAGTCTTCATCATTCTCACTGGCTATTGAAGAAGCTGACTCTTGATTTTCACTTGAATTATCTGATCCTTGTGCTTCACTCCAGCTTTCTTCACCGCTTTCTGAATTTAACATGCTTGAATCTTCACTGCTACTTTCTTGATTTTGTTATTTATCTGACTCTAACAAACCTCTATGAGATGGAACAAACTCGGGAATTTCCTCTGTGAGGAACTTTCCGAATCTGTTTTATTTCAAATTTGGAACAAATACAAGGGGTTCATGCATAACATTTTTATCACAAAAAGCAAATGGCAAGTCAACGCATTCAATCACTACATTCTCATGGTTGCGGGTCATAGGTTTAGGTACATGCCTATTATAGTCATCCCGAATATTTAAGCTAGGTTTAATACAGTCATCCATCATAGTTAAATTATTACATTCATCCCGAATAAAAGTCTTGGTTTTTTACCACTATTCCAGGCGAACCAGTTAACAATAGTATAACTGTCGCTTGAATACCGTATTCCTATTTTTGTCCCACCATATTCCTCATCGCACACATCCTCCTCACGTTCAATTGTGTCACACCCTCAACTTCCACTTGCGGAGTTTTACCGCGAGGCGTGTGAACAAACCAGAATCTGAAACACTAGTACGTCGAACGACTCTACATGATTTGATAATACGTTTTCCAAAATCGTTCGTTGTAGATTTTATATCAATTACCAATATTTAGCAGAGCATTAGTTTTAAAGTTTGAGCGGAAGCATAAATAAGTAGTGATGCGGGCGCCAACACAAACGCCAAAACAAATGAAAAATCCCAAAACAATATTAACAAATAAGACTCGATATAGATGTCTTGTTCAATGCATGTGCGTGCACCTAGAGCTCCTAGCGTCCTGAGAAACATGTAAAGAAACAAGTGTCAACATTAAAGATGAGTGAGTTCACAGGTTTTCATAAACTCGTTTGTTCGGTTATAGTTTGTTACTCCGTTATCCCCAACCCGGGATAACATATCAGTTCCATTATTCCAATCCCGGAATAATAAGTTGTTGCTTCCAATATTCCAAACCCGGAATATTAAGTTGTTGTTTCCATTATCCCCAACCCGGGATAATAAGTTGATGTTTCCAGTATTCCAAACCCGGAATATTAAGTTGATTCGTAATTAAGTTCAATGTTAATATATATAGGTAGCTAGCCTAAAGTCATGTCACTAAGTGTTCGCGATCGAAGTTGACTGTTGTGCCTCCGTTTTGCCAGGCCTATCACATGACCATGGCGGTGTTAGGCCAATTATTCACCCGTTGACCATACCAGGTCGGCTAGCGTGACTAGCTCGGATGGGGCTTGTCGGGCCTAGTAGTACTACTTATAATTCCCGCTATTTAACCCAAATACTAACGATCCGAGGAGATTGTCGAGGACTTAAGTGATAAAGCTGCTTAGTGCCCATAACATTACATTAACATTAACTTAGTTACCGTATAGTTATGTGACGTTTAAATTCGTATAACGTAAAGAGTTTGAGTTTGAGAGTGTATACATGTTTCTCCCCCTGTTGTTTAAAAACCGGATAAAGTTAGGGGCCGTGAACTCACCTTTATTTGCTCGGTTAGTGTGGCAAAGATGTTATAAGAGATGGGACCGCTAGTTGCGTCCTAACAACCAATTAATTCCACGTCAGTGTGTAATCACACCATTACAAATTCCACACGCAATTTACTCACAAAGTGATACACACAAACAACATATCTAACACTCAAACATGCATGCAAGTATCCTCATGTGACCATAGTAATCAAACAACTTATCATGAACATATTCCAAATCCATGCAACACTTTAATGCATAAAATCACAAGTTATCAACTTTCTGCTTAACACTCAATTATTCAGCTGTTTTCTAGGATTTTTATAAAATAGTTCTAACATTCCATAAATTCCCATATTTTTACAGTAGGTGACATTCATACCATAGAAATTTATATAATTTTTTCAAGTCCTAAATCTTTACCAATTAACCATAAATATTAATTCATTAAGCTGCAGTCAGATTTACCGCTTTCTGACTGCAGACCACGGAAGATTTTATTTAAAAATCACTGATCATCCGATTAACAAAATTCCAGTTGGAGTTGCCCGGAAATTCCTATACCTAGTTGCTGTACAAAAATCATGACTCCACTCCCTACTGATTTTAAAATCTAGCTTGACGAACAACCAGCAAAATTCCAGAATTTTAACAGCTTTAGCTACTGAACTTGTTTGGCCCTTTAATAATATCAAACGATTTCAGAAAATTATGAATCCAGCGCCATTAGATTCCTTATTCAAATCTCTACGTTCTAGACATCAGAAAATCCGTTTTTCGACAACTATCGACCGAGTTACAGCCAGATGAAGTCGGCTGTAACTATCACTCAGCCACTGATTCAGCATCTCTTTATCATAAACTCATGTAATCCCGCTCATGCGATTAATCTAGGCGATCTAAAACCGATTTCTAATCCTAGATTAATACCAATATCTCATCCATGCAAACCCTAGTTCTTACTTCTAGTTATTACAAACAAAACACACTTGCAACCTTATGAGATCCGCAAACAAGTATACATGCATATCAACAATGATCCATTCAGCCGATTACATATAATGCATCTATTATCCGAAAACAATCATGCGTATACACACAGTCAATTCAGCAGACTACTTGTAAGCACATATAATCCGAAAACAAGCTGATCAATTCGTTCAAGCATATATATATATATACATTCGAAACATTTATGTCATCTATCTCATTCTATTATGCAAAATCCGAAAACTATACCATCATGCAATCTGAGAACAGCAACAATCAAGATATATATATCCGAACATGATATGACAAATTCGAGTCTTTTAACGGTAGAGTAAACGAACCGTGATTTAGATAGGAAACCGATGATCAACAAAAATCGCTGCCGAGGACTGAGATGGCGAGGGCTGTTGCGACCGGGAGGAAGGAAAAGGGCTGATCTCGTGACTGAGGACCGAAGCTAAACTGTTTGTGATCGAGGTGGGGTGTATTATGATTGAACTGACGATCGAGAGAATGAGTAAGGGGCTGCCGTCGGCTGCTAACTTCAACTAGGGTTTTTATAATTTTTGAAGGAGCATGCATAGATGATATAAATAGGCAAAGAGGGAGGTGAGGGTTGCGGTTTTAGATAAGCATTCGTGGCCGAGGATCCTAGGTTGGTTCGGTTTGGTTTTGATCGTATGGCCGAGGACTAGGGTGAGTTAGTTTGGTTTGGATGTGATCTCGCGGCCAAGTACTAGGGTGGGTTCGGTTTGGGTTTGACTCGCGGTTTTGAACTTGATCTCGGCCAAGAGTGTTTTAGTTTAGGGTTTAGGTTTGCTCTCGGTTTGGATTTGATCTTGGCCGAGAACTTGACTTGAGTTAAAGTTTAAAACTTGTTACTCCTAGGGTCACAATGAATCGAAGTAGGTTCACGTCGCGGTTCGGTTCAGTTCGTGTACATATCTACAGTAATTATTCTATAACCAAAACAATCACACAACACACAACACGTATTCATTTAACTCATGCATGTTTAATACTTAACATATACATTATTCGGCATGTGTCACGTGTAAGTTATCCGAAAAACCCGGGATATCACATTATCCCCATGTTGACAGAATTTTCGTCCCGAAAATTGAGTGAACGCGGTTTAGCATGTAACGTACATGTTTAGAGTGCCACGCACAAAGAGTTAGTTCGTTTATAATGGTACGCAACGTTACAAGAAGTTCCCAAGTGTCATACACAAAGATTTCCAAGTGCCATGCGCAAGAATTTAGTCAACAGTAGTACACGAAAGTATGAGAAATTTCCAGGTTGTCACATCATCCCCTTGTTGAAAGAATTTTCGTCCCGAAAATTTAGTTACTGGTATCGTTAGTTTGCTGCTCAGTTGCGAAGAGGTGTGGGTATTTGCTTTTCATTTGATCCTCTCTTTCCCACGTGAACTCCGGTCCACGCTTAGAGTCCCAACGAACTTTAACGATTGGAATCTTGCTGTGCCTTCGAGTCTTGATCTCACGATCCATGATCTCAATAGGCTTTTCCACGAAGTGTAGTTGTTCATCCACTTGGATCTCATCCAATGGAATAACTAAAGTTTCATCTGATAGGCACTTCTTCAGATTTGAAACGTGAAATACGTTGTGAACTCCACTGAGTTCGGCAGGAAGGTCTAATTGATATGCTACGGGTCCAATACGTTTCAAGATTACAAACGGGCCTACATACCGTGGGTTAAGTTTGCCCCGTTTTCCAAAGCGGATTACACCCTTCCAGGGTGACACCTTTAGTAGGACGCGATCGCCTACTTGAAATTCGAGCGGTTTGCGTCGTTGATCAGCGTAGCTTTTCTGTCGATCTCGTGCCGCCGCCATGCGGTTTCTGATTTGTACAATCTTTTCAGTGGCCTCAAGTATTAATTCAGGGCCTGTGAGTTGACTGTCACCGACTTCTGCCCAGCAGACCGGTGATCTACATTTACGACCGTATAATGCCTCAAACGGTGCTGCCGAAATACTCGTGTGATAGCTGTTGTTATATGAGAATTCTACTAGAGGCAGGTGAATTTCCCAATTATTTCCGAAGTCCACCACGCATGCCCTAAGCATGTCTTCCAAGGTTTGTATGGTCCTTTCGCTTTGACCATCAGTCTGAGGGTGATAAGCTGTGCTCATATCCAAGCGTGTTCCCAACGCTTTCTGGAGTGACTGCCAGAAGTTTGACGTGAAGCGAGCATCTCTGTCTGAGATAATGGACGTTGGCACACCGTGCCGAGAAACTACTTCCTTAATGTAGATGCGAGTCAACTTCTCTATCTTATCTGTTTCTTTAATAGCTAGGAAGTGTGCGGACTTAGTTAAACGATCCACGATCACCCAGATGGTATCGCAACCACCCAAGGTTCGCGGGAGTTTAGTGATGAAATCCATTGAGATCTGATCCCATTTCCATACTGGGATCTCAGGTTGTTGGAGTAGCCCCGATGGCTTTTGATACTCCACCTTGACTTTTGCACAAGTCAAACATTTGCTCACGTAGGTGGCTATATCGGCTTTCATGTTGGGCCACCAATACGCAGCTTTAAGGTCTTGATACATCTTATCCGAACCCGGATGGACAGAGTATCGAGATTTGTGAGCTTCGTACATGACTAGCTCTCTGAGGTTTCCGTAGAGAGGTACCCATATGCGATTCATGAAATACCGGGCTCCATTGGGCTTTACTTCCCAATCGCGTTCCATTTTTCCCACTGATTCGGCTTTGATGTTTTCCTCCTTAACTGCTTCTAACTGGGCGTCGCGTATTTGATCGGGTAGCCCCGAATGAATAGTGAGTTGTAGTGCTCGTACGCGACGAGGTTTCAAGTGTTCCTTCCTACTGAGTGCATCAGCTACCACGTTAGCTTTACCCGGGTGATACCGAATGGCACACTCATAATCGTTCAAGAGTTCGACCCAGCGACGCTGTCGCATGTTCAACTCCTTCTGATCAAAGATGTGTTGGAGGCTTTTGTGGTCAGTAAAGATTGTGCACTTCGTTCCATAGAGGTAGTGTCTCCAAATCTTAAGTGCAAACACTACTGCTCCCAATTCCAGGTCATGCGTCATGTAGTTTTTCTCGTGAACCTTCAGCTGTCGCGACGCATACGCGATGACCTTATCGCGTTGCATGAGTACGCATCCCAATCCCTGAATGGAAGCATCACAATACACTACAAAGTCATCTGTCCCTTCTGGCAAGGACAGAATGGGTGCACTGCAAAGTTTCTGCTTCAGCAATTGAAATGCTGCATCTTGCTTTTCACCCCAAGCATACTTGATGCCTTTCTGGGTGAGGGTGGTAAGCGGTTGTGCAATCTTTGAAAACCCCTCGATGAAGCGTCTGTAGTAACCAGCCAATCCTAAGAATTGGCGGATCTCCGTCGGTGTCTTAGGTGCTTCCCAGTTTTTAATGGCTTCAATCTTAGCAGGGTCTACATGGATACCCTTTTCATTCACGACGTGCCTGAGAAACTGAACTTCCCGGATCCAGAAATCACACTTCGAGAGCTTGGCATATAGCTTTTCCTGTTGAAGTAATCCTAGCAGTAATCGTAGATGTTCAGCATGTTCTTTTTCACTTTTGGAGTAGATGAGTATGTCATCGATGAACACAATGACAAATTTGTCGAGGTACGGTTTACACACGCGGTTCATGAGGTCCATGAACACCGCGGGTGCGTTGGTGAGACCGAATGGCATGACCAAGAACTCGTAATGGCCATACCGAGTGCGAAATGCTGTCTTAGCGATATCCTCCTCCCTGACGCGTAGCTGGTGATAACCAGACCGTAAATCAATCTTGGAGTAGTAGCTTGACCCTTGAAGTTGGTCGAAGAGATCGTCGATGCGAGGTAACGGGTATCGGTTCTTGACTGTAACTTTGTTGAGTTCCCTATAGTCGATGCACATGCGGAAAGTCCCGTCCTTTTTCTTGACAAAGAGGACTGGAGCTCCCCATGGCGAAACGCTTGGTCGGATAAATCCTTTTTCTAGCAGCTCTTGAAGTTGGGTAGACAGCTCCTGTAGCTCGGCTGGAGCTAGGCGGTATGGAGCCTTGGCGATAGGAGTTGCATTGCTTGCCAATTCGATTTCAAATTCCAACTGTCGATGTGGTGGAAGACCAGGTAGTTCTTCTGGGAATACATCGGAAAAATCACGGACGACAGGGATGTCTTCTATACGTTTCTCGTCCTTAGGCTGTTCGGTAATTAGTGCGAGTAAAGCGAAGGAATTCATTTTCCAAAGATACTTCTGCGCTTGCATGTATGAGATGATGTTGGTGACGGCGCTTGCCTTATCTCCTTGTACTGTCAGGATTTCGTCGTTCGAGAGTGGAATACGGATAGACTTTTCGAAGCAGAGAACTTCAGCCCGGACGTCGGATAGCCAGTCCATTCCGACTACCACGTCAAAACTACCCAGGGTAGTTGTCATCAGATCAATGGTAAAAGTGTGGCCCGCGAGTTTGAGTTGACAGCCGGATACGATTTGGGTCACATCTACCGATTTACCATCGGCTAATTCTATCACATAAGGGGTCTCTAATGGTGTAAGCGTGAGATTTAGGTTCTTCCTAAAAGATTCCGATATAAAACTCCTATCCGCACCCGTATCAAAAAGCACAGTAGCAAAATGTTCATTAAGGGGAAACTTACCGGTGACCACGTTCGTGTCGTTTCTGGCCTCTCCGCGGCCCAATGTAAATGTGCGACCCTTGGCACCTCCTGTGCCACCGTTCCCATTATTGTTGTTGTTATTATTGTTGTGGTTGTTGTGGTTGTGGTTGTTTCCACCATTATTGTTGTTGTTGCGCAACTATGGGCAGTCTCTTCTGAAATGAGCAGTGCTACCACACTGATAGCATCCCCGGTTTGTACCCTGCTGCTGACCCTGGGGCTGATTCTGATTTTGTCGGGACATGATTTCCCCACGACAATCCTTTGCTGCATGTCCCATCTTGCCACATCTTTGGCAGCGACTTCCGGCACAAGGGCCGTTATGGTGAAGATTGCAGCGGTTGCACTGTGGCTTTCGACCTACATAGCCGCCAGCATTCTGGTTGTTGTTGTTGGCGGAATGATTTTGATGACCCCGGTGGCCGTGGTAATGATTGAACCGTTTCTGGTTCCCTTGCTGCGGATGTGATGACGAAGACTGTCGAACAGTGGAGTCTTCAAATTTTCTTTTGTTATCTGGGGCGACTTCAGTGGTACCCCGTGCTGGCAGTTTCTTCTGTTCCACCGCTTTATCGGTGAGTTTGTGAGCCAATCGGATTGCTTGATGTTCTGTTACAGGGTTACTAGACATCACCATACCCTGAATTTCCGGAACCAGACCCCGAGATAGAACTCGAGTCTTTTCCCACCGTGTTGGCCAATTCAGGACACAGAAATACCAAGTCATGGTGTTTTGCGGTGTAAGCCTCAATTTCCGATCCCACCATCTTGTGGTTCCATAGAGCTTGCTCCAATTGTTGCACTCTGTCTTGTAGACAGTACTCCTCTTTAATCAAGGCCTTGAACTCAGTCCATGCCATTGCATTCGCAGCTATAAGCCCACGTGTTTGGACTTGGGCATTCCACCATGTCAGTGCCCCATCTTCCAGTGTTGAGGCTGCATATTTGACCTTGTTGGCCTCGAGGCAGTTGCACATTTCAAAAACAGATTCCGATTTTTCGATCCAGCGGACCAGTCCAATGGGTCCTTCCGCCCCCGAGAATTTGCTAGGCTTTGCGTCAAGGAACATCTTATAGGGGTTAAAGCCCCCTCCTGCTGACAGAGAACAGGAAGTCAGCAAGGAAATTTTTTTTTTTTTTACTAACCTCACTATTAGATTTTCACGCGAAAATTTAATAATGGTTACCTGCCGGCTGGTTCTGAACACCCGCTAAAGCTGCGTTCACATGCTCCTGAATCATGGCAGCTAGCTCTTCGGGCGTCAAGTTAAGGTTTCCACGTCTTCCAGTCGCCATTTAGATCTTCGAAACACAACACAAACACACCCTGATAAGTCTATATATCCAATATAGTTATCCTACTTCGTACTTTAATAATTATTAAGTTATGTCAACTCAATATGTTAAATAGTCAAAAGAAATACTTGATTAACTGAAATCTCAACGTCTTACAAAAGTGCAAATCAAACATACGAATTCACTATAAAGTCTCAAGTTTAAACACAAGTGGAAAATAATAAACTGGAGGAAAACAAATAAAATAAGCGGGACGTGTCAATCGTCTACGTCTCCATCCCCCAAGTCACTGTCGTTGCCGTCATCCTGTGCGGCATCTCCAGCTTCCTCAGCTGGGTCCTCCTCCAGATCCTCTTCAGGATCCTCCTCTGGATCCTCTTCTGGATCCTCCTCTGGATCCTCTTCTGGATCCTCCTCTGCCGGCACTAGAGGGGCCGGTGCTGGTTCACGTGCTTGATTTTGCAGTTCCTGAATGTTCCAACTATTTACCAGGACTCTGTCCTCAAGCCAGTCAGCTCTTATCTGCTCAGCACGCAGATCTCTGGCTATGGTGTTACGAGCTATCTTACTCGTACGATGCTCTTCCTCGAGCGAGTCGGTCTTTCCTGTAAGGTGTCGGATCATCCATCCTTGTGCTAAGATGGTTTCCTGCATTCTTTCTAACTGTTTTTGTTGTGTATGCACTAGGATTCTAAGCATGTCAACTCCTATTTCTACAGGATTAACCGGTTCAACCGGTACAGCAATAGTTGGGCGTAACGACGACTCCTCCCCCCGAGCGAGCCTTTTCCTCGCTGCTGAGCGTGTCTCCACGCCATAAGGTGGTATGGGTTCCACCATTGGTGCCTTTCCTGGTGCCCTTGGTGGTGTAAGTCTGTCGGACGATGATGACGATGAGGATGATGACATTGCCTGTTAGGTCGTGTAGTTAGTTACGAGTTGTTTTCATTTCTTATTATGAAGGTATAACCTACCAAACACGATTGTAGCATATTGCATAACAAGATATAATAATTCGGTGCCAAACTAAGTCTTGTGTCATGAATTCAGCTATAGTTTAGGTCTACTTCTAATGCAAACCTGGTTCTCTATAGCTAGTGGCTCTGATACCAATCTGTCACACCCTCAACTTCCACTTGCGGAGTTTTACCGCGAGGCGTGTGAACAAACCAGAATCTGAAACACTAGTACGTCGAACGACTCTACATGATTTGATAATACGTTTTCCAAAATCGTTCGTTGTAGATTTTATATCAATTACCAATATTTAGCAGAGCATTAGTTTTAAAGTTTGAGCGGAAGCATAAATAAGTAGTGATGCGGGCGCCAACACAAACGCCAAAACAAATGAACAATCCCAAAACAATATTAACAAATAAGACTCGATATAGATGTCTTGTTCAATGCATGTGCGTGCACCTAGAGCTCCTAGCGTCCTGAGAAACATGTAAAGAAACAAGTGTCAACATTAAAGATGAGTGAGTTCACAGGTTTTCATAAACTCGTTTGTTCGGTTATAGTTTGTTACTCCGTTATCCCCAACCCGGGATAACATATCAGTTCCATTATTCCAATCCCGGAATAATAAGTTGTTGCTTCCAATATTCCAAACCCGGAATATTAAGTTGTTGTTTCCATTATCCCCAACCCGGGATAATAAGTTGATGTTTCCAATATTCCAAACCCGGAATATTAAGTTGATTCGTAATTAAGTTCAATGTTAATATATATAGGTAGCTAGCCTAAAGTCATGTCACTAAGTGTTCGCGATCGAAGCTGACTGTTGTGCCTCCATTTTGCCAGGCCTATCACATGACCATGGCGGTGTTAGGCCAATTATTCACCCGTTGACCATACCAGGTCGGCTAGCGCGACTAGCTCGGATGGGGCTTGTCGGGCCCAGTAGTACTACTTATAATTCCCCCGCTATTTAACCCAAATACTAACGATCCGAGGAGATTGTCGAGGACTTAAGTGATAAAGCTGCTTAGTGCCCATAACATTACATTAACATTAACTTAGTTACCGTATAGTTATGTGACGTTTAAATTCGTATAACGTAAAGAGTTTGAGTTTGAGAGTGTATACATGTTTCTCCCCCTGTTGTTTAAAAACCGGATAAAGTTAGGGGCCGTGAACTCACCTTTATTTGCTCGGTTAGTGTGGCAAAGATGTTATAAGAGATGGGACCGCTAGTTGCGTCCTAACAACCAATTAATTCCACGTCAGTGTGTAATCACACCAATACAAATTCCACACGCAATTTACTCACAAAGTGATACACACAAACAACATATCTAACACTCAAACATGCATGCAAGTATCCTCATGTGACCATAGTAATCAAACAACTTATCATGAACATATTCCAAATCCATGCAACACTTTAATGCATAAAATCACAAGTTATCAACTTTCTGCTTAACACTCAATTATTCAGCTGTTTTCTAGGATTTTTATAAAATAGTTCTAACATTCCATAAATTCCCATATTTTTACAGTAGGTGACATTCATACCATAGAAATTTATATAATTTTTTCAAGTCCTAAATCTTTACCAATTAACCATAAATATTAATTCATTAAGCTGCAGTCAGATTTACCGCTTTCTGACTGCAGACCACGGAAGATTTTATTTAAAAATCACTGATCATCCGATTAACAAAATTCCAGTTGGAGTTGCCCGGAAATTCCTATACCTAGTTGCTGTACAAAAATCATGACTCCACTCCCTACTGATTTTAAAATCTAGCTTGACGAACAACCAGCAAAATTCCAGAATTTTAACAGCTTTAGCTACTGAACTTGTTTGGCCCTTTAATAATATCAAACGATTTCAGAAAATTATGAATCCAGCGCCATTAGATTCCTTATTCAAATCTCTACGTTCTAGACATCAGAAAATCCGTTTTTCGACAACTATCGACCGAGTTACAGCCAGATGAAGTCGGCTGTAACTATCACTCAGCCACTGATTCAGCATCTCTTTATCATAAACTCATGTAATCCCGCTCATGCGATTAATCTAGGCGATCTAAAACCGATTTCTAATCCTAGATTAATACCAATATCTCATCCATGCAAACCCTAGTTCTTACTTCTAGTTATTACAAACAAAACACACTTGCAACCTTATGAGATCCGCAAACAAGTATACATGCATATCAACAATGATCCATTCAGCCGATTACATATAATGCATCTATTATCCGAAAACAATCATGCGTATACACACAGTCAATTCAGCAGACTACTTGTAAGCACATATAATCCGAAAACAAGCTGATCAATTCGTTCAAGCATATATATATATATTACATTCGAAACATTTATGTCATCTATCTCATTCTATTATGCAAAATCCGAAAACTATACCATCATGCAATCTGAGAACAGCAACAATCAAGATATATATATCCGAACATGATATGACAAATTCGAGTCTTTTAACGGTAGAGTAAACGAACCGTGATTTAGATAGGAAACCGATGATCAACAAAAATCGCTGCCGAGGACTGAGATGGCGAGGGCTGTTGCGACCGGGAGGAAGGAAAAGGGCTGATCTCGTGACTGAGGACCGAAGCTAAACTGTTTGTGATCGAGGTGGGGTGTATTATGATTGAACTGACGATCGAGAGAATGAGTAAGGGGCTGCCGTCGGCTGCTAACTTCAACTAGGGTTTTTATAATTTTTGAAGGAGCATGCATAGATGATATAAATAGGCAAAGAGGGAGGTGAGGGTTGCGGTTTTAGATAAGCATTCGTGGCCGAGGATCCTAGGTTGGTTCGGTTTGGTTTTGATCGTATGGCCGAGGACTAGGGTGAGTTAGTTTGGTTTGGATGTGATCTCGCGGCCAAGTACTAGGGTGGGTTCGGTTTGGGTTTGACTCGCGGTTTTGAACTTGATCTCGGCCAAGAGTGTTTTGGTTTAGGGTTTAGGTTTGCTCTCGGTTTGGATTTGATCTTGGCCGAGAACTTGACTTGAGTTAAAGTTTAAAACTTGTTACTCCTAGGGTCACAATGAATCGAAGTAGGTTCACGTCACGGTTCGGTTCAGTTCGTGTACATATCTACAGTAATTATTCTATAACCAAAACAATCACACAACACACAACACGTATTCATTTAACTCATGCATGTTTAATACTTAACATATACATTATTCGGCATGTGTCACGTGTAAGTTATCCGAAAAACCCAGGATATCACAAATTGCATCTGCATTGCTTATAGAAACGTTAATAGTTTTTTTCATTTTCACAATCGACACTTTGAGCACTCAAATCAATTTTAATAATTAAATCATTGATCAAGAGTTGGCATGGGTATATAGTTTTTGCTGTGAGGAGGTGGAAAGATTATTCTCTCATTTCCAAGCTTGTCTTTGTACCAATGCCATCTTTCACATATCTCGGTCGTTGGCAGTTTTTAATATCAACCGGTTCCTTCTTGCTTACATTCCATTTGTCGATAGTGATTTGCAATTTAGTGTTTTCAATTTCAGATTTCTCAAGTTTTTCGGTTAAATCATTTATATGGAAATCTTTTCTGAAAACAAATTCTTTTAAAGTTTGCATCTCAGCTAAAGTCAAGTTCAACTTTCTCTCATATGCAACTTCATTCTATTTTAGTTCTTTGTTAAATTGCAAAACTCTTTCTTTTTCTCTTATTAGGTCACGGTTGAGGGATTTATAGTAAGCCACAACGTTAACACATGGCTGTGAGCACAATTTGACTTTAAATTCTTAGGGAATGCTGTTTACCAAGTTGTTTTCTTATTTCTCTTTGGTTGATTCAACTTTCATTGCTGCTACAGGAGCTTGATATTTTTCCTTCTTGTCACTGCTGCTAGTCTCTTGAATCTTCTCCTTTGACTCGGACATTTCATCCTCTTTGTTTCCTTTGTTAGCCTCCAGCTGGTTGTGTTGACGATGCTCTTCGGTCCTTTGTCAGCTGACTCTTCTCCCTTGGAAATACCTGCATTTTTTTGCTGAGAAAGTTTGAAGGACGTGGAACTGATTCAGAGGATATCTTTGCCATTAGATCTTTGTTAACTTCCTCCTTTGCTTCTACAATTTCCACTGCCCAATTATAGTCTTCCACCACCAAGGCCTTTGGAGTGTTAGCAGCAGCATTCTCACTTCCTTCAATAGCAACCACATTTCTTGCTAGGGACGTCTCAGTGTTTTCATTCTTTAGCAATGGACAGTCTCTTTTGAAGTGCCCTAAGTTCTTGAAGTTGTAGCATCGCAGTTTGTGTAACAAGCGTGAAATTTCAAGTTATTAATCGTCAATCATTTTTGTATCTAGAAACTCAACTCATTAATACATGCATATTTTTAGGTGCTAACAAGATGATTATGCAAATACTTCTAATTTTCACTTAGCTTTAAATTAGCGAAACGAGTGTTGGTGACGAACCAATTAAATATAAAAAGTCCAAAATTTGGTCAACATGATCGGTATAGCATCAAATAATATATCATAAGTGAAAATAATAATAAAAAAGAAAAAAAACTAAAGTTAGAGGTTTTTGTCTTACGTCACTCAGAAACTTCACGTGTCTTAAACTTATATAAATTTTAAGACCTAATACGTCGTCTAGCATCTCATATAAATATTATTGGCTAAATTTTGTAATAATTAGTAGGTAACATTATTTCTTTAGTAAATAAATTTAATAACTCACAAACTAACACCAAACTTTTATAATATATATATATAATAAGATTTATATAAAAAGAATGAGATTTTATAAAAAAGGATGAATCTTCCATGCCCACCTTTTCATTTATCCCTTGTTTAAAGACATGGTTTATAAAAACCAACCAACACTTCTCTACCATGCATTTCAATCTTACATTTGTCTTGCACATGTTGACACCTACATCCCTTTGCTCCCTTATAAATACCAACCTTCCCTTCACCATTTATCACACCAAAACTCACTAAGAACTCTCAAAAATACCTTCACTTTTTCTTCCCCCTTTCTTTCTTGGATTGAAGAATTTTTGCTTCCATGTAAGTTTATCAAAAACCGATCTTTGTTTATATTTTGGTCTTCATACAAATATTCACTATTCTTGCACTATTATCCTCGCTTTGCACTTTATTCCAACATACGTTAATCTACATATTATATCATCTATGATCTAAGAACATGTTTTATATTGTATTTACGCATAACAATCTTTAAAACAACCAACGGGAACACATAAGTGTTTTCCCGTTTTGAACAGATTCTGTGTTGTGACTTTGGAAGGCCATAACTTGGTCAAAAGTTACCCAAATCAAGTAAACTCTTACCTCATGATTAAATACATCAAAATATGGTTTTAACGATATATATGGCACGCTCAAAAACACTTCCATTTGGACCCCCAATCATCTAAAACCAAACTGAAGCGCAAAGCTGAATGATCTGTAAAGATCCACGGTTTTAACCATTTTACAGGTTCCAAACACAAAACTTTCTACATGAAAGTTCTAAAACACATTCTAGTTTAGTTGACTGAAAATTTTCATAATTTTTTTATGTCCTTTACTATTTTTAAAATGTGAAACAAAAACAATGCAGAAAGTTGTCAACTTTTATACTTTCCCAAAACTAATCCATTTACTTTTAATCAAGGGTTCATGTAACCAATATCATCTACAACTATCATGATAACATATTCATAACCCTAATTAACCACCCTTAAAATTATTAGGGTTTACTTGTAATCATTGAGAACGCGCAAGCTCATCATCAAACATCAAGGTGAGAACATAGCCCCTTTTTTCTATTTTTAACTCTTTGGGGTGGAACATGTAGTCATTAAAATCATTCTTTTTATGCAATTCAAAGCGTTACACAAGTATTTCATGATCATACATGTTATTTAGAGCAAGCATCCATGATAATCGTTAACCTATACACAATTATTAACTTATTCAAGCCAACTTTAGTAGATTATAGCGCTATAGGATTGCCAAACCCACCCATCACGACTAGGGTGATCGAAACTGTAATAATTCGTTATGTCAAGAGGTTTAATTATGTACATCATG
Organism: Scalesia atractyloides; assembly: GCA_947069175.1. Lineage (NCBI taxonomy): Eukaryota > Viridiplantae > Streptophyta > Magnoliopsida > Asterales > Asteraceae > Scalesia > Scalesia atractyloides. Next base: position 1,011,282 of record CAMTDV010000116.1, on the reverse strand, counting down.
TGTTTGTTATATAATGTGTAGTTATGAAGGATATACTTGTTGAATTGTATAAATGTCGTTCATCACGCTTTACTATTAAAAACCTATGTTTTTCACCAACTATTTTTAGTTGACAGATTTTCTACATATTTCATGTAATCATGCATAGAAATCAAGACATGTCCGTATAGGAAAGCCTAGCTATCAAAATGAACGAGATTTACTTATTTATTTCACTTTCATAAACGAGTTGTTTTATTGGTTTAGTTGTTTGTTGAGTTTGATTCAAAACGATGTAAATCAAATGTTTCAACATAATGGTAAATTTTCCTTTCATGCCTTGGTCTCTCCCCAATATGAAGTTACCATCGTGGTTTCCGCACACGGTGAGGGTGTAACAGTTTGGACTTATCGAAACCAACTTTTCCAAGTGACAACCTCTTACTCGACTTGTCTTGAAACTTCCTCAGCCTTAAGGTGATCATTGCCATTTTCTACTTCAGATCCATTTCCTCCATATCATTTGGATCCACTTAGTACATGTCTTCAAAAGTAAGGAAGTCCCGTTTTAGTTGCCCTGACATAAGTGCTTCATAACTTCTCAGAAAGGTGTTAAACAGAGCAACATGTTAAGTAGATATCTTGAGAGCTTGAGCATCACCGACACTAGTAGTCTTTTCGTTGGACTGTGAGCCTTTGCATAGTTTGCGGAAGCGTTAAAGTAAGATGCATTAGAACTTTGAGAGCTTGAACCACCGGAGGTTATGGGAGCAAGGAATGCCATGTTTTTTGGAGTAACCGTGGTAGCAATAGATTGACCTGATTTCTGAGTGTACCCTGCTTGATTCATTTCTCTTTACGTACATCCATTTCAAATGCCTTTAGTCTGTTGATCAGATCTGAGAGAGTGACTGGAGTTGTGTTGTTCAGGAAGTTTCTTTTGATCATCATACATTGTAAGCTCAACTCTTTTGGAAGAGAGTCCAAAAGCTTCTTGATTGAAGCGTAGTTGGTGACGAGATTATCAACTTTCTTCAATTTTGTCAGCATCACGGCTAATGTGATCTGACAAGCTTTCACCACGAATGCTTCCAAACATATCATACTCTTTTTTAACCATATCTTTTTTGTTCTTCCAGCTTCTTAAATTTTCAGATTCTTTCAACTTTGGAGGCCTGGTTGCAGTTCCAGTTTTGAGTTCGGCTTGAGCAACAGGATTTAGCTGATTAAGCAACATGTTGTATTTAATTTTATGTTCAAGTTGTTCACATGGGTTAATTACGCTGATTTTTACTGATACTAGGCACAAATATGCTAAAATATGTAGTATTGGGCTTAATTGCACTTTTAGTCTTTAAATACGCTATAAGGTTAGGTCACAGATCAGGAGTAATTACGCTCACTATCGCGATCGATTAAGAAATATCTCTTGGACCGGCGACAAATAGGTACACTGACAACTACGTTGACAAACCAAAATTAAACAAAGACTTGGCTAAAATTGCCGAACATCGTGATAAAATCGCAAAAGATTTATATCACTGACCCTGAAGTCACCTTCGGATAAAAACACTAACCGGCGTAGAAGACAATTGCGTAGCCTTCAACACTTACCTACGCTAGATTCAAATTTATCTACGCTATCTTCAACACAAATACGCCTAGAAGGGTTTTAGTATGAACAAAAACCCTCTAATCACACCAAAACAGCCCAAAAACCATGGTATCTTGCATCAAAATGACCCAAATGATACTCTAAACACTGATTAACAACAACCCACACATTAAACACACCAAATCAATCCATTTGAACCCAAAACTTTTTGAAAAAACTTGAAAACTTTGAAAAACCTTCAAAACCATGAATATCTTAACAAATATCAATCAATCAAGAGCACAAGGCTCTGATACCAAATTATGAGTCCAAAAACAGTTTTAGATCATAGTGATGGTGATTGACACACACCCAAACACCTATTGATTAGGTGTTTGAATGATATAAGTAAGAAAACACAAAGAAACTAAGATGAAGGTGTAGAGTCATGTCCAAGATGTAATCCCATAATGATAATAACAATCATAGATCCTGGATATCGATTTAGAACATGTAAAACAGAGACAAAGCACAAAGATGATAAAAATAACCTTGGTCCAAGAAACTTGGAGCCAAAGGATACTAGGTTCATATATATATAGATCCTGACCTCCCGGCGTAACTTACGCTGGGAGGATAAATATGCCACCACAGGTACAACATCACAAAATTACATTTTTGGCCCTTCTACTTTGACTAACTATTAGAATTATGCTACCAACTATGAAACTCAAATACCAACGGTCTCAAACGATCTAACAGACGTCATTCTCGTAAGGTAGATATTGGGGTGGGTTAGGGCAAGCACACCACCACAACTCCTTTGAGTTTCGGGTGTTGGTTTGTTTCTCGAGTATTACAACTCGAAGATGAAGGTTAAAATTTATTATTGACAACGGTCTTTTAGCCGTTTGAATAAAATGTTTTAATTTTCCACTTTTCACACATTAAACTAATTCATTTTCCATCCATTTTATAGACAAGCAATTTAAAATTTTTACTCATCCTCTTCTTCCATTCAAATTTATCAATGGGTTTTAATCCATTTGATTCTATTGGTTTGGATTTACCTTTGGGGTTATCTAGATTCTACGGGGATTAATTTTCTTTCTAGCTCATCTGATTCAAGTGGTCTTGAGTTTAAGGCCAAAGTAATTGCCACAACAATCAAACTTGAAGATACAACATGATCAAAGAAAAAGTATATGCCACGTGATCGTGAATTGTCAAATCAAGTTCTAATGAATTATTACTTAGTCAAAAACTCAAAGTACAATGTTGCGATGCTTAAAGCAAGATTTTTTTAGCGAATGAATTATTTTTAAAATTTGTTATGGATATAGATACCAATTTCGAATGGATTCAAGAAGGTTACGATAGAAGGTGTAAAAAGAGTTTCACTCATTACAGAAATGCACATCAACTATTCGTCAGTTCGCAACGTGTCATGTTCCTTACGAATACGATGAATGTTTAGCTATACCTGCTAGGACTTTGTGTAACACCCTGTAAAATGGTGTCCAATAGTGTAGTGACACGTGTTGTATTTTAAATATAGTCTGCTAAAGACCAATAAGGACTAAAGGCGTCAACATGCTCAAACTGAGCCTCTGAGTGACGGTCCGATGTCAACATGCATAAATAACAGCCTCTGAGTGACTGATGTGTCAACATGCTTAAATCATTAGCCTCTGAGTGACTGATATGTCAACATGCTTGAAATTTGGCCTCTGAGTGACGGATATGTCAACATACCCAGCCTCTAAGTGACATCGGAATCGACATGCTTATACTAAGCCTCTGAGTGTTCCTTTACGTAGTCCTAACTCTCATATGTCCCGTTTATTGAATGAGAGTGATTAAATCCACTAATATTTGAAAGTTGGATATTGGAGGGATTAAACGTATCAACATGTTAATTTATACCTCTGAGTGACCTTTTAACGAACTGAGAGCTCGACAATGTCCGGGCATAATCCCGGGTATGCCAAGTATTGGCTACGGAGGGCTAAAAGTGCCAAAAAGGTGTTTTAGAAGGCTTTTATAAGCTTTAATAAGTTAAGGAGTTAAAAGTGTCAAACTTTGAAACTAGCCAAGGGGCGGTCGCGGGCCGCGAGAGACCAGGCCTGGGTCTCTCGCGGGGCGCAAGAAAGGCTCTGCAGCAGAAAATTTTGCTTGGCCTCTAAACAAAACTCCAAAACCATTAATTCAAAACCATGGCTTCTCCAAACTGCTATGCCACATTTTGGGACACTTGTAAGCTTCTTCTTACACCCCTAAACACCTCGCTTCACCTCCTTTGAGCTCTCCAACTATAAATAGGTGTTCAAGTGCTTCATTCCAACTTGCACCTTTCTTATTCATACTCTTATCCCTCCTCTGGAAGTTCCTGGCTGAAAGGAGCATCCAACTTAGTTATCTTTCATTCTAGGAACCTCTTGTAACTGTTCCTTGCTCTTGCATTTTCGTTTATAGGCTTTTATAGCCAAAAGTCAAGCGTTTTACGGAAAAAAGCTTTGACTTTCGGTTAAGACCATTATGGTCCAGCCATTGTTCAAAATGAAGATGGCTAAGTGATCATAATAAGGTAGGTGTTAATCCCTATAAAGGGCACCTCCTGAAGATCATGTTTGCTAGACCAATTGACGGGTCAAAGTTAAGTTATTAAAAAGTCAAACAGGCCATTTTTCGGAAAACTCATAAATTGATCTTATATATGTTATGAAACCTATTTTGACACTTAAACAACTTGGTAATAATTATTAGAACATGAGAGAGCAAGTTCGGCTCGTCAATTTCAGTTCTAGGATCGGTTCGCAACCGAAAGTCGCGAAGTTTGACTTCTGCTTTGACTTTCGATTCTGACACGATTTAGATAAGTGAGACACTGATCTAAAATTGCATTATGATCATAATATAATGTAGCATAACCATCTAAGGTTATATTACATGATCATAATCAGAATCCAAGTTTATGCGCAAGTTTCATAATTATGCCATCTTTGACCAAAATGCCATTTTTGTATAAAACAAGGTTTTAAATAGTAATGAACTTGAAAATGAGTTTCTACTGATATAATATTATAAGTAGGATTATTTGGGATGTTAAACCAAGTTATAAACTGAGTTTTCAGTCAGGTCCTTAAACTATGTCGATAAATGACTGTTTTAGCTCTTGTGGCTTATAAAATGATTTTAACTAAATTTTTTCAAGATAAATCATTTACCTACTGATATGTTATATTAAATAACATATTTTAAATATTTTAATCTGACCCTAATGTCAGTTTTCTTAAACATCGCTTAAAGACGTCATTTTACGACATAAGCACCGTTTCGGCGCATAGTATGGTTTTAAACCATATTATTGACAAAAACTTGATACCTACAGATTATAAAACTTATTTTAAACATATTTACAGTAGGTACACGTTATGAACTAAGAATCCCAAATAATTTATAACTATGTGTAAAATGACCAAAATGCTCATTCGGTGCATAGTTTGGTCATAAAAGATAATTTACAGCTATAATTGACATCCTACTGATATTATATCATAAATAAATTATTTTTCTAGAATACTTATAATTATGACATTAAATTATATTCAAGTTCCTTTTATAGGGTATATAATTACAGTTGATTATACGTAACTAGTTTACGGAATTTAACCGAAACGGGTTTAACCTTAACATTTAAGTTTCAAAATCCAGAATTTAACCGAAACGGGTTTAACCTATTCGGTTTATAAGACCGTTAGTATTTAATTGGCTAGCTTATGCCATAATACAGACTAGAGGCTTGCCGATAAATGCTATCTGCACGTTAGTACTTTTGTATACGGCTAAGTTATTGAAATTTGAAAGAAGACTAGCTCAGGTAAATATTCTCGACTTATTTTCCCTATATGGGCTTGGTATACGGTAAATTATTACCACTTGGACCAAAATAGGGTCAATCGAATGCCCGTTTGTGGCTAGTAAACCCCATATTTTGTTTTAATCAGTTTTGTTTGATAACGTAAACATCGGGGTTAAATTACCATGTCCGGGATATCCTCGGCTCAATACATTAGTTATCGGTCATGACCTTAGCACGGGGTGTAGGCATACACCTTTTAATGCTCATATGCAATATTCCCAAGACGTTGGGGATGACTCCTTTGTGAGTCCTGAGTGGTGTGTATTTAATCATGTCTCGGTTTCTGTCCCGGGACCTGTATGTATTGACAAACATGTGAATCTGATACAAGGTTGTAAATCCAACCTTCCCAAGTTAATAAAAGATTTTGTGCCGTTTGCACTTAAAAATCATTTTAATGTTTTCAAAATGAGTCAGTTGGGTGTATTTACCAGTGTAAGCTGACGTATCGTCCAAAGGCTAGACTGCAGGTACAATACAAAATAGGCCGGAAGCTGCTCGGTAGTGAATAAGAGGATCTTACAAATCCTTAGATCTGCCTAAAGTCTGTTTTATATTCTTTCTTGTACTTTTTATGATCCGCCTGTGGATCTTCTATTATGAGCCTGTATATTATTTTATTTTATTCTCGAACATTGGGTTTGTAATAGTAATTTTACTCCAAGACTTCTGTTGTGCTATGTTTAATTGACAATGATGTTATCAACTTACGTCACGATACTCCCCACCCAGGCCCACCGGTGTATGGATTTTCGGTTGGAAATCCGGGGTGTGACAGGGTTGGTATCAAAGCCAACATTTGAGAGAATTAAGCACTATCCTACTTGTGTTTAATCTCAAACTTACAAGCACATTCCTTAGACTTCCGAGTCTAGGCATTGACCTAGGATTACTCATTTCATTATTAACTTATTTGTATGTTTTTGAATTGATTTTAAACAGGAAATGCCGCCAAGAGTTCGAGGACGCGGAAAAGGACCCATGAGGGGAGGACCATCCGGCCATATCCCTTCACATTCACATCACCCGAACCCTTATGAAGATTCGGGAGATTCATGGCCATTTGTCCAACACTCACCTACACATACTCAAAGTTCTTATCATTCTTACCATTCACACCGTTCTCATCATTCTTACCATGATGAGTTCAACCAAAACCAATACCTAAATACACCTCCAGCTGATCAGAATCAGTTAAATCAGCCTAACCCTATGGACGAGGACTCCGACCCGCTGGGGTCAATTTACTTATCAAGGTCCTAATGAGTGGGACCAATACTGGGGTCAATTTACTTTTACAAATACTCCTTCCCACCATTCACATCCACCTCCCGTGCAGGAAGATGTCTACATGGAACCCGTGGGCCAACCCCAACATCCACCTGAGCCGCCAAGGAGAAAACGTGGAGCACGTATGTCGGTACGTGCGGGCCAACGGTCGGGTTCGCTACCACCCTTGCCCAAATCTTACCCCATCATTCAAGAGGACCCACAAATGGTGGACCCTCCAATGTTTCGCTTTTGGTGGAACCGACGCCAACACAAATGGTTCAACAACCACCTTTGGGTTATAATAACCCAATTCCAACGTAACCGGATAACACTGGATACGATCCTTTTAACCCAACGACCCCTATTGACTATCAATCACTTTCGCATGATCCATATATGCAAGCGATCATGCATAATGTGATTTACCCGTCTCCTTTCTCACCTGCTTATCCACCTAATAGATATCCGACTTATGGGTACCAGTACCCAGTTATGCCACAACCACAACCATAACCTCAACCTCCGCCACCACTAGAGGCCATTAATGAGGCCTTGGAAAGGATGAAGGAGATGCAGCAACAAGCGGAGAAAACAGAGAAGAAGACAAATAAGTTTTTCAAGAAACTCTCCAAGCTGGTGAAAGGAAAGAAGGACGAGTAAAGTCTTTTCTATTATATGTAGTCCCTGCGTGGACATTGTTATTTCCTTTAGTCCCTGCGTGGATATTGTTATTCCTTTAGTCCTTGCATGGACAATTAGTTTCTTTTATTTATTTCAAGTATTGTAATTTCTTATTATCATTTAATGAAGTATTTCGGAATCATATATATATATATATATATATATATATATATATATATATGTATGTATATTCATCCTCTTCAAGCGATCGTCTCGATTTTTCTTGATTTTTTTATCAGCTATATAATTCCAAAAAGATCTTAATGGTTTTGATTTAGCCGAGTGGCACAGACCACACACTTGGCAAAAAATTTATATAAATGATAGTTAAGAACGGAAGGGTCTTCTATCATGATAGTTAAGGGAAGTTATCCTTCTATCTAGAGGTGGTGGACTAGGTTCAAGCCACCAAGTCATTAAGGTTAATGCGACCGGGACTATTAATCGGCCATTAAGATCCTCTTATGATAACATTCAAGTAATGTTCATACTCTTGGTAGTGTGACTTGAGGAATCACGCTAGCCTTCAAGGTAATGGATTATGTCCTAACCTTATATAGCCCTTGTGATCTGTTTGATCCTGGCTAAATGTCACCAGTGTGTGATGAATAAGACATCTATTAGAGATGTATTTTATATAGCCCTTGTGATCTATTTGATCCCGGCTAAATATCACCAGTGCGGTGATAAATAAAACATCCATTAGAGATGTATTTTATATAGCCCTTGTGATTTGTTTGATCCCGGCTAGATATCACCAGTGTGGTGATAAATAAAACATCCATTAGAGATGTTTTTTATATAGCCCTTGTGATCTGTTTGATCCCGGCTAGATATCACCACTGCGGTGATGAATAAGACATCCATTAGAGATGTATTTTATATAGCCCTTGTGATCTATTTGATCTCGGCTAATATCATCAGTGCGATGATAAATAAAACATCCATTAAGTGATGTATTACCCTTTCGGGTTATGATCTATTCTATAAAGCCCATGTGATCTATTTGATCCCGGCTAATATCATCAGTGCGATGGTAAATAAAACATCCATTAGTAATGTATTACCCTTTCGGGTTATGATTTATTCTATATAGCCCATGTGATCTATTTGATCCCGGCTAAATATCACCAGTGTGGTGATGAATAAAACATCCATTAGTGATGTATTGCCCTTATGGCTATGAATTGTTTTATATAGCCCATGTGATCTGTTTGATCCTAGCTAATGACGCCAGTGCGGTGATAAAACATCCATTAGCGATGTAGTGCCTATGTGCCATATTTTATGTCCATTAGTGACAGGCCTATGTGCCATATTTTTTGTCCTTTAGTGACAGGCCTATGTGCCACATTTTATGTCCTTTTGTGACAGGCGTATGTGCCATGTTTTAAATGTCCTTTATGATAAGCCTATGTGCTATACAATTGTCAAGTATGACAATGACAGTTGTGATATTACGATCCCCTATCTAGTAATAAATGGACTATGTCCAGATTGTAATTTGCCTTTGATGGTCTTTTTTGGAGACCTAGGCCAAATATAGATACTTTAAGCCTAAGAGTTGTGATGTTATTCACACTAGTTTAAATTAGGCAATGGATTTTTATATCCAATGTTAAAAGCCGATATGGTTATACCATGGCTAAGAGAAATTTTATTGATTTTATAGAACCAAAGCTTTGAAGAATGGCTAATTCTAATGAGGCACAAAGTAGTCATCGGAATGTCAACTCTAAGGACGCTGAAAATATAACCATAGATAATAATGACTTCCAAGCACGCATCGATGCGGCTATGGAAAAGGCCATGGGTAAGGCCATAGAGAAGTTAAGAGAGTCGAGTGCTACTCGCTCTAAACCATTATCAATTACCTCATCTTCAGCTCATAAAGAGAGCTCTGTTCACTCTTCAAATGCGAAGAGTGAACCAAGGAAGATAGACTTTGCTGATAGGTCCCGTTCTACTAAAGACAGGTGTACCTATAAATACTTCGTCTCCTGTAAGCCCCGAGATTTTAATGGGGAAAAAGAAGTTGTAGAAGCCCAAAAGTGGCTGGACGAAATGGAGACCATTGTAGACATCAGCGGTTGTGCTGAAAAGGATGTGGTCAAGTTTGTATCCCAATCCTTTAAGGGTGATGCCCTAACATGGTGGAAGGCCATGATTCAATCTACAGGTAAAATATACCTGTATAATCTGGGATGGTTCAAGTTTATGGACCTTATTAAGGAAACCTACTGTCCACCCCATGAGGTGGAGAAAATAGAGACAGACTTCTTGTCTCTTTCCATGAAAAACCTAGACTGTCAGAAGTATGTTTCGGATTTCAATTCCCTATCTAGGTTAGTTTCCTATCTAATCACCCCAGAATCTAAACGCAACGTTTTATCAATGGATTAGCGCCCGAGATTAAGGGCATGGTTAAGGCTGCTCAGCCTAATACCTATAGGTCTGCTGTTGACCTATCTCTCTCCCTCAACCTTGATATAATGAGGCAGAAGTCAGTCAAGCCTGAAATTGACTAGAAAAGAAAGAGAGAGGAAGACAACTCCCAAAGACTTAATAAGAAGAATAGAGGGAGATTCGGGTTCAAAGGAAACCAAGGCAAGTCAGCTGTGATGCCATTCTGTAAGACTTGCAACCGTAGACACTGGGGACAGTGTAATCCTGATTCACAAGCTAGACCTTGTGGCATATGTAAAAGAAGAGGGCATAAGACCTTAGATTGCAAAGATCTTAAGGATTTTGTATGCTTATTGGCAACAAAAAGGGCACATTGCAACTAACTGTCCTAAGAATTCAATGAATAATAATCCGAAGCCTGGAGAGGCTAAGAAGAGGAATGCACGCGCTTTTCAACTGGCTGCTAAGGAAGCTGTTAATGACTATAGCGTCATAACAGGTACTTTCCCCATTAATGATATTTATGCTAGAGTTCTTTTTTATTCGGGTGCAGATAGATCTTTTGTTAACCATAAGTTTAGTAAACTGTTAAACTTACCCATAAGAACTCTAGATAAAATTTATGAGATAGAACTTGCTGATGGAACAATAGAATCCACATCTTCCATTCTTGATGGATGCTCTATATCCATTAAGAATCGTTCCATTCCTATTTCTCTTCTGCCAATGAAATTGGCGGGGTTCGATGTTGTCTTAGGCATGGATTGGTTATCTTGTAATCAAGCCCGTATTGCCTGTGATAAAAAGCTCATCGAAATTAAAACCCCATCTTGTGAAATGATCGCCATCCCCGGAAGCTCACACTATGGACTACCAGACAAGGTGTCATTATTTAAGGCATCCAAGTGTTTGAGAAAAGGTTGTGTTATCTACATGGCACAAGTAACCATCAATGAACCTAAGCCAAACCTTGAAGATCAACCAGTTATTTCGGAGTATCCCGATGTTTTCCCTGAGGAATTACCAGGCCTACCTCCAGATAGAAAAGTGGGGTTTAGGATAGATATTATACCAGCATCAGCACCCGTAGCTAGAGCTCCATATAGATTAGCTCCAACCGATATGAATGAGTTAAGAGTTCAATTGGACGAACTCCTAGAAAAAGGCTTTATTCAGCCTAGTTCCTCGCCTTGGGGAGCTCCTATCCTCTTTGTAAAGAATAAAGACGGTTCGATGCAAACGTGCATCGATTACCGAGAGCTAAACAAGATGACCATTAAAAATAGATATCCTCTGCCCAGGATCGATGATTTATTCGACCAACTTCAAGGGGCTAGTTATTTTTCTAAGATTGATTTGAGATCAGGATATCATCAACTGAAGGTTAGGAGTGAAGGTGTTCCTACGACAGCCTTTAGGACCCGCTATGGTCATTTTGAATTCCTGGTGATGCCTTTTGGGCTCACCAATGCACCAGCAGCATTCATGGATCTCATGAATAGAGTCTGCAAACCGTATTTGGATAAGTTTGTCATTGTCTTCATAGACGACATACTCATCTATTCTCGTAATCAAGCTGATCACGAGAAACATCTTCGGTGCATCCTAGAATTATTAAGACAAGAGAAACTTTACGCAAAGTTCTCTAAATGTGAATTTTGGCTTAGAGAAGTCCAATTCCTTGGACACATCGTAAGTAAGCGAGGTATCCAAGTGGATCCGCTAAGATAGAAGCCATAATGAATTGGGAAGTTCCTAAGACTCCATCTGAAATTCGTAGTTTCTTAGGACTGGCTGGTTATTATAGAAGGTTCATCGAGAACTTCTCAAGAATAGCCACTCATCTGACTACCCTAACCCGTAAGAATGTTAAATTTAATTGGGGTCCAAAACAACAAGAATCTTTTAAGATTCTAAAACACAAGTTGAGCAATGCTCCTATGTTATCTCTACCTGAGGGTATTGAGAATTTTGTTGTTTATTGTGATGCATCACACACCGGTATGGGTTGTGTGCTAATGCAAAATGGCAAGGTAATTGCCTATGCATCAAGACAGTTAAAGGTGCATGAAAGGAATTACACCACCCATGATTTGGAATTGGGTGCCGTTGTATTTGCGCTGAAGCTATGGAGACATTACTTGTATGGTACAAAGTGTGTTATATACACAGACCATAAAAGTCTCCAGCATCTGTTCAATCAGAAAGAATTAAACATGCGACAACGGCGTTGGATGGAAACTCTTAATAATTATGATTGCGAGATTCGCTACCATCCCGGCAAGGCAAATGTAGTTGCTGACGCCTTAAGTCGCAAGGAAAGGGTTAAACTTATTAGGATTAACGCCAAGAGCATTGAGCTCTGAAATAGCTTGAGTGAGAAGCTATTAGATGCGCAAAAGCAAGCCCTATTAGAGGCTAATATTCCTAATGAGGGATTAGGCGGAACTGTTGATCAATTAACGCCTAGAAAGGATGGAATCCTAATATTTAATGATAGAATTTGGGTTCCGATCTTTGGAGGACTTAGAAATCTAATCCTCCAAGAAACACATAATTCATGATACTCTGTTCACCCGGGTGGTGACAAAATGTATCAAGACTTGAAGAAAAATTATTGGTGGATGGGTTTGAAGAAATCCATAGCCACTTATGTAGCCAAGTGTCTGACGTGTTCGCAAGTTAAGGCCGAACATCAGAAACCGTCAGGACTTCTACAACAACTTGAGATTCCCACTTGGAAATGGGAAACGGTAACAATGGACTTGATTACCAAGTTACCTAAGACCAAACGTGGTAATGACACGATTTGGGTCATTGTTGATAGGCTGACTAAGTCAGCGCACTTTTTGCCAATTAAAGAAACTTATAGTTCTGACAATTTGGCTAAGTTGTATGTCGACAAGATTGTGTCCCTACACGGTGTGCCGGTATCTATTATATCTGATAGAGATGCTAGATATACCTCTCACTTTTGGAAAAGTTTCCAACAATCGTTAGGCACACGATTAAATTTTAGTACGGCTTACCATCCGCAGACTGATGGTCAGAGTAAGCGTACTATTCAAACTTTGGAAGACATGCTTAGGGCATGTGTAATTGATTTAAGTGGAAGCTGGGATGACCACTTACCCCTAATAGAATTCTCCTACAATAATAGTTATCATACTAGCATTAAGGCTGCTCCTTTTGAGGCCTTATATGGGAGAAAGTGTCGAATGCCCGTATGCTGGGCAGAAGTTGGGGAAGCCCAACTATCAGGACCTGAGATTGTCCTGGAGACCACGGAAAAGATTGTGCAAATCCGTGATCGTCTCAAAGTTGCCAGAGATAGGCAGAAAAGTTATGCTGACAAGAGGCATAAACCTCTTCAGTTCCAAGTAGGGGACAAAGTCATGCTGAAAGTATCACCCTGGAAAGGTGTGATGCGTTTTGTAAAGAAGGGCAAGTTGAGCCCAAGATATGTAGGACCCTTCGAGATAATCGAACGTGTCGGCACTGTAGCTTATAAGCTCAGGTTGCCAGAGGAGCTTAGTGGAATACATGATGTATTCCACATATCTAATCTTAAGAAATGTATAGCCGATGAGTCGCTAGCAATGTCACACAAGGATGTGCAAATTGATGAAAACCTGAGGTTCATTAAGAAACCAACTTCGATCAAGGATCGATAGGTTAAGAAGCTCCGAAGAAAATTGATACCTATAGTAAAGGTTAAGTGGGACGCTTTTTGAGGTCCCGAGTATACATGGGAGGTTGAGTCCACTATACGACAAAAGTACCCCCATCTTTTTGAATAAAATCTCGAGGTCGAGATTTCTTTTAAGGGGGTGAGGATGTAACACCCTGTAAAATCGTGTCCAATAGTGTAGTGACACGTGTTGTATTTTAAATATAGTCTGCTAAAGACCAATAAGGACTAAAGGCGTCAACACGCTCAAACTGAGCCTCTGAGTGACGGTCAGATGTCAACATGCATAAATAACAGCCTCTGGGTGACTGATGTGTCAACATGCTTAAATCATTAGCCTCTGAGTGACTGATATGTCAACATGCTTGAAATTTGGCCTCTGGGTGTCGAATATGTCAACATGCCCAGCCTCTGAGTGACATCAGAATCAACATGCTTATACTAAGCCTCTTAGAGATCCTTTACGTAGTTCTAACTCTCATATGTCCCGTTTATTGGACGAGAGTGATTAGATCCATTAATATTTGAAAGTTGGATATTGGAGGGATTAAAAGTGTCAACATGTTAATTTATACCTCTGAGTGAACTTTTAACGAACCGAGAGCTCGACAATGTCCGGGCATAATCCCGGGTATGCCAAGTATTGGCTACGGAGGGCTAAAAGTGCCAAAAAGGTGTTTTAGAAGGCTTTTCTAAGCTTTAAAAAGTTAAGTGGTTAAAAGTGTCAAACTTTGAAACTGGCCAAGGGGCGGTCGCAGGCCGCGAGAGACATCGCGGGCGCAAGAAAGGCTCTGCAGCAGAAAGTTTTGCTTGGCCTCCAAACAAAACTCCACAACCATTAATTCGAAACCATGGCTTCACCAAACTGCTATGCCACGTTTTGGGACACTTGTAAGCTTCTTCTTACACCCCTAGACACCTCGCTTCACCTCCTTTGAGCTCTCCAACTATAAATAGGTGTTCAAGTGCTTCATTCCAACTTGCATCTTTCTTATTCATACTCTTCTCCCTCCTCTAGAAGTTCCTGGCTGAAAGGAGCATCCAACTTAGTTCTCTTTCATTCTAGGAACCTCTTGTAAGTGTTCCTTGCTCTTGCATTTTCATTTATAGGCTTTTATAGCCAAAAGTCAAGCGTTTTATGGAAAATGATTTGACTTTCGGTTAAGACCATTATGGTCCAGCCATTTTTCAAAATGAACATGGCTAAGTGATCGTAATAAGGTAGGTGTTAATCCCTATAAAGGGAACCTCCTGAAGATCACGTTTGCTAGACCAATTGACGGGTCAAAGTTAAGTTATTAAAAAGTCAAATAGGCCATTTTTCAGAAAAATCATAAATTGATCTAATATGTTATGAAACCTGTTTTGACACTTAAACAACTTGGTAATAATTATTAGAACATGAGAGAGCAAGTTTGGCTCGTCAATTTCAGTTCTAGGATCGGTTCGCAACCGAAAGTCGTGAAGTTTGACTTCTGCTTTGACTTTCGATTCTGACCCGATTTAGATTAGTGAGACACTGATCTAAAGTTGCATTATGATCATAATATAATGTAGCATAACCCTCTGAGGATATATTACATGATCATAATCAGAATCCAAGTTTATGCGCAAGTTCCATAATTATGCCATCTTTGACCAAAATGACCTTTTTGTATAAAACAAGGTTTTAAATGGTAATGAACTTGAAAATGAGTTTCTACTGATATAATTTTATAAGTAGGATTATTTGTGATGTTAAACCAAGTTATAAACTGAGTTTTCAATCAGGTCCTTAAACTATGTCAATAAATGATGGTTTTAGCCCTTGTGGCTTATAAAATGATTTTAACTAAATCTTTTCAAGATAAATCATTTACCTACTGATATGTTATATTAAATAACATATTTTAAACATTTTAATCTGACCCTAATGTCAGTTTTCTTAAACATCGCTTAAAGACGTCATTTTACGACATAAGCGCCGTTTCGGCGCATAGTATGGTTTTAAACCATATTATTGACAAAAACTTGATACCTACTGATTTTAAAACTTATTTAAACATATTTACAGTAGGTACATGTTATGAACTCAGAATTCCAAATAATTTATAAACTATGTGTAAAATGACCAAAATGCCCCTTCGGTGCATAGTTTGGTCATAAAAGATAATTTACACTTATAATTGACATCCTACTGATATTATATCATAAATAAATTATTTTCCAGAATACTTATAATTATGACATTAGATTATATTCAAGTTCCTTTTATACGATATATAATTACTGAAATGCCCTTATGAGGCATAGTTTCGTTTTAAAACCTTAATGTGCATATAAGTTGATATCCTACTGATAATTTAACTTATTTAAAATATAATGGCATATAGAACTTGTCCATGAGTTATCCGGTTACCCATTATCGCTTATAAGCATACGGTTGATTATACGTAACTAGTTTACGAAATTTAACCAAAACAGGTTTAACCTTATCATTTAAGTTTCAAAATCCAGAATGTATATAGTTTACCCATATTATACAAGAAAAGGTACTTGTCAGGTTTAAACTACATTCTATCCGATCATCGTTTAATCAAGCGTTATACGTATTGATCATGTACACTATTCGGTTTATAAGACCGTTAGTAGTTAATTGGCTAGCTTATGCCATAATCCAGACTAGAGCCTTGCCGATAAATGCTATCTGCACATTAGTACTTTTGTATACAGCTGAGTTATTGAAATTTGAAAGAAGACTAGCTCAGGTAATACTCTCGACTTATTTTCCCTATATGGGTTTGGGATACGGTAAATTATTACCGCTTGGTCCAAAAAGGGGTCAATCGGATGCCCGTTTGTGGCTAGTAAACCCCATATTTCGTTTTAATCAGTTTTGTTTGATAACTTAAACATCGGGGGTTAAATTACCATGTCCTGGATATCCTCGGCTTAATACATTAGTTATCGGTCACGACCTTAGCACGGGGTGTAGGCATACACCTTTTGATGCTCATATGCAATATTCCCAAGATGTTGGGGATGACTCCTTCGTGAGTCCTAAGTGGTGTGTATTTAATCATGTCTCGGTTTATGTCCTGGGCCCTGTATGTATTGGCAAACATGTGAATCTGATACAAGGTTGTAAATCCAACTTTCCCAAGTTAATAAAAGATTTTGTGCCGTTTGCACTTAAAAATCATTTTAATGTTTTCAAAGTGAGTCAGTTGGGTGTATTTACCAGTGTAAGCTGACGTATCGTCCAAAGGCTAAACTGCAGGTACAATACGAAATAGGCCGGAAGCTGCTCGGTAGTGAATAAGAGGATCTTGCAAATCCTTAGATCTGCCTAAAGTCTGTTTTATATTCTTTCTTGTACTTTTTATGATCCGCCTGTGGATCTTCTATTACGAGCCTGTATATTATTTTATTCTCGAACATTCGGTTTGTAATAGTAATTTTACTCCAAGACATCCGTTGTGCTATGTTTAATTGACAATGATGTTATCAACTTACGTCACGATACTCCCTACCTGGGCCCACCGGTGTATGGATTTCGGGTTGGAAATTCGGGGTGTGACACTTTGCGTGAATACCTGGAATATTTTTGTAATTAAATTATTGTTTTATGCGGTAAAGATGTCTTACGTAGACAGACTAGCCATGACATTGCACTTTTGTACACGCACATGAAGCTAGATGGAGTCTTTTAAGGATGCTCTGTAACATTTGTAAAAATCGGGTCTTCAAAACCCGCTCCGTTTTGTAATCAAGTACCAAGTTATAAAAGTTACATTAAATATTTATGATTATTTTGAGTTAAAACGATACATAATTAATAAATAAACTAAACTATAAAAACTATATTTGATAAAAAGTTAAAATAAAATAAATAAAAAAATAAGAAGCTGCCGGGATTCGAACCCGTGTCAGCCAAGACTCTTCAACAACTTAACACTCACTCCCTAAACCACTCCGCCACATTGTGTTTTCTGCTAACTCTAGGAACACAAATGAATTTTATACACAAACTCAGTTAAAACCGATGGCGCCATCTGAGAAACGGTAATCGGCAAACCAAGCGTCAAATCGTTGTTTATCTCACACATTCAGCTTATAACCGATGCACGACGGTTTTTAGTCAATCAGAAATTGATTAAACTTCAAGACTCATCATTGTTGGTTTGTAAAACCGAAAAACCATCAAGTTCAAAATTACACAAACTCCAGACCACTCTCGCGATTTAGAGAGATCATACCAATACTCCATTTCCTTTTCGTCGCATTTTCAGACCATCGGAGCGCCTAAAACAGCTCGCCGGAATTCTCTGCAAAAGTCGCCGGAAAACCATATTTAACTCAAACCGGTAAAATACTTCTACTTTACGGTTTCAATCTATTGTTAGAACCTTACTAACATTAACCCATCGCTCATAATCAATCACAGACGACATTGCTGGACTTTCTGTGCTCGCCGGAAAACTCCTGGAATCGTCGGAAACTCGTTGATTACCGGTATGCACATTCCAACGTACTGATAATCAATACTCATTAGTTCAATTTCACATCTAATCCCTTAAACCTGTTAATAGATTCTCTCAGCCGAAGGTTTCAAAAACAGAGCCGACAAGTTTCGCCGGACTCTCTGAAGAAGACTATCTGTTCGGTATCTTCTTTCCCCAAACTTTTCGATTCAATGCATTCAAACTGGACATCATGTTTATTAACTAAATTAATCACGAATCGGTTGTTTGATTGATGTCTGCGTTTGTAATGAAGAAGACGAGTTCAATGATGACATAAGATTAATTAAAAATCGAAATTATAAACGGGTTAGACACACAGTCCAGCGGTGTACTGTGTGCAAACAAAAACTATACACGTCCCGAGTTCGATCCCTGCTACACACACACCTTGTGTAATAAATGCCTTTTTGATCAAGAACTAAACCGGGTTAACTCAGATAGTTGTTAAGTATAATAAAAACCTAGATAATAACCGGGTTAGACACACAGTCCAGCGGTGGACTGTGTGCAACATGAACTACACGTCGCGCGTTCGAAACCCGTCACGAGCACCGGTCCGATTGAATTAAAATGTTTTTGCAAATAAAGGAAATTCAGTTAAATCGAATAAGTGTATAAATATAATTAAAAACGAGATTATTTCGGGTTAGACACGTAGCTCAGTTGGTAGAGCTGCGTGCACGCGAACGGGAGGTCGCCGGTTCGAATCTCACCCGGCGCAGATTAATTCGCTGACCGAACCGGTCAACGGTCAACGCTAAAAAAATAATTTTTTTTATTTATTTAATTTAATTTAAAAATCAATTAAAAATACTTAAAAATAACATTTTTAAAGATAGAAAATAGCCATAAACTCACAAAAATATATCTAAAAATTTCATTAAAATCCTTAATAAAATCCATCCATTTAATATAATTTTCCATTATTATTTAGGTTAGTATTCCTCGTTGATCCGCTCATCTAAATCGTGCGCATCTCACCATCTCCAATCCAACGCACCCAATGTGAGTGAATCTTACAAATTCCCCGTTTTAATCACGTTTTGGGGTGTATCATGTGTCTTTGTATATATATTATTACTAAACCATTGTGCATACATCATAACATGAACTTGTGTATTCAGTTTG
The DNA here is from genome assembly GCA_947069175.1 of Scalesia atractyloides. Lineage (NCBI taxonomy): Eukaryota > Viridiplantae > Streptophyta > Magnoliopsida > Asterales > Asteraceae > Scalesia > Scalesia atractyloides. The sequence continues at coordinate 992,104 of CAMTDV010000116.1, read as the reverse complement.
TTGCTGTTAAGTAGTTATCATTGGATGCAATTTAATATTCTGTACATGCAATTTCATAGGCCGCCGCTCCCCATTACATTATGAGCGTTGAGCATGTTCCCCATTTTATTATGCGGTTGAACCTGGCGTGCCCACATACGATCGGCTCCGTTTGATTGAGCCTTGATCGCACAGACATTTTCATTTTCAGTACATGCAATACGATCGGCTCCGTTTGATTGAGCCTTGATCGCACAGTTTCATTTATGTTATTTACAGTATGATGTTGGTATGTTCATGTATGCTGCCATGTGTTATTGTATGTTATAGTTGTGACTGCTAATTGCCATTACTTGATTATTTACATTTGCTCATCTATGGTTATGCACAAATTTTCATTTGATAAACTAATAATTAATTTATTAATAAATGTTTATCTAATAAGGCTCACGCGCCAACTTATGTTGACCCAAAAACCCCCATTTTACACATGATACAGGTGAAGCAGCTGTAGCTAGGAACACATAGGATTTGGACTAGAAGAATAAAACGATATAGTGTTGGGATTGTTATGTTTGTTTTATTTCTTTGTATTGAATGAACATGTTTGGATATTTGAGAATGTAACTTTGACTTTATTAAATATGAAACATAATAGTAAATGTCATGAGCTTTGGTGATAACCCAATTATGCCCCGACTCTTATTCCGCTGCGGGTCGGGGTGTGACAGATTGGTATCAGAGCCATGACTATAGGGATATAGGATAGGTTATTAGACCCTTAGAGCCTATACTATAGTCGATTCGAAACTTATAAGAATTTTGTGTGTTATATGCCAAATTTCATGATGTTTATATGTTTTATGCTAAATGTTACATTTGATATTGTGCAAGCATGTTCATAAGTATGTATTATCATATAATGCCTATCATGAAATCATATGCTCATAACATATCACATCCATGAAAGCACACACCACATCATGATTGTTATTACAATGATTTTCGTGTTTTCAAATCTCATCAAAGAGAGTTCTCATGACGGGCATGTAGTAACTGGAAGGGTACCAGTACCGATAGTCGGAACGTCCTGTCTAGGCTGGCATTCGTATAAATCCAAAATAAAGGACCAGTTTGCCTACCTGGGGACTAACGATGAGAGTACGAAGTACCTATTAGGCCAAAGCATGCTATACCAAACGTCGTGTGAGCTAATCCCACTTTGAGTTGTCATTGTGTCTACACCTGGACACGTTCCGACCAAACATCTCATGAACATATTTTGTGGTTTGCATTCGGGGGATGCGAGTGTTAAATTGCCAATACTAATGTGAATCCTACCAAGCCAATAGCCATGGGGGCCCACATGACTATGTAGGTGAAGGTATGGGGGACATTTGAGGCCCAACATGAGCGAACCCAAGACATCCTATGGATGTAGTTGCATTATTGATATTTATGTTATTTTCATTTTCTTAAAGACACATGACACCTAAAAAAAGACACCATAAACTCACAATCTTCTCATTTTATGATCCTGTAAATGTCGTCTAGACAGCAACGAAGGGGTAAAAGATCGGGAAGGTCTCAGGAACGTTTGGCCACTCAGATCGCGAAACAAATGGCCACGATATCGCCTGACATTGTGGTACAAGTACAACAAGCCCTTGCTACAAATCCTACTAACCCTCCTCAACAACAGGACCAGAACATCGACAACCCTCCTACCAACAAGTGCTCTTACAAACATTTTAAGTCCTGTGATCCTCCAAAATTTGAAGGGACCGAGGGTGTCACTGCTCTCCTACATTGGTTCGAGGAGATGGAAAACACCTTCCTAAACTGCGATTGTCCTGAGGATCGCAAGGTTTGATACGCCACCGGGAGACTACTTGGAGTAGCTCTCACTTGGTGGAACACTGAGAAAGGGAAGAGGGGAACTGAAGATGCGATGGCCTTAACTTGGGAGGAGTTAAGGGAAATCATGACTAGGCGTTTCTGTCCTAGAAGTGAAATTAAGAAGTTGGAGGATGAATTCCATGCTCTAAAGCAAAAGGAGGGTGATCAGTCTACTTACAACAAGAGGTTCTTGGAGTTGACCAAATGGTTCCAAATCTATTCACTCCAACCTATCGTCTGATCGAGCATTATATTCGAGGACTTCCCTCGAAAATCCAAGATTCAGTTCTCAGCGTTTCACCAGTAACACTTGAAGCTGCCATGGAGTTGGCAACTGAACTGACCGAAAACCGAATTCGCAACAGGAAGTTCAAAGAAGAGAAGAAGAAAGCCCCTGTTGAGGGACAAACTTCAAACCACCCCATTCCTTCCTCTAAGTTTGCTAACAAGAGGAAGCGTAACAGCAGGAATTTTGCAGTTACCCAAACCAACACCCCTATTCCTGCTGCACCCATTACTCAAGTCACTCCTTCACCCGCACCATACAGAAGACCCTACACAGGCCCATTACCAAAATGTAACCGTTGTCAGTATCACCATTCCCCTGATCATCCTTGCCAATACTGCACCGGCTGCGGTCGCGCAGGACATACTGTTCAAAACTGCCGCATGCCTCAACGAACAAACCGCCACCAACCTTTAACCCAAACCCACCAACAGTTAATGGGTCAAGCACAACAACAACCCCTACCATTTCCACCCAACATTTAGCCCAAACATACTACCAACCCAATTATCCTATGGGCCAACCTATGCGGGCTTGCTTCAATTGCAGCGACCCAAGTCATTTCAGAAACACATGTCCAAGGCTGGTTAATATTATTCATGCTCAGGCCCAAGCCAACCCAGTGAACCAAGCGAACCAAGCTCCTCCACCTGCAAGAGGAAGAGCTTTCAATATTAACTCGAACCAGGCCAGAGCTGACGACAATGTGGTCAACGGTACGTTCCTTATAAATGGTAGATATGCCTCTATGTTATTTGATACTGGTGCGGATAGAAGTTTTGTGTCATTAGAATTTGAACCTATCTTAAGCAAAAATCGGGATAAGCTCACGGAATCCATAACGGTAGAAGTTGCGGACGGGAAACCAGTTTCATTAGACTCTATATTACGCAACTGTACACTCACCTTAAACGACCACGATTTCTCAGTCGACCTTATTCCTATGAAGCTGGGAAGTTTCGACATCATAATCGGTATGGATTGGCTCAGTCAACATCAGGCGGAAGTTGTATGTCGTGAAAAATTTATTCGTATTCCTCTTTCAAACGGTCAGACTCTTCGAATCATTGGAGAAACCTCGTCGAAAGGGCTCAGCTTAATGTCTTGTCTTCAAGCTCAAAAATATCTTCGCAAGAATTATGTCGCGTTTTTAGCCCATATCATCAAGAAGGGGACCACAGAGAAGAAACTTGAAGACATTCCTGTAGTAAAAGACTTTCCACAAGTTTTTCCTGACGACATTGCAGGACTTCCTCCAGTTAGAGACGTCGAATTCCGTATTGATCTTATACCTGGTGCTACACCAGTTGCAAAGTCTCCATATAGGTTAGCCCCCTCTGAAATGCAAGAGCTAGCCAGTCAATTACAAGAGTTGACTGACAAGGATTCATACGTCCTAGCTCATCGCCTTGGGGTGCACCTGTCCTTTTTGTAAAGAAGAAAGATGGATCTTTTCGTATGTTCATCGACTACAGAGAGCTCAACAAGTTAACCATCAAAAATCGCCATCCTTTACCTCGCATTGATGATCTTCTTGACCAACTACAAGGTGCCAGCTGCTTTTCGAAAATCGATCTTCGATCTGGCTATCATCAGCTTAGAGTGCATGAAGAAGACGTCCCTAAGACTGCTTTTCGAACTCGTTATGGCCACTATGAATTCATGGTTATGCCGTTTGGATTAACCAACGCACCAGCTGTCTTCATGGACCTAATGAACAGAGTCTGCAAACCATACCTTGATCGATTTGTTATAGTTTTCATCGACGATATTCTTATTTATTCAAAATCTAAAGCTGACATGAGCATCATCTTCGACTCGTTCTTGCACTTCTAGAAAAGGAAAAGCTTTATGCCAAGTTCTCTAAATGTGAATTCTGGTTAAAAGAGGTGCAATTCCTCAGGCATGTAGTCAATGACAAAGGAATACATGTTGACCCTTAAAAGATCAAAGCAGTTCAAGAATGGCAAGCTCCACGTACACCAACTGAAGTAAGATCTTTTCTTGGACTAGCTGGCTATTATCGTCGGTTCATTACAAACTTCTCTCGCATTGCTGTGCCACTCACGGCTTTAACCCATAAGGGAAAACCTTTCGTATGGGGACCCAAGCAAAAAGAAGCTTTTCAAACTCTTAAACAAAAACTTTGTGATGCACCAATCCTCACTCTTCCTGAAGGTTGTGATGATTTTGTAGTCTATTGCGACGCGTCAGGGCAAGGATTAGGCTGCGTTCTCATGCAAAGAGGAAAAGTCATAGCTTATGCCTCGAGACAACTCAAGACACATGAAAAGAACTACACCACTCATGACCTAGAACTTGGAGCCGTTGTATTCGCTCTTAAGATATGGAGACATTATCTCTATGGTACTAAGTGTGAAATATACACTGACCACAAGAGTCTTCAACATATCTTCGATCAAAAAGAGTTAAACATGAGGCAACGAAGATGGGTCGAACTTCTGAATGATTACGACTGTGAAATTAGATACCACCCTGGTAAAGCAAATGTGGTGGCTGATGCACTTAGTCAAAATGGTTATGCGAACTCCATTCATCTTCTATGTTCGCAAATTATAACCGACATTAAAGATCAAATTCGAGAAGCCCAACACGTTTCAATAACAGAAGAAGATGTACGAAAGGAAATGTCCTGTGGAGCCGAGCTAAAACTTGAAACTAAATCAGACGGTATCCTGTATTACCTAGATCGAATCTGGATTCCTAACCACAACAACTCGTGAAACTCTTATGAATGAAGCTCACAAAACGCGATATTCTATACACCCAGGAGCTGATAAGATGTATCAAGATCTACGATACACCTATTGGTGGCCTGGAATGAAGAAGGATATTGCCGTTTTTGTTTCCAAGTGTCTCACATGTTCCAAGGTGAAGGCTGAACACCAAAGACCCTCAGGACTTCTAGTCTAACCGGAAATACCTGTATGGAAGTGGGAAAATATAACCATGGATTTCATTACCGGGTTACCTCGCACTTCTGGTGGGTATGACACTATATGGGTGATTATAGACCGATTTACAAAATCAGCTCACTTTATTCCTATCCGCGAAGATTTCAAAAACGAAAAGCTTGCACGAATTTATATCAACGAAATCGTAAGCCGGCATGGGGTACCACTAAGTATTATTTCTGATCGTGATGGTCGTTTCACCTCACGAACATGGCAAGCAGTACAATCCGCTATGGGCACACGATTAGATCTCAGTACCGCCTATCATCCTCAAACTGATGGACAGTCTGAGCGCACCATTCAAACTCTTGAAGATATGCTTAGAGCATGTGTCATAGACTTCAAGTGAAACTGGGACGCCCATCTACCATTAGTTGAATTTTCGTACAACAACAGCTATCATTCGAGCATCGGCATGGCACCTTTTGAAGCCTTATATGGTCGAAAGTGCCGATCTCCTGTATGTTGGCACGAAATTGGGGAAGCACAAATTACTGGTCCAGAATTAATCCAAGAAACCACAGATAAGATCCATCAAATTCGAAATAATCTTCTAGCGGCTCAAAGTCATCAAAAGAGTTATGCAGATAAACGACGGAAGCCCTTAGAGTTTAACATTGGTGATCATGTGCTTTTAAAAGTATCACCGTGGAAGGGAGTAGTTCGTTTTGGTCAAAAGGGGAAGCTAGCACCACGTTACGTAGGACCTTTCAAGATACTCGAAAGAGTTGGTCCTGTAGCATACAAGCTTGACCTACCAGAAGAACTCAACAGGATTCATCCCACATTCCACGTGTTGAACTTGAAGAAGTGCCTCGCTGATGAGAATCTCCATATTCCGCTGGAAGATATTCAGATTGATGAATCTATGCATTTTATTGAAAGACCAGTGGAGATCATGGACTACGGGGAGAAGCGTCTTCGACGAAGTCGCATACCAATTGTTAGGGTACGCTGGGAGTCGAAACGGGGACCTGAGTTTACTTGGGAACGTGAAGACTCAATGCGTGAAAAATACCCGCATCTTTTTCCTACTACTTCAACTACTTAAATTTCGGGACGAAATTCCTAAAAGTAGGGGATACTGTAACATTTGTAAAAATCGGGTCTTCAAAACCCGCTCCGTTTTGTAATCAAGTACCAAGTTATAAAAGTTACATTAAATATTTATGATTATTTTGAGTTAAAACGATACATAATTAATAAATAAACTAAACTATAAAATTATATTTGATAAAAAATTAAAATAAAATAAATAAAAAAATAATGAAGCTGCCGGGATTCGAACCCGGGTCAGCCAAGACTCTTCAACAACTTAACACTCACTCCCTAAACCACTCCGCCACATTGTGTTTTCTGCTAACTCTAGGAACACAAATGAATTTTATACACAAACTCAGTTAAAACCGATGGCGCCATCTGAGAAACGGTAATCGGCAAACCAAGCGTCAAATCATTGTTTATCTCACACATTCAGCTTATAACCGATGCACGACGGTTTTTAATCAATCAGAAATTGATTAAACTTCAAGACTCATCATTGTTGGTTTGTAAAACCGAAAAACCATCAAGTTCAAAATTACACAAACTCCAGACCACTCTCGCGATTCAGAGAGATCATACCAATACTCCATTTCCTTTTCGTCGCATTTTCAGACCATCGGAGCGCCTAAAACAGCTCGCCGGAATTCTCTGCAAAAGTCGCCGGAAAACCGTATTTAACTCAAACCGGTAAAATACTTCTACTTTACGGTTTCAATCTATTGTTAGAACCTTACTAACATTAACCCATCGCTCATAATCAATCACAGACGACATTGCTGGACTTTCTGTGCTCGCCGGAAAACTCCTGGAATCGTCAGAAACTCGTTGATTACCGGTATGCACATTCCAACGTACTGATAATCAATAATCATTAGTTCAATTTCACATCTAATCCCTTAAACCTGTTAATAGATTCTCTCAGCCGAAGGTTTCAAAAACAGAGCCGACAAGTTTCGCCGGACTCTCTGAAGAAGACTATCTGTTCGGTATCTTCTTTCCCCAAACTTTTCGATTCAATGCATTCAAACTGGACATCATGTTTATTAACTAAATTAATCACAAATCGGTTGTTTGATTGATGTCTGCGTTTGTAATGAAGAAGACGAGTTCAATGATGACATAAGATTAATTAAAAATCGAAATTATAAACGGGTTAGACACACAGTCCAGCGGTGGACTGTGTGCAAACAAAAACTATACACGTCCCGAGTTCGATCCCTGCTACACGCACACCTTGTGTAATAAAATGCCTTTTTGATCAAGAACTAAACCGGGTTAACTCAGATAGTTGTTAAATATAATAAAAACCTAGATAATAACCGGGTTAGACACACAGTCCAGCGGTGGACTGTGTGCAACATGAACTACACGTCGCGCTTTCGAAACCCGTCACGAGCACCGGTCCGATTGAATTAAAATGTTTTTGCAAATAAAGGAAATTCGGTTAAATCGAATAAGTGTATAAATATAATTAAAAACGAGATTATTTCGGGTTATACACGTAGCTCAGTTGGTAGAGCTGCGTGCACGCGAACGGGAGGTCGCCGGTTCGAATCTCACCCGGCGCAGATTAATTCGCTGACCGAACCGGTCAACGGTCAACGCTAAAAAAATAATTTTTTTATTTATTTAATTTAATTTAAAAATCAATTAAAAATACTTAAAAATAACATTTTTAAAGATAGAAAATAGCCATAAACTCACAAAAATATATCTAAAAATTTCATTAAAATCCTTAATAAAATCCATCCATTTAATATAATTTTCCATTATTATTTAGGTTAGTATTCCTCGTTGATCCGCTTATCTAAATCGTGCGCATCTCACCATCTCCAATCCAACGCACCCAATGTGAGTGAATCTTACAAATTCCCCGTTTTAATCACGTTTTGGGGTGTATCATGTGTCTTTGTATATATATTATTACTAAACCATTGTGCATACATCATAACATGAACTTGTGTATTCAGTTTGTTGCTGTTAAGTAGTTATCATTGGATGCAATTTAATATTCAGTACATGCAATTTCATAGGCCGCCGCTCCCCATTACATTATGAGCGTTGAGCATGTTCCCCATTTTATTATGCGGTTGAACCTGGCGTGCCCACATACGATCGGCTCCGTTTGATTGAGCCTTGATCGCACAGACATTTTCATTTTCAGTACATGCAATACGATCGGCTCCGTTTGATTGAGCCTTGATCGCACAGTTTCATTTATGTTATTTACAGTATGATGTTGGTATGTTCATGTATGCTGCCATGTGTTATTGTATGTTATAGTTGTGACTGCTAATTGCCATTACTTGATTATTTACATTTGCTCATCTATGGTTATGCACAAATTTTCATTTGATAAACTAACAATTAATTTATTAATAAATGTTTATCTAATAAGTTTCACTCGCCAACTTATGTTGACCCAAAAACCCCCATTTTACACATGATACAGGTGAAGCAGCTGCAGCTAGGAACACATAGGATTTGGACTAGAAGAATAAAACGATATAGTGTTGGGATTGTTATGTTTGTTTTATTTCTTTGTATTGAATGAACATGTTTGGATATTTGAGAATGTAACTTTGACTTTATTAAATATGAAACATAATAGTAAATGTCATGAGCTTTGGTGATAACCCAATTATGCCCCGACTCTTATTCCGCTGCGGGTCGGGGTGTGACATGCTCGATAACATCGACCATACACATATGGTTTGGAGGATGTGTCCGACGAGTTTGCTAAATGCATGGAACCACCCCAAGGGGTCCATTTCAGGTTAACGGGCGACAAAATAGACGTGTCTATTATATAGCCAAAGGGATTTACCCTCTTGGTCTTGTTTTTGAAATCTTATGCATGTCCAATCGAAGACAACATGAAAAATTGCAAGAAGTTGCATGAGTTGGTAAGAAAAGATGTCGATCGAGGGTTTGGTGTTTTAAAATCTAGATGAGGTATACGAATTAATTGATTGGAACAGGCAATGAAGCGCGAGAAGATAAGGAATGTCATGTACGCGTGTATCATATTGCACAAATGATTTTTTAAAGGATGTTTGGAATGTAATATCACTAGAGTACGTGATGGACCCTCTGACCGATAGTCGTTTCCCATGATATCATTTCAGAATTGTGGAATCAAGATACATACTTTATACTTTGATATAATCTCATGGAACAGATTGGTAGCTTATAAAACTTGAAAACCCTCGATTGGGACAATGATTAGTTGATGCTTTAATACATGAAACTTTGTATACGATGAAAATGTGTTTTATATATTAAATATAATTAATAAAAATGTTAGAATAGTGTATTCAATTAAAAGAGTCTTTTCTTTTTGGGTTAGATTTAATTGAAATAGGTTGAAATGAAACTATTTTTAAATAGTGTTGTAGGTGCTTGTAAGTTAAGCTAACAGTGCCCATTCCACGTACCCTTAATGTGTTCATACAATATAAAATGCATCCCCACAAAGTTTCATGTATTTGTGCTTCTAGAGTTGTGGATCTCACCCGATTTATAGCAACAAGCCAACAACTGACCAAGATTTGGATGTAGGGTTGTTCAAACCGTTTGGAAATTGCTTGGAAAATACTCATTTGATTTGGCGCTCGGTTGTAAACAAGTCGCTCTGCTTGGTTCAGTTTGTAAATGAGCCAAGCATGAGCAAGGTTTACTCGGGTTGGCTCGGTTCTCGCGATCACTCTCTCTCTCTCTCTCTAAAATTCCAAAATATGGAAGAAGATCAGAATCCAAAAACCTTGTTGTGTTATAAACGTAATCCACATTTCTTGTTCATCGTCGATCGTTCTACAATTTCTAGGGTTCCGAATACATAATCGGGTTTTTCAGGGAAAAATTCAAATCGAACACTACAGAGTGTTTAATAGACTCAAAGAAAGCTTCAAACATCACTTTGGGTGTCAAGCGGAAGAGGAAAATGACGGCAACAAAACAGGTTTGTATTTAACTAGGGTTTTGTTTTTAACTGATTTTACGGGGATCTATAGTGTATGTTCATGGTTGTATAGTGTACTACAAACGACAGAATTAGAAGTAGTGTTTTGATTTAGTATCTGTCAATAACTAATTTGTGGCTTCTGGCTGTGGTCTGATGTGTTTGCAGAGTTGTATGATGGGAATATGGTGTTATATATGATAAAATTGCTGAATGAAGTGTTTTTAATAGTGGTGGAGGTGTATTTCACAATTGTAGTGTTATATAGTGTAAAAAATGGGTAGTTATTCAAAAAATCAGTTCAATCTATGAAATAAAACACTATGAAAACATAACTTTAAAAAATGACAAATATTACATTCCCTGTTTACCTGAAAAAATGTTGTGCACGATTGAGAAAAGTCCTTTACAAAGAACTTCACAAAATTATCCTCTCTTTCTTCCCAGCTTCTAATACCACATTAGTGAATAGCTATCTGTATTTCAAGTTGGACATCGAAAAAAAATGTTCGTCTATATACGTTTGCCGCCTGTTCCTCTAAAACAAATTCTCTCGCCCAAATGTTGGGGTTCGTCTGCCCGGTATCATGGTCATTCTTTCTATGCCCGTGTCTTTGAGTTTCGATTGTAGAGTCAAAATGCCCCATGAATTCCACAAGCATACGGTCGGGGTTGCAAAACTGCCCAAAAAAATGATTCTCACTCTCCGAACGCGAGGAAGTGCGTATTAGCCAAGACATGTGCTCGTCACGATAATACGAAGGTATCCATGAATCCCTAATCTGATAAATTGACTCGAACCATTCATGACTCACAAGATCGAAATCAGTCAATATAACACCCCATTCGGATTCAAACTGGTCAGGGAGTAATGCATCGGTCCAAACGATGGCACACAACCTGTTCTTAAAATCGGTACTATTACATAGGGTGGCGCCAACCTTAAAACACGGAAGAACATTAACAAAATTAAATACTAAACCCACGGATCACTAAACAGTATTTTGTATTTTTCCATATAATTAATAAAAAAAACCTTGGTAGTAAGCTTGTCCATTATATGCCACATGCATAATCTTTGCCTACTTTCAGGCCACGTATATTCAATCGCCTTCCTCATAGCTGGGTCTTGATCTATTACAATCACAGGTGGTGCACGAACAAATGCCTGCCAAAAAACGGTAAGCAACCAGCTATAGGTTTCGATGGTTTCATTCCTATTATATCAGCACCCAGAGTCACATTACGATAGTGATTGTCAACCCCGGTGAACGGTACAAACATCATGTTGTACCTAACAAAAATAATGCTCAAAACATAAGACACCCCATCTGATAAAAAAAGTATGAATAAAACAAAATGAGGAATTTAAGTTACGAACTTGTTGCTACGATAAGTAGCATCAAAAGACACAACATCCCCAAACATATTAAAATTCCTCTCCGCATCTTTGTCAGCCTATAACAAAGCCCGTAAAACGCCCTCATCAGTTTTTATGTACTCCATAGTAAAATTAGGCATGAATTCTTTCTTCCTTATAAGCCGTTTAATCACCATATCAGCGGAGTACTCTGCTATGTACCTATTTAAGTCTCTTTTCAAATTTTTAAAATCAAACTTTGTGGCTCCTACCTTATTAAACCCTCCATACAAAGTCCTCATAATATTAAACGCTATAACAGGACCAACATTTATGGCACTCAATGCATTTACGGCTTATTCTTGTACGTAATTATTTCCTCTATTGCAAGGAAGAAGGTATCTGTCATCTTCAGCAACAAAGGGGTGATTATGAGACTCCTCAAAGTGATAAACCTCATAAAGTTTATCAACATTTAACCTTAAAATGATACACACTTCACACCCAGTCCTTATAGAAGGAACCCTCCGGGTAATCTTGTTCTTTGACTTATTATTTGAGCTCTCAGCTTCCATAGTCGAGTCAAACGCCTTAAAGGGTTTAGTACCCTCCTTTGAGTAAAGGAAATATATATTTAAGATGACATCATGAGGCTCGTATTGTCACACCCCAACCGATGGCGGAAACATCGGGATGAGATGAAAACGAGATTGCTCATTGCTCACAACATTAATAAGTGACAATAATTAATAAACCATATTTCATTTCATAAGAATTCTCAAATACATCAATGTAACAAAACAAAGAAACAACATAACATTTGCAAAGTCATCACAAAATTGATACATCGACATTAAACCTAACGTCTAATTTGTGTGTATCTAGTCCTTGCTATATTGTTTTCATAGCATCATCTCCTTCAACCTGTAACATGTTTTAAAATAATGTCAATGCGAAAGAAAAGGCGAGTACACAACTTTAGGCATAGCATACGTATACGAATAAGTTTAAACAATCCTCATGGCAACCAAATCTATACAAGAGCAATATCAAGGCATGCAATACTAATAATCAAACCCTTAACGCAATCACGATGTTTTAACATGACCTCACGAATAACACGATGGAGGTGGATGCGTGAATTCCTATAGCGCTAAGCATGTCAAACGAATGCTAAAAATTGTTAATGACTAAAGCATAGCATAATGAATATCCCAGACAAGCAACAAGTATACAATTCAAGTAGTCATGTGTATAGGATTGTTTGTGCGTTTCATAAAGTTTAAGTGTTTGTGATTTTTGTATATGGAAACATGTTACACCCAAAAAGTGATATAAACAAAAGTGGGTCGAGTGTACTCATAAAATTGCTAAGTCTTCTTTGGTAATCCACGACGAGTTGATGAGTGGGAGAAAGGGACACCGAGGTCACCTTAAATCGCAAACGAATGTGTATGAGTAATCGAAAAAAATAATACAACGGAGAATTCGAATCGGGGTTGAAAGTACATATGTGTATAACACGTGATTTATATAACGATTCGAAAGTTGAATTCGTCAAGGTGTCGTAAAAGTATTGCCCAAAATATACGATAATATATATGTTTTTTACGAAACGCGTATGAGTTATATGCTTTGTCGTTAGGTAAATATATTTTACCGAAAAGAATAATACGTATGTATTTTGTTGTTAAATAATAGTATTTTGTCGAAAGATTAATATGTACATACTTAAGGGTAAATGCACGGTACCCCTGACCGCGGGAGGGTTCTCCCTCCCCAAGTTAGCTTAGCCCCATAGCTGCCTGGCGGTTACTACCCAGCAGGATTATTCGGGTCGAGCTGGACTCGAACCCGCGTCCTCTCGTTCGGAATGGGTGAGGCTGGCCACTGGGCTGACACCCCTTGGTTTGAAGACGAATAAATGTATTTTGCCGAAAAGGTTTAATAAATAATATATATTTTGTCGTAAGTACAATATATATTAGTATATATACACATGTTATATGTTCCTCTAAAGTATAAGTTATATATTTATTTTGACGAAGAATACGATAGTTATATACATATATATTTTCACGGAAACGGGCAGAGTTTCCTCTGTTTCTAAACGATCCCGACAATCTAGTTGTCGATATATTTTCAAAAACTCAACAATTTTATCAACAATAACACAACATATAAATATATATATATATATATATATATATATATATTTATCGAGTGCCTAAACGTACATGATCAATAGGTGTATCGGTTCGAGCATGATTTAGGAGAACGAAACATTAAAGTAAATTTTTATAATCTAAAAGGTGTCGTTAGTGTTTTACCATAACTCGCGGTGAAACAACGACCGCAGTTGACTGCTTGACTAGCCTTGACCCGAACATTGACTAGTTGACCGGGTTTGACCAAACCAGAACTGACCCGAACTAAACATGAACCGAAACTGAAACAATACCAAAGCCTGAAATTGAAAGTTAGAGCATGACCACCTGACACGAATCCGAACCAAAACTGAAACAAATGAACCTAACTTGAACCGAGACTGGGAGAACCAAACCGAGACTTGCGACCTGTTTGATGATTACCCGATTCCAAGGACCGAGCCCCGCAAAAACAAACTCTGATGACTCGAACCGGCTACCACTACCACTACCGCCGTGAAAACTCTGCCGACACCGCCCTGCGGCTCCTGTCCTTCTTATTGTCTCCCTCTCTCCAACGTCTCTCTCTCTCTCTTTCTGCGTCTCTCTCTCTCTCTCTACATCTCTCTCTTTCGTCGTGCGCCGCCACCACCAGACGACGATGACTAACCAGTTATCAAGGGGTGGAGAGAGTTTGTTATGGTAGTTTGAGGCGGAGAAAGGAGGTTAGGGTGTTGCGGGTGCGGCCAGGGACGAAGATGTTTGGCCGGTGAAGGAGTTTGTCCGGAGATGAAGAAGAGGTCGGTCGCCGGTCGGAGGTGCTGCCAGAAAACGACGCCGGAGCCGAGAGAGGAGAGGGTGCGGCTGGGTGGTTTTGGAGAATTAGGGTTGGGGTACGTTTATATAGTCTAGGGTTTGGTAGGTTGGGCCTAAAGCCCGATAGTTCGGTTCTTACGTTTTAAAGCGGCCCAAATACGTTTTGAAACCCGTCTTCGAACCCAAGCATTACGAAAAGTAGTATAACATTATTGTCACTACTATTATTATTATTATTATTAAAGGATAATATTATGAAAATACGAGGCGTTACAGTCTCCCCTCCTTTAGGAAATTTCGTCCCGAAATTTAATCAAAGGGAAGACTCAAAAGGAATGGTTAATAGTATGAGGGTTAATGATTTGGAGTTCTGATACGTGAGGGATAGCATGAAGTTTAGAGCAACGAGGAGTTAGGTTTTCAAGAAGAAGTTGCTTGACTAGAATGACTTGAGGCACCAAACATAAGTAAAACGTGTAAGTGTTCGTATAGGCGAGTGGTTTAAACGAGTTTGAATAACTCAAGGATAGGTAATTTAAAATAACCAGTCATAGAGGTAGCGGCCAACCAACTGTGTTGCAACCCAACAAGAATGGAAATGGCTTTAAGGTAAGAAGGCATTTTAGGGCTTTAACGTTTAAACGATTGATTGTAAGCGAGGTTGTATAAAGACAAGGATAACGGGGAATACTGGAGGCACAAGATTGAACGTTCGACCACATAAACGAATACAAGCATAATGATGGCATATGCATTTGAACAAACGAAAACGTTGCGTTATGGATGAAGTCTCGTCATGGATAATCGGGTATTGCGTGCTTAGCAATGCATTTGTGAGTTGTTAAAGTTTGCGTACTAGGTCTTACTATGGTCTGTAAAACACCGAATTTCTCATGGCACGTTTTACGAAAGTTTGGCAACATGGTGAAAACACTTATATATAGGAAGTACCAACGGCGTATCCATCATGTTTTGACCACGTTGCGACCGTTTCGTTACTCGATGCAATGTTACGTCCCGTGTCTTACCATACGCGGTAGTACACTCTATGGTTCTCGTGCGCTTATCGCTATAATTCCGTGTGCACCCGTGATTATACCGATCATCGTATGATCCGCATAGCTTGTAGTAGCAGCGTATGAATTAGGATATACATAAATTCTAAAAATAAGTTTGCGTGCGTGCAAGAATGTAGTATCTAAGCATGTTTACGTGCAAATAAGCATGAGGGCCACGTAAGAGAATCCCTCGGGTTTCGCTCGCGTACAGCACGAATGTATGAATATGAGTATGATTACAAGTATAATTATGAGTATAAGCATGGATATAATGCGTATATGCATGTATGTGAATATAAGTATAAGTATAAATGATAGCACGTATGTTCATGAATATGGTTATGGGTATAATTATGAATATCAACAAGCGTAAAAGACGAAGATTGTGTGCATGACGTGAATTAAGTGCAACGAATTTTAATCATGTAATATAATCGAGAAAGTTGGGAGTGTGTAAAACGAATGGTATAAGTGAAATTGTCGTGTGAGATTAGACTAGATCACGTACGAGGATATACACGAATAGTGGTTTGAGCAAAACATTGAGATTATCGATTCAAAAATAGATTTAAGTTTGGCTTAAAATGTAGAATCTAGCTCGTCGATGTACAAAGAATAATAAGTA
The DNA here is from genome assembly GCA_947069175.1 of Scalesia atractyloides. Lineage (NCBI taxonomy): Eukaryota > Viridiplantae > Streptophyta > Magnoliopsida > Asterales > Asteraceae > Scalesia > Scalesia atractyloides. The sequence continues at coordinate 975,954 of CAMTDV010000116.1, read as the reverse complement.
CTTATTGGTTACGCATGACGTATTTTGTAAAGAACGGGAGTGCTACCATTGTTTTAGGAGAATTTAATTAAGTCGAAGATGGTTGATCGTTCTAAAGTTTCCTTGCCCACGTGTTTTGAAATTAAGGTGACATTTTGGAGGTGTATGATAAGGTCTTAAATTAGTAAGTTCGTATCGTTTTCAAAGAATATTACATCAAGATAGGAAATTTGAAATTTAGTGGTTCTTGTGAAACATTGACCATTGAGAGGAAGTCTAGGATAATGGATTTAATGATCGTTGAAAAGGGTTTTAGCAAAATGTTCCATTAATCGCGATAAGAATTTTAGAGGATGTTTGGGGTTGAGTTTTGAAAATAGATTATGCGTTCTGAATAATCAGAATCAGGTAATTAGCTGTAACAAAACGTGCCGCAGAAAGATAGTGTTGGGGCTTAATTATATTGTTTAATATCACAATAATCAGGTAATCAACTATTTGAGTGTTTGGCCAATATATATATATATTTATATGTATGTATATATGAAGTTATAAATAGATAAGCTTTTATCTCTACAATACGTAAAATAAATCAGTTTTTTTTTTGTTTACCAAACACAAAAATAGATTTTTATTTATTTATTTATTTAATATTTGCGCTTATAAAATTATTAGGCTGCAAAAGGAAATCCCAAACATTCCCTTAGCAAAACGATCTCATACTGTTTATAAGATATTGGTTTGATTTTTGTTTACAAATGAAAAATCTTAACATAAAGTTATCGCGTGAGCGTGTTTTAGTGATTGAGTCAAACATAAGACTTGTGGGCAAGGTATTCATTAGGCCGATTAAGTTGGTAGGTAGCATTCCGTCAAGTTTTGAAAATCGAGAAACAGACGTCTCACGTGGTGACCGAGTAAACGTGTACGTGATTTATATCATATAGACTACAGGATAATAAACACGTTCGATAAAATAGTACGTTTTGAATTTTGCTTAATTAGGAATTCTGACAATACGATGAAACATTTAGGTATGCAATTCAAACGTGTGGTTTACATAATAAAGTCTCCATGAAGGAGGGTTGGTAACCATCATCGAGGTATGGGAATCACCCCTAACCCGTTGGTGAGGTCGTTTTAAAGAAAGAAAGAAACGGAGTCTGACTGTCAAGGTAAGGAAATCACCGCTATCTCGACGGTGGGTCTCCATTTCGGGGTTTTCGAAAAATGTAAGTATAGTTGATGACGTTTTGAAATCATGCATGTAAATACGTATAGATATATATGAAAAAGTTTAGTATGATTTATGTAAAAACCTTAAAATAATGTGAAGTGTAACAAGCATATATAAGGTTCACATACAAATTGAAATTTATAAAACATTAGATTGTTTTGGGTAGAGAAACATCAACTATTCCAAAGTGATTCGAAGATCCTTTCGAATTAGAGAAACGTGCTTTGGCCTATAGGTAAAATGCTCTCGTCGAGGAGCGATTAACGACATTTTACCCTTCCAGTTACTACACGTCTCTGATCGATTGGAAAGTCGAAACTTTGGCGAGATTGAAAATCGAGGAATGAGACTTAATCGACAAGGTGCGGATTTCACTCCTAACTTGGCAATTTCGTACCCTAAGTGTGGTTGGTACTCGTCGGGTCAAACTATAGTTCAACACTTTGTCGGGGATCCACTAGAGTTTGAATTGGAAATTCCCCGTCAAGGTGAGGATGTCACTCCTAACTTGATGGCGAATTTCGCGTAAAAGATTGAGTGGATTGAGAGTCATTTAACAAATTGTGGATTTCACGCCTATTTTGGTGGAGTCGTCTCGATTGTGCAATATGAGTGTTTTCGAGTTTAGTATAATCAAGTAAATGCATTAGGAAAACGTATGATTGAGATAATGTAACAAGTATGAACATGTAAAGCATTTCATGAATTTAGCACATAAGAGTCGTTTCAAGAAATTAGCATGTGAATCACGTATGGTCGAATGTGGTGCTAAACTATAGACTAGGTCAAAAGCATGGCAATTTTCCTAATTCCCTATAGTTATGGCTCTGATACCAATCTGTCACACCCCAACCGATGGCGGAAACATCGGGATGAGACAAAAACGAGATTGCTCATTGCTCACAACATTAATAAGTGACAATAATAAATTAAACCATATTTCATTTCATAAGAATTGTCAAATACATCAATGTAACAAAACAAAGAAACAACATAACATTTGCAAAGTCATAACAAAATTGATACATCGACATTAAACCTAATGTCTAATTTGTGTCTATCTAGTCCTTGCTATATTGTTTTCATAGCATCATCTCCTTCAACCTGTAACATGTTTTAAAATAATGTCAATGCGAAAGCAAAGGCGAGTACACAAGTTTAGGCATAACATACGTATACGAATAAGTTTAAACAATCCTCATGGCAACCAAATCTATAGAAGAGCAATATCAAGGCATGCAATACTAATAATCAAACCCTTAACGCAATCACGATGTTTTAACATGACCTCACGAATAACACGATGGAGGTGGATGCGTGAATTCCTATAGCGCTAAGCATGTCAAACAAAGGCTAAAAATAGTTAATGACTAAAGCATAGCATAACGAACATCCCAGACAAGCAACAAGTATACGATTCAAGTAGTCATGTGTATAGGATTGTTTGTGCGTTTCATAAAGTTTAAGTGTTTTTTTATTTTTGTATATGGAACATGTTACACCCAAAAAGTGATATAAACAAAAGTGGGTCGAGTGTAATCACAATATTGCTAAGTCTTCTTTGGTAATCCGCGACGAGTTGATGAGTAGGAGAAAGGGGACACCGAGGTCACCTTAAATGGTAAACGAATGTGTATGAGTAATCGAAAAAAAATAATACAACGGAGGATTCGAATCGGGGTTTAAAGTACATATGTGTATAACACGTGATTTATATAACGATTCGAAAGTTGAATTCGTCAATGTCTCGTAAAAGTGTTGCCTAAAATATATGATAATATATATGTTTTTTACGAAACGCGTATGAGTTATATGTTTTGTCGTTAGGTAAATATATTTACCGAAAAGAATAATACGTATGTATTTTGTTGTTAAATAATAGTATTTTGTCGAAAGATTAATATGTACATACTTTGACGACGAATAAATGTATTTTGCCGAAAAGGTTTAATAAATAATATATATTTTGTCATAAGTACAATATATATATATAAGTATATATATACACATGTTATATGTTCCTCGAAAGTATAAGTTATATATTTATTTTGACGAAGAATACGATAGTTATATACATATATATTTTGACGGAAAACGGGCAGAGTTTCCTCTGTTACTAGACGATCCCGACAATCTAGTTGTCGATATAATTTCAAAAACTCAACAATTTTATCAATAATAACACAACATATATATATATATATATATATATATATATATATATTTATCGAATGCCTAAACGTACATGATCAATAGGTGTATTGGTTCGAGCATGATTTAGGAGAACGAAACATTAAAGTAAATTTTTATAATCTAAAAGGTGTCGTTAGTGTTTTACCATAACTCTCGGTGGTTGACTGCTTGACTAGCCTTGACCCGAACATTGACCAGTTGACCGGGTTTGACCGAACCAGAACTGACCCGAACTGAACATGTGCCGAAACTGAAACAATACCAAAACCTGAAATTGAAAGTTAGAGCATGATCACCTGACACGAATCCGAACCAAAACTGAAACGAATGAACCTAACCTGAACCGAGACTTGGAGAACCGAACCGAGACTTGCGACCTGTTCGATGATGACCCGATTCCAAGGACCGAGCCCAGCAAAACCAAACTCTGACGACTCGGACCGGCTACCACTGCCACTGCCGCCGTGAAAACTCTGCCGACACCGCCCTGCGGCTCCTGCCGTTCTTGCCATCTCCCTCTCTCCAACATCTCTCTCTCTCTCTCTCTCTGCGTCTCTCTCTCTCTAGCGTCTCTCTCTCTCTCTCTCTCTCTCTACATCTCTCTCTCTAGCGTCTCTCTTTTTCATCGTGCGCCGCCACCACCAGACGACGATGACTGACCGGTTATCGAGGGGTGGAGAGAGTTTGTTATGGTGGTTTGAGGCGGAGAAAGGAGGTTAGGGTGTTGCGGGTGCGGCCGGGGACGAAGATGTTTGGCCGGTGAAGGTGTTTGGCCGGAGATGAAGAAGGAGGTCGGTCGCCGGCCGGAGGTGCCGCCAGAAAACGGCGCCGGAGCCGAGAGAGGAGAGGGTGCGGCTGGGTGGTTTTGGAGAATTAGGGTTGGGGTACGTTTATATAGTCTAGGGTTTGGTAGGTTGGGCCTAAAGCCCGATAGTTCGGTTCTTACGTTTTAAAGCGGCCCAAATACGTTTTGAAACCCGTCTTCGAACCCAAGCATTGCGAAAAGTAGTATAACATTATTGTCATTACTATTATTATTATTATTATTATTATTATTATTATTATTATTATTATTATTATTATTATTATTATTATTATTATTAAAGGATAATATTAAGAAAATACGAGGCGTTACACGTATTGAGTACCCTTCCTCACTGTGAAGCCTTCGAACATTGCATATCTTTGCTAAAAAAGGAATTATTCAGCGAATCAAACGTCATGTACATCTTTCGTTTAAGTGATTCATCAACATCTGGTAAAAAGGTGCTCCTTCCAGATCTTGGAGACACTTGATGATCACTAACCGGCTAGTATGTAGGAATATCTACCATAAAAAAGGAAAAAAATTAACAACACAAATGTGTTAACATAAACACCATAATATAACACTGTTAAACAATAATAAAACACTATGAGGAGAGTTAACAACATAAATTCAGTGTATGACACTATTGGCCTGATATTGAACACTATACAGCCATTTACCAATTTCTATTCAGAATAAAACACTAATAATCAAGTTGACAATACTATTTTGAGTATAACATTATTAATCAGGTATATAACACTATCTATCATGAATAAAACACTATCAATCAATTAAACAATATCTAATCAGCGAATAACACTATTGCCATGTATATAACACTATAAGTGATTCATAATATACCACTATCAAATCAAATTAATATTAATGATTCAGAATAAGACCCTATCACTCAGGTTAACAAATTATACAAGTTAAAGTGTAAATTAAAACACCACATATTATTTAGTCATCTGTCTTATTTTGTGGTTCGTAAAACACCCAACAACTATTAATCAACCCTTACATGATGATTCTTAACGGAACAATTACTATAACAAATAACAAATATAAAAAAATACAATGATACGTAACATGAAACTAGTTAAAATGTCTTGTTAGTTAAAACACCACAAATGGGTACCTACATCACCGAAATCCATAGAGTTGAATTATGCTAAGAACAGAAAAGCAACAGTTTTAGATTGAAAACTTCCTGCGATCTTGAATTTTATATAATAGATGATAATTTCAAAACCCGCTTCGTTAAATAATTCAAGTATTTTTTTATTTGAAGTCTCGTTACGTATTTTTTTCACCACTTAATCCGAGTTATTAATTTATAGTTAATAAATAAATTAACAGAATTAAAGCATTAAATAGAAATAATAAAGTTAATAAATAAAGTTGGTAATAATAAAAATAAAAAGGGGTAACCGGGTTTCGAACCCGAGTCCCCAACAAACTCACACACATAAAACACCACTGAGCTACACACACCGCTTGCTTTTAAAACCAAAACAATTAAATGTTATACTCAACCAAATGTCAACCTACAAATTCGAATTTTGGCAAAATCAGTAACGGCCAAAAAGCACAATTCGAGCAATCAAGCTCAATTATTGGTTTCCGGTTGAGAAAGCGTGTGTAACTGATATTGAACATCAGTTGTAACCACCAAATCGGAATCAATTCAAAATGAAACCAATTGAAATCAATGATTTTAAATAAAGATTAAAACCGAACTCATGGCTATCATTGGCCTATAAATAACAACTCCAAATCGTTCTAACACTCGCTCATTATCTCAAACTCTTTCTTAAACTCGCTAAAACTCTCTGAAGTTGTCACTGCATATCGCCGGAATTTTGTGTTGTCGCCGGAGGAGTCACCGGAGTATCACCACCTCCGTTTCGGTACAAAAACCACTCCTTTTTATCTTTGTGTTGTGTATAAATTGTTGAAAGAAATCAACCATCGAATTCGAAATGATTTTATAATTAAACAGTTTGGTCAGTGGGTTTAATGGTGAAGAAGATAAAGTTCATTCAGTATATAAGTATAATTTAATTGAGTGTTTTAAACGGGTTAGACACACAGTCCAGCGGTGGACTGTGTGCAAATACAAAGCACACGCTCCGGGTTCGAGTATCACACGTTACCGACTTTCTGAAATAAAAACCAATCTTTTTAAAGCTATTCAGATCACCCTTCAGTAAGTATATATAATTAATATAATTTCGGGATATTAACGAAGTCACGAGACGCGAGTTCGACCCTAGTACCATGCAGCGGTTCGATGATTATCAAAAAAAAACCTTTTTAATTACATGAATTCTGGATTTAACTTAGTTTGTATATATATATATAATTAAAAACAGGATTATTTCGGGTTAGACACGAAGCTCAGTTGGTGGAGCTGCGTGCACGTATACGGGAGGTCACGAGTTCGATCCTTACACGCAGCCTATAATTAAATAGTCAAACCGGTCTGACCGGTCAACCCTGTAAAGGGTATTTTTTTTTAATAACCACTTTCTTTATTTATTTTAATTAAAAAACCTTTAAAATACTTAAAAATAAGACTTTTCAAGTTTAAAAATTTGTAATAAATACTATAAAAATAGATCTAAAAAGCTAATAAAATGCATTAATTAGAAATATTAATAAAAATTGTATATTTATCGAATTATTACATGATTATTTAGGTTAGTTTCTCTCGTCGGTTGAATCTTAAATCGTGTGCATTCATCATCAATTCAAAAAAACGCACCCACTGTGAGTGAATCCTGTCAAATTCCCCCTTTTGATTCATGTTTTGGGGTGTAGCATGTGTCGTTTACATAATTTTGTTCAAACACTTGTGCTACTACCATTATATGATCTAACGTTTATGTAATGTTTGGTTGTTGTTATATGTGGTTACATTTTCTCATTACAGTGCGTCATTCACATTTGGCCCATCAGTTCCTCGTTGGATACGAGTTGAGCATCGCGTGCCTCTTAGATCGGCTCTGTTTGATTGAGCTTTGATCTCCCAGTTCCTATTTATCATGCTCATGTGTACATTGCTTGATGTTATGTGGTTTGTGAATAGATTTACATATACACATGCTCATATTTGGTTTATGCACATTTTTATTAAATTAATCAATATAACTAATTCTTTCAAATGATTAAATGAAATTCACCCGCCAACTTTTGTTGATCCAAATCTTTATTTTACACATGATACAGGTGAACAGGCTGAGGAAAGGAACACTTAGGATATGACTTTAGAAGAAGAACAAAACATTTCTTGTTTAGAACATTTTCGTGTTTGTATGTTTTTATGTGTTTGTTGGAATATTCTCTTTTAAATTTGAATTAATAAAAATGAAACTTAATTATAGTAAATGTCATGAGCTTTGATGATACCCAATCATGCCCCGACTACTATATCCGTTGCGGGTCAGGGTGAGACAAATGGTGTATGATAAATAACTAACAGATTCTTTATGAATCTTTAAAAATAAAAAAAAATCAATCGATTCCTAAAATAACTTCAGGCGGTTATGCAGTTATCAATTAATTGAAACTTTAAGTAAATTACTTGTTTACTCTTTTAAATTAATATAGATTAAGGACACATGTCATCTCCATAATACTTCTTACACTTCTCACACTTATAGTACTTTATACATGATCCTCAATCTACCACTCTATTATATTTTGGTTCACTATATACAAATTTACAATTGTATCTATACGTACTAGCCCAATCACGCCATTAATATCAAATCTAAAAGTTAAACCCTAAATCGATAATCGACAATCTGCTCATCGTCTCAATGTTTCATGCCATTACCCAAATTCTATCGTCTCCAGCTCTCAGCGTCATTGTTCGTACAATATAATCATCGTCTCGTCGGCCACAACATTGTTATTCATAAGAAAAATATATTTTCCATGACATGTGCCTGTTTTTAAAGATATAAAAACTTGATACCCAACATTGTTATTATCTCTCTCAACAAATTAAATCGGGCGACACGGTTGTCCAAATCGCTCGAACTTCGCTCGGTGCTCACTCGGAATATTTACTACTCAGAAACTGCTCGCTTAATTTGAGGTTTGGTTTTAAATGAGCCGCTCCGCTCGATTCAGTTTATAAACAAGTCAAACACAAATAAAAGTCCGCTCGATTTGACTTGGTTCGTGAACAGCATATGACAATTTTCCAGTTCATTAAATTAAATTATTAATAATTCTTATACACCTTTATAGTTTTTACATTTATATTCGTGGTTGTTAGAAGTTTTCCATTGGTTGGCACCCTTAGTTAACCGACAGTGTCTTTTCAACCAACAATTTTTCTTGTCCTACCTAATAACGTTTTCAATTTCTTAAACAATTTCTTTTTCAATATAGCTATACTTGTATTTTTCATATAGTATATCTATACATCCGTGTAGTGGTGAAGCTTATGGGGATGGAGCGTGCCAAGTCACCCCAAGGCGTTGCACACTGCTTCCCTTGGGACGTTGTCCGGTCATGGTTGTGGCCACGAGAATGTTGGTCAAAACTGACCGTTTGATGAAAGTTAAAAAAAATAAGTTTCCAACCGCTAATTTATTTGCAATAATAATTAGTTAGAGTTCCTTCACGTGGTACAATGGGATTTCCGTATGTACACGAAACGTAAAATACTATTTACAAGGCTATCAGATTTAAATGCCATGTCATATGATTCGACGATTATTCAAATGGATGGCTGGAGATTTGAAGAGGGAGTTTGACTATTTTAAGCGAAAGACCATGCAAGAGGTAATCAAGGTTCCCATGCTATACAAAAGTGTACTCCTGTGATTAGACAAATGACGTATGACACTTATGGGAGTTAGGAGATTTTGGCTTCCCATTTGCCAAAAGAAATCATTTAAAAATGTGGCGCTTCTGCGAGGCAACTCGAGAAGAACGATGTATTTCTCTTTTTCTTTTTGGCTTTAGAAGTTAGGATATTTTGCATTGTATTTTTACTAACTATTATTGTAATAATCTTTGAAAACGGTTGTCCCAAATGAAAAATCCAGGCTTTTAAAGTTCATTATACTTGTTGTGCAAAAAGCATGACCGTGTGGGAATGAGCACGTTCGTGCCTGATCCAGTTCGGCCGCACAGGCATGATCAACCAAACACCGCCGTGTGTAGCATAGTGACTCTATCCTTTGCCTTTTTTCCAAGAACTTTCTTTAAATCCATCCTAACCCATTCTCTTTTGATTATCTTTTCTTCTTGGCTACCATCTTTCATATTTTTAACCTTATAGTTTTCATCTTTTACATATTTGTCACAAATATTTTCTATTTTTAACCCCAACACTTTTCCATTTTCAACTTTAGTCCCCTGTACCTTACATTTTTTTTAGAATTTGTCGTTTTACGACTCGTTCTAGATTTTGTGAGTTCACACACTACAACAGGTGCGAGTGGCTCAACGTTTTACGTCTATTTTTTTATGATTTAACGGCTCCCTGAAACTCGCGGATCCTAAACCGACTTAGTTAATATTTTCTATGTTTTACTTTTTCGGTCTAATTTTTGTGAGTTAACATGCTGTAACGTACATGCGTAATTCATATTTTTACGTTTACTTTTTGTTCGGTTTAACGGTCCCGTTGAAAAGCGCATGTCATCGATACTAGTTATACATAAATATGATTTAGGCATTAAGAAACACCCCGCCATTTGAGCCTATCTCATTTTACTAACCATACCCATTTCAACAATCACTTAGCCAATGATGAGTCTTTTGACTTTTATCCCTTATAATTTCGTTAAAACCGATTTTTCATCAAAACGGCTTTGTTGGTGTAGCCTTTCTTTTGGAGAATTGTATGTACTTTCTTGCTGTTAAAAAACGAGCAGCATAATTTCTCTATTCTTATCTCTCTTAGCCAGATTTAAGAAAAGATAACTGAGCCAACTCAAGTTCATTCTTAGACCATTTGTAATGGGGTTTGAAGTTTAAGCCCCTCCTTTAGATATTATCTGATATGTAACGTCCTAGTCAGCAATAGGCATTATAGGGCTTGAAGTTAAAAAGGTTGTAGTGGTATAATGGTTCATAATGCCCAACAATGATTACTCAATTATTATCTTTTTTTTAAAAAAATAAAACAAATAACATTAAGATGGATGAGTTGAAGGATTCTTATTGTCCATTCAATTTTTCATCCGACGTTTTAATGGCCACGCCATTGCAAAAAAAAATGAAATCAAACGCCCGTGGGGGTGGTGTGCCTGGCGTTTTTAGCCCAATCCACACCCAAAAAACCCTCACTATGAATGATCTTAGAATCGTTATTTTCTTTTTTTTTTTTGTCACTAATACAATAAATAAGCCAAATTTAATTCTCAACTTTAGTCATTTTTCCTAAAAATTCTCTTCCCGTTTAAACCTAGCAATGCTTTTTAAAAGTTCTCTTGGTTCAAGCATTTATCTCAAGTTAATTGATGGAGATTAGATTTTTATACAAGCATATAATTATGTTTGTTCTATTTTAAACATTGAAATTTTCAATAATTTATTAATTATTGGAAGTTCAAAAATTAGTTTCTACACACCATTTGTGTTTATTGTCAAAGGCAGAATAGGATCGGGGTCAATTGTTTTTCTATAAGATTTGAACCGAACTTTCTTTTTTAAACTTAGGTGTTTAAAAACTTGTTTTGTCAACAGACCACCACCCTTTTGATGGGTCATATGTGTATATTACTATATATATATATATATATGTTATCAATTTAGTTTATTATTTATATAATGTTTTTTCAAAACTTATGTATAACTAGTGCATTATGTGAAGATGCCATTTTGAAAAAAAAAATACTATAGCAAATAAATTCGATCCAAACTAACTTAGGCATTATCAAATTCATTAAATATTAATAATAACTATTGAAAAATAAATTGTTGGTGATCCACTTGCGTAACGATTTCAGTTAACACACGACACGAAGTAGAGAGACAATACCTATAAAAAAACCGTTGTCTAACTAGAGTTCAAATTTCTCATATGATAATTTTGTAGATCACAAGAAAAATCAACAGATGCATAACTTGATCACTTTTGTCGGGATGGAATTTAATGCACTGAAAAGACTTGACACACCAACGAATGTAGAAAAAAGTGGTATGACCCCCAGGTTCAGGTTCGCTACTATTTATTTATTGTAAGCTCTTAGAATCATAAAAGAAGTCTAGCATCAATTTCACTCTACTAAGATTTACGGGTGTGTAGGTATTTGGGTTGTAAGTATTACTTTGGCATGTAATGAGGGTGGGATCTAAGCTAATAATCAAAAGATAAAGGTGTAGTATGGCATGACTTAGCTGGGCGTGGCCAGCCATGTAATTTTTTTACTCTTTTTTGTTTGAATGACTACTTTGAACCCGTTAACCACAGCCCGCCACTTCACCCAGTCCCCCGTTAGGCACAATCTTCACGCCAAAGGAGCAACGCCATGCCCAACGCTAACCTGGGGTGGAGCACCCGGCGTTAAAGGGCCAAAACGCTCAAAAACCAACGCCCATACCCGGTAGTCTAAGACTGGTGAGTGTGGGGGTGGCTTTTGGGTATTGTTGGCCCTTTAACGTCGGGTGCTCCACCTCGGGTTGGTGTTGTTGGAAATTCTTAAAATGTGATGAATGGAAATTTACAAATACTGACAAACTCTTGAATAGAGTTATTTATGTCACTTGTTTAGTTTTATATTAAAAAAAAACTCTTCATGTCGTGTATTGATGATAACTCTTGAGTAGAGTTTCTTTTATGACAACTGATTAGAGATTTTATGGCAAATTTAAGTCTCTAATTATATTGGACTTTTCACCACCATGGCTTTTGCATACATAGTAGGTGATGTGACTCTTTTGATGTGGTTAGAAGAAAAAAAAATATAAATAAAAAGATACAAGAAAGAGAGATGCATGAAGAGTCATTGGAGAAGAAATACTTGATAACCCATATGTTGGGAACATATAAAGATAAGTTTCTCTACACGATTCAACTACATTTCTATTATTAGTTTCCAAAAGGTCTAACACTATGATTTTACCCGGTGTAACCTCGGGCGTGTGGTCTTCTCCGACAGTACAGGCTGCTTCGGCTGTTGTACCCTGGGAGACAGACGCGTCGTCTTTAGTAGAGGCGCGAGATCTGTTTTAAGGGAAGCGTGTTGAACACGTGCCTCAGTCACAACCGTCAACACTTGTTTTGTTCATTTTGTAGGAAATTATTGTATAAGAAGATGTGGTTCAAGATCTCGTTGAAGCCCACACAACAGACCATACAAAAAGACACGGTTAAGGCTCTTGTTGAAGACAACGATTTGAATTGATTTATTTAAATATGTTATATTTCATATTTAATTTTGTATGATTTGTACACGGTACAGGTACTACAATTTCCCATATTTATGTAAAGAGAGTATCTTTACAATTTTCATATTTATTTATATAATTTTTATTATAAAATTGTGACCCATGACCTACAGGTGTTTTGGTGGGTGTTGCACGTTTGAAGTGGCAATAGTGCTTAGCGTGGGGCGCTGGCCTAGGATGACGTGTCTGACAATGGTTGGCTGGGTGTTGATGACTGTTTGGCTAGCCCCTTCCACACCCTACTTTTTAAGATATGGACTGATGAAACCTACATCTGCCACATATCAAGCAATGACACTAACTCAAACCTCTTCACACCCTATAGACTAACATGAAAAAAGATAAATTCAGGTCATTCAAACATACCGAGTTAGAAATGTAAATTCGGCTTGTTTTGAACAAATAAAAGTTGAAATCGAATTCACGTCTACTACACATATATAGAGAGAGAAAGTTGAACATTCCTTTATTCAATTTAATAATTTCTTTCAAAAAATAATCAAAACATTGGTCTAAATCTATTGTTCGTTTGAATATTTAGCATGTACCAAACTACCAAGTATCTCATTTCATCATTCCTTTTCATATTATAAACACATCTGCTGACTGACTAAGAAAATTAAAAAAGAAAAAGTTAAAAAAATTCTCTTCTATCTATTTCACCGGCTGACAAAGCACAGCCGCAGGCGGTGCGTCCCACATAAAGGACCGCCGCTTCATTTCCTCAAAATCCTCGACACATCGCTCAAACGACAAACCTGATACTCTTTTTCTAACCCCCGCCAACTTCTTCCCCGCGACTTTATCAAATAATTTTTCCCAACCATGTTCCCATTCGCCATGTCCATCACAAAGCCGAAGCGTCCCATTCGCACTCTCGGTCCAACTCCACTGCCGATCCAACCCGTTTACAACAGCCTCAGCCCACCGAGTCGAAAACACAGACGTGCATGGACGGCATTTCACCCCACTTAACGGCCCTTTACTCGCTATATCCGCCACAGGAACACCGAACCTTTTCGGAGGGAATTCGTACGTCCGATCGGAGTTAATGCAGAAGGGGATACGTTTGGTGAGATATGATATGTTACGTAGTTTGAGTTGGGCTTGAAATGCTGACTCCGAGTTAAGTTCATCGAACCCGGCTGAGTCGAGTTCGGGGAGCATGGAAAGGCGGGAGAGGGCGGCGACGGTGGTGTTGAAATCTCAGACGCCGAAACGGTCATTGAGACCGTTGTAGGAGGATCCGGATGGGACAACGTAGTGACCCGGGATGAAAAGGTCGGGTCGGAGCGGGTTTGACCAATACCCGTCAACTCGGGTCCGGACTATCCAGTTGTAGGTGAAGTTGTTTTGTTGTTGGTATGATCTAATCATGGTTAAACAGCCTTCTACCAGATTGAAATACTGCAACAAACCCTGAATTGAAAAAACAAAAAAAAGTCAACTGAATTTCTAGAAAACAATAGAAAAGTTGGAAAGAAAGTCGCTAAATGGGTTTGTTGCTGCCCAGGCTGTGTTAAAGGCGGAATCAGGCAATGTCGCTAAAACACGAGAAGGCTTGTTTAGAGAATCAACACGTGTTTATCCCATTCGCTTTTGATATGGGTCCCTAGCCCCAGAGGCTGTGGAATTTCTAAACAGGGTCCAACAGGTTGTGAATAGTAATCTTTCAACCTTTAAGAGCCGTTTCGTCTTTAGTAGGATTGGTTTTGTAATTCAAAAGGGGGTTGCGGCGCAGCTTGTTGCCCGTTTACATGCCACTTGTTTGTAATTTGTTACTTTGGTATATAATATCTTACTAAAGAAAGTTGGTATTGTTAATTGACTATTCTGCCCTTGACTGGGTAAGTATGGCTTTTCTTGATAGTTTAGGCGGCTACATTTTTGAGTTTTGAAGAAATCTTGGTTGGATTTTCGTGTCAACCATGTTAGCCGACATTTTAAGAAAGCTTCAACTGAATCTTCGTGTGAATAAAGTTAGCCGACTTTTTATAAAGTTTGGTATAGCCTAAAAAGCAAATTGTAAATACAGTGTATTTATACTTTTTTATACTTCTTTAGTAATAAAGAGTAATCCATTAATTGTATCTTATGTTAGATAGATATGTTAGATGGACGCATAGCGTAAGTATACCTACGTATACTAATAAATCGTATAAATGATTAATTTAATAGCGGATTTAGAAAATATTTGTAGGGGCAACGTTTAAAAAAGAGGTAACGAAATTGAAAAAACGTCAATTTTTTTCAAAATTTACATTACCGCTCGAGCATCAAAGGGTAGCGGAGGCTACCTTTATTAACATTTAACAAGCTAGATCCACCCCTGGATTGATTAGTAACTAGAGAGTCTCGTTTAACATATCTTATTTTCCATGTGAAATATGTTGCATGTTGTATATATGTTTGTCATTTATCTAATTAGGCGACTTTGTAAGAAGAATTTAATTGATTTTCTTGTGAACCATGCTGTGGTAAGTTAATATTATAATCATTAAACTATAAAATAATTTATATTTACATTATTAAAAGGAGCCATACTTATACGCTACTTATTAACATGGATAACTAAAGTATATTCGTTAGTAATTTAAATAAAAATAATGGTGTACGTCATCATTGGGCGTCGTCACATACTGGTCTCACGGCCAACTAAGAAAGTATTTATTTGAACTAATAAAATTATATGTATTTCCTGTTGATATATGTGTGCGCACGTGTCACGTGTGTATTTATAGATCCATAGACATCCACAATGGTGTCTAATGTCGTCCATCGCTTATGTAATTTTTTCTTGAGTTTGTCATCCATCTGAACGTCCATACACGAACTGATCATCTAGAAATTATACAAATTTGATGATCTAGAAATTATACAAATAACATTGAATTCAAAATGGTTGATGGAAATTGTACAAATAACATTGAATTCAAAATGGTTTATGTAAAAAGCGAGATTTGGCTAAAAGAAAGAATATATGGACAAATGCATCTGAAAGATTTGTACCTATAAATACTGTTATTTTAATATAATTTATAGACTATTAGTGGAATGGTCTTATTACCTTATGCAAGTGATCTATCTTTTCTATCTCAAAGAATAAAACACACGTAAAACTCTCAAACAAAATCTAAAACCGTTATATCATGTCATTCGATTCCTTTACTACAAAAAGTTATTTATGGGATAAATTCCCCCAATTTTGGTGAATTGTATTTAAAAAAATAATATATTAACATACGTAGGACCAAACCACATGTCAAAAATATAATGGGATTGAGAATCATTCAATTTCATGTATAGAAAATAACTTATTGCGTATGATTATTATATAATATTAAACTAAACACATATGTATCATATTTACATAGTATTTTTTATTCACTAGATTTTGACTGATAAATACATAAAAATACAGAGAAACCGTATCGCATATTTCTTAATATGGTCGAGAAAGTAATACTCTCATATATTTAGTTTTATTTTGTTTATCTGTATTTTATTTTACTTAAAATTTCAAGTATTTAAGTCTATATATTATTTAAATAGTTATGATTAGATCTTGAATAATTAAAGTCTGTATTAAAAGAAATTGTATCGTTAGTCCTCGTTAGTCTTTGAACTTATCTATAATATTTAAAGTTGTAATAACTACACAATTATTATATTTAATTATGATTGAGATGAGAGACACATAATCCCCACAAAGTGCCATTTCTTTTCGGGAGTTATGGATCACACCCAATTGATAGCAACAATTAACCAAGATTAGAGTGTGACACTTTTCCAATTCATTAAATATTAATTCTTATATACCAACATATATAACTTTCACATTTATTTCTATGATATGATTGTTAGAAGGTTTTCAATGGTTGGCACCCATAGTTAACCAACACCATCTTTTTCAACCAACAACCTTTTCTTTATTCTTTTTACAACATTTTCTTTTTCGTTTTTTCTTCAACGTTGATTTGAATATCATTATCTATATACCCATAAAAAGAGAAAAAATTTCAAATAGCAAAATTACATATAAACTATTATAATATTTGTTACAAATTTTATATCCACAGTGTGATTATATAATCAACACTTTGTATAAGTATTGTTATAATTCTCTATTTATAATTGATTCTATGGTAGTATCTACGTAACTCACTCATCACTAATAATGCCTTAAAAGACATATTTTTGAGAAAAAAATATTAATATGTATTTTATATATATAAATTATATATAACAAATATATCGGGTCTTTTCATCCTACGAGGATCGTACAGAGAATATGAACATTTATATATAATATAATATAATATAATATAATATAATATAATATAATATAATATAATATAATATAATATAATATAATATAATATAATATAATATAATATAATATAATATATTATAATATAATATAATATAATTTTTCATATGATTGACAACCATTATGTAGAAATTTATTTTTATAATTCTCCTAAAATTTTATTTAAAATTGGTTTTATGTGGTCCTACATATATACATGATATTACGTACGTATGAATATTAACTAGTTCTATTCATGTTTTGGCACGTGGCAAATTTTTTATCTTATTATACTTTAAATATATGTATTTAACCTATTGAATTTTCAATTTAAATTATTATTTTCTAATAAGTCAAGTTTTTAAACAATTGATATAGCTAGTGTTGTTTCTGTAACGAATCAAAGGAATCGAAAACCTGGTTAGGAGTAGGAATCACACATAAAATGAGACACGAAAAGTAGCTCCAAAAGGTGCCTTAATTTCCTTCAAAAAAACCGCAAAAAATAACAACAAAATTACCTGAATACCCTTGGGCGAGTTACTGGCGGTCAAAACCCTCACCGCCGTCTCACTCTCCGGCAACTCCACCGGCGTAAATATCCTCACGGCAGCTATTCTTGGTGCCGATTTCAACACCGAAAACTTATACGAATTATTATCCAACGGACCATTCACAAACAAATCCGCATTCGGATACTCTTCCAAAACCTTCTCAACAATCGACGGTCCAGTAACCTCAAACCGCCGTGCTCCGCCTACCAAACACACCGCAATTCTCGACCGTTTCAGCTCCGTAACCGTCACATTTGGATCGTTCGCGTTAACTAAACACTTCGGATTATCAAAAAAAAGCTTCAGTGATTTCAAATTGTTTAAATAACGAAACGGATTGTTTTCTGCGAACACACCGCCGCCAGTGGAGGCGATGAAGAAAAACAGTAAGAGAGAGATTGGCATAACGAATAAGAGGAGAAACCGCCATTTAAGATCGGAGAAACGTTTTGTGAGGTGTGATGACGTTAGGGTTTGTAGAGGTTTCATTGAAGATTATGAAGATGAATAAAGTTGAGATGAAGTTAGAGATATTATTTATGGAAGAAAAGAATAATAAAAAAGAATGATTTGAGAGAATGAAGATTAGGAGAACACGACGTTGTCGTGTGGGGGTGTGTAGGTTGGGGAAGAGAAGTGTAATGCAAAATTCTATTTATAAGTTTCTTTTTTTTTAATATTAAATGAAAATTAATGAGGTTTAATTGAGAGTTACTCTACTATTATGACTAGTCTTAATGATCTATTAATTATTCATAATTTAAAATTTATACTTACAAGTTAATAACGTACCAAAGAAAAAGGTAGATGGAAATCAAGCTATTAAAAGGAGCGTTTGGCGGTGGATTTTACAAGGGAGGATCATGCGAAAATTTATTTTAATAAGTAAATTTGAAAATTATATATTACATATATATATATATATATATAACACTATAGAGAGAAAATCACTTAAAGTTAAGAAAACTTGAGAAAACTTTATATAACAAACTTTTTTTCTAAAAATATTTAGGGAATGCAAGTTACATGTTAACGAACGTTTTGTAATAAAAAAATACCAAAAAGCGTGGAGTGTTTTTTTTTTAAATTTTCCTTTTGAAAATTCGGTGTTTATATATATATATATATATATATATAGTTAGGTTAAAATGAGAAAAAACTTAAGTTGTAAGAACCATGAGAACTAGGTTATTCAAAAGGTTTTTCTGAAAAAAAAATCTCAAAATCATAAAAAATTACTTGTTTCAGCAAAAAAAAAAAAAATTAATGCCTCATACACACATTTACATGAGATGTAAAAAAAATATTTATCTTCGTAACAAAATTACATCAGTGCATAAACAAAACTTACATAAGGCAAATCTACCGACTCGACAATTTTTTTTTACTTTTTTTACAGATGTGTTTATAATATTTTCATCTATATTTGTACAAACAATGGTGACCCAACTCGAGCGGGAAGTAGGGGTTCCCATGGTTCTCACAATTAGTTGTGGTTCTCATTTGAACCGAAGTCTATATATATATATATATATGCTAAAAACAGAACTTTTAAAATTTTTTATGAAAAATCCACTCGGCGTTTTTTTATTATTAAAAAACGTTCGATAACATTTAACTTAAATTCCCTATTTTTTAGAAAAAATGATACATAAGGGTTTTTTTAGTTTTCTTAATTCAAGTCGGTTTTCTTTCTATCTATCCATACATATCATATACTGCATATATGTAATATATCATATCATATCTTATATGCAATGTATCATTTGTTGCATATATATATAATAATCATATGTTACATATATGGAATATATGATAAATTCATACATTACATATATGTAATAATATGCAACATATTATGTTATATATGTGTAATATGAAGTTTTCTAACTTTTTCAATAATAATGAGTTTTATCATGATCATTCCACTATTATAACATATCATATATGTTAGTAACATTTAAATTGGTATGTTATTAGATTTTTTATAAAAGACTATATAATTTGTAATGGCTTTAATTTTTATAAATACTTATTTTTGTAATAGTGAGACGGGTAAGGAATGCTTGTTGCAAGTTTGGTTATTCCAAATTAAGTTTACAAATTTCATTCGATTTTGTATACGTAAAAATGAAAGAAACTTAACATCATCCTCATTCTAAGATATACTTTTTGGCATATTTACGTTAAAAATCAACTCATTTATATGTATCTTCATAGAGTCCGACAAACATGGTGCACCGCGAAGTCAAAGCGTGTCTAGAATGAAATTTACAAAAAATACTTATTGTGTGACAAGCTAGGCCGGGCACAAGCGTGCGTCAGGTAGGCGATGGCTTAAGGTTAAAAACCTTCGGAAGCCCGCATTTTAAAAAAAACAAATTGGTTACTTAGAGTTACAACCCTGTTAAAAGGCCCAAAATTAGAGTTACGTGAGCGTGACTTAGGGCTAAAAACCTCCGGGGCTGGTCGTCAGTGTCGAGTTCTCAATATATATATATATATATATATGATCATTTGTGAACAACTTCTTAAGATTGAACTAATCTTGGTCTTTAATCATTTTTTAGATTAAAATAGTAAAATTGATATTAGTCAATTACATTTTAATTAAAATCTTTTAATTTTCTCATCTCTTAACTCTCTCTCTCTCTCATTTTTTATTATTTCTCTATTATTTTAGTTATAAGAGATTAAAGGGCTAATGTTTATTTTTAAATAAAATCTTATGCTTTTTAAATTAAATATTAAACCTAATTAAATTATATTTTTTTACATATGTGTATATGGTTCAGTACATACAAGACTTATACACTTGTATATAATTATATCTTGTTCCCACTGGTCGGTATAAACCAGATTTATACACATGTGTATTATTCAAGTACATATGTGTATAAATTAACAGCTGTGTATTTTGTATAAATTGATAGTTAGCGAGACTGTACACATGTGTATAAACTAACATGTGTATCTTGTATAAATTAATACTATCGAGACTGTACACATGTGTATACACTAACAACTGTGTATCTTGTATATAGGGAAACTAGCAAGATTTTAGGAATTTTGGTTATATTGTTTAATAAATGTAATTTACAAAAGACGCAAATACCCTTCTGTCAATTAATTTAAATGAAAGTTACAACATTATAATTACAATCTTGTCATTGTTTAAAAATCTATAGATGATATAATCTAATGGCTCAGATTAGTTCACACAGTTCACTCTCAACTTAGTGTTCACTCTAGAACCTTACCCTATAAATATATATATATATATATATATATATATATATATATATATATATATATATATATATATATAGGGTGAGGTTCTAGAGTGAACACTAGTTTATTTATAAACTGAGTAACAAATCTTGACCATTGATTCACATCATCAAATCGTAAAATACACTAGTGGATTTTCATCATCAAATCTTGGCCATTGATTATCAAACACAATCAAGGAGATTGTTCACAAATGAACCTACCCATATATGGGAATGTTCATTTGAGAAGAAATACATTGTGAGAAGAAGAAGAATGGGCATAATAGTAAAACATTAAATAGTTTATAACTCCTCTCATTAATTGTGTTATCTCTCATTAATAAAGTAAAAACATTTTCAAAATTTATCCTACATATGTCTTACACTTACCGGAATTTACCCTACACACATGCAAATTTACCCTAAATATTTCAAAATTTATCCTACATATACTAAAACTCATCCTACGCATGTCGAAAATTGTTCTTCACCATAAATTATTTTATCTTGAAAGAGTATATTAAAAAAATGAGTTACAAGTTTAATTAATTAGCTAATTAATGACAATTATAGATTTATTTATATGTCATTTTTTATAATATTAAATACACACATTAAATGAAGTAAATGGAGAATTTCTATTGGTTTAAAAGTTATTCCTTTATTTCTATAAAAAAAATTTCTCATTTGAAGTCTCCACTATATATATAAACCCTTATATTGTCACACCCCGACCCGCAGCGGAAAAGGTGATCGGGGCATGATTGGGTTTTCATCAAAGCTCATGACATTTATTATAATGTTTCATATTTATTATTACAAATTAAAGGAAATCATACAATCATAATTACAACATGTTCTACACATCTTTCTAGACTTCATTATTTTCTTCTAAGGCATTTCCTATGTTTTCCTGGCTTCATCATGTTCACCTGTATCATGTGTAAAAATAGTTTTTGGATCAACAAAAAGTTGGCGAGTGAACCTTGTTAGAAAACATTTATTATTTATTTCTTGTTGTATTTAATATGGAAAAATTGTGCAATAATCATACGTGAACAAACGTAAATAAAACATACAATAACAAACAAATAGCATACAATAACAAACCAATAGCATACAATAACAAACCACCTTGCATGAATATGTAATATAAATGACAATGTAAATGTTGGCAACGTCTCGTTCACGCTCATAGGTAATGGGGAACGGCTCACGCTCATAGGTAATGGGGAGCAGACGGCCTATGATGAAATGTATGTGCGATCAAGGCTCAATCAAACGGAGCCGATCGTATGTTGGCAACGCCTGGTTCACGCTCATAGGTAATGGGGAATAGCTCAACGCTCATAGGTAATGGGGAGCGGCGGCCTATGATAATGTATATACTGAAAATGATAAATTTAATCTAAACAATAATCACACAAACAGATGATACATGTTGAATATACGTTTAATCATGAATATGATGGATGCACAATAGTTTAAAAGTAATAAATAATAAGACACATGAAACATGTAACATCCGTCAAAAAACGGATTTACCAAACCCGCTCCGTTTATTAACCGAACAATCAGTTAAAAATTTCGTTGCGTATTTAATGCTCAAATTAATTTTAATCGATACATAATTAATAAGTATATTGGAATATAAAAGTTATATTTGAAAAAGTATTAAAAATAGTTGTTTAAAAATAAAACAAGGCTGCCGGGTTTCGAACCCGGGTCAGCCGGGTCAACCTAGTCAACAACGATTTAACTCTCATCCATCAAACCACTCCGCCACTTGTGTTCTTTAGTAACATATCAAAACAATTAATTCAAATATCAAACTCGAATTCAAAACTGACGCGCCCAATCGCAGTCGTCGGAAATCCCGACGATTTCGCCGAGATTGGACGGTTTCTTCTGATTTAACCGAAGCATTAACCTTAACATCGGTTATAACCGATGTCCAGCCCGCGACATCAGTCATAACCGCCGGAGAAATATTTGACCGACGAATCAAGACGGTAAACGGACCCAATTCATCGATGTTCTTCCCTATAAATACACCCACAAGCCTCTATCAACCTTTTCGCTCACAATCGCACCTTTTCTCGACGCATTTTCACTCGCCGGAAACTTTCTGCAACTCGCCGGAAAACCGAGATTTCATCTACACGGTAAATACCTCGACTCTTTCCGTTTTAATCCGATGTTAGACTGTTACTAACTTCAATCCAACCATCAGAATCTATCCCAGACGACGTAGCCGGAGTATTCAGCTCTCGCCGGAAAAACCTCTGAGACTTCTGATCTTACGCTGTGAATCGGTATAACCCTCCAAACTCCTGTAAATCCTTGTTAAGTACCTCCATATCATAACTAATCGAACAGAACTGGTAATTGACTCTAACAGCCGAAGTTCACAAACAGAGCCGACGAGTCTTCGCCGGAGTTCTGTGAAAGACGCTGATCGGTATATTCTTTCCCCCAAACTCTCTCCATTCATTACCTTTCAATTACTTATAAAGCTTGTAAATCGAATGAGACATAAATCAGTTGAATTGTCATAATCAGAAATTTTAATCGGAGAAGACGAAGTACAGATATGATATAAGATTATTTAAAAACAGTTTTATGAACGGGTTAGACACACAGTCCAGCGGTGGACTGTGTGCAAACAATATGCATAACGTCCCGAGTTCGATTCTTGACACACGCACCTTCACAGAAATAAAATGCTTTTTTTTAAACCGAACCGGGTTAACTTCAGTAAGATGTTAAGTATAATAAAAACCAGAATAATTACCAAGTCAGACACACAGTCCAGCGGTGGACTGTGTGCCAAACTAAACCACAAGTCCCGGGTTCGAGACCTGTCGCGCGCACCGAATCGATACATTAAATCCTTTTTAGAATAAATGATTTTCGGATTAATTTAATTAGTATATAAATATAATTAAAAACAGAAATATTTCGGGTTAGACACGTAGCTCAGTTGGTAGAGCTACGTGCACGCGTACGGGCGGTCACCGGTTCGAGTCTCACCCAGCTCATGTCATATACACGACCGAACCGGTCAACAAGTCAACGGTCAACAAGTCAACGGTCAAAAAGTCAACATTTTTTTATTATTTTTATTTATTTATTTTATTTAAAAATCAATTATAAATACTTAAAAATAACATTTTTAAAGTTAGAAAATAGCCTTAAACTCACAAAAATATATCCATTAATTCTACTAAAATTGATTAATAAAATCCGCTTATTTACCGAACCATTATGTTATTATCTAGGTTAGTTTCACTCTGGTTAAATCCAACTTCGTGAGCACTCAACATCATCAACCGAACGCACCCAATGTGAGTGAATCTTACAACTCCCCTTTTTTTAAATTACACGTTTTGGGGTGTGTCATGTGTAACAAAAATTAACTCGTTTATTTAAACTCGTGCCATACCATATTGTGATCTAAACTTAGAATGTAAATATTGTTTGTAGTTATGTATTTCATATTGTCAAGTTTTATGCAATTCATTCATTAGGCCCATCAGTTCGTAGAACAACGCGTGCCTCAAAACTCATTCATTAGGCCCATCAGTTTCTTGTGGGAGACGAGTTGAGCAACGCGTGCCTCAAAACAATCTATTATTGTATGTGTGTGCATTATTTAATATTAAGTGATTTGTGAATAAGTTTACATCTATATTTACTCATATGTGGTTGTGCACTTTATTTTATAATCAATTCAATAAACTTGTTCAAATGTTTTTCATAGGATTCACTAGCCAACTTTTGTTGATCCAAAAACCATTTTTACACATGATACAGGTGAACAGGATGAAGCAAGGAAAACATAGGAAATGCCTTAGAAGCAAATAAGGAAGTCTAGAATGATGTGTAGAACATGATGTAATTGTGATCGTATGTTTCCCTTTAAATTGTAATAATAAATATGAAACGTTATAATAAATGTCATGAGCTTTGATGATAACCCAATCATGCCCCGATCACCTTTTCCGCTGCGGGTCGGGGTGTGACAATACACCCCAAAAACGTGATTAAAACGGGGAATTTATAGAGATTCACTCACATTGGGTGCGTTCGGTTGATGATGTTGAATGCGCACGAGTTTAGAGGATTGATCGACAAGGAAAAACTAACCTAATTAATAACGAAAAAGTAAGGTAAATAAATGGATTTTATTAACAATTTTAATAGGATTTTTTGATATATTTTTGTGAGTTTAAGGCTATTTCCTAACTTTTAAAATGTTATTTTTAAGTATTTTTAATTGATTTTTAATTTAAATAAATAAATAAAAATAATAAAAAATGTTGACTTTTGACCGTTGACCATAAGCGTTGACTGTTTGACTGTGACTGTTGACTGTTTGACCGGTTCTATTGTGTGTATGTATGCGCCGGGCAGGACTCGAACCCGAGACCTCCCGTACGCGTGCACGCAGCTCTACCAACTGAGCTACGTGTCTAACCCGAAATATTTCTGTTTTTAATTATATTTATACACTAATTAAGTTAATCCGAAAATAATTTATTTTAAAAAGGATTTAATGTATCGACTCGGTGCTCGCCACAGGTCTCGAACCCGGGACCTGTGGTTTAGTTTGGCACACAGTCCACCGCTGGACTGTGTGTCTAACTTGGTAAATATTCTAGTTTTTATTATACTTAACATCTTACTGTTGTGGATCCGGTTCAGTTTAAAAAAAAAAAAAAACATTTTATTACAGCGAATGTTCGTGTGTCAAGGATCGAACTCGGGACGTATGCATATTGTTTGCACACAGTCCACCGCTGGACTGTGTGTCTAACCCGTTTATAATACCGATTTTAATTAATCTTATAACATATACGACTTCGTCTTCTTCGTTCAAAACCCAGACATCGGTTAACTAACTGTTTCATGTTTAATTCGGTTAACGAACATTATGAGCAATCGTAATGTATTGAACAGAAAGGTTTGGGGATTGATTGTACCGAACAGATTGTCTTCTTCAGAAATCCGGCGAAACTCGTCGGCTCTGTTTTGGTGACCTTCGGCTGTTAGGATCAATTAACAATTTGGAGGGATTAGATGTGAAATTGAACTACTGAGTAACGATTATCAGTAGGTTTGAATGATCATACCGGCAAACAGCGAGATTCTGGAACTTTCAGAAGTTTTCCGGTGAAAACAGAAAATCCGGCAACGTCGTCTGAAATAGATTCTGATGGTTGGATTGAAGTTAGTAACATTATAACAACGGATTGAAACAGAAAAAGTCGAGGCATTTACCATGTAGATGAAATCTCGGTTTTCCGGCGACTTGCAGAGATTTTCCGGCGAGTGAAATTACGTCGAGAATTGGTGTGATTGTGAGCGAAAAGGTTATCAGAGGTTAGAGGGTGTATTTATAGGGAAGAACATCGACGAATTTGGTCTGATTACCGTCTTGATTCGTTGGTGAAAATTTTCCGGCGGTTATAACTAATGTCGCGGACTGGACATCGGTTATAACCGATGTCGTTGTTAATACTTACGTTAAGTCAAAGGTAACCGACGATGATTGGTTAAATCGTCGGATTTTCCGGCGTCAGCGGATTTGGGCGCGCTGTGTAACTGGGTTTGATTTTCAGATTTATTTTATGTATTAATTGTTTCAATAAGTAAACAAAAATCACAAGTGGCGGAGCGGTTGGAAGGATGGGAGTTAAGGCTTTGCTTCTGGCTGACCCGGGTTCGAAACCCGGCTTCAGCATTTTATTTTTATTCCACTATTTTTAATACATTTTCAAATATAAATTTTATATTCTAATATACTTTTTAATTATGTATCGTTTAAAATTTATTTGAGCATTAAATATGCAACGAAATTTTTAACTGGTTGTTCGGTTAATAAACGAAGCGGGTTTGGTAAATCCGGTTTTTTGACGGATGTTACAGTATCCCCTACTTTTAGAAATTTCGTTCTGAAATTTAAGTAGTGGCATGTTTGACTCAAAAGGATGGTGTTTTAAATTTGAAAATCATATACTTAGAAGGGAGTAAGAGTTTAAATTTTGTTTGAGGCGGTAACGTTCCTTGTAGGGTTGAATACCCTGCTACAGGGATCGCTTTTTGTTGCCTAAAGTGTATGAATACGGAACATGGATACACAGAGTTGATTGACTAAGTATGATTTTATGTATAAGGGTTTTGATACGTTTGGAAAGATAAGGTTATATCCTAAAACAAACTTTTACTACTAAAACCTAAATGGAACTTCTCATAACCGCCTGACAATGCCTCTGATCCTTTGGCAAGAATACTTATATATAGGAAGTACCAGCGGCGTATCCACCATATTCTTGTCAAATTTTCATTGGTTTTATCAGTAAGTTATGATTGGTTCTATGATGTGACTCTAGAACATAAATAAACACAACAACCAATGTCTGAGTCCTAATTCTGATAGTATACATGTTTGAATGGTGACAGTACCTCTCTCGTTTGTTATGATGGAGAGGTTAGTCTATGTAGAAATGGAACACAATCCAATTTCTTTAAATGATGAGATGATATGAATGCTAAATCAGTGAGTATAAAACAAATTTCAACCAAGACATTACTAAATCCTACATGGAACTTCTAATAACCGCCTGACAATGCCTCTGATCCTTTGACAAGAATACTTATATATAGGAAGTACCAGCGGCGTATCCACCATATTCTTGTCAAATTTTCATTGGCTTTATCAGTAAGTTATGATTAGTCCTATGTGACTCTAAAACATAAACAAACACAACAACCAAAGCTTGAGTCTTAATTCTGATAGTATACATGTTTGAATGATGACAGTTCCTCTCTCATTTGTTATGATGAAGATGTTAGTCTATGTAGAAGTGAGACACAGCCCAACTTCTTTAAATAATGAGATTGAAATACGTTGAGATGTATGATGATATGAATGTTAAATCAATGAGTATAAAACAAAACTGAAATAGTAATTCGCATTAAGATTCTTGGATAAATTTCCAATTTATAATTGAGATACGTGGAAGTTGAGATAACATAAAGAAAAACATAAAAACGAAGCGGTTGGAGTTAAATCTTGATTTTTGGTGAAGGAGACTAGTTGGGTGGTTCGTTTGGGCCGTCATTATCTTCAACAGGATTGGCGTTGATGTTGTAAACCCTTCCTCTTGCTGGTGGCCTAGTGGTTAGGTTTTCTTGATTTGCTTGGTTAACTGGGTTTGCTTGAGCTTGGGCGTTTATGATGTTAATCAATCGAGGGCACGTGTTTCTAAAGTGGGTAGGGTCTCCACAATTGAAACAAGCTCGAACATATGGGAGCATGGGGTATTGAGGTTGTTGATATGTTTGGATCATGTTTTGAGTAGGGGGTAAGGTTTGGTTTTGAGAGGTGCGGCAAACCTTGCTCGAATGACCATAGCGTCCACAATTCGCACATAGTCGACAAGGTAAGGTAAATGGATGGTGATAAGAACAGGTATTGCATTGAGGGTGAGGTCCAAAGTAAGGTTTCTTATTTGGGTTAGTTGAGTTGGGGTTACTTGAGTGATTGGGATAACTTGGAGGGGTATGGCTTGTGACGTTGGTTGATTGTGTTGGGTGACAGCGAAAAGTTGCCCATCTCATTTTCTCTTAGAAATGGGTTGAGAAAGGGATTCGGTTTGGGTGGAGTTCGATGTTTCAGTTGATGCTTTATCCTTCTTCTTCTCCTCCTTGAAGTCTTTATTCCGTATGCGGTTCTCGGTGAGTTCTGTAGCTAACTCCATAGCTGCTTCCAAAGTTGCAGGTGTGGTACTTATTACAGAGTCTTGAATTTTTGAAGGAAGACCTCGAATGTAGTGCTCGATCAAACGGTAAAGAGGAGTGAACAAGTTGGGGACCATTTGATTTAAATCGAGAAATCTCTTGTTGTACGTGGTGTGGTCGCCTTCCTTTTGTTTCCACGAATAGAACTCATCCTCTAATTTCTTGATTTCACTCCTTGGGCAAAATCGTCTTGTCATGATTTCCTTCAACTCTTCCCAAGTCAAAGTCATAGCATCTTCAACACCTCGTTTGGCCTTCTCTGTGTTCCACCATGTAAGTGCTATTCCAAGTAAACGATCGGTAGCATATCGCACTTTGCGATCATCGGGGCAATCACAATTTAGAAAAGTGTTTTCCATTTCCTCAAACCAATGGAGGAGAGCGGTGACACCTTCAGTCCCTTTGTATTTTGGAGGGTCGCAGGATTTGAAATGCTTGAAGGTGCATTTAGTGGTATTTGGGGGAGGGTTGATGACATTTTGATCCTCTTGGTTGACGGGATTAGCGGTAAGGGCTTGTTGAACTTGAACTACAATGTTGGGTATTACGGCAGCCATTTGTTGAGCGATTTGGTCAGCCATACGCTCGCGAGCTTTTCCTGCTCTCATCTTCCTACGAGCGGAATTAGAAGACATCTACAAGGAATACATATCAAGAGTATGAGTTGGATGTTTTTGGGATCATGTGTCGTATTTAGGAAAGAACATTCATAAAATAAACATAGCATAATAAATCTACTACATCCATAGGATGTCTTGGGCTTTGCTCGTAATTGGACCTTGCATGCCGCCATACTTCACCTTCGTAATCACGTGGGCCCCCAGATTACCGGGTTTTTCATATGGTTCGCATGTGTTAGCCTGGTTACGTACACTAAAACCCGGAGAAAATCGAGAAATATGTATGTAACGTATGATATTCGGAATGTATCCAGGTGTGGACACGGTGACACCTCAAAGTGGGGTTAGTTCGAACGACGTTTGGTGTGGCATGCTTTGGCCTAATAGGTCCTTCGTACTCTCATCGTTAGTCCCCAGGTAGGCAAACTGGTCCGTTATATTGGATTTATACGAATGCCAACCTAGACAGGACGTTCCGACTACCGGTACTTGTACCCTTACAGTTACTACATGCCCGTCGCAGAACTCACTTTGATGATATTTGAAAAATGAAAAACGCGACAAAATCTTGAATAACGGAAGTATGAAGATGATTTGAATATGTGAACATTGAAATATGTATGATGAATATGTATGTAAGTATGTATGTTTGACTGTAAGTATAATTCACTATGTATCACAAAATGTAATATTGGAAGTGTTTGCAGGCATTTGTGTATGTAATAAATATGAAAGAAATAAACATCATGAGTTTGCATATAACCACATAAACAATTAAATTCTAATCAACTATAGTATAGGCTCTAAGGGTCTAATAACCTATCCTATATCCCTATAGTCAAAAGCTCTGATACCAATCTGTAACGCCCCTGCCCCTCGTTATCACCAATATTGTCCGCTTTCCCTCTGATGGGTGGCCCATCCAGGAACTCACGGCTTTGTTTTTGGTTGCCCTGGTGGAGACTTCTTAGGAGGTCACCCATCCTAGTACTACTCCCACTTGAGCACGCTTAACTGTGGAGTTCTCCTATCATCCACTAGCATTAAGCCCAAAACGCGTTGGTGATTTTAGAGGTAGGGCATTACTTATGAACCAGGAATCTCTCCTGTCCACGGACGATGTTGAGAGGTATGCCATTAGGTGTTATAATCACCCCCCCAAGGGACTCATCGTCCTCGATGAGGTTTTGCCCCAACATGTAGGAGGTTGCCATTATCCTCGATGAGGTTTTTTGCCCCACATTTGGGAGGTTGCCATTAGGTGTTATAACCACCCCCCTAAGGGACTCATCGTCCTCGATGAGGTTTTGCCCCAACATCCCGAACGGCACAGGAGTGGCTCTGATACCACTCTGTAACACCCCGACCCGCAACGGAAAAGGTGATCGGGGCATGATTGGGTTTTCATCAAAGCTCATGACATTTATTATAATGTTTCATATTTATTATTACAAATTAAAGGAAATCATACAATCATAATTACAACATGTTCTACACATCTTTCTAGACTTCATTATTTTCTTCTAAGGCATTTCCTATGTTTTCCTGGCTTCATCATGTTCACCTGTATCATGTGTAAAAATAGTTTTTGGATCAACAAAAAGTTGGCGAGTGAACCTTGTTAGAAAACATTTATTATTTATTTCTTGTTGTATTTAATATGGAAAAATTGTGCAATAATCATACGTGAACAAACGTAAATAAAACATACAATAACAAACAAATAGCATACAATAACAAACCAATAGCATACAATAACAAACCACCTTGCATGAATATGTAATATAAATGACAATGTAAATGTTGGCAACGTCTCGTTCACGCTCATAGGTAATGGGGAACGGCTCACGCTCATAGGTAATGGGGAGCAGACGGCCTATGATGAAATGTATGTGCGATCAAGGCTCAATCAAACGGAGCCGATCGTATGTTGGCAACGCCTGGTTCACGCTCATAGGTAAACAAACCAATAGCATATAATAACAAACCACCTTGCATGAATATGTAATATGAATGACAATGTAAATGTTGGCAACGTCTGGGGAACGGCTCACGCTCATAGGTAATGGGGAGCAGACGGCCTATGATGAAATGTATGTGCGATCAAGGCTCAATTAAACGGAGCCGATCGTATGTTGGCAACGCCTGGTTCACGCTCATAGGTAATGGGGAACAGCTCAACGCTCATAGGTAATGGGGAGCGGCGGCCTATGATAATGTATGTACTGAAAATGATAAATTTAATCTAAACAATAATTACACAAACAGATGATACATGTTGAATATACGTTTAATCATGAATATGATGGATGCACAATAGTTTAAAAGTAATAAATAATAAGACACATGATTACCCCAAAAACGTGATTAAAACGGGGAATTTATAGAGATTCACTCACATTGGGTGCGTTCGGTTGATGATGTTGAATGCGCACGAGTTTAGAGGATTGATCGACGAGGAAAAACTAACCTAATTAATAACGAAAAAGTAAGGTAAATAAATGGATTTTATTAACAATTTTAATAGGATTTTTGGATATATTTTTGTGAGTTTAAGGCTATTTCCTAACTTTAAAAATGTTATTTTTAAGTATTTTTAATTGATTTTTAATTTAAATAAATAAATAAAAATAATAAAAAATGTTGACTTTTGACCGTTGACCATAAGCCTTGACTGTTTGACTGTGACTGTTGACTGTTTGACCGGTTCTATTGTGTGTATGTATGCGCCGGGCAGGACTCGAACCCGAGACCTCCCGTACGCGTGCACGCAGCTCTACCAACTGAGCTACGTGTCTAACCCGAAATATTTCTGTTTTTAATTATATTTATACACTAATTAAGTTAATCCGAAAATCATTTATTTTAAAAAGGATTCAATGTATCGACTCGGTGCTCGCCACAGGTCTCGAACCCGGGACCTGTGGTTTAGTTTGGCACACAGTCCACCGCTGGACTATGTGTCTAACTTGGTAAATATTCTAGTTTTTATTATACTTAACATCTTACTGTTGTGGATCCGGTTCATTTAAAAAAAAACATTTTATTACAGCGAATGTGCGTGTGTCAAGGATCGAACTCGGGACGTATGCATATTGTTTGCACACAGTCCACCGCTGGACTGTGTGTCTAACCCGTTTATAATACCGATTTTAATTAATCTTATAACATACACGACTTCGTCTTCTTCGTTCAAAACCCAGACATCGGTTAACTAACTGTTTCTTGTTTAATTCGGTTAACGAACATTATGAGCAATCGTAATGTATTGAACAGAAAAGGTTTGGGGATTGATTGTACCGAACAGATTGTCTTCTTCAGAAATCCGGCGAAACTCGTCGGCTTTGTTTTGGTGACCTTCGGCTGTTAGGATCAATTAACTGTTTGGAGGATTAGATGTGAAATTGAACTACTGAGTAACGATTATCAGTAGGTTTGAATAATCATACCGGCAAACAGCGAGATTCTGGAACTTTCAGAAGTTTTCCGGTGAAAACAGAAAATCCGGCAACGTCGTCTGAAATAGATTCTGATGGTTGGATTGAAGTTAGTAACATTCTAACAGCGGATTGAAACAGAAAAAGTCGAGGTATTTACCGTGTAGATGAAATCTCGGTTTTCCGGCGACTTGCAGAGATTTTCCGGCGAGTGAAATTACGTCGAGAATTGGTGTGATTGTGAGCGAAAAGGTTATCAGAGGTTAGAGGGTGTATTTATAGGGAAGAACATCGTCGAATTTGGTCTGATTACCGTCTTGATTCGTTGGTCAAAATTTTCCGGCGGTTATGACTAATGTCGCGGACTGGACATCGGTTATAACCGATGTCGTTGTTAATACTTACGTTAAGTCAAAGGTAACCGACGATGATTGGCGAAATCGTCGGATTTTTCGGCGTCAGCGGATTTGGGCGCGCTGT
Source organism: Scalesia atractyloides (assembly GCA_947069175.1). Taxonomy (NCBI): domain Eukaryota; kingdom Viridiplantae; phylum Streptophyta; class Magnoliopsida; order Asterales; family Asteraceae; genus Scalesia; species Scalesia atractyloides. Next base: position 942,835 of record CAMTDV010000116.1, on the reverse strand, counting down.
GTAACTGGGTTTGATTTTCAGATTTATTTTATGTATTAATTGTTTCAATAAGTAAACAAAAATCACAAGTGGCGGAGCGGTTGGAAGGATGGGAGTTAAGGCTTTGCTTCTGGCTGACCCGGGTTCGAAACCCGGCTTCAACATTTTATTTTTATTCCACTACTTTTAATACATTTTCAAATATAAATTTTATATTCTAATATACTTATTAATTATGTATCGTTTAAAATTTATTTGAGCATTAAATATGCAACGAAATTTTTAACTGGTTGTTCGGTTAATAAACGAAGCGGTTTGGTAAATCCGGTTTTTGACGGATGTTACATATATTTACTTTTAACTAAATCAATCTGTTTTAATAGTTAGAGTTAGAATCATTTTAAAATATCCGAAATTGAAACTCAAACTAAACAATTAGTGGTAAAATGACCCACAATTTATATTATAGGGTGGGTAGGGCCCGGTCTTTTTATCTTGCCGATTGAATTCTCGGAGATAGAGCTAGTGAGAAGTTATAAAATGAGATGGTATTTTAAAGATGTGATTGTTTGATTTTTTTTAAGAATTGTCAAAAAAAAAGTATTGAAAGAGCTAGAAATACAAACAATTCAAACTTGTTGCACTAGAAAGACTTGGTCAAGATCCTCATGTAGACCGATGGTTTATCTTTCTTAACAAGTCAACTATGACTCGTGTCATTTGTAATGAGTCCTATATGTCAACTATGACTCGTATCATTTGTAATGAGTCCGACATATGTATTTTGGATATTATCTTCTTCATATCGTTCCAAAAAAACATTGAAACGAAAATCTCAATGCACCCATAACGATGAATTGTTCAAACTACTAATATATCGTAATATGGCCACCATCCACAAACAAAAACATGAATTGTGCATGTTAGGGAGTTTTGCACCTTTTTTTACAGTTAAATGGTAATCATAAGCATTTCTTGTGCAACTGTAACTTATCATATGCCCCAAGGGCTGAGCCGGAGACCTGAAATAATTCCTTGTACAAGTGTGACTAACTTATCATATGCCCCAGGGCATATATATCCATAAACATGTTTTATTAGTAATTAACCAAGGTTTGGTATAAATTTGCTTCCTCAAACTTTAGAAAAAAAAAAATACACATCACACTTTGGTGAGAATACTCCTATTTTCACCAATTTTCCAACTTAGATAACCTTTTCGTGTATTATTATCTCAAAAACCCCATTGCAATTTTTACTTTTACCGAGTAAAAATACATAGTATAAATGTTAATTTGATCAACCCGACTAGAACGAAAAGTCGGATGTCATGTTAAGATACAACTAGTGAAAAAATGATCCCGGTATGTCCACCATTGGTTATGAGTACTAAAATTTATAAATCAAAGGATTTTTTGCAAATCACATGTATGAATTTAAAGTTTAATCTTAGTCCTTCCTCACTTTAAATGACTTTCAACAAAGCACATGTATAAATTTTGGTTTTATCATTTTAAAGACTTTCATCGTGCACATTAATAACTATTATCATGAGACATGTGCATTTCGTTGCTCAAATGCAATATTAAATATTAGTTATCGTCACCTTTTATGGTGAAGTAAGGTCCTCCTCTAATCAAATTCATGAAAAATGTTTGATTTACCTAGGGGTTTAAGAAATTACACATATTGTTAGAAAAATATTATTGTACTGGTGAAGAACCTATGAGCTGTGACAAAATTGATAATACACAACAGGAACATGATATGCATCATGCAATAAGGTAGTCAGCGAAATGCATCATGCAATAAGGTAGTCATCGAACCTATGAGAGATTGTTGTACAACCTAATACAAATATTAAATTTAGGATATGTTTGGATAAGCTTTTTAAAACAACTTATTGACTTTTTGGCTTTTTCAAAAAGCCAACAAGTCAAAATAATGTTTTGACAAAAGGAAAAGGACTTTTCAAAATAACTTTTATGTAAGATGGAAAAGTAAATTTAAAAATCTAGGATTACCTGGCTTTTCTAAACTCCTTTTAACTTTTTAGGATACAATTACAAAAATACCCGGCATAACCCTAAAAAACATCACTGCCTCCTCTACACAATGTCCTTTTTAGTCATTTTACATAAATAGACTAAGCCAAACACTTTTTAAAAAACAACTTATTGACTTATTGGCTTTTTCCACCACATAAGCTAATCCAAACACTTTTTAAAACTCTTTTTTTAAAAAGTTATAAGTCAATAAATCCTTCTAACAAAGTCCTTTTTGAGTTAAATAAGCTTAGCCAAACATGCACTTAGTTATATAGAAGGTTTACCTGTTTAATAGCACAATGAAAATATAACGAAAAATTGCAATGAAAAAATTTAAACGATGATTAGGTTTGAGTAAACTACAATTTTACCTCCTGGGATTTGGGCCGCTGACACGCTTACCTTATATTTTCAAAAAAATGTTGCCTTACACCCCCCCCCCCCAACTAGTCCTAGTTGCATCGATCTTGGATCCTATCGTTAAATGGCACTACACTTCTGTTAGTTGAGATATGAAATGACAACTTTACCCTTTCTTTTTACCCCATGTTCTTTGTAACAACAAAACGTTTTACATCCTGCATAACTCTTAATGATTCTCGCCTATTGATTAACCTTGGATAGTCAATAACTTAAATTATTTGACCCTGGCAAAGTCAAAGCTTGGAATCCTAATCAATCGATTCAAGTGGCCATACAGTCAAAATGCAAATCATCTAAACCTAATCAAATGATGACCTTTCAGCTTCTAATGAAAATAACAATGGTTTCTAATCCATAAATAATACACATATGACCAAGATATCATGGCCAATTCAAATGCAGAATTAATCAACAACCAAACACTAGTTAGTTAGATAATCATCATCCATAAATCAGATCGCCTACATAAATATTAAACATAAGATCATCAAAATATCCTACAGTTATCAGACATAAATATTAAACATAAGATCTTGATTTTCACTATTCAATCCTCTGATTCTCATGTGGATACTAGAAGTTGAGGAAAAGGCGACAATACATTGTGACCACCATGTAGAACACCAGAAGAGATGTGACGGATGTTTCCATCCTCACCTCAACTGCAAAGAAACAATTAGTAATTAATCATGAACCACTGTGATCAAATGAAACAAACAATGAACAGGTAACATAATCGACTGAATCATGAATAGGGAAATTGTAACATAATCATGAACAAGTGTGATTAAATGACCAGTGAATCAATGAAACAATAAACAAGTAATCATGGATCAGTGTAATCAAACAATGGATGTCATCAAACAATGGGTTCAGACAATGATTGTCACCAGTGTCATCAAACAATTTATTGTCACCAAACAATGAAACAATCAACAAGTAATCATGATCAAACAATTTAGTGTCATCAAACAATGAAACAATCAATAAGTAATCATGAACAATTTACTACCATCAAACAATCAACAAGTAATCATGAGCAAACAACAATGATGGAAATTAAGCGTGAACAAACAATTTATTATCATGAACCAGTGTGATTAAACAATGAGCTAACTATACACATGATCAAACAATGACTTAACTATAAACATGATCACATCAAACCATTAGCATGGAAAACAAAAGACTTAATTAACACTTTCTTTTAGTCCATGTTTCAAAAGACTAGATCATCAGCACTTTCTTTTAACCCCTGTCTCAATCTACTAAATCATCATCATTTCTCTTCATCCCCATTTTCAATATATGACCAAAAAAACACAAACACAAAATACTAACTAATCGATTGAATTGTATACTTTGTTTTACTTTAGGTGTCTAGTTCATCGTGAATAGTGAACCCTAAGACACTTAATGTGCGCAAATACAACATATAAGTTATGTCAAACAAGGCATAAAATAAACTCTTTTTCGGTACTAATGTTGGAAAAAGCATGTTTCTTTGTTTACTTTTAAATTACAGGATCAAAAGAGCTTAAACAACCAACACAAATACAAAGAAGAAGGATTGACACAACCTGCCAAACCCCCATCCACATCCAAAACAACAAAAATAACGAAGACATAAGCTCAAACACAGGACGGTGCCTACCAGGCATGGGGTCGTGCCCAGCCAAGATTCTTTACAGAAAAGGACATACAACAAAAGACAAGCAACACGGGGCCGTGCCAGCTCAACACAGGTCGTTGTCAACTCTAAGATTCGCAGAATCTGAGATAGCAGCAAGTACATTGACCACGGGGCCGTGCTCTGTCACCACGGAGCGTGTTAGTACAAGACCTAACATCTGCAGTTAATAAAGGGAGAGAAAATGAAGCCCACGAGGACGTGCCAGGTGGACACGGGGTCCTGGTGACCAACTGTTTTCATCTATAAATAGAGGTGCTTGGTTCATGAGAAAGGCATCCCTTGGTAAACCACTTCTCTCACACTTTCCATCAGTCCACCACCACTACAACACCAACACCCACCACTATCATCCATCTTTCATCTTTTAGAGTGTGTAGTAGTCTCGGGATCCAAGATTGATCGTAAGAGTTCTTGTCAAACAAAGGTCATCCTTGGCTAAATCTCTTACATCACTTGGTGAAGACAAATCTTTTATGTATTACTTTTGATTTCCAATCTTCGGCAACTTTTTATTTGGGTATATATTAATGACTTTAATAACTATTTTTTTATAATGAAAGTGAACTTTATTTAAACATTTCTTCATGTTTTGTTGATTCACTCATTCATGTCTTTACGGTCTATATAAACGGGTTAACTACCTGGAAGGGGGTTAGAAGGGTGTTTGGGTAAAGTTCTTGTCTCGTTCAGTGTATAGATCCTGCGAGGACTTGGTTCAAGCTTATTAGGACTTCCCTTAAGGAAGATAGCATCAAATCGGGGGAAGTAAGAACAGCTTGAACCCCTTATAAATAAACTACTATTAAAACTTTACCCGGCCTTGCGGGACTGTGTCTTTGCTGACTCATACCAATATGTCTGAGGGTAACGTCGCCTTCACAAGAGGGGCCTACCACTTTTCACATTTATTTAATTATCTTTCAATATTCTGACTTTGCGGGACTGTATCCCTGCTGACTCAGACCAATAGGTTGAGGGTAACGTCGCCTTCACAAGAGCGTCTACTACTATAACTAAGGTAATCTCTTAAAAAGCCCAAAGCGCAGAAATCATCAAAGGATATATAAAGAGGAGTCGGAACCAAGTGATTCTTTCTTGTCTATTCGTTTTTATTTATTTCTTTACATTCTTACATTTAGTTTTTATCTTTTAAAACTTTCAAAACTTTTATCAAAATTTGGTTAGATTAGACGTTAACATAAGCCGGTTTTAAAAGCTCTTATGTTCTTGGACGACCTCGATATCTTGCCATCACTATACTACGTCTACGACAAGTGCACTTACCCTAACGTGTGTAGAGTGGTAGTATTGTATCGTGTTTTGTAAATTTAAAGCTTGATCCATGAGTAAAAAGTGCCTAAAATACAATAAAAATTATAAACACACTCGACTACGTCAACACTTCAAACCACAATGATGGAAATTAAACATACATACCTAACCTAATCATATCCCCTGTAATCTTATAACATATAATATCACAAACAAATGACGATCAGTTAATGGAATCGACCTAGTAGAAGTAGGAACATACCTATCATCTCCTTGATTAGGTTTCCAATCATAGTCCTTATCAACATTTTGCTGCAAACAAGTGATCACGTCCACTGGATGATGCCTAAGTGCCGGAATTCTTCACCGGAGAAGGAAGCGGGTTGGTCTCGCTCGTGATTCTCTAAATATGAATGGTTGAGGGGTAAGACCAACCAATTTACGTAAGAATGGGTTTGGAAATGAATGGGCTAAGTAAAAACCAATGGAAATGACCAATATACCCTTTGATCATTGATGTGCGTGAATTAAATATATTTTTATTATTATAATTTTTGTTCACACAGATTAGGTTTTAAAATAGGTTTTACTTAAAACCAACTACACACACATAGGGCAAGTGTACCCGTCAGGTGGTAGTATAGTTCACTGGTTAGAACCGGATATCAATCAGTGGACTCGGTGTCTCAGTACTAAATTTTCATTACTTTTAAACCTGTTTCGATCAATGGGTTGATTTCTTGATTGTTTTTAAATTATCATGCAAGGATAAAAATTAACTAAATGAAATAACAAGAACAATATCTAAGAAAGGTTGCTTGAATTAAGTATCCACTAATAAACATATGACAACTTTTAAGGAAAACTAATGGTGATGCAAGTCTTAGAATCAACTAAGTTTCCAAGCAAGGTCCCCTAGTTTTATAAATCTTGGAAAAATTATAATGAACAACATTTTAATCACCTAAGATTCATTCTTTAAGTTCTCTTGCTAAATTGATGTTAATCTTTAATAATGAGTTAATTGTTAATCAAAACTCCTAACTCTACAAATTAAGGAAAAGTAACATGAACAACACATTAATCACCCTAACTTGGTTTCAAGTAAATGATATCTTCAACAAGCTCTTGACATGAATCACAAGCATGGTCATGCTAAACAACAACTTTGGCCTAAATCATCAATCCAACATGAACACAAACCATAGAATTCATATAAACATTCATAAGATCTTTACAAATCCAAATGCAAGAATTCATACTCATATTCAAATCATCATCCTAATCATGTTAGCAATTACCATTCCTAGTTTCATGCTATGAATCAAATCAATCAACTAACAAGATTTAATAATCATAATCTCTACATGGGCTTTCCAACACTACATGTAAATTTTTATGATCAAACATTCAAGAATAATAAATTTAAACATGAACATGCATTCCAAGAAACTTGAATAAATACCATCATGGAGATTAACATAGAATAATCACCACATCTATTTCCATATTGTCAAGTGTTCATTAGCTTCAACAAAATTCAAACAACACAATTGTTTAGCCTAGAAGGCTCATGATAACTAAGACAAACATAAAGTAATATGGATTGTGCATGAATAACAAGTGAAATACTAGTGTTTTAGACAAGGTAATTAGCTAAATGAGTTGGATTATCAAGTGATACAACCTCCTAAATGCTCCTTCTTCAATCTCCAAGCTTCCAAGATCAGCTTCTTGAGAGAGAAATCCACCCAAATGCTCCAACTCTCCTTCAAATGAGCTGAATTCACGTATTTAAGCTACTGGGCATTGGCACGACCGTGCCACCATTTGGCACGGTCGTGCTTGGTATGTGTCAGGTGCCTTTCTGAGTTGTTGACCAAGTTTGATACCAAATCCGGAAAGATCCCGCTAAAATTTCCCCAAGGTGGCACGACCGTGCCACCATTTGGCACGGTCGTGCTTATCGATATCGCACTCGGAAATGACTAAGTTGAACTCGGAAACTAGCTGATCAGAGCCTGTGATTGCACGCGCACGGTCGTGCCATATCTGGCAATTTGGTAGAAATGTTCCATTTTTGCTCCAATTTGCTCCAAAAGCCTTTGTTTCTTTATCGGGCCGAAGCCCGAACCTGCATTTTCACAAATAACTCAAATGAGTATCTAAATCAATGAAAACACAACGAATTTCCACATTAATGGGGGATATTTGACGTTTAAAAGATGTATAAATTCTTATACATCAAACATCCCCACAATTGAACTTTGGTTGTCCTCAAACAAACTAAAGTAAACAAAATTCTACCTTGCAATCATCTCAACTAGCGTTATATAAGCACAAATAAATAACTTGGGTAAAACAAAACGGATTACTCGACATAAAAGGAAAAACCAAAAAGTATATGAAATATGGATATGAGAATGATTCATCTCGGCATCCCTACAAGTTCACCTTACATCCTCGCAATGTTCACATACACTCGGCTAAAATATAGGGTGTAACATTCATGTAAACCGGGTTTCAAAACCCGCTCCGTTTAAAAATCAAGTATTCATCTAAATGTTCGTTGCGTATTTATTGTGTTAGTTATTTTAATTCAAAACTAATAAATAACTCATAATCAAAAAGATAACCAATAAATAATAATAATAAGTTATATAAACTAAGCCTTAACAAAAAAAAAAAAATAAATAAATAAATTCAAAAGGAGTAGCCGGGTCTCGAATCCGGGTCTCCCGTATAATTACACACACCAAACACCACTAAACTGCACACACTTTTGTGAATAAACTGAAACTAATTAAATTAATACTAAACAAAACGGCAACCTGCAAATCCATCAATCAGAGTCGAAACCGCCATTTTCAATCAAGCATGAGTTTCGTTTCTGTTTCTATGTTAGCATCCATAACCGTCGCGAAATTATCAAGTTTAAAACGGAAGTTCGGATTCTATGAGAGTAACTGATTGAAGTCAATGATTTCTATATCATGAATTAAAAACCGACCGGAATTAATCATTGACCCGTGATTTGAGTCGTGAAACCGAAATCGGTGTTGACTACACACATTAGAAATACTTATGCATCTCACCTCAATTGAACTCGCCATTCTCGTCGATTTTCCTCTCTCAAATACTCCCAGATACCTCTCCGTTCAAACAAAACCGTCGCCGGAGTTTTCTCGCTCGTGGCTGAAATCCAACCGGAAAAGTTCATAACTCATCTCAGACTGGTATATTCATTTTACTTCCTTCAAATGTCAGTTGTTTAGTAAAATAATGTTAGTCAACAAAATTGTTTAATCAGATTTTCAGTTGGGTTGGTATTTCAGGGTAAATTCATATGAAGAGGATGAAGTTTCTTCAATGTTTAAATATTTTTAAAAGTGGGTTTTTAATCGGGTTAGACACACAGTCCAGTGGTGGACTGTGTGCAATTACAAAACACATGTCCTGGGTTCGACTCGTATACGTTACCGATTCTCTGTAAATAAAACCAAACTTTTTAACTCACTCAGATCACTCTGGAACAAGTTTTTAAAGTTAATACAAATAAGGATTCATACGGGTCAGACACACAGCCCAACTGGTTGGGCTGTGTGCACGGGAACTAAAGGTCTCGGGTTCGAATCATGAAGTCTCAACCGGTTTTGGAGATTTATAAATATTTTTAAAATAAATAAATTCGGTATTAACCTAACTAGTATATATATATATAATTAAAATTGATATTATTTCGGGTTAGACACTAGCTCAGTTGGTAGAGCTGCGTGCACATATACGGGAGGTCACGAGTTCGAACCTCACACGCTGCCTAATTTACATGTTATCCGACCGGTCAGACCTGACAAGGTCAACGTTTTTCTTAATTTTTGTTTTATTTATTTCTTTATTATTATATTTAAAAATCATTTAAAAATGCTTAAAAATAAGTTTTTGAAGGTTAAAAATTATATTAATTACCATAAAATAAATCTTAAAACCTAATAAAAGGCATTAATTAAAAATATTAACTTTTATCGAATTATTACGTTACTATTTAGGTTAATTTCTCTCGTGATTAAATCCAAACTCATGCACGTTCATCGTCAATTAAAGGAAACGCACCCACTGTGAGTGAATTCTTACAAATTCCCCTTTTTATTCATGTTTTGGGGTGTATCATATGTCGCTTTAATTATTTCGTTTATTCAAACTTGTGCTGTTACCATTATATGATCTAAACGTGTGATGTAAATGTTGTTTGTGGTGATGTGTGTTTACATTTTGTCAAGTTGCGTGCAAATCATTCATTAGGCCCATCAGTTCCTCGTTGGAGACGAGTTGAGCATCGCGTGCCTCATTAGATCGGCTCCGTTTGATTGAGCCTTGATCTCATTGTTCATCATTGTGTGTGTACGTGTGCATTAATTGATATTATGTGTTTTGTGATTAAATTTACATAAACGTATACTCATATGTGGTTATGCACCTTTTTATAACCAATATAACAAATTCGTTCAAATGTTTTCATAAGAGTCACTCGCCAACTTTTGTTGACCCAAAACCCTATTTTTACACATGATACAGGTGGACAGGTTGAAGCAAGGAACACATAGGAAATTGCCTTAGAAGAAAAATAAAGAAGTCATGAAAAATGTATTTGAACATGTTGTGCTTGTATGTTTATTGTAATTTCTTCTTTAAAAAGAAATAATAAATATGAAACTTTATAGTAAATGTCATGAGCTTTGATGAAAACCCAATCATGCCCCGACTACCATTTCCGTTGCGGGTCAGGGTGTGACAGATTGGTATCAGAGCTTTTGACTATAGGGATATAGGATAGGTTATTAGACCCTTAGAGCCTATACTATAGTTTATTAGATTTTAATTATTTATTTGGTTACATGCAAACTCATGATGTTTATTTGTTTCGTATTTATTACACACACAAATGCATGCAAACACTTCCACTATCATTTTGTGTGATACTTAATGAGTTATACTTGTTGTCAAACATAACATGCATCACGCATATTTCAATGTTTACATATTCAAATTTTCCTCATATTTCCTTTATTCAAGATTTTGTGGCATTTTTCGTTTTTCAATCTCATCAAAGTGAGTTCTACGACCGGCATGTAGTAACTGGAAGGGTTCAAGTACCGGTAGTCGAAACGTCCTGTCTAGGTTGGCATTCGTATAAATCCAATATAACGGACTAGTTTGCCTACCTGGGGACTAACGATGAGAGTACGAAGGACCTATTAGGCCAAAGCATGCCACACCAAACGTCGTTCGAACTAACCCTACTTTAAGTTGTCATTGTGTCCATACCAGGACACCCCCCGACCTTATACTTTGCTGTCATGTTTTACGATTTTCATTCGGGTGGCGCAAGTATAAAAAGGCCAACACCAATATGAACCCTACCAGAGCCCAGTAGTCATGGGGGCCCACGTGACTGCCAAGGCCAAGTAAGGGGACATATGGGAGCCCAAACATGAGCAAAGCCCAAGACATCCTATGGATGTAGCAAATTTATTTTCTTCATTTGTTTTGTGAATGTTCATTTCTAAATACGACACATGACACCTAAAACGTCAAACTCATACTCTCGATACGTATTCCTTGTAGATGTCTTCTAGTCACCCTCGTAGAGGTAGGAGATCAGAAAAATTCCGCGAGCGCATGGCCGCCCAAATCGCTCAACAAATAGCCGCCGTAATACCCAACATCGTAGTTCAGGTTCAACAAGCCCTTACCGCTAATCCCGTCAACCCAATCAACCAAGAAGATCAAAACGTTGTCAACCCTCCCCCAAATACCACTAAATGCACCTTCAAGCATTTCAAATCCTGCGATCCTCCAAAATACGAAGGGACTGAAGGTGTCACTGCTCTCCTCCATTGGTATGAGGAGATGGAAAACACTTTTCTCAATTGCGACTGCCCCGATGATCGCAAGGGGCGATATGCTACCGGTCGTTTGTTCGGAGTAGCACTTACATGGTGGAATACAGAGAAGGGCAAGCGAGGTGCTGAGGATGCTATGACCTCGACTTGGGAAGAGTTGAGGGAGATCATGACATGACGTTTCTGTCCAAGAAGCGAAATCAAGAAATTAGAAGATGAGTTCTACTCTTTGAAACAAAAGGAGGGCGACCACACCACATACAACAAGAGATTCCTTGAGTTGAATCAGATGGTCCCCAACTTGTTCACTCCCCTCTACCGTTTGATCGAGCACTACATTCGAGGTCTTCCTTCAAAAATTCAAGACCCTGTAATAAGTACCACACCTGCAACTTTGGAAGCAGCAATGGAGTTAGCTATAGAGCTCACCGAAAACCACATACGGAATAAAGACTTCAAGGAGGAGAAGAAGAAGGATAAAGCATCAACCGAAACCTCAAACTCAACCCAGACCGAATCTTCTTCTCAACCCACTTCTAAGAGAAAACGAGATGGGCAAAATTTTACTGTCACCCAAGGCAATCAACCAGCTCCACAAGCCGTACCCCTCCAAGCTATCCCAATCACTCAAGTAGCACCCAACCCTATTTACCCAAATAAGAAACCTTACATTGGACCTCACCCTCAATGCAACACCTGCTTTTATCACCATCCATCTACCATACCTCGTCGACTGTGTGCTAATTGTGGGCGTTATGGTCATTTGAGCAAAACTTGTCGCACCCCTCAAAACCAAGCTTCACTCCCTACCCAAAACATGAACCAATCATTTCAACAACCCCAATACCCCATGTTTCCACATGTTCGAGCTTGCTTTAATTGTGGGGATCCTACCCATTTTAGAAACACGTGCCCTCGATTGGTTAACATCATAAACGCCCAAGCTCAAGCAAACCCAGTTAACCAAGCAAATCAAGAAAACCCAGCACTACCACCAGCAAGAGGAAGAGCTTACAACATCAACGCCAATCCTGTTGAAGATAATAACGGCCCAAACGAACAACCCAACTAGCCTTCCCTCACCAAGAATGAAGACTCAACTCCAACCATCTAGTTCTTAATGTTTTCTCAATCTTTACGTATCCCTGTTATAAAATTGGGAATTTATGTATCCAAGAATTTTAATGCAAATTGATATTACATTTTGTTTTATATCTTTACTCATTGATTTAACTTTCATATCATCATACATCACGACGTATCTCGATCTCATCATATAAAGAAGTTGGGTTGTGTCCCACTTTTTCATAGACTGACCCCTTCATCATAACAAACGAGAGAGGTACTGTCATCACTCAGTCATGTATTCTTTCAGATTTGAGACTCAAGCTTTGGCTGTTGTGGTTGTTTTGTAGATTTTAGAGTCACATAGAACTAATCATAACTTACTGACAAAGCTAATGAAAATTTGACAAGAATATGGTGGATACGCCGCTGGTAGTTCCTATATATAAGTATTCTTGTCAAAGGATCAAAAGCATTGTCAGGCGGTTATGAGAAGTTCCGTGTAGGTTTTAATATTGTCATAGTTGAAGTTTTTGTTTTGATATAACCTAATCTTTTCAATGCATCAATCCTCTCAAAACTCTTATGCATGAGAACATATTCAGTCAATCAACTCTGTTTATCAATGTTTCTTATTTTTATACTTTAGGCGTCAAAAAGCGATTTCTATAGCAGGGTATTCAACCCTTACTAGGAACGTTACCGCCTCAAATAAAATTTAAACTTTCACCCTCTTCTAATTATGTAATTGTCAAATTAAAACACCCTCCCTTCAAATCAAATATACCACTACTTAAATTTTGGGACGAAATTTCTAAAAGTAGGGGATACTGTAACATTCATGTAAACCGGGTTTCAAAACCCACTCCATTTAAAAATCAAGTATTCATCTAAATGTTCGTTGCGTATTTATTGTGTTAGTTATTTTAATTCATAACTAATAAATAACTCATAATCAAAAAGATAACCAATAAATAATAATAATAAGTTATATAAAATAAGCCTTAACAAAAAAAAATAAATAAATAAATTCAAAAGGAGTAGCTGGGTCTCGAACCCGGGTCTCCCGTATAATTACACACCAAACACCACTAAACTGCACACACTTTTGTGAATAAAACTAAAACTAATTAAATTAATACTAAAGAAAACGACAACCTGCAAATCCATCAATCAGAGCCGAAACCGCCATTTTCAATCAAGCATGAGTTTCGTTTCTGTTTCTATGTTAGCATCCATAACCGTCGCGAAATTATTAAGTTTAAAACGGAAGTTCGGATTCTATGAGAGTAACCGATTGAAGTCAATGATTTCCATAATCATGAATTAAAAACCGACCGGAATTAATCATTGACCCGTGATTTGAGTCGTGAAACCGAAATCGGTGTTGACTACACACATTATAAATACTTATGCATCTCACCTCAATTGAACTCGCCATTCTCGTCGATTTTCCTCTCTCAAATACTCCCAGATACCTCTCCGTTCAAACAAAACCGTCGCCGGAGTTTTCCTGCTCATGGCCGAAATCCAACCGGAAAAGTTCATAACTCATCTCAGACTGGTATATTCATTTTACTTCCTTTAAATGTCAGTTGTTTAGTAAAATAATGTTAGTCAAACAAACTGTTTAATCAGATTTTCAGTCGGGTTGGTATTTCTGGGTAAATTCATATGAAGAGGATGAAGTTTCTTCAATGTATAAATATTTTTAAAAGCGGGTTTTTAATCGGGTTAGACACACAGTCCAGTGGTGGACTGTATGCAATTACAAAACACATGTCCTGGGTTCGACTCGTATACGTTACCGATTCTCTGTAAATAAAACCAAACTTTTTAACTCACTCAGATCACTCTGGAACAAGTGTTTAAAGTTAATACAAATAAGGATTCACACGGGTCAGACACACAGCCCAACTGGTTGGGCTGTGTGCACGGGAACTAAAGGTCTCGGGTTCGAATCATGAAGTCTCAACCGGTTTTGGAGATTTATAAATATTTTTAAAATAAATAAATTCCGTATTAACCTAACTAGTATATATATAATTAAAATTGATATTATTTCGGGTTAGACACGTAGCTCAGTTGGTAGAGCTGCGTGCACGTATACGGGAGGTCACGAGTTCGAACCTCACACGCTGCCTAATTTACATGTTATCCGACCGGTCAGACCTGACAAGGTCAACATTTTTTTTATTTTTGTTTTATTTATTTCTTTATTATTATATTTAAAATCATTTAAAAATGCTTAAAAATAAGATTTTTAAGGTTAAAAATTATATTAATTACCATAAAAATAAATCTTAAAACCTAATAAAAGGCATTAATTAAAATATTAACTTTTATCGAACTATTACGTTACTATTTAGGTTAATTTCTCTCGTGATTAAATCTAAACTCATGCGCGTTCATCGTCAAAAAAAGGAAACGCACCCACTGTGAGTGAATTCTTACAAATTCCCCTTTTTATTCATGTTTTGGGGTGTATCATGTGTCGCTTTAATTATTTCGTTTATTCAAACTTGTGCTGTTACCATTATATGATCTAAACGTGTGATGTAAATGTTGTTTGTGGTGATGTGTGTTTACATTTTGTCAAGTTGCGTGCAAATCATTCATTAGGCCCATCAGTTCCTCGTTGGAGACGAGTTGAGCATCGCGTACCTCATTAGATCGGCTCCGTTTGATTGAGCCTTGATCTCATTGTTCATCATTGTGTGTGTGCGTGTGCATTAATTGATATTATGTGTTTTGTGATTAAATTTACATACACGTATACTCATATGTGGTTATGCACCTTTTTATAACCAATATAACAAATTCGTTCAAATGTTTTCATAAGAGTCACTCACCAACTTTTGTTGACCCAAAACCCTATTTTTACACATGATACAGGTGGACAGGTTGAAGCAAGGAACACATAGGAAATTGCCTTAGAAGAAAAATAAAGAAGTCATGAAAAATGTATTTGAACATGTTGTGCTTGTATGTTTATTGTAATTTCTTCTTTAAAAAGAAATAATAAATATGAAACTTTATAGTAAATGTCATGAGCTTTGATGAAAACCCAATCATGCCCCGACTACCATTTCCGCTGCGGGTCAGGGTGTGACATAGGGAATATACAATTCAATGAGTATGTTTAGAACACTCGATGCCAAGACAATGACTATGCGATATCATAAGCTTGTATAAGGATCAAATCTAAACACTTAACCAACACATATCAAAAATCAAGAGGTCTTGTGTGGGTTGTAATTTGGCTATGGTTAAGGGTGTGGAAATGGATTTATAAAAGTGGCTAAAATGGCTAAAGACCGAAGGCTCGACTAACTTGAAGTGAAGAAAGATAAAACTATCTAAATAACTAACCGAGAGCTAGCAAACCGCTTGGATGTATCCACAAAATTGCTCTAGCAAAGCCAATTGACGCGGATCTTTTTTTTTTGATTCACCGCTTTAGAGGGAACTAAGTACGTCTACTTAGATAAAAACTCCAAGCTATGATGTTATGACTAATAAATTGATAAACTATACAAGAAAGCTTACAAGTTAGTCTTAACCGGATCGGACTTTAAACCAAAAAAAAATGTGGTTTCAAAAAGAAAAGGCTAAATTGGCTGATTGGTGATATTTAGTGGTTTATATGAAATGAAAGGGAGAGGCTCAAATTGGTTTAACTAAGGGTGTGATTTGGGTGTAAGGATAATTGAAATTGGTTAAAAATAAAAGGTTTCCTACTGCCTCAATCATTTTTATGTTATGTTCTTGCTTTGTGTTCTCAAAATGCATGCCTAACACAAGTTCTAAATCGCGAAAGTCATCCGGCGCACTCAATCTTTGCCCGCAAAAACATGAGCAAAAATAATTCTAAAGCTATAAGGCTCAAAAATAACTCACGAAAACAGGCGTATTGGGTGATTATGCAAGGCAAACAGGTAAGAATTTTGCTTGATTTCTCACGCTCAATTTTATACAAAAAAGATTACTAAATGGTAACTTTTATTCAAGCAAATCCTTTTTGTTCACCTTTGTGAATTTATCAAAAACTTTTAGATTTATATAAAACTTGTGTTTAGTTGATTATTCAAGAGAGTTTTGTTATTATTAATATTATTATTATTATTATTAAAAAAAATTCAGACAACCATAAACAAGCTTAACCACCTCTCCACACTTGAATTGTACATCGCCCACAATGTACCAAAAAAATGAGCATAATGCAATGCAATAGTATAGCAGTGGAGGAAGCGGGAATACGAAAACTTCCCTGGTTTGCAAAGGCTAGAAATGGAGCGAAAGAAGGTAATATGAAACATTCCAACACACCACTGCACCATCCAGCGACTAGCATATCATCAATTTCAAAACTACACACTTGCAAACGTGATCAAGATTACCATAAACAACCCAACCCAACAATCCCTTATCATAGTTCAAAAATTAAACCACTAAATAAAAATAAAAATTGTCTGAAATTTAAAGCAACAACGGAGGAGTGTACGGACAGTCCAAAATGGTACACCCCTCAAACATAGAAATGCAAATGAAATTACGACAGGAGCTGTAAGATCAGGGTCGGCCGCCAGATCCTGAAGGACCGGTATCGTCCTGGCGGTCAAACCGGGATCTCCTAGTGAAGTGCAGCGGCGGCTGTGTGTACGGATGACCGAGCGAGCTTGCTAGATGTTGCTGAGACCCGAATAACCAGTCGAAGCTACGCCTACTTTGCTCGTACATATCTTCCATAAAATTACCCTGACGATACTGCTCAGCGAGGATCAAGTCCACATCGTGTCGTACAGCTTGCTGCTCCAATGCTAGCCCATCCATTCTTCTCCAAAGATCCACTGTAGACGGTTCATGCGGACCATATGCACCCTGCTCGTAACCACCACCAAAACCACCAAACAAGTGCTCCCAACTTGGGCTTCCAAAACCCTGGCCTATTTCACCCATCTGAAGATGAGGGTCTGCTCCCCCAGCAGCCTCACCTGGCCCGAATCCTAGAGCATCCTGCATGTGGACGTCCTCGGCTCCACCAACATCGCCCTCTTCTGGATCACTTTCTCCCTCAGGGAGTGGGTCCCAAATCCTACCCAATCGATCCACCAACTTCGGGATGCCATTAACCTTGCGAATCATATGCATGGCTGTCAGCTGTGCCACCTCAAGTAATCCATAATCACAAGCTACGGTAAGATCATCCAACCGCACCCTGTAGTGCCTAGCTAACCTGGTGGCGAATGCACCACCACAGATCCTCGATGTGGGGGGTCGGCCCAATACCCTTTTGGATGGACTCTGCAACACTAACTGTGACATTGCATTTGGACCCCGATATGATGCAATAGAGGTGGAAAAGGTCGCGGGTGGTGATGTTTCCAGTGCTATCACCCTGACCGCCGATTATGTGGAAGATGGCTCGCTCTATGATGCGGTGCAACGGGTCAAGAATCCATGTGGCTTTGGCTCGGTGTGGATCCCAGGCCCGGCCTGGTACAGTGATCTGATCCCAGAATGATGCTTTATCCGTATCAGCCTCCCATTCTTGCAGACTGCCGTGAAATAACTTGGATTCGATCTCATCATCCTCATATAATCCAAGTATCTGACCAAACCTGCTGATCAATTGATGATGCCACTTTCGTCCCAGACGGTAACTAACACCAACTCTTTTCTCATAAACACCAGGGCAAGGGAAGATAAACCTGAACGAGGCAAAAAACTCGATAACTAACTCGACATATTGGGGCTCCGCCATTGCGAAAAGGCGAGACCAAGGAGGGGTCATGAGCTCCTCAAATCTTTCAGTCTGACCGAGTAGGTCGAGATCGACCGTTTGCAGCGTCCTCATAGGCTCGATTAAGTGCCTACGAGCCCACAGTCTTTCAACCTTCGCAATACAATGCCCTTCCCTGGCATTGTCACTGAAACGAAGAAATGGGTGATTCATCCGCAAGAATAGAACAAAATCAGCAATTATAATGCGGAAAATCAGCAAAACTGGTTTTCAGACGGGCTCGCACGACCGTGCCATATAATGGCACGACCGTGCGTACTTATTTCAGCAAGCTTTATGAAGATGCCAAAATTATGAAGTTTTCTGGGTTTTTTCTTCACGAAGCACGATCGTGCCACACTCAAGCACTGCCGTGCAGGACCGAATCTGGGTGGATTTTGTGGGAAAAAACTAGAAATCTTTATGGAGGGCACGACCGTTCCAAATGTTGGCATGATCGTGCTTATTGAATTTCTGGGCAGAATTTCCAGTTTCATCAAGAATTTATGAAGAGAACGACCGTGCCATATGATGGCACGGTTGTGCGTGATGATTTTCTAGGTTTCCTGATGCAGTTATCACTCCTTATGAAGAGCACGGTTGTGCCAAGTTTTGGCACGACCGTGCGTAACAGAACCGCAGCCTGCGAAATCCCTCAAAACGCACCCAAAACCCCGATTTATCAACACTTTTTCTTGGGGGTTTTGTAGATCGGTCCAGAGTGAAGCACAACAACATAAAAAACACGAAAACAGGCTTGAATTGGACGATTTAGACCAAGCCCTAAAAACTTTAAAGAAAACCTAACTTGAAGAACAAACCTTAAATATTTAACAACTACAAAGAGAAAGTGGAAAGATTCGTACCTGGAACGAAGATTGGGATGAAAAGAATACAGATTTCTTGAGAGAAAGAAGGAAGTGTGGAGGATTCTTGAGTGAGTTTATGAGATTCAAGTGGGGTTTTGAAGATTTTAAAGAAAATTAGGTTATGGGCTTCTTCTTCAAATGGACCTGCACTATCAGATCTGACAGTGCCAGAAAACACTGTTGATAGTGCCGGTTTTTTTTTAAGTTTAATTATTTAAGTTTAATTATTTAACTTTAATAAACCCAAATACAAACACCACTTGAATCAGGATCACTCATGAAACACTTCCTACCAAGAAAAGAGCCGAACTACATACCTGAAGATCGACAATGTGTTCCAACATCCCCCGCGTCCAAGACGAACCGCAACCTGAAAAGAAACTAAGCAACCAAACAGAAAAACAACTGAAACCCCAAGAACATGCTAAGTTTATTTACGAGTCCTCAGCTAGACTCACCACCCGAATTCATTTGTTCTTAGGGTGGAGGGTGAGACAAATAAAAACAACTAGACAAAATTTTGTACACTTTTCACAATGATTTAACAAGTAACTCCAACCATTCTTGAGAAGACCGAGTCCCTGGCAACGGCGCCAAAAACTTAATGTGCGTGAATTAAATATATTTTTATTATTATAATTTTTGTTCACACAGATTATGTTTTAAAATAGTTTTTACTTAAAACCAACTACACACACATAGGGCAAGTGTACCCGTCAGGTGGTAGTATAGTTCACTGGTAAGAACCGGATATCAAACCGTGGACTCGGTGTCTCAGTGTTAAATTTTCGTTACTTTTAAACTTGTTTCGATCAATGGGTTGATTTCTTGATTGTTTTTAAATTATCATGCAAGGATAAAAATTAACTAAATGAAATAACAAGAACAATATCTAAGAAAGGTTGCTTGAATAAGTATCCACTAATAAACATATGACAACTTTTAAGGAAAACTAATGGTGATGCAAGTCTTAGAATCAACTAAGTTTCCAACCAAGGTCCCCTAGTTTTATAAATCTTGGGAAAATTATAATGAACAACATTTTAATCACCTAAGATTCATTCTTTAAGTTCTCTTGCTAAATTGATGTTAATCTTTAATAATGAGTTAATTGTTAATCAAAACTCCTAACTCTACAAATTAAGGAAAAGTAACATGAACAACACATTAATCACCCTAACTTGGTTTCAAGTAAATGATATCTTCAACAAGCTCTTGACATGAATCACAAGCATGGTCATGCTAAACAACAACTTTGGCCTAAATCATCAATCCAACATGAACACAAACCATAGAATTCATATAAACATTCATAAGATCTTTACAAATCCAAATGCAAGAATTCATACTCATATTCAAATCATCATCCTAATCATGTTAGCAATTACCATTCCTAGTTTCATGCTATGAATCAAATCAATCAACTAACAAGATTCAATAATCATAATCTCTACATGGGCTTTCCAACACTACATGTAAATTTTTATGATCAAACATTCAAGAATAATAACTTTAAACATGAACATGCATTCCAAGAAACTTGAATAAATACCATCATGGAGATTAACATAGAATAATCACCACATCTATTTCCATATTGTCAAAATTCAAACAACACAATTGTTTAGCCTAGAAGGCTCATGATAACTAAGACAAACATAAAGTAATATGGATTGTGCATGAATAACAAGTGAAATACTAGTGTTTAAGACAAGGTAATTAGCTAAATGAGTTGCATTATCAAGTGATACAACCTCCTAAAGGCTCCTTCTTCAATCTCCAAGCTTCCAAGATCAGCTTCTTGAGAGAGAAATCCACCCAAATGCTCCAACTTTCCTTCAAATGAGCCGAACTCACGTATTTAAGCTACTGGGCATTTGGCACGGTCGTGCTTGGTAGAAAATCTTTCACCATAATTAAAAAAACACTTTATACAATAATAATAATAATAATAATAACAATAACAATAATAATAATAATAATAATAATAATAATAATAATAATAATACTAATAATAATAAATTATTAACAATATTAAATACAAATTATCAAAAATATAATTCAAGTGTCAATATATTGCATTTACTATACAATCTCTAATTGAAACTATTTTTCGTTACTTTAAAAAAGACAATAATTGAAGTTTCAATATTTTTCATCTTTAACAACTATGGATGAAATTTTGAAAGATTTAAAACATAAATATTGTAATATTCAAAAAAAATATTGAATGCAAACAACTATAAATAAAAAACGTGAACAATCTATAAAAAACTGAAAACAATAAATCTAGACAAAAAAACATATACACAAACTATAAATATTTTCATGTAAATTTTTGAAAACTCCATACAAAAAATCCACATAAAATCAATAGTATTTTATTTTAGAAAAAGATAGAGCTAAAACCTTAAAAATACGTTTAAACTTATTAAAATAAAAAAAATTTTAACAACATTCGACTGGCCTGTTAAGTGGTTTGAAGATTCACCGTTCGAATGATAGTTCAGATTTAGGGTTTCAGCATAAAAGATCAAAACAAAAACATTAGTAACTTCGATTAATGTTGAACAACCAAACATAACACACAAACAACATACCTATGATTTTGTCCGCACAATGAAGAAGATGATGCCGAATACTTCGGTGTTGATTTAAATAACAAAAAAATATACAATCAAACATCAACAACTTCGATTAACAAAACATAATACATAAACAACACAATATATCACATACCTTAATTTTTTTCGATCGTATCTGAAAGATAGTAAAAGAAGAATATGGTTAACAGGATTCAAATCAATGTTTTTAAAAACTAATAATCTACATGATCAAAAACGATGACATTGTAACATTTACATAAATCGGGTTTCGAAAGCGCGCCCCCAAATTATCAATCAAAGTGTATTTATTCTTGTCGTGAGGTTATTTTTTTATATATCTTATATAAATAATGATAATTAGTGTTTAAAAATAATCTTAATACATAACCAATTAAATAATAAATATTTAGTTAATTAAAAAGCACAAAAAAAATATTTAAGGAAAATAGGTGAACCGGGAATCGAACCCGGGTCGCCCGAGTAACCACACACAACAAGCACCACCGAGACACACGCGCCTTTTGTTAAGAAGTTCGAATAAACTTATATATAAATACATGAGCCCGAGCGATGTTTCCTGCAAATTCAAATCAGGAAAACACCCGCCGATCTTGTCTCTGTTCTGGAATCCGGTAAGAACCAGTTGTCTGTCCGCGTAAACTCTTCCCAAATTTAGAGCCAATCAATCAAAATCACGAGCAATCAATCATTCAATTCAGTTTCCGAATTCAGAATTCAAGCGACCCTTTTCAAGCCTATAAATACTGACCGAACTCCTCATTGTTAACCCGCTCACTCCTTCTCACTTCTAACCTCGGGATAACTCTGCTGAACCCCTCCTCTGTCTCGCCGGAGCCACTGTTTTGTCGTCGGAACATTACCACCGGAAGATAAGCCAAGAGCCAGCGACATCAGGGGTATAAATCCTTAATCTTCCTTCTTTTATGTTAGTATCATATTAATGAAATTATATTAATCTGAGGAATGTCGGCTCCTGATCAGAAATCATACTTGTCAGAGAAGATGAACAATAACTGTTAACTGATTAGTATAATTAAAACGGCTGTTTTAAACAGGTTAGACACACAGTCCAACGGTGGACTGTGTGCATTATATACGCGTAATCCCGAGTTCGAGTCCACGCCCTCACACCAGCCTGACATTTTAAAACCCTTCTTAAATTCACCTTTTCTGTGAAAAACTCGTTTAGTATATAAGTATATTTAAAATGCATGTATAGCCGGGTTAGACACCTAGCCCAGTTGGTTGGGCTGGGTGCATCACACCGCCAAGGTCACGGGTTCGAGCACTTTGGCACGCACCGGTCGGATTACTGAAACCTTTTTGTAAATTTAATTAAATTAGAAATAATCTAAAGTGTGTATAAATATAATTAAAATTCAGAATATGACGGGTTAGACACGTAGCTCAGTTGGAAGAGCTGCGTGCACGTGAACGTGAGGTCCCGGGTTCGACTCTGCATACGTGCATACCAACCCCCCTAGTGAACCGGTCTGACAGTCAGCCTGTCAGACTGACAAATATTTTTTATTATTATTTTTATATTATTTATTTATTTTATAGTTATGTTAAAAGAAAAGATTATTAAAAATACCTAAAATACAAAGGTTTAAAAATTTATAAAAATCACAAAAAATAAAACTTAAAAATCTAAACAAAGGTTTTAATCGAAAAGTTAGTTATTTATTTATCAAGTTATCGCGTTGTTATTTTAGGTTAGCATTCCTTCGTCGGTCAAATTCTCAACTCATGCGCACTCATCATCAACCCAGACTACGCACCCACTGTGAGTGAATCTCTACAAATTCCCCGTTTTAATCATGTTTTGGGGTGTATCATGTGTCGTACCATTCCTTTATTTTATTTGAACACTTGTGCTTATATCATTTTGTGATCAAATGTGTATTGGTTGTTGTGTGGTTTATATGTGGATTAAATTTATCATTTCAAGTGCACTCATTTCATTAGGCCCATCAGTTCCTCGTGGGATACAGGTTGAGCATCAGGTACCTCATTAGATCCGCTCCGTTTGATTGAGCCTTGATCTCAGAAACATCATTCATGTCATATATTCATTCAATGTGGTTTGTGATTGGTTACATATATATATTTGCTCACATGTGATTTATGCACGAATTTTCTTTAATAAACAAAACAAGAAATTACTTAAAATGTTTTATCAAGGTTCACTCGCCAACTTTTGTTGACCCAAAATCTCCTCTGTTTTACACATGATACAGGTGATCAAGTTGAGGAAAGAAACACTTAGGATGGCCTAGAAGAATAAACAAGTTATTGCGTTGGAATAAATACTTAGATTTTTTTTCTTTTGTATTTGTATGAATTTTGTTTGTTGGATATTTAAATTTGTAATTTGAAATTTAATAAATATGAAACTTCTTAGTAAATATCATGAGCTTTGGTGATAACCCAATCATGGCTCGACTTTTATTCCGCTGCGGGTCGGGGTGTGACAGATTGGTATCAGAGCTTGTGGCTATAGAGATATAGAATAGGTTATTAGACCCTTAGAGCCTATACTATAGTTGATTAAATTTTAATTGTTTATGTGTTACATGCAAAATTCATGATGTTTATATGTTTCATGTTTATTTTCACACCCAATATTATGCAAGCACTCTCACAAGTACATGTTAATATGCAATGCTCATCATAGTTCATATCCTCATAACATGTCATATCTATGAAAGCACACACCTCACGATTTCCATGATTTTTGCAATGATTTCGTATTTTTTTCAAATCACATCAAAGTGAGTTTTCACGACGGGCATGTAGTAACTGGAAGGGTACGAGTACCGGTAGTCGGAACGTCCTGTCTAGGCTTGGCATTCGTGTAAATCCAAAATAAAGGACCAGTTTGCCTACCTGGGGACTAACGATGAGAGTACGAAGGACCTATTAGGCCAAAGCATGCTATACCAAACGTCGTGTGAGCTAACCCCACTTTGAGTTGTCATTGTGTCTACACCTGGACACCCTCCTACCATACATCTCGCAATCATATTTTACGATTTTCATTCGGGTGGTGCGAGTGTTAACCCGCCGACACCAATGTGAATCCTACCAAGCCCAATAGTCATGGGGCCCACATGACTAAACAGGCAATGGTATGGGGGACATTTGGAGGCCTAAACATGAGCAAACCAAAGACATCCTATGGATGTAGTTAAATTATTTTCAGTTATGTTGTTTTCATTCTTTTTACGACACATGACACCTAGGAAATTCTTGAACTCACACTCTTCCTACGTATGTTCCTGTAGATGTCGGGTAGGCAATTACGTGGAGGTAGAAGGTCAGGAAAGTCAAACAAACGCTTGGCGACGCAAATTGCTAAACAAATGGTCGTAGTGCTTCCTGACATCGTGCTACAAGTTCAACAAGCCCTCACCGCTAATCCCATCAACCCTCCCAACCAAGAAGACCAAAGCGTCGCCATCCCTCCTCCCAAAACCCCCAAATGCACCTACAAACACTTCAAGTCCTGCGATCCCCAAAATATGAAGGGACTGAAGGTGTCACCGCTCTCCTTCACTGGTTTGAGGAGATGGAAAACACCTTTCTCAATTGCGACTGTCCCAAGGACCGTAAGGTACGTTACGTGACTGGAAGGTTGTTTGGGGTAGCCCTTACCTGGTGGAACACGGAAAAGGGTAAGCGAGGCGTTGAAGATTCCATGGCCTTAACATGGGAAGAGTTAAGGGAAATCATGACGAGACGCTTCTGTCCAAGAAGCGAAATCAAAAAGCTAGAAGACGAGTTTCACGCATTGAAACAAAAGGAAGGAGACCACACTTCATACAATAAGAGATTTCTCGAGTTGAACCAGATGATCCCCAATCTGTTCACCCTCTTATACCGCTTAGTCGAACACTACATTCGAGGCCTCCCCTCGAAAATCCAAGATTCAGTTTTAAGCACTTCGCCTGCAACACTTGAAGCCGCAATTCAGTTAGCTACAGAACTCACTGAAAATCGCATTCGAAACGGAAAATTCAAAGATGAGAAGAAGAAAACACCCATTGAGACCCCAATTCCAAACCACCCAGGTTCATCCTCGAAGTTTGCTGGTAAGAGGAAGCGAAATGGCAAGAACTTTGCCGTCACCCAAACCAACCCTCCCATCACTGCTGCCCCAATCACCAAAGTTGGCCCTCCAGCCGCACCATTCAAAAGGCCATACACTGGCCCACACCCAAAGTGTAACCGTTGTCAATACCATCACCCTCCTGAAAACCCCTGCCAACATTGCACAAGTTGTGGCCATGCGGGTCACACCATCTAAATGTAACATCCGTCGAAAAACGGGTTTCCAAAACCCGCTTCGTTTATTAATCGAATATCCAGTTATATTTTTTCATTGCACATTTATTGCTCAAATTAATTTTAAACGATACATAATTAATAAATATATTAGAATTAAAAAACTATAATTGATAATTAATAATAAATAGTGAATAAAAAATAAAAGGAGGCTGCCGGGTTTCGAACCCGGGTCGCCCATAAGATCAATCACACAACACACCGCTCCGCCTCTTGCCTTCTTTGTGAATATTATGAAACAAATAATACTTAAAATGAAAAGAATTCAAAACCGGAGTTTCACCGCACTCAGAACTCGCAGTCACCGGGAAATCCGGCAATCCGCGACTTTGGCCAATTTCCTTTTGACCAAAACACGCCAACCGACTAAGACATCGGTTATAACTGATGTCTGACCCTTGATTTTAGTTATAACCGCCGGAGAAACCTTGACCACGAATCAAGACGAAATTCGGACTCAATACCTTCTGTTTCTTCCCTATAAATACCCACCCAAACCTTTGGTAACCTTTTCGCTCAAAATCGCTCAATCTCTCGAAGCTTTAGCACTCGCCGGAGATATTCTGCATTCGCCGGACTTTCACCGGAAAACCGAGACTTACTTCAAATCGGTAAAATTCTTGACTCTTTTGTTTGTAATCCATTATTCGACATGTATTAACTGCAATCCTTCAACCTGAATCTGTCCCAGACTACGCTGCCGGGAAATCACACACTCGCCGGAATTTCACTGAAACATCAAAGTCTCACTGTCGATCGGTATAATCATCTAAAAACTCTTGATATCTCTTACTCAGTAACTTAATTTCATAACACAAGAAACTAAACTGTCAAACATTTCACTCAGCCGAGAGTCACAATCAGAGCCGACGAATCCTGCCGGAAATCTGAAGTAAACGCACTGTTTTGGTACATTATGTTCTTTAATCTCGTTAACTATTACATTCCAACCAATTATAAGTTTTGATAATCGAATTAAACAAAACAGTCGGATCTCACTGATCTGAATTTTTGTAAACGAAGAAGATGAAGTCGAGAATGAATATAAGTATAATTAAAATCATATAATCAAATGGGTTAGACACACAGTCCAGCGGTGGACTGTGTGCGCAAACATATGCACGTCACGAGTTCGAATCGCACAACGTACCGAATTTCAGAAAATAAAACCAATCCTTTTTAAACCTATTCAGATCACCTTTCAACATATAAATATAATATAATTCAGTAATTAAATAGGTTAAACACACAGCCCAACTGGTTGGGCTGTGCGTACTCGAACGAACGTCTCGAGTTCGACTCCGGGTCACTGAAGGCGGGTCGGCCATTTTAGATCATTTTTGAAATAAACTAAATTCGATAAAAGTTAATCAGTATATATATATAATTAAAACAGAGAATATTTCGGGTTAGACACGTAGCTCAGTTGGTAGAGCTGCGTGCACGCGTACGAGAGGTCCCGGGTTCGAACCTCACTCAGCGCACAATTAACCACAGTCCGACCGGTCAACGGTCAAAAATTTTATTTCTTTTTATTTATTTATTTAATTTAAAAATCAATTAAAATACTTAAAAATAATATTTTTAAAGTTAGAAAATGTCCTTAAACTCACAAAAATAAATCTAAAAATCCTATTAAGATTATGAATTAAAAGTATTAATCTCAAATAAAATCCATTTATTTACCGAACCACTTCGTTATTATTTTAGGTTAGTTTTCCTCGTCGATCAAATCCCAAAACTCGTGCGCATCTAACATCATCAAAGAACGCACCCAAGGTGAGTGAATCTCTACCAATTCCCCGTTTTAATCACATTTTGGGGTGTATCATGTGTCGTTTAATTCTTTATTATATTTAAACACTTGTGCATCCATCATATCCGTGATCAAATGTGTATCTAATATGTATCAATTGTTGTGTGAATTATGTTTAGATTGAAGTTATCATTTTCAGTGCATGCATTTCATTAGGCCCATCAGCTCCCCGTGGGATACGGGTTGAGTATCAGGTGCCTCATTCGATCGGCTCCGTTTGATTGAGCCTTGATCTCACATACATCATCATTCATGTCATTCGATCGGCTCCGTTTGATTGAGCCTTGATCTCACATACATTATCATTCATGTTATATACTCATCCAAAGTGGTTTGTGATTGTTTATTTATATATGTTTGCTCACATGTGATTATTGCACAAATTTTCAATATTAAATACAACAAGAAATTAATAACAATGTTTTATCAAAGTTCACTCGCCAACTTTTGTTGACCCAAAATATCCCCCGTTTTACACATGATACAGGTGATCCAGTTGAGGCAAGAAACACATAGGAAGGCTTAGAAGAATAAATCAGTTTAAGCTTTGGATTGTTTTACTTAGTTTCATTTTCCTTGTAATTGTATGGATTTGATTTGAACAGTTAAGTTGTAATTTGAATTTAATAAATATGAAACATTTTAGTAAAAATCATGAGCTTTGGTGATAACCCAATTATGCCCCGACTCTTATTCCGTTGCGGGTCGGGGTGTGATAGATTGGTATCAGAGCCATGACTATAGGGATATAGGATAGGTTATTAGACCCTTAGGGCCTATACTATAGTTGATTAAAATTTGAAATTGTTTATGCGTTACATACGAAATTCATGATGTTTATATGCTTTATGTTTATTGTTACATTCAATGTTATGCAAGTATGTTCATAAGTACATATTATTACACAATGCTCATCATGAATCATATCCCCGTAACATATCATATCCATGAGAGCACACACCTCACAATTCCCATGATTTTTGCAACAATTTTTGTATTTTTCAAATCACATCAAAGTGAGTTCTCATGACGGGCATGTAGTAACTGGAAGGGTACGAGTACCGGTAGTCGGAACGTCCTGTCTAGGCTTGGCATTCGTATAAATCCAAAATAAAGGACCAGTTTGCCACCTGGGGACTAACGATGAGAGTACGAAGGACCTATTAGGCCAAAGCATTCTATACCAAACGTCGTGTGAGCTAACCCCACTTTGAGTTGTCATTGTGTCTACACCTGGACACCCTCCTACCATACATCTCGCAATCATATTTCATGGTTTTCATTCGGGTGATGCGAGTGTTAAACCACCAACACCAATGTGAATCCTACTAAGCCAATAGTCATGGGGGCCCACATGACTATACAGGCGATGGTATGGGGGACATTGGAGGCCCAAACATGAGCAAACCCAAGACATCCTATGGATGTAGTTGCATTATTGATGATTATGTTATTTTTTTATTTCTTTTAACGATACATGACACCTAAAAACTTCTTAAACTCACAATCCTCCTATGTATGTTCCTGTAGATGTCGGCTAGGCAACTACGTGGAGGTAGAAAGTCAGGAAGATCAAACGAACGCTTGGCCACCCAAATTGCAAAACAAATGGCCGCAGTGCTTCCTGACATCGTAATTCAAGTCCAACAAGCTCTCACCGCGAATCCCATCAACCCTCCCAATCAAGAAGACCAGAACGTCGACAACCCTCCCTCCAAAAAGTGCTCCTACAAACACTTCAAATCTTGCAATCCCCCAAAGTATGAAGGGACCGAAGGTGTTACTGCTCTCCTCCACTGGTTTGAAGAAATGGAGAACACCTTCCTCAATTGCGATTGTCCCGAGGATCGCAAGGTACGTTATGCATCAGGGAGACTGTTTGGAGTAGCCCTTACCTGGTGGAACACAGAAAAGGGTAAGCGAGGAGTCGAAGATGCCATGGCCTTATCATGGGAAGAGTTAAGGGAACTAATGACAAGGCGCTTCTGTCCAAGAAGTGAAATCAAAAAGTTGGAAGATGAATTCCACTCGTTGAAATAAAAGGAAGGAGATCACACTTCTTACAACAAAAGATTTCTCGAACTGAACCAAATGATCCCTAATCTGTTCACCCCCGTGTACCGATTGGTTGAACACTACATTCGAGGCCTCCTCTCAAAAATTCAAGACTCGGTTCTAAGCACTTCGCCTGCAACACTTGAAGCCGCAATGGAATTAGCTACCGAACTTACCGAGAATCGCATCCGAAACGACAAATTCAAGGATGAGAAAAAGAAAGCCCCCATTGAGGCTCAAACTTCAAACCATTCCACCTCCTCTTCAAAGTTTGTTGGTAAGAGGAAACGAAACACCAGAAATTTTGCCGTCACACACACAAACCCTCCTATCACTGCCGCACCAATTACCCAAATTACTCCCTCAGCTGCACCGTTCAAAAAGCCATACACCGGCCCATACCCAAAATGCAACCGTTGTCAATACCATCACCTCTCAGAAACTCCTTGCCAACATTGCACCAGCTGTGGCCGTGCGGGTCACACTATTCAAACTTGTCGCACACTTCAACGAATGAACCGCAATCAAACCTCAACCCAAACCCACCATCAGATAGTGGGTCAAGCCCAACAACCTTTACTTCTACAACCTGCACAACATATAGCCCAATCCTACTACCAACCCAACTACCCCATGATGCAACCAATGCGAGCTTGTTACAACTGTGGAGACCCAAACCACTTCAGGAACACATGTCCCCATTTGTTAAACGTCATCCATGCCCAAGCTCAAGCGAATCCGGTAAACCAAGCTAACCAAGCTCCTCCACCTGCTAGAGGAAGAGCTTTCAACATCAATGCCAACCAAGCTAGAGCTGACAACAACGTGGTTAACGGTACGTTTCTCATCAATGGTAGTTATGCATCCATGTTATTCGATATTGGCGCGGATAAGAGTTTTGTGACCTTAGAATTTGAACCTATCCTCAACCAAACTCGTGAGAATCTCGTTGAATCTCTAACGGTGGAAGTTGCTGACGGAAAGCCCGTTTCATTAAATTCTATTATACGAGATCGTACCCTCACTGTAAACGATCACGATTTTCCGGTTGACCTCATTCCTATGAAGTTGGGAAGTTTTGATATTATAATCGGTATGGACTGGCTCAGCCAGCATCGCGCAGAAGTATGCCGCGAAAAGTTCATTCGCATTTCTCTTGCAGACGGTCAGACCCTGCGCATCTTTGGAGAAACCCCTTCGAAAGAACTCAAATTAATGTCCTGCCTTCAAGCCCGAAAATATCTCCGCAAGAACTATGTCGCATTCCTAACTCACGTCGTCAAAAAGGGAACCAAGGAGAGGAAACTCGAAGACATCCCAGTAGTGAAAGATTTTCCACAAGTTTTTCCTGACGACATTTCAGGACTTCCTCCCGTGAGAGAAGTCGAATTCCGAATCGATCTTATACCTGGCGCTACACCAGTCGTAAAATCTCCTTATAGGTTAGCCCCATCCGAAATGCAAGAGCTGGCCAGCCAACTGCAAGAGCTGACTGACAAAGGATTCATACGTCCTAGCTCATCGCCTTGGGGTGCACCTGTTCTTTTTGTGAAGAAGAAAGATGGAACGTTTCGCATGTGTATAGACAACAGAGAACTCAACAAGTTAACGGTCAAGAACCGCTACCCATTACCTCGCATCGATGACCTCCTAGACCAACTTCAAGGCGCCACCTGTTTTTCAAAAATCGACCTTCGTTCTGGTTATCATCAACTCAGAGTACATGAAGAAGACGTCCCAAAGGCCGCCTTCCAAACTCGTTATGGTCATTACGAATTCATGGCCATGCCGTATGGTTTAACCAACGCCCCAGCTGTCTTCATGGATCTAATGAATAGGGTATGCAACCCTACCTCGACTGCTTTGTCATAGTCTTCATCGACGATATTCTTATCTACTCCAAGTCTAAATCCGATCACGAGCGACACCTTCGACTCATCCTTACACTCTTAAGGACCGAAAAGCTCTACGCAAAGTTCTCAAAATGTGAGAAGTACAATTCCTCGGACATATCGTCAATGAAAAAGGAATTCACGTTGATCCTTCAAAAATCAAGGCAGTGCAGGAATGGCAAGCGCCACGTACCCCTACCGAAGTTAGTCATTTCTTGGTTTGGCTGGTTACTATCGACGCTTCATCGCCAATTTTTCCCGTATTGCTGTACCACTCACGGCCTTGACTCATAAAGGAAAACCCTTCATATGGGGACCTAAGCAGGAAGAGGCCTTCCAAACTCTAAAGCAAAAACTCTGTGACGCACCTATCCTCACACTCCCTAAGGGTTGTGATGACTTCGTGGTTTATTACGACGCGTCAGGGCAAGGACTAGGTTGTGTACTGATGCAAAGAGGAAAAGTGATAGCCTATGCTTCTAGGCAACTCAAAGTTCATGAAAAGAATTACACCACCCACGACCTGGAACTTGGAGCCGTTGTGTTCGCTCTCAAGATATGGATAGATTACCTCTACGGTACCAAGTGTGAAATATACACTGACCACAAGAGCCTCCAACATATCTTCAATCAAAAGGAGTTGAATATGAGGCAACGAAGATGGGTCGAACTTCTTAACGACTACGACTGTGAAATTCGGTATCAACCTGGCAAGGCAAACGTGGTGGCCGATGCGCTCAGTCGAAAAGGTTATGCGAACTCCATTCGTCTTCTATGTTCGCAAATCATAACCAACATCAAAGATCAAATCCGAGCAGCTCAACATGTTTCTGTAACCGAAAATGACGTTCGCGATGAGCTGTCATGTGGAGCTGAACTAAAAATCGAAACCAAATATGACGGTATTCTATACTATCTAAATCGCATATGGATTCCCGATCGCGATAACCTTCGTGATTTCCTTATGAATGAGGCGCACAAAACATGGTACTCTGTACACCCAGGAGCCGACAAGATGTATCAAGACCTACGATACACCTACTGGTGGCCGGGCATGAAAAAAGATATCGCTGTTTTTGTTTCCAAGTGCCTTACCTGTTCCAAAGTAAAAGCTGAACATCAAAGACCTTCAGGGCTTCTAACCCAACCTGAAATACCTGTATGGAAGTGGGAAAACATAACCATGGACTTCATTACCGGGTTGCCTCGCACCTCCAGTGGGTATGACACCATATGGGTAATCATTGATCGTCTTACAAAATCAGCTCACTTCATTCCGATTCGCGAGGACTTCAAGAACGAGAAGTTAGCTCGTATCTACATCAGCGAGATCGTAAGCCGTCATGGTGTACCTTTAAGCATCATTTCAGACCGTGATGGTCGTTTCACTTCACGAACATGGCGA
Source organism: Scalesia atractyloides (assembly GCA_947069175.1). NCBI lineage: Eukaryota > Viridiplantae > Streptophyta > Magnoliopsida > Asterales > Asteraceae > Scalesia > Scalesia atractyloides. The sequence continues at coordinate 909,662 of CAMTDV010000116.1, read as the reverse complement.
GCTGTACAAACCGCCTTGGGTACACGATTAGACCTCAGTACCGCTTTTCATCCTCAAACTGATGGACAATCTGAACGCACCATCCAAACCCTTGAAGACATGCTTCGAGCATGTGTCATAGACTTCAAGGGAAATTGGGACGCTCACCTACCATTGGCTGAATTTTCGTACAACAATAGTTATCATTCAAGTATCGGCATGGCTCCTTTCGAAGCATTATATGGTCATAAGTGCCGATCTCCAGTATGTTGGCACGAAATTGGGGAAGCACAAATCACCGGTCCAGAATTAATTCAAGAAACAACAGACAAGATCCATCAAATTCGAAACAATCTTCTAGCGGCACAAAGTCGTCAAAAGAGTTATGCAGACAAACGACGAAAGCCCTTGGAGTTTAACATTGGTGATCAAGTACTTTTAAAAGTATCACCGTGGAAGGGAGTGTTTCGTTTTGGCCAGAAGGGCAAGCTAGCACCACGCTACGTAGGACCTTTCAAGATACTCGAAAGAGTAGGACCTGTAGCATACAAGCTTGACCTACCAGAAGAACTCAACAGAATTCATCCCACATTCCACGTATCAAACTTGAAAAAGTGCCTCTCCGATGAGAACCTCCATATTCCTCTAGAAGACATTCAGATCGATGAATCTATGCACTTCATTGAAAGACCAGTAGAAATCATGGACTTCGGAGAGAAGCGCTTAAGACGAAGTCGTATTCCAATTGTCAGGGTACGCTGGGAGTCAAAACGAGGACCTGAATTTACTTGGGAACGTGAAGACTCAATGCGCGAGAAATACCCACATCTTTTTCCTGTTACCACTACTACTTAAATTTCGGGACGAAATTTCTAAAAGTAGGGGATACTGTCACATCCGTCGAAAAACGGGTTTCCAAAACCCGCTTCGTTTATTAATCGAATATCCAGTTATATTTTTTTGTTGCACATTTATTGCTCAAATTAATTTTAAACGATACATAATTAATAAATATATTAGAATTAAAAAACTAAAAAACTATAATTGATAATTAATAATAAATAGTGAATAAAAAATAAAAGGAGGCTGCCGGGTTTCGAACCCGGGTCGCCCATAAGATCAATCACACAACACACCGCTCTGCCACTTGCCTTCTTCGTGAATATTATGAAACAAATAATACTTAAAATGAAACCCGAATTCAAAACCGGAGTTTCACCGCGCTCAGAACTCGCAGTCACCAGGAAATCCGGCAATCCGCGAATTTGGCAAATTTCCTTTTGACCAAAACACGCTAACCGACTAAGACATCGGTTATAACCGATGCTGACCCTTGATTTTAGTTATAACCGCCGGAGAAACCTTGACCACGAATCAAGACGAAATTCGGACTCAATACCTTCTGTTTCTTCCCTATAAATACCCACCCAAACCTTTGGTAACCTTTTCGCTCAAAATCGCTCAATCTCTCGAAGCTTTAGCACTCGTCGGAGATATTCTGCATTCGCCGGACTTTCACCGGAAAACCGAGACTTACTTCAAATCGGTAAAATTCTTGACTCTTTTGTTTGTAATCCATTATTCGACATGTATTAACTGCAATCCTTCAACCAGAATCTGTCCAAGACTACGCTGCCGGGAAATCCCACACTCGCCGGAATTTCACTGAAACATCAAAGTCTCACTGTCGATCGGTATAATCATTAAAAACTCTTGATATCTCTTACTCAGTAACTTAATTTCATAACACAAGAAACTAAACTGTCAAACATTTCACTCAGCCGAGAGTCACAAATCAGAGCCGACGACTCCTGCCGGAAATCTGAAGTAAACGCACTGTTTTGGTATATTCTGTTCTTTAATCTCGTTAACTATTACATTCCAACCAATTATAAGTTTTGATAATCGAATTAAACAAAACAGTCGGATCTCACTGATCTGAGTTTTTGTAAACGAAGAAGATGAAGTCGAGAATGAATATAAGTATAATTAAAATCATATAATCAAACGGGTTAGACACACAATCCAGCGGTGGACTGTGTGCGCAAACATACGCACGTCACGAGTTCGAATCGCACAACGTACCGAATTTCAGAAATAAAACCAATCCTTTTTAAACCTATTCAGATCACCTTTCAACATGTATATAAATATAATATAATTCAGTAATTAAACAAGTTAAACACACCAACTGGTTGGGCTGTGCGTACTCGAACCGAACGTCTCGAGTTCGACTCCGGGTCACTGAAGGCGGGTCGGCCATTTTAGATCATTTTTGAAATAAACTAAATTAGATAAAAGTTAATCAGTATATATATATAATTAAAACAGAGAATATTTCGGGTTAGACACGTAGCTCAGTTGGTAGAGCTGCGTGCACGCGTACGAGAGGTCCCGGGTTCGAACCTCACTCAGCGCACAATTAACCACAGTCCGACCGGTCAACGGTCAACAGTCAACGGTCAACGGTCAAAAATTTTATTTCTTTTTATTTATTTATTTAATTTAAAAATTAATTAAAAATACTTAAAAATAATATTTTTAAAGTTAGAAAATGTCCTTAAACTCACAAAAATAAATCTAAAAATCCTATTAAGATTATGAATTAAAAGTATTAATCTCAAATAAAATCCATTTATTTACCGAACCATTTCGTTATTATTTTAGGTTAGTTGTCCTCGTCGATCAAATCCCAAAACTCGTGCGCATCTAACGTCATCAAAGAACGCACCCAAGGTGAGTGAATCTCTACCAATTCCCCGTTTTAATCACAATTTGGGGTGTATCATGTGTCGTTTAATTCCTTATTATATTTAAACACTTGTGCATCCATCATATCCGTGATCAAATGTGTATCCAATATGTATCAATTGTTGTGTGAATTATGTTTAGATTGAAGTTATCATTTTCAGTGCATACATTTCATTAGGCCCATCAGCTCCCCGTGGGATACGGGTTGAGTATCAGGTGCCTCATTCGATCGGCTCCGTTTGATTGAGCCTTGATCTCACATACATCATCATTCATGTCATTCGATCGGCTCCGTTTGATTGAGCCTTGATCTCACATACATTATCATTCATGTTATATACTCATCCAAAGTGGTTTGTGATTGTTTATTTATATATGTTTGCTCACATGTGATTATTGCACAAATTTTCAATATTAAATACAACAAGAAATTAATAACAATGTTTTATCAAGGTTCACTCGCCAACTTTTGTTGACCCAAAATATCCCCCGTTTTACACATGATACAGGTGATCCAGTTGAGGCAAGAAACACATAGGAAGGCTCAGAAGAATAAATCAGTTTAAGCTTTGGATTGTTTTACTTAGTTTCATTTTCCTTGTAATTGTATGGATTTGATTTGAACATTTAAGTTGTAATTTGAATTTAATAAATATGAAACATTTTAGTAAACATCATGAGCTTTGGTGATAACCCAATTATGCCCCGACTCTTATTCCGCTGCGGGTCGGGGGGTGACACTAAACCTGCCGTACCCTTCAGCGATTGAACCGCGGTCAACCTCCAACCCAAACCCAAAATCAAATGGTGGGCCAAGCCCAACAACCCTTACTTCTACCACCTGCACAACTTGCAGCCCAACCTTACTACCAACCCAACTACCCCATGATGCAACCCATGCGAGCCTGTTTCAATTGTGGGGACCCAAACCACTTCAGGAACACTTGCCCACGTCTGGTGAACATCATCCATGCCCAAGCTCAAGCAAACCCGGTAAACCAAGCCAACCAAGCTCCTCCACCTGCTAGAGGAAGAGCTTTCAATATCAATGCCAACCAAGCCAGGGCTGACAACAATGTGGTCAACGGTACGTTTCTCATCAATGGTAGTTATGCATCCATATTATTCGATACTGGTGCGGATAAGAGCTTTGTGTCCTTAGAATTCGAATCTATCCTCGTCCAACCTAGTGTTAATCTCGTTGAATCTCTAACGGTGGAAGTTGCTGACGGAAAACCCACTTCATTAAATTCTATTATACGCGATTGTACTCTCACCCTAAATGATCACGATTTCCCAATTGATCTCATTCCTATGAAATTGGGAAGTTTCGATGTTATCATCGGCATGGACTGGCTCAGCCAGCATCACGCTGGAGTGGTGTGCCACGAAAAATTCATTCGTATTCCTCTCGCTGACGGTCAGACACTACGTATCTTTGGGGAAACCCCTTCGAAAGGACTCACATTGATGTCCTGCCTTCAAGCCCGAAGTTATCTTCGCAAGAATTACGTCGCATTTCTAGCTCACGTTGTCAAGAAGGAAGGCAAGGAGAGAAAGCTCGAAGATATTCCAATTGTGAAAGAATTCCCGCAAGTTTTTCCCGACGACGTTTCAGGACTTCCTCCTGTGAGAGAAGTCGAATTTCGAATCGATCTTGTGCCTGGCGCTACACCGGTAGCAAAATCTCCTTATATGTTAGCCCCATCCGAGATGCAAGAGCTGGCCAGTCAACTGCAAGAGTTGACTAACAAAGGATTCATACGTCCTAGCTCATCGCCTTGGGGTGCGCCTGTTCTTTTTGTGAAGAAGACAGATGGAACGTTTCGCATGTGCATTGATTATAGAGAACTCAACAAGTTGACGGTTAAGAATTGCTATCCACTGCCTCGTATTTATGACCTTCTAGACCAACTTTAAGGGGCCACCTAGGCAACTCAAAGTTCATGAGAAGGGCAAGGTCTAGGCTGTGTATTGATGCAAAGAGGAAAGGTGATAACCTATGCCTCTAGGCAACTCAAAGTTCATGAGAAGAATTACACCACCCACGACCTGGAACTTGGAGCCGTCGTGTTCGCTCTCAAGATATGGAGACATTACCTCTACGGTACCAAGTGTGAAATATACACTGACCACAAGAGTCTCCAACATATCTTCAACCAGAAAGAGTTGAATATGAGGCAACGGAGATGGGTCGAACTTCTTAACGATTACGACTGCGAAATTCGGTACCATCCTGGCAAGGCAAACGTGGTGGCCGATGCACTCAGTCAAAAAGGATATGCGAACTCTATTCGTCTTCTATGTTCGCAAATCATAACCGACATCAAAGATCGAATCCGGGCAGCTCAACATGTTTCTTTGACGGAAAATGACGTACGCGATGAGCTGTCATGTGGAGCTGAACTCAAAATTGAAACCAAATCCGACGGTATTCTATACTATTTAAACCGCATATGGATTCCCGATCGCGACAACCTTCGTGATTTCCTCATGAATGAGGCACACAAAACACGTTACTCTGTACACCCAGGAGCCGATAAGATGTATCAAGACCTACGATACACCTACTGGTGGCCTGGCATGAAAAAGGATATCGATGTTTTTGTTTCCAAGTGCCTTACCTGTTCCAAAGTAAAAGCTGAACATCAAAGACCTTCAGGACTTCTAGTCCAACCCGAAATACCTATATGGAAGTGGGAAAACATAACCATGGACTTCATTACCGGGTTACCTCGCACCTCCAGTGGGTATGACACCATATGGGTAATAATCGATCGTCTTACAAAATCATCTCACTTCATTCCGATTCGCGAAGACTTCAAGAACGAGAAGTTAGCTCGTATCTACATCAGCGAGATCGTAAGCCGTCGTGGTGTACCTTAAGCATCATTTCGGACCGCGATGGTCGTTTCACATCACGAACATGGCGAGCCATACAAACCGCTTTGGGTACACGGTTAGATCTCAGTACCGCCATCCACCCTCAAACTGATGGTCAATCTGAACGCACCATCCAAACCCTTGAAGACATGCTTCGAGCATGTGTCATAGACTTCAAAGGGAACTAGGACGCTCACCTACCGTTAGTCGAGTTTTCGTACAACAATCGCTATCATTCAAGTATCGGCATGGCTCCTTTCGAAGCTTTATATGGTCGTAAGTGTCGATCTCCAGTATGTGGCACGAAATTGGTGAAGCGCAAATCACCGAACCTGAATTGATTCAAGAAACAACCGACAAGATCCTTCAAATTCGAAACAATCTTCTAGCGGCTCAAAGTCGTCAAAAGAGTTATGCTGACAAACGACGAAAGCCTTTGGAATTTGGCGTTGGTGATCAAGTACTTTTGAAAGTATCACCGTGGAAGGGAGTGGTTCGTTTTGGCCAAAAGGGCAAGCTAGCACCACGCTATGTAGGACCTTTCAAGATACTCGAAAGAGTAGGTCCTGTAGCATACAAGCTTGACCTACCAGAAGAGCTCAACAGAATTCATCCCACGTTCCACGTATCAAACTTGAAAAAGTGCCTCGCCGACGAAAACCTCCATATTCCTCTAGAAGACATTCAAGTCGATGAATCGATGCACTTCGTCGAAAGACCAGTAGAAATCATGGATTTCGGTGAGAAGCGCTTAAGGCGAAGTCGTATTCCAATCGTCAGGGTACGTTTGGAGTCAAAACGAGGACCTGAGTTTACTTGAGAACATGAAGACTCAATGCGCGAGAAATACCCGCATCTTTTTCCGGTTACAACTACTACCTAAATTTCGGGACGAAATTTCCAAAAGTAGGGGATACTGTAACATTTGCATAAATCGGGTTTCGAAAGCCCGCCCCCAAATTATCAATCAAAGTGTATTTATTCTTGTCGTTCGGTTGTTTTTTTATATATCTTATATAAATAATGATAATTAGTGTTTAAAAATAATCTTAATACATAACCAATTAAAAAGCACAAAAAAAATATATTTAAGGAAAATAGGTGAACCGGGAATTGAACCCGGGTCGCCCGAGTAACCACACACAACAAGCACCACCGAGACACACGCGCCTTTTGTTAAGAAGTTCGAATAAACTTATGTATATATACATGAGCCCGAGCGATGTTTCCTGCAAATTCAAATCAGGAAAACACCCGCCGATCTTGTCTCTGTTCTGGAATCCGGTAAGAACCAGCTGTCTGTCCGCGTAAACTCTTCCCAAATTTAGAGCCAATCAATCAGAATCACGAGCAATCAATCATTCAATTCAGTTTCCGAATTCAGAATTCAAGCGACCCTTTTCAAGCCTATAAATACTGACCGAACTCCTAATTGTTAACTCGCTCACTCCTTCTCACTTCTAACCTCGGGATAACTCTGCTGAACGCCCTCCTCTGTCTCGCCGGAGCCACTGTTTTGTCGTCGGAACATTACCACCGGAAGATAAGCCAAGAGCCAGCGACATCAGGGGTATAAATCCTTAATCTTCCTTCTTTTATGTTAGTATCATATTAATGAAATTATAATAATCTGAGGAATGTCCGCTCCTGATCAAAAATCATACTCGTCGGAGAAGATGAACAATAACTGTTAACTTATTAGTATAATTAAAACGTCTATTTTAAACAGGTTAGACACACAGTCCAACGGTGGACTGTGTGCATTATATACGCGTAATCCCGAGTTCGAGTCCACACCCTCACACCAGCCTGACATTTTAAAACCCTTCTTAAATTCACATTTTCTGTGTAAAACTCGTTTAGTATATAAGTATATTTAAAATGCATGTATAGCCGGGTTAGATACCCTGCCCAGTTGGTTGGGCTGGGTGCATCACACCGCCAAGGTGACGGGTTCGAGCACTTTGGCACGCATCGGTCGGATTACTGAAACTTTTTTTGTAAATTTAAATAAATGAGAATGTATAAATATAATTAAAATCCAGAATATGACAGGTTAGACAAGTAGCTCAGTTGGAAGAGCTGCGTGCACGTGAACGTGAGGTCCTGGGTTCGACTCTACATACGCGCATACCAACCCCCCTAGTGAACCGGTCTGACAGTCAGACTGACAAATATTTTTTATTATTATTTTTATATTATTTATTTATTTTATAGTTATGTTAAAAGAAAAGATTATTAAAGTACCTAAAATACAAAGGTTTAAAAATTTATAAAAATCACAAAAAATAAAACTTAAAAATCTAAACAAAGGTTTTAATCGAAAAGTTAGTTATTTATTTGTCAAGTTATCGCGTTGTTATTTTAGGTTAGCATTCCTTCGTCGGTCAAATTCTCAACTCGTGCGCCCTCATCATCAACCCAGACTACGCACCCACTGTGACTGAATCTCTACAAATTCCTCGTTTTAATCACGTTTTGGGGTGTATCATGTGTCGTACCATTCCTTTATTTTATTTGAACACTTGTGCTTATATCATTTTGTGATCAAATGTGTATTGGTTGTTGTGTGGTTTATATGTGGATTAAATTTATCATTTCAAGTGCACTCATTTCATTAGGCCCATAAGTTCCTCGTGGGATACGTGCATCAGGTGCCTCATTAGATCGGCTCCGTTTGATTGAGCCTTGATCTCAGATACATCATCATTCATGTCATATATTCATTCAATGTGGTTTGTGATTGTTTACATATATATATATATGCTCACATGTGATTTATGCAAGAATTTTCTTTAATAAACAAAACAAAAAATTACTTCAAAAATTTTATCAAGGTTCACTCGCCAACTTTTGTTGACCCAAAATCTCCTCTGTTTGACACATGATACAGGTGATCAAGTTGAGGAAAGAAACACTTAGGATGGCCTAGAAGAATAAACAAGTTATTGCATTGGAATAAATACTTAGATTTTTTTCTTTTTGTATTTGTATAAACAAGTTATTGCGTTGGAATTCCTCTTCTTTGGATTCTTAAATGTAGAAAATCTTCAACCATAATTAAAAAACACTTTATATAATAATAATAATAATAATAATAATAATAATAATAATAAATTATTAACAATATTAAATACAAGTAATCAAAAATATATTTCAAGTGTCAATATATTGCATTTATTATACAATCTCTAATTGAAACTATTTTTCGTTACTTTAAAAAAGACAATAATTGAAGTTTCAATATTTTTCATCTTTAACAACTATGGATGAAATTTTGAAAGATTTAAAACATAAATATTGTAATATTCAAAAAAAATATTGAATGCAAACAACTATAAATAAAAAACGTGAACAATCTATAAAAAAACTGAAAACAATAAATCTAGACAAAAAAACATATACACAAACTATAAATATTTTCATGTAAATTTTTGAAAACTCCATACAAAAAATCCACATAAAATCAATAGTATTTTATTTTAGAAAAAAGATAGAGCTAAAACCTTAAAAATACGTTTAAACTTATTAAAATAAAAAAAATTTAACAACATTCGACTGGCCTGTTAAGTGGTTTGAAGATTCACCGTTCGAATGATAGTTCAGATTTAGGGTTTCAGCATAAAAGATCAAAACAAAAACATTAGTAACTTCGATTAATGTTGAACAACCAAACATAACACACAAACAACATACCTATGATTTTGTCCGCACAATGAAGAAGATGATGCCGAATACTTCGGTGTTGATTTAAATAACAAAAAAATATACAATCAAACATCAACAACTTCGATTAACAAAACATAATACATAAACAACACAATATATCACATACCTTAAATAACAAAAAAAGATAGTCAATGCGAAAGCAAATGCGAGTACACAAGTTTAGGCATAGCATACGTATACGAATAAGTTTAAACAATCCTCATGGTAACCAAATCTATACAAGAGCAATATCAAGGCATGCAATACTAATAATCAAACCCTTAACGCAATCACGATGTTTAACATGACCTCACGAATAACACGATGGAGGTGGATGCGTGAATTCCTATAGCGCTAAGCATGTCAAACAAAGGCTAAAAATAGTTAATTAGCATAACGAATATCCAAGACAAGCATCAAGTATAAGATTCAAGTTTTCATGTATATGGGATCGTTTGTGTGTTTCATAAAGTTTAAGTGTTCGTGATTTTGTATATGGAAACATGTTACACCCGAAAAGTGTTATAAACAAAAGTGGGTCGAGTGTACTCACGGTTTTGCTAAGTCTTTTCTACACTTGACAATCCGTGAAGACGTTAGTTCGAGGATGACGCCGAATTATCCTACAAGAGGAAACGAGGCGTATGAGTATAGAGTTTCAACCGGAGATTAGGAGTATTCGAGCATGATTAAAAATAAGTTTGATAAAGTATTATGATATGAAAGTATTCACTAAGATGTAACACTCGTTCTTGACACTATAGTAACTCTTACGAGTTGGATGTGATTTCATAGGTTCGGGACCTATTAGAATCGTGACAAGGAATTACATACTTTAGTGTTAAACTTAATAACTTGATAGGTGATTATAAGTTTATTATCAAGGTTTTAGTTTTAGAATTATAATATAGTTATATATATATATATATATATCATTATAATCATGTAGGAGGTGGGAGGATGAACCATCCACTTTGTAACCTCTAGTGTCATGTATGTCAAGTATGAGGTGGGAGGTTAAACCATCCACTTTGAACCTCGGATTATGTTCACCACTACACAAGTTAACATTGGTAACAAGGAGGGTACAAGAACTATATACTATACAATAATGTAAAGACAAGAATGATAAGGTGTCATCTAGATACCAAGTAGCCAAGTATTCAACAACCCGACGAGCACACGAGGACAATCGTCAACGGCTTTGTGGAGTTGAGACACTTTAGGTCTAGCAAACTAGTTTGGGATCTTGATGAAAATAATCAAGTGATGTGTGGTCTCAAGTTAGGATAGCCCAAGCTTCCTTGTGGACACAAATGAACAAGCATAATAGCTTGCATCACTTGTGAGCTTAATGCTCTTCAAAAACAGAAAGTTTAGGGTGTTAAAACAGCCCTTAGTTCATGTTAACAAGCTTGGTTAGGCTTTACTAATCATAAGCTTGATTGTAAGCACAAGAACACAAGTTTCTTGAAGTTAAAACACAAGTTTGATAAAAGTTTAGACAAAACAGAAAGTTTGTGGACATTTTGGGGCATTTCCAGGTCTGGATTCTCCATGGAGAACCCTAGGAATTCAACCCAAAGTTTATCCAAGTAAGTAGGAAAAAGAATGGAGTGATTTCGTTAAGAAATGAGTGAGTTACACTCACTTTAGTGAAGATGAATTCTGCTCGAACTTGTAATTTTGCAGCTGATTTGGAAGGTTTTGAGAGAGATTTGAGGGAGATTAAAGTGTAAAAGTGCTTGGATTAGAGGTGGGTTTTATAGGAGAAGGTTTAGGGTTAGTTAGGTGGGGTTTAAGTGAGTATTAAAGGCTCAAAAACACAAAAAAAAATACAAAAAACCCGCCCAAAAGGGTTGCTGTCCGCCCCTTGGTCGCGCTCAGCTCGGTTGAAAACAAAGGTTAAAACCCTTATTTTCCGGGTTTCCTTCAGAAGTTGTTGTGTGGTGGAGTGGTTAAGACGCGGTTATGTTGAACCGGAGGTCCCGGGTTTGAGTCCCACGGATCCGGTTTTGTTGATTTATTTTTTTTCATTTAAAAATCATTAAATCAGGTTTCATAAATGACAAGAAAAGCCCCTGTAGTTTGAGAATCCAAGAATTAGACTTTAAACCTTGGACTTATTAAAAAAAGGGTATATATTAACATCTAAAAACTAAATGTTAATATATATATATATATATATATATATATATATATAAACTAAATAGAATTTTAATTATTATTTTTTTATTTTATTTTTTTGTAAAAATAAATTAATTAATTTTATTAACTAATTTAATTAATTAATTAAAGTAATTAATTAATTAAATAAATAAATTAATTAATTAATTTAATTAATTAACTTAATAAATGAATAGGTAATTATATTTTCATAACGAATTTAGTTTAACGATTACAAGTTTCACGTTTGAGTCCCGTTTACGCATACAAACCATGTTTGCGAGTTATCACACTTTTACGAATAAGAGTATCATGGGTACGTTTATATGTTTAAAGTATGAACAAGTATAAGTGTAACTTGACTATAATTAACATAATATTGTTAAAATACGAGTTTCTTATTACGATTCAAGTCTCAGTTTTCCATGTTTACAACGAAAGACGAATACAAGATACAACGCTTACTAAAAATAGAAGTACGGTACAAGGTTTCCAAATATAGAAAGTATAGAAACGCGGGGCGTTACAGTCTCCCCTCCTTTAGGAAATTTCGTCCCGAAATTTAGGAAGATGTAACGAAGAGATACGGATACTTAGTCTTCATATCACTTTCAAGTTCCCAAGTGAATTCGGCGCCACGTTTACCTTCCCATCGAACCTTGACAATAGGAATACGACAGCGCCTCAGTTGCTTGGTTCCTTGGTCCATGATTTCGACCGGTTTCTCCACGAAGTGCAAAGTATCATTGATTTGAAGATCTTCGAGTGGAACTTGGAGTCCTTCTTCAGCTAGACACTTTTTCAAATTTGAAACATGAAACACAGGATGCACGTTGCTGAGCGCTTGAGGTATATCCAGTCGATACGCTACCTTGCCAATCCTTTCCAGAATCTTGAAAGGACCCACATAGCGAGGAGCGAGTTTGCCTTTCTTACCAAAACGAACAACGCCTTTCCAAGATGCAACCTTGAGAAGTACGTGGTCACCTATGTCGAATTCCAAAGGTTTGCGTCTTCTATCAGCATAGCTCTTTTGTCGGCTTCGAGCTTTGAGCAAGTTGTCACGAATCTGTAGGATCTCGTCCTTCGTCTCTTGTATAAATTCGGGACCGGTGAGTTGTACGTCTCCAATCTCGTGCCAACAAATAGGCGAACGGCACTTGCGACCATACAGTGCTTCAAATGGAGCCATTTGAATAGTTGCGTGATAGCTGTTGTTGCACGAGAATTCTACCAAGGGTAAGTGCAAATCCCAGTTTCCGCCAAAATCGATTACGCATGATCGGAGCATATCCTCTAGAGTTTGAATAGTACGCTCGGTCTGACCGTCAGATTGAGGATGAAAAGCGGTGCTAAGATTCAAACGAGTGTCAAGGGCGGATTGGAAAGTTTGCCAAAGGCGAGAAGTGAAACGAGCATCGCGTTCAGAAATAATATCAATAGGAGTACCGTGACGACTAATGATTTCACTCGTGTAGATACGAGCCAATTTCTCGACTTGGTAATCTTCACGAATGGCGAGGAAATGTGCGGATTTGGTCAAACGATCGATGATAACCCAAATGCTGTCGTGACCAGACGAGGTACGAGGCAATTTCGTGATGAAATCCATGGTTATGCTCTCCCATTTCCAGACAGGAATTTCTGGTTGTTCGAGTAAACCGGAGGGACGTTGATGTTCTGCCTTGACTTTGGAACACGTAAGGCATTTGGAGACGTAGAGAGCGATATCACGTTTCATTCCAGGCCACCAATAGGATGCGCGCAAGTCATGGTACATCTTATCAGCTCCAGGATGAACGGAGTATCAGGATTTGTGAGCTTCGTCCATCAAAGTAGTCTGAAGATTGAGACGATCGGGAATCCAAATGCGACTATGGTAGTAAAGAATACCATCAGGCTTAGCTTGGAGTGGGTTTTCGATTCCACAATTCAACTCGTTATCGAGGTTACCCTCATTAATGACGGCAAATTGTGCTTGTCGAATCAACTCGTTGAGTTTTCCAACGATTTGGTAGCAACGAGCACTCTTGACATGAGTCTTACGACTAAGTGCATCGGCCACGACATTCGCCTTACCAGGGTGGTAGCGGATATCACAGTCGTAGTCATTTAACAATTCTACCCAACGACGTTGACGCATGTTGAGTTCCTTTTGATCAAAGATGTGTTGGAGGCTCTTATGGTCGGTAAAGACCGTACACTCTGTACCATAAAGGTAGTGTCGCCAAATCTTTAATGCAAAAACAACTACACCAAGCTCAAGGTCATGAGTAGTATAGTTTTTCTCATGAATTTTGAGTTGTCTCGACGCGTAAGCGATTACTTTGTCCCGTTGCATGAGAACGCAACCAAGACCCTGGTTAGAGGCATCGCAATACACGACGAAATCGTCGTTCCCATTGGGGAGAGTGAGGATAGGAGCATTACAAAGCATGCCCTTGAGCGTTTGGAAAGATTCCTCTTGTTCGGGACCCCAAACAAAAGGTTTATCTTTTTGAGTCAACGAAGTCAAAGGAACGGCAATCTTCGAGAAGTTCGAGATGAAACAATGATAATACCCAGCTAGGCCAAGAAATGAACGAATTTCAGAGGGCGACTTAGGTGCAATCCAATTCTTCACAGCTTCTATCTTTGCAGGGTCAACATGAATACCAAGTTCATTGACGGTGTGACCTAAGAATTGAACCTCTTTTAGCCAAAATTCACACTTGGAGAATTTGGCATAAAGACGTTTGGTTTGCAAAAGCTAAAGGATAAGACGCAAATGTCGTCCATGTTCTTCTTTCATCTTGGAGTAGATTAGGATATCATCGATGAATACAATGACGAAATGATCGAGAAAAGGCTTACACACGCGGTTCATGAGATCCATAAACACTACAGGAGCGTTGGTCAAACCAAAAGGCATGACCACGAATTCGTAGTGTCCATAACGTGTGCGAAATGCGGTTTTGGGTACATCTTCCTCGGAAACCCAAAGTTGATGATAGCCAGAATGGAGGTCAACCTTTGAAAAGCACTTCGCGCCTTTCAATTGATCGAAGAGATCGTCAATACGAGGAAGTGGGTATCGGTTTTTTTACTGTAAGTTTATTGAGCTCACGATAATCAATGCACATCCGAAAAGACCCATCTTTCTTCTTGACGAACAACACGGGAGCGCCCCAAGGGGAAGTACTAGGGCGTATAAAGCCTTTATCAAGAAGCTCTTGAAGTTCGCTTGATAGCTCTTGCATCTCCGAGGGTGCTAAACGATAGGGAGCTTTCGCAACAGGAGTTGCGCCAGGGATCAGATCAACACGAAAATCGACAGCTCGAGGAGGCGGAGGACCAGGGAGATCCTTAGGGAAAACAGAAGGGAACTCACAAACGACAGGAACATCACTTATGCTAGGACCTTTGTCTTTCTTTTCCACAACGTGGGCGAGAAAGGCAAAGTACTCCTTACGCAAGTACTTGTTCGCTTTGATGCACGACATAAGCTTGAGACCCTTAGAAGGTTTCTCACCATAGACGTGTAAAGAGTCACCTTGAGGTAGGGAAGACGAATGAATTTCTCAGAACAAACGACTTCAGCACGAACTCGCTTAAGCTAGTCCATGCCTACTATGACGTCAAAGCTACCCATTTGCATAGGTATGAGGTCGATGGAAAACTTATGATCGTTTAAGATTAGGGAGCAACCAGAAAGAACAGAGTCAACGGAGATGGTCTTACCATTAGCGACTTCGACAGCAAAAGGATTAGGCATTTTAGTTCGTTCGCACTTAAGCAAGGGTTCAAATTCAATGGATACAAAACTTCTATCCGCGCCAGTATCAAACAGACAAGTAGCATAGATATGGTTCACAAGGAACGTACCAGTGATGACATCATTCAAACTTTGGGCTTGAGCTGAGGTGAGAACGAAAGCTCGTCCTTTCACAGGTTCGGTTTGTTGTTGGTGCGTTTCGGGTAAACGTTGGCGAAATGGTTAGGATCGCCACAATTGTAGCAGGTTCGACCAGGTGTAGCTTGGGTTTGGCGGTTTGGGTTAGGATTGGATAAAAGGGCTTGGGTTTGCTGGTTCTGGGGTAGGCGACAGTAGTTGGAGAGGTGTCCCACCTATTACAGTTGGTACATTTTCGGCATGAGGTGCCAACAGGGTGATGGTAGTTGCAAGTGGTACACTTGGGGTGAGAGCCAATGTAACCTTGTCCAGGTTGGTTGGTGTTTTGGGTAGTGGCGACGGCGTTTAGTGGTGCAGGGGTAGGCGGAGTGACGACCGCATTGTTTTGAGAAGAAGCCTTCCGCTTCTTGTTCTTGTTGTGGGGCTTTTTGGCTGGAGGGGTAGGTGATTCGGTGGTGTTGGCAATGGCTTGGTGCGCATGCTTCGTAGGGACCTTGTCATAGGCCCCCTGAAGGATGCAGTTATGGTTGAGTTGGAGGGTTATGGCATAGGCTTCCTCGAGGGTTTTCGGGTTGGCTGCGGCTACATGGTTCATGATCACCGGTGAGAGGCAACGGATGAGCTTGGCGATTGACTTGGGAACAATATTGACTTGCCCAGGGCAAATGATACTTAACTGTTTGAAGCGTGCGATCAATCCTCCAGCATCACTCCCCTGTTGTGTGAGATTCCAGAACTCGTTTTCATGTTTCTGGATCTCGTGGGGAGGACAGAATTGCTCCTTCATGAGCTCCTTAAGCTCTTCCCAAGGCATCACGTGGGCCGCTTCGTTACCACACGTGTTTCGCTCGGTGGTCCACCACTCGAGGGCTCTCTTGCGAAAGACCCCAGTGGCATTAAGGGTTCGGAGTTCCTCAGGGCAGCCGCCCTGAAGGAAGATAAGCTCCATTGAATCAAACCAATTGATCATGGTGGTAACACCGTCCATGCCTGTGAATTCCACTGGTTTACAAGCCATGAAATGCTTGAATTGGTAAGATGGTTTGGGGTATCGGCTTTGGAATCAGCGGATGATTTATGTGGCTTCGGCGTGCATGGTGTGGATTTGGCTAACAATGTCGGGTATGATCTTAGCCATTTGCCCGGCCATTTGCTCCGAAACGAGCCTAATCAGTTCTTGCTTCGATATCGAGTCCTCGTTGTTGGATTCCTTCTTGGAACCCGACTTCTTGGAATTTTTGGGATGGTTCAACGACTTACGGAAAGGAGGCATCTAGAGGTTGTAAACAAGAAAAAGCATGAGACTTGATCGTAATAAGAGAAAATAGGTTTTGCATGCATGAGTAAGAATAAAGTTCACATAAGAAGCATGTGTTCATCAAGTATGGTTCACATAGTTTGCATGAGTTCAACAAGTATAACACGTATACTCACGTATGAATACAAATAAAGAGTATAAATTTAGATTGTTCACGAGGATTAATATTTTTTGATTGCGATAAACGTGCGAGGGTGTAACGGTTTGAAATGAACGAGGTAACAAGTATTAAAACACATAAAATTTGAGTCACGTAAAAAGAATAGGCTCATAAAACATGGGAATGATTCGGGTAGAGAATCGTCGACAATTCCAAAGTGAATCGAAGATCTTTTCGAATTAGAGAAACGTGCTTTGGCCTATAGGTAAAATGTTCTCATCGAGAAGCGACTAACGACATTTTACCCTTCCAGTTACTACACGTCTCTAACCGATCGGAAAATCGAGACTTTGACGAGAGCGAAAATCAAGGAATGGGACTTAATCGACAAGGTGCGGGTTTCACCCCTAACTTGACAATTCCGTACCCTAAGTGTGGTTGGTACTTACCAAATGAAGAGCAAATTCCGATTCGTTGGTAAGGGTCCACTAGAGTTTTGAGTTGGGAATTTGCCATCAAGGTTTGGATTTCACTCCTAACTTGATGGCATAATTGCGTGCAAAAAGAATAAGTATAGCGGATTGAGAGTCGTTCACCAAATTGCGGTTTTCACACCTATTTTAGTGAAGTCGTCTCGTTTATATTACGAGTGTCTTCAAGCGTCCAAACGTGTATTGTGTAAAAGTGTCTTAGGAAGATACCATGTATATGTATTAAGACCAAAAGGAAAGAGAGAAGCAAAGTAGGAAACATAAAGTTTTAATCATAATCAAGAATGGTCACAACGGGTACTTAGAACTATAGACTAGGTCGAACATGGCAATTCTACCTAATTCCCAATAGTTATGGCTCTGATACCAATCTGTCACACCCCAACCGATGGCGGAAACCTCGGGAGGAGACGAAAACGAGATTGCTCATTGCCCACAACATTAATAAGTGACAATAATTAATTAAACCATATTTCATTTCATAAGAATTGTCAAATGCATCAATGTAACAAAACAAAGAAACAACATAACATTTGTAAAGTCATAACAAAATTGATACATCGACATTAAACCTAACGTCTAAATTGTGTGTATCTAGTCCTTGCTATATTGTTTTCATAGCATCATCTCCTTCAACCTGTAACATGTTTTAAAATAATGTCAATGCAAAAGCAAATGCGAGTACACAAGTTTAGGCATAGCATACGTATACGAATAAGTTTAAACAATCCTCATGGTAACCAAATCTATACAAGAGCAATATCAAGGCATGCAATACTAATAATCAAACCCTTAACGCAATCACGATGTTTTAACATGACCTCACGAATAACACGATGGAGGTGGATGCGTGAATTCCTATAGCGCTAAGCATGTCAAACAAAGGCTAAAAATAGTTAATTAGCATAACGAATATCCAAGACAAGCATCAAGTATAAGATTCAAGTTTTCATGTTATGGGATCATTTGTGTGTTTCATAAAGTTTAAGTGTTCGTGATTTTGTATATGGAAACATGTTACACCCGAAAAGTGTTATAAACAAAAGTGGGTCGAGTGTACTCACGGTTTTGCTAAGTCTTTTCTACACTTGACAATCCGTGAAGACGTTAGTTCGAGGATGACGCCGAATTATCCTACAAGAGGAAACGAGGCGTATGAGTATAAAGTTTCAACGGGAGATTAGGAGTATTCGAGCATGATTAAAAATAAGTTTGATAAAGTATTATGATAAGAGAGTATTTACTAAGATGTAACACTCGTTCTTGACATTATAGTGACTCTTACGATTGGATGTGATTTCATAGGTTCGGGACCTATTAGAATCGTGACAAGGAATTACATACTTTAGTGTTAAACTTAGTAACTTGATAGGTGATTATAAGTTTATTATCAAGGTTTCGGTTTTATAATTATAATATATTTATATATATATCATTATAATCATGTAGGAGGTGGGAGGATGAACCATCCACTTTGTAACCTCTAGTGTCATGTATGTCAAGTATGAGGTGGGAGGTTAAACCATCCACTTTGAACCTCGGATTATGTGCACCACTACACAAGTTACCTGTAACATCCGTCAAAAAAAAAATCGGGTTAACCAAACCCGCTTCGTTTATTAACCGAACATCCAGTTAAAATTTTCGTTGCGTATTTAATGCTCAAATTAATTTTATACAATACATAATTAATAAACATTTTAGTATTTAAAAACTATAATTATTAAAGGTTAAAATTTTGTGCCAAAAAAATAATAACAAGCTGCCGGGTTTCGAACCCAGGTCAGCTAGTTCACCAAACAACCAACACACCACTCCGCCACACGCTTAGTTTGGAATAATACTGAAACAATTAATACCTAATATAAAACTCGAAACTCAAAACCAGCGCGCCCAAATCCGCAGTCGCCGGAAAATACGCGAAATTACGACTGTTTCCTTTGACTCCGGAATCAAGCAAGTGTAACTGACGATTAACGTCAGTTATAACCGAAAACTTAATCAATTTCATTCATGGACCATAATTTCCGTTCGAAACCGAAAATCCAAACCGGTTGAAGAAGTTTATGCACACCCTGTGCGATCTTTCCTAGCTCGCTCACTTTTATCCAATCTACACTCTCAACACTCACACTCTGTTCAAAAGTTCTTAATCATCGGAGAACATCAAACTCGCCGGAATCCTCTGCAAGTCGCCGGAAAACCGAACCCATTTCATTTCTTTGCCTTACTCTAAAATAGGACTTCTGGAGCTCAGACAGAAATCACCACACTCACTCTAAAACTCTCTGATCAACTTTTCTGTTCGCCGGAATTTGTCTGCTGTCGCCGGAAAAATTTGGAGTCCGCCGGAGTTGGTCACCAGGTCATCAAGGTTCTATCTCCAGTGGGTATGAATCTTTAAAACCTTTCAATGTTCATGTTTAATTCCGTTAAATTCATAAACCAGTAATCAGAATCGATTTGATAAAGTTAACAGTCGGATTTTTGGTTTATAGGTAATGTTTAGGAAGAAGATGAAGTTTGCCCATAAAATAAGTATATTTAAACATGATGTTTTAACCAGGTTAGACACACAGTCCAGCGGTGGACTGTGCGCGATTATAAAGCCTACGTCTCGGGTTCGACTCTGTCTTTGTTCCGATTCGCCAAAATATTCAAACCTTTTTTTATAAAACCCAAATACGGAACTTGACAGCATGTATATAAGAGAAATAAAAATCATAATATAAACGGGTTAATCACCCAGCCCAGTTGGTAGGGCTGGGTGCGTTGCAAGACTGAGGTCGCGGGTTCGAGACTTCTTATGTGCACCGGTTCGACATAATTACAAATCTTTTTAAAATAAATGATTTCAGAATAAATCTAAACAGTATATAAGTATAATTAAAAACAGAAATATTTCGGGTTAGACACGTAGCTCAGTTGGTAGAGCTGCGTGCACGCGTACGGGAGGTCACGAGTTCGAACCTTACTCAGCGCAGGAATACACACAATCCGACCGGTCAAACAGTCAACGGTCAACTGGTCAAAAAGTCAAAAAAAATTATTTTCTTTTATTTATTTATTTTATTCAAAAAATTAATTAAAAATACTCAAAAATAATATTTTTAAAGTTAGAAAATGACCTTAAACTCACAAAAATAAATCTAAAAATCCTATTAAAATTGTTAATAAAATCCACTTATTTACCGAACCATTATGTTTTTATTTAGGTTAGTTTCTCTCGTGGTTAAAACCAAATTCGTGCGCATTCATCATCAATCCAAGAAACGCAACCACTGTGAGTGAATTCTTACAAATTCCCCTTTTTATTCATGTTTTGGGGTGTATCATGTGTCGCTTAAATTAATTCGCTTATTCAAACTCGGGCTATACCATATTATGACCTAAACTTAGAATGTAAATATTGTTTGATGTGATGTATTACATATTGTCAAGTTGTATGCAAATTATTTGTTAGGCCCATCAGTTCCTCGTGGGAGACGAGTTGAACAACGCGTGCCTTAAAACTCATTCATTAGGCCCATCAGTTCGTAGAACAACGCGTGCCTCAAAACTCATTCATTAGGCCCATCAGTTCCTCGTGGGAGACGAGTTGAACAACGCGTGCCTCAAAACAATCATTTGTTGTATGTGTGTGCAATATTTAATATTATGTGTTGTGTGAATAAATTTACGTCTACATTTACTCATATGTGGTTATGCACTTTATTTTATAATCAATACAATAAACACGTTTAAATGTTTTCATAGGATTCACTCGCCAACTTTTTGTTGATCCAAAAACCATTTTTACACATGATACAGGTGGACAGGATGAAGCAAGGAAAACATAAGAAAAGTGCCTTAGAAGAAAAATAATGAAGTCTAGAAAGATGTATAGAACATGTTGTGCTAGTATGATTTGATTGTATGATCTTCTTTAAATTGTAATAATAAATATGAAACATTATAATAAATGTCATGAGCTTTGATGAAAACCCAATCATGCCCCGATCACCTTTTTCCGCTGTGGGTCGGGGTGTGACATTACCATTGGTAACAAGGAGGGTATAAGAACTACATACTATACAAGAATTAAAGACAAGAATGATAAGGTGTCATCTAGATACCAAGTAGCCAAGTATTCAACAACCCGATGAGCACACGAGGATAATCGTCAACGGCTTTGGGGGGTTGAGACACTTTAGGTCTAGCAAACTAGTTTGGGATCTTGATGAAAATAATCAAGTGATGTGTGGTCTCAAGTTAGGATAGCCCAAGCTTCCTTGTGGGCACACATGAACAAGCATAATAGCTTGCATCACTTGTGAGCTTAATGCTCTTCAAAAACAGAAAGTTTAGGGTGTTAAAACAGCCCTTAGTTCATGTTAACAAGCTTGGTTAGGCTTTACTAATCATAAGCTTGATTGTAAGCACAAGAACACAAGTTTGTTGAAGTTAAAACACAAGTTTGATAAAAGTTTAGACAAAACAGAAAGTTTATGGACATTTTGGGGCATTTCCAGGTCTGGATTCTCCATGGAGAACCCTAGGAATTCAACCCAAAGTTTATCCAAGTAAGTAGGAAAAAGAATGGAGTGATTTAGTTAAGAAATGAGTGAGTTACACTCACTTTAGTAAAGATGAGTAATTCTGCTCGAACTTGTAATTTTGCAGCTGATTTGGAAGGTTTTGAGAGGGATTTAAGGGAGATTAAAGTGTAAAAGTGCTTGGATTAGAGGTGGGTTTTATATGGGAAGGATTAGGGTTAGTTAGGTGGGGTTTAAGTGAGTATTAGAGGCTCAAAAACACAAAAAAAATTACAAAAAACCCGCCCAAAAGGGCTGCTGTCCGCACCTTGGTCGCGCTCAGCTCGGTCGGAAACAAAGGTTAAAACCCTTATTGTCCGGGTTTCCTTCAGAAGTTGTTGTGTGGTGTAGTGGTTAAGGCGCGGTTATGTTGAACCGGAGGTCCCGGGTTCGAGTCCCGCGGATCCGGTTTTGTTGATTTATTTTTTTTTCATTTAAAAATCATTAAATCAGGTTTCATAAATGACAAGAATAGCCCTTGTAGTTTGAGAATCCAAGAATTACACTTTAAACCTTGGACTTATTAAAAAAAGGGTATATATTAACATCTAAAAACTAAATGTTAATATATATATATATATATATATATATATATATATATATATATATATATATTATATATATAAACTAAATAGCATTTTAATTATTATTTTTTTTATTTTTATTTTTTTGTAAAAATAAATTAATTAATTTTATTAACTAATTTAATTAATTAATTAATTTAATTAATTAACTTAATAAATGAATAGGTAATTATATTTTCGTAACGAATTTAGTTTAACGGTTACAAGTTTCATGTTTGAGTCCCGTTTACGCATACAAACCATGTTTGCGAGTTATCACACGTTTACGAATAAGAGTATCATGGGTACGTTTATATGTTTAAAGTATGAACAAGTATAAGTGTAACATGACTATAATTAACATAATATTGTTAAAATATGAGTTTCTTATTACGATTCTCAAGTCTCGGTTTTTGACGTTTACAGCGAAAGACGAATACAAGATACAACGCTTACTAAAAATAGAAGTACGGTACAAGGTTTCCAAATATAGAAAGTACATAAACGCGGGGTGTTACAAGTTTCCTACTGATGTAATATTATAAGTAGGATTATTTGGGATGTCAAGTCATATTATAAACTGAGTTTATGAGCAGTCCTTGTAATATGTTGATAAATGACGATAGGGCCCTTGTGGCTTATAAAATGGTTTTAATCATATATTTTTAAAGTAAATCTTGTACCTACTGATATGTTATATTAAATAATATATCTAAAACTTGTTAATCTGATCATAACATCAGTTTTCATGAAACATCGCATAAATCATCATTTTACGACATAAGCGTCGTTTCGGTGCATAATATGGTTTTAAACCAAATATTTACGAACGAAGACTTGTTACCTACTGATTTCAAAACTTATTTTAAATATTTTTACAGTATGTACATGATACAAACTCAGAATCCCAAATAATTTATAAACTATGTATAAAATGACCAAAATGCCCATTCGGTGCATAGTTTGGTCATATAAGATAAATTACACATATAATTAATATCCTACTGATATTATATTATGAATAAGTTGTTTTTCCAGAATACTTATGATTACACATATAATTAATATCCTACTGATATGAAATTACCGAAACACCCTTATGAGGCATAGTTTCACTTTAAAACCATAACGGGCATAAAAGTTGATATCCTACTGATATTACAACTTATTTAAAGTATAATGGCATATAGAACTTGTCCATGACTTATCTGGTCACCCGATATCGCTGATATGCGTACAGTTAAGCATATGTAACTAGTTTACGAAAATTAACCGAAACGGGTCTAACCTTGTCATTTAAGTCTCAAAATCCATAATGTTTATAGTTTATCCATATTACACAAGTCAAGGTACTTGTTGGGATTAAACTACATTCTATCCAATCATCGTTTAATCTAGCGTTATACGTTTTGATTAAGTTCGCTAGTCGGTCTAAGTCTATGACTTAAATAAGACCGTTAGTATTTAATTGGTTAGCTTATGCCATAATCCAGACTAGAGACATTCCAGTAAATGCTATCTGCACTTAGTGCTTTTGTGTACGGCTGAGTTAATAAATCTTGCGTTTAAATGAAGACTGGCTCAGGTAAACACTCTCGACTAATTTTCCCTATACGAGCTTGGGTTACGGTAAACTATTACCGCTTGGTCGGAAATGGGATCAATCGAATGCCGGACTGTGGCTAGTAAATCCGCATATTCTGTTTTAATCAGTTTTGTTTGATAACTTAAACATCAGGGGTTAACTACCGTGTCCTGGATATCCTCGGCTCATTACATTAGATAATGGACACGACCTTAGCACGGGGTGTAGGCATACACCCGATAGGTGCTCAAATGCAACTACCCACCCCGTTGGGGATAACTCCTTCGTGAGTTCGTAAGTGGTGTGTAGTTAATCATGTCTCGATTTTCGCACTGGGCCCTGTATGTATGGACAAACATGTGAATCCTAACAAGGTTGCAACGTCAACTTTCCCAAGTTATAAAAGATTTTGTGCGCTGATACACACTTAAAACATATTTTCAAATGTTTTCAAAATGAGTCAGTTTGGTGTATTTACCAGCGAAAGCTGACATATTTTCAAAAGACTAAGCTTGCAGGTACAATACGAAAATAGGCTGGAAGTGCTCGGTAGTGATAAGAGGATCTTGCAAATCCTAGATCTGCCCAAAGTCTGTTTTACATTCTTTCTTTGTACAATTTATGATCCGCCTGTGGATCTTCTATTACGAGCCGTTTGTATATTATTTTGGTATTTTGAACATTTGGTTTGTAATAGTAATTTAAATCCAAGACTTCCGATGTGCTGTGTTTAATTGTCTATGATGTTATCAACTTACGTCACGATATTCCCCACCCGGGTCCACCGGTGTTTGGATTTGGCTGTGGAAAGCCGGGGTGTGACATTCACATGGCCTAGAATTCATTCCCTCCCAAAATCATCTTGAGGCTCCAACATAACATGCCACGTGTCCCAAATGCATCTCATTTAATTATATTATATAGATTTGTAGACAATGTACTTAAGATATACACTTAATCTCTAATTTTAATTAAAGACACATGACCTTATCATATTCTTTCTTACACTTTTCACATAAATCACCCTTTTTACAGGATCCTTACATATATACATATATATACACACACAAGTATAATTTATGGAACATCTATTATTCATAAGACCATCTTCAATACAAGATCAAAATTTAGCAAAAAAATATTGCCACATCATCTCCCTCTTCCCTGTCTTTCCTCTTTCTCTTTCTTCATTTAAGAACTCATCACTCACAAACTTCATTCTATCTCTACAAAATGCATGCACTTAGCCAAGAATATTTTTACCCTCTCTCTACTCTCTCTCTCTCTCCTTCAACTCATCATCCATGTCACAAATTCACCTCAAATGCATTGCATTAAATTTGGTCTAAGTGAATTTATAATTTACTCAAACCATAAATTTTTATACCAAAGTACATTAATTTTAAGTATAAAGTGGGTATCTATTATATAACATATGGCTCAAAAAGCAAAGCAAGACTCTAATTAATAGTTAGTTGGAGTCACAATACCGAGCAAGCCAGTCATCTCCTTCCGTTCAATGTTGGCAACCAAAAAAATCGATTTCATGTTACTTGTTAAGTCTTTGTTTGTTAATTACAATCAACAAATAACAATAGGCACAAAAATATAATCGTAACCTTCTATTTGAGGAGGGTGTCTTAGATTGTTAAGTACTTGCTTGTCAAAAAGTTGAACCATCGTTGCGATACAGTAGTACAAAAACGTTTATAAAGGACGGTGCCCTAAATGCTTCTAAGACGGTTGTATATTTTTATTTTCTAAACTAAAAAATATTTAAACAACTGTAGTATTTTATATTCTCATTTTAGTAAGTTTTTAAGTATAATTGTCTCTATTGATAGGTTTAATAAAATATTCATTAAAAACCAACCATCCTTTTTAATACACTTATCAAATTTAAAAAAAACACCAAATAAGACGGTTTGAATTTTTTTTTATAAAACCGATTTGACCAAAACAAAACAAGACTATGTCACATGGCATATGTAACATTTATGTAAAACTGGTTCCAAAAACCCGTTCTGTTTGAAAATTCAAATATTTATTTAATAGTTCGTTACGCTTTTATAAGTATTAATTAATTTATTATTCATGATTAATAAATAAATTACATAATTAAAATAATGATCAATAAAGGAATAAATTAATTAAACCTTTATAAAAAATAATAAAATAATAAAAATAAAAGGAGTAGCCGGGATTCGAACCCGGATACCCCCACAACTCCACACACCAAAACACTACTACACTGCACACACACTTGTTCTAAATATGAAAGCATTTATATTTTATATTGAGACAAACTTAAACCTGCAATTCAAAACCAGTAACCGCCGAAAGCTTCATCAGTGCAATCAAGCAAATTGATTGCCTTCTCTTGCTTAATCATGTGTAACAGAGATCTATTATCAGTTTCACCTTCAACTCGGAATCACATCATACGTAACCGAAGCAAATCATTGAACATAAAACTCGGATTTGAAACCGAAAGCATAACAGTTCTTTGTTACCCTATAAATACCGATCATTTCATCTCAATTGGACTCGCTCACATCCATTCATCACTTAAAACGCTCTGAGAGAACCCTCTGATTCAGTCAACTCATCGTCGGAATTCTTGTTCAATACCGGAAATCAACCGGAAAGTTTAACACTCCTCCAATTCGATACAAGCATCTAAACCTTCTTATTATCTTTTGTATAATGTTTAGTTATAAAAACATTTAATCAAATCAGTATAAAAGGGTTATCAGTCGGGTATGTGTTCTGGGTTTAATTTAATGAAGAAGATGAAGTTATTTAGAATATAAGTATAGTCAATTTTGGTGTTTTAATCGTGTTAGACACACAGTCCAGTGGTTGACTGTGTGCATTTTACACAAATGGTTCCGGGTTCGAATCCTAACATGTCGCCGATTTCCTGATTTAAACCAAATCTTTTTACTTATACATATATTAACTTCCAGGAAGTATATCAGTATAATATAATTCAGGACTATACTGGGTTAGACACCCAGCCCAGTTGGTAGGGCTGGGTGCATTGCACAGCAGAGGTCACGGGTTCGAACTCAGGCATAGACACTGGTTAGTTGATTTTAAAATATTTTTAAATTAAATAATTTCTGAAATATTCTAATAAGTATATAAGAATAATTAAAATCAGGTAACTTACAGGTTAGACACGTAGCTCAGTTGGTAGAGCTTCGTGCACGTATACGGGGGGTCACAAGTTCGAACCTCACACACGTTGCCAATATTGCCCATCGAACCGGTCAGACCACTGTCAGGTCTGACAAGATTTTCTTTAATATTTTATATTATTTATATATATATATATATTAAAAATCAATTAAAAACACTTAAAAACAAGATTTTGTAGGTTTAAGAATCCCAATAAATACCACAAAAATAACTTAAAAATCTAATAAAAAACATTAACTAAAAAAATTAATTTTACTAGATTTTATTTATTTATCGAATTATCGCGTTATTATTTTAGGTTAGTTTTCCTTCGTCGGTTAAATCTCAAATTCGTGTGCGCTATTCTTCAATCAAGGAAACGCACCCACTGTGAGTGAATCCTTACAAATTCTCCTTTTTAATCATGTTTTGGGGTGTGTCATGTGTCGTTACATATTCTATTTATTTATTTAAAAACTTCTGCTAACACCATTATGTGATCTAATGTGTATTTGTTTGTGTGGTTATGTGTGGTTATATTTTATCATTTCAGTGCATCATTCATTTAAGGCCCATCAGTTCCTCGTGGGATACGAGTTGAGCATCAGGTGCCTCATTAGATCGGCTCCGTTTGATTGAGCCTTGATCTCAAGTTCATCATTCATCATGTTCATATGTTTATTATGTGGTTTGTGATTTAATTATATATATACATGAGTTCATATATGGTCCATGCACATTTTTATTGAAACAACCAATATAATAAACTGTTTGATTGTTACATTTAGATTCACTCACCAACTTTTGTTGACCCAAACTCTTGTTTTACACATGATATAGGTGGACAGGCTGAGGAGAGGAACACTTAGGATTGGCCTTAGAAGATGAATAAAATATATCTTGTTTAGAACAATGTTTCTTGTGCTTGTATGTTTCTTTGTGATTTGATATTTTCCTTTAAATCTTGAATAATAAACATGAAACTTAATAATAGTAAACATTAAGTTAATTATCATTTACTAGTGGGAATCCGCATGCTACGTCACTGGAAATTCAGGTGGTGTCGTTCTATCTTGTTATGCGACTAACACTCGCTATAGGAACCAAAAGAAAAAAAATCAAAAAAATAGAAAATAAAGTCGTGATATGCCCAAAAGAATATAAAAAATAAAGTCGTGATATGCCAAGAGAATATTAAAAAATAAAGTCGTGATATACCCAAAAGAATATTGAAACCTGCTCTATACTCATCGAGAACCATAAAAACTAAATATAGGTACCGGGTCCAATTGTACCGATGTTCGGTCGGAATCAACATGATTCGTCAGGGGCAATTGTATAGCTTACGCTACCAAAAAAGCACTATATTTTAAGTATAACTCCGTTGTCAACAAACTTTATAACAGAATGCCGAGATAAACAAAATTAACAAACGCAAGTTAAAAACAAATAAAAATTAAATGTGTTGAAGATCATGTTTCAAATCCTCACTTGGGATGTAATTTAGATTTTTTTTTAATTAGAAGTAGCAGTACATTAATATAATATAATATATTAACAGTATAAACATTTAAATCACTAAGAAATGTTACCAACAAGATATTACTACAGCATTAAAAAAAACTAAATAACAAGTTTGGTTTAATAAAAGTAACTTTATTAATAAATAAATCACCGTCGTATAAAAATAATTATATTTCTCATCATACATTAAGTTAATTATCATTTACTAGTGGGAATCCGCATGCTACGTCACTGGAAATTCAGGTGGTGTCGTTCTATCTTGTTATGCGACTAACACTCGCTATAGGAACCAAAAGAAAAAAAATCAAAAAAATAGAAAATAAAGTCGTGATATGCCCAAAAGAATATAAAAAATAAAGTCGTTATATAAAAAATAAAGTTGTGATATGCCAAGAGAATATTAAAAAATAAAGTCGTGATATACCCAAAAGAATATTGAAACCTGCTCTATACTCATCGAGAACCATAAAAACTAAATATAGGCAACGGGTCCAATTGTACCGATGTTTCGGTCGGAATCAACATGATTCGTCAGGGGCAATTGTATAGCTTACGCTACCAAAAAAGCACTATATTTTAAGTATAACTCAGTTGTCAACAAACTTTATAACAGAATGTCGAGATAAACAAAATTAACAAACGCAAGTTAAAAACAAATAAAAATTAAATGTGTTGAAGATCATGTTTCAAATCCTCACTTGGGATGTGATTTAGATTTTTTTTTAATTAGAAGTAGC
Organism: Scalesia atractyloides; assembly: GCA_947069175.1. NCBI lineage: Eukaryota > Viridiplantae > Streptophyta > Magnoliopsida > Asterales > Asteraceae > Scalesia > Scalesia atractyloides. Next base: position 880,208 of record CAMTDV010000116.1, on the reverse strand, counting down.
AGTACATTAATATAATATAATATATTAACAGTATAAACATTTAAATCACTAAGAAATGTTACCAACAAGATATTACTACAACATTAAAAAAAACTAAATAACAAGTTTTGTTTAATAAAAGTAACTTTATTAATAAACAAATCACCGTCGTATAATAATAATTATATTTCTCATCATACAATAAGTTTTATCATTTACTAGTGGGAATCTGCATGCTACGTCACTGGTAATTCAGGTGGTATCGTTCTATTTTGTTATGCGACTAACACTCGCTATAGGAACCAAAAGAAAAAAAAAATCAAAAAAATAGAAAATAAAGTCGTGATATGCCCAAAAGAATATAAAGAATAAAGTCGTGTTATGCCTAAAAGAATATCAAAAAATAAAGTCGTGATATGCCTAACAGAATATTAAAACATAACACTCTATACTCATCGAGAACCATAAATAATAAATATAGGTACCGGGTCCAATTGTACCGATGTTCGGTCGGAATCAACATGATTTGTCAGGGGCAATTATATAGCTTACGCTACCAAAAAAGCACTATATTTTAAGTATAACTCCGTTGTCAACTAACTTTATAACAGAATGCCGAGATAAACAAAATTAACAAACGCAAGTTAAAAACAAATAAAAATTAAATGGGTTGAAGATCATGTTTCAAATCCTCACTTGGGATGTAATTTAGATATTTTTTAATTAGGAGTAGCAGTAAGTAACAATGTAACATTTGTCAAGTGAAACTGAAGTTCAAATAATAATAAAATAATATATTACATTAAATTAATATAATATAATATAATACATTAACAGTATAAACATTTTCTTTTTAACCATTACAGTAATTTGGTGTCTTGTTTATATAATATATTTTTGTTTTGGTGTCTTGTTAATATAATATATTTTTATTGTATCAATAAGGTGGTGGTCCATTAGCAAAGTAAAACTTTTAAACACTTTAGAAGAGGGAGGTCTTGACTTTAAATCCTGACAGTAGGGAATAAAAAAAAATTGCCATTCAATATATATGTGTATATATATATATATATATATATATATATATATATGGTAGGGTTCTAGAGTGAACACTAGGTTGAGTGTGAACTAATCTGAACCATTGGATTATATCATCTAGAGATTTTTAAACAATGGCAAGATTGTAATTATAATGTTGTAACTTCCCTTTAAATTAATAGACAGAAGGGTATTTGCGTCTTTTGTAAATTGCAATTATTAAACAATATAATCAAAATTTCTAAAATCTTGCTAGTTTCTGTATATACAAGATACACAGTTGTTAGTGTATGCGCATATGTACAGTATCGATCGTATTAGTTTATACAAGATACACAGATGTTAGTTTATACACATGTGTACAGTCTCCCGCTAACTATCAATTTATACAAGATACACAGCTGTTAGTTTATACACATATGTACTTGAATAATACACGTGTATAAATCTGGTTTACACCGACCTGTAGGAACAAGATGTAATTATACACAAATGTATAAGTTTTGTATATACTAACCTGTATACGCATATGTAAAAGAACATAATTTAATTAGGTTTAATATTTAATTTAAAAAAGAACATAAGAGTTTATTTAAACATAAACATTAATCTCTTATAATTAAAATAATAGATAAATAATTAAATGAGAGAGAGAGTTTGTGTGTGTGTGTTAAAAGATGAGAAAATTCAGGGATTTTAATTAAAAATATTTGACTAATATCAATTTACTCTTTTAATTCAAAAAATGATTAAAGGCAAAGATTAGTTCACTCAGTTCATTCTCAAAAAGTTGTTCACAAATGATCCTAATCGTGTGTGTATATATATATATATATTCTTATTAACTAGATCACGTAATATCTTCTTTACATTATAATTACTTTTCTAGACATGGAACGCCTTCTCTTAGGTTGATGGCATCTAAAACACCTTCAAATTTTATTGAACAATGAGGTTTGAATGTATTGCATGGTTTACCAAAAGAGGTTTGTGGTAGAAGACTCGAGAGTAAACACTTTATTAGGTCAGTGTTTTATCATTTTATTTTGACAAGGTATCCACTCCTAACAGGGTATAATCTATCAGGAAAAACAAAATGTATTACAAACTAGTATTCTAAGCTACCAATGGTCTTCATATCATTAAATACTACTCACGAATTCAGTAAAGCATAACAATTTCAAGATAATCATCAATCTATCCAAAGGCGAAACCATATGAACACTAACATGCTTAGCATAAAGATTATCGTTGATGGTTGGATTGTAGTGTTGTCAGTATAATTTATGGTGATAAAGTATAAAAAAATGTGTGGTCACTACTTCCCACCATCTCTCCACATGATGCAAAGTGTTGTCAATTTGTCTTCATGATGAAAAAGTAAAAATTAACATATAGTCACTAGTTCCCACAATCTCTAATCTCTCCATGTGACGATAATTGTCAAGGTATCAAGTGTCTACCAAGCGTCTCATGACAAAGATTACTTGGTTTTAAATTCATCAAGGCAAGAAGACTCGACCTTTTAAAATGAAGCACCAAACTTTGACCCACACACAACCTTTTTTTTTGCCATGTGTAATGAATACATGCAACTACGACGAGACACCAATAGTGATCCCATTCTTTTATAGCCCATTTAAGCGCTAAACTAGTTGTCTGCCCCACCCTTTTATGTCATGTGTCATGACGAGTCTTTATCACACCTTTCAGTAAGTTAAGAACGTTACATATGTAACCCATCTCACTCCCTCTCTGTATATACTTAAAAGAGTTGATGTTAAGCATTGGTGATAAATACTCGTTCTTTATTATAGCCAACGCAGTACAAAGAAAGTTAGAAACCCAACTCAGCAACTCGCACAATGTTGAATCTCATCAACAAAACATACATTTGTCAATCATAGGCAAGTGATTTTTACCAATGACATGATTTTCAGCCTAATGGACTTTTAGCCTGCTAAGCGATGCAAAGTGGAAATACATGCATAACTCGTTACTATGGACATAAATAATCTCTAACATGGCTATAGACGTTTATCGTGATTTCCTTAAAAATATTTATGGTAGATCATACAAAACATGAATATCACCAAATTAGTACTTCTAACAACCTCAAATCATTTCAGTTTTTCCCAGTTTAAGCAAGACTAGAATGCCAGGAAATTAATACTTAAACCTCGAGGCTTAAACTTGTCGATTTTCACCTGGAAAGTGATTTTTTAGTTCCCAGAATCATCATCTTGACCGCCATTTTGTTCGACCAGCTGTTTTTCCTTTTCTTGTTGCTCTGGAAAATAAAACACCCGAGTTAAGAAGAAAGTTCAAGAAAAAGTGAACATTAAGCAGCCATGTTTCTGCAGTAAGTGAACTAGTGAGGCCTCAAAACACAATCAACATGAGAATCAAGGGGTGTTTAGATGTGCATTTTGAAAGTAATTAAGCAATTTTGAATAACTGAAATCAGAAAATGATATGTATGAGATCATGTTAGACATTTTTTAAATTGAAACTTAAAAGGTTATTTTAACAAATATAGAAAATGCTTTTAATTGGGGACAACAAAACTTTATTTGTTACTATTTATAGAAGGGTATTTTAGACACCAGCCAAAAAGTCAAAAAACGTAATTTTTGTGCATCAGGAAGCGGAATTCATGTTGCATGATGCATAAATAAACTATACGTTTCAAAGCGTACTGTGTCTGCTTATGAGTTAAATTAGTACATGTAATTCTTAAAATAAATACATCATGGACGACTGTGTTGTTCTCAAAGCTGCTCAATGTGAGAACATGATTATATATATTGAATCTTCTCACCTGGGTAAGGATATTACGGGTCAAGTCAAACCAGTAAAATTATTAATTAGATATTCTTAAGTATAAAATCAAAGTAAAAGGACATACCATCATGTAGGTGAAGAAAATCAAAATTTAATTAGCATAAATGATTGTATTCACATACCCATAATTTGAAAGATGGCCTTCTGTGTGCGTTTTTCAAGCTTATCAAGTTTCTTCTGTACATCCCTTCTAAGATCCCAGTTAGGCTTTTTGGGTGCAATGTTTAAAAAAGGATCCTGGATCAACTTTAAAAACAAAAATTAGTACCGGAAGTCACAAAAATCTACAAAAGGGACGAAACGAAGTATATAAAAATGATAAAATCCTTAAATTACCTCTTTTTTCTCTTCGACTGGAGGTTCGGTAGCAACAGGGTCTTCAAACTTTGGTAACTTGGGTGGAGCAAGTTTACCCTCCTGAAGCTGCTTATCATGAGGAAGGTAATTTCGAAACTTCACATTAACATCACTGTTAACATCACTGCAAAGATTTGGCATTTTGTCATCATTTAGCAAAGTGAAACCATGCGCTGCAAATGATAAGACATATTATCATATGGAAAATTTCTTCATGGGTAAGCTGACTGAATTACCTACATTATGATATTTGATGAGTGATTATATAACTCCAGAGACAAAGAAGTTAGTACAGTAGAAACCGTTTTTAGCCCGTTTACAAAATTATCTAACAAATTTAAAAATATATGTACAATATGTTAATATGTAGGGTAAATTACAGTTTTAGTCCTTTATGATTGTATCGGGTTGCAATGGATAGCCTTTTAACTTCAATAATTACAATCACAGTCCTTTATTAGTAAAACTCATTACACCGTACGTCCTTTAACACTAACCGGGTTAAAATTTTAAGTTAGATTTATTCATGTAATGGCAGTTTCGTCTTTTTTACTTGATTATTTATAGTATTTAATACATAAAAGAATATAACATTTAAAATCTTATGAAAACAAATATAAATACCCCTCATTCTCTCCCTCTCTAAAACCTTACTCTCTCTTTCTCCCATCTCCGGCGAGCCAGATAACCGCCATATTACCGGAACCATCACCCGTCAAAAACCAGATAACTCAAAATCTAAACCACTACCACCGCCAACAACAATTATGCATATAATAAATTCAATAGTTAACTTCTTGTTTTACCCAACTGTTTGGTGTGGATCAGATCTCCAAATCCACATTATTATATTACAACCTGCAACTAATGAATCTTTCCAAGGTTTCATTCTCTGCATAAACCTTAACTTCTATCCACGATGTACATGCCACATTTTCAATAACCCTAAAATTCATTTAACAATAGATAAAATCCAGAATTTCTGTCAAAATCATGAGTGATATACTCGTATAGCTGGATCCAGATATAAAAAAAGCATTTCATTTTGACATTTTTATGTTGATTACAATCTTTACAAAATCCAGATCTAAAAAAGAATTTATGTCAAAATGACGCTAGATCCAAATGAGCCGCTTCAGGTGGATTTGATGGTGGGTGAAGGGTGCTCAGGCAGTGGTGGCTGCATTCGGTGGTGGGGGTTGGTCAAATACGGCGGCTGGTGGTGGTTGCTGGATGGATTTGGTGGTGCCGCTTGGTTGAAGAGTGAGAGAGAGATGTCTGAAGAAGATGAGGTTTATGTGCATTTATATATATGTTTTTTTTATTTTGTAAACAAATGGGTAAAATTACCAATCTACCCTCATGTGCGAGGCACATGATCAGACTAAACTTAAAATATTAGCCTAGTTAATGGTAAAGGACGTCAGGTGTAATGGGTTTTACAAATAAAGGATTGTGAGTGTAATTACTGAAGTTAAAGGCTAAATAGCAAAAAAGGATAAGGTTTGTGGATGCTCACGTTTCTTCCTCATCAGGAGTCTCAAGAAGGTTTTTAGCAGCTCTCAGAGCTTCTAGCCTCTCCCGCCGAGTGGCTGCTGCTTGCTCTATACTTTCTTCTTCCTCGCTACCCATCTCTCAATGTCACCACAGACCTACTTTTTTAATAGACAAAAAACAGTTTCATCAGCATAATGAATCATGCCAATTATCAAACACTTCAACTTAAATTTGCATAGTTGATTGATTATGCATAGTAATAACAAATTTCCATTTAATTTTTAGGTTTCAAATTTAAGGTTTATCAGTAGTATACATCTGTGCGTGATCCAAATCAAACATGCACCAGGTTAATTTCGACCACAAGTTCAACAATAACTAAGCTATGAAAAACACTAATCAATTGAATATTTCAATATCTGTAAACTTAAGTTAAAACATCAAATTTGCGTGTTGTGAAAATTGAAATTAATTCACGTTTAATCGGAAATCAATGGTTCACCGATTAAATTTCACCTAGTCGGTAAAAGTCAGTCAAAATTGGCCCATTTTTTTTAAGTATTTGAACTGATATGTTAATGTTTGAACTTTGAAGTACTTGTTTGTTATGTTTAATTGTTTATGAACTATACTATGTAAAGTTTGAAGTATTTTGTGAATTTTGAAGTATTATATTTATATTGATGTGCATGTATATATATATAAGTTTAAAAAATTACATATAAAAATTCCAATCCGATCAATCCCGATTAAATGCTAGTCGGTACCTCTGGCCGACTGGCACCTAGCGATTTATACAACACAATTTTGCATGGTACTAGCAAATTTCAGCTGCTTGTTAGGGTCTATCAGTATTCAACATATGAACATGATTCAAACACATACCGGGTTAGTATTGACAACGACTTCAACAATAAACTTTTAAAACACTAATCAATCAAACAATTCAACCTTGAACAGACACTATGCACCAGCATCCACATTGATTAAGCGTAGTGATAACAAACTTCAGCTGCTTTCTAGGGTTTCAATTTAGGGTTTATCAGTAATTGACATCCATGTGAGATTCAAACACGTAACAGATTAATAAGTTAGTTTCTACCACGAATCCAACAATAAACTATCATAAACACTAATCAACCGAACAACTCAACCTTGAACAGACAAACTACAGCAATGTCTATTAATTTTTAGGGTTTCAAATTTAGGGTTTATCAGTAATTAACATCTTAGCAAAATTCAAACACATATCAGGTTAGTTTCAACCACGAATTCAACAATAAACTATCAAAAACAGTAATCAACCGAACAATTCAACCTTGAACGGACAAACTACGGCAGCACCTACTAAGTATTAGGGTTTCAAACTTAGGGTTTATCATTAATTGACATCTGAGCGTGATTCAAACACGTAACAGGCTAGTTTCTAGCAAGAATTCAACAATAAGCTATCAAATACAAGTATCAATCGAGTATTTTAACCTTGAACAGACATATTACAGCAACATCTACGGTTATATAATAGCGATAGTAATGTTCTAGGGTTTAACCAGAAAATACACATCGAAAACAGATGGTGGTGACGAAAAACTTACGTGAAAGTGGTTAAGAGTGAAGATTGGAGACGAATCAAGGTTTAGAATCAAGCTTCTTGAAGAAATAGAACAAAACCCCAACAGCAACCCGCTCAAGACGAAATATATAATTCCCTTTTTGTTTATGAAGAAAGACAGTTTCGTCCCTCAACTATCCATCAATGTCAAGATTACCGATAAAAAGTATTTACCACAATACTCATTTCAAACCGGTAATACTCTATGCGAGTCGACAATTTTTGGCTCGACTCGATTCGAGTTTTAACGAGTTGACATTTTTTAGTTCATGAGCGGATTAGCTCGTTTGCACTTTCACTTTTGTCATAGGAGACTTATCGGTCAATCTACACCCTCATTCTCTGTACTCTCTAGAGCAACCTATCATTGTCGTCTATTATCTCTCTCTAGGAATGACAAACATTACAGCATAAAAAATAAAAAGTGGAAGTTAGTAGATGTCATGTTGCATCCGCTTATCAGCTCATCGTCCATCTCAACCAATCATAGCCAAAAACTATTCACAAACATGTATTTCTTTATATACTAATATAATATAATATCATATTTTAAAATAATATGTAATCATATATGTAAAATCTTGAAAATGAAATATTCGTACACATAAAAAAATTTATATCTATAAATGGTTATATCTCTATGCACCCTTCTAGGTATTAATGTCCGAGTAACCCAGCCATTGGTGAAAACAAAAATAGAAAAAAAATGCTTCGAGTTTGGCACTAGTAGATATTGTGAAGAATCGAACTTGTTCTCTAGGAAGGAAAACTAACAAATTTAAGGTGGATTCTGTATAAAATATATATAAAAATTTTACAGCATGAGAAAAAAAAAATGTTAATGGATGTTATGTGACATCTACTGGGTAACTCATCATTCCAACGAATCATAACCAATAGCTATTAATATACATATATTTTATTATCAAGTGTAATATAATATAATATAATGTTCAGTTATGATATTTGATAAATGAATTTGAGTAATCATCTAAATTTCACATGATACCATACTCATCCTCAAACCACAAAATCCTATGAGACAAATCCCATATGTAAATGGATATTTCAAATTTCTGATTTTCTCCTCGGTACTAATGTTCCTTTTCCATCTCTACTTACCACTTTCCATCTCTAGTCTTCCCTTCTCTCGAAAATCACAATCACAGTATGTGTTTGTGTGTTTATTTTACTATGTGTACACACCTTTTTTCCAAACCCACTCAATAGTACCGGGAACTAATTAGGGATAGCAAAAATATTCGAGTCTGACGAGTATACTCGAAACCTCAAACATTTTGGACGGGTATGGGTAAGGAAAAAATATATTTCACGGGTATGGGACAGGTTTGGGATTATACGATACATAACCTGATTACTCGAAACTATATACCCGTTTACCCGAAATATATACTCGAAACCTTTTAAGTTTTATATTTATTTTCCTTTAACTATTATTTAGTAAAGTTTTATTCTTATAGCTTTATTATTTGAGAAATAAACTTTTTTTGTGAAACATATATATATATATATATATATATATATATATATATATATATATATATATATTGATGGAATTATTCATATTTATATGCTATGAAATATAAAATTATTTTTTGAGATTAATATTTAATACATTTATATTTTTATATATATCAAATATTATTGTGATGATTATGATATGACGTTATTTATCATAATTTAATAATTACATCAAAATCCTGACGGTAATACCCGATACCCGTAAGTATATCCTGATTCTCGACGAGTAATTGACCAGGTATGGGATAAGATTTTACAACCGAATATGGATATGGAATTAGCCATACCCAACCCATTGTCATCCCTAGAACTAATCAGTTGAGTCTTTTATGTTTTTACTTATAAATCTCATTTGGTTATTCATTTCTTAATTGAGCCTTTATGTTTTATTTATTAAACTTCTAAGGCTTCATATCTATTTAACTGGTAATATTCCTCGCGCGATGCGGCAGGTTCAAATGTAAAGTAACTCAGATTTGTACAATAAAGACTCGAATGTTTCTGAACAAAAGTTACGGCACTACATAGATAAACTAAATATGTACATAAAAATAAGCACGTTAACGTATTACATATGGCCCAACTTATTTGCGAAAGAAATTTAAGTCAAACACCAACCTGAACTTATACCGACACGTACATAAAATAAGTAAAGCGGTGGCGGCGAAACGTAAAGTAAGTCGAATTTTAAAAGTCTAATAAAAACATATGATATTTGACCCGACCTGCTGTAAAACAAAATTTATGTAAAAACATAGATCAACACAAAACGTTAAAAAAAGATGCAAAAAAAAGCATATTATACCTGAGCGTTCCCATTTAAAAAAAAACGTAATCCATTTGAATTTATATTGACACATACATAAACATAAGCATGTAAAAAATAATTATAAAGTTTTTAGAAAGTTGAAGGGTTCTAAGTACAATACTAAATGTTGAAGGGAAAAAACTAAAATAAACAAAAACTTACTAAAAGACAAAAATTATAAAGTATTTAAAAAATTGAAAGATTGTAAGTGATAATACAAAATATTAAAGGAAAAAGACTAAAATAAATAAAAACTCACTAAAAACAAAAAAAACTTAAAATAGTGGACCAATAACCAGCTGTCATACAAGATGGCACTGGTCATTCCCTTTTGTTATCGTATCTATATAGAATATGACAATTTCACACTTACAAATAAAGTATTTATATACGTTGAACCACGCATGCTCGCTACGGCGTGTTAATGCAAGGAAATTAGAACGAAGCGTAAAAACACATAAAAGATAACTAAGTTGATCTACGACCCGCACGTTGCTACAAATCTATCAAACGGGGAAAGATAGACGCGTTGCAACAGGTCTGTCAAAAAGAATGCATTGGATTTGAACAATAACATAAGGACAAAGGAGAACAAATCGTTTGTGGGCCGTGGTCTGCAACTAGGACCTACAAATTCAAGGAAGGTTCCCATCTGAGTTCATGTGCTTGTGGCGAGTTTCGGTATGGTGGTGGTGGTTTGTTGTTGCTGGAAAAACAAACCGGTGGGCGACTCCTTTGGTGTTGCCCAGCGACAAACACAGCCGGTGGTGTGGGTGAGAGCTGGGGGGTTATTATTATTATTGGTTAATAGTTAATTTAAAAATGGTGGGCCACATTAGTTAATTTATTATATACATAATAAATTTTACATTTGATTCTAATTTTAAAAAGAGCCAACTATAACTGAACATGCAAGAATTGATGCATGCTTTAGCTCTATTGATTAGAGATGAAGAGTAAAATTATAAAAAAACTGGTTCAACGAACCTATTACACATGATACTCGAGATGTTATTTATTGAGTTCTGGGTGGCGTTGAGGGCGGATTACCCTCTTGAGGTGGCGTTGAGGGCGGATTACCCTCTTGAGGTGGCGTTGAGGGCGGATCACCGTCTTCAGGTAGCGTTGAGGGTGAACTACCGCTTCGGGGCGGTGGCAATGGAGAGGATCCAAAGTCGAGAAACGGATAGACACCAGGTGGTTTATCTCGAGGCTGGATGGATAGTAACTGACTCGAGTCACCAATGACCTCAGCCCATCCATAATGAGGTTCCGCCCTACAATCAAAATGAAGTTAAAAGACCTTGTTTTGTGGGATCAACTGTAATAAATAGTAACTTACTCGTAACTAGTTTCCTCGTCTACAACAATATCCCAGCTTTCAGATGTCGTGCTTTTCCCGTATTTGTGCACCTTGCTAATGATAGAAAGTAAAATGCACACCATGAGAATCATTTTTAACTTTAACACAAAGGCAGGTATAAGAAAAGGCTGTTGAAAAGTACCCGTTTCCAAAATGCTCTTCGCCCCATGTCCTCGACCAACCTGATATAGGAATGAAACCAAGGGTCATGCAAAATAGTATCAAATGTTTCTGATTCTTGGATCAATGCTTAGGGTAGAAGAGTCCATGGCATTATAGCTTAGTGGCATTTTTGGGGTGGATACTTTATTGGGTTTCCTTCTGAATTGGTGTATAGGCATTATTATTGCCTAGTGAATTAAATCAGAGAATTGTGTTGTATTAGAAGTTGTAATTAGGGTTACATTAGATGTGGTTTATATAGACCACAATGTTACACTTCTAACCCTATAGTAACACAATATTATATTTTATCTAATACTCCCCCGCAAACTAAGCACACGGGAGTGACTTTGTTTGAAAACTTAAAAAAATAAAAAAGAAAGATAGTTGGTCTTGATTCTTTTCCTCTTTGCTTTCGCCTTGTTCTTCAGCAACACCTTGTTCTCCCGTAACAATTCTTAGACAGCAACACTTTTGTGTAGGTTTTTTTTTCAACTGTTTTTTTTTTCAACCAACAATTTTAATAGGAATTTGTTGCCCCTTGTCGGTCTTCTCCCCTATCAAGACCTCTTTGTTTTGTTTTGTTTTTTTTGTGAGCTGTTAGTCGCCGGAAAAAAAGGCCACTGTTGTAATGTGGCTGCGACGACTTAGGGTTTTGATTATTGTGGGTTATTTCTGCAACCCTAAGCGCTGGGAGGTATGGTTGTTTGTAGCAGCAACGATTGCTTGTTTGTATCAGCGGCAACTGACGGAGATGACGGCGTCGGCTAGGGTTAGGGTTACCGGCGGCGGCTAGGGTTCTGGTTGTTGTGGCGGTGGTGGTTGTCGGCTTTAGTGTAAAACGATGGTATTTGTGGTGGCGGCTAGGGTTTCGCCATGGGTGGAAGCAATTCCGGTGATGTTGGTGTTGCGATGGTTAAGGGCGGCAGAAGGGTAGAAGAGGAAGACCGTGCAGTTTTGTGGTGGTGGTAGGGCGGCGGTGGTCGGCCGCCCCACCGGTGGTTGTACTCCAAAGCTCTGATACCAAATTAAATCAGAGAATTGTGTTGTATTCGAAGTTGTAATTAGGGTTACACTAGATGTGGTTTATATAGACCACAATGTTACACTTCTAACCCTATACTAACACAATATTATATTTTATCTAATATAGTGGAGATGGATATGATCGGGTGGTTCCGCTATTGGCATGATGATACTCCAGTGGTCCGTCAGTGATCCAAATTTGTCGTTCAAAAAAATGCTTAAGCTAGAAGAAGGTAAAATCCAATGATAGGACAACCCAAGAATGTTATTATGCCTCAACACCTGAAGGTCACCTACCCCCGCGCTTCACCTCATCCCACTGGCTAGCAGGGTACTGGACTACTGGTGGGGGACTAAAGAAGGTTACTAAGGGGTATTTAAGACCTTTGACAAATAGCCAAAGCACACTAAACAATGTGCATAGTTAACACTTGCAATTTCTTTGGAACAGTGGGAATTTGGGAGTATGTTGAAATGTTTATAAGATTAAGTAAAAGGGAGTACGAGACATACGTTCACCCGCAGGAGTGACATGCCATGTCTCTCCTTGACGAGAACCAACGCCACCAAAAAACTTCTCCTCCCATTTGTCTCCCCATTTTGTTCCCAGTTCAGTTTCAGCCCATTTGTCCGTCCTGAAAGAAAAAAAGTATACACATTAATACTAAGTTAACAACCAACTGCTTATTCCATGTTATTTAAGGTTAATAGGTCAGTGTAGTAAGTAGTATCTGTAAGATTTTATGTTATTTAATTCTCTTATTAGTTTTTCAAAAAGAATGTTTTTTGGTTTCCTATCAAATATACACTGAGACCTTTCCAACTGCAGAGTGCAGAAAAAACATTTATTCATAGATTATAATTGACCATTTCCGACAAAGTGTGACTCAGTTGTAAAAACATACCATTTTAAAACAGATCCTCTTCCATCATAATGCTCTCCCCACTTTTCCCACCACGACTGCTCGTTTAGTCTACCATATTTGTGTGCTCCTTTCTCTGTCCACCCTTTGGCATCATATTTCTCCCACCTACATTAAACATAAGTTAAAGCATTGACGATGCTACCTTGTTTGTTTCACGAAATTCATTTACATGAAGTAATTTAGGAGTGGCCAATCAGCAGGTCAGAAGAGATGGATACCAAGTCAAAATGATAACTATTTAGTATGGGTCAGGTTGTGTAGACCCACAAACACTTGGTATATATTTAATTTATAAATTAATTAACGTGTTATATGTGATTACAAGAACTATACCATTACAGTTAATAATCTAAACTTTTTAAATAAAGAAATGAGTAAAATGCCATTTTCGTCTCTAAGGTTTTGGCCAGTTTTGCGACTTTCATCCAAAGATTGGTTTTTCCACGTCTAGATCCAAAAGGTGTAAAATCTTGCCATTTTCATCTGGCTTGTTAACTCCGTCCATTTTTATCCGTTAAGTCAGGGGTATTTCCGTTTTTTTGCTAACTTGAAGGGCAATTCGGTCTTTTTCACTTCATGTTAAAAGACTGAATACCCCTATAAAAGACCAAATTGCCCCTTAAGTTAGCGTAAAAGACAGAAATACCCTTGAATTAACGGAGAAAAATGGATGGAGTCAACGAGCCGGATAAAAATTGCAAGATTTCAAACATTTTGGATCCAGATGCGTAAAAAACAAACCTTTGGACGAAAGTCGCAAAAGTGGCCAAGCCTCAGGGACAAAAATGGCATTTTACTCTTAAGAGGTTTTTGCTTTTGAATACATACTCGACAACTTTTAACCCATTTGACCTATAAACGGGTCGAAATAGCCACCACAAAAATTACAGTCTATGTACAAGGAGACATTCCATACCAGTTCTCATACCATCCAGCATCTTCTGTGCCTGATTTTGCTTGCTTTTGTGCACTTCTTTCTATCCTTGCTATATTACTGCACCAAAAACCAAAACATCACTAAAATAAAAATTAATATTTAAATTTTTAACTCTTTGGTAACATTTAGAATGTAATTACAACTATGAGAACCTCCATTCATCTTGATGAAGAACTTCTCGCCATGTTTCCCACCACAACTCCCCTTCAGAATTTCTTCCAGATTTCTCAACGCCTAATAATTACCGCAATATATTATTTTTTTACGGGAAATATCAACAGTAAAAGGTAGATAAGATTTACCTAGCTCTTTGTATCCAGTCCAGTCACTTTTCTCCCACCACTGTCAAGGAGATCAATAAATCCAGTTAAATGTATCTACCTGGGATCATACTTGATAATAACAGAAATTAGTACTTCAAATCATCACAATTATAAGTCAAGGTTAGGTGGCATGTTTAATTGCACAACATATTGCTTAAGTTCCTGCTTTTATCATGCCTCTTAGTAGAAAACTTTAAGTTATCAAACGGTTCATTTGAGTTATTAACCGAAAATGAAACAACTCATAGACAACCTTCTAAATATCTTTATTCAAACGTATCACATATTCACATCATCTTTTGATTAATTATTCATTAAATTCATAAACAATGGACAAGAAAGTGTTGGCGGGTCAATTCAGTTATTCAACCTGATTTGACCTGATACAGTGATACCCCAAACCATTTGACCCGCCCATTTGCCACATTTAGATGGAATAATGGAAGTTTTTTTCAAAATGGTGTTGGTGAAAAAAGTAATTACCATAATGGTGTTGTTTCAAAAATATTTACCAAAATGGTGTTTTATGTCACTTTGCTAGTTTCTCACTCCTATTCTCACTGAATAACGTCACTTTATATAATAATTATTGACTTAATCATTTTTTGATATAAGAAATGAGAAATTAAATTATTAACTTCAATTAATGTTCCAAACTATGTGAGCTCACAGTTGAAATAAATTTGGATATTTTTCCTGAAATGCAGAGAGATTAATGTATAATTATTTATTATACATACACTAAAAATATAACATGGATGATTACAAATTAATCTCTACGCATTTCACAAAAAGATTTACACATTATTTTCAATCGTAAGCTCACAAAGTTCAGAGCATCAACTGAGGTTAAAATTTAATTTCTAATATAGAAAGATAATTAGGTCAATCATTATTTGATAAAATAAAGATATCCAATGAGATTCGGAGTCAAAAACTAGCAAAGGGAAATAAAACACCATTTTGGTATATATTTTTTCCACCAACACCATTTTGAAAAAGAAAAAAAAGAAACTCTGGATAATGGGGGCATTCAAGTAAACGAAAACCTTATAAACTTATAAAAACACATGGTCAACTAGTCACTGTCCTTCAAAGGGTTATCTAACTAACATCAAGAAAAATTATAAAAAATATATAAAACCAGTAAAAGTTTATAACTAATACCGCTTCTTTCCATTTTGAAGAACCATCACTGCTCTGACCACCCATTTTAGTCCATCTACATCTATATCCATTTTCACCTAGATCTTCTCCACTTTCTCTATACCAGGTACTACCATCTTCATTAATGCCAGATTCATTCACATGTTCGGTTAACAAATTAATACCCCAGTCCTTCGCACTTGCAATACCCGTGTCTAATGTTAAAAAAACATCAAACTAAAGTTATTACTAGGCAGATATTACAGTATTCTAATTTCGGTAGCCAACCAACCTTTTTAGGTCATAAAAAGGTAAGCATCCGGTTTTTAAATGTCACGTCAGCACCACATTAGGGCCACAGTCAGAAAAAAGTCAACGCGGTCAAAAGTTCTCGACACGTCATCATTTTGACGGTCAAAATTTTAATAGTACAACTTATATCTTTTTTAAAAACTTTGTGACTTTTTTCTAATTAAGAAAATTGGTTACTTAGGATAGAGTTCATAAAGTTACCTCTTTTCGGTGGAGTGTCACGAGACTGTGGCCCGGGATTACTTGGGGTACAGCGTGGAAAGTACTTTTCTTGTCTTGAAGCCAGCTGAGGTCTGCACCAATCAAAATTCAGAAAGCAAGTACTTTGGTTATATGCATTATGTAGAGAAAGAATTACCATTCTTGAAGTTAAAGCTAATTGTGTTTAAAGATGTCTAGCTCACGAATCACAATTGAGCAAGTAGTTTTAATACTATAAGCACATTGCAGGATGCAGAGACAACAACTCCAGAAGTATCAAGAAATCTAAACACCGATGCACATTGCTGATTGCACATAATCCGCGCTCCCCAGTATCTTTGCTATTGGTATTATTTTACTGAATATGGTTGTGTTGTTGTTGTTGTTACTAGTTCATTCTTCCCGTAAAGTGTTGTCTTTTACTTCATAGTTCAAATAATTCACTTTTCCACTTGAGTTTTAATGAGATCTTATAACTATCCTTTGCAATACAAAAACAATCTTAAATCATACGAGAAGCACAGAACGGTTTGAGAAGAAGGACCCAACATGCATGAACATTCTATATTAACATTGAATTTAGCATGTATTTAAGGGTTGCTTGGATGTGCATTTGCAATGTGATTAATGTGGCCTGAAAAATCAGAAGTTTACAATCATCATTAAGGTCTAAGTTAGTTACATAGTTTTAAATTAACATCAAGAATCGTTTTCTTTTTTTTAACGACAAATTAGGATCACTGACGGACCGCTGGAGTATCGCCGTGCCACCAGGGTAACCACCCGATCATATCCATCTCCACTAGGCTATAATGCCTATACACCAATTCAGGAGGAAACCCAATAAATCTAGGAAAAAACCCCTTGTGGGAAGCCCCTTACCTAATCATCCAAGATGATTGTTCTGGCCAGGAAAAAAACAGAAAAAAAAATACCATAATCAGATTCTGCATACGCACTCAAAACTGGATATTACTACTTCAAATCACGATAACAAGTAATTGCCTAAGTCCTAACTCCTTCTAGCATAGGCCACAGGTTTGAATCCAACTTCAACTCGCTTCTGTCTTTAACCCCTTAAAGATCAACAACTCAACACAAACTTTTTAACTAGTACCATTGGTTAGCAAAGTATTGGTCCGGCGTGAGTTTTCCAATGCCGGAGTCTCAAAGTTTTTTAAACGGCAAACTATACAACTCCTAAAATCTACCCTCACCACTTTGAGAGAGGAACACCAACGCAACTCCTTGATACTAGAGATTCTCAACAATCATTAAACAAAAGGTACAATAATAAACCTAGGGATTAAAGCTTCATGTCCAATTGTCCATATGTTGAGTTAATTTCTGTAAGAGCTAGGCATATACATCTATTTATTACATTCAAGCATTGATTAGAACAAAATGTTAACAAAAAGAAAATAACATACTGAGACGATGCAAACCGCCATGCGGGTGCAGCCTGCACTCGAACTTTACAACCATTCTTCCTAAAATCATTCTTCCGTTCTTCACCTTTAGTACCTATTCTCCGGTTCGACACAACTTTATCAGAACAGCAACAACTAAAGCTAGAATCACCAGTATGAGCCAACAGATTCCACCGGAGCAACACCGGCGAACAAAAATCAAATCCTCGCAACCGCAAACTAATCGACGGTCGCGGAGCTGCGGAATTCCATGTCATTGATGAAAATGTAACATGAATCATACGAATTCCATTAGTAAGTTGAGAATTTGAGCTTAAAATTGATGAATCTAAAACCCTAGCCGGAGGTAAGTGTGTCGAAGTACCAAAATTGGTGAAGTGATTCAGTGAAAGTGTGTGAGAGTTAGGGTTTTGGTGTTGTAAGCGTTCGCGTGATGGATGATTGGGAAAACTCAAGCAGGAGGTTGAAGGTAGGGTCAGTGTTTATGGGTGTGCACTGCTCACCAGTCGTTTGTTGACACGTGGCGGAGGTTTTATAATTTTGTAGTGAAACTGCCTAGTCATGTTTAGTGACAGCCACACAAACCTTTTCTGTTCTTCTCTTCTTTTTCCTATCAACATTCTTTACCTTTCTAAGCCAACCCTATTACACTAAGCCCTCCCGTAGTGGGATGGAGAATGGCATGGCGCCTCATAACGTTCATATTACTTTGGCTGACGCTATGGTGAACTACCCGTGAAATTATAACGCCGGAAATTGTTTGGATTCAAAAAATCCGACCGTTGCAACGGTCATATTCTTTAAAAAAAATTCCTAAAATATCCAATTATCTTTAACATTTTACACTCAACCAAATCTCAAAAAACACGCTCTAATCCCACATTCTTACAAAAATAATACTTCTAAAATGGGCTCCTCTTCATCGGAAGATTCGTTGACCGAAGATTTTTTTCACCCAAAGAAATCACGGAGTAGGAAGAAGCGGTTACGAGTGCATGTGCCCTCGCGATTCAAGCCATGCAACACGTTAACCGTTCTCCTCCACACCCCATTTTGAGGCGCACTTTTATTTTGCGAGACCGTGAAGCCGCAAATGAGCGTTTGATGAAAGATTATTTCAATCCGACACTGGTTCACGGCCCCGGATGTTTTTAGGCGCCGGTTTAGGATGAGCCAAAGGTTATTTTTGCGCATTGATGATGATTTGGAAACTAAGTATGACTACTTCAAGCAAAGAATGGATGTAAGAGGATATCTGTTATTCACCTCAATTCAAAAGGTAACTTCCGCATTATGTATACTCGCCTACGGAAACACGTACGACATCAACGATGAGTATTTGAAGATGGGGAAGAAAACAACACGCGATAGCGTGGAACATTTCTGCTTTGGTATATTTTTACTCGCTCTTATATATTTATTTTAAAGTACAATATAAATAAAAACGGTTATATATAATTTTTAACAAATATACGAGGTGCATTTAGAAAAACATTGAATACCCGGCATGATTGGTAGTTTGGACTGTCGTCAATGACGTTGGTATAATTGTCCAACCGCATGGCGAGGTCAATATACACGTGGTAACCAGAAAGGACCAACGTTGGTTTTACAAGTTGGTGCGTCATACGACCTTTGGGTTTGGTCGGCTTTCTTTGGTCTCGCCGAATGTATGAACAACATTAATACCTTCGAGTGTTCACCATTGCTAGAGGGTTACATTTCTAGCACGATACCGAAAGCCGGGTTTCATGCAAATGAACGACTACGAGCATGGATACTATTTGGGCGATGGTACATACCCGGAGTATTTAAATATTGTGAAAAGGTTTTTTGATGTCACACCTTGACCCGCAGCGGAAATAGTAATCGGGGCATGATTGGGTTTTCATCAAAGCTTATGACATTTACTATAAAGTTTCATATTTATTATTTCTTTTTAAAGAAGAAATTACAATAAACATACAAGCACAACATGTTCAAATACATTTTTCATGACTTCTTTATTTTTCTTCTAAGGCAATTTCCTATGTGTTCCTTGCTTCAACCTGTCCACCTGTATCATGTGTAAAAATAGGATTTTGGGTCAACAAAAGTTGGCGAGTGAATCTTATGAAAACATTTAAACGAATTTGTTATATTGGTTATAAAAAGGTGCATAACCACATATGAGTATACGTAAATGTAAAGTTAATCACAGCACACACCAAATGATGAACAATGAGATCAAGGCTCAATCAAACGGAGCCGATCTAATGAGGCACGCGATGTTCAACTCGTCTCCAACGAGAAACTGATGGGCCTAATGAATGATTTGCACGCAACTTGACAAAATGTAAACACACATCACAACAAACAACATTTACATCACACGTTTAGATCATATAATGGTAATAGCATAAGTTTGAATAAACGAAATAAATAGAACGATACATGATACATCCCAAAACATGAATAAAAAGGGAAATTTGTAAGAATTCACTCACAGTGGGTGCGTTGCCTTGGTTGATGAAGAGTACGCACGAATTTAAGATTTAGCCGACGAAGTAAACTAACCTAAATAATAACGTAACAATTCGATAAATAAATAAAAGTTAATATTTTTAATTAATGCTTTTTATTAGATTTTTAGGTTATTTTTGTGGAATTTATACAAATTTTGTAGGCTTTAAAACCTTATTTTTAAGTATGTTTAACTAATTTTTTAAAAATAAAAATGATTTTAATTATAAAAAAATTACCCCCTTTTTCCCAGGGTTGACTGGTCAACGACCGGTCAGACTAGTTTATTATAGGCAGCGTATGAGGTTCGAACTCGTGACCTCCCGTATGCGTGCACGCAGCTCTACCAACTGAGCTACGTGTCTAACCCGAAATAAACTCTATTTTAATTATATATATATACTAACTAGCTTTAACTTTATTTTGTTTTTATTAAAAAGGACTTAATATGACCAAAACCGGTTACAACTGCCCGGCTCGAACTCGAGACCTACAATTCGTGTGCACACAGCCCTACCAGGTGGGCTGGGTGTCTAACCTGTATTAACACTGAATTATATTAAATTTATATACATGCTATAAGTTGATCTGAATAAGTTTAAAAAGTGTTGGTTTTATTTCAGAAAATCGGAGACATGTGCGACTCGAAATCCGGAACGTGTGCTTTGTTATTGCACACAGTCCACTACTGGACTGTGTGTCTAACCCGGTTAAAACACCATATTTAATTATACTTAAACACTAAACAAACTTCATCTTCTTTCATTAAAACCTAGACATTGAACCCGCCTAAATAATGATTTTTGATTCGTTGTTTCTGATTGACTTAATCAATTACATATAATATGTATCTGGAATGCTTAATAAATAAAAGAATTTGAAGGAATTGATACCGTTGAACAGATTCCGACAGTGAGTGGTGGTTCCGGCGACTTGCAGCCAAGGTTCCGATGAACGGAGGATTTCGGCGAACAGAGGAAGTTTAAATGTGTTTTGAGCGAATTGAGAGTGTGATTTCGGTCCAATATTTATAGGCGAGCAGAAGGGAGCGTCGAATTCGGTTTTTGGTAATTTGTTCGAGAGGTTTAAGATGACAGTTCGCCTGATTGAGGCTTGCCAAGAATAGCCGTAAGCTAGCTGTCGGAAATATCCTATTAAAAGGGGAAAGGTGCGTGAAAATGGATTCGGTTTTGCAGGTTCTTACTCAGTTTCTAATAAAGATTTTAAGTCTCCAACATAAGCACATCTAGTGTGTGTAGTCCAGTGGTGTTGGTGGTGTGTGTTAACCGGGGGTACCCGGGTTCGATCCCGGTTCTGGGTTTTTATTTATTTTACCCTTTTAACTTATGTTTATTTAATCATTTATAAATATTTAATACTTGGTTTTATTATTTTAGAACATTTGCTATCATTTTATATATAAAATTCTAATGTATTTTAACAATAAACAAAAGTTAAACCAACGACATAAAATACACTTGATTTGTTGAGAATGGTGCGGGTTTTCGAAACCCGATTTACACAAATGTTACATTTGAAATGATCGATGTGAAAAGGCAATATTTTAAAAAAACTAAAAGAGTATTTGCAAAAGGACATCGAGAGGTGTTTTGGGGTTCTTCAACAACGGTGTCATTTTATTAGATATCCTTGTCGTATGTGGAATAAGAAAAATTAGAATGGTCATGTATGCTTGCATCATAATGTGTCATATGATTATTGAAGATGATGGAAAAGTAATATGCCAAAACTATTTTCCAGAAAATCGTTGAAGGAACGCAAACGATAATGGAAGAGAGAGTCTTAAATGGTCAGCTATTGCGTTCTAAGGAAATACATAACGCATTAAAGGTGAATCTGGTCGAGCATGCTTGGGCGATTCGCCCAATTCGACACGATGACGACGTTCAACAAGACTCTGAGGAAGAAGAAGTAGAAGAATTCGAAGTTGGGAACTTTGAAGACGAAGGTTTGGATGACGGAGAAAACGAAGAGGAAGAAGGAGGCAACAGCGAAGAAGACGAAGATCAAATGTATTGTTTTTTTAATTGTAATGTTTTTATTAAAAATTGTAATGTCTTTTTAAATTAAATAAAAATGTTTTTTTAATAATTAGACATGAAAAAAATAGAAAATTAATAATTAAGTAATGATGGGTATGGAGCTTTATAATTACACTCTCTTGTGATATAACCCCCTATAAAGCCCCCTCGTACACTTTTCCGTCACATGTTGCATAACGCCCACCAACAGGCTTTATGAGGTTTTATGACTACACATGGCCTAATAAGTGGGTGGTGGTTTATTGGCAAAGTCTAAACCTTTAAATGTTTGGATTCGGACCAAATACGAACCCAAAGGTCCGAATCCAACAAGAACAATCGGGATTAATAGTAGTCATAACTTTTTCACAAACTTTTTATGTTATTTCTACTAACATTCTTTACCTTTTTAAGCTTTAACCCAGAAACAAAAACTAACCCAAAGTCCTGAACCCAACAAGAACATTCGGGATAAATGGCGAGAGGATGTGGTACTATGAGATACATAGTTTGATTATTCGAAATAATACATATTCGTTTACCTAAACCATACCTATTTGTATATTTATTTTTCTTTTTACTTTATTTTCTACTTGGTAATAAAACAACCTCTTAATTCACAATTTTTTGTTTGTTATATTTCTGGTTTTCTTGCATAACAAAATTATATGTTATCAAAATAGTAAAAAATATATATTTCTGAATCCAAACGAATAAATATTAATAAAATACAATATACCTAATGGCTAATTACCCGATACATATCAATTAGTGCTATGTAGCATGATTATACAATCAGTTATGAAACTAAGATTATCAACACTTGTCTCATTGTTATCCCTATGCATGTTTTATATTTATTTTTATAACTAGTTCATTGTAGCAAAGTAGTTAATTTTTGATATCATATAATTATGATAACAAACTAGTTTAAAAATTAAATAATCAAATTTAAATCTTATATATTATGAAAATAATCAAACTTAAATCTGATATATTATGAAATGTTAAATTTATAAAGTTTTAATAATCATTACTATAACATAATTAGAAATACAATAAATTTGATTAAAACATATTAAACATTACATAAAATAGACTATTACTAAACATATGTATAATTCATCTTTAAGCTTCCAAATATTTTCCATTAGATCATGTTGTAGCTGATGCTTAACTAAATCATCTAAATCACTGAACCTTTGTAGGCATAGCTCAAATTCCATTATGGCTCATCTTGCGTAATTTGGTGGATCTTGATCAGTATCACTACTACTAAACCAATAATTTATGGCAATCAATTGCCCTAGATAATCGTATTACGTATTTGAGGACACCAAAGGCTCTCTCGATATCCTTTCTTGCATACGCGCATCATTTTTTTTTAATTTATTTTTCCAAGGTTTATGGATGTGTAAAAGTGTTCACTATTGTAGCTCATTCTGTATACATAACATCCACAAGGTAGTATCGTTGGGTGTATGCGTCCCATTCATTGTAAAATCGTATGCAAATGCACTATCATCTAATACGTGCCCGGATACTTTAGATTGGTTGAGCAAGCTTATGTCATTGTTAGATCTTGCTACGCCAAATTGGCCGAAACATGCATACCAGATCTATAGGTTTTGCGATGTAACTGCTTCTAGCATAATTTTCGAATATCCATGGTTGCCTTGCGTATATTGGCATTTGAATGCAACAAAACATAATTTTTCAAGCCCATTGCATAAAGTCAATGTTTCCTAGCATTAAGGGAAGGTCGTGTTTAGTTGAATGTCTTTGTAGTAACCACTGGATGTCACTAAGGTTTGGTTTTCCAAAACATTGTTTTGAACAAACTCCAATAACACATTTACAAAACTTCTATGCATGTTTGTTTACAAGTCTTTCACCAATTCATATGTATTTATTGAACTAGTCACCTTATCCGCATATGCCAACTGACGTATGACACTTGTGCATTTTTATAAAAGGGAAAGACCCTTTTTACCTAGCCAGTGTGTCTTTGCGTAAAATATAGAGTATGGACGTATGGTTGAGGGGTAATTTTTACAATTCGATTGAATAGTGACATGCTCATTACAAAACTTCATAGCTCTCTATATTTGTGTTTCCTTCTTGGACGACTAGAACTTGATGGCTAAGGCTATGTGACATGGTGATGTTGTAATGTCAGTTCTTTAAGTTTAAATACGCTTCCTCAAAATCATTTAATGCTTAAACTCCATCTTGGCTAATTTCCAAATTGATAGTCCTTCATCATCACTTGAGGGCAGGGGTTCAACATTGTCAAGATTGAATTCATTTGAGGTTGAAAGAAATGGGAGAACAATTGAAAGATGAAGGTTGTGGAAAGTTAGATGCGTGAAGAACAATGAATGAGCATGATTGTATTTGTTTGAATTTCGAATTAACGGGGAAATTTTTTTTTTTAAATGTAAAACAACAAAAAGAATTTAACAGTCTAAAATTGTAAGTTCATAATTTCTAAAATTTAGATATTTTTAATATACCAAACTGAAATTATATTAGTTTAATAGTTATGTAAGTAGTTATATATTTATAATTTCTATAACAAAAAAACGTACACCATCATCCAAGGATGCCCATCCCATTAACAAGATTTCAAAGAACACCGGTCGCCATGAAGAGGCACACAATGCAGGAATGCAGGGATCCCCATGACGTTTGTGGGAACCCATATTGGATGTTCGTAGACTCTTAATTCACATAAACTAAATATAAATTAAATAGTAAAATAAAAAAAGCAAAATATAAATATTTGGAGCAATATTAGTTTTTACTTAAATTACGCGTATTATTACAGTCTGAATTTAATTATATATTTTTTCTAAGTTGAATAAATACAAATACAAGTACGGGCTCTTAGGATGGTTTAGTTGGTTATAACTGTGTAACCAAAGAAATTTGACAAGCGAGTTAGGACTTTTACAAACTCTCTTATACGGTTTGGTTTATAGTTTGAACGTCTAAAGCGATAGTAAGCAGAGTTAACATAACCATGAGATCGTTCTTGAGTATTCATTCAACCCAGACTTACGAACCGGGCTTTGTCCGGTTCCCAATTAAACCACAATATACTTACAAAAAGTACCATGAAGATCCAAAAAGATAACAAACAAACAAACGTAATCGGTAACATCTCACTCAAAGAGCATATATCTATAAACTACAAATTGGGATATTTGTCTAAGGGCAATTGCATGGGTGTGTAATTGAAGGCAATATATCAAAGCATTAGCTAGTTTGAAAACAAGAGCTGAGACTTGTGTAATCTGACGAAAAGGAAGCCGCATCAAAGCATGGTGGAAGCTGTCTTCGGAAGATGAGGCTTAATCGACTCCACGACCACCTGGTGTTCATAATATCAATTAGCAACACCTACCACTTCATTTCACGTTTTTTTTTCCATTTATCAAAACTTTTACTAAAAAAATGCAGCCCAACATACGAACATGTGACGTATGGAGCAGTTCATTATTGCAGTACAAACTATTATATCCACAAACTTTTATATAGATAAGTTTAAAAAAGAAAAATCCAAGAAAATAGCTTACCCTCCCATCATAAGATAATGATGCAAACAACCAAGGCTCCCGGGAACTCCATGACAAGCCTGTATTTTCAACAAGTTAAAAAACGTCCATCGGATTAAATGAAAAAAGAATAAAAAAATGTAACCAAATTACCATAAACACTGTCTTCATAGTCACTGTATGAATGGAGCAAGGACTCCGTCCATTTAGTAGCAGAGTTGGACACACTGTAACATAAAAACAAAACAAAAAATTTAAAGAGGGTAAAAAAGGGCCTGGGATGAAAAGCGTAAGCATAAATCCAACACAAAGATAAAAAATAATATATATAATCAAAGAGAGACCTATCAGATGTTTTTTCATTGTTGCTAGGAGAGGCAAACCACAGGTTGACAGCCGAGTCTGTTCCTGCACTCTGCATATGGATGCCATCCGCAAATCATCAGGACAATAGGAAACAAAACTGAAAAATATAAAGCAGAATCTAGGAAGTGTTTTATGATGTGTATATACACAAACACGTGTATCAATTATCGTGTGTGTGTGTGTGTAGATAGAGGGGGGAGGGGTGTTGAATATAGAACCAACTTTAAGCAGAGAAACACATAAACAATTGTTCACAAGATGTTTATCTAACCGTTTAATCACATCTCTTTCTCTCTACCACTAAATCTAGTCAGCCCTGCCTAGTTCTTATATTGTTCTCTACTTAAAATTGGTTATGTATTGAACAACACGAACATATAGGCCTTCCTATATCAGTGTGTGCAAGTGAAAGTACATGTGTTTTTTTTGTGTGTATATATATAGGCCAAGTATTGGCATGAAACCTACTTTTATTGAGAAAACCCTATGTAACAAACTTTTTTTTGAATTTTCTAGGGCATGTAATATACATGTTTTCAAGCGTTTTGAACCAAAAACAAAAAACAAACGTGACGAACCTTTTTTTTAAATAAACAAGTTTATTGTATAACAGGTGTGTAACACTAAACACAGCGTCTGTTACATATGTTACAAAAAAAACTTGTTTATTTGTTTTTTTAAAATATCTCAGCGTTTTTTTGATGTTTTTGGCTCAGAACGCTTGGAAACATGTATGTTACATGCCCTAAAATTTTCAAAAAAAAAATTTGTTACGCAGAGTTTCCAAAGTTTTCTCAATATCTATGGGTATCGTGGATATCCCAACCGGCAACCCTATATATATATATATATATAGTGAAATTGTACAATTTTGCTTAACGTACGTTGCGTACGATGTGAAAATATAACATGCGTGATTATGGTTTTCAACATACGTGATTAGCGTTTTTGAGTATTGTACGTTAACCAACCCCTATATATATATATATATATATATGTATTTATATATATAGTGAAAGTTTAAAATACAAAAGGCTCTTAACGTGCGATGGTGCGCGACCACCAAAATAAAATGCGTAATTATGCAAATACGTGCATAATTAGGGTTAACCCAACCCATGCGTTATTATGTGTTATAACGTGCGTATTTTAAAAATGAACATGTGTAATTCACTTCGCACAGTTGTGTACCATCGCACATTAAGGGGCTATTGTACGTTAACCTTCCCCTATATATATATATATAGAGAGAGAGAGAGAGATTGGGAAAGTACAAGGATTAGCCCTTCATATTCAGGATTACTTCCAACAGCCCAAGTCCTGCCAAAAGATCAATGAAATGATACAGTCAGATAAACTGGTAATCATAGATGAGAGAAAATGCTAGTAGCTTCTTTTGCAAATAACAATTACGAAAAAACAATGCAGTGTTACCAGTGTGCATGTCCAGGGAGCTCTGCAACAGGGGCCTTAGACATTCTAAGATCCCATATGTTTATTCCAGATTCATCCGCAGCTGTCACCTATATTGTTTGTTAAAATATATATATATATATATATATATTTCCAAATATTAATATAAACTGACGATAGAATTGAAGTACGACAGAAGTCAAATCAACAGACTTACAAGCATATGCTTGTTCTTGCTATCAAAATCCATACTACGAACATGGGAATATTCCATTGTATTTGTTTTCCTGTATAGCAATAAACAAGTACGTTATAACTTATAAGTTCCTGTTTCTCAACAACCAAAATGATATTTATGAGCAAGATGAAAACAATACACAAATAGTGCCGGTCATAAGATGTTATATCCATATGTTCGCTCAATTACTTTCTAGAAACATTAGGAACACGATATAGATACAACACTAAATGGGATAGGAATAAATGTCGACAATAATTGAAGCATACTTCATTGTGCGTAAATCCCAGAAGTGGATAGATGATTCGGTAGTTGACGCAACAATATTCACATCATGAGGATCCCATGCTCCACCTGACAAATGATGAAGCATTCCAGCTGACTCCTGAGATTGTACCTACACAACTTTTTTCAACAATTAGCCTATGAGTTGATAGCATGGGCAGGTTGGGCAATTTTTGGTACACGTAGAAATAACGCAGGTTCGATAGGGTTGGGTTGTCCCACAAACACTTTTTTTGTCCATTTTAAATCATTATAGATAATTTATGCATTAAATATATCATTAATAATATATAGATTAGAGAGTAAAATGACATTTTCGTCCCAGAGGTTCGGCCAGTTTTGCGACTTTCGTCCAAATCTTGCCATTTTCATCCGACCCATTAACTCCATCCATTTTTAACATAAGGTCAGGGGTATTTTCGTCTACTTGTTTTGTTTTTATTATATAAATTATTACGCACTAAATAAAAATAATGATTCTCTCTCATCATCAACATTTTTTTAGTTTAATAAAAAAAATGTCTAAAAAGATGGAAATACCCTTGACTTAACGGAGAAAAATGAATGGATTTAACGAATCGGATGAAAATGGCAAGCTTTCAAACCTTTTGGTCCAGATGCGGAAAAACAAGCCTTTGGACAAAAGTCGCAAAATTGGCCAAACCTCAAGGACGAAAATGGCATTTTACTCTAGATTTAATTACAATAATAAAACAATCTTCGAAATAAAACGATTAAGAAGTTGTATGCATTAATAATAGACTTTTGAGTGAGTGAGTGACCTTCAACCCAATAACCCCTGTTCTACCCCTCTTATTTCACCCATGTGAACCGTTTGAGGTAAAACACAACCTAAAGCGACTTGTTTATAAGTAAACGGGTTGAAATTACCACCTATAGATAAATGGATAATTATAAGCAAGAAAAGATAGAGATTCTTACTCTCTCATACCTGAGCACTCTTCTTTGAAGAATCTAAGCTCCAAAGAAAGATATTCTGTTCATCAATGCTGATCAACTTATCATGTCTTCCAGATGGCCACCAAAGCACACTGCAATCATTCTTCTTTGATCAATATTTGTTCGATGGAAAATATATTACATCACATAAAAGGAAAAATGTTTTCGATGTTTTTGAAATTGAGATGTTGTAAAACTACCAATACATGATCACATGATCCATGACCTCGGTTGGTAGTTTAGTTAACTGAACAAACGTAGAATTAAATTCATGCTTCATAAAAACGTAACTTGGAACTAAATCTTAAAGTTCCATATGTTGTATACAGAAGATTAAATCATGGGCATCCACATAAATGAACCAAACGAAGTAAAATATTAAAGTGACCAAACGAACTTCAAAAGTATGCAAAGATACACTTAAAGTTCTAAGGTCATATGATGATTATAAATGTGATACTATATACGCCAACTAATGATGCTTTTAAAAAACGAAACTCACCACTTAATCTTTGATTTGTGTGCATCAAGAGAAGCGATGCATTCTAACTGAGGAGAATTTGACTGCCCATATAATTCAGGGATCTGCCACACGGCCGCTTCATATGATTCACCTTCAAAACCAGATGAAACAACAAACCTCATACACCATTATACTTCTCGATAACACTATACATATATATATAAAGCACCTTAGGAAATGTGAGTTTTTAAAGAAAAAAAAGCTTATATAGTCCCAATTTAGGGATGCATTTCTTTTCTTTTTCAGCTTAGTCTACCAACTTACGCCTTATATTCATTATTGAAACTGAGGCTGATTACACTTTTACATATTCTTTGAAACGCAAGATTACCAAAAGTAAAACAAGAATCCCCAAGTCCACCGTTAAAATTTCATAGTTGCACATGCTCCTTCACTTCCTCATCATATCAAATAACTAAATCTTCTTGATTTGACAATTGGATAAAATGGAACACTTTTTCACCACCAAAGCCCAAAGGAAGTTTAATTGCAGCCACATTTTGAATACAGTACACAGTAAATCTATAATTCCAGATTCATACTTTTCAGTCATACATTGGTATCATCTAAGTTAGCCAATTTTCATAAACTGTCAATGTATTATTCAAATTCATAATCATCTGTGTTACCAATTTCTAATAACTTAGATCACATAAACTCTATCAGAACCTCTTCTCTTCAGAGCACTTTACCAAGGTAGAAAATCAGATCAATCCTAATTCCATCTAGATCCAACTATAACCCTAACTTAACAAACTCTTTCACTTCTAAATACAATGCAATCAAACAATCACTGACATCACAATCACAATCAAGCAGACACCTTATCTTCATTGTTCAATCTGAGGCTGTTTACTCTTACTCACATCCTTTAAATGGCAAGATTATCGAAAGTAATATGAGAATCCCAAAATCCGACAGTTTAGTTTCATAGTTGCACATCCTCATCCACTTCCTCAGAAAATAGAGCAAATAACCAAACAACCTTGATTTGACATTTGGATGCAACGGGACAGATTTTCATAACCAAAGGAAGCGTAATTGCAGTCTCATTTTGAATACAGTAGATTTTATTATTCCAGCTTCAAAATCTTTTGTATAACATTAGTAATTTAGTATCATCTATGTTAGTCATATCCATTTTGGATACTGTGAACTTCAGTATTCCAGATACATAATGCTTACATTGTCGATGTAATGTCAAATTTGAATCATCACAAAAAAAGTTCTATAAGAGCTTCTTCACTTCAGTACCAAAATAGAACACCAGATCAGTCCTAATTCCATCTAGATCTCACTCTAACTCTAACCCTAACTTAACAAACTCTTACACTTCTAACTACAATGCAATCAAACAATCACTATCATCACCATCACATGAACAAAATGCAACAACAAATCAATCACATACCAGAAGAGAAAACAGTAGAAAACACGCGTTGATCAAACGGACATGAAGCAAGGTCCCAAATCTCATTCGGATGCGAAAACAAACCCTCGCAAACAAGTTCCGTACCACCCGATGAAAGTCTAATCAGATGCACCTGAAAAAGATACATATAAACTTCAATTCAACCAAATCGAAACCCTAACGAACGCGTAAACGCAATTCGAGATCGGATCAAACCTCATTTTCTTCTTTGAGACTGAGAGTACCGGTGAGGAAACTTGTGTGATCTGTATCGGCTTTCACATCTGTAATGCATCTTGCCTGTAAGTGAAATCAGAAATTGAGTGAATGCAGATGAATTTGATCATAATTTGGTGAGAAGAAGATTCTGGTGGTTTTCATGTGTGAAATTAGGGCTTGAATTGTTGATTGATTGACCTGATATTTGAGACCATAACCGATTCCTCCTTGCATTTGAGGGATGATTTCTTTCTTCTGTCAAAAAATGTCTTTGTGTTGTTTCAATCAGCAGCTGATGAAGAAGAGGAAGATTTATGTGAGATTTCAGGACAAGTTTAATCAGATTTTAGATTATGTAAATAAATTTGGGCTTTTAGTATGGAGAAAGAAAATCATTTGATTTGATTGGGTCACACTAAAGTGAATAGTTTGTAAAATATTCCATCATTCGTTTAATAAATAAACGAATATAAATAAGTAATTCTGTTCGTTTAGTAACATAAATAATTAATTCCATTCAGAACGTTTAACGTGTTCATTTACCGATGCCAAAATTTATATAAGTCTCGAATGACCGTTCAAGCTAAACAGCCTAACTTGTAAGAAAACTCATTTATCTTAGTAAATCAAAAGTGCTTAAAAATGACTTGATAATGTTAAAATCATCAACAAAAACTATATTATTGGTTTACGAAGTAAGAGAAGGTATGTGATTTATTTAAGAAAATACTAAAACGGTGATAACATTTTTCTCGTTCTATTAGTATCAAAATATGGTAGTACTTACCTTCCTTAACCTATTTTCCTCCCTAATATAACCTATTTTCCTCACTTTTTATCGTATTTAGTTGATGGATCCTAAGTTTACATGATAATTCAAGATATGATTTATCCTATAGCCAAATTAACTAACAGTTTAAAAAATTCAATTCGCCACACACACAAGAAAGAGCATTCTAGATGATGATTGAGGAACCGGAAGTCACACCCGATAATTTTGACCTGTTCAAAACAATCGATGAAGATTTTAAGACAAATTTAATATTGAATATTTGAAAAATTATGGGTTTTTAATGAGGAGAAGAAATATACATAAATTATTGGTTATAGGAGTGTAGTATAAACACTTTTAGGTCACTCCAAATCTCACCAAAAAGTCAGTTGTTATAGAAATAGATCTCTAAAGATTTTTGTAGTAGGTTGTGAACCATCATAATGTTTACAATGTTTTGTTGAGTGCTTCGTGGAAACCATGTCTTTTTGAGGATTATAGTAATTTTAACAATATGTTACCAATAGTTCATCTCTTAGTAGTAGCTATTGGTGATTTACTAATTGGTCATCACTAACACTATTATCGCATAGCCATAGTTGAAATAACTTTTTTTTTGCCGCAAAATTGAAGGAACATTATTTCCTAGTGATGGATACTAATGGTGGATAGATTATAAGCAAGCTTTATAACTATGATAATCAAATTTTGGTTAAAGGGCTCAGCTATTTAGACCCTGTGAGGGGCACGTCTCTTGACCAAGTTGATGATAGAATTCACATAACTATTGAATGAGCGTGCAAGCCACACATCTTAACTCGTAATAAAACTTATTGTATTTCCCTTTGGGTTTAGGTGATTTATCTTATAGCCAAAAATAATTAACATCATAAAAAAATTAGATCCACAACTAGGCTAACGCACAAGAAAGAACGTTTCATATTATGATTGGGGAACCAAAAGTCACTAATGTATTGCAAAATACATATGTTTTCTGCATACAGTTTGGATAGTTTATTAGTTTTAGTATCGTTTTTAGTTAGAATGTGTTACGGCTGATTAATTTGTGTTTTTCAGGTGATGTGTTAAGAAAAACACATGTTTTATCTACGTATTTTTGTATATTTTAATATTTAATTAGAGTCAATTTTGTTAGGAAGTTCAGGGGCTATACATAAATATTTTAAATGACGTGAAATACATAAAAAGCCTTCAATGAAATCAAATAATTACATGTCATGCCATTGCTATTTGTTTCATGTTTGTTGAATCAGGCTTTTGCTTACGTGAGACAAGGCCCACACATTGCTAATGGGGTCACATGAAGAGCCCATCATGAAATAATATATCTGATATCAAATACAATCAGAAGAGAGGGTTGAAGCGGCTGAAAGAAAAGGAGATCCCCACTGTTACGAACAGAAAAATATATAATTTTAAGAGGCACATACGATCAGAGAGAGGGGCGATTCAAGAGAGAAAATTTTTCAGTTCGAGTTGAGAGTTGAAGGTTAAGATTCGAGTTTGGGTTCGCAACTTGTTAGTACAGTTTGATATTACTTTGTGTTTTATTTCAGATTTGATACTTTGTTTTGTCATTCGGTTCAGACTTGTTTCTTGTTTTTTACTATAATTCTTGGCTAATAACTTTTGTACTACCTAGGTTGATTGATAAATACGTTTGTTTGATTTAGTTTTGTCGGTTTATTGAATAGTATGTGGATTTAATAATAAAGTAACAAACTTACGTTTTTAAGATCTTTTGTGTATGCGTGCTTGAATTTAGTCTTTGATCAATTACAACTCTTCATGTTGCTTAGTGAATGTCTTTCATTATAATAGTTGCAGGCTATGTTGACTGCTTGGTGCTTTTGACTTTTACATGGTTTGCTAGCGTACGTAGTAACCATTAGAGTTTAATTGTGTTTGGTTTGAGTTTTAGTGTTCTACCAACTTTAATAGCTGAGAAGCGAGAGGTTGTTGGTTCGGCTATAGTGATTAGATTGCTAGGTTAGGCACTTCGAGAGAAGGTCACCCTAGTTTCCCTATCATTGTTTGTTAACCGAGTTAGATCATAAACCTTAGTTGCCTAGACTTTCATACCGAGAGGTAGTCGGTCACTTTAGGATGCTTTATTATTACCCATAGGAGAGCCAGAGAGGGAGTCCTATAAATCGGTGTTTTCATAGCTTATTAGGTTGTCCTAGGTGTCTTCTAGAGAAGGGTCTAGGGTCCTGTTCGATTTTCCAGTAAGTTGGAATATTAAGATCCCGGTTTCCACAATAATTCAATAACCAATAGAACCAGTCAAACATCTGTAGGATTCTGACCTAGGTAGTGTATCTCATCATCATCTGATTCTATCCTTAGTTGTAGTTCTTGTCTAGTTAGTTCCTGATAGTTTAGCGGTTAAGTTCAGTAGATTGATAGTAAACCCCCCAAAACATAAAAACAATTAAGTCAAGTCAGTCTTAGATAAGTTAGTCGAGTCTAGTATTCGTAGTCAGTAGAGTCTCGTGGGTTCGATACTCGGACTTACTTAGGCTATACTGCATTTATCGGTACACTTGCCGATTGTGTGGTCTAGGCTTTAAAGAGTCTTAGTTTATAAATTTAAAACTTAGAGTGTCTAGTTTAGGGCTAAAATTAGTTAGTTTTTATAGACCACTTTTAGCACATCATCAGGTCTCGTGAGTGAAGAATAGCTGGAAAGGGCGGAAACTGGTCCATATTTGTCAAAAACTGAGTACCGGATCGAGTTTAGGAGTGCGAGAGCTGAAACAACGCAAAAATCAAGGAAATTTGCCTAGCCGCGTCGCGCGATCAGGACTAGGGATCTCTCTATGCGATGCGAGGAGATGTTGTTGACCGACGTTGACTTTACAAACGCCGCATCGCGCGTCCTGTTATCACATGCTCCCCGCGCGATACTGGGAGCCTTTTCTCGCAGAATGTTTTGATCTGTTGAAGGATTTTAGCTGATTATTCCATAGAAAAGCACCATTATAGGTCAAGAACTCTAACCCTACGAATTTGAGCAAGCTTTAGACGAATTTTGGAGTTCCAGGAGCTAGGATTGAAGATTTTGAAGCTTTGGTTGAAGATTTGAAGGTCGGAGATCGAGTGGCTCGTGTTTAAGCATTCGGGTTTTATCGTTCATTTATTCTTTTTTATTCAAACCATGTTTTTCGTTTATTCTTTGATCTTTGTTTTTTTAATCATGATGTATCTTGGCTAAACTTATTAAACTACCTAGGCTAGGATGAATTCATAACAAAGTTTGGATTTTTATTGGGTTTGACTATGATTTATGGACTGTTAATAAAGTAGAAAACTTGGTAATATTGCTTTGACGTGTATGAGTACTTAGATTTGTTTGATTTCACGTTCATTGTCTTCACACGTACACGCCCCGCTTGCGGTATGCGCGTATAATTGTCCACCATATCTTGACATATCACACCCTGACGCGCAACGGAACTAGAAGTCGGGGCATGATTGAGTTTTTCATCAAAGATCATAACATTTACTACAATTAAGTTTCATATTTATTAATTGAAATTTAGAGGAAAACATCCAAACACAAAGAAACATACAAACACAAGAAACATTGTTCTAAACATGATGTATTTTATTCATCTTCTAAGGCCAATCCTAAGTGTTCCTCTCCTCAGCCTGTCCACTTGTATCATGTGTAAAACAAGAGTTTGGGTCAACAAAAGTTGGCGAGTGAATCAAAGTTAAACATATAAGCAGATTTGTTACATTGGTTAATTTAATAAAAATGTGCATGGACCATATATGAGCATATGTATGTATAATCAAATCACAAACCACATAATATCAACAATGTATGTAACATCCGTCAAAAACCGGATTAACCAAACCCGCTTCGTTTATTAACCGAACATCCAGTTAAAAATTTCGTTGCGTATTTAATGCTCAAATTAAATTTAAACTATACATAATTAATAAGTATATTAGAATATAAAGTTTATATTTGAAAATGTATTAAAAATAGTGAAATAAAAATTAAAAGCTGATGCCGGGTTTCGAACCCGGGTCAGCCAGATGTTTCACAAAGACTTAACACTCACTCGCCCAACCACTCCGCCAATTGTGTTGTTTGTTTACATATTGAAACTGTCACACCCTCAATTTCCACTTGCGGAGTTCTACCGCGAGGCGTGTGAACAAACCAGAATCTGAAACACTAGTACGTCGAACGACTCTACATGGTTTGATAATACGTTTTCCAAAATCGTTCATTTTAGATTTTATATCAATTACCAATATTTAGCAGAGCATTATTTTTAAGTTTGAGCGGAAGCATAAATAAGTAGTGATGCGGGCGCCAACACAAACGCCAAAACAAATGAAAAATCCCAAAACAATATTAATAAATGAGACTCGATAAAGATGTCTTGTTCAATGCATGTGCGTGCACCTAGAGCTCCTAGCGTCCTGAGAAACATGTAAAGAAACAAGTGTCAACATTAAAGATGAGTGAGTTCACAGGTTTTCATAAATTCGTTTGTTCGGTTTAGTTTGTTTACTCCGTTATCCCCAACCCGGGATAACATATCAGTTCCATTATTCCAATCCCGGAATAATAAGTTGTTGCTTCCAATATTCCCATCCCGGAATATTAAGTTGTTGTTTCCATTATCCCCAACCCGGGATAATAAGTTGATGTTTCCAATATTCCAAACCCGGAATATTAAGTTGATCCGTAATTAAGTTCAATATTAATGTATATAGGTAGCTAGCCTAAAGTCATGTCACTAAGTGTTCGCGATCGAAGCTGACGGTTGTGCCTCCGTTTTGCCAGCCTATCACATGACCATGGCGATGTTAGGCCAATCATACACCCGTTGACCATACCCGGTCGGCTAGCGCGACTAGCTCGGATGGGGCTCGTCAGACCCAGTAGTACTACTTATAATTCCCCCGCTATTTAACCCAAATACTAACGATCCGAGGAGATTGTCGAGGACTTAAGTGATAAAGCTGCTTAGTGCCCATAACATTACATTAACATTAACTTAGTTACCGTATAGTTATGTGACGTTAAATTCGTATAACGTAAAGAGTTTGAGTTTGAGAGTGTATACATGTTTCTCCCCCTGTTGTTTAAAAACCGGATAAAGTTAGGGGCCGTGAACTCACCTTTATTTGCTCGGTTAGTGTAGCAAAGATGTTATAAGAGATGGGACCGCTAGTTGCGTCCTAACAAACCAATTAATTTCCACGTCAGTGTGTAGTCACACCAATACAAATTCCACACGAAATTTACTC
Source organism: Scalesia atractyloides (assembly GCA_947069175.1). Lineage (NCBI taxonomy): Eukaryota > Viridiplantae > Streptophyta > Magnoliopsida > Asterales > Asteraceae > Scalesia > Scalesia atractyloides. The sequence goes on along the minus strand of CAMTDV010000116.1, from coordinate 843,116 downwards.
ACAAAGTGATACACACAAACAACATATCTAACACTCAAACATGCATGCAAGTATTCTCATGTGATCATAGTAATCAAACAACTTATCATGAACATATTCCAAATCCATGCAACACTTTAATGCATAAAATCACAAGTTATCAACTTTCTGCTTAACACTCAATTATTCAGCTGTTTTCTAGGATTTTTATAAAATAGTTCCAACATTCTAAAAATTCCCATATTTTTACAGTAGGTGATATTTATACCATAGAAATTTATATAATTTTTCCAAGTCCTAAATCTTTACCAATTAACCATAAATATTAATTCACTAAGCTGCAGTCAGATTTACCGCTTTCTAACTGCAGTCCACGGAAGAATTTATTTAAAAATCACTGATCGTCCGATTAACAAAATTCCAGTTGGAGTTGCCCGGAAATTTCTATACCTAGTTGCTGTACAAAAATCATGACTTAACTCTCTACTGATTTTAAAATCTAGCTTGATAAACAACCAACAAAAATTCCAGAATTTTCACAGCTTTAGCTACTGAACTTGTTTAGCCCTTTAAAAATATCAAACGACCTCAGAAAATTATGAATCCAGCGCCATTAGATTCCTTATTCAAATCTCTACGTTCTAGACATCAGAAAATCCGTTTTTCGACAACTAACGACCAAGTTACAGCCAGATGGAATCGGCTGTAACTTTTAATCAGCATCCTGTTTCAGCATATCTTTATCATAAACTCGTGTAATCCCGTTCATGCGATTAACCTAAGCGATCTAGAACTGATTTCTAGTCCTAGATTAATACTAATAACTTATCCATGCAAACCCTACACAATAACTTTTGTCTTTATAACAAATCACAGCCTATACATTCAGCTTTCAAACAACATTCAACCTAGTGTAAACAATCCGAAACAATAAGATCATTCAATGTAAACATCATCAACAAATCGGCTAATCTAACATCTCGTTCAATCATGCTTGGCAAGCTTATATCTTCCGAAAACAACCCTACTTGTAACTATGATACATAAGCCGATTAAAACATGTATACTCCGAAAACCACACAATTGTTTCATTCAATCAATCACTCCGGAACAAACAACCAAAATCAACACACATATAACCGAACACTATCTTGTAACATATGTTGAATTCTCACCTTTGATAACTAGGTAAACAAGCCGAGATGCGGACAAGAGTGACCCGGCTGTTCCAGCAAACCGCGACTGAAGGAACTGAAAAGGAAAGCTGCTCGTGATCGACAAGGAGTGCAAGGGCTGTTTGCGGTCAGGAGATAAGGATGGCGATGGCTGCTGCTGTTGCTGCGACCGAGAGGAATACAAGGAACAAGGCTGATCAGTGTTTGCGATCACAAGAGTGGGACAAAGCTGCCGACGGCTGATTTCTTGAACTAGGGTTTTGTGCATTGAGAAGGAGTATGCATGAGTTTGTATTTATAGGCGCAAGAGAACAAGGTTACGGTTCTAGATAAGTATTCATGGCCGAGGGACTTGGGTTGGTTTGGTTTGGGTTTGGGCTTGATCTCGCGGCCAAAGATTAGGGTGCGTTAGTTTGATTTGGATTTGATCTCGCGGCCAAGTCTTAGAGTGGTTTGGTCTTGGCCGAATAGTTAGAGTTTTAAGTTTAGGTTTGATCGTTGTTTTCTTTTAGCCGAAGACTTGGGTTCAAGGTTTAAACTTTGTGAACTCCTAGAGTCACAATGAACCAAGGTTGGAACGTGTCTCGGTTCGGTTCAGTTCATGCACATATCAAATCTAATTATTCAATCACTAAAACAATCACACAACACACAACACGTATTCATTTAATTCGTACACGTTCGTACACACAGCACGTAATTAGATTGACAAGTATTACGTTTAAGTTATCCGAAAAACCCGAGATATCACATTATCCCCATGTTGAAAGAATTTTCGTCCCGAAAATTGAGTAAACGCGGTTTAGCATGTAGCGTACATGTTCAGAGTGCCACGCACAAAGAGTTAGTTCGTTAATGATGGTACGCTACGTTACAAGAAGTTCCCAAGTGTCATACACAAAGATTTCCAAGTGCCATGCACAAGAATTTAATCAACAATAGTACACGAAAGTATGAGAAATTTCCAGGTTGTCACATCATCCCCATGTTGAAAGAATTTTCGTCCCGAAAATTTAGGTACTGGTATCGTTAGTTTGCTGCTCAGTTGCGAAGAGGTGTGGGTATTTGCTTTTCATTTGGTCCTCTCTTTCCCACGTGAACTCCGGTCCACGCTTAGAGTCCCAACGAACTTTAACGATTGGGATCTTGCTGTGCCTTCGAGTCTTGATCTCACGATCCATGATCTCAATAGGCTTTTCCACGAAGTGTAGTTGTTCATCCACTTGGATTTCATCCAATGGAATAACTAAAGTTTCATCTGATAGACACTTCTTCAGATTTGACACGTGAAATACGTTGTGAACTCCACTGAGTTCGGCAGGAAGGTCTAATTGGTATGCTACGGGTCCGATTCGTTTCAAGATTTCAAACGGGCCTACGTACCGTGGGTTAAGTTTGCCCCGTTTTCCAAAGCGGATTACACCCTTCCAGGGTGACACCTTTAGTAGGACGCGATCGCCTACTTGAAATTCGAGCGGTTTGCGTCGTTGGTCAGCGTAGCTTTTCTGTCGATCTCGTGCCGCCGCCATGCGGTTTCTGATTTGTACAATCTTTTCAGTGGCCTCAAGTATTAACTCAGGGCCTGTGAGTTGACTGTCACCGACTTCTGCCCAGCAGACCGGTGATCTACATTTACGACCATATAATGCCTCAAACGGTGCTGCCGAAATACTCGTGTGATAGCTGTTGTTATATGAGAATTCTACTAGAGGCAGGTGAATTTCCCAATTATTTCCGAAGTCCACTACGCATGCCCTAAGCATGTCTTCCAAGGTTTGTATGGTCCTTTCGCTTTGACCATCAGTCTGAGGGTGATAAGCTGTGCTCATATCCAAGCGTGTTCCCAACGCTTTCTGGAGTGACTGCCAGAAGTTTGACGTGAAGCGAGCATCTCTATCTGAGATGATGGACGTTGGCACTCCGTGCCGAGAAACTACTTCCTTGATGTAAATGCGAGTCAACTTCTCCATCTTATCTGTTTCTTTAATAGCTAGGAAGTGTGCGGACTTAGTTAAACGATCCACAATCACCCAGATGGTATCGAAACCACCCAAGGTTCGCGGAAGTTTAGTGATGAAATCCATTGAGATCTGATCCCACTTCCACACTGGGATCTCAGGTTGTTGGAGTAGCCCCGATGGCTTTTGATACTCCACCTTGACTTTTGCACAAGTCAAACATCTACTCACGTAGGTGGCTATATCGGCTTTCATGTTGGGCCACCAATACGCAACTTTAAGGTCTTGATACATCTTATCCGAACCCGGATGGACGGAGTATCGAGATTTGTGAGCTTCATCCATGACTAGCTCTCTGAGGTTTCCGTAGAGAGGTACCCATATGCGATTCATAAAATACCGGGCTCCATTGGGCTTTACTTCCCAATCGCGTTCCATTTTTCCCACTGATTCGGCTTTGATGTTTTCCTCCTTAACTGCTTCTAACTGGGCGTCGCGTATTTATTCGGGTAGCCCCGAATGAATAGTGAGTTGTAATGCTCGTACGCGACGAGGTTTCAGGTGTTCCTTCCTACTAAGGGCATCAGCTACCACGTTAGCTTTACCCGGGTGATACCGAATGGCACACTCATAATCGTTCAAGAGTTCGACCCAGCGACGCTGTCGCATATTCAACTCCTTCTGATCAAAGATGTGTTGGAGGCTTTTGTGGTCAGTATAGATTGTGCACTTTGTTCCATAGAGGTAGTGTCTCCAAATCTTAAGTGCAAACACTACTGCTCCCAATTCCAGGTCATGCGTCGTGTAGTTTTTCTCGTGAACCTTCAGCTGTCGCGACGCATACGCGATGACCTTATCGTGTTGCATGAGTACGCATCCCAATCCCTGAATGGAAGCATCACAATACACTACGAAGTCATCTGTCCCTTCCGGCAAGGACAGAATGGGTGCACTGCAAAGTTTCTGCTTCAGCAATTGAAATGCTGCTTCTTGCTTGTCACCCCAAGTATACTTGATACCTTTCTGAGTGAGGGTAGTAAATGGTTGTGCAATCTTTGAGAACCCCTCGATGAAGCGTCTGTAATAACCAGCCAATCCTAAGAATTGGCGGATCTCCGTCGGTGTCTTAGGTGCTTCCCAGTTTTTGATGGCTTCAATCTTGGCAGGGTCTACGTGGATACCCTTTTCATTCACTACGTGCCCGAGGAACTGAACTTCCCGAATCCAGAATCACACTTCGAAAGCTTGGCATATAACTTTTCCTGTTGAAGTAGCTCTAGCAGTAATCGTAGGTGTTCCGCATGCTCTTCTTCACTTTTGGAGTAGATGAGTATGTCATCGATGAACACGATGACAAATTTGTCGAGGTATGGCTTACACACGCGGTTCATGAGGTCCATGAACACCGCAGGTGCGTTAGTGAGACCGAATGGCATGACCAAGAACTCGTAGTGGCCATACCGAGTGCGAAATGCTGTCTTAGCGATATCCTCCTCCCTGACGCGTAGCTGATGATAACCAGACCGTAAATCAATCTTAGAGTAGTAACTTGACCCTTGCAGTTGGTCGAATAGATCGTCGATGCGAGGTAACGGGTATCGGTTCTTGACAGTAACCTTGTTGAGTTCCCTATAGTCGATGCACATGCGGAAAGTCCCGTCCTTTTTCTTGACAAACAGGACTGGAGCTCCCCATGGCGAAACGCTTGGTCGGATAAATCCTTTTTCCAACAGCTCTTGAAGTTGGGTCGACAGCTCCTGTAGCTCGGCTGGAGCTAGGCGGTATGGAGCCTTGGCGATAGGAGTTGCATTGCTTGCCAATTCGATTTCAAACTCCAATTGTCGATGTGGTGGAAGACCAGGTAGTTCTTCTGGGAATACATCGGAAAAATCACGGACGACAGGGATGTCTTCTATACGTTTCTCGTCCTTAGGCTGTTCGGTAATTAGTGCGAGTAAAGCGAAGGAATTCTTTTTCCGAAGATACTTCTGCGCTTGCATAAATGAGATAATGTTGGTGACGGCGCTTGCCTTGTCGCCTTGTACCGTCAGGATTTCGTCGTTCGTGAGTGGAATACGGATAGACTTTTCGAAGCAGAGAACTTTAGCCCGGACGTCGGATAGCCAGTCCATTCCGACTACCACGTCAAAACTACCCAGAGTAGTTGTCATCAGATCAATGGTAAAAGTGTGGCCCGCGAGTTTGAGTTGACAGCCGGATACGATTTGGGTCACATCTACCAATTTACCATTGGCTAATTCTATCACATAAGGGGTCTCTAATGGTTTAAGCGTGAGATTTAGGTTCTTCCTAAAAGACTCAGATATAAAGCTCCTATCCGCACCCGTATCAAAAAGCACAGTAGCAAAATGTTCATTAAGGGGAAACTTACCGGTGACCACGTTCGTGTCGTTTCTGGCCTCTCCGCGGCCCAATGTAAATGCGCGACCCTTGGCACCTCCTGTGCCACCGTTCCCATTATTGTTGTTGTTATTATTGTTGTGGTTGTTGTGGTTGTGGTTGTTTCCACCATTATTGTTGTTGTTGCGCAACTGTGGGCAGTCTCTTCTGAAGTGAGCCGTGCTACCACACTGATAGCATCCCCGGTTTATACCCTGCTGCTGACCCTGAAGCTGATTCTGATTTTGTCGGGACAACGATTTCCCCACGACAATCCTTTGCCGCATGTCCCATCTTGCCACATCTTTGGCAGCGATTTCCGGCACAAGGGCTGTTATGGTGAAGATTACAGCGGTTGCACTGCGGCTTTCGACCTACATAGCCGCCTGCATTCTGGTTGTTGTTGTTGTTGTTGGAATGATTTTGATGACCCCGGTGGCTGTGGTAATGATTGAACCGTTTCTGGTTCCCTTGCTGCGGATGTGATGACGAAGACTGTCGAACAGTGGAGTCTTCAAATTTTCTTTTGTTATCTGGAGCGACTTCAGTGGTACCCCGTGCTGGCAGTTTCTTCTGTTCCACCGCTTTATCTGTGAGTTTGTGAGCCAATCGGATTGCTTGATGTTCTGTTACAGGGTTACTAGACATCACCATACCCTGAATTTCCGGAACCAGACCCCCGAGATAGAACTCGAGTCTTTTCTCCACCATGTTGGCCAATTCAGGACACAGAAATACCAAGTCATGGTGTTTTGCAGTGTAAGCTTCAATTTCCGATCCCACCATCTTGTGGTTCCATAGAGCTTGCTCTAACTGTTGCACTCTGTCTCGTGGACAGTACTCTTCTTTAATCAGGGCCTTGAACTCAGTCCATGCCATTGCATTTGCAGCTAACAGTCCACGTGTTTGGACTTGGGCATTCCACCATGTCAATGCCCCATCTTCCAGTGTTGAGGCTGCGTATTTGACCTTGTTTGCCTCTAGGCAGTTGCACATTTCAAAAACGGATTCTGATTTTTCGATCCAGCGGACCAATCCAATGGGTCCTTCCGCCCCTGAGAATTTGCTAGGCTTTGCGTCAAGGAACATCTTATAGGGTTAAAGCCTCCTCCTGCTGACAGAGAACAGGAAGTCAGCAAGGAATTTTACTAGCCTCACTATTAGATTTTCACGCGAAAATTTAATAATGGTTACCTGCCGGCTGGTTCTGAACACCCGCTAAAGCTGCGTTCACATGCTCCTGAATCATGGCAGCTAGTTCTTCGGGCGTCAAGTTAAGGTTTCCACGTCTTCCAGTCGCCATTTAGATCTTCGAAACACAACACAAACACACCCTGATAAGTCTATATATCCAATATAGTTATCCTACTTCGTACTTTAATAATTATTAAGTTATGTCAACTCAATATGTTAAATAGTCAAAAGGAATACTTGATTAACTGAAATTTCAACGTCTTACAAAAGTGCAAATCAAACATACGAATTCACTATAAGTCTCAGGTTTAATTACAAGTGGAAAATAATAAACTGAAGGAATACAAATAATATAAACGAGACGTGTCAGTCGTCTACGTCTCCATCCCCCAAGTCACTGTCGTTGCCGTCATCCTGTGCGGCATTTCCAGCTTCCTCAGCTGGGTCCTCCTCCGGATCCTCTTCAGGATCCTCCTCTGGATCCTCTTCTGGATCCTCCTCTACCGGCACTGGAGGGGCCGGTGCTGGTTCAAGTGCTTGATTTTGCAGTTCCTGAATGTTCCAACTATTTTCCAGGACTCTGTCCTCAAGCCAGTCAGCTCTTATCTGCTCAGCACGCAGATCTCTGGCTATGGTGTTACGAGCTATCTTACTCGTACGATGCTCTTCCTCGAGCGAGTCGGTCTTTCCTGTAAGGTGTCGGATCATCCATCCTTGTGCTAAGATGGTTTCCTGCATTCTTTCTAACTGTTTTTGTTGTGTATGCACCAGGATTCTAAGCATGTCAATTCCTATTTCTACAGGATTAACCGGTTCAACCGGTACAGCAATAGTTGGGCGTAGCGATGACTCCTCCCCCAGAGCGAGCCTCTTCCTCGCCGCTGAGCGTGTCTCCACGCCACAAGGTGGTATGGGTTCCACCATTGGTGCCTTTCCTGGTGCTCTTGGTGGCGTAAGTCTGTCGGACGATGATGACGATGAGGATGATGACATTGCCTGTTAGGTCGTGTAGTTAGTTACGAGTTGTTTTCATTTCTTATTATGAAGGTATAACCTACCAAACACGATTGTGGCATATTGCATAACAAGGTATAATAATTCGGTGCCAAACTAAGTCTAGTGTCGTGATATCAGCTATAGTTTAGGTCTACTTCTAATGCAAACCTGGTTCTCTATAGCTAGTGGCTCTGATACCAATCTGTCACACCCTCAATTTCCACTTGCGGAGTTCTACCGCGAGGCGTGTGAACAAACCAGAATCTGAAACACTAGTACGTCGAACGACTCTACATGGTTTGATAATACGTTTTCCAAAATCGTACATTTTAGATTTTATATCAATTACCAATATTTAGCAGAGCATTATTTTTAAGTTTGAGCGGAAGCATAAATAAGTAGTGATGCGGGTGTGATATCCCGGGTTTTTCGGATACCTTACATGTGACACTTGTCGAATAATATATACGCTAAGTATTAAGCGTGCACGAATTAAATGAATACGTGTTGTGTGTTGTGTGATTGTTTTAGTAATTGGATCATTAGAGTAGATACGTACACGAACTGAACCGAACTGCGACACGAACCAAAGTGATTCATTGTGACTCTAGGAGTTAACAAGTTTTAAACCTTAACTCAAGAATTCGGCCAAGATCAAAACTCAAACCCATAACAAACCTACAACTATTCGGCCGATCAAACCAAACCAAATCAACCCGTGTGCAAACCCATAACCGAGATCAAAGTTAAACCTTAAACTAAAACAATCCGGCCGCAAGATCAAACCCGAAACCACATGATCAAAGCCGCGGATTTATTTAGTTCAAACCCAAACCGAACCCACCCTATTCCTTGACCGCGAGATCAAGTCCAAACCAAACTAACTCACTTTAGTTCCTCGGCCGCAATACTTATCCAAAATCGTAATCCTTATCTCTTGCACCTATATCTACGAAACCTATGCATGCTTCCTTCTAAAACACAAACTCTAATCGCCTTCTCTTGCTCCATAAATCGCGAACAAGCTGATCATTTATTCCATTCATCCGCAAACAGCCTTTGCTCACTTCTTTCGGTCGCGGTGGTCCTTGCTAATCACTTTCCCGATTACAACTTTCATCACATCCGAAGCAATCCTATCCAAGTCTCGGCTTATTGATCGTCGATTCCTTAACATACTCACGGTTCGATTACTTTATCATTAAAAGTCTAGAGTTTACCATATGTTGCTAGATTATAGTCGGATATACGTGTCTTGAGTGTGTTGTTTTCGGATATATCTATGCTTGAATGGTTAGTTGTTTCGGACAATAATTGCTGAATGAAATCGGCTTTGTTAATCTTTGTTTATATGTATGATAGTTGTCGGAACATATAAGCTTGCCAAGCATGATTGAACGAATGTCAGACTAGCTGAATTGTTAATGATGTTTACATTAGATGGTTGTATTGATTCGGATTTTGTATACTAGATTGAATGTTGCTTGAAAGTTGAATACGTATAGGCTGTGTTTTGTTTGTAATAACTAGAAGTAAGAACTAGGGTTTGCATGGATAGGTTATTAGTCTTAATCTATGAGTAGAAATCGGTTTATAATCACCTAGATTAACCGTATGAACGAATTGTGCGAATTAATGGTAACAATAATGCTGAAACAGTCTGCTGAATAATGGTTACAGCCGACTTCATCAGGCTGTAACTTGGTCGTTAGTTGTTGAAAAACGGATTTTCTGATGTCTAGAACGTAGAGATTTGAATAAGGAATCTAATGGCGCTGGATTCATAATTTTCTGAAGTCGTTTGATATTTTTAAAGGGCTAAACAAGTTCAGTAACTAAAGCTGTGAAAATACTGGAATTTTGTTAGTTGTTTATCAAGTTGGATCTTAAAATCAGTAGGGAATTGAGTCATGATTTTTGTACAGCAACTAGGTATAGAAATTTCCGGGCAACTCCAACTGGAATTTTGTTAATCGGACGATCAGCGATTTTTAAATAAATTCTTCCGTGGACTGCAGTCAGAAAGCGGTAAATCTGACTGCAGCTTAGTGAATTAATATTTATGGTTAATTAGTAAAGATTTAGGACTTGGAAAAATTATATAAATTTCTATGGTATAAATTTCACCTACTGTAAAAATATTGGAATTTTTGGAATGTTAGAACTATTTTATAAAAATCCTAGAAAACAGCTGAATAATTGAGTGTTAAGCAGAAAGTTGATAACTTGTGATTTTAGGCATTAAAGTGTTGCATGGATTTGGAATATGTTCATGATAAGTTGTTTGATTACTATGATCACATGAGAATACTTGCATGCATGATTGAGTGTTAGATATGTTGTTTGTGTGTATCACTTTGTGGGTAAATTGCGTGTGGAATTTGTATTGGTGTGATTACACACTGACGTGGAATTAATTGGTTTGTTAGGACGCAACTAGCGGTCCCATCTCTTATAACATCTTTGCTACACTAACCGAGCAAATAAAGGTGAGTTCACGGCCCCTAACTTTATCCGGTTTTTAAACAACAGGGGGAGAAACATGTATACACTCTCAAACTCAAACTCTTTACGTTATACGAATTTAACGTCACATAACTATACGGTAACTAAGTTAATGTTAATGTAATGTTATGGGCACTGAGCAGCTTTATCACTTAAGTCCTCGACAATCTCCTCGGATCGTTAGTATTTGGGTTAAATAGCGGGGGAATTATAAGTAGTACTACTGGGTCTGATGAGCCCCATCCGAGCTAGTCGCGCTAGCCGACCGGGTATGGTCAACGGGTGTATGATTGGCCTAACATCGCCATGGTCATGTGATAGGCCTGGCAAAACGGAGGCACAACTGTCAGCTTCGATCGCGAACACTTAGTGACATGACTTTAGGCTAGCTACCTATATACATTAATATTGAACTTAATTACGGATCAACTTAATATTCCGGGTTTGGAATATTGGAAACATCAACTTATTATCCCGGGTTGGGGGATAATGGAAACAACAACTTAATATTCCGGGTTTGGAATATTGGAAGCAACAACTTATTATTCCGGGATTGGAATAATGAAACTGATATGTTATCCCGGGTTGGGGATAACGGAGTAACAAACTGTAACGGAGTAAACAAACGAATTTATGAAAACCTGTGAACTCACTCATCTTTAATGTTGACACTTGTTTCTTTACATGTTTCTCAGGACGCTAGGAGCTCTAGGTGCACGCACATGCATTGAACAAGACATCATTATAGAGTCTTATTTATTAATATTGTTTTGGGATTTTTCAAGTTGTTTTGACGTTTGTGTTGGCGCCCGCATCACTACTTATTTATGTTTCCGCTCAAACTTTAAAACTGATGCTCTGCTAAATATTGGTAATTGATATAAAATCTACAAAGAACAATTTTGGAAAACGTATAATCAAATCATATAGAGTCGTTCGACGTACTAGTGTTTCAGATTCTGGGTTGTTCACACGCCTCGCGGTAAAACTCCGCAAGTGGAAATTGAGGGTGTGACAGATTGGTATCAGAGCCACTAGCTATATAGAACCAGGTTTGCATTAGAAGTAGACCTAAGCTATAGCTGATATCACGACACTAGACTTAGTTTGGCACCGAATTATTATAAGTTGTTATGCAATATGCCACAACCGTGTTTGGTAGGTTATACCTTCATAATAAGAAATGAAAACAACTCGTAACTAACTACACGACCTAACAGGCAATGTCATCATCCTCATCGTCATCATCGTCTGACAGACTTACACCACCAAGGGCACCAGGAAAGGCACCAATGGTGGAACCCATATCACCTTATGGCGTGGAGACACGCTCAGCAGCGAGGAAAAGGCTCGCTCTGGGGGAGGAGTCGTCGTTGCGCCCAACTATTGCTGTACCGGTTGAACCGGTTAATCCTGTAGAAATAGGACTTGACATGCTTAGAATCCTGGTACATACACAACAAAAACAGCTAGAAAGAATGCAGGAAACTATCCTAGCACAAGGATGGATGATCCGACACCTCACAGGAAAGACCGACTCGCTCGAAAAAGAGCATCGTACGAGTAAGATAGCTCGTAACACCATAGCCAGAGATCTGCGTGCTGAGCAGATAAGAGCTGACTGGCTTGAGGACAGAGTCCTGGAAAATAGTTGGAACATTCAGGAACTGCAAAATCAAGCACTTGAACCAGCACCTGCCCCTCCAGTGCCGGTAGAGGAGGATCCAGAAGAGGATCCAGAAGAGGATCCGGAGGAGGACCCAGCTGAAGAAGCTGGAAATGCCGCACAGGATGACGGCAACGACAGTGACTTGGGGAATGGAGACGTAGACGACTGACACGTCTCGTTTATATTTGTTTTCCTTCAGTTTATTTATTTTCCCACTTGTGTTAAAACTTGAGACTTTATAGTGAATTCGTATGTGTGATTTGCACTTTTGCAAGACGTTGAAATTGCAGTTAATCAAGTATTTCTTTTGATTATTTAACATATTAAGTTGACATAATGTACTAATTATTAAAGTACGAAGTAGGATAACTATATTGGATATATAGACTTATCGGAGTGTGTTTGTGTGGTGTTTCGAAGATCTAAATGGCGACTGGAAGACGTGGAAACCTTAACTTGACGCCCGAAGTGCTAGCTGCCATGATTCAGGAGCATGTGAACGCAGCATTAGCGGGTGTTCAGAACCAGCCGGCAGGTAACCATTATTAAGTTTTCGCGTGAAAATCTAATAGTGAGGTTAGTAAAGTTCCTTGCTGACTTCCTGTTCTCTGTCAGCAGGAGGGGGCTTTAATCCCTATAAGATGTTCCTTGACGCAAAGCCAAGCAAGTTCTCAGGGGCGGAAGGACCCATTGGATTGGTCCGCTGGATCGAAAAATCAGAATCCGTTTTTGAAATGTGCAACTGCCTAGAGGCAAACAAGGTCAAATACGCAGCCTCAACACTGGAAGATGGGGCACTGACATGGTGGAATGCCCAAGTCCAAACACGTGGACTGTTAGCTGCAAATGCAATGGCATGGACTGAGTTCAAGGCCCTGATTAAAGAGGAGTACTGTCCACGAGACAGAGTGCAACAGTTAGAGCAAGCTCTATGGAACCACAAGATGGTGGGATCAGAAATTGAGGTTTACACCGCAAAACACCATGACTTGGTATTTCTGTGTCCTGAATTGGCCAACACGGTGGAGAAAAGACTCGAGTTCTATCTCGGGGGTCTGGTTCCGGAAATTCAGGGTATGGTGATGTCTAGTAACCCTGTAACTGAACATCAAGCAATCCGATTGGCTCACAAACTCACCGATAAAGCGGTGGAACAGAGGAAACTGCCAGCACGGGGTACCACCGAAGTCGCCCCAGATAACAAAAGAAAATTTGAAGACTCCACTGTTCGACAGTCTTCGTCATCACATCCGCAGCAAGGGAACCAGAAACGGTTCAATCATTACCACAGCCACCGGGGTCATCAAAATCATTCCAACAACAACAACAACAACAACAACAACTACAATAACAACCAGAATGCAGGCGGCTATGTAGGTCGAAAGCCGCAGCGCAACCGCTGCAATCTTCACCATAACGGCCCTTGTGCCGGAAATCGCTGCCAAAGATGTGGCAAGATGGGACATGCGGCAAAGGATTGTCGTGGGGAAATCGTGTCCCGACAAAATCAGAATCAGCCTCAGAGTCAGCAGCAGGGTATAAACCGGGGATGCTATCAGTGTGGTAGCACTGCTCATTTCAGAAGAGACTGCCCACAGTTGCGCAACAATAACAATAATGGTGGAAACAACCACAACAACCACAACAATAATCACAACAACAACAATGGGAACGGTGGCACAGGAGGTGCCAAAGGTCGTGCATTTACATTGGGCCGCGGAGAGGCCAGAAACGACACGAACGTGGTCACCGGTAAGTTTCCCCTTAATGAACATTTTGCTACTGTGCTTTTTGATACGGGTGCGGATAGGAGCTTTATATCTGAGTCTTTTAGGAAGAACCTAAATCTCACGCTTAAACCATTAGAGACCCCTTATGTGATAGAATTAGCCAATGGTAAATCGGTAGATGTGACCCAAATCGTATCCGGCTGTCAACTCAAACTCGCGGGCCACACTTTTACCATTGATCTGATGACAACTACTCTGGGTAGTTTTGACGTGGTAGTTGGAATGGACTGGCTATCCGACGTCCGGGCTGAAGTTCTCTGCTTCGAAAAGTCTATCCGTATTCCACTCACGAACGACGAAATCCTAACGGTACAAGGCGACAAGGCAAGCGCCGTCACCAACATTATCTCATTTATGCAAGCGCAGAAGTACCTTCGGAGAAAGAACACTTTCGCTTTACTCGCATTAATTACCGAACAGCCTAAGGACGAGAAACGTATAGAAAACATCCCTGTCGTCCGTGATTTTTCCGATGTATTCCCAGAAGAACTACCTGGTCTTCCACCACATCGACAATTGGAGTTTGAAATCGAATTGGCAAACAATGCAACTCCTGTCGCCAAGGCTCCATACCGCCTAGCTCCAACCGAGCTGCAGGAGCTGTCTACCCAACTTCAAGAGCTGCTAGAAAAAGGATTTATCCGACCAAGCGTTTCGCCATGGGGAGCTCCAGTCCTGTTTGTCAAGAAAAAGGACGGGACTTTCCGCATGTGCATCGACTATAGGGAACTCAACAAGGTTACTGTCAAGAACCGATACCCGTTACCTCGCATCGACGATCTCTTCGACCAACTTCAAGGGTCCAGCTACTACTCTAAGATTGATTTACGGTCCGGTTACCATCAACTACGCGTCAGGGAGGAGGATATCGCCAAGACGGCATTTCGCACTCGGTATGGCCATTACGAGTTCTTGGTCATGCCAATCGGTCTCACTAACGCACCTGCGGTATTCATGGACCTCATGAACCGCGTGTGTAAACCATACCTCGACAAATTTGTCATTGTGTTCATCGATGACATACTCATCTACTCCAAAAGTGAAGAAGAGCATGCTGAGCATCTACGATTACTGCTAGGATTACTTCAACAGGAAAAGCTATATGCCAAGCTCTCGAAGTGTGATTTCTGGATCCGAGAAGTTCAGTTTCTCGGGCACGTCGTGAATGAAAAGGGTATCCATGTAGACCCTGCCAAGATTGAAGCCATTAAAAACTGGGAAGCACCTAAGACACCGACGGAGATCCGCCAATTCTTAGGATTGGCTGGTTACTACAGACGCTTCATCGAGGGGTTTTCAAAGATTGCACAACCGCTCACTACCCTCACCCAGAAAGGTATCAAGTATACTTGGGGTGACAAGCAAGAGGTAGCATTTCAATTGCTGAAGCAGAAACTTTGCAGTGCACCCATTCTGTCCTTTCCGGAAGGGACAGATGACTTTGTAGTGTATTGTGATGCCTCCATCCAGGGATTGGGATGCGTACTCATGCAACGCGATAAGGTCATCGCGTATGCGTCACGACAACTGAAGGTTCACGAGAAGAACTACACGACGCATGACCTGGAATTGGGAGCAGTAGTGTTTGCACTTAAGATTTGGAGACACTACCTCTATGGAACAAAGTGCACAATCTATACTGACCACAAAAGCCTCCAGCACATCTTTGATCAGAAGGAGTTGAACATGCGACAGCGTCGCTGGGTCGAACTCTTGAACGATTATGAGTGTGCCATTCGGTATCACCCGGGTAAAGCTAACGTGGTAGCTGATGCCCTCAGTAGGAAGGAACACTTGAAACCTCGTCGCGTACGAGCACTACAACTCACAATTCATTCGGGGCTACCCGATCAAATACGCGACGCCCAGTTAGAAGCAGTTAAAGGGGAAAACATCAAAGCCGAATCAGTGGGAAAAATGGAACGCGATTGGGAAGTAAAGCCCAATGGAGCCCGGTATTTTATGAATCGCATATGGGTACCTCTCTACGGAAACCTTAGAGAGCTAGTCATGGACGAAGCTCACCAATCTCGATACTCTGTCCATCCGGGTTCGGATAAGATGTATCAAGACCTTAAAGTTGCGTATTGGTGGCCCAACATGAAAGCCGATATAGCTACCTACGTGAGTAAATGTTTGACTTGTGCAAAGGTCAAGGTGGAGTATCAAAAGCCATCGGGGCTACTCCAACAACCTGAGATCCCAGTATGGAAGTGGGATCAGATCTCAATGGATTTCATCACTAAACTCCCGCGAACCTTGGGGGGTTGTGATACCATCTGGGTGATTGTGGATCGTTTAACGAAGTCCGCACATTTCCTAGCTATTAAAGAAACAGATAAGATGGAGAAGTTGACTCGCATCTACATCAAGGAAGTAGTTTCTCGGCACGGTGTGCCAACGTCCATCATCTCAGACAGAGATGCTCGTTTCACGTCAAACTTCTGGCAGTCACTCCAGAAAGCGTTGGGAACACGCTTGGATATGAGCACAGCTTATCACCCTCAGACTGATGGTCAAAGCGAAAGGACCATACAAACCTTGGAAGACATGCTTAGGGCATGCGTAGTGGACTTCGGAAATAATTGGGAAATTCACCTGCCTCTAGTAGAATTCTCATATAACAACAGCTATCATACGAGTATTTCGGCAGCACCGTTTGAGGCATTATACGGTCGTAAATGTAGATCACCGGTCTGCTGGGCAGAAGTCGGTGACAGTCAACTCACAGGCCCTGAATTAATACTTGAGGCTACTGAAAAGATTGTACAAATCAGAAACCGCATGGCGGCGGCACGAGATCGACAGAAAAGTTACGCTGATCAACGACGCAAACCGCTCGAATTTCAAGTAGGCGACCGCGTCCTACTAAAGGTGTCACCCTGGAAGGGTGTAATCCGCTTCGGAAAACGGGGCAAACTGAACCCACGGTAT
Organism: Scalesia atractyloides; assembly: GCA_947069175.1. Taxonomy (NCBI): domain Eukaryota; kingdom Viridiplantae; phylum Streptophyta; class Magnoliopsida; order Asterales; family Asteraceae; genus Scalesia; species Scalesia atractyloides. The sequence continues at coordinate 826,516 of CAMTDV010000116.1, read as the reverse complement.
GTAGGCCCGTTTGTAATCTCGAAACGTATCGGACCCGTAGCATATCAATTAGACCTTCCTGCCGAACTCAGTGGAGTTCACAACGTATTTCACGTGTCAAATCTGAAAAAGTGTCTATCAGATGAAACTCTAGTTATTCCATTGGATGAGATCCAAGTGGATGAACAACTACACTTCGTGGAAAAGCCTATTGAGATCATGGATCGTGAGATCAAGACTCGAAGGCACAGCAAGATTCCAATCGTTAAAGTTCGTTGGGACTCTAAGCGTGGACCGGAATTCACGTGGGAAAGAGAGGATCAAATGAAAAGCAAATACCCACATCTCTTCGCAACTGAGCAGCAAACTAACGATACCAGTACCTAAATTTTCGGGACGAAAATTCTTTCAACAGGGGGATGATGTGACAACCTGGAAATTCCTAATACTTTCGTGTACTATTGTTGACTAAATTCTTGTGCATGGCACTTGGAAATCTTTGTGTATGACACTTGGGAACTTCTTGTAACGTTGCGTACCATCATTAACGAACTAACTCTTTGTGCGTGGCACTCCAAACATGTACGTTACATGCTAAACCGCCTTTACTCAATTTTCGGGACGAAAATTCTTTCAACATGGGGATAATGTGATATCCCGGGTTTTTCGGATAGCTTACACGTGACACTTGTCGAATAATATATACGCTAAGTATTAAGCGTGCACGAATTAAATGAATACGTGTTGTGTGTTGTGTGATTGTTTTAGTAATTGGATCATTAGAGTAGATACGTACACGAACTGAACCGAACTGCGACACGAACCAAAGTGATTCATTGTGACTCTAGGAGTTAACAAGTTTTAAACCTTAACTCAAGAATTCGGCCAAGATCAAAACTCAAACCCATAACAAACCTACAACTATTCGGCCGATCAAACCAAACCAAATCAACCCGTGTGCAAACCCATAACCGAGATCAAAGTTAAACCTTAAACTAAAACAATCCGGCCGCAAGATCAAACCCGAAACCACATGATCAAAGCCGCGGATTTATTTAGTTCAAACCCAAACCGAACCCACCCTATTCCTTGACCGCGAGATCAAGTCCAAACCAAACTAACTCACTTTAGTTCCTCGGCCGCAATACTTATCCAAAATCGTAATCCTTATCTCTTGCACCTATATCTACGAAACCTATGCATGCTTCCTTCTAAAACACAAACTCTAATCGCCTTCTCTTGCTCCATAAATCGCGAACAAGCTGATCATTATTCCATTCATCCGTAAACAGCCTTTGCTCACTTCTTTCGGTCGCGGTGGTCCTTGCTAATCACTTTCCCGATTACAACTTTCATCACATCCGAAGCAATCCTATCCAAGTCTCGGCTTATTGATCGTCGATTCCTTAACATACTCACGGTTCGATTACTTTATCATTAAAAGTCTAGAGTTTACCATATGTTGCTAGATCATAGTCGGATATACGTGTCTTGAGTGTGTTGTTTTCGGATATATCTATGCTTGAATGGTTAGTTGTTTCGGACAATAATTGCTGAATGAAATCGGCTTTGTTAATCTTTGTTTATATGTATGATAGTTGTCGGAACATATAAGCTTGCCAAGCATGATTGAACGAATGTCAGACTAGCTGAATTGTTAATGATGTTTACATTAGATGGTTGTATTGATTCGGATTTTGTATACTAGATTGAATGTTGCTTGAAAGTTGAATACGTATAGGCTGTGTTTTGTTTGTAATAACTAGAAGTAAGAACTAGGGTTTGCATGGATAGGTTATTAGTCTTAATCTATGAGTAGAAATCGGTTTATAATCACCTAGATTAACCGTATGAACGAATTGTGCGAATTAATGGTAACAATAATGCTGAAACAGTCTGCTGAATAATGGTTACAGCCGACTTCATCAGGCTGTAACTTGGTCGTTAGTTGTCGAAAAACGGATTTTCTGATGTCTAGAATGTAGAGATTTGAATAAGGAATCTAATGGCGTTGGATTCATAATTTTCTAAAGTCGTTTGATATTTTTAAAGGGCTAAACAAGTTCAGTAACTAAAGCTGTGAAAATACTGGAATTTTGTTGGTTGTTTATCAAGTTGGATCTTAAAATCAGTAGGGAATTGAGTCATGATTTTTGTACAGAAACTAGGTATAGAAATTTCCGGGCAACTCCAACTGGAATTTTGTTAATCGGACGATCAGCGATTTTTAAATAAATTCTTCCGTGGACTGCAGTCAGAAAGCGGTAAATCTGACTGCAGCTTAGTGAATTAATATTTATGGTTAATTGGTAAAGATTTAGGACTTGGAAAAATTATATAAATTTCTATGGTATAAATGTCACCTACTGTAAAAATATTGGAATTTTTGGAATGTTAGAACTATTTTATAAAAATCCTAGAAAACAGCTGAATAATTGAGTGTTAAGCAGAAAGTTGATAACTTGTGATTTTAGGCATTAAAGTGTTGCATGGATTTGGAATATGTTCATGATAAGTTGTTTGATTACTATGATCACATGAGAATACTTGCATGCATGATTGAGTGTTAGATATGTTATTTGTGTGTATCACTTTGTGGTTAAATTGCGTGTGGAATTTGTATTGGTGTGATTACACACTGACGTGGAATTAATTGGTTTGTTAGGACGCAACTAGCGGTCCCATCTCTTATAACATCTTTGCTACACTAACCGAGCAAATAAAGGTGAGTTCACGGCCCCTAACTTTATCCGGTTTTTAAACAACAGGGGGAGAAACATGTATACACTCTCAAACTCAAACTCTTTACGTTATACGAATTTAACGTCACATAACTATACGGTAACTAAGTTAATGTTAATGTAATGTTATGGGCACTGAGCAGCTTTATCACTTAAGTCCTCGACAATCTCCTCGGATCGTTAGTATTTGGGTTAAATAGCGGGGGAATTATAAGTAGTACTACTGGGTCTGACGAGCCCCATCCGAGCTAGTCGCGCTAGCCGACCGGGTATGGTCAACGGGTGTATGATTGGCCTAACATCGCCATGGTCATGTGATAGGCCTGGCAAAACGGAGGCACAACTGTCAGCTTCGATCGCGAACACTTAGTGACATGACTTTAGGCTAGCTACCTATATACATTAATATTGAACTTAATTACGGATCAACTTAATATTCCGGGTTTATTGGAAACATCAACTTATTATCCCGGGTTGGGGGATAATGGAAACAACAACTTAATATTCCGGGTTTGGAATATTGGAAGCAACAACTTATTATTCTGGGATTGGAATAATGAAACTGATATGTTATCCCGGGTTGGGGATAACGGAGTAACAAACTGTAACGGAGTAAACAAACGAATTTATGAAAACCTGTGAACTCACTCATCTTTAATGTTGACACTTGTTTCTTTACATGTTTCTCAGGACGCTAGGAGCTCTAGGTGCACGCACATGCATTGAACAAGACATCATTATAGAGTCTTATTTATTAATATTGTTTTGGGATTTTTCAAGTTGTTTTGGCGTTTGTGTTGGCGCCCGCATCACTACTTATTTATGTTTCCGCTCAAACTTTAAAACTGATGCTCTGCTAAATATTGGTAATTGATATAAAATCTACAAAGAACAATTTTGGAAAACGTATAATCAAATCATATAGAGTCGTTCGACGTACTAGTGTTTCAGATTCTGGGTTGTTCACACGCCTCGCGGTAAAACTCCGCAAGTGGAAATTGAGGGTGTGACAGCGGGCGCCAACACAAACGCCAAAACAAATGAAAAATCCCAAAACAATATTAATAAATGAGACTCGATAAAGATGTCTTGTTCAATGCATGTGCGTGCACCTAGAGCTCCTAGCGTCCTGAGAAACATGTAAAGAAACAAGTGTCAACATTAAAGATGAGTGAGTTCACAGGTTTTCATAAATTCGTTTGTTCGGTTTAGTTTGTTTACTCCGTTATCCCCAACCCGGGATAACATATCAGTTCCATTATTCCAATCCCGGAATAATAAGTTGTTGCTTCCAATATTCCCATCCCGGAATATTAAGTTGTTGTTTCCATTATCCCCAACCCGGGATAATAAGTTGATGTTTCCAATATTCCAAACCCGGAATATTAAGTTGATCCGTAATTAAGTTCAATATTAATGTATATAGGTAGCTAGCCTAAAGTCATGTCACTAAGTGTTCGCGATCGAAGCTGACAGTTGTGCCTCCGTTTTGCCAGGCCTATCACATGACCATGGCGATGTTAGGCCAATCATACACCCGTTGACCATACCCGGTCGGCTAGCGCGACTAGCTCGGATGGGGCTCGTCAGACCCAGTAGTACTACTTATAATTCCCCCGCTATTTAACCCAAATACTAACGATCCGAGGAGATTGTCGAGGACTTAAGTGATAAAGCTGCTTAGTGCCCATAACATTACATTAACATTAACTTAGTTACCGTATAGTTATGTGACGTTAAATTCGTATAACGTAAAGAGTTTGAGTTTGAGAGTGTATACATGTTTCTCCCCCTGTTGTTTAAAAACCGGATAAAGTTAGGGGCCGTGAACTCACCTTTATTTGCTCGGTTAGTGTAGCAAAGATGTTATAAGAGATGGGACCGCTAGTTGCGTCCTAACAAACCAATTAATTTCCACGTCAGTGTGTAATCACACCAATACAAATTCCACACGCAATTTACCCACAAAGTGATACACACAAACAACATATCTAACACTCAATCATGCATGCAAGTATTCTCATGTGATCATAGTAATCAAACAACTTATCATGAACATATTCCAAATCCATGCAACACTTTAATGCCTAAAATCACAAGTTATCAACTTTCTGCTTAACACTCAATTATTCAGCTGTTTTCTAGGATTTTTATAAAATAGTTCTAACATTCCAAAAATTCCAATATTTTTACAGTAGGTGAAATTTATACCATAGAAATTTATATAATTTTTCCAAGTCCTAAATCTTTACCAATTAACCATAAATATTAATTCACTAAGCTGCAGTCAGATTTACCGCTTTCTAACTGCAGTCCACGGAAGAATTTATTTAAAAATCACTGATCGTCCGATTAACAAAATTCCAGTTGGAGTTGCCCGGAAATTTCTATACCTAGTTGCTGTACAAAAATCATGACTCAACTCTCTACTGATTTTAAAATCTAGCTTGATAAACAACCAACAAAAATTCCAGAATTTTCACAGCTTTAGCTACTGAACTTGTTTAGCCCTTTAAAAATATCAAACGACCTCAGAAAATTATGAATCCAGCGCCATTAGATTCCTTATTCAAATCTCTACGTTCTAGACATCAGAAAATCCGTTTTTCGACAACTAACGACCAAGTTACAGCCAGATGGAATCGGCTGTAACTTTTAATCAGCATCCTGTTTCAGCATATCTTTATCATAAACTCGTGTAATCCCGTTCATGCGATTAACCTAAGCGATCTAGAACTGATTTCTAGTCCTAGATTAATACTAATAACTTATCCATGCAAACCCTACACAATAACTTTTGTCTTTATAACAAATCACAGCCTATACATTCAGCTTTCAAACAACATTCAACCTAGTGTAAACAATCCGAAACAATAAGATCATTCAATGTAAACATCATCAACAAATCGGCTAATCTAACATCTCGTTCAATCATGCTTGGCAAGCTTATATCTTCCGAAAACAACCCTACTTGTAACTATGATACATAAGCCGATTAAAACATGTATACTCCGAAAACCACACAATTGTTTCATTCAATCAATCACTCCGGAACAAACAACCAAAATCAACACACATATAACCGAACACTATCTTGTAACATATGTTGAATTCTCACCTTTGATAACTAGGTAAACAAGCCGAGATGCGGACAAGAGTGACCCGGCTGTTCCAGCAAACCGCGACTGAAGGAACTGAAAAGGAAAGCTGCTCGTGATCGACAAGGAGTGCAAGGGCTGTTTGCGGTCAGGAGATAAGTGTCACACCCCGACCCGCAGCGGATAAGGTGATCGGGGCATGATTGGGTTATCATCAAAGCTCATGACATTTATTAAATGTTTCATATTCATTAATACAAATTAAATGAAAGTTTACAATGATTGCTACAACATGATCTAACTAACAATCTAACTCCTTTGTTCTCTTCTAAGGCATATCCTATGCTATCCTTGCTTCAACCTGTTCACCTGTATCATGTGTAAAAAGGTTTTTGGATCAACATAATGTTGGCGAGTGAATCCTATGGAAAACATTTGAGCAATTTATTTAAATTGATTATGAAATATGTGCACAACCAAACATGAGTAAAATTAGATGTAACTTGATCAACAATCATAAGATGTTAAATGAAACACTCATGAATAATAATGGAAACAATTAAAGGCACGCGATGCTCAACTCGTCTCTCACGGGGAACTGAGGGGCCTGATGAATGAATTGCATAAACATGATAATATGAATAACACAACTACAAACAATATAAACTCAATGAAAACACACATGAACAATAATGAATTTGAATTGAAGCACGCGATGTTCTACTCGTTTTCCCACGAGGAACTGATGGGCTTAATGTATGAGTTTCATGTAATTTGACAAACGGAATATAAATAAATCACAACAATAAATCAATCTAAGATTAAGTCATGATGTGGTATGGCACAAGTTTAAATAAATAAATTAATTAATTTATAACACATGACACACCCCAAAACGTGTAATTTAAAAGGGGGAATTGTAAGATTCACTCACAGTGGGTGCGTTCGGTTGATGATGATGAATGCACGCGAAGTGGTTTTAACCACGAGTGAGATTTAACCTAGATAAATCGCATTATGGTTTGGTGAGTAAACGGATTTTATTAAACTATTTTAGTAGTATTGTTGGGTGTATTTTTGTGAGTTTGAAGCTATTTTCTAATCTTAAAAATGTTATTTTTAAGTATTTATAATTGATTTTTAATTAAAATAATTAAATAAAAATAATAAAAATATTTATTTTTTTCTGCTACAGTTGACCTTGACCAGTTGACTTTGACTGGTCGTTGACCGGTTTGCGGAATATTGTTGTGCGCTCGGTGAGGCTCGAACCCGAGACCTCCCGTACGCGTGCACGCAGCTCTACCAACTGAGCTACGTGTCTAACCCGTTATATATCCGATTTTAATTTCATATATACATTAATTAGAATTAACAGAAAATCATTTATTTTAAAAACAGTTTAAATGAAACGGTCATGCACACCACAGGTCTCGAACCCGGGACCTGTGGGTTAATCTAACACACAGTCCACCGCTGGACTGTGTGTTCAACATGTTATAATATTCGGTTTTTATTATACTTAAATACAAAATAGATATTTCCTTTTCTGCCTTATTTAAAAGAAAAGATAATTGTCCGAGTCGGTGTTGAAGACCGGACTCGAACTCGTGACCTGTTATATAAACAAACACACAGTCCACCGCTGGACTGTGTGTCTAACTTGGTTATTTTACCGGTTAACAATATATTTAACATATATCTGTGGCGATCCGGTTCAGTAAACAAAAAAATGGATTTTATTAAGGCAGCGTGTGTGAGACGGGATTCGAACTCGAGACCTTTGTATAATTAACGTCTTATGTGCACACAGTCCACCGCTGGACTGTGTGTCTAACCCGATTAATATCATGATTTATAATATACTTATATGATATGGAAGACATCGTCTTCTTCACTGAAAAATAACCAGAGATGAAGTCTGACTGGTTCGAGATTTTTATCAGTTTTATTAGTGTTTTACCGTCGATTAAGATAAGATAAAAGTGAAAAGGAAAAGAAACTGGGCGGAGAAAATATACCGACAAGACTCTCTGTTTTCCGGCAGAACTCCGGCGACAGAATTCACCTCCGGCGACGTGTTCCTTGTAGCAGCTAGTCTCCGAAAAGTTTGGAAAAGGTAAGGGTATCACCGGTATAAGCTTCAGAGGTCCAGAAAAGCTCGGCAATGGGGAAACCGGTTTTCCGGCGACGAACAGGGAAATTCCGGCGAGTGGAATTACGCCGTGAAAAGATGTGATTTTTAGCCAAAAGGTTTGCAGACGATTGTGGTTGAATTTATAGGGAATAATCGAAATGTATTTGGTCTGATTTTGGACTGTGTTCGTTATTTAAAATTTTTCCGGCGGTTTTGAAAGGTGTCGCGGACTTCAAACATCGGTTATAACCGATATGTGATTAAAGGTTTACGTTATAACGTAAATCGTAGTTAAGACTCACGAATATTCCGGGATTCCGACGACTGAACCGTTTGGGCGCCGATTTTGAATTCGTAAAGTCACTATATCAATTAACTGATTCTATTATTCATCAAACATAACAAGCGGCGCAGTGGTTTGTGTGTGAGAGTTAAGTCACTAGGTGACTCGGTACAGACCCGGGTTCGAAACCCGGCAGATGTATTTTATTTTTATTTTGCGATTTTTGACGGTTTTTCAAAAACTAAATATATATTCCCGTATAATAATTGATTACGGATCGTTTAAAAATATTTTGGGCATTTAATTCGCAACGAAAATTTTGACTGACTGTTCGGTTGCTAAACGGAGCGGGTTTGGTAAATCCGTTTTTGACGGATGTTACAGTATCCCCTGCTTTTTAGAAATTTCGTCCCGAAATTTAAATAATGATATATTTTGACTATAAGGATGATGATGTTTTGTTTGACAGTTGTATGCTTAGCAAAAATGAGGGTTTAAGTTTTTGTTCGAGGCGGTAACGTTCCTTGTAAAGGTTAAGTACCCTATTCAGGAATCGCTTTTTGTTGCCTACTGTATGAATATTGATAAACAGGAATGATTCTCTAAAAATGATATCATGCATAAGAGTTTAGATACGTTTGGGAAAAATATGGTTATATCCTAAGGCAAAACTTCTAACACTACAATCTACATGGAACATAAATAAAAACACAACAGCTGATATCCAAACATGAATGAACACATCAGCAAATATTTGAACATGAATAAACACAACAGCAAAGATTCGAACATGAATAGACACATCAGCGAATATTTGAACATGAATAAACACAACAGCAAATATTTGAATCCACATTCTGATAACATATATGTTTGAATGATGGAAGTTCCTCTCTCGTTTGTTATGATGGAGAGGTTAATTTATGTAGAAATGGAACACAATCCAATCTCTTTAAATAACATGATGATATAAATGTATCACAAATTCCAACCAAGGCAATAATAAATCCTACATGGAACTTCTCATAACCGTCTGATAATGCCTCTGATCCTTTGGCAAGAATACTTATATATAGGAAGTACCAGCGGCGTATCCACCATATTCTTGCCAAATTTTCATTAGTTTTATCCACAAGTTATGATTGGTTACCAAGAAACTAATAAATCCTACATAGAACTTCTCATAACCGTCCGATAGGGCCTCTGATCCTTTGACAAAAATACTTATATATAGGAAGTACCAGCGGCGTATCCACCATATTCTTGTCAAATTTTCATTGGTTTTATCAGTGAATTATGATTAGTCCTATAACTCTACAATCAATACAACAAACATAAAATACTGAAATGAAATATATCTGTGCGATCAAGGCTCAATCGAACGGAGCCGATCGTATTGCATGTACTGAAAATAAAATGGATGTGCGCTCAAGGCTCAATCAAACGGAGCCGAACGTATTGAATGTACTGAAATTGAAATTGTGTGCTCAAGGCTCAATCAAACGGAGCCGAGCGTATTGCATGTACTGAATATGAATAACTTAACCATACAAACAGCCTATGCATGGAACCTCTCATAACCGCCTGATAATGCCTCCGATTATTTGACAAGAATACTTATATATAGGAAGTACCATCGGCGTATCCACCATACCCTTGTCAAATTTTCATTGACTTTATCCGCAAGTTATGGTTAGTTCGATGCGACTCTACTACAAACACCACAACCACAAGATACTGATAATGAAATTGTATGTGCGCTCAAGGCTCAATCAAACGGAGCCGAGCGTATTGCATGAACTGGAAATGTAAATAAATCTGTGTACTCAAGGCTCAATCAAACGGAGCCGAGCATATTGCATGAACTGGAAATGTGAATAAATCTGTGTACTCAAGGCTCAATCAAACGGAGCCGAGCATATTGCATGAACTGGAAATGTGAATAAATCTGTGTACTCAAGGCTCAATCAAACGGAGCCGAGCATATTGCATGAACTGGAAATGTAAATAAATCTGTGTACTCAAGGCTCAATCAAACGGAGCCGAGCATATTGCATGTATTGAAATGTAATATTACGTAACCGATCAAGGCTCAACAAACGGAGCCGATCGTGCGGGCACGCCAAGATCAACCACATAATAAAATGGGGATCCAACTCAACCTCGATGGATGGGGAGCCACGGCCTCGGCAAAAGCATATACCGAAAACAATATATAATATATAATATCCAATAATTTCTCTAACAGTCTACACATGTGATAAAGAAAGACTAAACAATAGGAGTTGAATCTGGATCTTCGGCGAACAGGACTAGCTGAGTATCTTCGTTTGGGCCGTCATTATCTTCGACAGGGTTGGCGTTGATATTGAAGACTCTTCCTCTTGCTGGCGGCATAGTGGTTGGGTTTTCTTGGTTTACTTGGTTAACTGGGTTTGATTGGGCTTGAGTGTTGATAATGTTAACCAATTGAGGGCATGTGTTTCTAAGGTGGGTAGGGTCGCCACAATTGAAGCAAGCTCGAGCATATGGGAACATGGGATATTGAGGTTGGTGATAAGTTTGGGCCATGTTTTGAGTAGGGGAAAAGGTTTGGTCTTGAAAGGTGCGACAAACATTGCTCAAATGACCATAACGTCCACAAGTTGTACATAGCCGGCAAGGTAAAGTAAGGGAATGATGATAAAAACAGTGGTTGTATTGAGGGTGAGGTCCAAGATATGGTTTCTTATTTGGGTAAGCTGAGTTGGGTGCCACTTGGGTGATTGGGACAGCTCGGATGGGTATAGCGTGAAAAACTGGTTGATTTCGTTGAGTAGCAGCGAAAAGTCGCCCGACTCTTCTTCTCTTAGGTTTGGGTTGAGAAGGGGATTCGGGTTGAGAAGGGGATTCGGTTTGAGAAGGGGATTCGGTTTGAGAAGGGGATTCGGAGGTTTCAGTTGATCCTTTATCCTTCTTCTTCTCTTCCTCGAAGTCTTTGTTTCGGATTCGGTTCTCGGTGAGCTCTATTGCTAGCTCCATTGCTGCTTCCAAAGTTGCAGGCTTGGTACTTATCACGGGGTCTTGAATCTTTGACGGAAGACCACGAATGTAGTGCTCGATCAAACGGTAGAGGGGAGTAAACATGTTGGGAACCATTTGATGTAATTCGAGGAACCTTTTGTTGTAGGTGGTGTGGTCTCCTTCCACTTGCCTCAATGAGTAAAATTCATCTTCTAGCTTCTTGATTTCGCTCCTTGGGCAAAATCGTCTGGTCATGATTTCCTTCAATTCGTTCCAAGTTAAGGACATAGCATCTTCAACACCTCGTTTGGCCTTCTCTGTATTCCACCAAGTAAGTGCTATCCCATATAGTCGACCGGTAGCATAACGCACTTTGCGATCATCAGGGCAATCGCAATTTAGAAAAGTATTCTCCATTTCTTCAAACCAATGGAGGAGTGCGGTGACACCTTCAGTTCCTTTATATTTCGGAGGGTCGCATGATTTGAAATGCTTGTAGGTGCATTTAGTGGTGTTTGGGGAAGAGTTGAAAATGTTTTGGTTTGCTTGGTTGACAGGATTATTGGTAAGTGCTTGTTGAACTTGGATTACAATATTGGGTATTACAGCAGCCATTTGTTGAGCGATTAAGGTAGCCATGCGTTCGCGGGCTTTTCCTGCTCTAATCTTCCTACGGGCGAGGTTGGAAGACATCTACAATGAATACATGACAAGAGTATGAGTTGGATGCTTTTGAGATCGTGGGTCGCATTCAAGAATGAACATTCATAAAATAATTATACAAAAATACTACATCCATAGGATGTCTTGGGCTTTGCTCGCTGTTAGGCCCGTCGTGCCGCCATACTTTACCTTGTGTAATCATGTGGGCCCCCATGAATTACCGGTTTTTCATATGGTTCGCACGGTTTCTGCCTAGTTGCGTACACAAAAACCCGGTGAAAATCGAGAAATATGTATACAACGTGTGATGTTCGGAATGTGTCCAGGTGTAGACACGGTGACACCTCAAAGTAGGGTTAGTTCGAACGACGTTTGGTGTGGCATGCTTTGGCCTAATAGGTCCTTCGTACTCTCATCGTTGGTCCCCAGGTAGGCAAACTGGTCCGTTATATTGGATTTATACGAATGCCAGCCTAGACAGGACGTTCCGACTACCGGTACTCGTACCCTTCCAGTTACTACATGCCCGTCGCAGAACTTACTTTGATGAGATTTGAAAATTGCATAAAATCTTTGGATAACGAGAGTATGAAAATAAATTGAACACATGAACATCGATATATGTATAATGAATATGTATATATGTATAATGAATATGTATATGAGCATGTATGTTTGACTGAAATGTAAACAAATATGAAACAAATAAATATCACAAGTTTGTATGTAACCACTTAATCAATTTAAAATTTTAGGCAGACTATAGTATAGGCGCTAAGGGTCTAATAACCTATCCTATATCCCTATAGTCATGGCTCTGATACCAATCTGTCACACACCCCGACCCGCAGCGGATAAGGTGATCGGGGCATGATTGGGTTATCATCAAAGCTCATGACATTTATTAAATGTTTCATATTCATTAATACAAATTAAATGAAAGTTTACAATGATTGCTACAACATGATCTAACTAACAATCTAACTCCTTTGTTCTCTTCTAAGGCATATCCTATGCTATCCTTGCTTCAACCTGTTCACCTGTATCATGTGTAAAAAGGTTTTTGGATCAACATAATGTTGGCGAGTGAATCCTATGGAAAACATTTGAGCAATTTATTTAAATTGATTATGAAATATGTGCACAACCAAACATGAGTAAAATTAGATGTAACTTGATCAACAATCATAAGATGTTAAATGAAACACTCATGAATAATAATGGAAACAATTAAAGGCACGCGATGCTCAACTCGTCTCTCACGGGAACTGAGGGGCCTGATGAATGAATTGCATAAACATGATAATATGAATAACACAACTACAAACAATATAAACTCAATGAAAACACACATGAACAATAATGAATTTGAATTGAAGCACGCGATGTTCTACTCGTTTTCCCACGAGGAACTGATGGGCTTAATGTATGAGTTTCATGTAATTTGACAAACGGAATATAAATAAATCACAACAATAAATCAATCTAAGATTAAGTCATGATGTGGTATGGCACAAGTTTAAATAAATAAATTAATTAATTTATAACACATGACACACCCCAAAACGTGTAATTTAAAAGGGGGAATTGTAAGATTCACTCACAGTGGGTGCGTTCGGTTGATGATGATGAATGCACGCGAAGTGGTTTTAACCACGAGTGAGATTTAACCTAGATAAATCGCATTATGGTTTGGTGAGTAAACGGATTTTATTAAACTATTTTAGTAGTATTGTTGGGTGTATTTTTGTGAGTTTGAAGCTATTTTCTAATCTTAAAAATGTTATTTTTAAGTATTTATAATTGATTTTTAATTAAAATAATTAAATAAAAATAATAAAAATATTTATTTTTTTCTGCTACAGTTGACCTTGACCAGTTGACTTTGACTGGTCGTTGACCGGTTTGCAGAATATTGTTGTGCGCTCGGTGAGGCTCGAACCCGAGACCTCCCGTACGCGTGCACGCAGCTCTACCAACTGAGCTACGTGTCTAACCCGTTATATATCCGATTTTAATTTCATATATACATTAATTAGAATTAACAGAAAATCATTTATTTTAAAAACAGTTTAAATGAAACGGTCATGCACCACCACAGGTCTCGAACCCGGGACCTGTGGGTTAATCTAACACACAGTCCACCGCTGGACTGTGTGTTCAACATGTTATAATATTCGGTTTTTATTATACTTAAATACAAAATAGATATTTCCTTTTCTGCCTTATTTAAAAGAAAAGATAATTGTCCGAGTCGGTGTTGAAGACCGGACTCGAACTCGTGACCTGTGATATAAACAAACACACAGTCCACCGCTGGACTGTGTGTCTAACTTGGTTATTTTACCGGTTAACAATATATTTAACATATATCTGTGGCGATCCGGTTCAGTAAACAAAAAAATGGATTTTATTAAGGCAGCGTGTGTGAGACGGGATTCGAACTCGAGACCTTTGTATAATTAACGTCTTATGTGCACACAGTCCACCGCTGGACTGTGTGTCTAACCCGATTAATATCATGATTTATAATATACTTATATGATATGGAAGACATCGTCTTCTTCACTGAAAAATAACCAGAGATGAAGTCTGACTGGTTCGAGATTTTTATCAGTTTTATTAGTGTTTTACCGTCGATTAAGATAAGATAAAAGTGAAAAGGAAAAGAAACTGGGCGGAGAAAATATACCGACAAGACTCTCTGTTTTCCGGCAGAACTCCGGCGACAGAATTCACCTCCGGCGACGTGTTCCTTGTAGCAGCTAGTCTCCGAAAAGTTTGGAAAAGGTAAGGGTATCACCGGTATAAGCTTCAGAGGTCCAGAAAAGCTCGGCAATGGGGAAACCGGTTTTCCGGCGACGAACAGGGAAATTCCGGCGAGTGGAATTACGCCGTGAAAAGATGTGATTTTTAGCCAAAAGGTTTGCAGACGATTGTGGTTGAATTTATAGGGAATAATCGAAATGTATTTGGTCTGATTTTGGACTGTGTTCGTTATTTAAATTTTCCGGCGGTTTTGAAAGGTGTCGCGGACTTCAAACATCGGTTATAACCGATATGTGATTAAAGGTTTACGTTATAACGTAAATCGTAGTTAAGACTCACGAATATTCCGGGATTCCGACGACTGAACCGTTTGGGCGCCGATTTTGAATTCGTAAAGTCACTATATCAATTAACTGATTCTATTATTCATCAAACATAACAAGCGGCGCAGTGGTTTGTGTGTGAGAGTTAAGTCACTAGGTGACTCGGTACAGACCCGGGTTCGAAACCCGGCAGATGTATTTTATTTTTATTTTGCGATTTTTGACGGTTTTTCAAAAACTAAATATATATTTCCGTATAATAATTGATTACGGATCGTTTAAAAATATTTTGGGCATTTAATTCGCAACGAAAATTTTGACTGACTGTTCGGTTGCTAAACGGAGCGGGTTTGGTAAATCCGTTTTTGACGGATGTTACAATAAGGATGGCGATGGCTGCTGCTGTTGCTGCGACCGAGAGGAATACAAGGAACAAGGCTGATCAGTGTTTGCGATCACAAGAGTGGGACAAAGCTGCCGACGGCTGATTTCTTGAACTAGGGTTTTGTGCATTGAGAAGGAGTATGCATGAGTTTGTATTTATAGGCGCAAGAGAACAAGGTTACGGTTCTAGATAAGTATTCATGGCCGAGGGACTTGGGTTGGTTTGGTTTGGGTTTGGGCTTGATCTCGCGGCCAAAGATTAGGGTGCGTTAGTTTGATTTGGATTTGATCTCGCGGCCAAGTCTTAGAGTGGTTTGGTCTTGGCCGAATAGTTAGAGTTTTAAGTTTAGGTTTGATCGTTGTTTTCTTTTAGCCGAAGACTTGGGTTCAAGGTTTAAACTTTGTGAACTCCTAGAGTCACAATGAACCAAGGTTGGAACGTGTCTCGGTTCGGTTCAGTTCATGCACATATCAAATCTAATTATTCAATCACTAAAACAATCACACAACACACAACACGTATTCATTTAATTCGTACACGTTCGTACACACAGCACGTAATTAGATTGACAAGTATTACGTTCGTACACACAGCACGTAATTAGATTGACAAGTATTACGTTTAATTCGTACCGCTCCCCATTACCTATGAGCGTGAACGAGGCGTTCCCAACACACGATCGGCTCCGTTTGATTGAGCCTTGATCGCACATACATTTCATCATAGGCCGTCTGCTCCCCATTACCTATGAGCGTGAGCCGTTCCCCATTACCTATGAGCGTGAACGAGACGTTGCCAACATTTACATTATCATTCATGTTACATATTCATGCAAGGTGGTTTGTTATTGTATGCTATTTGTTTGTTGTTGTTATTGTTATTGTATGACTATTTATGTTTGCTCACATATGATTATTGCACAATTTTCCATAAGAAAGATAACAAGAGATCAATAATAAATGTTTTTCTAACAAGGTTCACTCGCCAACTTTTGTTGATCCAAAAACCATTTTTACACATGATACAGGTGGACAGGATGAAGCAAGGAACACATAGGAAAGTGCCTTAGAAGAAAAATAATGAAGTTTAGAAAGATGTATAGAACATGTTATATTTGTATGATTTGATTGTATGATCTCCTTTAAATTGTAATAATAAATATGAAACATTATAATAAATGTCATGAGCTTTGATGAAAACCCAATCATGCCCCGATCACCTTTTCCGCTGCGGGTCGGGGTGTGACAGATTGGTATCAGAGCTTTTGACTATAGGGATATATGATAGGTTATTAGACCCTTAGAGCCTATACTATAGTTGATTAGATTTTAATTGTTTATGTGGTTACATGCAAACTCATGATGTTTATTTCTTTCATATTTATTACATACACAAATGCATACAAACACTTCCGATACTTCATTTTGTGATACATAGTGAATTATACTTACAGTCAAACATACATACTTACATACACATTCATCATACATATTTCAATGTTCACATATTCAAATCATCTTCATACTTCCGTTATTCAAGATTTTGTCGCATTTTTTCATTTTTCAAATCTCATCAAAGTGAGTTCTGCGACGGGCATGTAGTAACTGTAAGGGTACAAGTACCGGTAGTCGGAACGTCCTGTCTAGGTTGGCATTCGTATAAATCCAATATAACGGACCAGTTTGCCTACCTGGGGACTAACGATGAGAGTACGAAGGACCTATTAGGCCAAAGCATGCCACACCAAACGTCGTTCGAACTAACCCCACTTTGAGGCGTCACCGTGTCCACACCTGGATACATTCCGAATATCATACGTTACATACATATTTCTCGATTTTCTCCGGGTTTTAGTGTACGTAACCAGGCTAACACATGCGAACCATATGAAAAACCCGGTAATCATGGGGGCCCACATGATTACGAAGGTGAAGTATGGCGGCATGCAAGGCCCAATTACGAGCAAAGCCAAGACATCCTATGGATGTAGTAGATTTATTATTCTATATTTATTTTATGAATGTTCATTCCTAAATACGACACATGATCCCTAAAACATCCAACTCATACTCTTGAATAGCATTCCTTGTAGATGTCTTCTAGCCTCGCTCGTAGGAAGATGAGATCAGGAAAAGCCCGCGAGCGCATGGCTGCCCAAATCGCTCAACAAATGGCTGTCGTATTACCCAACATTGTAGTTCAAGTTCAACAAGCCCTTACCGCTAATCCCGTCAACCAAGAAGATCAAAATCTTATCAACCCTCCCCCAAATACCACTAAATGCACCTACAAGCATTTCAAATCCTGCGATCCTCCAAAATACGAAGGGACTGAAGGTGTCACCGCTCTTCTCCATTGGTTTGAAGAAATGGAAAACACATTTCTAAATTACGATTGCCCCGATGATCGCAAAGTGCGATATGCTACTGGTCGTTTACTTGGAATAGCACTTACATGGTGGAATACAGAGAAGGCCAAATGAGGTGTTGAAGATGCTATGACTTTGACTTGGGAAGAGTTGAAGGAAATCATGACAAGACGGTTTTGCCCAAGGAGCGAAATCAAGAAATTAGAGGATGAATTCTATTCGTTGAAGCAAAAGGAAGGCGACCACACCACGTACAACAAGAGATTTCTTGAGTTAAATCAAATGGTTCCCAACTTGTTCACTCCCCTATACCGTTTGATCGAGCACTACATTCGAGGTCTTCCTCCAAAAATTCAAGACTCTGTAATAAGTACCACGCCTGCAACTTTGGAAGCAGCAATGGAGTTAGCTACAGAGCTCACCGAGAACCGCATACGGAATAAAGACTTCAAGGAAGAGAAGAAGAAAGATAAAGCATCAACTGAAACCTCAAACTCCACTCAAACCGAATCCCCTTCTCAACCCATTCCTAAGAGAAAACGAGATGGGCAACTTTTCGCTGTCACCCAACGCAATCAACCAGCCTCCACACGTCGTACCCCTCCAAGCTATCCCAATCACTCAAGTAGCACCCAACTCAACTTACCCAAATAAGAAACCTTACCTTGGACCTCACCCTCAATGTAACACCTGTTTTTATCACCATCCATCTACCTTACCTTGTCGACTATGTGCGAATTGTGGACGCTATGGTCATTTGAGCAAGGTTTGCCGCACCCCTCAAAACCAAACCTCACCCCCTACTCAAAACATGATCCAAACATATCAACAACCCCAATACCCCATGTTACCTTATGTTCGAGCTTGTTTTAATTGTGGCGACCCTACCCATTATAGAAACACATTCCCTCGATTGTTAACATCATAAACGCCCAAGCTCAAGCAAACCCAGTTAACCAAGCAAATCAAGAAAACCCAACCACTAGGCCACCGGCAAGAGGAAGAGTTTTCAACATCAACGCCAATCCTGTTGAAGATAATGACGGCCCAAACGGACCACCCAACTAGTTTCTTCACCAAAAAGCAAGATTCAACTCCAACCGCTTAGTTTTTATGTTTTTCTTTATGTTATCTCAATTTTCACGTATCCCAGTTATAAATTTGAAATTTATCCAAGAATCTTAATGCGAATTACTATTTCAGTTTTGTTTTATACTCATTGATTTAACATTCATATCATCATACCTCATGACGTATTTCAATCTCATCATTTAAAGAAGTTGGGTTATGTCTCACTTCTACATAGACTAACCTCTCCATCATAACAAACGAGAGAGGTACTGTCATCATTCAAACATGTATACTATCAGAATTAAGACTCAAGCTTGGTTGATCGTGTTTGTTTATGTTTAGAGTCACATAGAACTAATCATAACTTACGGATAAAGCCAATGAAAACTTGACAAGAATATGGTGGATACGCCGCTGGTACTTCCTATATATAAGTATTCTTGCCAAAGGATCAGAGGCATTATCAGGCGGTTATGAGAAGTTCCATGTAGGATTTAGTATTGTCTTGGTTGAAGTTTGTTTTATACTCACTGATTTAGCATTCATATCATCTCATCATTTAAAGAAATTGGATTGTGTTCTATTTCTACATAGACAAACCTCTCCATCATAACAAACGAGAGAGGTACTGTCACCATTCAAACATATATACTATCAGAATTAGGACTCAGGCTTTGGTTGTTGTGTTTATTTATGTTCTAGAGTCACATCATAGAACCAATCATAACTTACTGATAAAACCAATGAAAATTTGACAAGAATATGGTGGATACGCCGCTGGTACTCCTATATATAAGTATTCTTGCCAAAGGATCAGAGGCATTGTCAGGCGGTTATGAGAAGTTCCATGTAGGTTTTAGTAGTAGAAGTTTGTTTTAGGATATTACCTTATATTTCCAAATATCAAAACTCTTGCGCATGAAATCATATTTAGTCTGTTTATCAATATGCATTATCATAGGCATCAAAAAGCGATGGGTACTCAACCCTTACAAGGAACGTTACCGCCTCAAAAAAAATTTAAACTCTTACTCCCTTCTAAGTATGTAACTGTCAAATTAAAACACCATCCTTTTGAGACAAACATGCCACTACTTAAATTTCGGGACGAAATTTCTAAAAGTAGGGGATACTGTAACATCCGTCAAAAACCGGATTAAACAAACCCGCTTAGTTTATTAACCGAACATCCAGTTAAAAATTTCGTTGCGTATTTAATGCTCAAATTAATTTTAAACGATACATAATTAATAAGTATATTAGACTATAAAGTTTATATTTGAAAATGTATTAAAAATAGTGAAATAAAAATTAAAAGCTGATGCCGGGTTTCGAACCCGGGTCAGCCAGATGTTTCACAAAGACTTAACTCTCACTCGCCCAACCACTCCGCCAATTGTGTTGTTTGTTTACATATTGAAACAATTAATACATAAAATAAATCTGGAAATCAAACCCAGTCAACAGCGCGCCCAAATCCGCTGACGCCGGAAAACCCGACGATTTCGCCAATTATCGTCGGTTACTTTTGACTTAACGTAAGAATTAACGACGCCATCGGTTATAATCGACGTCCAGTTCCGCGACATCCGTCGTAACCGCCGGAGAACGGCTGACCAACGAATTAAGACGGTAATCAGACCCAATTCAACTTGATTCTTCCCTATAAATGCACACCCTAGCCTCTGGTAAACTTTTCGCTCAAAATCGCACCGATTCTTGGAATTCTCTGCAAGTCGCCGGAAAACTGAGACTTTCATCAACACGGTAAATACCTCGACTTTTTCTGTTTCATTCCATTATAGGACAAATTCTAATATCACTCCATCACCCAGAATCAACCCCAGACGACATTGCCGGATTTTCTGTTTTCGCCGAAAAACTTCTGAAAGTTCCAGAATCTCGCTGTTAGCCGGTATGATCATTTAAACCTACTGATAATCGTTGCTCAGTAGTTCAATTTCACATCTAATCCATCCAAACTGTTAATTGATCCTAACAGCCGAAGTTCACAAAACAGAGCCGACGAATCCTTGCCGGAGTTCTGAAAAAGTCACATGTTCGGTACAATCATTCCCCAAATCCTTTCTGTTCAATACATTGCAATCGCTTATAAAGTTCGTTAAATTAATTTAACAAGTAACAACATGGTTAACCGTTGTCTGTGTTTGAGCGAAGAAGACGAAGTCGTATTGATTATAAGATTAATTAAAATCAGTATTATGAACGGGTTAGACACACAGTCCAGCGGTGGACTGTGTGCAAACAATACGCATACGTCCCGAGTTCGATCCTTGACACACGCACACTCGCTGTAATAAAAATGTTTTTTTTTAAACCGAACCGGATCCACATGCAGTAAGATGTTAAGTATAATAAAAACCGGAATATTTACCAAGTTAGACACACAGTCCAGCGGTGGACTGTGTGCCAAACTAAACCACAGGTCCCGGGTTCGAGACCTATGGAGAGCACCAGTCGATACCATTAAATCCTTTTTAAAATAAATGGTTTTCGGATTAACTTAATTAGTGTATAAATATAATTAAAAACAGAAATATTTCGGGTTAGACACGTAGCTCAGTTGGTAGAGCTGCGTGCACGCGTACGGGAGGTCTCGGGTTCGAGCCTTGCCCGGCGCATACATACAAACGATCGAACCGGTCAACGGTCAACGGTCAACAGAAATGGTCAACGATCAAGTCAAAAAGTCAACATTTTTTTTATTATTTTATTTATTTATTTAAATTAAAAATCAATTAAAAATACTTAAAAATAACGTTTTTAAAGTTAGAAAATAGCCTTAAACTCACAAAAATATATCCAAAAATCCTACTAAAATTGATTAATAAAATCCGCTTATTTACCGAACCGTTATGTTACTATCTAGATTAGTTTCTCTCGTGGTTAAATCCAAATTCGTGCGCATTCATCATCAATCCAAGAAACGCAACCACTGTGAGTGAATCTCTATAAATTCCCCGTTTTAATCACGTTTTTGGGGTGTATCATGTGTCTTATTATTTATCACATTTAAACTATTGTGCATCTATCATATCCATGAACAAACGTGTATTCAACATGTATTATCTGTTTGTGTGATTATTGTTTAGATTAAATTTATCATTTTCAGTACATACATTTTCATAGGCCGCCGCTCCCCATTACCTATGAGCGTTGAGCTGTTTCCCATTACCTATGAGCGTGAACTAGGCGTTCCCAACACACGATCGGCTCCGTTTGATTGAGCCTTGATCGCACATACATTTCATCATAGGCCGTCTGCTCCCCATTACCTATGAGCGTGAGCCGTTCCCCATTACCTATGAGCGTGAACGAGACGTTGTCAACATTTACATTATCATTCATGTTACATATTCATGCAAGGTGGTTTGTTATTTTATGCTATTTGTTTGTTGTTGTTATTGTTATTGTATGACTATGTACGTTTGCTCACATATGATTATTGCATAATTTTCCATAATAAAGATAACAAGAGATCAATAATAAATGTTTTTCTAACAAGGTTCACTCGCCAACTTTTGTTGATCCAAAAACCATTTTTACACATGATACAGGTGGACATGATGAAGCAAGGAACACATAGGAAAGTGCCTTAGAAGAAAAATAATGAAGTTTAGAAAGATGTATAGAACATGTTATATTTGTATGATTTGATTGTATGATCTCCTTTAAATTGTAATAATAAATATGAAACATTATAATAAATGTCATGAGCTTTGATGAAAACCCAATCATGCCCCGATCACCTTTTCTGCTGCGGGTCGGGGTGTGACAATGTACATATGAGCATGATGAACTGTGAGATCAAGGCTCAATCAAACGGAGCCGATCTAATGAGGCACGCGATGCTCAACTCGTATCCAACGAGGAACTGATGGGCCTTATATGAATGATTGCACTGAAATGATAAATTGTAACCACATATGACCATAACAACAAAATATACATATTAGATCACATAATGGTGTTAGCACGAGTATTTTGTATAAATAAAACAAGTGACGACACATGATACACCCCAAAACGTGAATAAAAGGGGGACTTTGTAAGGATTCACTCACTGTGGGTGTGCTTCCTTGGATTGATGACGAGTGCGCACGAATTTGGATTTACCCACGAGAGAAACTAACCTAAATAATAACGTAATAATTTGGTGAATAAATAAAAGTTAATCTTTTTAATTAATGCTTTTTATTAGATTTTTAGGTTTATTTTTAGGGTATTTAATGAAAATTTTCAAACCTAAAAAGTCTTATTTATAAGTATTTTTAATTGATTTTTAATTAAAATATTAAAAAATTTAGATATAAAAAAATTATACCCTTTATCAGGGTTTACCGGTTCAACCGTTTGACCGTGAGTATTTTTGGCAGCATGTGAGGTTCGAACTCATGACCTCCCGTATATGTGTATGCAGCTCTACCAACTGAGCTACGTGTCTAACCCGAAATTATCTTTGTTTTTATTATATATATATACTAATTAGATTAATTCAGAAATTTGTCTAATTAAAAAGGTTTATTTTCTTCAGAATGTAACCGGCCGCTGCCCCATACCCATCTCGAACCTGCATCCTCAGACTTGCATTGTACCCAGCCCTACCAACTGGGCTGGGTGGCTAACCCGGTACAATACTGAATTTTTATTACTCATATATACTAATTAAAGGTTGTTCTTAATCGATAAAAAAAATTGGATTTTATCTCTGAAAGTCGGAGTCATGCACGATTCGAACCCGGTACAAGTGCGGTGTGATCGCACACAGTCCACCACTGGACTGTGTGTCTAACTCGTTTAAAACAATGATTTTAATTATACAAAACACTTAAACAAACTTCATCTTCTTCATGAGTTATAATTCAGAACATCAAACTTGATTATGTTTAATTTAAAACACTGATTTTAAGTTCGGTATAGATAATTAAAAGGTTTTAAAAGGAAGGTTCATAAGGATTATACCAGACGCACGCAACTTTAGTTCCGATGAAATTCCGGCGACAGTGAACTCGAACGGAGACAAACTTCGAAGGTTTTAGAGTGGAGATTTGGAAGGGTGGGCGAGATTTTGAGTGATGATTCAGTGGGTATTTATAGGATGCCCATTCAACTAAGTTTTTCGGTTTCAAGACTCAATCATGGGTCAATGATTTGAATTTATTTTGGTCGGTTATGATTAGAGATGGTTACTGATGTTTTGATTACCGTTTTCCTTCGATTGATTTTTAAGAGAATCATAATTTGCAAACATTACTCAATTCTTGGCGGTTACGGTTTCTGAATTTTGATTCTGTCCGATTAGCTTGCGGGTTTCATCTTAAGTCTAATTTGTTTTCAAGTTTAGACATATAAGTGCGTGTGGCGTAGTGGTGTAATTTGTGTGTGTGAGTCATGGGGACCCGGGTTCGAAACCCGGTTGCCCCTTTATTTTTATTTTTATTATTTAAAGTTTTATTTATTATATTACTATCATTTATTTATCATCAATTTATTTAATAATTATAAATTAATAATTATAGGTTAATAACTCGTATTAAATGATAACAAAATACGCAACGAGAATTTAAATTCCATACTTGAACGAAGCGGGTTTTGAAACCCGTTTTACAATGAATGTTACATGACGTGTGTGTAAAATCTATCGACATGTATGTAAAATCTAACGTCATGATTTTATAAATTTAGAGTTAAATTGTATTTTACCTAAAATTCAAGAGACCTAAGTGAAAGATGAAAAGAAATTAAAAAGTCATCTTCATCGTCCTCAACATGTAAATCCCTCTCGATAATCTTCAACCTTTCTTAATAGAAATTTTATTTTGGGGACTAATATAAAGCAGACGGGTCAGCTGCGCCGGACCGAACGACACCACGTCAGCTCCTCCATCGCCAAGCTAAGCTTGGTTTGGGGGTTTGATTTCCGGATGCATCTCACCACGTTGGTGATGCTCTAATGGGGTGAGGTGACTGGTTCGTGAAAAAGGACCCAACTCTCAAACTCGAACCCCCATTAGAGAGTTAAGTAGTGTTCTTTTCACATAATGGAATGGAATTTGGATGGAATTGGAATGTAGATTCCAATCCTTATTTTGTTCGTTTCAACTAAAGAATGAATGGAAATTGAAAAATACAAAAGGAACGGAATCTTTATTCTAATTTCATTCAGATTTCATTCAATTGTGTGGAACTAACACACCAAAGTTACAAATCAAATTTCAATTCATGCATGAATTCCAATTCTATTACATTACATGAAACAATGTTACCTTAGAATCATTGGTTTTAAATCCATGGAGAAGGACCATTATGAACCAAAGGTGTGGGGACCACACACAAGCAAATTTCTTTAATACATAGTATAGATAAAAGTGGATGGCGAGGTCGACGTTTAGAATAGTTTGCTTTGGGGGAAGTGAAGGTTTTAGAGGTAGATTTGAAATTTGATGTGGCAACCGAGTTAGCGGTTAATGATGGTTTGTGGGTTCTACTACGGGAGATGCTCTATGTAGTAGATGGTATTGTCTAAACACTTTAGGTGAGTCAAAACTCACCAAATAATCAATTGTTATAAAAGAAATATATATACTAAAATATACAAGATTTTAATCTGAGATGAACCACATAGACATAGTTCGTGAATGCGTGTATGATTGTGATAAAAGGGGAGTAAGTACTTGGATTACAAGAACGCAAGGTAGTCACCGATAACTAGTTTATTATAGCCAACCCCGAATCCCTCGCAATAAATCCTGATTGCCTATGGCACCAAGAACTGATGGTTTAGAATACGAAATTCAACAATATAAACAACTACAAATAAAACTCATAATAACCATAGTAATATAATCAAAATGACTAAAATACTATCCTAGAAATAACATAAACAATCACAAACATTCAATTCAAAACCTTACAATCCGAGGGAAAACATACAATGTAACATTTGTAAAAATCGGATCTCCAAAACCCGCTCCGTTTTGTAATCTTGTACCATGTTATAAAAGATTCGTTAATTATTTATGATTATTTTGAGTTTAAACGTTACATAATTAATAAATAAACTAAACTATAAAAATTATATTTGATAAAAAGTTAAAATAAAATAAATAAAAAACATTTGTAGCTGCCGGGACTCGAACCCGGGTCAGCCAAGCCTTCAAAACAACTTAACCTTCTTTCACTAAACCACTCCGCCACAATGTGTTTTTTGTTAACACTAGGCAAACAATTGGATCTTATACGCAAACTCAAATCAACCGTTGATGCCATCTGAATAACGGAAATCGGCAAACCGATCGCCAAATCATTTCGAATTCATCTGGCCAACTTATAACCGATGTATTTCGGTTTCTAATTAAGTCAGTAATGAATGAACTTAAAGTTTCATCATTTTCGGTATTTGAAACCGAAAATTTATCAAACTCTGATTTAATTCAAGTTCCGATCATTTGCACGATTCAGAACTATCACAACAACACTCCATTTCCTTTTCGTCGCGTTTTCAAATCATTTGAGCACCTAAAACAGTTCGCCGGAATTCTCTGCAGAAGTCGCCGGAAAACCGTATTCAACACAAACCGGTAAGATACTCCTTCTTTACGATTTCAATCTATTGTTAGAACTTTACTAACATTAACCCATCAATCAAAATCAGCCACAGACGACTTTGCTGGATTTTCTGTGTTCGCCGGAGAATTTCTGGAATTGCCGGAAACTCGCTAGTTATCGGTATGCACATTCAAACGTACTAATAATCAATACGCACTAGTTCAATTTCATATCTAATTCCTTAATTCTGTTGATAGACCCTCTCAGCCGAAGGTTCAAAAACAGAGCCGTCAAATTCTCGCCGGACTCTCTGAGGAAGACAACCTGTCCGGTATCTTCTTTCCCCAAACTGTTCGGTTTAGTACATTCAAGCTAGTCGTCATGTTTATTAATTAGATTAATCACGAACCAGATGTTTGAGTAAGGTCTGTGATCGTAATGAAGAAGACGAACTTAATAATGAGATAAGAGTAATTAAAATCCGGATTATAAACGGGTTAGACACACAGTCCAGCGGTGGACTGTGTGCAAAGTTCATATACACGTCCCGAGTTCGATCCTTACTACGCGCACGCCTTACGTAATAACATTCCTTTTTGATCATGAACTAACCCGGGTTAAAACAGGTAGTTGTTAAGTATAATAAAAACCAAGAATATAACCGGGTTAGACACACAGTCCAGCGGTGGACTGTGTGCAAAATGAACTTCACGTCGCGCGTTCGAATCTTGTCACGAGCACCGGTCCAGTTGAATTAAAACGTTGTAAATAAAGGAATTTTCGGTTAATTCAAATAAGTATATAAATATAATTAAAACTGAGTTTCTAACGGGTTAGTCACGTAGCTCAGTTGGTAGAGCTACGTGCACGTGAACGGAAGGTCGCCGGTTCGAATCCCGCCCGGCGCAGGAATTTACCGCTGACCGAACCGGTCAACGGTCAACAGTAAAAAAAATAATTTTTTTATATATTTATTTATTTAATTTAATTTAAAAATCAATTAAAAATACTTAAAAATAACATTTTTAAAGATAGAAAACAGCCATAAACTCATAAAAATATATCTAAAAATTTCATTAAAATCCTTAATAACATTTCATCCACTTAATATATTTTTTTTCCATTATTATTTAGGTTAGTATTCCTCGTCGACTCGCTCATCTAAATCGTGCGCATCTCACCATCTTAAATTCAACGCACCCAATGTGAGTGAACCTTTCAAATTCCCCGTTTTAATCACGTTTTTGGGTGTATCATGTGTCTTTGTTTATTTACATATTATAACGAAACTATTGTGCATACATCATATCATGACATGTGTATTAGTTTGTTGCTGTTAAGTTGTTATTATTGGATGCAAATTATTATTTCAGTACATGCATTTGCCGAGGCTGCAGCTCCCCATCCATGAGGTTGAGCTTGATCCCCATTTTATTATGCGGTTGATCTGTGGCGTGCCCGCACGATCGGCTCCGTTTGATTGAGCCTTGATCGGTCATTTCATTTTACATTTCAATACATGCAATACGCTCGGCTCCGTTTGATTGAGCCTTGAGCGCACAGTTCAATTTACATTTCCAGTTCATGCAATACGATCGGCTCCGTTTGATTGAGCCTTGATCGCACAATTCCATTTACATTTCCAGTTCATGCAATACGATCGGCTCCGTTTGATTGAGCCTTGATCGCACAGTTCATTTATGTTAGTTATCGTATGATATTGGTATGCTCGTGTATGCTATCAAGTGTTATTGTATGTTATAATTGTAACTGTTATTTGACAATGCTTGATTACTTACATTTGCTCTTTTATGATTATGCACAATATTTTATTGATAAACTAACCATAAAATCATTATCAAATGTTTATCTAATAAGGTTCACTCGCCAACTTATGTTGACCCAAAACCTCCCATTTTACACATGATACAGGTGAACCAGCAGCAGCTAGGAACACATAGGACCTGGATTAGAAGAATAAAATGATTTAGTATCTGGATTGTTATGTTTGGTTATTTTCCCTTGTATTGAATGAACATGTTTGGATGTTTGAAAATGTAACTTTGACTTCATTAATTATGAAACATAATAGTAAATGTCATGTGCTTTGGTGATAACCCAATTATGCCCCGACTCTTATTTCCGCTGCGGGTCGGGGTGTGACAGATTGGTATCAGAGCCATGACTATAGGGATATAGGATAGGTTATTAGACCCTTAGAGCCTATACTATAGTCGATTAGAAACTTATAAGAATTTTGTGTGTTATATGCCAAATTTCATGATGTTTATATGTTTATGTTAAATGTTACATTTGATATTGTACAAGCATGTTCATAAGTATGTATTATCAAATAATGCCTATCATGAAATCGTATGATCATAACATATCACATCCATGCAAGCACACACCACATCATGATTGATTTTACAATGATTTTCGTGTTTTCAAATCTCATCAAAGTGAGTTCTCATGACGGGCATGTAGTAACTGGAAGGGTACTAGTACCGGTAGTCGGAACGTCCTGTCTAGGCTGGCATTTGTATAAATCCAAAATAAAGGACCAGTTTGCCTACCTGGGGACTAACGATGAGAGTACGAAATACCTATTAGGCCAAAGCATGCTATACCAAACGTCGTGAGAGCTAATCCCACTTTGAGTTGTCATTGTGTCTACACCTGGACACGTTCCGACCAAACATCTCATGAGCATATTTTGTGGTTTGCATTCGGGGGATGCGAGTGTTAAATTGCCAATACTAATGTGAATCCTACTAAGCCAATAGCCATGGGGCCCACATGACTATGTAGGTGAAGGTATGGGGGACATTTGAGGCCCAACATGAGCGAACCCAAGACATCCTTTGGATGTAGTTGCATTATTGATATTTATGTTATTTTCATTTTCTTAAAGACACATGACACCTAAAAAGACACCATAAACTCACAATCTTCTCATTTTATGATCCTGTAGATGTCGTCTAGACAGCATCGAAGGGGTAAGAAATCGGAAAAGTCTCGGGAATGTTTGGCCACTCATATCGCGAATCAAATGGCCACGATATTGCCTGACATCGTAGTACAAGTACAACAAGCCCTTGCTGCAAATCCTACTAACCCTCCTCAACAACAGGACCAGAACATCAACAACCCTCCTACCATCAAATGCTCTTACAAACATTTTAAGTCCTGTGATCCTCCAAAATTCGAAGGGACTGAGGGAGTCACTGCTCTCCTACATTGGTTCGAGGAGATGGAAAACGTTTTCTTAAACTGCGATTGTCCTGAGGATCGCAAAGTTCGTTACGCCACCGGGAGACTACTTGGTGTAGCTCTCACTTGGTGGAATACTGAGAAAGGAAAGAGGGGAACTGAAGATGCGATGGCCTTAACTTGGGAGGAGTTAAGGGAAATCATGACTAGGCGATTCTGTCCTAGAAGTGAAATTAAGAAATTGGAGGATGAATTTCATGCCTTGAAGCAAAAAGGGTGATCACTCTACTTACAACAAGAGGTTCTTGGAGTTAAACCAAATGGTTCCAAACTTATTCACTCCAACCTATCTCTGATCGAACACTACATTCGAGGACTTCCCTCGAAGATCCAAGATTCGGTTCTCAGCGTTTCACCGGTAACACTCGAAGCTGCCATGGAGTTGGCAACGGAACTGACCGAAAACCGAATTCGCAATGGGAAGTTCAAAGAAGAAAAGAAGAAAGCCCCTGCTGAGGGACAAACCTCAAACCACCACACTCCTTCCTCTAAGTTTGCTAACAAGAGGAAGCGTAACACCAGGAACTTTGCAGTCACCCAAACCAACACCCCTATTCTTGCTGCACCCATCACTCAAGCCACTCCTCCACCCGCGCCATACAGAAAACCATACACAGGGCCACTACCAAAATGTAACCGTTGTCAGTATTACCACTCCCCTGATTATCCTTGCCAATACTGTAACGGCTGCGGTCGCGCCGGACACACTATTCAAAACGGCCACACGTCTCAACGAACAAACCGCCACCAACCTATAACCCAAACCCACCAACAGTTAATGGGTCAAGCACCACAACAACTACCATTTCCACCCGCCCAACATTTAGCCCAAACATACTATCAACCCAATTACCCTATGGGCCAACCTATGCGGGCTTGTTTCAATTGCGGCGACCCAAGTCATTTCAGAAACACATGTCCAAGGCTGGTCAATATTATTCATGCTCAGGCCCAAGCCAACCCTGTGAATCAAGCGAACCAAGCTCCTCCACCTGCTAGAGGAAGAGCTTTCAATATTAACGCAAACCAGGCCAGAGCTGACGGCAATGTGGTCAACGGTACGTTTCTTATAAATGGTAGATATGCCTCTATGTTATTTGATACTGGTGTGGATAGAAGTTTCGTGTCATTAGAATTTGAACCTATCTTAAGCAAAAATCGGGATAAGCTCGCGGAATCCATAACGGTGGAAGTTGCGGACGGAAAACCAGTTTCATTAGACTCTATTTTACGCAACTGTACACTCACCTTAAACGACCACGACTTCTCAGTCGATCTTATTCCTATGAAGCTGGGAAGTTTCGACATCATAATCGGTATGGATTGGCTCAATCAACATCATGCGGAAGTTGTATGTCGTGAAAATTTTATTCGTATTCCTCTTTCAAACGGTCAGACTCTTCGAATCATTGGAGAAACCTCGTCGAAAGGGCTCAACTTAATGTCTTGTCTTCAAGCTCAAAAATACCTTCGCAAGAATTATGTCGTGTTTTTAGCCCATATCATCAAGAAGGGGACCACAGAGAAGAAACTTGAAGATATTCCAGTTGTAAAAGATTTTCCACAAGTTTTGCCTGACGACATTTCAGGACTTCCTCCAATCAGAGATGTCGAATTCCGTATCGATCTTATACCTGGTGCTACACCAGTGGCAAAATCTCCATATAGGTTAGCCCCCTCTGAAATGCAAGAGCTAGCCAGTCAATTGCAAGAGTTGACTGACAAGGGATTCATACGCCCCAGCTCATCGCCTTGGGGTGCACCTGTCCTTTTTGTAAAGAAGAAAGATGGATCTTTTCGAATGTGCATCGACTACAGAGAGCTCAACAAGTTAATCATCAAAAATCGATATCCTTTACCTCGCATAGATGATCTTCTTGACCAACTACAAGGTGCCAGTTGCTTTTCGAAAATCGACCTTCGATCTGGCTATCATCAGCTTAGAGTGCATGAAGAAGACGTCCCTAAAACTGCTTTTCGAACTCGTTATGGTCACTATGAATTCATGGTTATGCCGTTTGGATTAACCAACGCACCAGCTGTTTTCATGGACCTAATGAATAGAGTCTGCAAACCTTACCTCGATCGATTTGTTATTGTTTTCATCGACGATATTCTTATCTATTCAAAATCTAAAGCTGATCATGAGCGTCATCTACGACTTGTTCTTGCACTTCTAGAAAAGGAAAAGCTTTATGCCAAGTTCTCTAAATGTGAATTCTGGTTAAAAGAGGTGCAATTTCTCGGGCATGTAGTCAATGACAAAGGAATACATGTTGACCCATCAAAGATCAAAGCAGTTCAAGAATGGCAAGCTCCACGTACATCAACCGAAGTAAGGTCTTTTCTTGGACTTGCTGGCTATCGGTTCATTTCAAACTTCTCTCGCATTGCGGTGCCACTCACGGCTTTAACCCATAAGGGAAAACCATTCGTATGGGGACCCAAGCAAGAAGAAGCTTTTCAAACACTTAAACAAAAACTTTGTGATGCACCAATTCTCACTCTTCCTGAAGGTTGTGATGATTTTGTAGTCTATTGCGACGCGTCAGGGCAAGGATTAGGTTGCGTTCTCATGCAAAGAGGAAAAGTCATAGCTTATGCCTCAAGGCAACTCAAGACACATGAAAAGAACTACACCACTCATGACCTCGAACTTGGAGCCGTTGTATTCGCTCTTAAGATATGGAGACATTATCTCTATGGTACTAAGTGTGAAATATACACTGACCACAAGAGTCTTCAGCATATCTTCAATCAAAAAGAGTTAAATATGAGGCAACGAAGATGGGTCGAACTCCTAAATGATTACGACTGTGGAATTAGATACCACCCTGGCAAAGCAAATGTGGTGGCTGATGCACTTAGTCGAAAGGGTTATGCGAACTCCATTCATCTTCTATGTTCGCAAATTATAACCAATATTAAGGATCAAATTCGAGAAGCTCAACACGTTTCAATAACAGAGGAAGATGTACAAAAAGAGATGTCCTGTGGAGCCGAGCTAAAACTTGAAACTAAATCTGATGGTTTTTTGCATTACCTAGATCGTATCTGGATTCCTAACCACATCAATCTTCGTGAAACACTCATGCATGAAGCTCATAAAACGCGATATTCTATACACCCAGGAGCCGATAAGATGTATCAAGACCTACGGTACACCTATTGGTGGCCTGGAATGAAGAAAGATATTGCCGTTTTTGTTTCCAAGTGTCTCACATGTTCTAAGGTGAAGGCTGAACACCAAAGACCCTCAGGACTTCTAGTCCAACCGGAAATACCTGTATGGAAGTGGGAAAATATAACCATGGATTTCATTACCGGGTTGCCTCGCACTTCTAGTGGGTATGACACTATATGGGTGATTATAGACCGACTTACAAAATCAGCTCACTTTATTCCTATTCGAGAAGATTTCAAGAACGAAAAGCTTGCTCGTATTTATATCAACAAAATCGTAAGCCGACACGGGGTACCATTAAGTATTATTTCTGATCGTGATGGTCGTTTCACCTCACGAACATGGCAAGCAGTACAATCCGCTATGGGCACTCGATTAGATCTCAGTACCGCCTATCATCCTCAAACTGATGGACAGTCTGAGCGCACCATTCAAACTCTTGAGGACATGCTTAGGGCATGTGTCATAGACTTCAAGAGAAATTGGGACGCCCACCTACCGTTAGTTGAATTTTCGTA
The DNA here is from genome assembly GCA_947069175.1 of Scalesia atractyloides. Classification (NCBI taxonomy): domain Eukaryota; kingdom Viridiplantae; phylum Streptophyta; class Magnoliopsida; order Asterales; family Asteraceae; genus Scalesia; species Scalesia atractyloides. The sequence continues at coordinate 793,152 of CAMTDV010000116.1, read as the reverse complement.
CAACAACAGCTATCATTCTAGCATCGGCATGGCACCTTTTGAAGCTTTATATGGTCGAAAGTGCCGATCTCTTGTTTGTTGGCACGAAATTGGGGAAGCACAAATTACTGGTCCAGAATTGATCCAAGAACCACAGATAAGATTCATCAAATCCGAAACAATCTTCTAGCGGCTCAAAGTCGTCAAAAGAGTTACGCAGATAAACGACGGAAGCCCTTGGAGTTTAGCATTGGTGATCATGTACTTTTAAAAGTATCATCGTGGAAGGGAGTAGTTCGTTTTGGTCAAAAGGGAAAGCTAGCACCACGTTACGTAGGACCTTTCAAGATACTTGAAAGAGTAGGTCCTGTAGCATACAAGCTTGACCTACCGGAAGAACTCGACAGGATTCATCCCACATTCCACATGTCGAACTTGAAGAAGTGTCTCGCTGATGAGAATCTCCATATTCCACTGGAAGATATTCAGATTGATGAATCCATGCATTTTATTGAAAGACCAGTGGAGATTATGGACTATGGAGAAAAGCGTCTACGACGAAGTCGCATTCCTATTGTTAGGGTACGCTGGGAGTCGAAACGGGGACCTGAGTTTACTTGGGAACGTGAAGACTCAATGCGTGAAAAATACCCGCATCTTTTTCCTACTACTTCAACTGTTTAAATTTCGGGACGAAATTCCTAAAAGTAGGGGATACTGTAACATTTGTAAAAATCGGGTCTCCAAAACCCGCTCCGTTTTGTAATCTTGTACCATGTTATAAAAGATTCGTTAATTATTTATGATTATTTTGAGTTTAAACGTTACATAATTAATAAATAAACTAAACTATAAAAATTATATTTGATAAAAAGTTAAAATAAAATAAATAAAAAACATTTGTAGCTGCCGGGACTCGAACCCGGGTCAGCCAAGACTTCAAAACAACTTAACCTTCTTTCACTAAACCACTCCGCCACAATGTGTTTTCTGTTAACACTAGGCAAACAATTGGATCTTATACGCAAACTCAAATCAACCGTTGATGCCATCTGAATAACGGAAATCGGCAAACCGATCGCCAAATCATTTCGAATTCATCTGGCCAACTTATAACCGATGTATTTCGGTTTCTAATTAAGTCAGTAATGAATGAACTTAAAGTTTCATCATTTTCGGTATTTGAAACCGAAAATTTATCAAACTCTGATTTAATTCAAGTTCCGATCATTTGCACGATTCAGAACTATCACAACAACACTCCATTTCCTTTTCGTCGCGTTTTCAAATCATTTGAGCACCTAAAACAGTTCGCCGGAATTCTCTGCAGAAGTCGCCGGAAAACCGTATTCAACACAAACCGGTAAGATACTTCTTCTTTACGATTTCAATCTATTGTTAGAACTTTACTAACATTAACCCATCACTCAAAATCAGCCACAGACGACTTTGCTGGATTTTCTGTGTTCGCCGGAGAATTTCTGGAATTGCCGGAAACTCGCTAGTTATCGGTATGCACATTCAAACGTACTAATAATCAATACGCACTAGTTCAATTTCATATCTAATTCCTTAATTCTGTTGATAGACCCTCTCAGCCGAAGGTTCAAAAACAGAGCCGTCAAATTCTCGCCGGACTCTCTGAGGAAGACAACCTGTCCGGTATCTTCTTTCCCCAAATTGTTCGGTTTAGTACATTCAAGCTAGTCGTCATGTTTATTAATTAGATTAATCACGAACCATATGTTTGAGTAAGGTCTGTGATCGTAATGAAGAAGACGAACTTAATAATGAGATAAGAGTAATTAAAATCCGGATTATAAACAGGTTAGACACACAGTTCAGCGGTGGACTGTGTGCAAAGTTCATATACACGTCCCGAGTTCGATCCTTACTACGCGCACGCCTTACGTAATAACATTCCTTTTTAATCATGAACTAACCCGGGTTAAAACAGGTAGTTGTTAAGTATAATAAAAACCAAGAATATAACCGGGTTAGACACACAGTCCAGCGGTGGACTGTGTGCAAAATGAACTTCACGTCGCGCGTTCGAATCTTGTCACGAGCACCGGTCCAGTTGAATTAAAACGTTTTTGTAAATAAAGGAATTTTCGGTTAATTCAAATAAGTATATAAATATAATTAAAACTGAGTTTCTTACGGGTTAGTCACGTAGCTCAGTTGGTAGAGCTACGTGCACGTGAACGGAAGGTCGCCGGTTCGAATCCCGCCCGGCGCAGGAATTTACCGCTGACCGAACCCGTCAACGGTCAATGGTCAACGGTCAACAGTAAAAAAAATAATTTTTTTTATATATTTATTTATTTAATTTAATTTAAAAATCAATTAAAAATACTTAAAAATAACATTTTTAAAGATAGAAAACAGCCATAAACTCATAAAAATATATCTAAAAATTTCATTAAATTCCTTAATAACATTTCATCCACTTAATATATTTTTTTTCCATTATTATTTAGGTTAGTATTCCTCGTCGACTCGCTCATCTAAATCGTGCGCATCTCGCCATCTCAAATTCAACGCACCCAATGTGAGTGAACCTTTCAAATTCCCCGTTTTAATCATGTTTTTCGGGTGTATCATGTGTCTTTGTTTATTTACATATTATAACGAAACTATTGTGCATACATCATATCATGACATGTGTATTAGTTTGTTGCTGTTAAGTAGTTATTATTGGATGCAAATTATTATTTCCGTACATGCATTTGCCGAGGCCGCAGCTCCCCATCCATGAGGTTGAGCTTGATCCCCATTTTATTATGCGGTTGATCTGTGGCGTGCCCGCACGATCGGCTCCGTTTGATTGAGCCTTGATCGGTCATTTCATTTTACATTTCAATACATGCAATACGCTCGGCTCCGTTTGATTGAGCCTTGAGCGCACAGTTCAATTTACATTTCCAGTTCATGCAATACGATCGGCTCCGTTTGATTAGCCTTGATCGCACAGTTCCATTTACATTTCCAGTTCATGCAATACGATCGGCTCCGTTTGATTGAGCCTTGATCGCACAGTTCATTTATGTTAGTTATCGTATGATATTGGTATGCTCATGTATGCTATCAAGTGTTATTGTATGTTATAATTGTAACTGTTATTTGCCAATGCTTGATTACCTACATTTGCTCTTTTATGATTATGCACAATATTTTATTGATAAACTAACCATAAAATCATTATCAAATGTTTATCTAATAAGGTTCACTCGCCAACTTATGTTGACCCAAAACCTCCCATTTTACACATGATACAGGTGAACCAGCAGCAGCTAGGAACACATAGGACCTGGATTAGAAGAATAAAACAATTTAGTGTCTGGATTGTTATGTTTGGTTATTTTCCCTTGTATTGAATGAACATGTTTGGATGTTTGAAAATGTAACTTTGACTTCATTAATTATGAAACATAATAGTAAATGTCATGTGCTTTGGTGATAACCCAATTATGCCCCGACTCTTATTTCCGCTCCGGGTCGGGGTGTGACATACAAGAACTTAGCCACACACCGTTCAGTTGATCATCACTTCAATTCCGTTGTTCATTTGAATCAAATATGGAAAAGCAATAATAAACAAGCCCAAAATAGTGTTTTGTCACCCTAAATTCGCCCTCAAACAGCTCTGAACTGAAAACAATGATAAGATCTCCAAGAGTCATAACCCACCAACAACTAAAAAGGAGTTACACATTTTGCGTCTAGCTCCACCGTAATCTACGGTGGCCACCGTAGCTTACGGTGGCCATAAAAACCCTACGGTAGCTGCCTACTGTGTTACAGTGACCATTTTTGGTCAAGGTCTACCGTAACTTACGGTAGCTACCGTTGCTTACAGTAGGCTGCAACTAAGCAATTTTGTTTTCTTCATAACTTTCTCGTTTCAACTCCGTTTTTTTGTCATTTTCACCCATGTTCTCGTAATTTCATCCTCTTTCATGTTATCTTCTTAATTCTTCAATTCTAATAAATTATTTTCTTAATTTATGCTTCGTATTCCTTCAATTTTAAGAACCCGTTTTTTCCATGCTTCTTCTTTGCACCTCCTTAGCTCCTTTAACCTGCAATCATTAAGTTCACCGTAGTTATCTAGATTCACCAATTTAAACATCAAACATATCAATCTCTTTCTTATTTAATCAATTTAAAGATCCTCCTACGCTTCACCCGTCACATCCCCACACTTAACCGTTGCTTGCCCCAAGCAACTCATTCAAAACAACTCATCAATTAACTTAACCACTAGAACACCTAAACATGATGTAATGTACCACTCAAAATAAGCACCCACCCAAATTTACATGCTTCCCATTACCAATCCTCTGTCATACCCTGACCCGCAGCGATAATAAAAGTCGGGGCATAATTGGGTTATCATCAAAGCTCATGACATTTACTAAAATTAAGTTTTATAGTTATTAATTTGAGATTTAAGAACAAATATCCAAATCCAAGAATCATACAAACACAAGAAATGTTGTTTTAAACAGGACACTTTTTATTCATCTTCTAAGGCCAATCCTAAGTGTTCCTCTCTTCAACCTGTCCACCTGTATCATGTGTAAATAAAAGTTTGGGTCAACAAAAGTTGGCGAGTGAATCGAAGCTAAACATTTAAACAGTTTATTATTTTAGTTGTTTCAACAAAAAATGTGCATGGACCATAAGTGAGCATATGTATATATACAAACCACATAATATCAACAATGAACATATGAATATGATGAATTATGAACTTGATATCAAGGCTCAATCAAACGGAGCCGATCTAATGAGGCACCTGATGCTCAACTCGTATCCCACGAGGACTGGTGGGCCTTAAATGAATGATTGCACTGAAATGATAAAATGAAACCACACATAACCACACAAACAAATATACACATTAGATCACATAATGGTGTTAGCACAAGTGTTTAAATAAATAAAATATGTAACGACACATGATACACCCCAAAACATGAATAAAAAGGGAAATTTGTAAGGATTCACTCACAGTGGGTGCGTTTCCTAGTTTGATGATGAATGCACACGAATTGAGGATTTAACCGACGAAGGAAAACTAACCTAAATAATAACGCGACAATTCGATAAATAAATAAAGTTAATATTTTAATTTAATACTTTTTATTAAATTTTTAGGTTATTTTTGTGGTATTTATTGGGATTTTTAAACCTAAGAAATCTTGTTTTTAATTGATTTTTAATTAATATATATATATATATATATATATATATATATATATATATATATATATATATAAAATATTAAAAAAATCTTGTCAGACCTGACAATGGTCTGACCGGTTCGATGGGCGAATTTGGCAGCGTGTGTGAGATTCGAACTCCTGACCTCCCGTATACGTGCACGCAGCTTTACCAACTGAGCTACGTGTCTAACCCGAAAGATATCTGATTTTTATTATTCTTATATACTAACTGGAATATTTCAGCAATTATTTATTTTTAAAAAGGTTTTAAATATGTTGAACCGGTGTACATAACCTGTCTCGAACCTGCGATCTTAGCTTTGCTTTGCACCCAACCCAACCAACTGGGCTGGGTGTTTAACCCGATGATTCTAGTAATTTAATTATATTTATGCACTATTTGAGCTGTTTTGTATTTGGGTTATAAAAATGCTTGTTTTATATAAAGAATTCGGTGCCACGCCTGAGACTCGAACCCGATATGTGTTGTATAATAGTGCACACAGTCCACCACTGGACTGTGTATCTAACCCGGTGGTTTAACCGTCTTTAATTATATACATATACTTTTTGAAAATTTCATCATCTTCATTAAATCAACCCAAAATCATAGTTCATGACTGATATGTATTTCCATAAATGTTTTTCTCTGTTTCGTTATTATGGTTAAGACATGATAATAACGAATTACAAAAATAAAGTGAAAGATTTACCGACCGAATGATAACCCCATTTTTCCGGCGAGAGATTCTGGCGAAAGCAAACAAGTTCCGGCGATGTTGAATTTGAACAGAAATGTGTTGGGTATAGAGATTGAGAGTGGTGTGTTCTAGTGAGATGATTTGGTATATATAAAGTTCAAAAATCAGTTTTGAAACCTCTGATTTTAAGTCCCATGATTACATTTCGGTTTCGATCAAATGATTAAAGCTTTCGGTTACATTTAGTTGTTCAAAATCGGTTACAATTTAATGTTCAATCATAAAAAAAAGTTAATTTGTTTGATTGATTGCAGTTACGAATCTGCCGATCTTGAAGTTGCAGATTGCTTTGACGTTGTTTTGTTATAAATATATTTTATTTCTAGATTTAAACATTAGTGTGTGTAGTGCAGTAGTGTATTATGTGTGTGCTCATGTGGGAGACCCGGGTTCTAAACCTGGCTACTCCTTTTGAAGCTTTTGTTTTATTATTTTAAGGTTTATATTAATTTACTTATTATTATTATTTGTTGATTATTGTTTTATTTATGTGCCATTCATTAATCAGGAATATTAAATAAAATAACTAACACTAATAAATACGCAACAAAACTTTTAGATGAATACTTGATTCTCAAACGGAGCGGGTATATATATAGTAGCGCAATGATTTGATCTAGCCTAATTATTACAAATAAACAAAACAAACAAAACGCCTAACCACAACATCTCGCTTTCCTTTTCTTTTTCGCCTTTTCTTTCTTTCTTTCTTTCTTTCTTTCTTTCAAACTACTACAAACATTATTCTCATTTTTTTTGCTTTTCTCATCACAAACTTTTTTCTTTTACTAAACATAATACATAGATACTAAACATAAATCCACACTAAACATAAGAGAACTACTAGGCTGTTCTCAAAAGGGAAGCAATTTGTAGGAAAGAAGCGCGGGATGTCAAACAATAGGCAATAAGCTCAACAATAGCATCTAATAGACCAAACCCCCACCCCTCTCGTTACCATGCTCATATGTATACTATACAAGGGCCAACCCCTAGATTCTCACACTCCCACATATCTAGACGAGGTTATCTAATGTCGTTATCATTTTCACATGCATATTAAGCTAAGGCCTTGGGATGCATCTATTGAACAGATTCTAATGTACTACCACACACTGACACACTCCAAAGAAATGAGACTAACACATCGAAAATATAAGGCTCAATCGCTCACAATGTGGGACTAAAGGGTTGCTGGTATGTTGTATAGGTACAATGTTAAGCATTCAACTCAGACGGGCACCTCAAACTTTCCTTTCTTTCAACGCACTTGCTAGACAAACATGGCAATTTTTTTTAATTTTCTAAAAACTTTCCCCCATCCCCACACTTGGGATGCATTGTCCCCAACGTATGGTTTTGGAAGATGTGAAAACTACAAAACTACAAAACAATTTTTTTCGAAATAAAAGCACACAAACTAACTACCAACATTTCAAAGCTAAGAAACATAAAAAGACTAAGGAATGAGCACATGGATGTAACATCCGTCAAAAAACGGATTTACCAAACCCGCTCCGTTTATTAACCGAACAATCAGTTAAAAATTTCGTTGCGAATTTAATGCCCAAAATAATTTTAAACGATACATAATCAATTATTATATGGGAATATATAATTAGTTTTTGAAAAACTGTTAAAAATATGAAAATAAAAAATATATGTTCCTGCCGGGTTTCGAACCCGGGTCAGTCGCCGGGTCACGGTTCAACAAACTTAACACTCAACACTTAAACCACTGCGCCACTTGTATCTTTTGTTAATTATTAAGATCATTTAATTCATAACGTGTCTTTCCGAATTCAAAACCGGCGCCCAAAGTTCAGTCGTCGGAAATCCCGGCGATTTCGCGAGAATTAACGACATCTTCAGTTATAACGTAAACATTTTCGAGGACATCGGTTATAACCGACGCCTGAGTCCGCGACACCAACTATAACCGCCGTAGAAATTATAACCGACGAATCAAGTCGGAAATCGAACCAAGTTCATCGATAACCTGCCTTATAAATACCCCCTCGAACCTCTGCAAACATTTTCGCTCAAAACCGCACCCTTTCTCGGCGAAAACTCACTCGCCGGAAATCTTCTGCTCATCGCCGGAAAACCGAACCCTCCATTTCTGAGCCTTACTGAACCCCGTAAGCTTATACCGAAGTCACCCATATCTTTTTCAAACTTTCTGAAGACTCGCTGTTGCAAGACACACGACGCCGGAACCCGTAGCTGTCGCCGGAGTTCTACCGGAAAAACAGAGGAATCCAGTCGGTATACCTTACGCCTAATTTCTCTTTCTTTTTATTTATATCTCACCTATGATTAATCGTAAAACGCTAAAGAAACCTGAATAAAACTTCAAACCAGTCAGTCATCATTTCTGGATAAAACTCAACGAAGAAGACGAAGTTACGGTAACATATAAGTATAATTTAAATCAAGAATAACTCGGGTTAGACACACAGTCCAGCGGTGGACTGTGTGCACATTAAACACACTAACGTCTCGAGTTCGAATCTTGTCCCACACACGCTGCCTTAATAAAAATGTCTTTTTTTGTTAACTGAACCGGATTCATTTCATATATATGTTAAGTATAATAATAACCGGAATAATAACCAAGATAGACACACAGTCCAGCGGTGGACTATTTGTATGTTTAAATCACAGGTCACGAGTTCGAGTCCGGGCTACCGCACCGGCCCGGATAATTATTAAACTTTTTATTTAAGATAGAAAAGGAAATGTTCAGTTTGTATTTAAGTATAATAAAAATCGGTTTATATAACATGTGAAACACACAGTCCAGCGGTGGACTGTGTGTTAACTCAACCCACAGGTCCCGGGTTCGAGACCTGTGGAGCGCACCGGTCCGATTCAGTTAAATCGTTTTTAAAAATAATTGATTTTCGGTTTAATCTAATTAGTATATAAATATAATTAAAAACAGAAATATTTCGGGTTAGACACATAGGTAGAGCTGCGTGCACGCGTACGGGAGGTCTCGGGTTCGAGCCTCACTCAGCGCACAATTATACAAGCGAACCGGTCAAAGTCAAAGTCAAAGTCAACGGTCAACTGTAGTAAAAAAATCAAATTTTTTTATTATTTTTATTTATTTATTTTAATTAAAAATCAACTAAATACTTAAAAATAACATTTTTAAGGTTAGAAAATAGCCAACAAAAATACACCCAACAATTCTACTAAAATGGATTAATAAAATCCGTTTACTTACCGAATCATAATGCTATTTATCTAGGTTAATTTCACTCGTGGTTAAAACCACTTCGCGTGCATTCAACATCATCAACCGAACGCACCCACTGTGAGTGAATCTTACAACTCCCCCTTTTAATTACACGTTTTGGGGTGTGTCATGTGTCACAAAATAATTAACTCGTTTATTTAAACTTGTGCCATACCATATCGTGATCTAAACTTAGATTGTTTATATTGTTGTGATTACTTATTTCATTTTGTCAAATTATATGAAATTCATTCATTAAGCCCATCAGTTCCTCGTGGGAGACGAGTTGAACAACGCGTGCCTCAAAACCAATCCATTATTGTTCATGTGTGTATCATTGAGTTTATATTGTTTGTAGTTATGTCTTTCATATTATCATGTTTATGCAATTCATTCATTAGGCCCATCAGTTCCTCGTGAGAGACGAGTAGAGCAACGCGTGCCTCTAAACGTTCCAGTATTGTTCATGTGTGCTTTATTTAATATCTAATGATTGTTGAATAAGTTTACATCTATTTTTACTCATGTGTGGTTGTGCACTCATTTCATAATCAATTAAATAAACTTGTTCAAATGTTTTCCATAGGATTCACTCGCCAACTTTTTGTTGATCCAAAAACCCTTTTACACATGATACAGGTGAACAGGTTGAAGCAAGGAAAACATAGGAAATGCCTTAGAAGAGAACAAAGAAGCTTAGATTGATAGTTAGAACATGTTGTAATATTTATTGTAAATTTCCTATTAAATTGTATTTAATGAATATGAAACGTATAATAAATGTCATGAGCTTTGATGATAACCCAATCATGCCCCGGTCACCTTTTCCGCTGCGGGTCGGGGTTTGACAATGGACCTGGTGAAGTTGGTACAGATGTTGTGGATGTTCCGAATCCCTACCACTACCTTCACACAAATATCTGTTCATCTTCCCCACACTTAAGTATTGCCATGGCCCTTAAACACATAAAAGCAGAGGAATAGGAAAGATTAGTGCAAAATCTCGGATTGCCTCCCGAGTAGTGCTAAGTTTTTGGGTCTTCAGGCAGACCGTGCCACCCCCATTTATGGCGGCTCAAAGAAACTGTTCCTATCATCTCCATCACTACATTAGGCCATTGGGTAAAATGCATCCATCACATGTCCAATCGGTGGGTAATCAAATACACACCTTCCTGAACCCTCTTGTTTTTCTTCATAATTCGGTGGTTTATTTGTTTTCATGCTTTGACACAGACGTTTCATATGATCACTAGACTCACTATCCTTCTCCTCAACCGACTCATAGCTAATCACCTAGTTTGAACATCAAAGGACAACTTATAGTTCTTTTCGATCATAGTAATGATCCCGTCTCTACAATTGATTTAAGCATTTGTTGTGTATAGAAACGGTCGACCTAAGATTACCATTTGTTGTGCCGCCACTTTGGTAGAAGCATAGTCTAAGACCAGAAAATACACCGGATATTCAAATTCTCCTAATTGAATCATAACATTCCTTACCACTCCTCATGGACGCCTCCAACTTTCATCCGCCAATCTCACTATGGTGTCTATATCTTGCAACGGACCAAAGTCATACATGTCATATAAGTCACCTAGTAGCACACTCATGGCGGCCCTGTAGTCCAACAATGCTTGAGGAATTTTTAATTCTCCCACTCGGATAGGCACGATTGGTGCTCCATGCTCTTTTTCATTTTCTACCTTGGCATCTTTTCCTATACCTACACTCACTTGCATGAAGACGTTAGAAATATTTTAGTAAATTCACTATTAGGAACGGTGCTTAACACATTAATGTTCACGCTTTTGATGTTCTTGGGATTCGTCACTTGGTAGTTGACCTTTGTTCTTTTTCAAAAGTGCCACCTCACTTGCAAGTTGACCCATTTGGGTGGTCAAAGTTTGAATCGCCTTGTCACGGATTTCATATTTTTGCAAGCGAGCCTCATCCATTTGATTTCTCCTTTACATATCTTGTTGCATCATTCTAAGCATATCCATAACTTCATTCCCACTTGAAGCAACTTGACCTTAAGACCCACCTTGATCATTACCCGGTTGTTGAAATTGACTTTGAAAGCCTTGAGTGTTCCCACCCTAATACGTACCTTGATTATTGAAATGTTGGTGAGGGACATATATTCCTTGATTTCCTTGGAAATTAGGATTGGCTTGATTCGCCGGATTTCCATACGGAAATTTGGGTGATTTTTCAATCCAGGATGGTAGGTGTTCGAGTTCATACTAAAGCTCTGACCACCTCCCCCTTGGCCTTGAATTGCATTCACCTCCTCCACTTGCTCTTGAACCCCAAACAATTATCTGCTGCATTACCTAATTCATTAGTTACTACAAACATCGTATACCTGATCAATGGTTTGAACTCCTCCATCATCCATAGCATGTATTTGCGGTCTCGTGATAACATGCCTTGCTTTCCGTGATGATTGTGCTTTCCTCTTTGATGTAACCGACATTTACTCCCAGAATGCCTAATCATCTTGCTCATAATTGGTACCGAATGTACAGTTAGTGATTGGCATCAAGTCACAAGCATCTTCCGAATTTAACCCCTCATGAAAACCATTCAACAATTCCCAGAGAGCAATACCATGATGAGGAAAATTTTTAATCATCATGTTAAACCTTGTGAATGCCTCATGAAACATCTCACGCGTTTGTTGTTGGATTGCATCATTAGTCTGTTGAGCGGTGAAAGTTCTTCCAAAAATCGTTGTTGCATTTCAGCCCAAGTATAAATAGAGGTGGAAGGCAACGTATAAAACCACCTCTTCGATTTATCTTCTAAAGAAAATTGGAAAAGCACCAACTTAACATCATCCGATGGAAACCCTTGCCCACGAATAGTGTTGCAAATAGAACCGTAAGCCTCTAGATGGAAATATGGTTCTTCCGTGGCCAACCCTTTGTACTTTGGTAAACTTTGGAACGAGTTGGTTCTAACCTCAAATGTTCTTCCTTGCTGATTTTGAGGAATCACCACAGGAGAAGGGTTATTAGTGATGATCGGTCTAAAATGAGCTTCAACTCCCCTTACCACTTCTCAATTATGTCATCTCGGAATACCAAAAGGCACTCTTGGTTGACCCGCTTGCCTTTGTATTGGCCTTTGAGGTACAAACTGTTGAGGTGGTGGTGGAGGCATTTGTTATTGTGGCATTTGTCTTTGAAATTTTTTCCCTTGTTGTGGAATTTGCTGTTGAATAACTTGTGGTTTTTGTCTAACAAATTCTTGAACAGGCTCCGGTTGTTGCCTTTGTACATACCCAAATCCACCTTGAGCTCCCAATTGAGTTCCATCACTTCCCATGAAATATCTTTCCTCGTCATAACCTTCGAACTCATCCTCATAACCCTCGTTATACCCATCCCGACGTGCCGCCATAGATTGTAAATATGAAGATTGTTGATATTGAAATATTTGAGGAGGTGGTTGTTGAGGAACCGGGGTGGTATGGACTATGGGTGCATTTGGTTGGATAGGAAGTGGTTGACTTTGTTGAGACGAAGATTAGCCAGAGGTTGGGAAAAATTGGCTAAAAGGTGGCACGATAGATGAAGGTTGGTAACTAAAAGTATGTTGGGTGCTCATAGGAATTGTGGTGTTTGTTGGTTTTACTTCGATGATGTAGAAACGGTTGTAGGAATTGAAGGAGGAATGGTTGGTATTGTTTAACCCATAGTGGGAGTTGGTGGATCCATTGTGTTTTTCGGTCTAGTGGGAGACCCAGTGATCTTGTTCTCCCGAAGTAACTCGGTTTCTTCTAAGCGTTCGTTCAATTTCAAGATCAAAGGCTAGTGGTGATGTCTTATGTGAGCCTCTAGTATGCATACACCTGCAAGTACCTGCACACTAACACAACTAGCATAAACCCGAAAATAACAAAAAACTACTAAAGATAACACACGTTGCGCACTACTCCCTGGCAACGGCACCAAAATTTGACGTGAGGCCGAAGTCTCACTCAAAAATAAACCAAATACACTAATTAGATAGTGGTAAATGGGTATCGAACACAGGGATTTTGTGGAAAATGTGTTTACGAAGTAGCTTGCAAAATAACTAAATTAAAACTAGAATGCAGAAAAGTAATTTCAATGATTTAGTTGTTTGGTTTTTAAAAGTAGAGTTAACTGAAAAGCACTTAACAAGATTTTAATTCATAAATGAAAGGATATGTTCTCCCTCGGTTTCAGGTTTCTACAAATGATATGTGAAAGTTTAATCTGAGATGAACTACATAGATATAGTTTGTGAATGCGTGTTTGATTGTGATAAAAGGGGACTAAGTACTTGGATTACAAGAACGCAAGGTAGTCACCCGATAACCAATTTATTATAGCAACCCCGAATCTCTCCCAATAAATCCCGATTGCCTATGGCACCAAGAACTGATGGTTTAGAATGCGAAATCAACAATATAAGCAACTACAAATCAAATTCATAATCACCATAGTAATATAATCAAAATGACTAAAATACTATCCCAGATTAACATAAACAATCATAAAAATTCAATTTTGAAACCTTACAATCCGAGGGAAAACATACAAGAACTTAGCCACACATCGTTCGGTTGATCATCACTTCAATTTCGTTGTTCATTTGAATCAAATATGGAAAAGCAATAATAAACAAGCCCAAAATAGTGTTTTGTCACTCTAAATCCGCCCTCAAACAACTCTGAACCGAAAACAATGATAAGATCTCCAAGAGTCACAACCGACCAACAACTAAAAAGGGGTTACACATTTTGCATTTGGCTCTACCGTAAGCTACGGTGGCTACAGTAGCTTACGGTGGCCGTAAAAACCCTACGGTAGCTGCCTACCGTGCTACGGTGACCATTTTGTAAGGGTCTATCGTAGCTTACTTGTCCTACACTTATTTAATCAATTTAAAGATCCTTCTACGGTTCACCGTTATGAGCCTATTTTTCCTACACTTTGTATGGTTTTAAGTTGATCAATCCCAAGTTTACACGATAATTCAAGATATAACTTCATAAAAAAGTTAGATCCACCGGGCTAACGCATAAGAAGGGCATTGTAGATTATAATTGGGGAACAGAAAGTCACACCCGATAATTCGACATGTTTTCTTCATCAACTTTATTCCCATGGATATTATTTATTGATTGTAATCAAGTTGATTCCTTGAATTTTTAAAATTCAGCCAATCTTGTGTCTTTTAAAATCAAGTTTGTAGTTTTTTTTCTCTCAATGCATATTCTTAATTCTCATTAGAAGTTGATGTTGGGTGTTATATTGTCAACCATATCTTGACAAATGCGTAAAATCTGATGTCATGATTGTCATAGAATGGTTGTCTTACAAATACACCAATTTTGTTTGAAATAAAAAATGTATCTACATTCTTACTTCTAGTAGGGAGTAAATCACTAATGTCATAAAGAAGGAAATGGGAAAACGCTATTGTGATGAACGTGTTTTTAGAAATACTTTCTGATGAGTAAAATACAATGTCGATTATGCTCTGGATGTGTTGCTTTCCGAAAATTGGCTTGAGATGAACTTTTCACCAGTTGATGGTGAGGGAGATAATATTCTCATGACCACATGATAAAAGATGGTGGTATCATCCAAGATGCCGTGATAATTTGAATCCAACATAATAAAAGCGTTCATGAATAATGATGGTCCACTGAAAGTATATATGAAATAAATTCGGAACAAGGAAGGACCCAGGAACGGATCGGCCATCTGGTATATATTAGACGATATATCAACTAATCTAAATCTACAAACAAATACGCACATATGAATACATACATGAATCACATGATAAATCGATATGAGTTGATTTCTATTAGAAACCCGTTTTAAGTTCAAGATAGAGGTGTAAACAAGCTCGAATCGAGCCGAGCTCGAGCCTACTCAAGCTTGCGCTCGGTCCGACTCATTTACACCCCTAGTTCAAGACATAAAACTGTTGGTTTCTCTCTTTTTGAAACAAATAACGTGATTATGGGAATAAAAAAAAGTGTTACTTTTCAATAGTAAACTTCATGATAGTTATATGACTATCATTTTTACTTTTTTAACATACAAACCAACGGAACTAAAAAAAGTAAGTTCAATATGTAAACGTAGTTATACAAATTTTTAATTTAAAACTCTAAAACAAAATAACTTATTTCAAATTTTATTACTTAAATTTATCAAACTTCTTTATAGTATATTAAAATAATAATATAGTTTATTACAATTAAATAAGAACACAAGCAGAACAACGACCATTTACAACACATTCCTATGTTACTAAGATCAAAATTTAAAACTAAAAAATATCTAACAAAATCCAATAATCAATATACCAACTGCATGTTTCTACCAAGTCTAGTACTTTACCCCACCCCTCAAAAAGTAGTTTGCCCCATCCTCAAAAATTGGGAAAAAACCGGAAAACTTCAATACTTACGGGACCACATAAGCATTAACCACTGTACAGTTTTAACGATAAAGAATCTACCATGTTGTAAATCTCTTGTACCAAATGCTTCTCTACTTGTACCTTAACACTGTTCCGCTACCTGCATTGTCACAGGTAGTCAGTCAATAGCGTTGTTGACAGTTACATCTCAGTTTCCTATCAATGGATTGATTCGGGTTCCGGTTCACCCCTCCTAACGGGTCAAACGGGTTGAACCAAAAAAATAGCCGAAAGAAAACAAGTCAAATGAGGTTGTTTGAACGAGTTGAAAGTCACCAAAAATGTACTTTTTATGCTTACGGACTCCTAAATTGTTTTATCTTTTAGAAAGTAACTTACCTTTTATAATAACATAGTTTTTGTAAACAAATTTAACACAGTTAAGTGAATACAGTCCGTTTCAACTGAACCCATTTGGATCCGTGACTAAAAAACTCTTTCAACCAAAACCCATCTTGACCCGTGACCTGACCCAGTAACCCACCCATCTTACCAGCTCTACTACTAGTCAACATACATCTAGATCAGCCGCCAAAAGGTAAAGCCAAGATTGTTCAGTCAGAAAGTAACTCTTCAAGCTCAGGTGAGTCGGATATCAAAGGATCATTATCAACGCTCGTATTGTTAACCAGATGTTGAAACTGAGCGCCGATAAGGTCATCATCTTCATCCTGGTCAGATAACTCAGACTCGGTAAACTCAGTTTCTGTGTCTTGGTCAACAGCTCCTTCGTCAGGGTCAGCATTATTCTTCCCGAATTTTCTAGGGAGAGCGTCAAGTTTTGATTTGGCTTCGGTGTCTTCGCATATACAGGCGGCAGGGTTTTCATGAAATTCACCTCGCCCAGGCCTTACCTCCTTCGGCTCCCCCATGAACCCTCTTTGATGAGTTCTTACTCGTGAAGAGAACTCTCCCCATGTCATATTTTCTCTGTTTAGGAATAAACGATATAGTTTTTTGGCATTCGGACGTATTGTTGGTTTGTGTCCAAAGTATCTCCTGTTAGACAACGAAACAATGCACAGTTTGTGAGTCATTCCCTGCTACGGATGGCAAAATGTGTGGGTCCAGTGACAGGTCAAAACCTGTAGTCATATTAAACATAATATTATGCATCTGAGCACATGTTGGATGACTTTTAACCCATCCGACCCACATAACCAGTTTCATTTTCAGTTTAAACTCTTTTACCTTGATTTACGGTTATCTATTTTTCATCGTTTTATAAAATCTGTTACAAGCTGTTTTTTTTTAAACAGCAAATTTGGATCACTGACGGATTACTGGAGTATCACCGTGCCACCAGCAGAAACACCCGATATATCCATCTCCACTAGGCAATAATGCCTATACACCAATTCAGGAGGAAATCCAATAAATATGGGAAAAACCCCCTTGTAAGAATCGAAGCCAGGACCTAATGTACCTAAGCCTTATCCCACCCCCAAGATGCCACTAGGTTATAATGCCATGGGCTAAATGCGAGACACTATCAATAAATTATGTGTCTGTCAAAATATATTGTTTCAGGAAAGACAAGGATCATTTCCCCTAATCAGTATGTTTGTGTGTATAGTAGAAGTTTTAAATACAAAAGGGTCTTAATGTGCGACGGTACGGGAGTGAACAATAACGTGCGTAATTTTGCAAATAATGTGCATAATTAGGGTTAACCCAACCCATGGGTAATTATGCAATAACGTGCATAATTATGTATTATAACATACGTGTTTTAAAAATGAACATGCATAATTCACTTCGCACCATCGCTCGTCAAGGGGCTATTGTATTATTTGTACGTTAACCTTCCCCTATATATATCTATATCATCATCATCATACTCAGTAAATCCCACCAATAGCACAGCTAAGGTAGGGTCTGAGGAGGGTAAGATGTAGATAGCCTTACCTCTACCCTGTAGGAATAGAGAGCTATATATATAGAGAGAGAGAGAGAGAGCAACCCAACCCATTTATGTGAAACAGGTTTGATTTCATAGACAACTGATCTAAGAGGAAATTTTAAAATAAAAAATTAGCTGAATATTAATATAGGTCAACACTTTTGAAAGTCACCCAAAGTATAACCTTCTAAATTATGTTATTCAAAACTTTTAATAGTTGCTGTAATCATGACAATTTATGAAATTAAGAAAACTGAACAAAAGGGTAACATGTCAACTCAACCCAACCCCTCCGTCCCATAACGGATCTTGACCAAAAATCAAAGTTGCGTGTACTCTACAACAGATGTGTAAACAAGAAAGAAAAACATACCTTCGGCCAGCCAAGATTTTTGCCATATTCCCATTGTTGTTGGTAACAAACACGTCACTCTCATCACACACGATGAAATCAAGCGCAGCCATACGGGAAGAAAAAGCAGAAAATGGTTCCAACTCTTGTTTGGTGGCAATCGTGTCTTTCGAATGAATGTTGGGGAAGAGTGCTCTCAAGGGTGCTAAAGTGTCGTCCCCACCATATACTTCACCAGAAGCTACGTAAAGATGTACGTCTTTGTTATATCCGAGTGCTCTCAGCATTAAGCCCACTTCTTCGGGTGTAAGTGGGCATCTCCCTTGTCTCCTTTCCTTGTCGGGATTGTTGCTCTGTAAGATAAAACTAAAATAGTTATGGTTCCCTTTAAGGTAGAGTTGGGTGCTAAGCAGTTAATGCAGTAAAAAATCGAATATCAGTCAAGGGCCGATATTTGAGATATGGGTTATTGCAATGGGAAATGGGTGGGATATCGGTAATTTAAATATCATGTAGGAATTATATATATAGCAATTTAACACTAACAATTCAGTATGTGCTCCTACCATTAACAAATTAACCTTTTGCAACTTGCAAAACACCAATAATTGTAGCAAGTAGAAACTGATTAAGACTTAAAACACTAACATTTAACGCTAACAATTAAGACTTAAAAAACCAATAACAGCAATAAGAAGAAAGACGAATGGTATAACTAAGAAGAAAGGTACTAACATCAAGAAAATCGGTCATATATCGATCAAATATCGGTCATTACCATAGTTGTTAATGGCGAATAGCGACAAGGTAACTATATGCTACATAGCGAACAACGATAAATAGCGGGCGGCTATTTTATAGATAGCGATACACTAAAAAAATTTATATGTATATTATATCAAAATACCCTGGCATATATGATATTTTACATGTATATTTAACAAAAACCTAAAACCCAGCTATTTTATAGCTATATTTAATTGCTATTTATACTAAAAAAATTGTCGCCATTATCGCTATCTATCGCTACAACCCTAATAGTGAGCCTAGACCTATATGCTACGTAGCGCGCTATATTGATCGCTAAGCTCGCTATTGACAACTCATACTCAATATTGCCGATAATATCGGTATCAATATTCTGACCGATATTTGACAATTGACACCAATACTTTACATGGGACCGATATATCGCCGATATAACTGCATGGCATAGAAAAAAATATTTTGCGGGATATTCAACCACTTTGACCTCTTTTGCCCTATTCCTAATTCAGCTAACTTTATGATTTGACCTGTTTGAGATGAAACAAACCCAAATCAGCCTGTCTATCGGTAAATGCTTTCAACTTGCAACCTTCACTAGGCCCTTAAAGGTAATAATTATGCCTTGAAATGATGCTGCTCTAAAAGACATTGAAATGGTTCTTGGTAGTGTTAGAAGTTGAATTGAACTTTTGAATTGTAAACATAAAAAGTATTACCAGGCTTGCTATTGACAATAGACCTTAAATCAATCATGACCATTATCACAAAACATACAAACTCTAAAGAATGGCTACAGGTAATAATCCACATCAAAACCCTATTTGTGTTAACCAAACATCTTGACGGATGCTATATAGAGAAGACAACCTCAACCAAGTAACCAACTTACGTCTTTGTGAGTAAATTGATTACATTGTCTTGATAATGGTCAGATTGGTACACCTAAAAAATTAGCTAAAAAAGAAAAGCGCCAATGATTTAAAAATGTCCAAAGTATAAACTATTTACTGTTTACAACCCTCTTTAAAAATTATTAAAAAAAAGTTGGATCATTAACTTTATATTAGATTTATACTTATTTGAATATCTGAACATGTTACTATTACGAAATTAAACAAGACAACAAAAAGTATTGATGTTCAACCCAACCCAACCCGAACAAACTCGTTGATCTGCTCTAAAAATCTACTTTTTAGACTAGTTGGCCAACACATATAAATTGGGGGCTAGTACGATATATGAAATCTACCAAGCTTAAGAATTGAACACTTACATGTAAAGTTTTCCACCTCTTCCGAATTTTACCCAATTCGCTTCTTTCCTTCTCTCCGCCACCATAATAGCATCCTGAAAATGCAAGCATATCAGGTTCAAACCTGTATTATAAAAAGGGGAAAAAGTTGTAGTTAGCACAAGAATGCAAGTTTTCCAAACACAGAAAAACGAAAGGACGTGGTACTTGACTTTCAACTGTACATGTTTGACATTCTATGCATGTTTCAAGCACTATATGATATCAATGACATAAACAAGACTGTGCTTATATTTATTTACCAACGAAACTAAAAATTAGACAGTGTGTAGCAAATGGGTGGGTCAGGTGGGTTGGATAACGGGTTAAAGCAAGTAACTTTTAGCATAGGTCAAAACAAGTCAGATTGGATTGGCCTAAACACTGTCCAAAAATTAGAACTTATAAAATAATTAGTGTCTACTATGATTAAACATTTCAATCATAATCTAATTTTTAAATAAAGTGATATAGGAGGTTTTATGCACAAAACAAACACTTTGATTGAACTTTTACAATTTGACATGTTTCCTATCTAGCTAACTTTGTTTGTTTTACCAGTTTGACCTTTTAGAGATAAAACTTGCACGAGTTGACTCATTCACAAGTAAATGCGTCGAAATTGCCACCAATAACTAATAATGAGATCTAGCTAAATGAGGGATTACATGAAATAATGACACCACAGTGTTTGCTCGAGTGAAGAGCAACATAAGAAACATCAAGTGCATACCTCAGGTGTAGAGCAACATAGTGCTTGCCCATCTTCCTCATTCGGTTGACCAGCTTTTGACCCATTTTAATTATAGGGTCTGTGAATTTTAATGCATGGTAGTTTACCCTACATCTAAGCTTTTGCAAATCAGTATCCAACTTGTTAGAAAGTCTGTAATCAAACTTGCCCAGCTGAACGGCCTGCCAAGAAAGAAAATAAGAATTATATATACTTAACAAAAGTATAAAACTACTATTATATAAAAAACACAGGCTCCAAAAACCTCTTTTTCCAACTATAATATCTCACCACTGAGCACATCTTGTCTTAAAGGCTATAATGTCATGCATTCATTGTCATATTATAAAAAGTTCATGACTAAAAGGGTTGATGTTTTTTATTCGGGAAATATCAAATTATTAACCATCAGAGATAGATCTAAGATGGTCAAGGCATTAAGTGAATAAGTTTAGGGGTCGCTGGATATGGACCAGCAAATTCAAGAAAGTGACCAGAAAAAAAATCCCAAAAGACGCGTTCTATGGTCATCGGAAATAACGCAAGACATAGTAGGCTTATAAAATAAACAGGGCAGAACTGCAGATGATATAACTATAGGTTATAACTTACCTTCTTCTTTATAATCACAGGTAATACACGAATCTGATAGCATCTCTCATTACACTTTCTGGGTACACGCATACGATACGGAACCAAACCCTTGCCTCCCTTCCGTGGAAGCTCTTTTATGACTTTTACATCTTTCGATAGGTGTGATATAAACCAGTCAACATCAAATATCTCTGAAAAGGTACTGTACAAGAAAACACACTATCAGCCATGTCAAACTTGCAGGCCAGATTTGATACAAACTCACTCATGTACATTGTATGTGCCAACATTTCTCTGTGACTAACCTAGAATCCTTCCAAAATGATTTCTGATCCAGTTTCGGAACCACAAGAGTAGCATTCAGAATACGTGCAGCAACAACAGCATCCGTAATCTGTAACACATATACCATTAAAAGTAAGTAACCATACACATTTAAGTTTCACATAACAAAATAACAAGCCGATCAGGACTTACTCCGGTACGCTGCTGGTTTAAACCGCCACTTGTCGCTATCAGTAAGTACCGATTCGGATACGTAACTGTTTCTACTTCTGCAAATCAACAAAACATCGAAATTAAACCTAAAAAAATATACGAAAAAAATGCAAAAACGCCTTACTATTATCATTTCACACATCACTTACTCGGGAACTTATTGCTAGCATTACTACATCCGAAATAATACTTCGACATCCTCGTACTCCACAGACTCCGATCACTCACCATTCCACCATTGATCTAGATCCCCAAACATACATCAAATCAGACACCACAACAAAATCAGATCCAATCCAGATTCAAACATCAAAAAACAACTATATCAAATAAAACCTAACGTCCTAACCGGAACTTTGAACACCGATGTAACTGCAGGCGAATCATCAACAACAACAGTCTCATTCAACTGAAATCAATCATCATAAACATAACAAATGAAAAAAAACCTAAACACATTATTCAAACTAATGTAACCGAATACATATAGTAACGAACTAACGAGTAACACTTATTTAACGGTGAATCGGAGATGATGATTACCGACGTCCGCCGTAGCAGGTGGTGGTGATGAACCGGAGACGGTGCGAGCAGAGAAATGAGAGCGTAAACGATGAGAATCGAGCCGGAGATTGCAGAAATCGCCGGAATAAGGAGCGGAACCGGTTGTGAGAGTGGTGACGATGTCGCCGCCGGTGTGTCGCCATGAGTGACGGTGGCGGTGGTGGTTGATTAAAGAAGTTGTTGGTTTCAGAGGGGGGGGGGGATAAAGAAAAGGGAGGGAACACGATCTATCTACTACTGTCAGGAATTGTATATATTTTTGTGAGTTATTCGTTTTGCGCCTTGAGGACGAAGACAAGAAGCCATTTTTGGTATTTACCGATTTTTCAGGTTTGTATGGGTGGACTCTTCTTTATTACTACACATCTTAGTATGTATGTATGTATTATTTACTCTCACAATCAAAGCCGGCCAAATGCGGCCGATATGTATTTACCCTTGAAGACCTTGATATTTTTAGAATTTTTTTTATATATTTTACACTATATATATATATATAAAGGATAAAAAGACTCATCACCAATTACCCTAGCGATATTTTGAATTAACACTTGTTTAAGCCCAGTTGAATAAAACATGGACTCTATTATGGTGGCAACTAAAAAAAAGAACCGATAATTAAGTATACGAGTCTTTGAAGACTGACGGGAACTCGAGAAGGGTTAGGGTTGTTGTTTGTTGATTGTCGATTAAAGAAAATAGTTGATCCTAAACTTCGCTTCAAAAATGTTGAGACGTGCATCTTCTAGTGAATCATTGTGGATAACACAAGTGTCTCAACAACTTATTATAAGTGTGTCCCATAAGTTCTTATACTTCTTGGATCGCCATGTTTGGGAGTTAAGATCGCTCCTTTGATGAGTACATGATATGACGAAACCAGTAACGTGTGATCACAAGGAGGAGGGAAAGGTTGATCCTCGGGTTTCGAGGACTCCACAAAGCTTTGAAAAATGACTCTGTGACGCTTTGTTTACACTTCAATTGTTAACGATGATTTTACTTAATATATGTTATACATGTGTATTTTTCATTAAGTATTTGATAAAATGCTTAAAATTGAACTACTGTTTTGTTGTGAAAGGTTCTACCCAACATTTTTTTGTTGATTTTTTTTCTAAAGTACTAAACAAAGATATTTAAATTCATCGCTACAAACAACCCGTAACATAAGAAACAAACGGTAACATTCCAAATTATGGTATAAACCAAATTTAGTGAATTGTGAGTCTTAATTGGGTGGTGAAGGTGTTAAAACTACAAGTAGAGATTTCATAAGTCTCAATTGGGTGGTGAAGGTGTTTAAACGTAGTTTGGTGTGCCTTAATTGGGTAGGGAACGTATTTAACATAGTTTGGTGAGTCTTACTTGAGTGGTGATGGTGTTAAAACACAATTTGAAATTTGGACATACTTTCTTGGATAGTATAGGTGTTAACCCGCAATTAAAGATTAGCAAAAAGGTATAAACAAGCTTATTGAGATATTTCATATGACCGGTAAATCTCATGTGGAGTGTTTTTAGAGATAGGTGGATTCACAATGAGGGTTGAGAAAGTGGACTACTACACATGAGTGTGAACAACTACAATAGTAATGATTATGTGTGTTTGTAATGTGATAAAGTTCAATGTATAATTGATACGTATACATATCACTCTAAATGATTGAATGCATTATGTGTGAGATAGATAAAGGAGGATTTGATGTTAAGGCTAGGATTGGAAGTTTGATGTTGAATAAATCGTAAAAAATACGGATTAAAATGTTAAACTTAAATTGTTTTAAGTAACCTATTGTTAGCGTTTGTAATCTTACAATATAGAAGATCGAGCCTTAATATTGCGAATTAAAATAGCAACTTTAAAGATTGTGACTGAAAACTTATTTTTGAGTTTTGGTTTAAAGGGTCACTAAAGTAAGCTCCCACTTATATATGTGTAATGGATTAAAATTAAAATACTTATGGGCTGTTTGTTTATATTTTAATGTGGCTTTTAATTGCTAAGACCTTTTACTGGTTCAGTACTTAATAGTTTAAACTGTTTGTTTCACGAGCAGATGTTTGAATGGTTCATACATTTGCCTCTGAATGGTTAAGCATTATACTAAGCCTAAATAGCTAAGGCCTCTAATTTGAATTAGTCATACATTTGCCTTTGACCGGTTAACCATTATACTGCATCTTAATTGTTCAAACCTCTTACTAGTTCATCACTTAATGGTTCAAACCTCTTACTGGTTCAACACTTAACCATTCATAGTTGCCAAACAGCCCCTTAGATATGTCTAATGGATTAAAATCAAAACTTTCAAGGTACATCGCCTTGATTAGGTGAAAATGTTTATACGAACATGGGAACACGATTGCATGGTTGATGTTAGGACCAAATTTAGTTTTTCATCAAAGGCACATGTGTGTATTGAACTTTAAGGATTGACATGATATGTTTGATTTTAGCATGCCAGAACTTTTTGAATCGTAACCAATATTGTTTAAATTACAACCGCGAGTTATAATTATCCTAAATCCTTGAGAGTTATAATTATCCTAAACCCTTTAAAATATGTGGAAGCATTTTCTTTGTGGTCATTTTCAGCAAAATATTACAATCGTGCTAAATATAATACAAAAAATGTATTGTATCGGTCTTACAAAATAACTTGGTCATTAAACCTCGTGGTCCCATATAACTATATTTCGGTTATCAATTACTCAATACTCGGAAGGGAGTTATACTCAGTCCATTTTATGTTCTTTTAATTAAATTATCAACAATTTAAGTTAGTTTTAAGGTATATATATATATTTAAGTAAAGTTTAACTAAAAGTCTTGTAAATCCAAAAAGTATACAAAGATATATTAGATCGCAAAAAAAAAGACAAAAAACAAAAAATTTAAAATCTACAAGCTAAAAGAATTCAAAAGCGAAAACCTAAAATTTCATATCATAGAATTCGACAAGACGATTACAATGTCATTTGATGAGGTCAATCATAGTCCATTTAATATCATTTTTACGACTTCCTATTTTTAGAATGTGTGTATTTAAACTTTACCCCATTTATCATACTTGTAATTAAATTTTAACTTCTTTAAAAAGTATTATGTTAATAATTGTTAATTTGTAAAGTACGTATTATCAAGGATATTCCATTTTTATACGATTTACTTTAATATTCTACTGGTTTCCTTTCATTAACTCTTTTCAAAATCACATTTTCAGTATATGTCGTGTTTTATCTAATCTCATTAATTAACATATAGGCTTGTCTTTTTCTATAATGGGTTCTCACAAATTTGGGTAAAAATTAATATTATATTATAAGGGGAAACGGGGCGCTCGCGGGAAGGAGGTGTCGTCATCAAAATTTTGCCGCACGGGGGTGTTGTTTTGCGGTGAACACTTGTCGTTGCGGTGAAGGTGTGGGAGAGGGGATAAAGGTGAGGCCCACTAGTATTCAACTCATCATGCATTTAAAAAAAATGGTTTTGGTGAAACCACCTCTTATGTTTTTAGACAAGAGTGGTGTATAATAGAGGAATTGACATGACACAATATGATTGGGTAGATAAAAATCCTACCCCTCCTTCCACTTCATGAGGGGTGCACACCGTTTACCCTAATAAGTTCTCACAATTTTAGATATAAATTAATACTATATCGAAGAAAAAAAAACATTGTAAAGTAGAATAAACGGATAAAAGAATAATGATAGTTCACAATTAAGCTACCTACATATTCAAGCAAAGTATATTTTCAATCATATATAAACTTTGTGAAAGACAAGAGTAGATGTAGCCAAAATCTTTTTCATTTTTATTAATTTAGTACAATATGTGATTATAGGTGGATAATATATGATATGTTTTTCATTGTAATATATTTATGTTCTATTTCTACGAGGTTTATATATTTTCTAACCTTGCTTCGGTTAAAGTGTAAATTAACACATTTTATTAATCCGTGAATAATATGTTAAACAACATGGTATCGTTTAATGGGATGTTTTGTTTATTGTAATGTGAATATTTTTAAGTAATGAACCGTACGAATGGAATCTAGTAGTAAGGTCAGATTCCGTTGTGTGCACTATAACGAGGATCATATATTGTTCTTTAAATAAATCATTTAAGGAGTGTAATCTGTCATTATAATTACCTCATTGGTATCATATATTTATTTTAAGTATTTATTGGTTCATAGCTTCTATTGTATGGTTGATTAGAGAATTGTCTTACACAGTTGTTGCTTGCTCGTAACTGATGGAAATATATCACTCGTAATTAGGGGTGTTCATCGAATCGAATAATGAATTTTTGAAATTTTTGAATTTTTAATTTTTTTACCTGAATTCCATTCAATTAGTATTTGAAATTCGATTTCGTTCAAATTCACCCTAAACAATTAATTATTTTACTTTCATATTTTTAAAACTACTATAAATAATTATATTCATCACAAAAATATAATAATCTGCAAAACTAATTAACTATCAATATGTCAAAACACCAAAATTTAGAAGATAGGTTGGTTACTGATAGCGATTTAAGTTAGGTAAAAAATTAGAAATAAGTAGTATGATCTCTTTATCAGTAGGTTTGGTAGTGTTATGAATAATAAACTTATCACTTATGGAGGTTGTTCATACTTTGGTCAAGTTTAGAAGTTATAAGTATATATATGTTTGTGTGTATATATATACATACATTAAATATATATATATATATATATATACATAAATTGAATGGAATTGCGAATCATAAATTCGTATTCGGTGACTGCATTCGAATACGAATCAACTTATATTCGAACCTTTTTAATCGAATTTCGAATTTTTCGAATCCGAATAGAATTTTGAACACCCCTACTCGCAATAGAGCGACTTTATTAACATTGCAAAAGATATATGGTGTGATGGTGTGACATTACGACCGTCTTTAAATCATTTGTATATCGGCTCAAGACCCATTCACTACACTCATTCAACAAACATTTAGCGTAATTTTTCAACTAAATTGGGCCAACCACACATACAAGTGCTAGAAAAAAGTTCATGACACTATGTGTTTGTTTTGTCTCTACGTTCCCATGCAAACAGTTTAGTCCACAAAACGGCTCCACACATTCCATGTTTATTTCGAGTAGTTTGTTCTTTTATATTTTCTTTAACTCTATTCTTTGCATTTTGGTTAGTGATTTAGGTTACTTGGTGTGGGGATCGTCCAGGCCGGCCTGGCCCGGCGATGCTCCTCAACACCATCCCGGGTGGGTCGTCGTCACACACGTCGGCTAGGAGACGTTGAGGACGGGCGGATAAGACAAAAACTAGCCGTTAGGCTACTAGCCGTTATTTAAAAAAATTCAATTTTTTTTTATAAATCTTTTATTCCCCCACTTTATAAATATATACCCCTTTATTCCCTCACTTTTAACCCAAATCTTTTCAATCTCTCTCAATTTTCATACACAACCATATTATTTTTAAAAATATAGGCATGTCTTCTTCTTCTTCATCGTGGTGTTCATCATCTTCAGGTGAGGGCGAATTACTTTTTGCGAACTTCATTACACACGCAGCACATATGATCATGGAGGAGGAGGAAGAGGAAGAAACGTCGTCACAACCGCAAACTATGGTGACCGCCTTAAATCGACACTGAAAAGGTATTTAATTTTTGAAGTGTATCTTTTTTTATAAAATAATGTATTTAATTTTTTAGTGTATCTTTATTTTGGTGTATTTTTCTAATTTATATAATTCGTTGTTGCGTCACATGATCTTTGGATTTGGCATGCCTTTTTTGGTTTGTCTGGTTCACTTAATGACCTTAACATCATCTACCAGTCACAGATATTTGACGATGTAATCGAAGGAATGGGTCCATACACAAGTTTTACGATTTCGGGGTGGAATGCAGGCGCGGTTACTACCTTACAGATGGAATATACCCAACGTACTCTACAATCGTTAAAACTATTTCGCACCGACAGAGGATAAAAGAAAGAAATTTGCCAGGTTTCAAGAGGGGGCAGAAAAGATATTGAACGGTGTTTTGAGATTCTCCAAAAAATGGCATATCATTGAATATCCAGCACGTTCTTTTACACCACAGAGGTTGCGGTACATTATGTATGCTTGTATCTTGCTGCATAACATGATCATCGAAGACGAGGGTAGAGCGATCTGTGACTACGACGAAAACGCGTTTAACAGGAATTCTGTTCCAGTAAGTGCAGAACAACAAGATTTGAACGGATTCTCTCTACGTAATGAGTACACACATCACAACCTACAAGTGGACTTGGTGGACTACATTTGGAACAACACGCAAAACGAACCCAACGATGACATGCCGGATGAAGACTAGTAGTCTTATATTTTTTTAATATTAGGATGGTTTTTTTAATGTAATGTTTGAATTAATATTTAATTTTAGCTTTATAAATATATTGCCAAAATTAAAAAAAAATAAATTAACTAGGTTGGGTACGGTCGTCACCCATTTCCTTGGTTCCATCCTTGGAGGGGCGTCCTCCAAGGCCTCTGACGTGGCGCTGATGTGGCGAGTCGTCCTTCAAGGAGGCCTATCACCCACACCGAGTAGCCTTAGTTCCGTTTCTCCAAACGATTAGTAGATAGTTACTGGTCAGTTTTTAGAGCATTCATGTTGTTTTTATCATTTTTACCCTAAAATTGCACTAAAAACAACCACCTTATAATTATATTAAAAACAATTCTATTTTCTCTTTTTTTAATTAAATAATATTTTTTAACCTTTATTATTATCTTATCTTTATCCTCCACTCACAACCACTTTTTATAATATAAAAAACACCGTCGCATAATTTGATGAAAGGATTGTAAATAAGGTGTTGTTTGTTTTTTAAGATGTAAAATGTCTGCAGTCTGCGGACCAAATATGCAGACATTTATAGAAGAAGAGGTGGACCAAACCTCTGCAGTCTGCAAGAAAAAGACTGTTTGTTTTTTTAATGTACATAAACTTCAAAATAAATTGGTGGTGGTGTACGAACGGTGAGGGTGGGTGGGTGGTGGTGGTGGATGGTGATGGTGGTAGACGGTAGTGGTGGGCGGTGGACGGTGGTTGTGGTGATAGACGGTGGTGGTAAGTGGTGGGTGGTGAACGGTGGTGATGAAGGACGGTGGACGGTGGTGATGGACGGTGGTGGTAAGTGGTGGTTTTTAACCCTCTGCAGATCTTAGAAGATCTTTGAAAATGGTTGGGCCAAGTCTGCACCAAAAAGAGTTTGCGCAGACGTTTTTTAATGAAACGTCTTTGAAAAAACAAACAGTCTGCGTATAGTCTACGCCACACAGACAAAAAAGACTGTGCATAGCTTTTTTTGAAAAAAACAAACTAACACCAAAATGTATACCAAAATGTATGAGTTTTGCTAGCTTAAATTTGGTGTTTTTTAATCCTATCGTTAATACTAATCGTGGGCTGCCTTACAAGCCGGTTTCAAGTGGTGTTTCCAAATTTCATTTGAGCGGTTGTCATTGGTTTCTCTTGAGTTTTAAATATCATATCCATTGCCTACTCTTACCTTATCTCACTTGTTTTTTTTTCTTCATATTTTTAATGTTTTTTTTATTCTTATATGTATTTTCTCCAACTAACTGATTGAGATATAACTTTTTAAAATTATTGAAGTCAACCATTTTAGGAAGTATTTCCAAATATTGTAGTATGATTTTAAAATAAAACGTCTACGTCAAATGCCCTGTTGGCAAGGGTGTAGGTTAGTGGGTGGGGGGGGGGGGGGGGGGGGGGGGGGGCGGTGGAGGACGTTTAACCCTCAAAAAAATTTTTCAGTGTGTCCGGCAATTAGTTCTCGTATAAATTTTTTAGGTATATACGTTTTGAACCCCCGACTTATATAATTTTTTTATGGTATAATTTCAGTTTTGATGACTTCCGACCCCCGGTCGGAAATCTCAATTTTCGCCACTAACTGTTGATGAAGTGTTGCATTGAAATACATCTTTTAGTTTTATGAGATTTTAGAATAACTCTTGTGTTGTTTAGCTCATACATCTTTGAGGTGTTCAAAAAGCTTGTAGATTGAGAAGCGTTCGAAAAAAGCTTGGTTTGAAATTGACTCAGTTGTATATGAGCCGAGCTGACTCAATTTGATTTCATAGCCGAGCCCGAGCTAGCCTGGCTCAGCTTGTGAGCTCACGAGCCTGCTTGAACTATTTCATTTTTCTATATATTAATTTTGATTCAAAATGTATAAAAATTAAGCGAGATAGGATTGATGGATTAACATTTTAAGTATAATTAATCATTATCATAAAAATTATATATAATATTTCTTATATGCCTTTCGATCTTACAAATATTAGAAATAACAAAAACAATGCATATTTGTATGTTAATTATTTATGTTATCAATATGTGTAATATTTTTCTATAAAAAAGATAACGAGTCACACGATTAGGTTTGAGCTTGCTCTGTCGGGCTGGAGCTTGACATTTCAGCTTGATAATATAAACGAGGCGAGCCGAGTTGGCTCGTTTAAGTTTGAGCCCAAGCTTAGACCCAACTTGGCTCGGCTAGATTACAACCCTAGTACATATTGACATAGCTTCTTCATCATCTTTATCCATTAAAACAACTAGGGATTATTCTGCGCGTTGCGTTGGGAAATTCGGCCGGTGTCGATTTGGTTCGCTACAATATCGATACTTAGTATAGAAACGAAAAAGAAACCGTAGAAAATAAAGTTATAACATGCCCAAAATGATACCGACACAACATTTTAAATTATATATAACTTAATGAAATCAACATTTTTTAATACTTTACGTTACATATCATGTTTTAATATATGAGACGGATTATCATTATCAATTATTTTAATATGTATTTAACAGTAGAAAGAAGCAAATACAGAATTTGTTTATTGGTATGATTTGCAGAAATTAGAAAAATAACCAGGTAAATGTAATGTATGGTTCATACGTGTCTTTTTTATTGGTATGTATATGAAGAAGCCACGTGAATGTGGAGCCCACTGGATCATGGTTTGCAATAGAATGTTTTTGTAAGAGCTTCATCATCATTAATGGATTTGAAATTAATGGGCCTCAACAATGTGTTTTAGTATAAACAAAAGCCACATGTCAATCTATGGTTGGATCGTGACTCACTAACACGTGAATTTAATGTTACTGTAGCTAACGACTTGCTAAATTATATATATAATAATTGATGGTTGGTTCATACAAGAATTGCAACGAGGGGAGGGGCTGATGAGATGCTGATGGTGGTGAAGGAGATCGAGGGTTTAGTATGGAACAATAATTGATCAAACGTGAAGTGAATGCAGTGGGTTTCGAACAAGATTACACATTAATTTAATACCTTGGTCGAGGCTCGGGGAACTTCGGAAATGGTTGGAGGAGGGTTGCTTAACTGGATGGGTGGTTAGAGAGTAGAGAGTAGTGGGAACGTGTGTAACGGGAGAAGGGTCAATTAGTGGAAGACTCATGAGTTATTTTCCGGGGATGCGAACAAGGGGTTCAACTACATTTTCAAAGTGTGCGGTCGGAATTTTAGCCTATAAAATACACTAACATTTTTATTTTAAGGGGACGCGAACCCACCACTCACTCACCTAGATTCGCCCCTGTGATCATTGTCTCTCTACATATATTATTTGTGCATTTTACATTAGAATCTTGTACCTAAGCTAAAAAAAAAGGCTAAGTTGCCCTTAGAAGAAAACAAAAAACAAATGGAGGTAGTGAGTTGGACCGGACTCAAATGACAAAAACTAATCGCCTCCTACTATTTTATTACAAACATATTGGTTCATGTAACACACGTATTGTTTTCATCAACTACTTGTATATTTATAAAGTGTTATGATGTTAACCATATAACATATTTAATTGTAAATTGATGATTGGTCACCGTATGTGGTTTGATGATGTCGCAGATGTTGACAATATTATATAACAATATAATAATTAATTAAAAAAACATTTTATATGTCGGAAAAAAAAGTTGCCCCCACTAAACACTAAATATACCCATATTTTTGGGTTGTATTATTAGACACACAGTAGGCTTCTTTTGACACTTTGAAAGAGTTATATAGGGTTAACAAATTTGATTGTTAGATATCTTGCTATAGGTGTCACATGGGTACCTATACGTATTGTATAATACGTATATTTTATACGATGCTTATAGTGTATGAGGTATATTGTGACACAAAACTGATGGATGTGATTGTGTACGTTATACAAGTCGTATAGAAGGTTAGTTGCATGATTGGTTTGCCATGCTTTCTCCTTTTAAATACAAGGCTCAAAAGATTGTTCAAAATTTTCAGACATCTCCGAAACATTCAACATTTGTCCTTGGCGGTGAAAAAAGGGAATTGACAACGGTTACATCATTGTTTCGAGACGGTCGTAGAAACATGGAGATAAGGACGTCAAGGTATGATTCCATTGCAGCCGTAGCGGTGAGCACAATAGTATAGCCATACTTAGAAAAACAAACTGGCAGCGAAAAAAATGGATGCCCTATTTTGTTGATAGGGTTCTACAACGGAACACGACACGCTTGGAGGTTAGATGTGAGGAACCCATAACATAACTACGGCCCTACTCAACATATGGAGGGTCACACGTATGCCAGGAGACTTTTGTAGAGTGAGTACAGATTGGTGACACAACTATTAGCGCAAAACATGGAGGAGCGTAAAATCGGGAAAACCATAATTACACAGATTTGCGATAGCAAGTGTGTTACGAAAGACATACACAATGTTCGTCTAAAGATTCATGTCGGAATGATCGAGCTACAAACGTCTCCCATGCAGAAATTGGAATAGTTGCTTATTGATAAACACTTCACTTATTACACTCAGCGGGATCCCCCCACAAACGTCGTTCAGGATATTTTCTTTCTTTATCCATTATCTGTCGTGACACTTGTACAATCTCAAATCACAAAACATCATTACATTGATAATAAAAAAAACATTTACATTTTTACAATAATTTAAGATAAATACATTAAACATCGAGTCTTCCCGATTAATTCTGTAATCTAAAGTACATAAAAACTCAAATATACATATGAGAAAAATTGAGTTTTACTCAGTGGGACAACAACTATAAACAATATATACAATTTCCTAACAACATCCACATATCGAACAATGTACATAACACATTCAGTTAGTCACATTCGGTAGTTTGGTGTGCAATTAGTTCACATTTGGTGCGTCACCTAATCGCATATAGTGCGTCATATAATCAAATTTGGTAATTCGGTGTGTCATGTTCATATTTGCTTAAATATATATAACTAATCTTGGAGATCACCAAAAACATATAAAAATGACTTCAAATTTCCAACACCGTGAGGAAACCCAAACTCGTACATATAAGCTATCATAGAGTCCGCACCTTAATTGAGCACATTCAAACTTAAGTAACTCTAAACATTGTGGTCACCTTATTTCTTTAACGTTTATAGATTTGAGAGGACGAGTTGAGAGAAGTAGATAAACACAATGATCTGGTTCTAACTTCTAAGAGAAATAAGTAAATATATAAAGCTTTTATCATTTGGGATTTCTTCCCATTCTTCCTCAATTACTCTTAGATGCCTTTTATTTATAATTATTATTTTTAAATCTCTTTTAAAACTAATCTAAATGGTTTCAACACGATACGTTTATAAGTTGTAAATGGATAATTTAATCTATTCTATTGCAAGTCACAAAGGAAACTTCCAATTAGCTTTCAATACGTTATCAACATTATTTATTTTTCTTAAATTTCCAAAATCATTTTCAACATTAAAATCGAGAGTTGATGTCTCAATATGACGGATACGTTTTCCATTGCCACCAATTTCAATGTGAAAGAAAATACTTGTACTGATGATGTTAACTATGACTAGATCAAAACATCTAATAGGCTTGCTTCTTATATAACGTTTCATTTAGTTTAAAACTAAATTACCTTTTATTTTCTAGTAATTACAAACAAGTCTTGACACAGATTTTAATATTGTCGTATAATCATTGTATCATTTTTATTATATCCGTTTAAATACCGAGATAATAATTTGATATTTATCATTATAAGGTTTCAAAAACTCAGGTTGTTAGAATATTACCCCCAAAAAATTCGTTATCGAAATTTAAAACCGTGATATACAATAAATAACATATTTAACAAATGATAAACCATCTTGGGATTCAAATACCTACCTTACCCACCTTTTAATAGTGTCCTAACGGTCTACCTGTTATACACCTTAATGGCTTTGGTTAAAATGTGACGACTAGATATCTAATTTGAGGAAGAGCATACAGTTCAATGATGTTGATAAGTGCATTTGCCCAACTTAATTGTGTTAGGATCAGTCTGTTTTGTCTTCGATGGATTGCACATCCATAAACTTTACGATGTTGTATCCACCTGATGAATTGCTCGCCCAGGCGGATATGGGAGCTACACAAGTCTGATTGGACAGAGATCTCGAACCATGTTTTACCCATTACCCCACAATTTTGTTTAACAAAACCATTTCAGCAGGAAAGAGCCTGGGCTTTGATACCATCACTATAACACCCCACCCATTCTAGAACTAGCGTGTTACTTATACAGTCATCAGATCACCAAACATCATTCCTTTATTAATAAAAAAATTGACATTTTTACAATAATTTAAGATAAAATACATTAAATATCGTTTATGAAAGTCCTTGTGTCTTGAATCTCTTGGTCCATTTTCAAGTCTTCCTGATTAATTTTGTAATCTAACATACAAAAAAACACAAATGTACACCTAGGTAAAATTCACATTTAGTCGTTGGGACAACAACTATAAAAAATATATAATTCCTTAACAATATCCTTATATCAAAAAGTATACTTAACACATTCTGGTAGTCACATTCAGCAGTTTGGTGCGTAATTTAGTTCACATGTGGTGTGTAACATTTCGTATTTTTCATTTCTATGTAAATCGTACTCTCTCTTCAACTCCTTGTAATTTCGATACTTGATCATAATGGAAATCATCTTTTTTATTATTTTTGTCAAATTAATTCCTACATGATGCATAAACATCATGAATACACATTTTAATTCAAAATCGAGCAACCCATCGAGATTCTATTTTCTTTGGAATGCTATTTCATAAGAGTTTTTATTATTTACATGTTTTATACGCTTAAATACCTAAAAACATACAAAACAATGAGTTTTTAGCATAAAATAATATCCAACCCCTTCTAACTCCCAACCAACTTCTTTAATGCCCCCAACCAAATGTCTCAATCCCTAATCCTACTTATAAATACTAACCCCTAACACCTCCTAAACACACCTCCTAAAAATTCTACTCACACACCTCCTAAAAATTCTATCACCTCCTATCTGGTACAGAAACGGGTCATCCCAAATATACCTATTCGCATCTCGGAAAAACTTCTTCTTCTGTTGAGTCGTCATACCCTCTACTACCACTCCATGAGCTATGTAGTTTACTAAATCGGGGAACCATGGCATACCTTGTTTCTCAGCCTCTATGTAATCAACTGATTCGTGAGGAATGTATCTCTAATCGCCTCCTCATGATTCTCCTCTCTAATAGGATCCTCCAATCGGGAAAGATAACCAACTGCTACCTTCTCTGCTCCTTCTTATCTTTGATCTTAATGTCAAACTCAGAAAGGAAAAGAATCCATTTCAAACGAGGTTTGGCATCTTTCTTTGCGAAAGTAATCACAATGACGAGTGATTAGTAAAAACAGTGGTTTTGGAAAACACGAGATAGGAACAAAATTTTTCGAAAGCTACGACCACAGCTAGAAGCTCCTTCTCGGTAGTCATGTAATTCTCCTAAGCATCATTAAGGGTCTTACTTGCATAGTAAATCAGGTGGAAGTGTTTATCTCGCCTTTG
This sequence comes from Scalesia atractyloides, assembly GCA_947069175.1. Classification (NCBI taxonomy): domain Eukaryota; kingdom Viridiplantae; phylum Streptophyta; class Magnoliopsida; order Asterales; family Asteraceae; genus Scalesia; species Scalesia atractyloides. The sequence continues at coordinate 756,770 of CAMTDV010000116.1, read as the reverse complement.
CCCTAAGACTGCCTCGACTATGCCATCACTCGCGTCACACATGAGCTCAAAAGGTAAGCTCCAGTTAGGTGATACTAAGATTCGAGCACCAACCAAGCACTCCTTCAAAAACTCAAACGCCTTAAGACATTCCGCATCAAAGAAAATGAGATGTCTTTCTCAAGACGGCGGATCATGGGGCGAGTGACTTTTAAGAATCCTAATAAAACACCTATAGAAACCCGCATGACCAAGGATTTGACAGTAATGGATGGTGGAAGTCTACTAATGGTGTCAATCTTCGCTCTATCAACCTCTAATGTATCGCTAGAGATCTTATGCCCTAACACAATCCCCTCAGTCATCATGAAGTGACATTTCTCCCAATTCAACATCAACTTCGACTCTGTGTACCTCTTCAACATCAACTTCGACTCTATGTACCTCTTCAACAACCTCTCCAAATTGAGCAAACAATGGTCGAATGAGCTACCGTAAACTGAAAAATCATCTAAGAAGACCTCCATATATGTCTCGATCATACCCTGGAAGATAGCTACCATGCATCGCTGAAAAGTAGCTAGAGCATTACATAACCCAAATGGCTTGCGGCGATATGCATAAATGCCATGCATGCATGTGAAAGTGGTCTTTTTCCTGATCCTCAGGTGCAATGGCGATCTAGAAGTAACCTGAAAAAACCATCAAGGAAACAGTAAAATTGCTACCCTACAAGATGCTCCAACATTTGATCAATGAATGGAAGATGGAAATGGTCCTTTCTGGTGGCATCATTGAGTCTCCTATAGTTAATACTAACATGCCAACCAGTGATCGTCGGAGTAGGGATGAACTCATTCTTCTCATTCGTCACCACAGTCATCTCTCCCTTCTTAGGGACAACCTGAGTCTGGCTCACCCATGGGGAACTAGAGATGGGATAAATCAAACCAACATTTATGAGTTTAAGAACCTCCTTCTTCACGACCTCCTGCATAATTGGATTCAGTCGTCTCTAAGGTTGCACCATAGGCTTATACTCATCCTCCATGAGTATCCTATGCGTGCAATATGCGAGGATGATACCCTTGATGTCCGAGAGTCTCCAAGCAATGGCTTTCTTATGTGTCTTCAACACCTCAAGAAGCCGAGTCTTCTCCTCCTACGTTAGTTTAGCAGAAATAATGACGGATAAACTAGCATCCTCACCTATGTAGGCGTACTCCAAATGAGAGGGGAAAACCTTAAGCTCTAAGGGTGGTGGTGTTTCTAGTGAAGGTTTCCAACTCTCATCTTAAACCTCACTAATCTTAAACGTCTCAGGAAACAAGGGAGCATCCTCCTCAGGTAAATTTGGCTCCTTCTCATGGTCCTCTACAACCAAATCAGCTCCACAGATGTAGTCAAGACATCGATCCACATGAGAGATGAACGAATTTATGAAGTAAACTGAATCGCATGGACCACTAAAGTCATCTTGACCACCCATACGTCTCATGGATTTGACAACATCGAAAGTGATGTTCTCGTCTCCTACACGAAGAATGATTTTCCCATCAATGAGTGCCTTTGCGGTACGCAGAAATGGACGTCCCAAAATAATTGGCACGTTGTCCTCAGCCTCCATATTAAGGATCACTAAATCCACGTGGAAAACAAATTTGTCAACTTTTACCAACTTCTCCACAATGCGTTGTGGATATTTGACCGATCGGTGGATAAGGGTTAATGTCATGCGTGTTGGGGTCAAATCACCTAGGTCTAGGTTCTCATAAAGAGAGTAGGGCATCAGATTGATGCTAGCACCTAAATCTGCCAATGCGTGTGTCGGAGTATCACTACCAAACAAACACGGGATTGTGAAAATCCTCGGATCTGTCAGTTTCTCTAGTAATTTATTCAAAACCATCGCAGAACATCCTACAGTCAAGGCAATATTCAAAAGTTCCCCTAATTTATTTTTTCATCTCAGGAGATCTGTTAAAAACTTAGCATATTTGGGCATATGCTGGAGGGCCTCGATGAATGGTAGATTGATTTTTAGATGTTTGAACATATCAAGAAAATGTCCATATCCCTTAGCATATTTCTTATGCTTTAGGTGAGCAGGATACGGAGCACGAGAATGATCAATCTTCGGGGTAGGTCTACTCTCAACCGGCTTCTTACTAGAGATTCACTGTTCGGTGCGGTACTTGCTGGGACTAGCCTAGGTTGCACCCTACTAAGAGCCTCCATCTCAATCTAGTCATCAATCAGTACTTCTTCCTCATCCTCAACTGGTGACCCAACTAACTCTCCTCCCCTACCACTAGGAGTTGTGACTGCTTTCAGTTGGGCAACCAGGTTTGTTTGAGTACTACCTGAGAACTGGCCTGGGGCCATTTCATCTAACCGCCTAGCTACTGAATGTTGAAGATCTAGGAACGCAGAATGTTGATCTTTAATAAGGATGTAGTGTTCCGCAAGAGTTAACTGAGTAGTGGCATCCTTAGAAACTAACTGTGTTAACAATTCCTCAATCTTACTCAAGGTGTTCCCACTACCCTCACCAAAGTTATTTCTTGAACTCCCACTAGAAAACTTACCTTGCTTCTGATTTTAATTTGATTGGAAACTAGTGGGATTACCGGAAGACTTCTAGTTAAAATTTGGATGATTTCTGCAACCCTAGTTACAAATATTTCTAAAAGGATTTTTGGGACCTCGGTTTGGACCATCTATAAAACCTACCTGCTCTTGACTCAGTAAAGGACACTCTAAAGTACCATGACCCCTCAACACACCTCACATTTATTAACCTTCATTTTCAACTCCTTCACATATCTCAATAAGTTCTCGAGAGCAGCAGCCACACTTGTGTCCAAGGTGACTTGGTTAACACCTCGCGTAAACGAGGATGGACAAGGTGTAGGAATGGAAACCCTGTTAGTTGATCACTACTCATACTTGGACTGGGAGCAAATCTCAAAATGGTCATTGCATTCGGTCACATCTTTGGTGGCTTCCTGCAGAAGTGTTGAAACGAGCCCTCGTCTCATAAAGAAAGATATTGTAGAATTTCTCTACAAGGGCCCAACAATTAGACAAGCCATGTTGTGAGCATCTGCTAAGCAGATTCTGGAAACACTCCCAAGCAAGGTAGTATGACTCATTGGGTTCCATCCAGAATGAGTGGATTTAGTCACGAAGTTGTGATGCTTTGGCGGGCAGGAAGTATTTCTTAAGGAATCCTTCACGAATGGCTGCCCAAGTGGTGAAAGTTCCAGCAGGTTGTTAATCAAGGCAAGTAGCGACTCGTCCCGCAAGAGAAAATGGGAAAAGCTGTAGGAAAATGCCATCATCATTGGCACCATGTAGTTTGATGGTACTACAGATGCGAGTAAGGCGGGAAATGTGTGCGGGAGCATCCTCATCATCACGACCATGAAACTGAAATGTGTTGGTAATAGCAGTCATGATGTATAAGTGTATTTGCCAATAGTTGGCATTATCGATGGGCGGACAGGTGATGGGGGAGTTGACTCCTATGAAACCCTCGGTAGATTGTTGGTGAATGGTACGACTGACGGCCGTTGCGAGACGAGTGGGTGGTGGACTAGGTGTTTTGGGTGGTATAGATTATGGGGTAGAGTCAGAAATGGGTGAGCATAAGGAAAAGTACAAACCTCAAGTGTGAAATCGGTAAGCTTAGGAAAATCAGCTGGTGGCTGGCCCTACGAGCGAAGATGTGGCAGAAACTGCAGATCAAACAAAAAAGTGTAAAAGTATGGTAGAACAAGAAAGACACAAAAACAAAACAAACATTTTTCGAAGTAACAGACAAAATATGTTTCAACATAAGCCTTATTACATACCTTCCTAGTGTTATTAGGGTTATTACTTAACTTTTGTAAATGATCATCCATGAACATGTTGTCAGTCACAACCTAGGTAAAAAACATGTCTATCTTGTTTCACTATGATAGTTATACAAAAACACAATATTTTTTTTAAACACAATGTTATATGATACACAAAGTTCAACATAAGGTTTGGAGGGGTATGGTCCTAAAAACTCTGCGCCCGCGCAAGGGACCATACCCTCATAATGAACAGATCACAAGAATAACCTTGCGCTCAAAGCGCAACGGTGCGCCATTTTTGAAACTAGCGAGTCACACAACGAACCTTGCGCACTCTATGCAATAATAAGTTAGATCTGGAAGCGCACGTCCCTTAACCCTGTGCTGATAGACAAACCTTGCGCGCAACGTACAACAGTACTACTTCAATACTAGCAGGTCGCACAACGAAACTTGCGTACTTGGCGCAACGGCAAGTTAGACCTCGAAGCGTAGGTCCCTTGACCCTGTGCTGATCAAACAACCCTCTAGCCGCGGAGTCCTAAAACCTTGCACAAGGCCAAGACCAACATGAGAGTAACTCATAGTCTTGAGAACAAAAGGACTTAATCCCTACAACTCTGCGCTGGCCAGAAAGCACTGAAAGCCACCCGGAAGGGAAAAGCGCAAAGAGGCGTTGACTACATACAAGGGTACAAAGTGGCAGAGCTGTGACCCAATAGCTGCTCGACATGTTGTTTCAGACTGCGTCGCATGAACAGTAATGCAGAGGAAGACTGTACACCAACCAAACTTATGCCAGCGACTGTCACACATTCTCCACTTTCGGCTGATGATAGGTCCGGCACCAGGGACAACTGCCATGACACGTGTCTCCATTCACCATGCGACAAAGCGTATCTCCTGCCAGAGACCATTAATGGTCGATGCAGAGGAGACGGAACGGATATCCCTGGTCGTCTGGGCCGGGCCCAAGGGCCATCAGCCCGTCTCCTACACACTTATCTTCGGCTATAAAATAAGGATTATACCACAAGGTAATGCTCCCTTCATCTTCATTTACGTCCACATACGAGCTTACTTGCTTATTACTTGCAATCACAAATACTTATTCTCATGCCGGAGTGTGGTCACAGAGAAAACCCTCCCCCTTTTTCCCGTGACGAGGCTAATGATGTTGTTGGTTTTGAAGATAGTTTGAAGTGATCTCACCCAGAAGAGCAAACGAGAGACAACCCTTTTATGCAGAGACATTAAGCTATAACCAAGATATCCACAGATACCTCTCGGTTCAGCCAGTGTTTCTTCATTGGCGCCATCCAGTTTTTTACTCACTCTCGCATCCGTTTCCTCATTCGTTTTTTTCTCAAACCTCACTTGCAAATGGCTGATTTCCCATCAAACACACCACGAGGCCCTTGGGCTAAAACAAGAACCCAGTGTAACATTCATTGTAAAACGGGTTCCAAAACCCGCTGCATTTAAATATTCAAGTATTTTATTTGAAGTTTCATTACACATTTATTAATCGTTCAAATTCGAGTGAGACGACTAGATTGCTTATTGTATCATAACACTATTCGCGGCAATATTTAAATCAACCAAATTTCATTACATTCAAACATCAAATGTCATATTACAACAAAATCCAAATAAGAGTAACATCAACGAAATAAGTTCAACAATAACATGAAAATTAACTTAGTATTCTACGCGTCTTTCTATGCCATTCCTACTAAGTTCCATCATACAACTTCATCAACCTGCAACATGTTAAAAAGTATAGTTCTATAACAAAGTATTGGCGAGTACACAAGTTTAATATCATAGCATAAGTATAAAATCCGATTAAACAAATCCACATGAATAGCTAGCATACAAGATAAGTGTAACAAGGCATGTGAATCTACAAGTCAATCCTCTAGTGTACCGCAAAATAGATTTCAACTTAACAATGACCACAAGAATACGGGCGGTGCGTTACTCCTATAGCGATATACATGTTAAGGGAGGCTCGATCAAAGTTAATGACATTTAGATCACATAAGAATATACCAAGTAACAATTCAAGGATCATAAGACTAAAGCATGTTGATGGATTGTTTGTGTATAGAATAAAGTGTGATTTAGTGTAGTTTTAGTAAATTAATCATGTTGCACCCAAATAGTGGAAAGCATAAAAAGGGTCGAGTGTACTCATGGTTTTGCAAGGTATTATCCGTGAGAAAGTTAGGTTGATTTAGGGGTTGGAACACCAAGTTTATCCTACCCAAGGCAAACGTAGGTGTATAAGTATTAGATTGACGGGGAGTTTAAGGAGTTTAGGAATTTAAAATGTACGAGAAAGTATATATACGAAAGTATTTATCTAGACATTTAACGCTCGTTTTTGACACTAATAAGCCCCGAAGGGTGTTTGTGTTTTTATGTGTCATGCCCAATAGAATTGTAACGATTGTTATGTCTAAGATAAAATAACTTACTTTTTAAGACAACTAACCATTTGGTCATGGTCTAAGTTTCGGTTATATTAAGTATTTACATATAGTTATATTACTACTAATTAATCATATAGTTCATGTATTCATGGAATTCATGTAAGTCATGCATGGAGGTAGGAGGATAACCATCTTAAATCTCTTTCATAAGATTCACCATTACACAAGATTGACACAAGGACAATCCGGATGGTCAAGAATTATAGAAATCGTCAAGTGAGGGGTGGATTGAATAGTTGAATGGCCAAGGCCTTCATGTAATCACACCTACACCATCACAAGCTTGAAAGCTCGGATGGCTCAACACTTGTGGGTTTGAAACCCTAGTAAAAACCACAAGTTTAGAGGCATGTTATGCCTCTTGATTTTGTATGAACAAGTCTAGCTAGCTCACTAACCATAAACTTGGTTAGAGGCATAAGTAGCATAGAGTTGTTATGCTTTAAAAAAAACAAGTTCAAAAAGTTTATAAGTTTTACTTCCAAAACAGAAAGTTTGGCCCCAAAAATGGTATTGTTCCACCTTGATTTTCCATGGAAAACCTATGGTAACATCCCATAGGGCTTAGCAAACAATGTTGAGGAAGATAACATAAAGAAAACTTCGAAAATCTTAAAGTTTAAAAAGATAAAAATGGGCAGAAAATTTATGGAACTTTGGTCCTAAAAAATGGTGAGGTTTTACCTTAGTTTGCTCAAGCAAACTTGTGAAAACCTTCCTAGAGGTTATCCAAGTGTTTTAGAAGAAGAAATAAGGAAGAATTAGTTGAAGAAGTGAGTTAGAATTCACAAAAAACTCAACTATGGCTGCTGCGTTTTTTGAATATGTTAGGGACTTTGAGAGTGTTTTTGAAGTGTTTGAAGGCTTGTAAAAGTGGGAAATGGATGGGGGAAAGGTGGTTTATATAGGGAAGGGATTAGGGTTTCAATGGGTTGAGCTTTGGACAAGATTAGTGGGTGTTTAAACTTGAAACAAGCCCAAAACATCAACAAATGGCAGCCCACTTTTTTGTTAATTAATTTATATAAATGGTTTTAACTGTTATTTAAATAATGTATTTTATATGTGTGACATGTATGGGTCTTGTAATGGCCTAATGTTATGCACATTATTGTTTAAAACCCAAAAAAAAACAACAACTAAGTAACAAGTATATTTTTTTAACATAATGCGACAAGATTTTATGATAATGGAAGCTTGAATTCTTTGAATAACATCACTAATTGTCTTTCTTGGGTTTAGTATAAGATTTATAAACATTCATCAAACATTTACACGTGTTGTGAATTGATTTAAGAAGAAGTAAAGTATCGTATGATCATAAGTTTAAACATGAACAAGGTTTGCGAATTTCGTATAATTGATTAATCTTGATTACAATCAAAGCCTTAGAATCCAATGAATTGAAAATAGAAATACGATTACAAGGTTTGGACTTTCCAAAAAAATAGAAACACGAAGCAGACTTGCTAAAAATGGGAAGATACAAATGCGAAGCGTTACAGTCTCCCCTCCTTTAGGGAATTTCGTCCCGAAATTTAGGAAGATGCAACGAACAAATGAGGATGCTTAGACTTCATGTCGCTTTCAAGTTCCCAAGTATACTTAGCGCCGCGTTTTCCTTCCCGTCGAACCTTTACGATAGGAATTCGACTGCGCCTTAGCTGTTTAGTACCTCGGTTCATGATTTCGACTGATTTTTCCACGAAATGCAAAGTCTCATTGATCTGAAGATCTTCCAGCGGAACTTGGAGTCCTTCTTTAGCGAGACATCTTTTTAAGTTTGAGACGTGGAAGGTAGGATGAACGTTGTTGAGCTCTTGTGGTAGTTCCAATCGGTAGGCTACCTTGCCAGTCCTTTCGAGAATCTTGAAAGGACCTACGTAGCGAGGAGTGAGCTTTCCCTTTTTCCGAAAATGAACCACACCCTTCCAAGGGGATACCTTGAGGAGTACAAAGTCACTAACGTGGAATTCCAAGGGCTTGCGTTCTTTTATCTGCGTAACTCTTTTGTCGGCTTCTAGCTTTCAGCAAGTTGTCCCGAATCTGCAAAATCTTGTCCGTTGTCTGTTGTATAAGCTCGGGACCGGTGATTTGGGCTTCCCGATCTCGTGCCAAGAAATAGGCGATCGGCACTTACGTCCATACAATGCCTCGAATGGTGCCATTTGAATACTCGCATGGTAACTGTTATTGTACGAGAATTCGACCAAAGGCAAGTGCATGTCCCAGTTGCCACCAAAATCAATTACGCAAGAACGTTGCATGTCCCGTAGAGTTTGGATAGTACGCTCGGTTTGACCATCGGACTGAGGATGGAAAGCAGTACTAAGATTGAGCTGAGTACCAAGGGCTTTTTGAAATGTTTGCCAAAGGCGAGAAGTGAAGCGACCATCACGGTCGGAGATAATGTCAACGGGAACACCAAGACGACAGATGATTTCATCCGTGTAGATACGAGCTGACTTCTCAACTTGGTAGTCTTCATGTATGGGGAGGAAATGAGCAGACTTGGTCAAACGGTCGATGATTACCCAAATACTATCGTGACCAGACGATGTACGAGGGAGCTTGGTTATGAAATCCATAGCAATACTCTCACATTTCCAAATAGGAATTTCTGGTTGTTCGAGTAAGCAAGAGGGTCTTTGATGCTCGGCCTTTACCTTGGAGCAAGTAAGGCACTTCAAAACATAGCAGGCGATATCTTTCTTCATTCCAGGCCACCAGTATGACGCACGAAGGTCATGATACATTTTGTCGGCGCCAGGATGAATAGAATACCGAGATTTATGAGCTTCACTCATCAAGAGATCAGGAAGATTATCACGATTAGGAATCTAAATACGGTCGAGATAGCACAGATGCCGTCAGATTTGGTCACGAGTTGGGTTTCAGCACCACACTTCAAATCATTATCGAGGTTGCCCTCATTAACGGTCGAGTATTGTGCCTCACGAATCATCTCTTGAAGCTTTCCCAAAGTTTGGTAGCAACGTACACTCTTAACATGAGTTTTCCGACTAAGTGCGTCGGCCACGACATTAGCTTTACCAGGGTGGTAGCGGATATCGCAGTCATAGTCGTTCAACAACTCTACCCAACGACGCTGATGCATGTTGTCACACCCCGACCCGCAGCGGAAAAGGTGATCGGGGCATGATTGGGTTATCATCAAAGCTCATGACATTTATTATAACGTTTCATATTCATTAATATATTTTAATGGGAAATATACAGTCATAATTACATCATGTCCTAAACATCAATCTAGGCTTCATTGTTTTCTTCTAAGGCATTTCCTATGTTTTCCTTGCTTCATCCTGTTAACCTGTATCATGTGTAAAAATGGTTTTAGGATCAACAAAAAGTTGGCGAGTGAATCCTATGAAAAACATTTGAACAAGTTTATTTAATTGATTATAAAATAAAGTGCACAACCACACACGAGTAAAAATAGATGTAAACTTATTCACCAATCAATTAATATTAAATAATGCACACATGAACAATAATGGATCGTTTTGAGGCACGCGTTGCTCAACTCGTCTCTCACGAGGAACTGATGGGCCTAATGAATGATTGCATATACTTGACAATATGAAATACATAACTACAAACAATATAACTAATAATACTCACACGGACAATAATGGATTTGTTTTGAGGCACGCGTTGCTCAACTCGTCTCCCACGAGGAACTGATGGGCCTAATGAATGAATTGCATATAAATTGACAATATGAAATACATAACTACAAACAATGTATACAATCTAAGTTTAGATCACAATATGGTATGGCACAAGTTTAAATAAACGAGTTAATTTTGGTGACACATGACACACCCCAAAACGTGTAATTAAAAATGTGAGTTGTAAGATTCACTCACATTGGGTGCGTTCGGTTGATGATGTTGAATGCGCACGAAGTTGGTTTTAACCACGAGTGAAACTAACCTAGATAATGGCATAATGGTTCGGTAAGTAAACGGATTTTATTAATCCATTTTAGTAGGATGATTGGATATATTTTTGTGAGTTTAAGGCTATTTTCTAACCTTAAAAACGATATGTTTAAGTATTTTTAATTGATTTTTAAATAAAATAAATAAATAAAAATAAAAAAAAAGTTGACTTTTTGCGACCTTTGACCGTTGACCGGTCAGACTGTGTAATTGTGTGCGCTGGGTGAGGCTCGAACTCGAGACCTCCCGTTCGCGTGCACGCAGCTCTACCAACTGAGCTACGTGTCTAACCTGAAATATTTCTGTTTTTAATTATATTTATATACTAATTGAATTAAACCGAAAATCATTTATTTTTAAAAACGATTTTAATGCATCGAACCGGTGTTCGCCACAGGTCTCGAACCCGGGACCTGTGGTTTAAGTTAACATACAGTCCACCGCTGGACTGTGTGTCTAACTTGTTAAATAGTCTAATTTTTATTATACTTATATACAAACTAAATAGTTTCGTTTCTGTTTTAAATAAAAAGTTTGATAATTGCCCGGACCGGTGCGGTAGTCCGGACTCGAACTCGTGACGTGTGATTAAACGTTCACACAGTCCACCACTGGACTGTATGTCTATCTTGGTTATTATTCCGGTTTTTATTAAACTTAACATATATAAGCAGTGAATCCGGTTCGGTAAAAAAAAGAACATTTTTATTAAAGCGAGTGTGCGTGGGACAAGAATCGAACTCGAGACATAAGCGTGTTTTATTTGCACACAGCCCACCGCTGGACTGTGTGTCTAACCCGAGATATATCTTGATTTTAATTAAACTTATACGATACTAAAACTTCGTCTTCTTCTTTAATCTTAACCAGAATCGGAAGTCCGCCTGGTTCGAAGATTTAATCAAGTTTGTTAGTGTCTGGTGGTTAATTACATGTGAGATTAATAAGAAGAATAAGAGATTAAGTGTAAGGTATACCGAACAGTGGCTCCTCTGTTTCGCCGGCGAAACTCCGGTGACAGCAAACTATTCCGGCGACGTGTGTCTTGCGGCAGAGGGTCTTCAGCGAGCTTGAGGTGAGTGTAGGTGGCTTTGGTATGAGCTCTGGGGTTCAGTAAGGCTCAAAGGTGAAAGGCTCGGTTTTCCGGCGAGTTGCAGAAATTTTCCGGCGAGTGGAATTACGTCGGGTAAAGGTGTGATTGTGAGCGAAAAAGCTAGCAGAGGTTTGAGGGGGTATTTATAGGGCAGAACATCGACGTATTTAGTCCGATTTCCGTCTTTATTCGTCGGTTAAAGATTTTCCGGCGGTTATAACTTGTGTCGCGGACTGGACATCGGTTATAACCGATGTAGTAGTTAAGGCTTCAGTTAAAACTGAAGAAACCGTCCAATCTCGGCGAAATCGTCGGGATTTCCGACGACTGCGATTGGGCGCGTCGGTTTTGAATTCGAGACTTATAATATGTATTAATTGTTTCCATTAATTAACAAGAAACACAAGTGGCGCAGTGGTTGGTTGGTTGGAAGTTAAGTCTTTGCTGAAACGCTGGCTGACCCGGGTTCGAAACCCGGCAGCGGTCTTTTATTTTTATTTCCTTATTTTAAATACTTTTTTCAAAAATAAATTATGTATTCCAATATACTTATTAATTATGTATCGTTTAAAAATAATTTGGGCATTAAATACGCCACGAAATTTTTAACTGATTGTTCGGTTAATAACCGGAGCGGGTTTGGTAAATCCGTTTTTTGACGGATGTTACAGTATCCCCTGCTTTTTAGAAATTTCGTCCCGAAATTTAAGTAGTGATATATTTGACCAAAAATGATGGTGTTTAGTTTGACAGTTACATACTTAGAAAAAGAGTAAGGGTTTAAATTTTGTTTGAGGCGGTAACGTCCCTTGTAAGGGTTAAGTACCCTGTTATAGGAATCGTTTTTTGTTGCCTACGGTAAAAATATTGATAAGCAGAGTTGATTCACTAAATATGATATCATGCGTAAGAGTTTTGATATGTTTGGAAGGATAGGGTTATATCCTAAAATAAAATTTCTAATACTACAACCTACATGGAACTTCTCATAACCGTCTAACAATGCCTCTGATCCTTTGACAAGAATACTTATATATAGGAAGTACCAGCGGCGTATCCACCATATTCTTGTCAAATTTTCATTGGTTTTATTAGTAAGTTATGATTGGTTCTATGATGTGACTCTAAACATAAATAAATGCCACAACCAATGTACCAAGAAATTTCTAAATCCTACATAGAACTTCTCATAACCGCCTGACAATGCCTCTGATCCTTTGACAAGAATACTTTATATAGGAAGTACCAGCGGCGTATCCACCATATTCTTGTCAAATTTTCATTGGTTTTATCAGTGAGTTATGATTGGTTCTATGATGTAACTCTAGAACATAAATAAACACAACAACCAATATTTGAGTCCACATTCTGATAGCATACATGTTTGAATGGTGACAGTTCCTCTCTCGTTTGTTATGATAGAGAGGTTAGTTTATGTAGAAATAGAACACAATCCAATTTCTTTAAATGGCGAGATGATATGAATGTAACAAATTTCAACCAAGACAATACTAAATCCTACATGGAACTTCTCATAACCGCCTGATAATGCCTCTGATCCTTTGGCAAGAATACTTATATATAGGAAGTACCAGCGGCGTATCCACCATATTCTTGTCAAATTTTCGTTGGTTTTATCCGCAAGTTATGATTAGTTACCAAGAAATTACTAAATCCTACATAGAACTTCTCATAACCGCCTGACAATGCCTATGATCCTTTGACAAGAATACTTATATATAGGAAGTACCAGCGGCGTATCCACCATATTCTTGTCAAATTTTCATTGGTTTTATCAGTGAGTTATGATTGGTTCTATGATGTAACTCTAGAACATAAATAATCACAACAACCAATATTTGAGTCCACATTCTGATAGTATCCATGTTTGAATGATGACAACACCTCTCTCGTTTGTTGTGATGGAGAGGTTAGTCATTGTGGAAGTGAGACATAGCTCAACTTCTTTAAATGATGAAATTGAATACGCTGAAATGTATGATGAACAAACTTCGACCAAAACATAGTAAATCCTACATGGAACCTCTCATAACCGCCTGATAATGCCTCTGATCCTTTGACAAGAATACTTATATATAGGAAGTACCAGCGGCGTATCCACCATATTCTTGTCAAATTTTCATTGACTTTATCCACAAGTTATGATTAGTTCTATGTGACTCTACAACAAACACAACAACCAAAAGATCGTATTGCATGTACTGAAAATGAAAAATGTCTGTGCGATCAAGGCTCAATCAAACGGAGCCGATCGTATTGCATGTACTGAAAATGAAAAATGTCTGTGCGATCAAGGCTCAATCAAACGGAGCCGATCGTATTGCATGTACTGAAAATAATAAATTTAATCTAAACAATAATCATACAAACAGTTTATACATGGAACCTCTCATAACCGCCTGATAATGCCTCCGATCCTTTGACAAGAATACTTATATATAGGAAGTACCAGCGGCGTATCCACCATATTCTTGTCAAATTCTCATTGGCTTTATCCTTAAGTTATGATTGGTTCTATGTGATTCTAAAACATAAAGAAAAACATAAAACTAAACGATTGGAGTTGGATCTTGATTTTCAGTGAAGAGGACTAGTTGGGTGGTTTCGTTTGGGCCGTCATTATCTTCGACAGGATTGGCGTTGATGTTGAAAACTCTTCCTCTTGCTGGTGGCCTAGTGTTTGGGTTTTCTTGATTTACTTGGTTAACTGGGTTTGATTGAGCTTGAGCGTTTATGGTGTTAACCAATCGAGGGCACGTGTTTCTAAAGTGGGTAGGGTTGCCACAATTGAAACAAGCTCGAACATATGGGAACATGGGGTATTGGGGTTGTTGATAGGTTTGGATCTTGTTTTGAGTAGGGGGAGAGATTTGGTTTTGAAGGGTGCGGCAAACCTTGCTCAAATGACCATAGCGTCCATAATTTACACATAGTCGACAAGGTAAGGTAAGGGGATGGTGATAAAAACAGGTGTTACATCGAGGGTGAGGTCCAAGGTATGGTTTCTTATTTGGGTAAGTTGAGTTGGGTGCTACTTGAGTGATTGGGATAGCTTGGATGGGTATGGCGTGTGAAATTGGTTGATTACGTTGGATAGTAGCGAAAAGTTGCCCGTCTCTTTTTCTCTTAGAAATGGGTTGAGAAGGGGATTCGGTTTGGGTGGAGTTTGAAGTTTCAGTTGATGCTTTATCCTTCTTCTTCTCCTCCTTGAAGTCTTTATTCCGGATGCGGTTCTCGGTGAGCTCTGTAGCTAACTCCATTGCTGCTTCCAAAGTTGCAGGCGTGGTACTTATTACCGAGTCTTGAATTTTTGACGGAAGACCTCGGATGTAGTGCTCGATCAAATGGTAGAGGGGAGTAAACAAGTTGGGAACCATTTGATTTAACTCGAGGAATCTTTTGTTGTATGTGGTGTGGTCGCCTTTCTTTTGCTTCAACGAATAGAACTCATCTTCTAATTTCTTGATTTCGCTCCTTGGGAAAAACCGTCTTGTCATGATTTCCTTCAACTCTTCCCAAGTCAAAGTCATAGCATCATCAACGCCTCGTTTGGCCTTCTCTGTATTCCACCAAGTAAGTGATATTCCATATAAACGACCGGTAGCATATCGCACTTTGCGATTATCGGGGCAATCGCAATTTAGAAAAGTGTTCTCCATTTCTTCAAACCAATGGAGGAGAGCGGTGACACCTTCAGTCCCTTCGTATTTTGGAGGGTCGCAGGATTTGAAATGCTTGTAGGTGCATTTAGTGGTATTTGGGGGAGGGTTGATAACGTTTTGATCTTCTTGGTTGACAAGATTAGCGGTAAGGGCTTATTGGACTTGGATTACAATGTTAGGTATTACGGCAGCCATTTGTTGAGCGATTAAGGCAGCCATGCGCTCGCAGGCTTTTCCTGCTCTCATCTTCCTACGGGCGAGGTTAGAAGACATCTACAAGGAATACGTATCATGAGTATGAGTTGGATGTTTTTTTGGGATCATGGATCGTATTTAGGAATGAACATTCATAAAATAAATATAGAAAAATAAATCTACTACATCCATAGGATGTCTTGGGTTTTGCTCGTCATTGGGCCTTGCATGCCGCCATACTTCACCTTCGTAATCATGTGGGCCCCCATGAATACCGGGTTTTTCATATGGTTCGCATGTGTTAGCCTGGTTACGTACACTAAAACCCGGAGAAAATCGAGAAATATGTATATACGTATGATATTTGGAATGTGTCCAGGTGTAGACACGGTGACACCTCAAAGTGGGTTAGTTCGAACGACGTTTGGTGTGGCATGCTTTGGCCTAATAGGTCCTTCGTACTCTCATCGTTAGTCCCCAGGTAGGCAAACTGGTCCGTTATATTGGATTTATACGAATGCCAACCTAGACAGGACGTTCCGACTACCGGTACTTGTACCCTTCCAGTTACTACATGCCCGTCGCAGAACTTACTTTGATGAGATTTTAAAATTGCGATAAAATCTTTGAATAACAAAAGATTTGAATATATGAACATTGAAATATGTATGATGAATGTGTAAGTAAGTATGTATGTTTGACTGTAAGTATAAACAAATATGAAACAAATAAATATCATAAGTTTGTATGTAACCACCTAAACAATTAAAATTTAGGCAACTATAGTATAGGCTCTAAGGGTCTAATAACCTATCCTATATCCCTATAGTCATGGCTCTGATACCAATCTGTCACACCCCGACCCGCAGCGGAAAAGGTGATCGGGGCATGATTGGGTTATCATCAAAGTTCATGACATTTATTATAACGTTTCATATTCATTAATACATTTTAATGGGAAATATACAGTCATAATTACATTATGTCCTAAACATCAATCTAGGCTTCATTGTTTTCTTCTAAGGCATTTCCTATGTTTTCCTTGCTTCATCCTGTTCACCTGTATCATGTGTAAAAATGGTTTTTGGATCAACAAAAAGTTGGCGAGTGAATCCTATGAAAAACATTTGAACAAGTTTATTTAATTGATTATAAAATAAAGTGCACAACCACACATGAGTAAAAATAGATGTAAACTTATTCACCAATCAATTAATATTAAATAATGCACACATGAACAATAATGGATCGTTTTGAGGCACGCGTTGCTCAACTCGTCTCTCACGAGGAACTGATGGGCCTAATGAATGATTTGCATATACTTGACAATATGAAATACATAACTACAAACAATATAACTTAATAATACACACACGAACAATAATGGATTTGTTTTGAGGCACGCGTTGCTCAACTCGTCTCCCACGAGGAACTGATGGGCCTAATGAATGAATTGCATATAAATTGACAATATGAAATACATAACTACAAACAATGTATACAATCTAAGTTTAGATCACAATATGGTATGGCACAAGTTTAAATAAACGAGTTAATTTTGGTGACACATGACACACCCCAAAACGTGTAATTAAAAATGTGAGTTGTAAGATTCACTCACATTGGGTGCGTTCGGTTGATGATGTTGAATGCCCACGAAGTTGGTTTTAACCACGAGTGAAACTAACCTAGATAATGGCATAATGGTTCGGTAAGTAAACGGATTTTATTAATCCATTTTAGTAGGATGATTGGATATATTTTTGTGAGTTTAAGGCTATTTTCTAACCTTAAAAACGTTATGTTTAAGTATTTTTAATTGATTTTTAAATAAAATAAATAAATAAAAATAAAAAAAAAGTTGACTTTTTGCGACCGTTGACCGTTGACCGGTCAGACTGTGTAATTGTGTGCGCTGGGTGAGGCTCGAACTCGAGACCTCCCGTTCGCGTGCACGCAGCTCTACCAACTGAGCTACGTGTCTAACCTGAAATATTTCTGTTTTTAATTATATTTATATACTAATTGAATTAAACCGAAAATCATTTATTTTTAAAAACGATTTTAATGCATCGAACCGGTGTTCGCCACAGGTCTCGAACCCGGGACCGGTGGTTTAAGTTAACACACAGTCCACCGCTGGACTGTGTGTCTAACTTGTTAAATAGTCTGATTTTTATTATACTTATATACAAACTAAATAGTTTCGTTTCTGTTTTAAATAAAAAGTTTGATAATTGCCCGGACCGGTGCGGTAGTCCGGACTCGAACTCGTGACGCGTGATTAAACGTTCACACAGTCCACCACTGGACTGTGTGTCTATCTTGGTTATTATTCCGGTTTTTATTAAACTTAACATATATAAGCAGTGAATCCGGTTCGGTAAAAAAAAGAACATTTTTATTAAAGCGAGTGTGCGTGGGACAAGAATCGAACTCGAGACATAAGCGTGTTTTATTTGCACACAGCCCACCGCTGGACTGTGTGTCTAACCCGAGATATATCTTGATTTTAATTAAACTTATACGATACTAAAACTTCGTCTTCTTCTTTAATCTTAACCAGAATCGGAAGTCCGCCTGGTTCGAAGATTTAATCAAGTTTGTTAGTGTCTGGTGGTTAATTACATGTGAGATTAATAAGAAGAATAAGAGATTAAGTGTAAGGTATACCGAACAGTGGCTCCTCTGTTTCGCCAGCGAAACTCCAGTGACAGCAAACTATTCCGGCGATGTGTGTCTTGCGGCAGAGGGTCTTCAGCGAGCTTGAGGTGAGTGTAGGTGGCTTTGGTATGAGCTCTGGGGGTTCAGTAAGGCTCAAAGGTGAAAGGCTCGGTTTTCCGGCGAGTTGCAGAAATTTTCCGGCGAGTGGAATTACGTCGGGTAAAGGTGTGATTGTGAGCGAAAAAGCTAGCAGAGGTTTGAGGGGGTATTTATAGGGCAGAACATCGACGTATTTAGTCCCATTTCCGTCTTGATTCGTCGGTTAAAGATTTTCCGGCGGTTATAACTTGTGTCGCGGACTGGACATCGGTTATAACCGATGTAGTAGTTAAGGCTTCGGTTAAAACTGAAGAACCGTCCAATCTCGGCGAAATTGTCGGGATTTCCGATGACTACGATTGGGCGTGTCGGTTTTGAATTCGAGACTTATAATATGTATTAATTGTTTTCATTAATTAACAAGAAACACAAGTGGCACAGTGGTTGGTTGGTTGGAAGTTAAGTCTTTGCTGAAACGCTGGCTGACCCGGGTTCGAAACCCGGCAGCGGTCTTTTATTTTTATTTCCTTATTTTAAATACTTTTTTCTAAAATAAATTATATATTCCAATATACTTATTAATTATGTATCGTTTAAAAATAATTTGGGCATTAAATACGCCACGAAATTTTTAACTGATTGTTCGGTTAATAACCGGAGCGGGTTTGGTAAATCCGTTTTTTGACGGATGTACACATGTTGAGTTCTTTTTGATTAAAGATGTGCTGAAGGCTCTTATGGTCGGTGATGACCGTACACTTTGTATCATAAAGGTAGTGTCGCCATATCTTTAAAGCAAAAACAATTGCACCAAGTTCAAGGTCGTGGGTAGTATAATTTTTCTCATGAATTTTGATTTGACGTGATGCGTAAGCGATAACCTTGTCTCGTTGCATCAGAACGCAACCAAGACCTAGCCTTGAGGCATCGCAATACACGACAAAATCGTCGTTACCATCGGGAAGGGTTAGGATAGGAGCATTGTAAAGCATGTCCTTGAGTGTTTAAAAAGACTCCTCTTGTTTGGAACCCTAAATAAAAGGTTTATCCTTCTGAGTCAAGGAAGTAAGAGGCACCGCAATTTTTGAAAAGTTCGAAATGAAACGACTGAATAACCGGCTAAGCCAAGAAACGAACGAATTTCAGACGGAGTCTTAGGAGCGATCCAATTTTTCACCGCCTTGATTTTCGCAGGGTCAACGTGAATACCAAGTTAGTTGACAACATGACCAAGAAATTGAACCTCTTTTAACAAAAAATCACACTTGGAGAACTTGGCGTAGAGATGTTGGGTTCGTAATAGCTGAAGGATGAGATGCAAGTGTCGCTCATGCTCTTCTCGCGTCTTAGAATAGATCAGGATATCGTCAATAAAGACAATCACGAATCGGTCAAGATAAGGCTTACATACGCGATTCATCAAATCCATAAACACGGCGAGTGCGTTGGTCAGACCGAATGGCATGACTACGAACTCGTAGTGTCCATAATGTGTGCAGAACCTAGTCTTGGGTATATCTTCTTCGAGGACTCGAAGTTGATGATAACCAGAACGAATATCGATCTTAGAGAAACAAGTTGCGCCTTGAAGTTGACCGAAAAGGTCATCGATGCGAGGAAGAGGGTAACGCTTCTTGACTGTAAGCTTGTTGAACTCACGATAGTCAATGCACATGGAAAGGATCCGTCTTTCTTTTTGACAAACAGAACGGGAGCGCCCCAAGGAGATGTGCTAGGGCGTATGAAGCCCTTCTCAAGAAGCTCTTGAAGTTGACTGGACAGCTCTTGCATCTACGAGGGTGCTAGACGATAGGGGGATTTTGCGACCGGGGTTGCACCAGGGATGAGGTCTATGCGGAAATTGACAGAACGAGCAGGAGGAGGACCAGGAAGATCCTCGGGAAAGACATCAGGGAATTTGCGCACAACGGGAACTTCACTCACGCTTGGACCCTTCTCCTTCTTTTCCCTAAAATGGGCAAGAAAGGCGAAGTATTCCTTACGCAAGTACTTTTCGCTTGAATACACGACATAAGCTTGAGACCTTTTGAAGGTTTCTCACCTTAAACGTGCAAAGAATCATCGTTGGGAAGGGGAAGTCGAATGCACTTTTCTGAACAAACAACTTCAGCATGGACTCGCCTTAACCAATCCATGCCTACTATGATATCGAAACTACCCATTGGCATGGGTATGAGGTCAATAGAAAACGTATGATCATTAAGATTCAAAGAACAATTAGAAAGGACAGAATTGACGGTGACGGATTTTCCGTCGGCGACTTCAACTTCAAATGGTTTAGGCAACTTAGAACGACTACACATAAGCAAAGGTTCGAATTCAACAGATACAAAACTTTTATCCGCACCAGTATCAAATAAACACATAGCGTAAACATTTTTAACAAGGAACGTACCCGATATGACGTCGTTTGATTTTTGAGCTTGAGCGGGCAGTTGTTGGCGAAGTGATTCGGGTCTCCGCATTTGAAGTAGGCAGGAGCGACAGGAGCTAGGGGTCGGTTTTGATTACCGGCAGGGTTTTGAGGAGGTGCGGTGGTCACGACTCAGGCTTGGTTGATGGGGGCTTGAGGGGCATTCCGGCGTTGTTGGGCAAAGTGCCCATACCTATTGCAGATCGTGCATAGGCGGCATGGGGCGGTAACCGGGTGATGGAAGGGACAAGTATTGCACTTGGGATGGGGTCCGGTGTACGCTTTCTTGATGGGTTCGGGTGCGGGCAAAGCTGGCAGGTGGGGGTTTTGGCGGAGTGACTACCGCGCAAATTGGGCTCGAAGCCTTTCGCTTCTTGCCCTTGATGTTGCTTCTTGGAGGTTTGGGCGAGGCAGGTTCAGTAGGTGGTTGCTTGGTGGGCTTTCCTCAGTGGAGCCTTGGCGGTTGTTCAAGCGGGCAGCCAGCCGAAAGGTTTCCTCGAGGGTGCTGGGGGAGGTGGTATCGACTAGATCGTCGAGGTGAGGAGGAAGGCAACTTATGTATTTGGCAACCGCTTTCTCGGGTGTGTCAACTTGGCTTGGGTAAATTGCACTCAGCTGCTTAAATCGGGTCGTGAGGCCAGCGTTGTCGTTAGCTACTTGTTTGAGGTTCCAAAACTCAACCTCGAGTCGTTGGTGCTCATGCGGGGGGCATAATTCACCTTCCATTAGCTTTTTGAGCTCGGCCCAAGGGAGGGCGTGGGCGACCTCATTACCACGCGCGCTACGCTCGGAAGTCCACCAATCAAGGGCTCTCGACCGGAATACTCCCGTGGCGTTCAAGGTGCGTAAGTGGTCGGGGCAACCACTTTGAAGGAAGGTGATTTCAATGGCGTCGAACCATTGCAGCAGTTTCGTGGCATCACCCTCGTCGGTGAAGGGTAAGGGATTGCAGGAGCAGAATTGCTTGTGAGTGAAGGCGGTCTTGGGTGGTTCGGCTTTGGGTCGACGGAGGTATGAGGTGATTCGGCGTTAGGTGGGGGCTGGACCTTGCTGACTATCTCGGGGATAACCTTAGCCATGTGTTCAGCCATTTGCTCGGCCATAAATTTCATGAAGTCCTTTTTCGACATAGAGTCGGATTGGGACCTTGACTTGGATTTTGACCTTCTTCGTCCCATAACGCTTTGCGAGAAAGACATCTAAAAGGGTTTGACAACAAAAGATAGATTTAGGCTTTGATTGTAAAGTGTTGTTATAAAGAAAAGTATCTGTTTTGAGCACATAAGCATCATGTAACACGTATAATTTCACATAAATAGCATAAGCATGTTGGCATTCAAAAGCATAAACACGTGTGATTTGCGTAAAGGAATATAAATTTAGTTGGTTCACGAAATTATTGTTATTATTTTTGGTTACGAAGGGCGTGCGAATCGTGCATCGGGTTCGAAATGAATGAGATAACAAGTATTAAAAACACATATAAATTTAGATAGAAAAAAAGATAGGCTCAGTAAAATATTGGAGTGTTTCGGGTTGAGAAACGTTCGACTATTCCAAAGTGAAACGAGATCCTTTCAAATTAGAGAAACGTGCTTTGGCCTATAGGTAAAGTGCTCATCGAGAAGCGATTAACGGCACTCTACCCTTCCAGTTACTACACGTCTCTAACCGATCGAAAAATCGAAACTTTGGTGAGATTGAAAATCGAGGAATGGGACTAGTTGACAAGGTGCGGGTTTCACCCCTAACTTGACAACATGGTACCCTAAGTGTGGTTGGTACTTACCAAACGAGGAGCGTATTCCGACTCGTTGGTAAGGGTCCACTAGAGTGTGAAACGGAAATTCCCATCAAGGTGTGGATTTCACTCCTAACTTGATGGTGTAATTTCATGCAAAATTCAAATTTCGCGGATTGAGAGTGATCACCAAAGTGCGGGTTTCACCCCTATTTTGGTGAGATTGTCTCGATTATAGTTTGAGTGTCTTCAAGTCTTCAAGTGTGTAAATTGTGTAAGTGTCTTAGGAAAAACACACACACACACACACACACACACACACATATATATATATATATATATATATTTAAGACAAAAGAAATAGGAAGAAGCAAATAGGAAGAATTAACATTTTAATAATGAAGCAAGAATGGTCAAATTGGTCACTTAAACTATAGACTAGGTCGAACATGGCAATTCTACCTAATTCCCAACAGTTATGGCTCTGAAACCAATCTGTCACACCCCAACCGATGGCAGAAACATCAGAATGAGACGACTAGATTGCTCATTGCATCATAACACTATTCGCGACAATATTTAAATCAACCAAATTTCATTTCGATCAAACATCAAATGTCATGTTACAACAAAATCCAAATAAGAGTAACATCAACGAAATAAGTTCAACAATAACATGATAATTAACTTAGTATTCTACGCGTGTTTCTATGCCATTCCTACTAAGTTCCATCATACAATTTCATCAACCTGCAACATGTTAAAAAGTATAGTTCAATAACAAAGTATTGGCGAGTACACAAGTTTAATATCATAGCATAAGTATAAAATCCGATTAAACAAATCCACATGAATAGCTAGCATACAAGATAAGTGTAACAAGGCATGTGAATCTACAAGTCAATCCTCTAGTGTACCGCAAAATAGATTTCAACTTAACAATGACCACAAGAATACGGGCGGTGCGTTACTCCTATAGCGCTATACATGTTAAGGGAGGCTCGATCAAAGTTAATGACATTTAGATCACATAAGAATATACCAAGTAACAATTCAAGGAGCATAAGACTAAAGCATGTTGATGGATTGTTTGTGTATAGAATAAAGTGTGATTTAGTGTAGTTTTAGTAAGTTAATCATGTTGCACCCAAATAGTGGAAAGCATAAAAGGGTCGAGTGTACACACGGTTTTGCAAGGTATTATCCGTGAGAGAGTTTGGTTGATTTAGGGGTTGGAACACCAAGTTTATCCTACACAAGGCAAACATAGGTGTATGAATATTAGATTGACGGGCAGTTTAAGGAGTTTAGGAATTTAAAATGTACGAGAAAGTATATATACGAAAGTATTTATCTAGACATTTAACGCTCGTTTTTGACACTAATAAGCCCGGAAGGGTGTTTGTGTTTTTATGGGTCATGCCCAATAGAATCGTAACGATTGTTATGTCTAAGATAAAATAACCTACTTTTTAAGACAACTAACCATTTGGTCATGGTCTAAGTTTCGGTTATATTAAGTATTTACATATAGTTATATTACTACTAATTAATCATATAGTTCATGTATTCATGGAATTCATGTAAGTCATGCATGGAGGTAGGAGGATAACCATCTTAAACCTCTTTCATAAGATTCACCATTACACAAGATTGACACAAGGACAATCCGGATGGTCAAGAATTATAGAAATCATCAAGTGAGGGGTGGATTGAATAGTTGAATGGCCAAGGCCTTCATGTAATCACACCTACACCATCACAAGCTTGAAAGCTCGGATGGCTCAACACTTGTGGGTTTGAAACCCTAGTAAAAACCACAAGTTTAGAGGCATGTTATACCTCTTGATTTTGTATGAACAAGTCTAGCTAGCTCACTAACCATAAACTTGGTTAGAGGCATAAGTAGCATAGAGTTGTTATGCTTTAAAAAAACAAGTTCAAAAAAGTTTATAAGTTTTACTTCCAAAACAGAAAGTTTGGCCCCAAAAATGGTATTGTTCCACCTTGGTTTTCCATGGAAAACCTATGGTAACATCCCATAGGGCTTAGCAAACAATGTTGAGGAAGAAAACATAAAGAACTTCGAAAATCTTAAAGTTTAAAAAGATAAAATGGGCAGAAAATTTATGGCACTTTGGACCTCAAAAATGGTGAGGTTTCACCTTAGTTTGCCCAAGAAAACTTGTGAAAACCTTCCTAGAGGTTATCCAAGTGTTTTAGAAGAAGAAATAAGGAAGAATTAGTTGAAGAAGTGAGTTAGAACTCACAAAAACTCAAATATGGCTGCTGCGTTTTTTGAATATGTTAGGGACTTTGAGAGTGTCTTTGAAATGTTTGGAGGCTTGTAAAAGTGGGAAATGGATGGTGGAAAGGTGGTTTATATAGGGAAGGGATTAGGGTTTAAATGGGTTGGGCTTTGGACAAGATTAGTGGGTGTTTAAACTTGAAACAAGCCCAAAACATCAACATATGGCAGCCAACTTTTTTTTTTGTAATTAATTTATATAAATGGTTTTAATTGTTATTTAAATAATGTATTTTATATGTGTGACATGTATGGGTCTTGTAATGGCCTAATGTTATGCACATTATTGTTTTAAAACCCAAAAAAGCAACTAAGTAACAAGTATATTTTTTTAACATAATGCGACAAGATTTTATGATAATGGAAGCTTGAATTCTTTGAATAACATCACTAATTTTCTTTCTTGGGTTTAGTATAAGATTTAAACATTCATCAAACATTTACACGTTGTTGTGAATTGATTTATGAAGAAGTAAAGTATCGTATGATCATAAGTTTAAACATGAACAAGGTTTGCGAATTTCGTATAATTGATTAATCTTGATTACAATCAAAGCCTTAGAATCCAATGAATTGAAAATAGAAATACGATTACAAGGTTTGGACTTTCCAAAAAAATAGAAACACGAAGCAGACTTGCTAAAAACGGGAAGATACAAATGCGAAGCGTTACACATCTATCCTTACTCTTCCTGATGGTTGTGAAGACTTTGTGGTTTATTGCGACGCATCAGGGTAGGGACTAGGTTTTGTCCTAATGCAAAGAGGAAAGGTGATAGCCTACGCCTTAAGGCAACTCAAACTGCATGAGAAGAATTACACTACTCACGACCTAGAACTTGGAGAAGTCGTGTTCGCTCTAAAGATATGGAGACATTATCTCTATGGTACCAAGTATGAGATTTACACTGACCACAAGAGCCTTCAACATATCTTCAATCAAAAAGAGTTGAACATGAGGCAACGACGATGGGTTGAACTCTTGAATGATTACGACTGTGAAATCCGTTATCATCCTGGTAACGCCAATGTTGTGGCTGATGCCCTTAGCCGAAACGAGTATGCGAGCTCTATTCATGTTTTATGTTCTCAAATTGTAACCGATCTTCAAAACCGCATTCGGGCAGCTCAACATATTTCTGTCATGGAAAATGATGTGCGAGATGAATTGTCTTGTAGAGCTGAAACCAAGTTAGAATCCAAGTCCGATGGTATCCTTTATTACTTAAATCGTATTTGGGTACCTGATCGTGACAATCTTCGTACCTTTCTCATGAACGAGGCTCACCAAACACGATACTCTATACATCCAGGTGCTGATAAGATGAATCAAGACCTACGATACTCTTACTAGTGGCCTGGCATGAAGAAGGATATCGCTATTTTTGTTTCCAAGTGTCTCACATGTTATAAAGTAAAAGCTGAACATCAAAGACTTTCAGGATTCCTCGTCCAACCTGAAATACCTGTTTGGAAGTGGGAAAACTTAACCATGGACTTCATTACCGGGTTGCCTCGCACTTCCAATGGGCATGATACGATTTGGGTTATCATTGATCGTCTTACTAAATCAGCTCATTTCATTCCAATCCGCGAAGACTATAAGAACGAGAAGTTTGCTCGTATCTATATTGATGAAATCGTAAGCCGTCATGGTGTGCCTTTAAGTATCATTTCGGATCGAGATGGCCGTTTTACTTCACGAACATGGTAAGCAGTACAGTAAGCTTTAGGCACACTTTTAGATCTCAGTACCGCCTTTCACCCTCAAACTGATGGTCAATATGAGCGCACCATACAAACTCTTGAAGACATGTTGTGAACATGTGTCATTGACTTGAAGGGCAATTGGGATACTCATCTACCATTAGTTGAATTTTCGTACAACAATAGCTATCATTCAAGTATCGGTATGGCCCCATTTGAAGCATTATATGGTCGTAAGTGCCGATCTCCTGTATGTTGGCACGAAATCGCTGAAGCGCAAATCACTGGATCTGAATTGATCCAAAAAACAACTGATAAAATTCTTCAAATCCGCAATAATCTTCTAGCAGCTCGAAGTCGTCAAAAGAGTTACGCTGATAAACGACGAAAGCCACTTGAGTTTTGTGTTGGCGATCAAGTACTTTTGAAAGTATCACCGTGGAAGGGAGTAGTTCGTTTTGGTCAAATAGGCAAGTAACCCCACGCTATGTGGGACCATTCAAAATACTCGAGAGAGTTGGTCTCGTAGCCTACAAGCTTGACTTACCTGAAAAACTCAACAGAATTCGTCCCACGTTCCATGTATCAAACTTGAAATGTTTCTTGCCGATGAAAATCTCCATATACCGCTGGAAGATATCCAGATTGATGAATCAATGCATTTCGTTGAACGACCTGTAGAAATCATGGACTTCGGTGAGAAGCATATAAGGCGAAGTCGTATATCGATAGTCAAGGTGCGTTGGGAGTCAAAACGAGGACATGAGTTTACTTGGGAACGCGAAGACTCAATGCGGGAAAAATACCCGTATCTCTTTCCAGTTACATCTACTACCTAAATTTCGGGATGGAATTTCTAAAAGTAGGGGATACTGTAACATTCATTGTAAGACGGGTTCCAAAACCCGCTCCGTTTAAATAATTCAAGTATTTTATTTGAAGTTTCGTTATGCATTTATTAATCGTTCAAATTCGAGTTATTATTTTGTGATTAATAAACAAGTTAAAGAGTTAAAATATTAAATAAATAAAAAATAATAATAATTTTAATAAATAAGATTTAAAAATAATAAAAATAAATATAAAGGGGCAACCGGGTTTCGAACCCGGGTCCCCAATGAACTCATACACACAAAACACCACTGAGCTACACACAACTTGTTTTAAAATCCAAAGCAATTAAATCTCATACGCAAATAAACGTCAATTCTGTAAATTCAAAATCGCAGAATCAGTTACAACTGGAGCAGGATTAAATCAGCGTTGTTTAATTAACGGTTGTAACCGGTGCCAATCACCAAGATCAACTGAAATTCGGAATCAATCGTTATGAAACCGAAAGAAATCAATGATAATAAATTAAAATTCAAACCGAAATGATAACTGTTTTGTG
This sequence comes from Scalesia atractyloides, assembly GCA_947069175.1. Lineage (NCBI taxonomy): Eukaryota > Viridiplantae > Streptophyta > Magnoliopsida > Asterales > Asteraceae > Scalesia > Scalesia atractyloides. The sequence continues at coordinate 729,166 of CAMTDV010000116.1, read as the reverse complement.
CACTATAAATATCGATCTCCCACTTCATCTAAACTCGCTCACTCTCAACATCATTCTACACTCTCTGAAAACTATCTTCTCTGCTCGAATCAAGTGTCACCGGAAAAACTGCACATTCGCCGGAAAAATCCCCGGAGGAGTTGAATTCACAGTTTGATCGGTATAATTATTCGTTCCCCGTTCTTTTATTCATATAATTTCATATCAAACAAGAGTCATGCTAAAATATTGTTCTAGCAGTCGGGTATGGATTTTGGGTTCTTATTCATGAAGAAGATGAAGTCTTGTTAGTGTATTAATATAATTAAAATTGGAAGTGTAATCGGGTTAGACACACAGTTCAGTGGTGGACTGTGTGCAAACAAGCATAGCTGCTTGGGTTCGAACCTTAGTACGATGCTTAGTTTCCGAATTAAAACAAGGCTTTTTAATATTTATATATAATATCCGGGAGTTAGTGTATAAGCGAATTAAAAATCAAGGATATGCTGGGTTGGTCACACATCTCAGCTGGTAGGGCTGTGTGCGACGTCTCGTGGGGGCGAGTTCGAGCCGGTTCTGTAACCGGTTTTGCAAGAATTAAATCCTTTTTAAATTAAAGCATAATAAAGTGTAACTCAGTAAGTGTATATAGATAATAAAACCAAGATTATTTCGGATTAGACACGTAGCTCAGTTGGTAGAGTTGCGTGCACGTATATGGGAGGTCACAAGTTCGAACCTCACACGATGCCAATAATTCCAAGGTCAAACCCGGTCCGACTGATCAACCCTGTAAAGGGTATAATTTTTTTAATCATCATTTTCTTTATTTATTTTATTTCAAAATCATTTAAAAATACTTAAAAATAAGACTTTTTCAAGTTTAAAAATTGTAATAAGTACCACAAAAATAGATCTAAAAATCTAATAAAAGACATTATTAGAAATATCAATTTCAAATAAAAGTTATATATTTATCAAATTATTACGTGATTATTTAGGTTAGTTTCCCTCGTCGGTTGAATCCTAAATCATGCGCAATCGTCATCAATCCCAAGAAACGCACCCACTGTGAGTGAATTCTTACAATTCCCCTTTTTATTCATGTTTTGGGGTGTATCATGTGTCGTTTACATAATTTTGTTCAAACACTTGTGCTACTACCATAATATGATCTAACGTTTATGTAATGTTTGGTTGTTGTTATATGTGGTTACATTTTATCATTCAGTGCATCATTCGCATTAGGCCCATCAGTTCCTCGTTGGATACGAGTTGAGCATCGCGTGCCTCATTAGATCGTCTCCGTTTGATTGAGCCTTGATCTCACAGTTCATCATTTATCATGCTCATGTGTTCATTGCTTGATGTTATGTTATTTGTGGATAGTTATACATATATGCATGCTCATATTTGGTTTATGCACATTTTCATTAAATTAATCAATACAACTATTATTTTTAAATGATTAAATGAGATTCACTCGCCAACTTTTGTTGACCCAAATATTTATTTTACATATGTTACAGGTGGACAGGCTGAGGAAAGGAACACTTAGGATCTGGCTTTAGAAGAAGAATAAAACATTTCTTGTCTAGAACATTTTCGTGTTTGTATGTTTTTATGTGTTTGTTGGAATATTCTCTTTTAAATTTTGAATTAATAAGCATGAAACTTCATTATAGTATATGTCATAAGTTTTTATGAAAACCCAATCATATCCCGGCTACTAAATCCGCTGCGGGTCAGGGTGTGACAGATTGGTATCAGAGCTTTTGACTATAGGGATATAGGATAGGTTATTAGACCCTTAGAGCCTATACTATAGTTGATTAGATTTTAATTGCTTATGTGTTATTTGGTTACATGCAAACTCATGATATTTATTTGTTTCATATTTATCTCACACACTAATGCATGCAAGCACTCTTACTATTAAATGTTATTGTATGATATTTATTGTGTTATACGTATTATTAACATATCATGCTTATGCAAACACACACGTATCAATTTCACATATTTGAACATTTATCATGTTTTCTTTCTCAAGAATTTTATGATGTTTTCATATTTTTCAATCTCATCAAAGTGAGTTCTACAACGGCATGTAGTAACTGGAAGGGTACGGATACCGGTAGTCGGAACGTCCTGTCTAGGATTAGCATTCGTATAAATCCAATATAATGGACCAGTTTGTCTACCTAGGGACTAACGATGAGAGTACGAAGGACCTATTTGGCCAAAGCATGCCACACCAAACGTCGTGTGAACTAACCCCACTTTAAGTTGTCACTGTGTCTACACCTGGACACCCTCCGACCTTATATCTCGCAATCGTGTTTTACGAATTTAATTCGGGTGATGCGATTGTCAACAGGCCAACACCAATGCAAACCCTACGAGGCCCAGTAGTCATGGGGGCCCACATGACTACCTAGGCCAAAGTATGGGAGACATATGGGGGCCCAAACATGAGCAAAGCCCAAGACATCCTATGGATGTAGTGAACTTATTTTTCTCATTTATTTTGTGAATGCTGATTTTTAAATATGATACATGACACTTAAAACATTAAACTCATAATCTCGTTACGTATTTCCTGTAGATGTCTTCTAGACACTCATGAGGAGGTAGGAGGTCAGGAAGATCTGGCGAGCACATGGCTACTCAAATAGCCCAACAGATGGCCGCCGTACTTCCCGACATTGTAGTTCAAGTCCAACAAGCTCTTGCTGCTAATCCTATCACCCCAATCTACCAAGAAGGTCAAAACGGTGCCAATCCTCCCACCAACACCACCAAGTGCACCTACAAGCACTTTAACTCATGCGACCCTCCAAAGTACGAGGGGACTTAAGGTGTAACCGCTCTCCTTCGTTGGTTTGAGGAGATGGAGAGTACCTTCCTCAACTGTGATTTCCCCAACGATCGCAAGGTGCGTTACGCTACTGGTCGCCTGTATGGGGTAGCACTCACATGGTGGAATGCGGAGAAAGGCAGACGAGGCATTGAAGCTGCTGTGGCCCTAAGTTGGGAAGAGTTGAGGAACTTATGACTAGACGCTTCTGTCCAAGAAGTGAAATCAAGAAATTGGGGGATGAATTCTACTTCTTGAAACAGAAGGAGGGAGACCACATAACTTACAACAAGAGATTTCTCGAGTTGAACCAGATGGTCCCCAACTTGTTCACTCCACTCTACCGATTTATCGAGCACTACATTCGAGGTCTCCCCTCGAAAATTCAAGACTCTGTGATGTGTACTACGCCTGCAACTCTCGAGGCAGCGATGGAGCTAGCTACTGAGCTCACTGAAAATCACATCAGAAATGGTGATTTTAAAGACGAGAAGAAGAAAGACAAGACACCTGCTGAAACCCCCACCCCAACCCAAACAGGACCGTCTTCTAAGTTTACTGGCAAAAGAAAGCGTAATGGGAAGAATTCGCTGTTACCCAAACCAATCCCCCTATCACTGCTGCCCCAATCACGCAAGTTGCTCCTCCTGCCGCACCATTCATGAAACCATATACAGGATCTCATCCAAAATGCAACCGATGTCAATATCACTACCCTCCTAAGAACCCATGTCTTCACTGCACAAGTTGTGGTCGTGCAGGTCATACAATCCAAACTTGTCGCACTCTTCAAAGACCAGCCTGTAATCAATCTCAAGCCCAACCCAACAACCAAGTGGTAGGCCAAGCCCAATACTAACAACCTTTACTTTTACCACCTGCTCAACCCATGGCTCAACCCTACTACCAACCCATCTACCATATGATGCAACCTGTCAGAGCCTGTTTCAATTGCGGTGATCCAACCCATTTTCGAAACACCTGCCCACGTTTGGTGAACATCATAAATGCCCAAGCCTAAGCTAATCCAGTGAACCAAGCCAACCAAGTCAATCCGCCCGCTAGAGGAAGAGCTTTTAACATCAATGCTAACCAGGCTAGAGCAGATAACAACGTGGTTAACGGTACGTTTCTCATTAACGGTGCTTATACATATATCCTATTTGACACTGGTACAGATAAGAGTTTTCGTGTCCTTAGAGTTCGAATCTATTCTTGATTTACCTCGAGTTAGTCTAGCTGAATCATTCACGGTGAGAGTAGCTGACGGTGAACCTATTACGTTAGACTCAATTATTCGTGATTGCACTCTTAATCTCAATGATCACGACTTTTCAATTGATCTTATCCCTATGAAGTTGGGTAGTTTTGACGTCATCATTGGTTTGGACTGGCTTAGTCAGCATCACGCTGAAGTTGTTTGTTATGAGAAGTTTATTCGAAGTCCTCTCGCTGACGGTCAAATCATCGTATTTTTTGTGAAACCCCAACCAAAGGACTCAAGTTGATGTCATGCCTTCAAGCTCGAAGATACCTTCGCAAAGACTATATCGCATTTTAGCTCACATCGTCAAAAAGGAAGGCAAGGAGAAGAAGCTCGAAGACATTCCAATCGGAGGCTGGACGCTACCCATGTGGTGTCACTTGTTTGTTCAAACCCTTACAGGCGCCGCGCGCCTATGGTTTGAAAACTTACCCACGGGTAAGCTTGTGTCATGGAACGACCTCAAAGACAAGTTCCTGACGCACTTCAGCCAACAACGGCGGTACGCCAGAGATTCCTCTGACGTCATGAACATCTGGCGGCGTGATGATGAAAGTCTCGAAGACTTCATCACCTGCTACAATAAAGAGGTGCTGGAGATTGGAGACGTGCACGAAGACCTGATTCGTGCACAGTTTAAATACAATGTTCGCTGCGACGAGATGGTCAAAGTCTTGTCGGGAACTACTGGCCTCCCAAAAAGTTGGGAGAAACTTATGGCGACAACAAAAGTGTACGCACAGACGGAGCGCAACCTAAATAACAAAAGACATCCCCTACCGCAATACCGCCCCCAAGACATGAGCAAAGGTTTTGGAAAGAAGAATAAGAAGAGTTGGAGGGAGCCCAGCCAAAACCCTCCCTACTCACCGGTTGACGCACGCGCGAGCATAAATAAGATTGCTACCAGAGAGCAATCAAGCAGGATAATCGCGATCGTCAGTGGACACCACTGACGAAGACACCGGCGGAGGTGCTCAACATGGAAGATCACCAGTTCAAACAACCACCACCGATGCGCAACAAAAAAGGTCAAGACCCAACCTTTTTTGCGACTAACACAAGGACACGGGGCATACAACTGACAACTACATCTCCTTGAGCACGGAGATTGAAAAGGCGTTGAAAAGTAGGAAGCTCACTCACTTACTCCAAAACGTGCGCAAGGAGGTGCGCCAGATTACTCGCGGGGAAGAAAGCTCGAGTAACAAGAAGATGAAAGCATTTGTTCATAGGATCCAAGGTGGCCAGTCACGCAAGCGGACCACCAGAAGAGTTGCACGCCACACTTGCGTGAGCAACAAGTCATCTTCCCCATAGTCCCGGGGGCCCACAAGAGGAACGTCCAGTCGTGATAACTGGCATCTTTGGCCATTATCGCACTGATTGCATGTTTATAGACCCAGGAAGCTCTATGGACATCATATATGAACAATGCTTCCAACAGCTGGACCAAGAAGACAAGGCGCGTTTGGAGCGGTGGACTTCCCACTCACTGGTTTCTGCAACGAGGCCGTCTTTCCACTGGGTCAGATCTCATTCCCGGTAACCTTAGCCGATGAGCGACACTCGCGCGTGGTCCCAGTCAACTTCATGGTCATGCCAAAAACATCGCGTCATGACGTGTTGCTAGGCCGGGGCGCCCCAAAGAGAGTTCAGCATGATCACCTCCACTCCTCATGCTGCCTGCGGTTTTCCAACAGAAACCGGGGGGGGGGGGGGGGCAATCATGTACTCGAGGAAGGAGATCATGTCCATCAATGAGGAGCCACCGGTTAAGGTACCAAGTCATCATCCAATGGCGAACCGGAGAAATGGGTACTCAACAACAAGTACCCGGAATAAACATTGTTGCTAGGACCCGCCATGACTCTCGCACTTAGGGGCGGCTAAAACAACTCCTATTCCGCAATGTAGATATTTTTGCTTGGTCTCCAGCGGATATGACAGGGGTACCAAGGAAATAGCTGAGCATGCGCTGCACACGTTCCATTCAGTTCAGCCCATAGTTTAGAAAAAACGCAGTTTTGGTCCTGAAAAAACTCGCGCACTGAACGAGCAAGTTTCAGAGCTCCTCCAAGCCGGCATCATCAGAGAAGTACGCTATCAGACATGGGTAGCCAACCCAGTCATGGTCCAAAAGCACAAGGCAGTTGGCGCATGTGCGTTGATTTCAAAGATCTAAACAAAGCATGTCCCAAGGACCGCTACTCTTACTTGAAATCGACAAAAAGGTGGACTCCCTCGCTTCATTCAGGTGGAAGTGCTTTCTTGACTGCTACAAAGGCTACCACCAGATACAAATGAAGAAAGAGGACGAAGACAAAACCGAATTACGTACTGACAAAGGAATCTTTTGCTACACAAAGATGCCCTTCGGATTGCGCAACACAGGAGCCACTTACCAGCGTTTAATGGACCATGTCTTCGGGACGACATTGGCGAAACCGTAGAAGTGTACATTGATAACTTAGTCATCATAAGCCTGGATGAGGAGAAGATGCTGACAAACATTCAGAAAACGTTTGCATCCTTGTGCAAGGCAAATCTGAAGCTAAACCCAGGCAAATGCTCGTTTAGAATGGAAGAAGGCAAGTTTTTGGATTCATCGTTACGCGCGGCGGTTTCAAAGTCAATCCCGAGAAAGTGGAAGCAATTCAGCGTATGCCTTCCCCCTCAACCATCAAAGAAATGCAACGGCTGGCAGGGCGATTGGCTGGGCTGAACAGGTTCTTGGCCAACCACACGATGAAGTCCTTCCCATTCATCAGCACTTTGCGGAATTGTGTAAAGGAAAACAAATGAAGGAGTGCTTGATTCAGCTGCCTACGCTCATGGCACCACAAAAGAATGAGCCACTGATCCTTTACTTGTCCGCATCAGATATCGCTCTGGGCGCAGTCTTGCTAGTAGAGCGCGGAGGAGTCCAGACTCCAATCTACTACGTCAGCAAAATGCTAACTGACCCAGAGACAAGATATCCAATGATGGAAAAGCTTGCTCTAGCTTTAGTCAACACATCCCGCAGGTTGCATTGGTATTTTTCCGGTCATGTGAGACAGTTTCACAAACTATCACTTGGGCCAAATTTTGTCCAAACCGGACATATCTGGTCATCTGGCAAAGTGGGCGATTAAGCTTGGTGGACACAACATCATGTACAAACCACGCCCAGCAATAAAAGGCCAGATATTGGTTGATTTTGTTACAGAAGTACCAAGTAATAAAGCGCAAGAGTGTGAAGCTGTACAGAACCCAGTGCTGATCACAGACGACAGTGCATGGATACTTCACCCAGATGGCGCATCCAATGATGACGGTGTAGGGGCAGGTCTCCGTCTAATAAGCCCCGATAACCAAGAGTTCACTTACGCCATTAGGTTGGATCTCAAAAGCACAAAGAATGAAGCTGAGTACAAAGCATTTTTGGCAGGCCTTCGGTTAGCCATCAAAATGAGCGCATGGAATTTGTAAGCACGCGTCGACTCCCTTTTGGTCGCAGGACAGGTCAATGGCCTATCCGAGCAAAAGGCGAAACAATGGCCCTGTATCTTGAACATGCGCAAGCCTTAATAACCAAATTCCAAAATTTCAAAATAACCCATGTCAACCGAAGCGAGAATAAACATGCCGACGCACTCAGCAAATTGGCTGCTATAAGCTTCAAGCACCTAGCGCGTGAAGTGCCCATCGAGGTGCTCAAAAACCCTTCTGTTTCTTTGCTTCAAGTAAACATCATCGAAATGGGGAATCCTTCCTGGATGTCTCCGATCATCATGTTCTTGTAATCTGGGATCCTCCCAGAAAACAAGGCGGAAGCAAGGAAGGTCCAGAACAAGGTACTCAACTACGAAATGGCGGATGGTATCCTTTACCAGAAGTCATACCTTAGACCACTCCTCCGCTGCGTTGATCCACAAGATGCGTAGTACTTGATCCGCGAAATACACGAAGGGTTATGCCGAATTCACGCCGGTCCGCGCATGGTCGTTGCAAAGATCATGAACGCCGGCTTCTATTGGCCTGGCATGCACTTAGATGCAGTCGAAACACTGCGGAAATGTGCCTCGTGCCAGTGACATGCGCCGAAGATATTGCACCCCAAGAATCCCTTGATCCCAGTGACAATAGCATGGCCCTTCCAACAATGGGCAATCAATATGGTGGGACCTTTCCCTAGATGCCCAGGCACGGTGAAGTTCATAATCGTAGCCATCGATTACTTCACCAAGTGGGTAGAAGCAAAACCCCTTGCATCCACCACAACAACTGTAGTTCAGAAATTCATTTGGGAGCATATCATTTGCCGCTTTGTGCTACCCCTCCGCATAGTCAGTGACAACGGCACCAACTTTGCTGCTGAAGAACTACAACAGTGGATGAAGGAAATACATATCAAACATGTGTTCACTTCGGTCGCGCATCCCCAAGGGAACGACCAAGTGGAAAGCATAAACAAGAGTATTGTCGAAGGGATCAAGACGAGACTGGGAACGACGCGCAGAGGTTGGGTAGATGAGTTGCCAAGCATCCTTTGGACTCATCGAACTATGCCAAAAACCAGCACAGGCAAAACACCATTCAGCCTTGTGTATGGAACGAGGCAGTGATTCCAATAGAAATAGGCCTCCCATCACCGCGCATGCTGGCTGCGCAAAGCCAGAATAATGAAGAAGGGCGCTGACTCGACTTGGACCTCCTAGAAGAAAGGCGTGAAAACGCCGCAGTCAACAAAGCAAAGTACAAGTCCAAGCTAGAGAAATACTACAATGCGCGAGTTCGCATATGTACCTTCCTACCTGGCAATTTTGTTTCTACGAGACAATGAAGCGTCCAACGCTGAAAACCCTGGAAAACTCGCACCTAAGTGGGAAGGCCCTTACATAATCCATGAAGTCCTAGGAAAGGGTGCATACACCCTCAAACCTTTGGATGGCACAAACATTCCTATGACCTGGAACGCGCAACAGTAAAGGCGGTGCTACATGTAAATCAGCAAATCTATGGTCTTATTGTCTACTCTGTACATGGCTCATACGCCTTATTAATAAAGACAATGGATACATGAATTTCTTTATCTAGATTTTTTGTTACAATTGCGCGAAACTAGTTTGGGTCTATGCGAAAACACTATGGTACACAATGACTCATGAACAGAATTCATTACCTACTGCATGCGCATGGGATGTGATGCGTATACACGAGTTCATTACCAGTTTTATTCGCTCTACTACACAAAGTTGTTACCTTCACGCAAAAATTGTAACTTCAAATAAAAACATCCATTTCATTCAAATAAAAATATATACATCAATGCGCAAAGCGCAGTTACATAGAATATATTGCATTCAACATCCTATCCTACTCTTCACTCCCTTCAGCCTGGGCTACATCTGGAAATACATCTTTTAGGCGATCCACGAAGTCGTGATGTATGAGCGCCTCACCAGATCCATAACCGGGAGTTGAAGACGGTCATACTCGCGCTTGGCATGGGAGAAGGCAGCTTCAGTATCGACTCCACGAGTGGAAGCGCGACTGGTATCCTCTCGTCCAGTGCATGAGTGACATGGTGTGCACACTCAGCGGACCCTTGTGCGTATCCATCAGTCGCGCAGTGACCATCAGCTTGGCCACTGCGCCGTCCAACTCTTCCGAATTAAGGATAGAGTTTGTGGTCTGCAGTACAAGGAAAACAGGATGAGAATCAAGACAAGGTGATCGAAATACCAACGGAGAACTTACATTGACAACTCCATGCTGTTGCATCCACAACATGTTGTTGGTCAGCGACTCCACTAGACTCGCAGAGATGGCGCGGGCGGCTTCAGAATCTTACAGTTTTTTATCGCCTGCGCCCACCTTGGCCTCCGCCAAGCGAAGCTTCTGCTTATCCTCCAGGTGCCTGCGTTGTAATTCAGCCTTTTCCACCAAGGCCACCTGGAGATCCTTCTTCGCACCTTCGAGCGTGGCGCAAGCCTCCATCTAGTTAGGGACAACAAGGTTAGCCTGACAACCTATCGATCATGTAAAATAAATAAAGCGCAAATTTTTTACCTGCTTTTGCTCACAGCGCTCCGGTGCGCCCTGGCCTCACCGGCTGCAGCATCCGCTGCCGCCCTTTCCTTCTTCAAACGTCCAGCCTCGGTGCGCAGGCTCATGATCTCATCCTTTAGAGATTTTTTCTCGTTGTTATCTCTTTCACAGGCCTCCCTCCACCGCTTGCGCTCCTTCGCAAGGGTGGCAGCGGAGCCTTCCGCCTTCTTTTTCCACCCCAGAACAGACCATTCTTCGGTCCGCTTAGCTTCGGCAAACCTTGCCTTCTCAGCCTCTAGCTCAGTTTTTTGCGCAGCCACTTGGCCTCGCTCTTGGACCAGGTCCTGCTTAGCAGCTTCAAATTTTTCTTGTTCTTTATGCATGCTCCGCCACTCCCTGATAATCTTGTGTGTGTTCGAGGCAGAGCTAGCTGCTGTAAGGAGGTACGCGTGGAATTTTTGTTCATGACTGTAATACCCTATTTTAATATATTGAAATTTTATAAAATTTTTGCATTTAAACGAGTAAGTACGAATACACGTCACTACAAAATCTTCGAGTTTATTAAAACTGTATTTACGTTAAACATTTTGGCATGTCCTTACTAATTAGTTTCGTAACATCGAAACCAAATGCGGAAGCTTTATTTTTGATCGTGTTCGGTTCTTCATCGGCCTTGATCGTCATCCGGAACGTCATCCAGAAGTGCTTGCGATTGCCTTGAACTGGAAAGTTGCTAAATATTAGTATTATAGCAAATTACCGAAAAATACAGCATAACGACCTAGTCTAATAAAACAAAGCAGAAATTTAAAATTTTTAAGGTGGCGTCGGTGACGGCTGTAAGCCTCGTCGGCGACGCCCCTTGAAAACTCGCTTAGGAGCTTTGCTGCCGTAGACAGTCACTTAAGCCGTCGGATTATTTATGTAGCGTCAATGACGTCCAGGTATGGCGTCGGCGACGCTGTCTTCTGCAGCAAATTTGCTGCTGTATTGTTATACTTGTTCGTTCGACCCGTTTCAAGTCCCGCGCTTTTAAACTCGACCTGGGGCTTACGGAAACATTTTCTCATAACTAAAATTTCTTTTTTCATTTAGCGGTTTCCTACGGTAAGTTACGGCCGGCCACCGTAGCTTAAGATGAGCTATCGCAAAATTTCCGTTTTTTGCCGCTTTTTTTACGAAACTTTCGTAACTTATTAAATCTATATCCGTTTCTCATGAAACTTGTTTCTAAGTAACCGTAAAATGTTTTCTTACATATTTAACCCGAAATCATTGACCCGGGTACTTATTTCTTATGAATTATGCATTATTCCCGATTTTGTCCTTTAACCCCATTAAACCAAACTATACATTTACGCATCCATTTCGGTATGCATTAGCACTCCGTTATTATTTGTATAGTTGCCTTAGCGAAATACATCGCTTTATTCAACTAAACCTTATATATTAATTATTTTGACCCGTTTGGTTGTTTTAGCGTAATTCAACACTTATTTCAACCAAACCTTCTATCTTATCAGTTCCACACTACGATATCTATCCAATTCCCACCAAATATTATTTGTGGTGGATTTATTATTAAAAATTCATTTTATCAAATTTCCACCCTTTGGTTCGACAGTTTACGAAAAAGACCATTTTAAAGGCATTAAACCAAAAAGGCTTATGCTTTTCTCTTTTACGTTACTGAAAGGGTCTATTATATTATAAAACTCATTTTCAAACTAATATTAGAGTCGTTTACTTACTTCATCACTCGAGGACATTTTGGTCAACTTAGTCTCTTCTTTTACGACAAAGGACTTACAATATCATGTTTTGACCAAAAATGAACATTTAACCATATTCTTTTTAAAATCATTATGTTCTTGAAAACATAACGTCTCCTAATTAGATGATTAGATTTACCTTACCTTAGGTAATTTATTGTTCATTCATGACTCTTTTACCTCTCAACGAACCGTAAGTCCATTTTGAGGGTTTGACCCATTACACGTACCTAGCTCGGCTCATAGCATTGATCTGTTCTAATATCATGCTCTATTCGTTCTATGAACAAAAAAATTCAACAAACGATATTAGTCATCATTGTTAAATGGTGATAATATCACCATTTGACCCGTTCGGTCTAAATGACCATTTGTCATTATGAGATGGCACTTATTTGCCATCTCACCTATTTAACCCATTTCGGTTTACACCACATGATCATATTATTTGACTTCCTTTCTCAATTCATCCGATCCTTTATGGCATACACCATAGGGTATCTACTTCAAAATTTAATACTTATTTGTCAACTCGTGACTGAATTGTCATTTTACTCTCTTACTTCTTATGACTTACTTCATCAGGTAACTTCTTCCAAATTCCTTGTTTATTTGTCATTACATGACTAATTTACTGTTTTACCGTTTTTATCATCAAATATGATTTAACACATTTTTCACTTGTTCCAACCCGTATCTATCCGTGTTGGAACTTATGTTTCGAAATCTCGTTCCAAATACCAAAACGCTTATTTAACTACATAAGTAAATCTATTGTTTTAAGGATGTAAGCTTTACTTACCTTGAAGTCCGATTATGCCTTTTTCCGCATATTCGATCCGTTTGACCCGCTTTTCTCCAAGCTTCCACCTAGCTTGTCAAGCGTCAAACTATCATTTATCATTCGCAAGATGGTTAGGTTAGTCATCATTTAACACGACTATTCCACCTTATGGATTTTATATCAAATTAATCATTCGATTTTATTATAGGTCAGTTTGACTTTTTAAAAGTCAACTGCTATTTACTCATACAAAACCACAAACAAGTTTAACAACTCATTTAGGCATTTCGTTAATTACCCGGTAAGCGCTATTCTTAGGCCACAATTATAGCTACGTTTCCCAAACCTAGTTCACGCAATTGCTTATATCAAATGAACATAATTTCTACAATCATATGCTAATTTATCGATCATTATACATGAACTTGGGATTGTTTCATCACTATGAAACAACCCATTGCATCATCTATATGGAATTTAACCAAACATTAAGCTTAGCCAAATACTTTAAACATTCATATACACATGATGATTTTAAGAATCTATCAACATGTGTTTAACATCAATCTCATCATATCATTAAAACCATTTCAAGTCATGTATGAACATTTATTCGAACCTCTAATTTGTTCAAATATCTTACACATACATACAAGTATGATGATCATGAACACTTATAAATCATCAATTTTATCACTAATCAAAACCTACTTCATAATCTTCTTGTTAATCTCTAACAAGTAATCCTTCATCAAATTGTGCATATTTCTTTAAGTCTAATGAAATCAAGCATACACATACACTTAGTTTCATCTTTGGATCATAATCCAATGATCAAATTACAAGTATTCAACTTGTCCCAAGTTATGATTTTTCACCAATCTACATTTTGAGACATACCTTATGATCCCCTAATCAAGGTGATCGATAATATGCGTTCATGCATCGATTTGGTGTCCAATTCCCCTTTCAATTTGGTGATTCTTTGAAGAACAAGGGTTTGGCTCCCTTGTTCACCCCCTGGTCGTTTCACAGACACACACACACACACTAAGTGTGTGTTGTGTTTTAATTTCCCTTTTTGAAACACTACTTTCCTTTTTACCAACTTTGGTCCCTTTAGTTTGGTTTTGGTTATAAATGAGAATATAACTTATTGTTTGGTTACTTGTATGCATGTTATTAACTAGGTTAATTTGTTCCCATTTATTTTGTTTATAGTTTAACTTTCACCTCTAACGGTCTTTTACCCGCTCTTTAATATTAACGTGGTTTAATTACCAAACCCGTTTTTTGGGTGTTACAAATCTACCCCCTTAAAGAGGTTTCGTCCCCGAAACCTTTTTTACTTGGTTCCTTGGGTTCAACCCAATAGACTTGGTTTCGTTTTCACCTAAGCGTTGATCATATTTTAATTATTCTAAAAAAAATCTTACCTGGGAGGTATGGCAATGCCTTTTAGGCTCCAAGGTGCATGCGCCCTTCATGTGTAAGGTCTCATATGCCATTACTTTTATCTTTTATCCCTTTTTCTTTAATCGATCGAGTGACCATTTGTCCACTCAGTCATATGTATCTGTCAACATACTTATTCCACGCAAATCTTATATTGATAAGCGCATCCAACAAGTTTTAAATTTTATTTTAATCTTGACCGATCTTGTTGGTTAGACTTATTAGTCACCGGTTGCCTTATACCTCATAATTTATGTATACTCATATTGCCTTCGCAAGGCTTTTACAAACTTTCGAGGCCCTAGTCTCATAGCTCGTGTTACAAGGTAATCATATACCATGTTATATATATATATATATATATATATATATATATATATATATATATATATATATATATATATATATATATATATATATATATATATATATATATATTTCGACCGTGATTGCGTCACGTCGTGTTAATTTTTTATTTTATCTTTTTTTTCGAAAATTTACTTTTCGAATTCATCGTCTCACACCTAAGGGTGTCAAGACCTGTTTCCTTTACTGGTAATCATTTTCCAATTCATCTCATACCATTTATGTTTATTAAAACGTTGCTCCTAACTAAAAACCAAATTTTAGTTTAACGTTTTTCCTTTCAACTTATGTCGATTACTCGCATCGAGAATTTGGCAATCGAGTATTTCTTCTTTTTACTGTTTTTATTTCACGTGGAGAATCATAAATAATTTCCTCACTTTATTTAAGTGACCCGTAGGCCCCTTTTACTCAGCCTCCTAAGCCATTTCTTTAGACTTTCTCCCTCTTCCTTTCTTTTATTTAGCCTCCTAAAGTGAGGTCCTTTAATGCATCATTCCTCTTAATTCGTGATCCCAAGGTCATTTTGACCCTGTAGATCATTACACTATTCGTAACCCGAAGGTCGTGGTGATCCTTTAGATCATCCTTTTACCCGTATCGTTCTTTAAATATATTGGTGTCAATGCACCTCTTTTGTATTTTAAAGGAAAACCATTTACATTCTCCCTTCTTTATCCGCTAAATCATGGCTCTTTTTCCATGAAGTCTAATTTATTTATTTCAATTATGGCCCTCAGACCATGTTTGATCCGGTTTGTTAAGAATTTCATTTTCTATGACTCCATGAGTCTTTTACAAACACATTTGCTCGTCGGATCTATTAGTCGTTTCATGATCACTTGCGTCTAAGCCTAGCGCAAGATCAAATGGCGTTGACCACTCGTCATCACCGAGTTACAACTACATCTTTAGTGGCAACCACAACATTTTGTGTATGTTTCCCCAAACATTTATTCTGATCAGACACTGTCTATTGGTAGCCGTGCGCTACTGCGCGATCGTAGTCCATGACTAGATCAATTTTGGTTCAGACAATTCATCTGACTCTATGACTTCATAAGTCATAGAGTATATTTAATCACATCCCATTTATATTCATTCACGACCCATTTCATGGGTTCATTACTATTTTGTGCTCCTATTATTCGGTTTGCGCCTACAAGTATATTTAATCACGTCCCATTACCCGGGCGCATTGTTCTTTTGCTTTAATGCTCCCGTTACCCGGTTTGCGTTTACTTTTAAATTTAATCACTATACTTCATTTGACTTGTTTGGCTTGCTCGTGTGAAATCCATCACTTGTGAGCGATCGAATCTATTTTTTATATAACCCGTTTGACTTGTTCTTGTGAGATTTATCACTTATGAATTATCAAACATTATTCATTATCTAACAGGTTTGACTTGTTCGTGTGAAACATCACTTTTGAACAGTCAAACTTTATTCTTTATCTGACCCGTTTGACTTGTACGTGTGAAATACATCACTTTTGAACAATCAAACTTTATTCTTTATCTGAACCGTTTGACTTGTTCGTGTGAAATCCATCACTTTTGAACAATCAAACTTTATTCTTTATCTGACCATCCTTGATGGCCTCACAGACCATGAATGATGATTATTATCATCATTTCTTTCTTTTCCCTTTTTATCTTTTCTACGATCATAGTCAACGACTTTGATCATTTTTCGTGTGGGCACTACCTCCGTTTCTATGACTTCGTGGGTCATTTATACTTTGGTTTTACGTGCCCTTTTGTCAACCATGGTTCTTTCGTCCGTAATGACTTATTCCACAAATTTCTTGGGTTATTTATTTCTATGTGTGTCGTATATCATTTTTATGGTTCCCACGAAAACCATTTATACGAGTATGCCTGTAAGATTCCTTGATTCCAAGAATCTTTTAAATCTTCTCATTCACCTCATGTTTACCACATTGGATGTATATGTGTTTATAATAACAAGTTCATGGTATCATGAGTTTATCATTTACTTGGCCAGAGTAAGTGATCAACACATGGTATACACAACCTTATTAGAACTAACACATTACTTCCCATGTAAGTAAACCCTTGGTTCATGTCTATATTTCTGATTTTATTTGGTAAAACTTTGTTTAATTGTTATTTAACAATTATTAGTTTTTACCTTTCTTATCTCAAAACATATAGAATGTTTTACCTTTTATAAGACTTTTATGTAACCACATTTATCCATGTGATCTTTACTTTTCCTCAATAAAATCTTATTGAAAATTTCTACTTGGATGGTCACTCCATCCAAGATTTTAGTTTTGAACTCTTTTATTTATTTATTTTTATTATTCACGATTGTGAATGATGCGTATTACCCCGCAATTTCTCTTGGGAACACCATCATGGATGGGTATTCCGTCCGATTTTCCCATGCTTTAATCCGGTATACAACCGTCGTTCATTACGTATCTGTTGCATACTACTAGTTATACAATAATTTAAAGTGTGCATCTGGGTGATATTACCCTCATGGGCTTTCATTTTTGTTTCGCCTTTATTCCATATAATTTCTTATTTTAAGTCCTTGGTGAGCATGCCCTACTTGTCATACTCTGGACCATTCCATCATCATATTAGTAGACCATTAACTCTCGCCATCCTTAGATGCGCGCATCCTTGAATTAGAACGTTCACAAACTAATAGTGACATTGAAATTAATAACCGCCCGTACTATAATACAAGGCTTTCTACAATCCATGTTAACACACGTAATTTGTTAACTGTACCGGTCTTTTACCAATCTGGTTTGGGTAATTTAAATAACAATAACCCTTTGTGTTGTTTTCAACACTTTAACATGCTAGACCGGTAATATTTATAATGACTTGCCGGATTATGCAACCATGCCTCGAACCGAACACATTTGAGCATTAACCTTGAGCTCTGATACCAACTTGTAATACCCTATTTTAATATATTGAAATTTTATAAAAATTTCGCATTTAAACGAGTAAGTACGAATACACGTCACAACAAAATCTTCGAGTTTATTAAAACTTTATTTACGTTAAACATTTTGGCATGTCCTTACTAATTAGTTTCATAACATCGAAACCAAATGCGGAAGCTTGATCTTTGATCGGTTCTTCATCGGCCTTGATCGTCATCCGGAAGTGCTTGCGATTGCCCTGAACTGGAAATTTGCTAAATATTAGTATTATAGGAAATTACCAAAAAATACAGCATAACAAACTAGTCTAATAAAACAGAGCAGAAATTTAAAATTTTTAAGGTGGCGTCGGCGACGGCTGTAAGCCTCGTCGGCGACGCCCCTTGAAAACTTGGGTAGGAGCTTTGCTGCCGTAGACAGTCACTTAAGCCGTCGGATTATTTATGTAGCGTCGGCGACGCTGTCTTCTGCAGCAAATTTGCTGCTGTATTGTTATACTTGTTCGTTCGACCCGTTTCAAGTCCCGCGCTTTTAAACTCGACCTGGGGCTTACGGAAACATTTTCTCATAACTAAAATTTCTGTTTTCATTTAGCGGTTTCCTACGGTAAGTTACGGCCGGCCACCGTAGCTTAAGATGAGCTATCGCAAAATTTCCGTTTTTTGCCGCTTTTTTTACGAAACTTTCGTAACTTATTAAATCTATATCCGTTTCTCATGAAACTTGTTTCTAAGTAACCGTAAAATGTTTTCTTACATATTTAACCTGAAATCATTGACCCGGGTACTAATTTCTTATGAATTATGCATTATTCCTGATTTTGTCCTTTAACCCATTTAACCAAACTATACATTTACGCATCCATTTCGGTATGCATTAGCGCTCCGTTATTATTTGTATAGTTGCCTTAGCGAAATACATCACTTTATTCAACTAAACCTTATATATTAATTATTTTGACCCGTTTGGTTGTTTTAGCGTAATTCAACACTTATTTCAACCAAACCTTCTATCTTATCAGTTCCACACTACGATATCTATCCAATTCCCACCAAATATTATTTGTGGTGGATTTATTATTAAAAATTCATTTTATCAAATTTCCACCCTTTGGTTCGACAGTTTACGAAAAAGACCATTTTAAAGGCATTAAACCAAAAAGGCTTATGCTTTTCTCTTTTACGTTACCGAAAGGGTCTATTATATTATAGAACTCATTTTCAAACTAATATTAGAGTCGTTTACTTATTTCATCACTCGAGGACATTTTGGTCAACTTAGTCTCTTCTTTTACGACAAAAGACTTACAATATCATGTTTTGACCAAAAATGAACATTTAACCATATTCTTTTTAAAATCATTATGTTCTTGAAAACATAACGTCTACTAATTAGATGATTAGATTTACCTTACCTTAGGTAATTTATTGTTCATTCATGACTCTTTTACCTCTCAACGAACCGTAAGTCCATTTTGAGGGTTTGACCCATTACCGTACCTAGCTCGGCTCATAGCATTGATCTGTTCTAATATCATGCTCTATTCTTTCTATGAACAAAAAAATTCAACAAACGATATTAGTCATCAATGTTAAATGGTGATAATATCACCATTTGACCCGATCGGTCTAAATTACCATTTTTCATTATGAGATGGCACTTATTTGCCATCTCACCTATTTAACCCATTTCGGTTTACATCACATGATCATATTATTTGATTTCCTTTCTCAATTCATTCGATCCTTTATGGCATACACCATAGGGTATCTACTTCAAAAATTTAATACTTATTTGTCAACTCGTGACTGAATTGTCATTTTACTCTCTTACTTGTTATGACTTATTTCATCAGGTAACTTCTTCCAAATTCCTTGTTTATTTGTCATTACATGACTAATTTACTGTTTTACCCTTTTATCATCAAATATGATTTAACACATTTTTCACTTGTTCCAACCCGTATCTATCCGTGTTGGAACTTATGTTTTGAAATCTCGTTCCGAATACCAAAATGCATATTTAACTACACAAGTAAATCTATTGTTTTAAGGATGTAAGCTTTACTTACCTTGAAGTCTGATTATGCCTTTTTCCACGTATTCAATCCGTTTGACCCGCTTTTCTCCAAGCTTCCACCTAGCTTGTCAAGCGTCAAACTATCATTTATCATTCGCAAGATGGTTGGGTTAGTCATCATTTAACACGACTATTCCACATTACGGATTTTATATCAAATTAATCATTCGATTTTATTATAGGTCAGTTTGACTTTTTAAAAGTCAACTACCTGTTTACTCGTACAAACCCACAAACAAGTTTAACAACTCATTTAGGCATTTCATTAATTACCCGGTAAGCGCTATTCTTAGGCCAGAATTATAACTACGTTTCCCAAACCTAGTTCACGCAATTGCTAATATCAAATAAACATAGTTTCTACAATCATATGCTAATTTATCGATAATTATACATGAACTTGGGATTGTTTCATCACTATGAAACAACCCATTGCATCATCTATATGGAATTTACCCAAACATTAAGCTTAGCCAAATACTATAAACATTCATATACACATGATGATTTTAAGAATCTATCAACATGTGTTTAACATCAATCTCATCATATCATTAAAACCCATTTCAAGTCATGTATGAACATTTATTCGAACCTCTAATTTGTTCAAATATCTTACACATACATACAAGTATGATGATCATGAACACTTATATATCATCAATTTCATCACATAATCAAAACCTATTTCATAATCTACTTGTTAATCTCTAACTAGTAATCCTTCATCAAATTGTGCATAAGTTCTTTAAGTCTAATGAAATCAAGCATACACATACCCTCAATTTCATCTTTGGATCATAATCCAACTATCTAATTACAAGTATTCAACTTGTCTCAAGTTATGATTTTTCACCAATCCAAGTTTTGAGATATATCTTATGATCCCCTAATCAAGGTAATCGATAATATGCGTTCATGCATCGATTTGGTGTCCAATTCCCCTTTCAATTTGGTGATTCTTTGAAGAACAAGGGTTTGGCTCCCTTGTTCATCCCCTGGTCGTTTCACACACACATACACACACACTAAGTGTGTGTTTGTGTTTTAATTTCCCTTTTTAAAACACTACTTCCCTTTTTACCAACTTTGGTCCCTTTAGTTTAGTTTTGATTATAAATGAGAATATAACTCATTGTTTGGTTACTTATATACATGTTATTAACTAAGTTAATTTGTTCCCAGTTATTTTGTTTATAGTTTAACTTTCACTGCTAACGGTCTTTTACCCGCTCTTTAATATTAACGTGGTTTGATTACCAAACCCGTTTTTGGGGTGTTACAAATCTACCCCCTTAAAGAGGTTTCGTCCCCGAAACCTTTGTTACTTGGTTCCTTGGGTTCAACCCAATAGACTTGGTTTCGTTTTCACCTGAGCGTTGATCATATTTTAATTATTCTAAAAAAAATCTTACCTAGGAGGTATGGCAATGCCTTTTAGGCTCCAAGGTGCATGTGCCCTTCATGTGTAAGGCCTCATGTGCCGTTACTTTTATCTTCTATCCCTTTTTCTTTACTCGATCGAGTCACCATTTGTCCACTCGGTCATATGTATCTGTCAACATATTTATTCCACGCAAATCTTATATTGATAAGCGCATCCAACAAGTTTTAAATTTTATTTTAATCTTGACCAATCTTGTCGGTTAGACTTATTATCACCGGTTGCCTTATACCTCATAATTTATGTATACTCATATTGCCTTCGCAAGGCTTTTACAAACTTTCGAGGCCCTAGTCTCATAGCTCGTGTTACAAGGTAATCATATACCATGTTATATATATATATATATTTCGACCGTGATTGCGTCACGTCGTGTTAAATTTTTATTTTATCTTTTTCGTTTTCGAAAATTTACTTTTCGAATTCATCATCTCACACCTAAGGGTGTCAAGACCTGTTTCCTTTACTGGTAATCATTTTCCAATTCATCTCATACCATTTATGTTTATTAAACGTTCCATTCAACTTATGTCGATTACTCGCATCGAGAATTTGGCAATCTAGTATTTCTTCTTTTTACTGTTTTTATTCACGTGGGGAATCATAAATAATTTCCTCACTTTATTTAAGTGACCCGTAGGCCCCTTTTACTCAGCCTCCTAAGCCATTTCTTTATACTTTCTCCCTCTTCCTTTCTTTTATTTAGCCTCCTAAAGTGAGGTCTTTTAATGCATCATTCCTCTTAATTCGTGATCCCAAGGTCATTTTGACCCTGTAGATCATTACACTATTCGTAACCCGAAGGTCGTGGTGATCCTTTAGATCATCCTTTTACCCGTATCGTTCTTTAAATATATTGGTGTCAATGTACCTATTTTGTATTTTAAAGGAAAATCATTTACATTCTCCCTTCTTTATCCGCCAAATCATGGCTCTTTTTCCATGAAGTCTAATTTATATATTTCAATTATGGCCCTCAGACCATGTTTGATCCGGTTTGTTAAGAATTTCAGTTTCTATGACTCCGTGAGTCTTTTACGAACACATTCGCTGGTCGGATCTATTAGTCGTTCCATGATCACTTGCGTCTAAGCCTTGCGCAAGATCAAATGGCGTTGACCACTCGTCATCACAAAGCCACAACTACCATCTTTAGTGGCAACCACAACATTTTGTGTATGTTGCCCCAAACATTTATTCAGATCAGACACTGTCTGTTGGTAGCCGTGCGCGCCTGCGCGATCATAGTCTATGACTAGATCATTTTTGGTTCGGACAATTCTTCCGACTCTATGACTTCATAAGTCATTTATGCGTCGTTTTATCTCACGTTTACCGTTATCCGGTTTAAGCCTATATCGCTTTACAACCCGTTACTCGAGTTCTTTATCTTAATGTTTTAACGCTCTCGTTATTCACTTTGCGTTTTCATTTATATTCATTCACGACCCATTTCATGGGTTTATTACTATTTCGTGCTCCCATTATTCGGTTTGCGTCTACAAGTATATGTAATCACGTCCCATTACCCGGGCTCATTGTTCTTTTGCTTTAACGCTCCCGTTACCCGGTTTGCGTTTACTTTTAAATTCAATCACTATACTTCATTTGACTTGTTTGGTTTGCTCGTGTGAAATCCATCACTTATGAGCGATAGAATCTATTTTTTTATATAACCCGTTTGACTTGTTCTTGTGAGATTTATCACTTATGAACTGTCAAACTTTATTCATTATCTAACAGGTTTGACTTGTTCGTGTGAAATACATCACTTTTGAACAGTCAAACTTTATTCTTTATCTGACCCGTTTGACTTGTACGTGTGAAATCCATCACTTTTGAACAATCAAACTTTATTCTTTATCTGAACCGTTTGACTTGTTCGTGTGAAATCCATCACTTTTGAACAATCAAACTTTATTCTTTATCTGACCATCCTTGATGGCCTCACAGACCATGAATGATGATTATTATCATAATTTCTTTCTTTTCCCTTTTTATCTTTTCTACGATCATAGTCAACGACTTTGATCATTTTCCGTGTGGGCACTACCTCCGTTTCTATGACTTCGTGGGTCATTTATACTTTGGTTTTACGTGCCCTTTTGTCAACCATGGTTCTTTCGTCCATAATGACTTATTCCACAAATTTCTTGGGTTATTATTTCTATGTGCGTCGATATATCATTTTTATGGTTCCCACGAAAACCATTTATACGAGTACGCCTGTAAGATTCCTTGATTCCAAGAATCTTTTAAATCTTCTCATTCACCTCATTTTTACCACATTGGATGTATATGTGTTTATTATAACAAGTTCATGGTATCATGTGTTTATCATTTACTTGGCCAGAGTAAGCGATCAACACATGGTACACACAACCTTATTATAACTAACACATTACTTCCCATGTAAGTAAACCCTTGGTTCATGTCTATATTTCTGATTTTATTTGGTAAAACTTTGTTTATTTGTTATTTAACAATTATTAGTTTTTACCTTTCTCATCTCAAAACATATAGAATGTTTACCTTTTATAAGACTTTTATGTAACCACATTTATCCATGTGATCTTTACTTTTCCTTAATAAAATCTTATTGAAAATTTCTACTTGGCTGGTCACTCCATCCAAAATTTTAGTTTTGAACTCTTTTATTTAATTATTTTTATTATTCACGATTGTGACTGATGCGTATTACCCGCCCAATTTCTCTTGGGAACATCATCATGGATGGGTATTCCGTCTGGTTTTCCCATGCTTTAATCCGGTATACAACCGTCGTTCATTACATATCTGTTGCATACTACTAGTTATACAATAATTTAAAGTGTGCATCTGGGTGATATTTCCCTCATGGGCTTTTATTTTCGTTTCGCCTTTATTCTAGATCATTTCTTATTTTAAGTCCTTGGTGAGCATGCCCTACTTGTCATACTCTGGACCATTCCATCATCATATTAGTAGACCATTAACTCTCGCCTTCCTTAGATGCACGCATCCTTCAATTAGAACGTTCACAAACTATTAGTGACATTGAAATTAATAAGCGCCCGTACTATAATACAAGGCTTTCTACAATCCATGTTAACACACGTAATTTGTTAACTGTACCGGTCTTTTACCAATCTGGTTTGGGTAATTTGCATTTAAACAATAACCCTTTGTGTTGTTTTCAACACTTTAACATGCTAGACCGTTAATATTTATAATGACTGTGCCGGATTATGCAACCAAGCCTCGAACCGAACACATTTGATCATTAACCTTGAGCTCTGATACCAACTTGTAATACCCTATTTTAATATATTGAAATTTTATAAAAATTTCGCATTTAAACGAGTGAGTACGAATACACGTCACTACAAAATATTCGAGTTTATTAAAACTTTATTTACGTTAAACATTTTGGCATGTCCTTACTAATTAGTTTCGTAACATCGAAACCAAATGCGGAAGCTTGATCTTTGATCGGTTCTTCATCGACCTTGATCGTCATCCGGGACGTCATCCGAAAGTGCTTGCGATTGCCCTGAACTAGAAATTTGCTAAGTATTAGTATTATAGCAAATTACCAAAAAATACAGCATAACGAACTAGTCTAATAAAACAGAGCAGAAATTTAAAATTTTTAAGGTGGCGTCGACGACGGCTGTAAGCCTCGTCGGCGACGCCCCTTGATCACTCGCGTAGGAGCTTTGCTGCCGTAGACAGTTACTTAAGTCGTTGGCAACGCTGTCTTCTGCAGCAAATTTGCTGCTGTATTGTTATACTTGTTCGTTCGACCCGTTTCAAGTCCCGCGCTTTTAAACTCGACCTGGGGCTTACGGAAACGTTTTCGCATAACTAAAATTTATGTTTTCATTCAGTGGTTTCCTACGGTAAGTTATGGCTGGCCACCGTAGCTTAAGATGAGCTATCGCAAAATTTCCGTTTTTTGCCACTTTTATTACGAAACTTTCGTAACTTATTAAATCTATATCCGTTTCTCATGAAACTTGTTTATAAATAACCGTAAAATGTTTTCTTACATATTTAGCCCGGAATCTTTGACCCGGGTACTTATTTCTTATGAATTATGCATTTATTCTCGATTTTGCCCTTTAACCCCATTTAATCAAACTATACATTTACGCATCCATTCGGTATGCATTAACACTCAATTATTATCTGTATAGTTGCCTTAGCGAAATACATCACTTTATTTTACTAAACCTTATATATTAATTATTTTGACCCGTTTGGTTGTTTTAGCGTAATTCAACACTTATTTCAACCAAACCTTCTATCTTATCAGTTCCGCACTACGATATTTATCCAATTCCCAACATAATATTATTTGTGGTGGATTTATTATTAAAAATTATTTTATCAAATTTCCACCCTTTGGTTCGACAGTTTATGAAAAAGACCATTTTAAATGCATTAAACCAAAAAGGCTTATGCTTTTCTCTTTTACGTTACCGAAAGGGTCTATTATATTATAAACTCATTTTCAAACTAATATTAGAGTCGTTTACTTATTTCATCACTCGAGGACATTTTGGTTAACTTGGTCTCTTCTTTTACGACGAAGGACTTACAGTATCATGTTTTGACCAAAAATGAACATTTAACTATATTCTATTTAAAATCATTATGTTCTTGAAAACATAATGTCTACTAATTAGATGATTAGATTTACCTTACCTTAGGTAATTTATTGTTCATTCATGACTCTTTTACCTCTCAACGAACCGTAAGTCCATTTTGAGGGTTTGACCCATTACACGTACCTAGCTCGGCTCATAGCATTGATCTGTTCTAATATCATGCTCTATTCTTTCTATGAACAAAAAAATTCAACAAACGATATTAGTCATCATTGTTAAATGGTGATAATATCACCATTTGACCCGTTCGGTCTAAATGACCATTTGTCATTATGAGATGGCACTTATTTGCCATCTTACCTATTTAACCCATTTCGGTTTACACCACATGATCATATTATTTGACTTCCTTTCTCAATTCATCCGATCCTTTATGGCATACACCATAGGGTATCTACTTCAAAAATTTAATACTTATTTGTCAACTCGTGACTGAATTGTCATTTTACTCTCTTACTTCTTATGACTTACTTCATCAGGTAACTTCTTCCAAATTCCTTGTTTATTTGTCATTACATGACTAATTTACTGTTTTACCGTTTTTATCATCAAATATGATTTAACACATTTTTCACTTGTTCCAACCCGTATCTATCCGTGTTGGAACTTATGTTTTGAAATCTCGTTCCGAATACCAAAACGCTTATTTAACTACATAAGTAAATCTATTATTTTAAGGATGTAAGCTTTACTTACCTTGAAGTCTGATTATGCCTTTTTCCGCATATTCGATCCGTTTGACCCGCTTTTCTCCAAGCTTCCACCTAGCTTGTCAAGCGTCAAACTATCATTTATCATTCGCAAGATGGTTAGGTTAGTCATCATTTAACACGACTATTCCACCTTATGGATTTTATATCAAATTAATCATTCGATTTTATTATAGGTCAGTTTGACTTTTTAAAAGTCAACTGCCTATTTACTCATACAAACCACAAACAAGTTTAACAACTCATTTAGGCATTTCGTTAATTACCCGGTAAGCGCTATTCTTAGGCCACCATTATAGCTACGTATCCCAAACCTAGTTCACACAATTGCTAATATCAAATTAACATAGTTTCTACAATCATGTACTAATCTATCTATCATTATACAGGAACTTGGGATTGTTTCATCACTATGAAACAACCCATTGCATCATCTATATGGAATTTATCCAAACATTAAGCTTAGCCAAATACTTTAAACATTCATATACACATGATGATTTTAAGCATCTATCAACATGAGTTTAACATCAATCTCATCATATCATTAAAACCCATTTCAAGTCATGTATCAACATTTATTCGAACCTCTAATATGTTCAAATATCTTACATATACATACAAGTATGATGATCATGAACACTTATATATCATCAATTTCATAACATAATCAAAACCTACTTCATAATCTACTTGTTAATCTCTAACAAGTAATCCTTCATCAAATTGTGCATAATTTCTTTAAGTCTAACGAAATCAAGCATACACAAACACTTAATTTCATCTTTGGATCATAATCCAACTATCTAGTTACAAGTATTCAACTTGTCTCAAGTTATGATTTTTCACCAATCTAAGTTTTGAGACATACCTTATGATCCCCTAATCATGGTGATCGATAATATGCGTTCATGCATCGATTTGGTGTCCAATTCCCCTTTCAATTTGGTGATTCTTTGAAGAACAAGGGTTTGGCTCCCAAATTCATCCCCTGGTCGTTTTACACACACACACTAAGTGTGTTTTGTGTTTTAATTTCCCTTTTTAAAACACTACTTTCCTTTTTACCAACTTTGGTCCCTTTAGTTTGGTTTTGATTATAAATGAGAATATAACTCATTGTTTGGTTACTTGTATACATGTTATTAACTAGGTTAATTTGTTCCCATTTATTTTGTTTATAGTTTAACTTTCACCACTAACGGTCTTTTACCTGCTCTTTAATATTAACGTGGTTTGATTACCAAACCCGTTTATGGGGTGTTACAAATCTACCCCCCTTAAAGAGGTTTCGTCCCTGAAACCTTTTTTACTTGGTTCCTTGGGTTCAACCCAATAGACTTGGTTTCGTTTTCACCCGTTGATCATATTTTAATTATTCTAAAAAAAATCTTACCTGGGAGGTATGGCAATGCCTTTTAGGCTCCAAGGTGCATGCGCCCTTCATGTGTAAGGCCTCATGTGCCGTTACTTTTATCTTTTATCCCTTTTTCTTTAATCGATAGAGTCACCATTTGTCCACTCGGTCATATGTATCTGTCAACATACTTATTCCACGCAAATCTTATATTGATAAGCGCATCCAACAAGTTTTAAATTTTATTTTAATCTTGACCGATCTTGTCGGTTAGACTTATTAGTCACCGGTTGCCTTATACCTCATAATTTAGGTATACTCATATTGCCTTCGCAAGGCTTTTACAAACTTTCGAGGCCCTAGTCTCATAGCTCGTGTTACATGGAAATGATATACCATGTTATATATATATATATATATATATATATATATATATATATATATATATATATATATATATATATATCTCGACCCTGATTGCGTCACATCGTGTTAAATTTTTATTTTTATCTTTTTCGTTTTCAAAAATTTACTTTTCGAATTCATCGTCTCACACCTAAGGGTGTCAAGACCTGTTTCCTTTACTGATAGCTAGAAGCTGACAAAAGTGCTACGCAGATAAAAGATGCAAGCCCTTGGAATTCCACCTTGGTGACTTTGTACTTCTCAAGGTATCCCCTTAGAAGGGTGTGGTTCGTTTCCGGAAAAAGGGAAAGCTCGTTCCTCGCTACGTAGGTCCTTTCAAGATTCTCGAAAGGATTGGCAAGGTAGCCTACCGACTAGAACACCACAAGAGCTCAACAATGTTCATCCTACCTTCCGCGTCTCAAACTTAAAAAGATGTCTCGCTGAAGAAGGGCTCCAAGTTCCACTTGAAGATCTTCAAATCAATGAGACCTTGGACTTCGTGGAAAAACCAGTCGAAATCATGGACCCAGGTACTAATAACTAAGGTGCAGTCGAATTCCTATCGTGAAGGTTTGATGGGAAGGAAAACGTGGTGTTGAATTTACTTGAGAACTTTATAGCGACATGAAGTCTAAGCATCCGCATTTGTTCGTTACGTCTTCCTAAATTTCGGGACGAAATTCCCTAAAGGAGGGGAGACTGTAACGCTTCGCATTTGTATCTTTTCGTTTTTTAGCAAGTCTGCTTCGTGTTTCTATTTTTGGAAAGTCCAAATGTAGGTCCACCTGCGGATGGTGTTAAACCAGTTCCTTGTTCATATAACATACACACAAGTGCGGAATCCAAGTGTGCATGCAACCAAAGCAAAGTAAAGAACACGAGGTAACCAAAGATTCACTATCTTGATTAATGATTGAGAACAAGTACAAACATATACACACAATGCTCGTATGACTCAAACAAACTTGTTGTATTCTTGTGTCTTCATCTTCACCAGGAATGCTAACTTAGAGATCTCACCAAAAGATCAGTTCGTCAGCAGCAAGGTTCAACAGCTCCAGTGGGTAACCTTGACAGAAAAGTTCATGTCTGCTTTGTAACATCCGTTAAAAACCGGGTTAACTAAACCCGCTTCGTTTATTAACCGAACATCCAGTTAAATTTTCGTTGCGTATTTAATGCTCAAATTAATTTTATACAATACATAATTAATAAACATTTGAGTATTTAAAAACTATAATTATTAAAGGTTAAAAAATTTGTGCAAAAAAAATAATAACAAGCTACCGGGTTTCGAACCCGGGTCAGCTAGTTCACCAAACAACCAACACACCACTCCGCCACACGCTTAGTTTGGAGTAATACTGAAACAATTAATACTTAATATAAAACTTGAAACTCAAAACCAGCGCGCCCAAATCCGCAGACGCCGGAAAATACGCGAAATTACGACTCTTTCCTTTGACTCCGGAATCAAGCAAGTATAACTGATGACTAACGTCAGTTATAACCGAAAACTCAATCAATTTCATTCATGGACCATAATTTCCGTTCGAAACCGAAAATCCAAACCGGTTGAAGAAGTTTATACATCCCCTGTGCGATCTTTCCTAGCTCGCTCACTTTTATCCAATCTACACTCTCAACTCTCACACTCTGTTCAAAAGTTCTTGATCATCGGAGATCATCATACTCGCCGGAATTCTCTGCAAGTCGCCGGAAAACCGAACCCCTTTCATCTCTGTTGCCTTACTTTATAAACAGAACATCTAGAGCTCATACCGAAGTCACCCACACTCACCTCAAACTTTCTGAAGATCCTCTGCCGCAAGATACACGTCGCCGGAATAACCTGCTGTCATCGGAATCTCGCCGGAGAAACAGGGGATCTCTGTTCAGTTCTCTCATTTTTATTAATCTCATATGTAGTTAATTACAATTTACTAAAGAAATTGATGAATGTATCGAAACATTCGGGATTGGTTTCTGGGTAAAGTTTACGAAGAAGATGAAGTTTTGGATTGTGTACATATATAATATAAATCGGGTTATATCTCGGGTTAGACACACAGTCAAGCGGTGGACTGTGTGCAACATTAAACAATAGGTCCCGAGTTCGAGTCCTGTTATGTGCACCGGTTTGATACAATTAAAATTCTTTTTAAGTAAATGATTTCTGGATAAATCTAAATGGTATTTAAGTATAATAAAAACCAGAATAATAACCAAGTTAGACACACAGTCTAGTGGTGAACTGTGTGCAGAAGCATTAAGCATGTCGCGGGTTCGAGTCCAGACTCCCGCACCGGTGCTGGCAAATTTTCAAGTTTTAAATAAGGACAGAATGAAATTATCTAATTTGTATATATATATAATTAAAAACAGAAATATTTCGGGTTAGACACGTAGCTCAGTTGGTAGAGCTGCGTGCACGCGTACGGGAGGTCACAAGTTCGAACCTCACTCAGCGCAAACAAATACACGACCGAACCGGTCAACAGTCAAATGGTCAACAGTCAACTGGTCAACGGTCAACTGGTCAAAAAGTCAAAAATTTCTATTTTCTTTTATTTATTTATTTTATTTAAAAATCAATTAAAAATACTTGAAAATAATATTTTTAAAGTTAGAAAACTTCCTTGAACTCACAAAAATAAACCGAACAATCCCATTAAGAACACTAATTAAAAATACTAATCTCAAATAAGAGTTTATTTATTTATCGAACTATTATGTTATTATTTAGGTTAGTTCCCTTGCCGATTAAATCCGAATTCGTGCGCATTCATCATCAATCCAAGAAACGCACCCACTGTGAGTGAATTCTTACAAATTCCCTTTTTATTCATGCTTTGGGGTGTATCATGTGTCGCTTAAACTAATTCGCTTATTCAAACTCGTGCTATACCATATTATGATCTAAATTTAGAATGTAAATATTGTTTTGTTGTGATGTATTACATATTGTCAAGTTGTATGCAAATTATTTGTTAGGACCATCAGTTCCTTGTGGGAGACGAGTTGAACAACGCGTGCCTTAAAACTCATTCATTAGGCCCATCAGTTTGTAGAACAACGCGTGCCTCAAAACTCATTCATTAGGCCCATCAGTTCCTCGTGGGAGACGAGTTGAACAACGCGTGCCTCAAAATAATCAATTGTTGTATGTGTGTGCAGTATTTAATATTATGTGTATTGTGAATAAGTTTACGTCTACATTTACTCATATGTGGTTATGCACTTTACTTTATAATCAATACAATAAACTCGTTTAAATGTTTTTCATAGGATTCACTCGCCAACTTTTTGTTGATCCAAAAACCATTTTTACACATGATACAGGTGGACAGGATGAAGCAAGGAACACATAGGAAAGTGCCTTAGAAGAAAAATAATGAAGTCTAGAAAGATGTATAGAACATGTTGTACTTGTATGATTTGATTTTATGATCTCCTTTAAATTGTAATAATAAATATGAAACATTATAATAAATGTCATGAGCTTTGATGAAAACCCAATCATGCCCCGATCACCTTTTCTGCTGCGGGTCGGGGTGTGACAGATTGGTATCAGAGCTTTTGACTATAGGGATATAGGATAGGTTATTAGACCCTTAGAGCCTATACTATAGTTGATTAGATTTTAATTGTTTATGTGGTTACATGCAAACTCATGATGTTTATTTCTTTCATATTTGTTACATACACAAATGCATGCAAACACTTCCAATATTACATTTTGTGATACATAATGAATTATACTTACAGTCAAACATACATACTTTCATACATATTCATCATACATATTTCAATGTCACATATTCAAATCATCTTCATACTTCCGTTATTCAAGATTTTGTCGCATTTTTCATTTTTCAATCTCATCAAAGTGAGTTCTGCGACGGGCATGTAGTAATTGTAAGGGTACAAGTACCGGTAGTCGGAACGTCCTGTCTAGGTTGGCATTCGTATAAATCCAATATAACGGACCAGTTTGCCTACCTGGGGACTAACGATGAGAGTACGAAGGACCTATTAGGCCAAAGTATGCCACACCAAACCTCGTTCGAACTAACCCCACTTTGAGGTGTCACCATGTCCACACCTGGATGCACTCCGAACTTCATACGTTACATACATATTTCTCGATTTTCTCCGGGTTTTAGTGTATGTAACCAGGCTAACCCATGCGAACCATATGAAAAACCCGGTAATCATGGGGGCCCACATGATTACAAAGGTGAAGTATGGCGGCATGCAAGGCCCAATTACGAGCAAAGCCCAAGACATCCTATGGATGTAGTAGATTTATTATTCTATACTTATTTTATGAATGTTCATTCCTAAATACGACACATAACCCCTAAAACGTCCAACTCATACTCTTGATATGTATTCCTTGTAGATGTCTTCTAATCTCGCTCGTAGGAAGATGAGATCAGGAAGAGCCCGCGAGCGCATGGCTGCCCAAATCGCCCAACAAATGGCTGCCGTAATACCCAACATTGTAGTTCAAGTTCAACAAGCCCTTACCGCTAATCCCGTCAATCAAGAAGATCAAAATGTTGTCAACCCTCTCCCAAGTACCACTAAATGCACCTTCAAGCATTTCAAATCCTGCGACCCTCCAAAATACGAAGGGACTGAAGGTGTCACCGCTCTCCTCCATTGGTTTGAAGAAATGGAGAACACTTTTCTAAATTGCGATTGCCCCGATGATCGCAAAGTGCGATATGCTACTGGTCATTTACTTGGAATAGCACTTACTTGGTGGAATACAGAGAAGGCCAAACGGGGTGTTGAAGATGCTATGACTTTGACTTGGGAAGAGTTGAAGGAAATCATGACAAGACGGTTTTGCCCAAGGAGCGAAATCAAGAAATTAGAAGATGAGTTTTATTCGTTGAAGCAAAAGGAAGGAGACCACACCACATACAACAAAAGATTCCTCGAGTTAAATCAAATGGTTCCCAACTTGTTCACTCCCTTCTACCGTTTGATCGAGCACTACATTCGAGGTCTTCCGTCAAAGATTCAGGACTCTGTAATAAGTACCACGCCTGCAACTTTGGAAGCAGCAATGGAGTTAGCTACAGAGCTCACCGAGAACCGCATCCGGAATAAAGACTTCAAGGAGGAGAAGAAGAAGGATAAAGCATCAACTGAAACCTCAAACTCCACCCAAACCGAATCCCCTTCTCAACCCATTTCTAAGAGAAAACGAGATGGGCAACTTTTCGCTGTCACCCAACGCAATCAACCAGCCTCACAAGCCGTACCCCTCCAAGCTATCCCAATCACTCAAGTAGCACCCAACTCAACTTACCCAAATAAGAAACCTTACCTTGGACCTCACCCTCAATGTAACACCTGTTTTTATCACCATCCATCTACCTTACCTTGTCGACTATGTGCGAATTGTGGACGTTATGGTCATTTGAGCAAGGTTTGCCGCACCCCTCAAAACCAAACCTCACCCCCTACTCAAAACATGATCCAAACATATCAACAACCCCAATACCCCATGTTTCCTTATGTTCGAGCTTGTTTTAATTGTGGCGACCCTACCCATTTTAGGAACACGTGCCCTCGATTGGTTAACATCATAAACACTCAAGCTCAAGCAAACCCAGTTAACCAAGCAAATCAAGCAAACCCAGCTCCGCCGCCAGCAAGAGGAAGAGTTTACAACATCAACGCCAATCCTGTTGAAGATAATGACGGCCCAAACGAACCACCCAACTAGTCTCCTTCACCAAAAATCAACATTCAACTCCAACCGCTTAGTTTTTATGTTTTTCTTTATGTTATCTCAATTTTCACGTATCTCAATTATAAATTGGAAATTTATCCAAGAATCTTAATGCGAATTACTATTTCAGTTTTGTTTTATACTCATTGATTTAACATTCATATCATCATACCTCACGACGTATCTCAGTCTCATCATTTAAAGAAGCTGGGTTGTGTCTCACTTCTACATAGACTAACCTCTCCATCATAACAAACGAGAGAGGTACTGACATCATTCAAACATGTATACTATCAGAATTAAGACTCAAGCTTTGGTTGTTGTGTTTGTTTATGTTTTAGAGTCACATAGAACTAATCGTAACTTGCTGATGAAGCCAATGAAAATTTGATAAGAATATGGTGGATACGCCGCTGGTACTTCCTATATATAAGTATTCTTGCCAAAGGATCTGAGGCATTGTCAGGCGGTTATGAGAAGTTCCATGTAGGATTTCGTAATGTCATGGTTGAAGTTTGTTTTATACTCACTGATTTAGCATTCATATCATCTCATCATTCAAAGAAGTTGGAATGTGTCTCACTTCTACATAGACTAACCTTTCCATCATAACAAACGAGAGAGGTACTGTCATCATTCAAACATGTATACTATCAGAATTAAGACTCAAGCTTTGGTTGTTGTGTTTGTTTATGTTCTAGAGTCACATCATAGAACTAATCATAACTTCCTGATAAAACCAATGAAAATCTGACAAGAATATGGTGGATACGCCGCTGGTACTTCCTATACATAAGTATTCTTGCCAAAGGATCAGAGGCATTGTCAGGCGGTTATGAGAAGTTCCATGTAGGTTTTAGTGGTAGAAGTTTTGTTTTAGGGTATAACCTTATCTTTCAAAACGTATCAAAACTCATATGCATAAAATCATACTTAGTCAATCAACTCTGTTTATCAATATTCTTTATCGTAGGCAACAAAAAGTGATTCCTGTAGCAGGGTATTTAACCCTTACAAGGAACGTTACCGCCTCAAACAAAATTTAAACTCTTACCCCCTTCTAAGTATGTAATTGTCAAATTAAAACACCATCCTTTTGAGTCAAACATGCCACTACTTAAATTTCGGGACGAAATTTCTAAAAGTAGGGGATACCGTAACATCCGTTAAAAACCGGGTTAACTAAACCCGCTTCGTTTATTAACCGAACATCCAGTTAAAATTTTCGTTGTGTATTTAATGCTCAAATTAATTTTATACAATACATAATTAATAAACATTTGAGTATTTAAAAACTATAATTATTAAAGGTTAAAAAATTTGTGCAAAAAAAATAATAACAAGCTGCCGGGTTTCGAACCCGGGTCAGCTAGTTCACCAAACAACCAACACACCACTCCGCCACACGCTTAGTTGGAGTAATACTGGAACAATTAATACTTAATATAAAACTTGAAACTCAAAACCAGCGCGCCCAAATCCGCAGACGCCGGAAAATACGCGAAATTACGACTGTTTCCTTTGACTCCGGAATCAAGCAAGTATAACTGATGACTAACGTCAGTTATAACCGAAAACTCAATCAATTTCATTCATGGACCATAATTTCCGTTCGAAACCGAATATCCAAACCGGTTGAAGAAGTTTATACATCCCTTGTGCGATCTTTTCTAGCTCGCTCACTTTTATCCAATCTACACTCTCAACTCTCACACTCTGTTCAAAAGTTCTTGATCAACGGAGATCATCATACTCGCCGGAATTCTCTGCAAGTCGCCGGAAAATCGAACCCCTTTCATCTCTGTTGCCTTACTTTATAAACAGAACATCTAGAGCTCATACCGAAGTCACCCACACTCACCTCAAACTTTCTGAAGATCCTCTGCCACAAGATACACGTTGCCGGAATAACCTGCTGTCATCGGAATCTCGCCGGAGAAACAGGGGATCTCTGTTCGGTATATCTTACACCTAATCTCTCTCATTTTTATTAATCTCATATGTAGTTAATTACAATTTACTAAAGAAATTGATGAATGTATCGAAACAGTCGGGATTGGTTTCTGGGTAAAGTTTACGAAGAAGATGAAGTTTTGGATTGTGTACATATATAATATAAATCGGGTTATATCTCGAGTTAGACACACAGTCCAGGGGTGGACTGTGTGCAACATTAAACAAAAGGTCCCGAGTTCGAGTCCTGTTATGTGCACCGGTTTGATACAATTAAAATTCTTTTTAAGTAAATGATTTCTGGATAAATCTAAATAGTATTTAAGTATAATAAAAACCAGAATAATAACCAAGTTAGACACACAGTCCAGTGGTGAACTGTGTGCAGAAGCATTAAGCATGTCGCGGGTTCGAGTCCAGACTCCCGCACCGGTTCTGGCAAATTTTCAAGTTTTTAAATAAGGACAGAAATGAAATTATCTAATTTGTATATATATATAATTAAAAACAGAAATATTTCGGGTTAGACACGTAGCTCAGTTGGTAGAGCTGTGTGCACGCGTACGGGAGGTCACAAGTTCGAACCTCACTCAGCGCAAACAAATACACGACCGAACCGGTCAACAGTCAAATGGTCAACAGTCAACTGGTCAACGGTCAACTGGTCAAAAAGTCAAAAATTTCTATTTTCTTTTATTTATTTATTTTATTTAAAAATCAATTAAAAATACTTGAAAATAATATTTTTAAAGTTAGAAAACTTCCTTGAACTCACAAAAATAAACCGAACAATCCCATTAAGAACACTAATTAAAAATACTAATCTCAAATAAGAGTTTATTTATTTATCGAACTATTATGTTATTATTTAGGTTAGTTCCCTTGCCGATTAAATCCGAATTCGTGCGCATTCATCATCAATCCAAGAAACGCACCCACTGTGAGTGAATTCTTACAAATTCCCCTTTTTATTCATGCTTTGGGGTGTATCATGTGTCGCTTAAACTAATTCGCTTATTCAAACTCGTGCTATACCATATTATGATCTAAATTTAGAATGTAAATATTGTTTTGTTGTGATGTATTACATATTGTCAAGTTGTATGCAAATTATTTGTTAGGACCATCAGTTCCTCGTGGGAGACGAGTTGAACAACGCGTGCCTTAAAACTCATTCATTAGGCCCATCAGTTCGTAGAACAACGCGTGCCACAAAACTCATTCATTAGGCCCATCAGTTCCTCGTGGGAGACGAGTTGAACAACGCGTGCCTCAAAACAATCAATTGTTGTATGTGTGTGCAATATTTAATATTATGTGTATTGTGAATAAGTTTACGTCTACATTTACTCATATGTGGTTATGCACTTTACTTTATAATCAATACAATAAACTCGTTTAAATGTTTTTCATAGGATTCACTCGCCAACTTTTTGTTGATCCAAAAACCATTTTTACACATGATACAGGTGGACAGGATGAAGCAAGGAACACATAGGAAAGTGCCTTAGAAGAAAAATAATGAAGTCTAGAAAGATGTATAGAACATGTTGTACTAGTATGATTTGATTTTATTATCTCCTTTAAATTGTAATAATACATATGAAACATTATAATAAATGTCATGAGCTTTGATGAAAACCCAATCATGCCCCGATCACCTTTTCCGCTACGGGTCGGGGTGTGACATGCTTATATAGTGTCCATACATTAGTTTCGTACGAATCACGAAACAATAAATGCGGACACAATATTTCACGCGAAGCACAGTTCCAAAGAATTGGTACGGAACAAGTGTTTCGTACGAAATACTTCATTTCGTATGAAACAAGTAACTTACTTGTTACTTAAGACTGTTTCGTACGAAACATGTCAACCACACAGAAACTTTATCCTTGGAAAACGTGTGTAGACATGGCGTACACAAGACTTATCAGTATGCTCACATGCAACTGATTAACACAGACAAGCTAAGATGTCATACTAGATCAAGATAGAATGATATCTCAATCTATTCGACACGACCACACCTATACAGACACTTGAGCAAAGACTGTACAATTACAACAGTAATTAAGAACAAGCGACAGACACAAAACTGTATCAATAAACTCTCCCTTGGATGTTGCTTGGTCTTCGGTCTTTGGTCTTTGGTCTTCATATGTTGGTCTTCACATTGAATGGTCTGGAGTATCAACAAACTCCCCCTGAAGATCTGATATATTGATAGATCTGCTATCCAATGATTAGAGCATTAGGTCTTCGAACTTCTAAGAAACTTCAAATCTTTCTTGTTTCCTCTTCTGACTTGTCAGATTTCTTCGTTGCTGGTCTTTCTTCATGTTCTTTTGTATCAATCTGTACTCAATAGATAAATATAATTAGAACACAATTTTCTCAGGGAATACACACAAAAGACTTATCATGATTTCTTCGTATGATTGTATTCCCTGAACGAGATACACACACTCGTATGAATTCCAGCAGCAGATTTGAAAAAACAAGTTACCAAGTCAAATCAAATTACTAGGTTCATTCGTATGAGATATACACACTCAAACGAATTTCAGATTTTGGATTTCTTTGATGGATTACTTGTTGCAAGATATTACTTTTATGAAGTTGCAATATCAAACCAATGGTTTTCTGGCGTATCTTGGTAGAAACTCTTGAGTATCAACTTTGGCTAACTTTCAAAAAGTAATTACATAAGCAACTAAGTAAACTGGACATAAAATCAAAATACACAGAAAAACTACAATTTTTTCGAGTTTCAAGGTAAAGGAATCATACTAGCAATTTAATCTTTGTCAAAAATGGTATTTGGTTAGTACCATCGTACCGACAAAGAGACGAACTTAGCTCCCGCATGAAGCTGTGATATTTTATCACTTATTTTGGGGATGTGATATTTTTATCACTTATTTGAAGGTCGTATGCAGTATGTGCACGTATGTATGATATCATGGAAGTTCTAGACTTGCGCCACCGTTATTTTTCGGCAAAAGATTCAACCATGATACCCAGATGATAAGCCAACATAAAGACCGTATATCTCAGAACCTCGGCACTCTATCAAACGAAATTTCGGTACCAAGACCATATGCCAATGAATGATTCCCACCTGGCGTTCTGTCTGTTAAGTTTATATCAACCTGCACATTTTAGTCTGATTGTGAGCCTACCGATACATCATAAGTAAAAGCTACTTATCAATCTACTTTTTATGCTTTTAACCATTTCTGATAGATTTACCGGTGAATTTCATCATCTTCAACTTATCCAAGAAACTCACTTTTTATTTTTCTAATGTTTTTGTATTTTTTCTGAATTTTTCTCCCCCTTAAACAAAGAAGGTAAATAAAAGACATATTTTTGTATTTTCTTAAAATTTACTCCCCCTAAAATATAAAACTGAAAATCTTTTTGTAGTTTTAGATTTTTAGAAAAGTATATACAAAAATAGTTAGCCATGATTGAGTTACTCGGGCTTCACCTTGATGCCATTGACCAAAAGTAGATAATCAAAACGTGATTTATCAAAGGCTTTGGTAAAAAGGTCGGCACGTTGGTGATCTGTGTGGATTTTAACAACATTGATAAGTCTCTTTTCATAACAATCTCATATGAAATGATACTTAATCTCAATGTGTTTTGTTTTTTAATGCTGTATAGGATTCCGAGTGATCTGTAAAGCAGCTTCATTATCAACAAAAATAGGAGTAGTAAGAAATTCAAAACCGTAGTCGTGCATTTGCTGTTGAATCCATAGAACTAGAGAGCAGCAACTAGAAGCTGAAATATACTCAGCCTCACATGTTGATGTAGCTAGTCTGCTTTTTTGCATTGCCACGTGACTAGGCGATTTCCCAAGAACTGACATCCTGCTGTTGTTGACTTTGCATCGATTTTGCAGCCGCCATGATCAGAATCACTGAATGCTGTCAGATCAAAGTTATCATCCTTAGGGTACCATAGACCAGTGTCAGGGCGACCTTTTAGATAACGAAAGATCCTTTTCACAGCCATCAAATGAGAAACCTTCGGACTAGACTGATAGCGCGCCAGAAGGCATGTTGGGTACATTATGTCGGGTCTTGAAGCAGTAAGATACATGAGAGATCCGATCATTGCACGATAGAGAGATGGTTCTACATGTTCACCCATTCTGTCTGGAGTAATCCCATGATTTTGAGCTAATGGAGTTCCCAAAGGCTTTGAGTCATCCATCTGAAATCGCTTGAGAATATCTCCGACGTACTTGGTTTGATGGATAAAAATCCCTTCCTTTGATTGCTGAACCTGCAAACCTAAAAAGAAATTCATTTCTCCCATAGCGCTCATCTCGAACTTCTCCTGCATAACATGTTCGAATTCTTTGCAC
Source organism: Scalesia atractyloides (assembly GCA_947069175.1). Lineage (NCBI taxonomy): Eukaryota > Viridiplantae > Streptophyta > Magnoliopsida > Asterales > Asteraceae > Scalesia > Scalesia atractyloides. The sequence continues at coordinate 688,970 of CAMTDV010000116.1, read as the reverse complement.
ATTCGAGTGTTAGTAGACCCAAATATAATACCATCAACATAAACCTGTACTAGTAGCAAGTCCTCGTCCTGTTCCTTGACGAAGAGAGTACAGTCGATCAGTCCTCGTCGAAAACCATTCTTCAACAGATAGGTAGACAACGTTTCATACCAAGCCTTCGGAGCTTGATGAAGACCATATAACGCCTTGTTGAGAAGCCAAATCTTGTCAGGATGGAGAGGAACTTCAAAACCTGGCGGTTGCTCAACATATACTTCCTCTTCTACCACACCATGAAGAAATGCACTCTTCACATCCATCAGATAGACGGTGAACTTCTTGAAGGACGCATAAGCAAAAAAGATTTTTATGGCCCCAAGTCATGCAACCGGTGCATAAACTTCATTGTAATTAATGCCTTCGACCTTATTAAAACCTTGAACAACCAATCGCGCTTTGTTTCTCACAACAACACCTCGGTCATCCTTCTTGCACTTGTACACCCATCGTGTACCAATCTTCTTGTAGCCGTCAGGCCTGTCAACAAATTTTCAGACGCCTAACTTCTGAAACTGCTGAAGTTCTTCCTGCATGGCTTCAACCCACGAGTCTTCTTTCATTGCCTCCTTCCAAGATTTCGGTTCTACTTGGCACACATAGTAGACAAAAGACCAATCATTCAGACCACCAGATTCCCTGATTTCCGAATACAATCCAGCATTCTGGTTGTTTCGAAGCTGATTACGAGTCTGCACACCACTCTGGACATCTCCAATAATATTCTGCTGAGGATGGATATTATGAATTCGAGTTTCTGGCACATCAGATACTCGAGAATTGATATCAAATTGTTGATATTCAGACCAACAGTTACATCGAGAGTTGGATTTGATGACGTTGTAGATGCCTGTCCTTCAGTCGTTCCTTGAGGTTGAATATTTGACGTACCATCTGAAATTCCAGGAACCGCACCAGAGGCAGCTTCATTTGCATTATGAAACTCATCATCTTCTGATGAAACATTATAATCCGCAGCGTCTTCGAATTCCTCATTTTGAACAAGATTGTTAACCGAAGTCGACACTTGAGGATTAACAATAATTGGTCGAACTAATGACGAGTCTACTGCAGTATCACTTTCCAATAACATCTGAGTAGTAGCTGTTGCATCATCAAAAGTTGGCAGATTAAAGGAATCAAAAAGCCCATCGTAGTCGAACATCCAAGGAGCACCCGAAGCTCTAACCGCTTCTGTATATCTCTAAACCTTGACTTCACCCCATTCTTCAATCTTCTTCGAAGCCAAATTCCACACCCGGAAATTCGGAGTAGCATATCCAAGAAAGAAACCTTTGATAGCCTTGGGACCAAATTTTCCATGTGGGTCGATCATAGTGCATGGAGCTCCAAAAGGTTCTAAGAAAGAAATATCCGGTTTCCTTGTATGTAACAACTCAAAGCATGTCTTCCCATGTCTCTTCACCATTAGAACTCTATTCATCATGTAGCACGCAGTAGCAACAGCTTCTCCCCAAAATTGAACAGGAAGTTCTGATTCTACTAACATGGTTCTTGCAGTTTCAATGAGAGTTCTATTCTTCCTCTCAGCGACACCATTTTGTTGTGGAGTGTATCGAAAACTGTACTCATGCAGAATACCCTTTGAGGAACAGTTTCGTCCATAACTTGATTCTTGAATTCGGTGCCATTGTCGCTTCTGATTCTCCTTACTTTCAGATTGTACAAATTTTCTAACAGAGTCCGGAGATTCTTGAGGATAGTAGGAACTTCACTCTTGTGTGCCAGCATGTTTACCCATGAGAATCTGGAATAGTCATCAGTAACTACTAGACAACAAGAATCACCAAAGGTTGTCTTGTGTTTCATAGGTCCAAAGAGGTCCATATGAAGACGTTCAAGTGGCATATTCACAGTGTTGATCTTCTTCACGGGATGGGATTTTCTCGCTTGCTTCCCTTTCTGTCATGATACACAAATGTCTTAAAGATGAAAATTCTTCACTGGTACACCATTCACTAGATTGTTCTTCACCAAATAGTTCATTTTCCTTAGGTGAATGTGTCCCATACGTCTATGCCAGGAGATTGATTCCTTCTCGGTGGCTTTAGAGACAAAACATGTGACTTGTGCAGATGTTGTAATAGCTTGGCTCATATCAAGAATATACAAATCATTAATTCTTGGAGCCGACAGGAGAATCCATTCCTTGGGGATCTTGAATCCAGGCTTCAGCACATAACATCCGGCATCATTAAAATGTACCGTGAACTTCTTGTCGCAGATTTGAGAAACGCTAAGAAGATTGTGATCAATTTACCGCGCATAATTGATCTTGTCGAAGCTCACAACACCATTGGATACCATTCCTTCTCCAGTGATGTATCCACCTTTGTCACCAGCAAAAGCAACATAACCACCCCTTATGCTTTTCACATCACATAGGAGCCGCAAGTCGCCCGTCATGTGCCTTGATGCTCCACTGTCAACAATCCAATGACTGTTTACAGTTCCTCCTGGAACACCCTGCACATACACAAACAAGATTAGTTTGAGATGGGGACCCAAGCCTTAGTGGTCTTGGGTCGTCCCTTATCATCGAGAAATGTAATCTCAATTTCTTGATGATTAACAAACTGAGAAACTCATTTTGAACCATTACCGGTCTTCTGTTTCCAAGATCCTTGTTTATTATCAGATTTACTATTATTTACAGTTTTAACAGTGTCTGGTTTTATTGACTTTGAAGGTCTTTGATCCTTTTTCGAAGAAAACGATTTTAAAGCTTTCTCAACTGCTTTTACTTGTTTACATTTTTGTTTCTCTTTTTGATCCTTAATGATTCGTTTATCTTGAGTCGGAGAAACAGATTTACGTTTGCAAGTTGGTTCATGATGGGTTTTCTCTATACATCTTGATTTTGCTGGATTTTGACAATCCTTTATAATGTGGCCAAATTCTCCACATTTGAAACATGTTCTCCTTTCAACAAAACTAGGAGATCGTGCTTCTCGGCTTGATGTTGAACTTGTGGATCCTGAGGTACTGGGTTCATTTTCATTACCTCCATCAGTGTGTTGGGTGTAATTGTTTTGACTGTTTCTTTTCAAAATCATAACTTTCTTTACAAAATCAACATTAAATTTTCGTTGAAAAGTTTCGACTTTATCGGTACCTTTAGAACTTACAAATTTAACAGTTTTAGCCTTTTTCTGGTAACAAGAGCCTTTTGCTTCAACCTTCGGTTGAGAAACTGTAGACTTTTCAACTCGCTTCCATTGTTTTTCTTTTGAAGCGGATAATGGTTGTGTTTTGGTGGGCTTTTTCTTCTCTAAAGGTTTGGTTTTTGACTTTTCAAACACCTGATCTATAGAGATTGGATTTACGTTTTTAATTGGAAAATCTTTGTTTGAATAGATTTTCTTATCCCCAACCAAAGTATACAACACATTATCTACTTCTTGTGTAGACACACTTGTCTTCACAGATTTCTTAGGAACGGTCTCTTGATTCACAACAGATTGAGTACTAGGAGTAGCAGAAGATTCTACTCTTTTCCTTTCATCAAGAGGCTGATCCTGATCATCATTTATTGATTCATCATCTTCTTCTTCATCAGACGATGAACTTTCAGGCTTGCTTGGTTCTTGAGAGGAATTGCCTAGTTTGAACCCTAACCCTACTGCGAATTCCTCAGGATTCAAAGGTACAGAGGGTTCAAAACGAGGCATCTTCTCTTCATCAGGCATTTTGGTATAATTGTGTTTCATTGGGGGTGGACACGAATTATACGCTATGTATTGAGCATCTCCCTTTAGTTTTTGAACTTCAATGATATGATCAAGCACATATTGGGAGTTATAATAACTTTCCAATTTGTGTTTGATCGAATCATATTCGCATTTGGGATGGCTAACTCTTTCTTTGTTTCTTCTAGGAGATTAATGTAGTTATTAATTCCTGTCTGTTTATTCAAAATTGTTTTTGTCAATTCAGAAACACTTTTCTTAAGGGTTTCTATTACAGATTTGAATTCTTTTTCATTTCTAGTTAGTGCCAAATTCGCCTCTTTGCATTTTGATAGTTCAAGAACTAAATTCTGATTATGACTGTTGACAGTTTCATATTTTATTTTCAACTCAACACAGTCATTGCAAACAGTAGGAGGGTGAGAATTTACCTATTTTAAAGAACCTTCAACATTTGCCATAAAGGCGGTGTGATGAGGAAAACTGCATCATCTGTAGAGAGTGCCTCTGTCTCTTTTACCGCAGCTTCTGCATTCCTCATCATACATACCTTTTCACTTTTCAACAACTCAGCTTCTCTTAGCAACTTTTCAACCTCAGCATCACTTCCTTTCTTCTCACTACAATCAGATCCATAACCATCTGAACTTGAACATTCTTCATCAGAACTACCAGCATCCCCAGATATATCATCATTATTTGGAGTGTTGATGCTGTGATCATGCTTGATTTGATCCACGATCTTTGCATAGCATGCCGTTCTTCCGTTGTTCCCAGTTCCCAACTGTACTGACCAATCGCATCCTTCATCAGATTGAACTACCAAAGCTCTATTCGTGTTTAAAGGTCCTGATTGATTGGTGTTGTTAGAGTTGCCAACAGCTACTATTCTTCTTTCATTGTTGTACTGAGCTGTGTTGGATGGTTGAGACTGATTACGAAAGGGGTTGTGATTTCCTTCCTTGCTGGGCCTTGTGCATTCCCGCTTGAAGTGACCTCTTTCTCTACAGTTGAAGCAAGTAACGGCGGTTTTGTCAAAGCCGTATTTGGTATCCTTTTTACTTTCCAAACTGGTTCTACCCGTTCTTCTCATATAATCCTTCGCTCTTCTCATAGCGCTTGCAAATGCCCACTTGATGTCCATCAGCTCCATTTCATCTCGGTCAATTTGTTCGTAGTCTTCGTTCGTCAAATTGATGTTCCCTATTTAACCTGCAACTAAACCACAATAAGCACTGACCATGGTATTTAGAAGTTCTGCATTGATGTTCCTGTGTAACTTCTACGTTGATTTTGGAGAGATTTGACGTGTCAAGTTTGACAGTGTTGGGATTTGCAGATTGACTGTTGCTTCCATAGAAAGCTTGTTGAGGAGCTTGCTGTGGAGCTTTATGCGCTAAATCCCTTGGCTGTGGAAGGAAGGCTTTCGGATCAAAAGTCTGTCCATAGGTTTGATTACTCGAACCTGTAGACTGACTTGATTGAACTGGCTGGGGTAGAAAAGGGTTCACGTTTGACACAAATGCGGTCTGTAGCTTCGGTTGCTGACTTGAGCTTGTACCTGCATTTATACCTCCAAAATACATTTCAGGGTTTTGTGGAGCAGAGACTCGTTGTGCCTTCCGGAGTTCTTCTTCATTCTTGTTCTCAAGTTTCTGCACAAATTCATAAATACTTGTTGAGTCCAAAACACCTGTATGTTTTAAATGATCAATAAATTGACCCCATTTTGGTGGTAAAGCATCAGCAAATCGCATCACAATTTCTTGTGGTGCTGCTAACACTTTATACGAGTACATTTCGCTGAGAAGATGATAAAACCGAGTGGTCATATCATTCAAGGTTTCGTTCTCCATGAACATGAAACCTTCATACTCTTTCTTGAGTAGATCATGGCGAATCTTCCTGGTAGCAGCATTACCTTCACCTCTTGCTTCCAAAGTGTCCCACAAATTTTTCGTTGTAGTACAATACACAAACTGATGATAAATGTCTTTATGCAGAGCTTGTGTGAGGATAGCAAATGCCTTTTTCTCTAGATCGTAAGCTTTCTTGTCACTTCGACTAGATTAGGCAATGAGGTTGGATTTGATCCAGCTTCTTCAAGTGCTTCATTGTAGGGGGTAGTGAAACACGTCCACAATTCCGTGTTTTGACCGAGAACATACGTATGAAAACGACTTTTCCATGAAGGATAATCGTTCATGTGATTTAACTTCGGCGGTCGGTTATTACTCCCTGTTTCACTTTCGCTCATTAACAGAGTTTGGATGCTTTGATTTTAATTCGCAACACACGCCCATTAATTTGCAGAGATCATTGTTGTATGTTGAGGCATCAAAGATTTTACCCATGATGTTGCGGAGCTTTGCGAAGACTCCTGATTTAAGCTTGAACAACTCCAATCCCACGGGTTAGAACTCATTATATTTTCTTGTTTTATGAAAATTTAAAGGTTTTAAAGTTTCACAATTATATTACCTTTAAAAATTCACAGATCTGAAAATATGACAAATTCTTAAAATCACAAAGCTTTGAAAAACACGAAAAACAAACAGTGACGAAAGTTATTCGTACGAAACTAATTTCGTGCGGGTAAAACAACCTTTCGTGCAAAACAGAATGTTTCGTGCGAGTGACTTGTTAGAGCGAACCAGATGTTTCGTGCAAAACAGATGATTCGTATGAATCTTTTCAGTCGCACCAACTGTTTTGTTCAGCATTTTTCAGAGGAATCTTTTCAGAAATGGTTTGGTGAAAAATTTCCTTTCTTGTGTACCTGCCTTTTCAAAAATACCTGTTGTCTTACCCACTTTTAGTTAAAACACAGATTTTTAACAGTTATATCAGTCAACAGTCCAAGTCCAGATCCAAGTCAGAAAATGTCAACCCTACCAAAACTAATCAGATTCAATTTTTTGCAGATTTCTTCTTCAAGGATGTTCTTCAGAAAAATTTTACCATAAAATTTTCTGCATGCAACAGATTTTAACCAAGTTTTAAGTTAGTTAACTATCCAAAACTTATGTTTTCTGCTGGAGTTTCAAGAACACTTCAGAAATCTTCAAACTATCTCAGACACAACTAAGCCCGGTTTTGAACAAGGAAAGAGCCAAAGCTCTGATACCACTTGTAGGTCCTTCTGTGGATGGTGTTAAACCAGTTCCTTGTTCATATAACATACACACAAGTGCGGAATCCAAGTGTGCATGCAACCAAAGCAAAGTAAAGAACACGAGGTAACCAAAGATTCACTATCTTGATTAATGATTGAGAACAAGTACAAACATATACACACAATGCTCGTATGACTCAAACAAACTTGTTGTGTTCCTTTGTCTTCGTCTTCACCAGGAATGCTAACTTAGAGATCTAACCAAAAGATCAGTTCGTCAGCAGCAAGGTTCAACAGCTCCAGTGGGTAACCTTGACTGAAAAGTACATGTCTGCTTATATAGTGTCCATACATTAGTTTCGTATGAATCACGAAACAATAAATGCGGAACACAATATTTCACACGAAGCACAGTTCTAAAGAATTGGTACAGAACAAGTGTTTCGTACAAAATACTTCATTTCGTATGAAACAAGTAACTTACTTGTTACTTGAGACTGTTTCGAACGAAACACATGTTTCGTACGAAACATGTCAACCGCACAGAAACTTTATCCTTGGAAAATGTGTGTAGACATGACGTACACAAGACTTATCAGTATGCTCACATGCAACTGATTAACACAGATAAGCTAAGATGTCATACTAGATCAAGATAGAAGGATATCTCAATCTATTCGACACGACCAAACCTATACAGACACTTGAGCAAAGACCGTACAATTACAACTGTAATTAAGAACGAGCGACAGACACAAAACTGTATCAAAACCAAACCTTGTAATCGTATTTCTATTTTCAATTCATTGTATTCTAAGGCTTTGATTGTAATCAAGATTAATCAATTATGCTAAATTCTCAAACTTTATTCGCGTTAAAACTTATGATTATACGATACTTTATTTCTTCATAAATCAATTCAAAACAACGTGTAAATGTTTGATGAATGTTTATAAATCTTATACTAAACTCAAGCAAGACTATGTTATTCAAAGAATTCAAGCTTCCATTATCATAAAATCATGTCACATTATGTTCAAGAAAATACTTGTTCTTAGTTGTTTTTAGGGTTTTAACACAATAATATGCATAACCTTAGACCATTACAAGGCCTATACTTGTTTATTATAACATATGTAACATTTAAACCCTAAGTTCTTCATTTATATAAATTAAAAGATAAAAAAATAATAAAAACAATATGGCAGCCCCCTTTAGCGGCCGCAATTATGGGAGTTTTCCCTCTTCTTTTTTTTGATTCAAAACTCCACCAATCCACAACAAATGCAACCCTAATCCTAACTGTAATCCTTACCCTATATAAACACAAGTTCCTCCACCCCTTTCCCACTTTTACAAGCCTCCATACTCCTCAAACAAGTCCCTAACTTCATAAATTCTCTACTGAAACTCAACAACTTGCAAGTGAGTTTCGACTCACTTTTCTTCTTCTTTTTACCTTGTTTTTCTTTCTGACACTCTTGGATAAACTCTAGGAAGGTTCTCACAAGTTTTCTTGGGTAAACTAAGGTGAAACCACACCATTTTGAGGTCCAAAAGTGTACAAACTTTCTGTCCAAATTTTTATCTTTCAAACTTCAAGTTTTTCAATGTTTTCACTTTGTTTTCTTTCTCAACATTGTTTGATAAGCCCTATGGATATTACCATATTATTTTTGGGGCCAAACTTTCTGTTTTGGATGATAACTTATAAAACTTTTTTCGAACTTATTTTTAACATAACAAATCTATGCTACATATGCCACTAACCAAGCTTATAGTTAGTGTGTTAAGCTAGACTTGTTCACATACAATCAAGAGGCATAACATGTCTCTAAACTTGTGGTTTTTATTAGGGTTTCAAAGCCACAAGTGCTGAGCCATCCAAGCTTTCAAGCTTGTGTTGGTGTAGGTGTGATTACATGAAGGCCTTGGCCATTCAACTATTCAATCCACCCCTCACTTGGTGATTTCCATAATTCTTGACCATCCGGATTGTCCTTGTCAATCTTGTGTAATGGTGAATCTTATGAAAGAGGTTTAGGATGATTATCCTCCTACCTCCATGCATGACTTATATGGCTTACATGATATCCATAAACTACATGAATTATATGATTAATTAGTAATAACATAACTATATGTAAATACTTAATATAACCGAGCCTTTGACCATGACCAAATGGCTAATTGTCTTAAAAGTAGGTTATTTTATCTTAGACTTAACAATCGTTACGATTCTATTGGGCATGACCCATAAAAACACAAACACCCTTCGGGGCTTATTAGTGTCAAAAACGATCGATAATGTCTAGATAAATACTTTCGTTTATATATACTTTTTTTGCGTATTTTAAATTCCTAAACTCATTAAACTTCCCCGTCAACCTAATACTCATACAGCTACGTTGGCTTGTGTAGGATAAACTTGGTGTTCCATCCTCTAAATCAACCTAACTCTCTCACGGATATTACTTTGCAAAACCGTGAGTACACTCGACCCATTAATTTACAAAAACTACACTAAATCACACTTTATTCTATACACAAACAATCCATCAACATGCTTTAGTCTTACACTACTTGAATTGTTACTTGGTATATTCTTATGTGATCTAAATGTCATTAAATTTGATCGAGCCTCCTTAACATGTATAGCGCTATAGGAGTAACGCACCGCCCGTATTCTTGTGGTCAATGTTAAGATTTAATCTATTTTGCGGTACACTAGAGGGTTGACTTGTAGATTCACATGCCTTGTTTACACTCATCTTGTATGCTAGCTATTCATGTGGATTTGTTTAAACGGATTTTATACTTATGCTATGATATTAAACTTGTGTACTCGCCAATACTTGTTATTGAACTATACTTTTTAACATGTTGCAGGTTGATGAAGTTGTTATGATGGAACTTAGAAGGAATGGCATAGAAACACGCATAGAATACTAAGTTAATCATCATGTTATTGTTGAACTTATTTCATTGATGTTACTTTTATTTGGATTTTGTTGTAATATGACAATTGATGTTTTGAATGAAATGAGATGTTTAATTAAATATTGTCGCAAATAGCGTTATGATGTCTCGAGCAATCTAGTCGTCTCACTCCGATGTTTCCGCCATCGGTTGGGGTGTGACAGATTGGTATCAGAGCCATAACTATAGGGAATTAGGTAGAATTGCCATGTTTGTCACACCCCGACCCGCAGCGGAAAAGGTGATCGGGGCATGATTGGGTTATCATCAAAGCTCAAGACATTTATTATAACGTTTCATATTCATTATTACAATTTAAAGGGAAACATACAATCTTAATTTCATCATGTCCTAAACATCATTCTAGACTTTATTGTTTTCTTCTAAGGCATTTCCTATGTTTTCCTTGCTTCATCCTGTTCACCTGTATCATGTGTAAAAATGGTTTTTGGATCAACAAAAAGTTGGCGAGTGAATCCTATGAAAAGCATTTGAACAAGTTTATTGAATTGATTATAAAATAAAGTGCACAACCACATATGAGTAAATATAGATGTAAACATATTCATAAAACACTTAATATCAGATAATGCACACACATACAATAATAAATTGTTTTGAGGCACGCGTTGCTCAACCCGTCTCTCACGAGGAACTGATGGGCCTAATGAATGAGTTTTGAGGCACGCGTTGTTCTACGAACTGATGGGCCTAATGAATGATTTGCATACAACTTGACAATATGAAAGACATAACTACAAACAATATTTACACTCTAAGTTTAGATCACAATATGGTATGGCACAAGTTTAAATAAACGAGTTAATTTTAGTGACACATGACACACCCCAAAACGTGTAATTAAAAAGGGGAGTTGTAAGATTCACTCACATTGGGTGCGTTCGGTTGATGATGTTGAATGCGCACGAAAGTTTGATTTAACCACGAGTGAAACTAACCTAGATAATAACATAATGGTTTGGTAAATAAGAGGATTTTATTAATCAACTTTAGTAGGATTATTGGATATATTTTTGTGAGTTTAAGGCTATTTTCTAACTTTAAAAATGTTATTTTTAAGTATTTTTAATTGATTTTTAAGTAAAATAAATAAATAAAAATAATAAAAAATGTTGACTTTTTGACCGTTGACTTGTTGACCGTTGACCTGTTGACCGGTTTGATTGTGTTATTATGTGCGCTGAGTGAGGTTCGAACTCGTGACCTCCCGTATGCGTGCACGCAGCTCTACCAACTGAGCTACGTGTCTAACCCGAAATATTTCTGTTTTTAATTATATTTATATACTAATTGAATTAATCCGAAAATCATTTATTTTAAAAACGATTCGCTCGGTGCTCGCCACAGGTCTCGAACCCGGGACCTGTGGGTTACCGTGCACACAGTCCACCGCTGGACTGTGTGTCTAACTTGGTAAATAATCTGGTTTTTATTATACTTAACATGGTTTTGAGAGTTAACCCGGTTCAGTTAAAAAGGCATTTTTATAACAAGAGAGTAAGGCTGGGACAAGAATCGAACGCGCGACGTATGTGAAATTGTTTGCACACAGTCCACCGCTGGACTGTGTGTCTAACCCGTACATAAACTGATTTTAATTAAACTTATGTTATAACCTGCCTTCGTCTTCTTCGTTAACTTTACCCAGAAAAACAAAGTCCGAATGTTTCGACTGATTTATGTCTAATTTGATTTTCAAACATTAATAGTAATTGAAAGGAAATGTATGGAGAGGGTTTGGGGGAAAGGAGGTACCGATCCGTGTCTTTCACAGAACTCCGGCAGAGGTCCGTCGGCTCCGATAGTGAACTTCGGCTGTTAGGATCAATTAATAGTTCTGCTCGATTAATTATGAAATTGAGGTACTTAAATAAGGATTGACAGGAGTTTGAAGGGTTATACCGATTCACAGTGCGATATCAGAAATTTAGAGATTTTCCGGCGAAGGTTGAATATTCCGGCTATGTCGCCTGGGATGGATTCTGATGGTGGATTTGTGTTAGTAACAGTCTAATCAATTGATTGGAACAGAAAAAGTCAAAGGAATTACCGTGTGGATGTGAGTCTCGGTTTTCCGGCGACTTGCAGATATTCTCCGGCGAGTGAAAATACGTCGAGAATTTGTGCGATTTTGAGCGAAAGGGCTACCAGTGAGTTGTGGGTGGATTTATAGGAAGGAATCGAGATGCATGTGGTCTGATTTCAGTCTTGATTCGTCGGTTAAAGTTTTCCGGCGGTTATGACCAAAGTCGCGGACTGGACATCGGTTATAAACGATGCAATATTTATTATTCGCGTTAAGACACAAGAAACCGACCAAGAAAGGCGAATTCGTCGGGATTTCTGACGACTACGATTTGGGCGCGTCAGTTTGAATTCGAGTTTGTGTATTTGAATTAATTGTTTCTAGTAATGAACAAGAAACACAAGTGGCGGAGTGGTTGAGCGCGTGTGTGTTAAGGCTTTTGGAATCCTGGCTGACCCGGGTTTGAAACCCGGCAGCATTGATTTATTTTTATTTCATTATTTTTAATACATTTTCAAATATAAATTATATATTCCAATATACTTATTAATTATGTATCGTTTAAAATTAATTTGGGCATTAAACACGCAACGAAATTTTTAACTGATTGTTCGGTTAATAAACGGAGCGGGTTTGGTAAATCCGGTTTTTGACGGATGTTACAATGTTCGACCTAGTCTATAGTTTAAGTGACCAACTTGACCATTCTTGCTTCATGAATAAAATGTTAAATCTTCCTATTTGCTTCTTCCTATTTCTTTTGTCTTAAATATATATATGTGTTTTTCCTAAGACACATACACAATTTACACACTTGAAGACTTGAAGACACTCAAACTACAAACGAGACGATCTCACCAAAATAGGGGTGACACCCGCACTTTGGTGATCACTCTCAATCCGTGAAATTTGATTTTTGCACGAAATTACACCATCAAGTTAGGAGTGAAGTCCACATCTTGATGGGAATTTCCGTTTCATGCTCTAGTGGACCCTTACCAATGAGTCGGAATGCGCTCCTCGTTTGGTAAGTACCAACCACACTTAGGGTACAATGTTGTCAAGTTAGGGGTGAAACCCGCACCTTGTCAACTAGTCCCATTCCTCGATTTTCAATCTCGCCAAAGTTTCGATTTTTCGCTCAGTTGGAGACGTGTAGTAACTGGAAGGGTAAAGTGCCGTTAATCGCTTCTCGACGAGAGCACTTTACCTATAGGCCAAAGCACGTTTCTCTAATTTGAAAGGATCTCGATTCACTTTGGAATAGTCAACGTTTCTCAACCCGAAACACTCAAATATTTTATTGAGCCTATCTTTTATGCTACCTCAATTTCTGTGTGTTTTAATACTTGTTATCTCGTTCATCTCGAACCCGATGCACAATTCGCACGCCTTTCGTAACCAAAAACAATAATAATAATTCTCGTGAACCAACTAAATTTATACTCCTTTACGCAAATCATACGTGTTTATGCTTTTGAATGCCAACATGCTTATGCTATCTATGTTAAATTATACGTGTTACATGATACTTATGTGCTTAAAACGGATACTTTTCTTTATAACAACACTTTACGATCAAAGCCTAAATCTATCTTTTATTGTCAAACCCTTTTAGATGTCTTTCTCTCAAAGTGTTATGGGAAGAAGGAGGTCAAAGTCCAAGTCGAAGTCCCAATCCGACTCCATGTCGAAGAAGGACTGCATGAAATTCATGGCTGAGCAAATGGCTGAACACATGGCTAAGGTCATCCCCGAAATAGTCAGCAAGGTCCAGCCCCCACCTAACGCTGAATCACATCATACCTCTGTTGACTCCAAAGCCGAACCACCCAAAGCCACCTTCACCCATAAGCAATTCTGTTCCTTCAATCCCTTACCCTTCACCGGCGAGGGGGACGCCACTAAACTGCTACAATGGTTCGACGCCATTGAACTCACCTTCATCCAAAGTGGTTGCCCCGACCACTTGTGCACCTTGAATGCCAGTTCCGATCGAGAGCCCTTGATTGGTGGACTTCCGAGCGTAGCGCTCGTGGCAATGAGTTCGCCCACGCCCTCCCTTGGGCCGAGCTCAAGAAGTTAATGGAAAGTGAGTTTTGCCCCCTCACGAACTCCAACGACTCGAGACTGAGTTTTGGAACCTCCGGCAAGTAAGGAATGACAACGCTGGCCTCACGGCCCGTTTTAAGCAACTGAGCTCGATTTGCCCAAGTCAAGTCGACACTACTGAGAAAGCAGTCACTAATACATACGTTGCCTTCCTCCTAACCTCGCTGACCTGGTCGATGCCACCTCCCCCAACACCCTCGAGGAAGCCTTTCGGCTGGCTGCTCGCTTGAACAACCGCCAAGTCCTTCGTGGAGCCACCAAGGCTCCACCAAGGAAAGCCCACCAAGCAACCACCGAATCCATTACCGAACCTGCCTCGCCCAAACCCCCAAGAAGCAACACCAAGGGCAAGAAGCGAAAGGCTTCGAGCCCAATTTGCGCGGTAGTCACTCCGCCAAACCCCCACTATCCAGCCTTGCCCGCACCCGAACCCATCAAGAAAGCGTACACCAGACCCCATCCCAAGTGCAATACCTGTCCCTTACATCACCCGGTTACCGCCCCGTGCCGCCTATGCATGATCTGCAATAGGTATGGGCACCTTACCCAGCAATGCCGTAATACTCCTCAAGCCCCCATCAACCAAGCCCGAGCCATGACCACCACACTTCCTCAAAACCCTACCGGCAACCAAAACCGACCCCTTGCTCCTGCCGCTCCTGCCTGCTTCAGATGCAGGGACCCGAATCACTTCGCCAACAACTACCCGCAGCGTAACAACAACAATCAGCAGCAGCAGCAGCAAGCTCGCGGCCGAGCCTTTGTCATCACGGCTGCTCAAGCTCAAAACTCAAACAACGTCATATCGGGTATGTTCCTTGTTAATAATGTTTACGCTACGTGTTTATTTGATACTGGTGCGGTAAAAGTTTTGTATCCGTCGAATTCGAACCTTTGCTTATGTGTAGTCATTCTAAGTTGCCTAAACCATTCGAAGTTGAAGTCGCCGACGGAAAATCCGTCACCGTCGATTCTGTCCTCTCTAATTGTTCTTTAAACCTCAATGATCATACGTTTTCTATTGACCTCATACCCATGCCAATGGGTAGTTTTGATATCATAGTAGGCATGGATTGGCTAGGGCGAGTCCATGCTGAAGTTATTTGTTCAGAAAAATGCATTCGCCTTCCCCTTCCCAATGATGATTCCTTGCACGTCTATGGCGAGAAACCTTCCAAAGGTCTCAAGCTTATGTCATGTATTCAAGCGAACAAGTACTTGCGTAAGGAATACTTCGCCTTTCTTGCCCACATTGTGGAAAAGAAGGAGAAGGGTCCAAGCGTGAGTGAAGTTCCCGTTGTGCGCGAATTCCCTGACGTCTTTCCCGAGGATCTTCCTGGTCCTCCTCCTACTCATTCTGTTGATTTCCGCATAGACCTCATCCCTGGTGCAACTCTGGTCGCAAAATCCCCCTATCGTCTAGCACCCTCGGAGATGCAAGAACTGTCTAGTCAGCTTTAAGAGCTTCTTGAGAAGGGCTTCATACGCCCTAGCACATCTCCTTGTCATGCTCCCGTTCTGTTCGTCAAAAAGAAAGACGGATCCTTTCGCATGTGCATTGACTATCGTGAGCTCAACAAGCTTACAGTCAAGAACCGTTACCCTCTTCCTCGCATCGACGACCTTTTCGATCAGCTTCAGGGCGTGACTTGCTTCTCTAAAATCGACCTACGCTCTGGTTATCATCAACTTCGAGTCCTCGAAGAAGATATACCCAAAACTGCATTCCGCACACGTTATGGTCACTACGAGTTCGTAGTCATGCCATTCGGTTTGACCAACTCACCCGCCGTGTTTATGGATCTGATAGACAAACCTTGCGCAACGTACAACGGTACTACTTCAATACTAGCAGGTCGCACAACGAAACTTGCGTACTTGGCGCAACGGCAAATTAGACCTAGAAGCGCAGGTCCCTTGACCCTGCGCTGATCAAACAACCCTCTAGCCGCGAAGTCCTGAAACCTTGCACAAGGCCAAGACCAACATGAGAGCAACTCATAGTCTTGAGAACAAAAGTACTTAATCCCTACAACTCTGCGCTGGCCAGAAAGCACTGAAAGCCACCCGGAAGGGAAAAGCGCAAAGAGGCGTGACTACATACAAGGGTACAAAGTGGCAGAGCTGTGACCCAATAGCTGCTCGGCAGGTTGTGTTAGACTGCGTCGCATGAACAGTAATGCAGAGGACAGATTGTACACCAACCAAACTCATGCCAACGACTGTCACACATTCTCCACTTTTGGCTGATGACAGGTCCGACACAAGGGACAACTGCCATGACACGTGGCTCCATTCACCATGCGACAAAGCGTATCTCCTGCCAGAGACCATTAATGGTCGATGCAGAGGAGACAGAACGGATATCCATGGTAGTCTGGGCCAGGCCCAAGGCCCATCAGCCCGTCTCCTACACACTTATCTTCGGCTATAAAATAAGAATCATACCACGAGGTAATGCTCCCTCCATCTTCATTTACATCCACATACGAGCTTACTTGCTTATTACTTGCAATTTCAAATACTTATTCTCATGCCGGAGTGTGGTCATGGAGAAAACCCTCCCCCTTTTCCCCGTGACGAGGCTAACAGCGTTGTTGGTTTTGAAGATAGTTTGAAGTGATATTACCCAAAAGAGCAAACGAGAGACAACCCTTTAATGCAGAGACATTAAGCTGTAACCAAGATATCCACAGATACCTCTCGGTTCAGCCAGTGTTTCTTCAAGGTTGATTATATACTTTTCCAGATTCAATAAAAGACTTCATAAGGAACGACTTGCCTTGATCCACAAGGTTGTCAAACATTATTCAAATTAACTAACATAATTACTAAGAATTTACCAATAAAAAAACTATATACCTCCCCGGTTTCATTTATTGTTTTAATCAACTTTTGCAAACGATGATCTTGTAACATTCGTTGTAAAACGGGTTCCAAAACCCGCTTTGTTTAAATAATTCAAGTATTTGATATGAGTTTTCGTTACGTTTTTATCGTTCAAATTCGTTATATAAATTACTAATTATTAAATAAATTAAAAGAGTAAAATGTTAAATAAATAAAAGACTAATAATGATATTTATAAAGAGTTGAAAATAATAAAAAAATAAATACAAAGAGGTAACCGGGTTTCGAACCCGGGTCCCCATCGAAACGACACACACCACACACCACTGAGCTACACACACAACTTGTTATAATTTTGAAAAAAATTAAATTTTATATTAAATCAAATGGCAAACCTGCATTCAAATTTTGTAGAAACCGGTAATTGTCGAAAGCATAATCCGAGCAATCAACACAATTAACGATTTCCTTTTGATTAAACATGTGTAACTGATTTCGAACATCAGTTATAACTGAAAATTCGAAATCAATTGGGTTGAAACCAAAAGAAATCATTGGTCTTAAAGATTTGAAACCGAAATCTATAATTGACTAGTTACACTATAAATATCAATCCTTAGCCCCTCAATTGAACTCACCCACACTCTCTAAAATCACTCTAAACACTCAGAACAATCCTCTGCATTCGAAAAAATTCTCACCGGAATTTTCTTGCTATCGCCAGAGTAATCAAGCTTCTTCATTCGGGTACAATCATTTGACTTCTGTTTTTCTTTCAATTACCTTTTGATCTGTTAATGAAAAGAAAACCATTCCTCAAGTTTATTTAATCGGTTTCTGTCAGTGGGTTTAAACATGAGGAAGATGAAGTCAAGATTGTATATTAATATAATTAAAATTAGAAGTTTAATCGGGTTAGACAAACAGTCCAGTGGTGGACTGTGTGCAACGCAAACACAGCAGCCCGGGTTCGAATCTTAAAACGATGCCTAGTTTCCGAATTAAAACAAAGCTTTTTAATACTTATATATAATAACCGGGAGTTAGTATATAAAAGAAATATGAATCTAAGAAATTATGGGTTAGTCACACAGCCCAGTTGGTAGGGCTATGTGCAACGTATCGTGGGGGCGCAGGTTCGAGCTGGTTCTGTAACCGGTTTTGCAAGCTTAAAATCTTTTTAAATAAAAATAAAAATAAAGTATAACTCAGTTAGTGTGTGTGTATATATATATATATATATATATATATAATTAAAATCAAGATTATTTCGGGTTAAACACGTAGCTCAGTTGGTAGAGTTGCGTGCTCGTATACGGGAGGTCACGAGTTCAATTCTTACACGAAGCCAATAATTGCGCGGTCAACCCTGAAAAAGGGTATATTTTTTAATAAACTTTTTCTTTATTTTTTATCCAAAAATCATTTAAAATATAAATAAAAATAAGTCTTTTTAAGCACAAAACTTGCAATAAATACTATAAAAATAATCTAAAAAGCCTAATAAAAAGTATTAAATAAAAATATAAATTAAAAATAAAAGATATATATTTATCGAATTATTACGTGTTTATTTAGGTTAGTTTTTTCTTGTCGGTTGAAATCTTAAATCGTGCGCATACATCATCCATTCAAGAAACGCACCCACTGTGAGTGAATTTTTACAAATTCCCCTTTTTATTCATGTTTTGGGGTGTATCATGTGTCGTTTACTTGTATCGTTTATTCGAACACTTGTGCTACTACCATTATATGATCTAACATGTTTATATAATGTTTGGTTATTATTATATGTGGTTACATTTTCTCATTTCAGTCAAGCATTTACATTAGGCCCATCAGTTCATCGTTGGATACGAGTAGCGCATCGCGTTGCCTAATTAGATCGGCTCCGTTTGATTGAGCCTTGATCTCATTTCACATCACTTATCATGCTTATGTCTTCAATATTAGATGTTTATGTGGTTTGTGGATAGTATACATATATGTTTACTCATACTTGCTTATGCACATTTTTATTAAATTAATCAACTTATTACCAAATATTTAAATGGGATTCACTCGCCAACTTTTGTTGACCCAAATCTTTATTTTACACATGATACAGGTGAACAGACTGAGGCAAGGACCATATAGGATTGGGCCTTAGAAGAAGAATAAAACATTACTTGTTTAGAACATTTTCGTGCTTATGATTTTACGTGGTTGTTGGAATGTTCTATTTTAATTTGAATTAATAAATATGAAACTTTATTATAGTAAATGTCATGAGCTTTGATGAAAACCCAATCATGCCCTGACTACCATATCCGCTGCGGGTCAGGGTGTGACAGATCTAGGCACATGTTGCTACCCACAACCTAGGTAACAAAAACTTACAAACCATTGTTTTACCATCAAACAGACAAATAATGCAATTTGCTAATATAAATAATTTACTTGTTTGCTCAGGATTGGTTGTTCGTCATCCACAAGATTGTCCATCGATCTTACCTGAGGCAAATCACCAAAGTAAAACTCATAAACTCAAATTGCAACATAAGAATATCTTCGATACATAAGCATGTAACAAACTTACATTGATATTTCCTTTGATTGCATTTAGAATGTGCTCCATATTTAAATGATGGAAAACTCTGCAACTTAGCTTAGCTTTACATTTAATAGTTGTAAGCAATGGAATAGAAAATATACAAGCGACATATATAAAACTGATAAGTTAGCTCCCACGCGATTGTAGGAGGTGTTGTAAATGCAGGAGATGGTCAGAAAATCAAGGATGAGCACTGACTGAGAAGCAGGAAACTGGTAGGACACACAATAATAAAAGCTCAACTAGCAAACTGCTAGACCTAAAAAAACCCTACAAATTCTGGCGATAACCATCAGGTTATTCCGATCAGAATTAAACCTCACAATTAATTGTCTCATTTAGATGGCCAAGATCAATCGCAAAACGATTATTTTTGTGAGAGTTTGCAGTTTATTGGTGGGTATTAACAATATATTAATATTTACTTTTTTCAACCCTTGTAATATACGATTTTAACCAGTAAAAATAATATAAGAGTTTAAGCGGTAAAAAAACTATTAATATAATAAAAAACTAGCAAACATATCTCTAATACTATATAAAACATCTCATCTGTTAAAAACTAGTAAACATATTATAAAACATCTCCTCTGTACATAAAAGTAATTTCCTATGAAATTTTAAGACGACAGACAAAGAGTCATGCCTTCTTCCCTAATCTTTCATCTATTTCCCTCAATTTTGCCCCTAATTCAATGTCTTCGCCCACAAATTCATGACTGAAATCAATCATACCCACGACGTCTTTAGCAAAGAGTCATGCCTTCTTCCCTAATCTTTCATCTATTTCTTGCTATCGCCGGAGTAATCAAACTTCTTCATTCCGGTACAATCATTTGAATTCTGTTTTTCTTTCAATTACCTTGTGATCTTTAATGCAAAGCAAACCATTCCTCAAGTTTATGTAATTGGTTTCTATCAGTGGGTTTAAACATGAGGAAGATGAAGTCAAGATAGTGTATTAATATAATTAAAATTAGAAGTTTAGACACACAGTCCAGTGGTGGACTGTGTGCAACGAAAACACAGTTGCCCGGGTTCGAATCTTAACACGATGCCTAGTTTCCGAATTAAAATAAAGCTTAATACTTACATAATAACCGGGAGTTAGTGTATAAAGAAATATGAATATAAGATATTCTGGGTTAGTCACACAGCCCAGTGGGTAGGGTGTGTGCAACGTATCGTGGGGGTGCAGGTTCGAGCCGGGTCTGTAACCGATTTTGCAAGCTTAAAATCTTTTTAAATAAAAACAAAAAATAAAGTATAACTCAGTTAGTATATATATATATATATAATTAAAATCAAGATTATTTTGGGTTAGACGCGTAGCTTAGTTAGTAGAGTTGCGTGCACGTATACGGGAGGTCACGAGTTCGATTCTTACACGAAGCCAATAATTGTGCGGTCAACCCTGAAAAAGGGTATATTTTTAATACACTTTTTCTTTATTTTTTTATCCAAAAATCTTTTAAAATATAAATAAAAATAAGTCTCTTTAAGCACAAAACTTGTAATAAATACCATAAAAATAATCTAAAAAGCCTAATAAAAAGTATTAAATAAAAACATAATTAAAAATAAAAGATATATATTTATCGAATTATTACGTGTTTATTTAGGTTAGTTTTTCTCTTCGGTTGAAATCTTAAATCGTGCGCATACATCATCCATTCAAGAAACGCACCCACTGTGAGTGAATTTTTACAAATTCCCCTTTTTATCATGTTTTGGGGTGTATCATGCGTCGTTTACTTGTATCGTTTATTTGAACACTTGTACTACTACCATTATATGATCTAACGTGTTATGTAATGTTTGCTTATTATTATATGTGGTTACATTTTCTCATTTCAGTCAAGCATTTATATTAGGCCTATCAGTTCCTCGTTGGATACGAGTAGCGCATCGCGTTGCCTAATTAGATCGGCTCCGTTTGATTGAGCCTTGATCTCATTTCGCATCACTTATCATGCTTATGTCTTCAATGTTAGATGTTTATGTGGTTTGTGGATAGTATACATATACGTTTGCTCATACTTGGTTATGCACATTTTTATTAAATTAATCAACTTAATTATTTCTTCCAAATGTTTAAATGGGATTCACTCGCCAACTTTTGTTGACCCAAATCTTTATTTTATACATGACACAGGTGAACAGGCTGAGGCAAGGACCACATAGGATTTGGCCTTAGAAGAAGAAACATTACTTGTTTAGAACATTTTCGTGCTTATGATTTTACGTGATTGTTGGAATATTCTATTTTAATTTAGATTAATAAATATGAAACTTTATTATAGTAAATGTCATGAGCTTTGATGAAAACCCAATCATGCCCCGACTACCATATCCGCTACGGGTCAGGGTGTGATAGATTGGTATCAGAGCTTTTGACTATAGGGATATAGGATAGGTTATTAGACTCTTAGAGACTATACTATAGTTGATTAGATTTTAATTGCTTATGTGTTAGTTGGTTACATGCAAACTCATGATATTTACTTGTTTCATATTTATCACACACACAAATTCATGCAAGCACTCTCACTATTATATGTTATTGTGGTCCACGTATTGTTAACATAACATGTTTATGTAAACGCATACGTTCCAATTTTCACATAATTGATCATTTCATGCTATTCTTCTCACGATTTTGTGATGTTTTCATTTTTCAATCTCATTAAAGTGAGTTCTACAACGGGCATGTAGTAACTGGAAGGGTAAGAGTACCGGTAGTCCGAACGTCCTGTCTAGGATTGGCATTCGTATAAATCCAATATAAGGGACCAGTTTGCCTACCTGGGGACTAACGATGAGAGTATGAAGGACCTATTAGGACAAAGCATGCCACACCAAACGTCGTGTGAACTAACCTCGCTTTGAGTTGTCACTATGTCTACACCTGGACACCCTCCGACTTTATATCTTGCAATCATGTTTTACGATGTTCATTCGGGTGGTGCGAGTGTTAACAGGCCAACACCAATGTGAACCCTACAAAGCCCAGTAGTCATGGGGGCCCACATGACTACCTAGGCCAAAGTATGGGGGACATATGGGGGCTCAAACATGAGCAAGGCCCAAGACATCCTATGGATGTAGTGAACTCATTTTCTCATTTGTTTTGTGAATGTTGGTTTATAAATATGACACATGACACCTAAAACATCAAACTCATTATCTCGTTACGTATTTCCTGTAGATGTCTTCTAGGCACTCACGAGGAGGTAGAAGATCAGGAAGATCTGGCAAGCGCATGGCTGCTCAAATAGCCCAACAAATGGCTGTCGTGATTCCCGACATTGTAGTACAAGTCCAACAAGCTCTTGCCGCTAATCCTATCAACCCAATCAACCAAGAAGGTCAAAATGTTTCCAATCCTCCCCCAAACACCACCAAGTGCACCTACAAGCACTTCAATTCATGCAACCCTCCAAAGTACGAGGTGACTGAAGGTGTCACTACCCTCCTTCGTTGGTTTGAGGAGATGGAGAAAACCTTCCTCAACTGTGATTGTCCCAAAGACCGCAAGGTGCGTTATGCTCATGTGGTGGAATGCGAAGAAAGGGTAGACGAGGCGTCGAAGCCGCTGTGGCCCTAACTTGGGAAGAATTGAGAGAACTTATGACTAGACGCTTCTGTCCAAGAAGTGAAATCAAGAAATTAGAGGATGAGTTCTATTTCTTGAAACAAAAGGAGGGAGACCACATAACCTACAACAAGAGGTTTCTCGAGTTGAATCAGATGGTTCCCAACTTGTTCACTCCACTCTACCGATTGATCGAGCACTACATTCGAGGTCTTCCCTCGAAAATCCAAGACTCTGTGATGAGTACTACGCCTTGCAACCCTCGAGGCAGCGATGGAGCTAGCTACCGAACTCACTGAGAATCACAACAGGAACGGGGATTTTAAAGACGAGAAGAAGAAAGACAAGACACCTGCTGAAACCCCTATCTCAACCCAAACTGGATCGTCTTCTAAGTTCGCTGGCAAAAGAAAGCGAAATGGGAAGAACTTTGCCATCACAAATCAGCCAACTCAAATCCATCAACCCACTGTCGCCGCCCCAATCACACAAGTTGCTCCTCCTACCGCACCATTCAAGAAACGGTATATAGGGCCCCACCCAAAATGCAACCGATGTCATATCACCACCCTCCCAATAACCCATGTCTTCATTGCATAAGTTGTGGCCGTGCAGGTCATACCATCCAAACTTGCCGTGTTCTTCAAAGACTAGCCTGCAACCAACCTCAAGCCCAACCAAACAACCAAGTGGTAGGCCAAGCTCCCTACCAACAACCTCTACTACTACCACCTGCTCAACCAATGGCTCAACCTTACTATCAACCCAATTACCCCTATGATGCAACCAGTCAGAGCTTGTTTCAATTGCGGTGATCCAACCCATTTTTGAAATACCTGCCCGCGTTTGGTGAACATCATAAATGCTCAAGCCCAAGCTAATCCGGTGAACCAAGCCAACCAAGTCAATCCGCCCGCTAGAGGAAGAGCTTTTAACATCAATGCCAACCAGGCTAGAGCGGATAACAACGTGGTTAACGGTACGTTTCTCATTAACGGTAGCTATGCATCTATTCTATTTGACACTGGTGTGCATAAGAGTTTCGTGTCCTTAGAGTTTGAATCTATTATTGGTTTACCTCGCGTTAGTCTAGCCGAATCATTTACAGTGGAAGTAGCCAACGGTGAACCTATTACATTAGACTCTATCATTCGTGAATGCACTCTTACTCTCAATGATCATGACTTTCCAATTGATCTTATTCCTATGAAGTTGGGTAGTTTCGACGTCATCATTGGTATGGACTGGCTTAGTGAGCATCACGCTGAAGTTGTTTGTTATGAGAAATTTATTCGAATTCCTTTTGCAGAGTGTCAAACTATACGTATTTTTGGTGAAACCCCATCTAAAGGACTCAAGTTGATGTCATGCCTTCAAGCTCGAAGATACCTTCACAAAGATTACATAGCATTTTTAGCCCACATCGTCAAAAAAGAAGGCAAGGAGAAGAAGCTCGAAGACATTCCGATCGTTAAAGAATTTCCTCAAGTTTTCCCGATGACGTTTCAGGACTTCCTCCTGTGTGAGAAGTCGAATTTCGAAACGATCTTGTACCTGGTGCTACACCAGTTGCAAAATCCCCATATTGGTTAGCCCCATCTGAAATGCAAGAGTTAGCTAGTCAACGGCAAGAGCTGACTGGCAAGGGATTCATACGTCCTAGCTCATCACCTTGGGGTGCGTCGGTTCTTTTCGTAAAGAAGAAGGATGGAACTTTCCGAATGTGTGTCGACTATTGAGAGCTCAACAAGCTGACTATCAAAAACCGTTATCCTTTAAACCGCAATCGATGATCTTCTAGATCAACTTCAGGGTGCCACCTGTTCTTCACAAATCGATATTCGTTCTGGTTATCATCAGCATAGAGTATGTGAAGAAGACATTCCGAAGACTGCCTTTCAAACTCGATACGGTCACTACGAATTCATGGTCATGCCTTTTGGTTTGACCAATGCTCCTGCCGTTTTCATGGATCTGATGAATAGGGTATGTAAACCCTACCTTGATCGTTTCGTCATAGTCTTTATCGATGATATCCTTATTTATTCTAAGACCAAATCCGATCATGAACGACATCTTCGACTCATCCTAACACTTTTGAGAACCGAAAAGCTTTACGCTAAGTTTCGAAATTTGAATTCTGGTTAAAAGAAGTTCAATTTCTTGGTCATGTCGTCAATGACAAAGGAATTCATGTTGACCCTGCAAAAATCAAAGCAGTGCAAGAATGGCAAGCTCCACGCACTCCTACAGAACTTAGATCATTCCTTAGTCTAGCTAGTTATTATCGATGTTTCATCGCCAATTTCTCTCGTATTGCCTTACCACTCACCGCCTTGACTCATAAGGGCAAGCCCTTCATTTGGGGGCCCAAGCAATAAGAGGCTTTTCAAACTTTGAAACAAAAACTTTGTGATGCACCTATTCTCACTCTCCCTGACAGTTGTGAAGACTTTGTAGTCTATTGTGACACATCAGGGCAGGGGATAGGGTGTGTCCTAATGCAAAGAGGAAAGGTGATAGCCTACGCCTCAAGGCAACTCAAAGTACATGAAAAGAATTACACTACTCATGACCTAGAACTTGGAGCAGTCGTGTTCGCTCTAAAGATATGGAGACATTATCTCTATGGTACCAAGTGTGAGATTTACACTGACCACAAGAGCCTTCAACATAGAACATGAGGCAACGACGATGGGTCGAACTCTTGAATGATTACGATTGTGAAATCCGTTATCATCCTGGTAAAGCAAATGTTGTGGCTGATGCTCTTAGTCGAAAAGAGTATGCGAACTCCATTCATCTTTTATGTTCTCAAATCGTGACTGATTTTCAAAACAGCATTCGATCAGCTCAACATATTTCTGTCACGGAAAATGATGTGCGGGATGAATTGTCTTGTGGAGCTGAAACCAAGTTAGAATCCAAGTCCAATGGTATCCTTTACTACTTGAACCGTATTTGGGTACCTGGTCGTGACGATCTTCGTATTTTTCTCATGAATGAGGCTCACAAAACACGATACTCTATACATCCAGGTGCCGATAAGATGTATCAAGACCTACTACTCTTACTGATGGCCTGGCATGAAGAAGGATATCGCTATTTTTGTCTCTAAGTGCCTCACGTGTTCTAAGGTTAAAGCTGAACATCAAAGACCTTCAGGATTACTCGTTCAACCTGAAATACCTGTTTGGAAGTGGGAAAACATAACCATGGACTTTATTACCGGGTTACCTCGCACTTCCAGTGGGCACGATACAATCTGGGTTATCATTGATCGTCTTACCAAATCAGCTCATTTCATTCCAATCCGCGAAGACTATAAGAATGAGAAGTTAGCTCGTATCTATATTGACGAAATTGTAAGCCGACATGGTGTGCCTTTAAGTATCATTTCGGATCGAGATGGTCGTTTTACTTCACGAACATGGCAAGCCATGCAATCAGCATTAGGTACACTTTTAGACCTCAACACCGCCTTTCACCATCAAACTGATGGTCAATCCAAGCGCACCATACAAACTCTTGAAGACATGTTGCAAGCATGTGTCATCGACATCAAGGGCAATTGGGATACTCATCTACCATTAGTTGAATTTTCATACAACAATAGCTATCATTCAAGCATCGGTATGGCTCCTTTTGAAGCATTATATGGTCGTAAGTGCTGATCTCCCGTGTGTTTGCACGAAATCGGTGAAGCACAAATCACTGGACCTGAATTGATCCAAGAAACAACTGATAAGATTCTTCAAATCCGCAATAATCTTCTAGCAGCTCAGAGTCGTCAAAAGAGTTACGTTGATAAACGACGAAAGCCACTTGAGTTTTGTGTTGGCGATCAAGTACTTTTGAAAGTATCACCATGGAAGGGAGTGTTTCGTTTTGGTCAAAAAGGCAAGCTAGCACCACGCTATGTGGGACCATCCAAAATACTCGAGAGAGTTGGTCCTGTAGCCTACAAGCTTGACTTACCAGAAGAACTCAACAGAATTCATCCCACGTTCCATGTATCAAACTTGAAAAAGTATCTTGCCGACGAAAATCTCCAAATACCGTTGGAAGATATTCAGATTGATGAATCAATGCATTTCGTTGAATGACCTGTAGAAATCATGGACTTCGGTCAAAAGCGTTTAAGACAAATTCGTATTCTGATAGTCAGGATGCGTTGGGAAGCAAAACGAGGACCTAAGTTTACTTGGGAACACGAAGACTCAATGCGTGAAAAATACCTGCATCTCTTCCAAGTTACATCTACTACTTAAATTTCGAGATGAAATTTCTAAAAGTAGGAGATACTATAACATCTGTTGTAAAACGGGCTCCAAAACCCGCTTCATTTAAATAATTCAAGTATCAGATATGAGTTTTCGTTACGTTTTTATCGTTCAAATTCGTTATATAAATTTCTGTAATTAATAAATAAATTAAAAGAGTAAAATGTTAAATAAATAAAAGACTAATAATGATATTTATAAATAGAGTTGAAAATAATAAAAAAATAAATACAAAGGGGTAAACGGGTTTCGAACCCGGGTCCCCATCGAAACGACACACACCACACACCACTGAGCTACAAACATAACTTTTTATAATTTTGAAAACAATTAAATTTTATATTGAATCAATCGCCAAACCTGCATTCAAATTTTGCAGAAACCGGTAACTTTCGAAAGCATAATCCGAGCAATCAACACAATTAACGATTTCCTTTTTATTAAACGTGTGTAATTGATTTCGAACATCAGTTATAACTGAAAATTCAAAATCAATTGGGTTGAAACCGAAAGAAATCATTGGTCTTAAAGATTTGAAACTGAAATCTATAATTGACTGGTTACACTATAAATATTAATCCTTAGCCCCTTAATTGAACTCACCCACACTCTCTAAAATCACTCTAAACACTCAGAACAATCCTCTACATTCAAAAAACTTCTCGCCGGAATTTTCTTACCATCGCCGGAGACATCGTCGGAGTAATTAAGCTTCTTCATTCCAGTACAATCATTTGACTTCTGTTATTCTTTCAATTACCTTGTGATCTGTTAATGCAAAGCAAACCATTCCTCAAGTTTATGTAATCGGGTTCTGTCAGTGGGTTTAAACATGAGGAAGATGAAGACAAGATAGTGTATTAATATAATTAAAATTAGAAGTTTAATCGGGTTAGACACACAGTCCAGTGGTGGACTGTGTGCAACGCAAACACAGCTGTCCGGTTCGAATCTTAACACGATGCCTAGTTTCCGAATTAAAACAAAGCTTAATACTTATATAATAACCGGGAGTTTGTATAAAAGAAATATGAATCTAAGATATTCTAGGTTAGTCACACAGACCAGTTGGTAGGGTTGTGTGCAACGTATGCCGGTTCTGTAACCGATTTTGCAAGCTTAAAATCTTTTTAAATAAAAACAAAATAACTCAGTTATTTAATATATATATATAATTAAAATCAAGATTATTTTGGGTTAGACACGTAGCTCAGTTGGTAGAGTTGCGTGCACGTATACGGGAGGTCACGAGTTCGATTCTTACACGAAGCCAATAATTGTGCGGTCAACCCTGAAAAAGGGTATATTTTTAATACACTTTTTCTTTATTTTTTTTATCCAAAAATCTTTTAAAATATAAATAAAAATAAGTCTCTTTAAGCACAAAACTTGTAATAAATACTATAAAAATAATCTAAAAAGCCTAACAAAAAGTATTAAATAAAAATATAAATTAAAAATAAAAGATATATATTTATCGAATTATTACGTGTTTATTTAGGTTAGTTTTTCTCGTCGGTTGAAATCTTAAATCGTGCGCATACATCATCCATTCAAGAAACGCACCCACTGTGAGTGAATTCTTACAAATTCCCCTTTTTATTCATGTTTTGGGGTGTATCATGTGTCGTTTACTTGTATCGTTTATTCGAACACTTGTGCTACTACCATTATATGATCTAACGTGTTATGTAATGTTTGGTTATTATTATATGTGGTTACATTTTCTCATTTCAGTCAAGCATTTACATTAGGCCCATCAGTTCCTCGTTGGATACGAGTAGCGCATCGCGTTGCCTAATTAGATCGGCTCCGTTTGATTGAGCCTTGATCTCATTTCACATCACTTATCATGCTTATGTCTTCAATGTTAGATGTTTATGTGGTTTGTGGATAGTATACATATATGTTTACTCATACTTGGTTACCCACAACCTAGGTAACAAAAACTTACAAACCATTGTTTTACCATCAAACAGACAAATAATGCAATTTGCTAATATAAATAATTTATTTGTTTGCTCAGGATTGGTTGTTCGTCATCCACAAGATTGTCCATCGATCTTACCTAAGGCAAATCATAAAAGTAAAACTCATAAACTCAAATTGCAACATAAGAAATTTCTTTGATACATAAGCATGTAACAAACTTACATTGATATTATTTCCTTTGATTGCATTTAGAATGTGCTCCATATTTAAATGATGAAAAACTCTGCAACTTAGCTTAGCTTTACATTTAATAGTTGTAAGCAATGGAATAGAAAATATACAAGCGACATATATAAAAGTGATAAGGTAACTCCCACGCGATTGTAGGAGGTGTTGTAAATGCAGGAGATGGTCAGAAAATCAAGGATGAGCACTGACTGAGAAGCAGGAAACTGGTAGGACACACAATAATAAAAGCTCAACTGCAAAACTACTAGACCTAAAAAACCCTACAAATTCTGGCGATAACCACCAGGTTATTCCGATCATAATTAAACCTCACAATTAATTGTCTCATTTAGATGGCCAAGATCAATCGCAAAACGATTATTTTTGTGAGAGTTTGCAGTTTATTGGTGGGTATTAACAATATATTAATATTTACTTTTTTCGACCCTTGTAATATACGAGTTTAACCAGTAAAATAATATAAGAGTTTAAGCGGTAAAAAACTATTAATATAATAAAAAAATTAGTAAACATATCTCTAATACTATATAAAACATCTCATCTATTAAAAACTAGTAAACATATTATAAAACATCTCCTCTGTACATAAAAGTAATTTCCTATGAAATTTTAAGATGACAGACAAAGAGTCATGCCTTCTTCCCTAATCTTTCATCTATTTCCCTCAATTTTGCCCCTAATTCAATGTCTTCGCCCACAAATTCATGACTGAAATCAATTCATACCCACGAAGTCTTTAGCAAATTGATGTTTGAAATCGTTGGACCCATTATTGATATCATTAATTAGGTTTGATGAATGAAATTAAAATCAATTACTGCTCAGACCTGTAATTATTTAAGACCGATCACCTCCCTCTTCAAGAAACCATCAACCTCCGGTTTGTATTTGATTTTGTTTCATTCAGACGCCATGTTGCCGGAGCACTCCAAAAGCCATACAATTTCAA
Source organism: Scalesia atractyloides (assembly GCA_947069175.1). NCBI lineage: Eukaryota > Viridiplantae > Streptophyta > Magnoliopsida > Asterales > Asteraceae > Scalesia > Scalesia atractyloides. The sequence continues at coordinate 658,520 of CAMTDV010000116.1, read as the reverse complement.
TCGATGCCTAAATCCAATGAATTCCCCATCTCTAGCACCTTAAGGATGAAGCACAATGAAGCCACTTTCTTCCTTCTTCTCTTCTTGTTTGCTTATTAATCTGTAATGCTAAAAAAATATTTTTATGTAAGAATTTCTCTTATTGCTTCTATAATTTTGATGTATAATTGTCTGAACATGGATCCCTTTAACTATGTAAAAGTTCCTCTTATTACTTCTATGATTTTGATGTATAATTATATGAACATGTTGTTTATAGATTTTTAATTAATTTTAATCTTTGTTTCGTGCCCAAGACATGTCTTGATTACAAAAAATCTCAAATCATTTTGTCATTTTATCACCAATGTTTGTGCCATCATTGGTGGTGTTTTCATGGTTCATCTTTATCTCACTCTTTTATTTGTGTATGGGATTAATTGTTACTGGATTGTGAGATTACTACTTGTGAGACACAATTAAATATTGAAATATACACAAAGTTATTCATAACTGGGAAAAGAGAACCATTAAGAAGAAGGGGGGACATGGACGAATCTTTGGTGAACAAATCGGCGTGTCAGTTATGTCGATTAAAAGCTTGGATTTGGTTTCTTGATATTCTTTCCTTTGATTGCATTTAGAATGCGCTTCATATTTAAATGATGGAAAACTCTGCAACTTTGCTTAGCTTTACTCAATATTTGTAAGCAATGGAATAGAAAATATATAAGCGATAAGTTAACTCCCACGCGATTGCAGGAGGTGTCGTAAATGTAGGAGATGGTCAGAAATTATGAAGGAACACTAACTGAGAAGCAGGAAACTGGCAGAATGCACAACGATAAAAGCTCAACTGGCAAAACTGCTAGACCTAAAAAAAACCTCCAAATTAAGACGATAACCACCAAGTTATTCTGATCAGGATTAAACCTCACAATTAATCGTCTCATTTAGACGGCCAAGATCAATCGCAAAATGATTATTTTTGTCAAAGTTTGTAGTTCATTCGTGGGTATTAACAATATATAATATTTACTTTATTCGACCCTTGTAATATACTAGTTTAACCGATAGAAATAATATAAGAGTTTAAGCGGTAAAAAAACTAGTAAATGTTGTAAAACAACGGTCTATTAGCAACCAATATACAACTACAATAAACATGAGAAAACAAGACTACATAGATCAGTAGAGAACAAAAACATGAAAATAAGGGAATGAGAATCCTTCTCATTGATATTAACATCATATACAAATGCCAATATATAGGCACTATGACATTGATACAAACATAAATGTAATATGGGAGTTGGTAATGTGGATAGTCACTAATAAATAATATATTCATAACACTCCCCCTTGACTATCCACATGTGATAAAAGAAAGGAGTACATTATTCTTTCAGTACGCTTGGAGATGTTGCCTCGTTGAAAACCTTGCAAGGAAAACCCAGTGGGACAAAACCTCAGCTAAGGAAAAAAGAGTGCAGCGTATTGTCTCCCCATGATACTTCTAGATCAGGTACGTTGCCTCATTAAAACCTTACTAAGAAAACCCAGTGGGATAAAACTTAGCGAAGGGAAAAAGAGTGTAACTTGTGTAAAACTCCTCTTCATTAGTATCATTTAAGCAATAGATGCCAATCTTCTATGAAGGTTGCTGAAAACTTTTGTAGTATGTGATTTGTCGCTTGATCCCTTGATGTCCAATCATTTAATGATCATTGATTTATAATCTTCTCTAGTTGCCTCTGTCACACCCTGACCCGCAACGGATAAGGTAGTCGGGGCATGATTGAGTTTTCATCAAAGCTCATGAGATTTACTATTATAAAAGATTAATATTTATTATTCCAAATTTGATTAAAACATTCCAGTCAACATATAATTCATACAAACACTATAATGTTCCAAACAAACTTGCAAATAACATTTTATTTTCTTCTAAGGCCCATGTCCTATGTGATCCACGCTTCAAACCTGTTCACCTGTATCATGTGTAAAAATAAAGTTTTGGGTCAGTATAAGTTGGCGAGTGAATCCCATTTTATCATTAAGAAAAATGATATGTTTAGTATTTTATAAAAATGTGCATTAACCAAATATGGGAACATCGTGTATGTAATCTAAATCACAAACCACATCATCACTAGTAATGTACATGTGAGCACGATAAGCGATGTGCTGCAAAATCAAGGCTCAATCAAACGGAGCCGATCTAGTATAGTAGGCTACGTGACGCTCCACCCGTAGGTAACGGGGAACAAATGGGCCTAATGTGAGAGATTGACTGTACTGAGAATATAAACACAAAATGACAATAAACAAACAATATCACATAGCACGTTAGATCACATAATGGTAATAGCACGAGATTTAAAATAACGAGATAATAATAGCGACACATGATACACCCAAAAAACGTGACAAAAAAGGGAGTTGTAAGATTCACTCGCAGTGGGTGTGATTACGATTCGATGAAGATTGTGCACGATTGAGTGGTTGAGATATCAAGCGATGATATGGCTAACCTAAATATTCACATAATAATTTAGATGAAAATATATTCTTTTTGGTTGAATTTAATAATTTTACTTAATTTATTATTTACACATTTTATTAGCTAATTTAGATAAATTTTATTGTGTTGATTACTATACTTTTATTTGCTTAAACTTTTATTTGCAAATAATATTATTTGGTTATAAAATAGTTTAGTTTTGGAGAGAATAATTAAAGGTTTAGTTAATTAAAAAATATGTTTTTCCTTGAATTAAATCGGATAGAACCGGTCGGATACGCAGCATGTGGGAGTCGAACCGGCAACCTCTCATTCATGTGCACGCAGCCTGGCCAACTGGACTGCGTGTCTAACCCGGAATATATTGGATTTTAATTATATTTATACACTTACTAGATCAAACCATATTCTGATTTAATAAAAAGGTTGGTATACTATAGGGACAGTGTCATGAAACCGGCTCGAACTCGCGACCTTTGCTTCGTGTGTGCACACAGCCCGACCAATTGGGCTGTGTGTCTCACCCGTTGAATATAAGATTTTAATTAATCTTATATACTTATTGTCTTGTTTCATTATTGGGTTATAAAAAGGTTTTGTTAAATTCAGTGGATCTGAACGTATACAAGACTCGAACCCGGGACCTTGACTTCATATGCACAAAGTCCGACCAATTGGAGTGTGTGTCTAACCCAGTTTATATACCATTTTTAATTCATTTAAACAATAACTCCAGTTCATCTTCTTTATAAAAGAAAACAGAACCTGTTAACCCGATTGAATCTATGAGTTTGATGATTCTTTTATAAATCCTTATTAACTACTCATGATATATGTAACATTCATCGAAAAACGGGTTTTCAAAACCCGCTTCGTTTATTAATCAAATATCCAGTTATAAATTTCGTTGCGTATTTATGGTTGATATTAATTTTAAACAATACATAATTAATAATTATATTAGAATTTAAAAACCATAATTTATAATTACTAATAAATAATGAATAAAAAAATAAATGGAGACGCCGGGTTTCGAACCCGGGTCACCCACAAATCCAAACACACAACACACCGCTCCGCCACACATTGTTTTTGTAATAAACACGGAAACAAATAAGATTTATAATAAAACCGAAAAGTTAAATCCGGTAATCAACGCGCCAGAACTCGCAATCACCGGAAAATCCGGCAATCCGCGATTTTGGCCAAATTCCTTTTGACTGAACCGCACAAATTGATGTCGACGTCGGTTATAACCGTTGCCGACAATCAATTTCCGTCATAACCGACGGAAATCTTCAATCGCGAACCTTGACTCAAATTCAAACCCAATTCAGCCTGTTATCACTATAAATACCCACTTGAACACTATGGAAATCCTTTCGCTCAGAACCACGATCGTTTCCGAAGCTTTATTCATCCCAAAACACGTCGCCGGAGATATTCTGCATTCGCCGGACTTTCACCGGAAAACCGAGACTTACTTCAAATCGGTAAAATTCTCGACTCTTTTGTTTGTAATCCATTATTCGGCATGTATTAACCTAAATCGTTCAACCAGAATCTGTCTCAGACAACGTTGCCGGAAATTCCCGCACTCACCGGAAAATCACTGAAAATCCGAAGTCTCACTGTCGATCTGTACAATCATCTAAACCCTCTTGATATCTCTTGTTTAGTAACTTAATTGCACAACACATTGATCAAAACTGTTAATCAATTCACTCAGCCGGAAGTCACCAATCAGAGCCGGCGACTCTTGTCGGAAATCTGAGAAAACATTCTGTTTTGGTACATTTTATTCCATAATCTTCTTTATCTATTTCATTCCAACCAATTATAAGTCTTGATGATCGATTTAAACAGAACAGTCGGACTTCACTGTTCTGTGTTTTTGTAAACGAAGAAGATGAAGTCGAGTATAGGTTTAAATATAATTAAAACTGAATATTCGAACGGGTTAGTCACACAGTCCAGCGGTGGACTGTGTGCACAAACAATACACACGTCCCGGGTTCGAATCGCACACGTTACCGACTTTCAGAAATAAAACCAACATTTTTAAAACTTAATCAGATCAAGCCACAGAATGTTTATAAGAATAATATAATCCATAAATTAAACAGATTTGACACACAGCCCAACTGGTTGGGCTGTGCGCACTCGAACCGAAGGACCCGAGTTCGACTCCGGGTCCCTGCAACCGGTTCGGCAATATAAATCATTTTTAATAAAAAACCAAATAAGTTTAAAATTTATTTAGTATATAAATATAATTAAAACAGAGAATATTTCGGGTTAGACACGTAGCTCAGTTGGTAGAGCTGCGTGCACGTATACGAGAGGTCCCGAGTTCGAACCTCACTCAGCGCATATAAAAACACAGTCCGACCGGTCAACGGTCAACGGTCAAAAGTCAAATTTTTTTATTTCTTTTTATTTATTTATTTAATTAGAAAATTATATAAAAATAATTAAAAATAAGATTTTTAAAGTTAGAAAATTTCCTTAAACTCACAAAAATAAATCTAAAAATCCCATTAAGAGTATGAATTAAAAGTATTAATCTCAAATAAAATCCATTTATTTACCGAATCATTTCGTTATTATTTTATGTTAGTTTTCCCTCGTCGATCAAATCCTAAAATTCGTGCGCATCCAACGTCATCAAGAACGCACCCAAAGTGAGTGAATCTCTATCAATTCCCCGTTTTAATCATGTTTTGGGGTGTATCATGTGTCGTTTAATTCTTTATTATATTTAAACACTTGTGCATACATCATATCCGTGATCAAATGTGTATCAATTGTTGTGTGGATTACATGTAGTTTGGATTTATCATTTTCAGTGCACGCATTTCATTAGGCCCATCAGTTTCCCGTGGGAGACGGGTTGAGCATCAGGTGCCTCATAAGATCGGCTCCGTTTGATTGAGCCTTGATCTCACATTCATCATCATTCATATCATATACTCATTCAAAGTGGTTTGTGTTTGTTTACTGATATATGTTTGCTCACATGTGATTATTGCACAAATTTTCCATATTAAATAGAACAAGAAATTAATAACAATGTTTTATCAAGGTTCACTCGCCAACTTTTGTTGACCCAAAATATCCCCCGTTTTACACATGATACAGGTGATCCAGCTGAGGCAAGAAACACATAGGAAGGCCTAGAAGAATAAACCAGTTTAAGCTTTGGATTATTTACATAGTTTCATTTCCTTGTAATTGTATGAACTTTGATTTGGACATTTAAGTTGTAATTTGAATTCAATAAATATGAAACATTTTAGTAAACATCATGAGCTTTGGTGATAACCCAATTATGCCCCGACTCTTATTCCGTTGCGGGTCGGGGTGTGACAATATAAATAGAATGAAAGTGGTTAGAGGAGTGATATACCGAACAGGGAGTTTCTTCTAATTTTCGGCAAGGATTCCGACGATTGGCTTGTGATTCCGGCGAGGGTTCTGATGAACAGAGATTTTCAAGGAGATTTGGGAGTGTGTGTGCATTCTAATGGCTCCAGAACTCCCTATTTATAGATGAGGAGGGTCGCACGATTTAAGCTTCGGTTTTGGGAGTTTCGGTTATGGAGGTTTGTTAGCAATCACAATTGAATGTGGTTTGACTCGTGATTGGGTCCAGCTTCACGTTTAGAAACGGTTTTCTTCAGTTAATTGCAAGAAAATGACTATTTGATGATTGTCGGCGATTACAGCCGTTACTAGGCGGCTTCTTTTGAATTCAGATCAAAGGAAAGATGATATAACAGATTATTGGGTTTAATCATTTCAGATGTTGGGCGAGTGGTGAAGCGGTGTGTTGTCCGTTTGTACTCTTGTGCGACCCGGGTTCGAGTCCCGCGGTTAGCACATGTTTATTTATTTTAATTTTTGTGTATAATATTCCTGTATTAGTACTAATATGTTTTTATATGTTATTTGTTATTATTTATATTATTAATATAATGAATCTATTAAACGATTAACATAAATACACAATGAAAAGAGATTAAAATATAAACTTGGTCACAAAATGGTGCGGGTTTTAGAACCCGTTTTTTTACGGATGTTACAGCCTCCTTTTGTAAGTAGATCCCATAAGATCCATGAATGTGTTTTGTTACATTTCCTGCATTTACAAAACTAACCAAACTTGTTGATGGGTTAGTAAAATATGAACCCATATTGTTTGTTCCTTAAGAGTACAGAAAACATAAGTTTTACACATTACATTATCTCCTCATTGTACACCAGTTATATCTTGTCAATAAATTCATAAGATATGTTCGTGAATAACTAGCAAGATATATTAATAGAGTTTGTATTTAACTATGGTACTTCTGGACAATGATATTTTCTTCTTTGGTACGAGATGATAATAGTTATTTCTATATCAACTATTTGGACATCATTAAATGTACTTACACCATAAACTTTGTCCATATGAAAATGACCATCATCTTCTACATATATTATGATTGATGGATAATAAGACAATTGCTTGTTCTACATATTGAGCCATAAATTTGCAATACCATCTATAGTTTGGAAATTATTGCTTTAATATTTGAGCTCATTTTAATCTCGTCAGGAGAGTCAATGACATCACCAACATATATAGTGTTACTTATAAACCTCATATTGTTCTTTTTAATGAAAACAAATAGACCAACTACACCATATGTTTTTCTCATCTCTGAGCTGACCAGTGAGTCTGATATCACAATCCATTTGACTATTTTAGTCCATACATATCTTGTAAACTTTGTAGAACATTTCTTGAGGTTTTCGTATCTATGCTTAGATATTTATAATCCATCACGAACTTCTTTACATCTTTAACTATATAGGTGTATGTGTACACTATTTAGGAGTTGTCATAAAACTTTCTTGTTTAAATATTGATTTCTATATCTTCAAAATTCAAATTTTACCTTCTCTTTATTTATTGAGATATCAAAATCACCGAGTACAATTTCTTCTATGTATGTCTATTGGTGCACAAGAAATACATCATTAAGATGTTTTAATTAGCTTTTAAGCACTCATCTACCTTAGGAAACTCTTTAGAAGTTCCACTTATATCCAACATGTAAAATAATCATAAAGTATTCAAATCTAAATACAGTGATCACATTGTTCTCGGGAACTTGCTTTACATGAATTACATAATTCAAATCCTTCAGCACTTTCATGTAGCTTTCAGTTTCAAGTGATGCATAACATTCATGAGATGCATATCAATTCTCTCTTTATATTGATAGAATAATTAAATAATAGATAACTATTGCATCCACCACAGGATAAATATTTCTTATTATTAATAATCATAGGTATTTGCGGAACCCTTGTGCTATAAATTCTTGATTCACATAAAAGGCCTAGTTGTATCTGATATATTTTGCAACTTCTGTTGTATGGACTGCTAGTCCGAAAGCTTTCCATTTCAATAGAGAATTCAACTCTGTCTCATTTGCGTCATTCCATTTTGGCTAATCATTTCTTTGTATTTATTCATAGGCAAATTTTAAATCTTGATCCTCGTCCTTTCATCATTTCAAGCGCTATATTATATACAAAAGTATAACGACGTCGATTTTGTTTCGATTCCATACACTTTTAGGCATGATATAATTTACTAAGAGCTCTTTATTTTCAGGTACCTGAGGTTCCTCTGGAACCATCATGTCTAATGTCTATTCAGGAGACTTTTTTACTATAGCCTCGACTTGACCATCTTTTTCATTACTTGCTCCAAATTTTTTCGAGTAATTTTTATTTTTTTGGAATCGACTAGTCTACCAGGCTTCAGTCTTGCAAGAAATTCATTACTAATATATGGTTCGTCCTTCTAGGACAATTAGCTTAATTGGAGCATTAACAGTTGACTATGTGACTTACTTAGTCACTGTATTTAGGTCAGTGAACTCCTCTGATAATTTATTCTTTTATATTGGTAATGAATTATCTTTTGAACTTCTGGTTCATAGTTTATAGTTTGAGGATCAAGATAACATGATAATTCATTCCACTTTTCACTTTGCAACTGCTTTTTATCTCCCCCGATTGTTGGGAACATTCATTCACTAAAGTGAATAACAATGAGCCATAATTGAATTTCTTACTAATGGCTTTAAATTTAATCATAGACAACTAATTATGCCCAACATATTCTCAACCTTTTTAGAGTTCCCATTTTTGTGTGGTATGGTGGATGAATTTAAATATTCATGCCATATAACCAAAAACCTTTGAAGGGACAGATTCGGTTCCTGACCAAAACCAACTATGACAAGGAAGAAATATGATAACTTGTTAGCTTGATGTGAATACATGTAAAATCAAATATAAACATGAACCTTTTGCTTCATGATCAATTGGTTTTCAATCACTTGTAGACGTTTAGGTGATCGTCTCAACAATAACGCTTCTGCCAATGATCATTAATAACATGGGAATCAAATTCATCATTATATACAAAATAAATGTGCCAATCTGGAATAATATGCTTGCTATCTTATTAGCTAAGCCATAAACGATCAGTACTTCAAGTTGCGAACTTGATAACCATTTAGACGATGCACCGATTTTAAAATACTAAATGGTTTCATGTTAGGATACATACAAATCCTTTAACATTTCCAGACTATTAAGGGATTTATACCCTACTTTAGCTGATAAATAATTAGTTTCCACTGACATGTTTAACTATCAAGAAGATATGGTTCTTTAAAACTGGCCATGTCAACTAATTAAATAATTATGATCTATAAACTTTTGGTTATGACCATATATGTGCACTCTTGTTTGTCTAATACACGACAGTAAATACGAGAGAATAATGTATTATTATTTCAAAATTTCATCTTATAACATATTTCCCATATTTTTAATTCTCGTATATTCACTCCCTTAATGCACCACTTCTTGTGGCCAGATTCATTATTACATGGTCGGCTTATTATTAACATGAGGATCATTGCAGTTTCCTCATTTACCATGATCACAACCTTTACAAGGATCATTGTACAATCATCACATTATTAACATGGTTGAACTCATTGTTAACATGGGCATTATTATGGTTTTCTCAATTTCTATGATCACCAACTTTAAATCGATCATTATATTGTCACATTCACTTCAGGGAATGGATTATGACTACTGAACTTTCATAGTATCATCATTAGAACATCCTTAGTCATTAGTGTGACATTTACACTAATCGTTATTTCATCACATTCACTTTATGGAGTGAATTAGAACCACACAGCTTTCATGGTTGTCGTTTCAAACCTTATATAGACTTTAACAATCTTGCTACTTCAAGAGGATATTTGAGGTTAGACAATGAAAATGGTTTTTTTCAACCTGTATAAATAATCATTTCATCACATATCACATAACATCAATTATATGACCGAATCATTAAAATTTACCGGTTTAAATAGCTCACAAGCTTTCGTAAAATCATAATAAGCTTTAGGTTGTTCTTCCAATGCCATATTATAAATAAATCTTGATCACAATTTAGTCATGTTTATAACGTGTTATTATATACCGCAACTTTGGTTATTTTAATGTTCTTTTTCAAAAGTAATAACATATAGGACACGGTTTATACATAAAGCTAGAATATCAAAAGCATGACTTTATAACATATCAGCAAGTAAAACATGTTATAATACAAAGTAATGAAATAAGATGTGCTCATCAGTTAAAAGAAATACATAATTTATGTATTAGCGTATCATGATATAACCTATCACATGTATATCTTATATACATATATATGCCTTTTAACCCAATCATGTCAAATATATACAATGTTAGCAAGAATAAAATAACATTCACAAATATCCATAGAAATTATTATACAATTATCAATATAGCATACGATCATATAAGACATGCTAATAATGGTTTTAATGAAATTGAAATAATGATAATATTGTAAAAAAACATTTCACATCATTTTCAATATGTTTTGTATGCACTAAAAGTTATCAATTTATCATGTATAATGTGTTTATGGAATGTCATGAGACGTAAAGTTTGTTTTTAAGGCATGAAATAGAAAAAACTGCCAAGTCCGATGAGTGGAATTTAAATTTGTTATGTGTGTCAATAGATTCAAAAGGTTTTTCGAATTTTATAAATATAATATAAGTGCATATATTGTCCAAGTGACATTTTCTGTGGTTGTATAATATATAATCAATAATAATGAACATGGTTACTTTAATCTATATGCGACACATATACTATAATCCCCTACAAATTTAATGAACCTTTGTTTACATTTGAACTATAAAAAAACTTTCAAAGTTTGGACTAATATGTAGTAAGATTGTTTATAAAGACATAATGAACCTTTATCTTACATTAGAACTAAAGAAAACTTTCAAAGTTTGAACCAATATGTAGTAAGATTATTTATAAAGACATAATGAACCTTTATCTTACATTAGAACTAAAGAAAACTTTCAAAGTTTGAACCAATATGTAGTAAGATTATTTATAAAGACATACTTCTCTTATACTACAGATTTGGGGATGAAAGAAAATACTAACTTAAACTATATATTTAATTAGTTATTTAATATAAAACACAAACGTCAGTTTGATTCTTTAAGTGAAATATTTATTGTATGAGAGTGCATTTCTCACAATTATATAAACGTCATTCAAACGGGTATTTAGAAAAGAATAATATATGACAAATCTGGATTCTAGCTTAATCTAGATTCTATGAGTCACATACGAAATACAAAACTTAAATATAATAAAACAAAAAAATTCTAGAAACACGTAGTAATAGAATTATATCCATAACCATTTAAATTATAAAATATTTAGCTATAATATGATTTGGAAAAAATATATTCATAAAAGTAATTAATTAGGTCGTAATAATTAAAATTTAAATCTCAATAGTCTATTAATCAGTTTTCTCCAACAATTTTTTCGTGCCGTTTGCTTCATCGTTAGCCATAACGTGACCCGACCCTATTACGGCTTACCGATTTATCTTCTTATCCTTTTCTTATCGATAAACAACTAAATCCCTATTAAAACCTCACTCGGTAATCAAATAAATTATTTAAGAAATATGTAATAGAAATCCAGGCAAAACACTACATTAGTAATTTTTACATCTTCTATTGCTTATATATCTTCCGTTATATATTTATCATTTATATGTTATCCCAACTATTTAATCATCAAATAAACAAAATAAAATAAAGAAAGATGATACTTACCAATGGAAATTCAGGGAAGTCCATCTCAATCATAAGTTTTGGATCCATGACAATACTTACCGCTAGAAGTGTTTAACGGGTCGTGTTTGCGGGTTAGCGGGTCATGCTGATAACGTGTTATAAAACAACGGTTTATTAGCAAACGATATACAACTACAATAAACATGAGAAAACAAGACTATATACGTCATGTAGAGAAAAAAACATGAAAAATAAGAGAATCCTTCTCATTGATATTATCATCATATACAAATGCAAATATATAAGTACTATAACATTTATATAAAGATAAATGTAATACGGATAGTCACCGATAAATAATATATTCTAAGATTAAACATATTTTATCCAATAAACTTCACATGTTTTCCCCGCACCTAATCCAAACCCCCATTTCTCAGCACACCCCTTTCTTCCATACCTTGGGGTTTAGTCTCGTTAATGGAGTTCTAGGGTTTTCAATCTTCATCTCACCAGATTCTCATATTCATACACAAATATCTTCTGAACAATACTCCAAATGTCGTATCTAACGTTGAGAACTCCATTCCTAACATCACATTCTTCATCTTCATCCTCTGTTCTCGCTTCATGTAGAACCAATCACTTGCTTCGGCTGTGTTCTTCGTCTTCAGTTTGCGTTGCCGGAAAACGAACGTTTAACCGCGGGAGACTGAGGCTGCGAGCTGAATCTCAGCCGCAGGATGCTTCGGAAAGTACCAATAGTGGTGATTCTCAACAACCTAAAGGTTCTGTGGTATAAATTTTGATTCATTTGTTACAGATAGTTGAAATTAGTTGCGTTAATAGGTCGTAAGTAGTATATGCTGATATTGTTTGCTTTCTGTATGATTCTGATTTTAGGTCAAACCTTTTGATAAAGTTCAACTGTTCTGTGTTACTAATTTGTTTTAGATTTTGGAAATTAGTTATGTTAATAGGTTGTTGTAGGTTGTAAGTGTATGTTGTTTTTGTTTGCTTTGTGTTTGATTCTGATTTTGAGGTCAAGCCTTGTGATAAAGTTGAACTGTTGTGTCGTAAAAACGCGAATAATTTGCTTCACATTTTGGAAGTTACTTCTGTTTATAGGTTGTTGTAAGTAGTGGCTGTGTGGATGATTTTGATTTTTAGGTTAAACTTTTTGATAAGGTTGAACTGTTCAAGTTTGATGTGAACTTCTTACAGCATAAGACACTAAAGTATTTTAGCCTGTGTGGAGACCTAAAATTTCATATAGGAAGGAGCCGAATTTGCTTTTGGAGATGACACCATAATTGTATTACAGATATGAGAAAAAGTAGATGATGTTTAAATATAGAGAAAAAGATTTAGTTAAAAGCCTATAATCTTAACTGCCAATCTACCGGATTTGGGTAAGGAAGGAAATCAATTGGAAAGCAAGTGCATTTGAACTTTCGAGCTACATGAATTTATTCAATGATTGTTAGTTTGTGGAAAGTAGAGTTTAGTAACAGAACAAAATGGGGAGAATGAGTATGTGAAGATACTTCCTAAGCTAGTGAAAGTTGAGATATGAATTCTTGATAAATCAGGTGGGCATTATTGTTTCTCTTTACATTTTTGAATAAGTAGATATGAGAAGTTTGCGCATCAGTGGTAAGACTTGAAAATAAGTATGGCCAATACCACAAGTTTTGTAAACGATGAGGAACAATGACATTTTTAGGAGCACACTCGAACGCTTAACTAATTATGTGAAAATAACTTATGCACATGCCAAAAACATGGTTGCATGAGATGATACATCTATACATGTGACGAGCTCCTATACTCGGATACTCCTTTATGTGACTAGGATTACAATAAGCAATATTTTTCATCTCAAATACTTGTTTTTTTCAAAAACTTGTACCTACTTAACAGATTGATAAGGATACTTATAATTGTGATCCAATTACTACTAATTTGAAAACATATGATGGACATTTGTCTTCCATAATCTATGTTATTAGATTATTTACAATTGGAGATTATGTTGAAAATGAACTATGATAGAACTATGGTTTTGAAATTGAATGTTAAGACTATCTACAGGAATGTTGTAAAGCTGCATCTTTGATTTTGATCCATTATAGACTTACTTAAACAGTGTGTGTGTGTATTTTACTTTTTGACAAATGTTCTTCATACTAATACTGATTTTAAATATGGATCTCCTCAACTATATATGCATTTTATAGACAAGCAGGAGGGAAATGCTACTGGAGTATGTAAAAAATGTGCAACCAGAATTTATGGAGTTATTTGTTAAAAAGAGCACCTCAGCAGGTAATATTTATCCCTATGTTTTTTCTATACGTATTTTATAAATGAATCATCTCTTACGCTTATTTCTGTTAGGTTGTAGATGCCATGCGCCAGACAGTAACAAATATGATGGGAACTTTACCCCCTCAGTTTTTTGCAGTAACTGTTACCACCGTAAGTTTGCACAATTTAGGCCTTTACGTAGATTGGCTTAAACAACTTAAGTATTGACACACTGTTCTATTTTTAATTGTGTATCGTGCAATCAGGTTGCTGAGAATCTTGCGCAACTTATGTACAGTGTTTTGATGACTGGGTATATGTTTAGAAACGCACAATATCGGTTGGAATTGCAACAAAGTTTGGAGCAAGTTGCACTTCCCGATACATCACAGGAGAAAAAGGTGCTTTTTTCAAATTTTTGTTTGTTACCGTTAATGGTCATGTAACTGCTAAGCAATATGCTTGTTGGGTAGAACTTTAGAACGTCAAATTACAGAAGTTATATTATTTTAGTAATATCATGGATTTTTAAATTAAGTTCTTTAATATTTTTTATGCCTTAAACAATACAGACTGGGCTTCCTTTTCACAGTTTTGACCTATTTGGCTTGTTTCCTGTGTAGTATGATCAAGATAATATTATTCCGAGTGAAGTAAAACCTAGATACAAAAATATATAGTATATTTATAACTATATGCATACAGTTATATAAGTTATAGAAACACTGTTTTTCATGTGATTTGTGTGGTCGAATTTAGAGGTGGCAAGCCATTTACTTAAAAATTGAAAAATGCCATTTTCGTCCCTAAGGTTTGGCCGGTTTTGCGACTTCGTCCAAAGGTTTGTTTTTCCGCATCAGGATCCAAAAGATTTGAAATCTTGTTATTTTCATGCGACCCGTTAACTCTATCCATTTTTTAACGTTAAGTCGGGTGTTTTTGTCCTTTTAACCGATTTGTTTGTTTATTTATTTATTTACATATGTAATAAAATGTATAAAAAGACGAAAATACCTCTTATCAACAGAAAATGGATGGGGTTAATGGGTCGGATGAAAATGGCAAGATTTCAAACCTTTTGGATCCAGATTGCGGAAAAAAAACCTTTGGACGAAAGTCGCAAAACCGGCCAAACCTCAGGGACGACAATGACGCTTTACTCTAAAAATTGGTCATTTTTTAATATAGCTAAAAGACCTCCTGTATCACTTTATGAAAATAATTTTATTCATGCACATATTTATAAGATTCAAATTTATGGACAAAAAAGTGTTGATTGTTGACATGTCATTCCAACCCAATCTGTCTGGACCCATTACCCAACCCGTCCAGGCTCCAGCCCACCATTAAGCCACAAAAGGTAAAAGTTGATACTTCAGATTTGAAGTTCACCTTTTCACACGTCTTTTTTTCCGATGTGTAGTAACTTGAGTTAAAAGATGGTTCACTTTTTTTCTCAATAGTCCAAACTCCCAACTGAAATGGGTGCCTGACTTTTAAAATCTGAAAGGTGTTTGTCCTATATTGAAAATAAAATAAATGTTTGTAGTATTAAGTTTTACGTGTATGATTCACAGGATACACCAGATTATGCGCCAGGGACACAGAAAAAGGTGTCGGGGAGGTTATCAGGTGGAATAATGTTTCTGGTCCTGAGAAAATAGATGCAATTAAATACATCGAATTACTTGAAGCAGAAGTTGAGGAACTTAATCGTCAAGTAGAAAGAATATCCGCCAATGGATCAAATGAATTGTTGGACTATCTTAAAACCCTCGAGCCCCAAAATCTTAAGGTTAGGAAGTTAAGTCGGTTAATTAATTAAAGCAAACTGCATAAAAAAGATAACAAACTATCAAAGCTTCTAAGTTTTTTTATATAAATCAATCTCTGAAGTTGACTGGTTACCACATGCCATGTCAGCACCACGTCAGGTAAAAAGTCAACTTGGTCAAAGCTACTGGATAGAATGATAGATCGACTTGTCTACTTCATGTCTGAATACTTTTTATCTGTATAAAATTATGCAGGATTTGACAAGTAGTGCTGGGGAGGATGTTGTGGTTGCAATGAACACGTTTATAAAACGTCTTTTAGCTGTTTCAGATCCTACTCAAATGAAGGTTAGCATGATGAATTAAAGTTGACAAATTTACAAATTTACCCTTAAATGTGTTACAAATGGTTTTACCTTGTTTGTCATCTCTTTCTCTCAAAAATAAATATAAATAAAAAACTAGAGAGCACATACTAGACGTTGTAACTTGTCTTTTTATTTCTTTCTCAACTATATTTTTTTTGTCAAGCTTTGATTTTTTAAACTTTTTTATAGGGATAACTTTGTTAAATAGTAACATAGTTTCAGGAGTGTTCCAATCAGATCACTCAACCTTTTTTGTTCCAATCAGATCACTCAACCTTTTTTTGTTCCAATCAGGTCGCTAAGTTTAGTTTATGTTCCAATCCTAGATATTTTACCTACATAGAAGGTCATCCATCCTAAAGTTTGATTTAATTTATTTTATATTTTTTAATAAAAAGCTAAATAAAAACCACATAGAATAGTTTACCTGCTATTCAGGTAAATCATATAGGATTAGAACATAAAATAAACTTTAATGATTTAATTAAAACAATTTTTTTTATGAATTACCTGATTGGAACGCTAATAAAACTTGGTTACCATTCTATGAAATATTCCCTTTTTCTAAGGAATATTGGATTTTAATAATCCCAACTATTCGCCGTTGCCCAACTTCAAAAATAACCACTGACTGTCCAACTATTAAATTGGCCTCCTATGGACCCGGACTAACAAAACCCTAACGCCGTTAGTCTCCGGTCGCCGGAAAAACGTTTTTGGCCAGAAAAAGGTTTCTAAAGGTCCGATCTAAGGTTACTAAGAGGTTTGGGATGAAAATGTAGAGTTTTCCGGCCAAAAAGAAGTTTTCTAGCGAAAAAGGAGTTTTCTGGCGACCTCAATAATTGGGGCTTTTACTGAAAAAAGGTTCTTAAAGGTCCGTAATAAGATTACAAAGAGGTTTGGGATGAAAATATTGAGTTTTCCAGCCAAAAAGGAGTTTTCCGGCCACCGGAGACCAACGCCGTTAGGGTTCCGTTAATCAGCGTTCATTGGAGGCAAATATGTTAATAGTTGGAACGATCAGTGGTTATTTATTAAAGTTGGGACTGTTGGCGGCCAACGGCGAATAGTCGGGATTATTAAAATCCAATATTCCTTTTTATAATTGTAATTTATGGTGGTTATGCAGACTAGTGTGACAGAGACAAGTGCCCCGGAACTAGCGAAGCTGCTTTATTGGCTAATGGTGGTCGGATACAGTATACGCAACATTGAAGTCCGTTATGATATGGAACGTGTTTTAGGCAGTCCACCTAAGCGTCAAGAGCTACCCCCAGCTGAGAACATATAACAACCACCGAAACAATATCAATAACCAACCACCAAAATTTTCATTATTCCACCAAAAATGTTGTTTCATATATGACAATGAAGTTGCTGTTTCTGTCCAGATTTTAGCGTATGGTTAAGGAAGCAGTTGATTGATTATTGGTGTTCAAGATTTGCCGATGAGGGTTTTCATATTAGTTGTAGCAACGATGATTCTTGGTCTTTATGGCATTTCGTTTGCATCCACCTTGTAGTAACATTATTTAAAACTATGCCAATTCGGCTCAGTTACCTTGTAATCGAGTCAATTGGATTTATGTTTTTTATCTATAACGGATCAAATGAGTAAAAAAGAGTTGCTAAAAGGAAAATGAGTCGAAAGAGTTCAAATTTTATATTCAATGATTAAACCTCATTAAGATATCTTAAGGGTGTTTGTAGTCTTTGTAACAGCACTGAGAAGTGTCTTGGGTCAATACCCCACATAAAAGGGAAAAGATATACATGTGTGACCAAACCAACCGTTTCTTTCATCGGTGTATCAGTATATCGTATCAGGTATACTCATCGACACCTGCAATTTCAATTGTTTAATCTTAAATACAGGTATTTATTGCAATTTACTGTGTTAAATTGATTAATCGTATATCAATTGTTAATTAATCAATTGTTGATCATATTTTCTCCACTAAGGTGGCTTGTATCTCCAAAATCGTGGAAAACATCAAATTGATGGGTTATCTGTGGATAAAGCCGATCCAAGTCCTTGACATTGAGAGATGAGATTGGTGTAACTTTATTTTGTAAGCTTCTGTTGTAGTCTTGTGGCTCTAACGATGATAGCAGATGGAACAATAAATTTTGAAATTAAAGGATTGATGGAGATCAGCATCAGTGATTACAAAATTAAATGATTCATCAGAGAATAAAAGAGTTTTCGAATTGGTTTTAAATGATTACGTAATTTTGATAGGTTTTGTGTCTAAACTTAGACGTCTAAGATTACCGTATTCATTTTCCTCTTTTGATAATTATGTAATTCAAGATTTTAATAGCTACAAAGTATCAGGTAACACAGGTTTGGGTGATCAAGTGGTATCATCTAATACCACAACGTCCAAAACCCACATTTTTTAACAGATCCCAAACCAGTGCCATTACCCTTTCGAATTTAGGGTGTCTCGTCGGGTTTAAGTTTGCTTGCAATCCCTAGTCACATATCAAAAGATCGGTGATAACCAATATATGAAGATTACCAACTCTGTTTACAACTACCTTCAAATGAACCAAATGCGCACTAATCTTAAAGATAAAAGATAAACAAAAACTTGTTTCATCATTTGAATTATAATTGTTCCAAAAACAAGATTGCGGAAAGTTTCTTGTCAACTACAATCAAGAAATATCTGTCCCCGCCTTTATATTTAGTACATGAGCGAAGAGACCTTCACATGAAAACTAAAAGTCTAAGAAGATATAAAACAACCCAGTTCTTGCGCTGGTTTTGACGATGATGGGGGAGTATAAATCCGTGCTTTCTTCAGAATCTCTGCAACGACCCAGTTCTTCCTCTTGCTCAGTGGTCCGGAAGGATCCAAATTAACCTGAAAAAGATATGTTTCATACAAACATGTCAAAGCTTTCCTTACAGTTACAAATATGAATAAGTGTGTGGTTTCAAAAATCAAAATTAAACCCAAAGTGTTTTGCCATTGTACATCTTTTTGACAATAAGTTACAACTGTCATCTCCGTTTTTCGTTTCAAAAATCTTTGTGCGCACATAATGGGTGCCAAAACTTCTAAAACAACCTAAAATAACCTGGATAGGCGCATTTTCAGGCCAAGTTCCGGCTAAAAGTCGTCTGAAAAGGTCTAAAACAACCTAAAATAACCTACATAGCCCTAAACAAACCTGAAACCAAACTAAAACAGCCTAAACATGTCTAACACCCCTAAAAATGGTATTTTTATTCTATGCGGCTCGCTTTTTAAGCGCTTTGAGCCTAGGCTCAGGGCGAGGCCTATGAGCCTTGAGTGCGCTCTATGCCTTTGGATAGGTCAAAGTACTAAAAACAACCAAAGAGATTGAAGAAATTATGAATGTTTACACTTTACTTGATAAAAGGTTAATATGTAAAACAAATGAGACTTTTGGTTGTACATAAAACTTATTTGGTCGTACATAGACCAACAACTGTCTTGCGGGACCTAAGCACCCCTCACACTTTTTAAAACCAAGACCACTGTGTCACACTGTCACCCCCTTGAAGGTCCAAATGGCTGGGTATAACCAAAAGCCCATAGAGCCTGCCCTATAAACTAAACATTTTGTGATGAAAAAGATGATGAGCCATTTGATCACCAGTCCTAATGTTTTATCTCCTATTTCCTGTATTTCTGACCCAAATTGAAGCCCTGAATCGAGTTCTTCCTTATAGTAGTTTTTTTTTTCTATTTTTTCTTTTTTTTTACCATGGTAACTTTATATATCTTAAAAAAATAGTTACAAACAAATGGCAGGTATACGGGCAATAAGTTGCGCCGCAACTAGGGGTGCAAACGAGCCGAGCCCAAGCTCGAGCCCGGCTCGTTTAGTATTTATTAATTAATTTATATTAATTATTATTATTATTAGTATACATATAATTTAGTTGTTTTTTTATATTTATATAAATGGTAAATATTATTATTTAAATATATGTTTAATTTATTAATAAAAAATATATAAATAGAAAGCTCGTCAAGGCTGGCTCGAGCTCGATAAGCGAAGCTCGGGTTCATTTATTAAACGAGCTTGTTTATAGGCTCGGGCTCTCGGAGCTCAAATAGCTGGGCTTGTTTGCACCCGTAGCCACAAAATGAGGCGAGGCAACCTCATCTAACCATGACGCATTTGATGAAGCAGGTAAACCTAAATCCGGACTACAACGATGTAAATTAAGATGCGAGTATCTGTTTGTACAAAGTTTATAGCCAACTTTGTCATCAGAAGACAGTTTCAATAAGAAAGAAGAAGAAGAAGAAGAAGAAGAAGAAGAAGATACCGGATGGCCGTCCGATGTTGCAGTGATTATGTTGGTCGTGTGCCATAAACTTGGAGGTACGCTTGACGTAGCGGTTATAGAGTCTGTTATGGAAGAGCCTATCAACGGACACCACCACCGACTTTGTTCGACACCACCATTCCTCCTACCTCTGATTTCCATCGCCAAATCACCCAACCGATTTCTCCGATCACTTTCAAAACGTCCAACTGAATGTGTGCTCATTTATACACATTTTATTCCTTGTCCATTTCGGCCCTTTGTTTTTTTTTTTAACTACCAATAAACTAAGCCTCGCCACCCGGACAAAGGGAGGGAGGAGCTAGGGTAGCACCGGGGATATCTTTAACTCTGTACCTCTCAACTACGTCTAGCTAGTGTAATTTCTTTTTTATTTTATACAAAGGATACATTTTATCACAAAAAATAAAAATAAAAAAAAAATAAAAAAATTGATGGTCTGCCCCACCACCGTACTAGAGTAAACTCACCGCACCATAATAAAACCACTACGCAAGACTCGGACCCATGACCTCTACTTTGGATTTGAAAGATCACGGGGCTACCAATACACAATATGATACTTGTTCCGCCCTTCATTGTTTACAATTTTTTTAACAACAATTGTTTTACTTTTAAATACTCGAATCCCTGCATATACATGTTGGTAGACGGTTTAGGTGAACTCTATAATAGTAACAAACTAATAACAGATAACAAATTATATATATATATATATTTGTTGACGAAGACTGATAAATAGTAACTTTATTTTTATAATAATATATAGCTTTTTATTAATTTTTTATTTAGTATATTATAATAGTTTATTATTATATTTACTTTTAATAACATATTTTTAATTTTTTCTCTTTTTAAAACCATATATTTCCTTTATTATTTTTTAATAATTTTTTTCTTTTTTAAACATATATTAATTTATCGATTAATTTGATACTTCTTTAATAATTTACATTTATAACTTTTTTCTAAAAACTAAAGTATGTAGTTGTGCTTGATTTTTCTCTAACATTTTGTTATAAATTTTGTTAAAAACGAAGTTGTACTCCAAAAAAGTATTTATTTGGTATCATAAAACGATATATATCAATTTATCGATTAATTTGATACTTCTTTAATAATTTACGTTTATAACTTTTTTTTTCTAAAAACTTAAGTACGTAGTTGTGCTTGATTTTTCTCTTACATTCCATTATAAGTTTTGTTAAAAGTAAAATTGTACTCAAAATAAAGTATTTATTTGGTATCATAAAATAATATGATGATAACTTAAACCGTTCTAATGGTTTAGTTGTCTAAACAACATACATTCTTTTCAAATAATGTTTTTTTTTAAATTATCATTTACTCGATTTCGTTGTAACGCGCAACGAAAATAAACTAGTACTCCTAAAAATGACAATGAATGTCTATCTAAAATTAATCATCTTCTTAATTGTCAAATGATTTAGGTTTATATTGTTATATATATGTTTTAAATGCACATGTCATCAAAATAACTAATAATAAGTATTTTTTAGAGGGTTCGGCACTTGACAGGAGGATAGTGTTATGCAGCAATGAGAGCCAGAGCCGTCTTAAAAAATGTTCGAAAATCATTGGGTTCTAAAATCTTTAGGTTCTGTGCGAACAAAAAATACGGGCCCTTAAATATAAATTTTTAAAAAGAATACATATAAAAAAATATATGAAAATGAATTAATGTCATTTGAATCAACACCAATCATTTAATTTAACTTGACAAAATTAAGCAATTAATATCATTTACATTTAATAAATAGATAAGAAACAAAAAGAAAAAGAAAACTAAGGATGTCGAGATTAGAACCCGTGTCTTCTTATTATTAAAGGGACCTTCAAACCACCAAAACAAGTGCTTCAGGATGGTATTTTTCCGATTCATTATGTATATATTCTAACTTTACAGTGCCACACAATACAAAAACAAAAAAAATTAGGCCCTAAGCCGTCACCCATCCTGCACACCCTTTGGGCCGGCCGTGATGAGAGAGATTGACATGTGGTAGAGAGAGATGAAGACTTTGACGATAGAAGCAGGATGACGGTGCCAAAAGTGGAAAACAAATAAAGAAGAAAAGATTAGTATCGAGATGAGATAACTGGATGAAAGTGTTATAGACTGAAACTATAGTAATGTGTATGATTTGTTTCATATATGTTGTATAGACAATAAATGTGGAGTTATGGTCCAAATGAGCTCTCTCAAACTATTCTTTTAGGTCAAATTCTCGTATTTGAAATGTAAAAGAAAAAATGGGGGCGGATGGACGGGAATAAGGTTGGTGGATGTGGAGGTGATACATCACTTGGTGATGAATCGACACGTAAGCGGCCACGTCACTAGAGGGTCATCACCTCACTCAAGTGATGGGTCTAGGGTGTGGATGGTGAGCCTCACCCTAGGGGGCGGTGTTGACGAGCCTTAATGAGCCATCACAACCCGGGAACAACCCTCACACCCACCGACCTAAGAAATGCCCGTTAATGAATATCCGTAAGGTTCTGACTTATTTTACTTTCTAGTGTAAACTTCCGTTTTGCTCCCTGGGGTTTGGTCATTTTAATGGTTTTACCCCAATCCTTTAAAAATAGCCATTT
The DNA here is from genome assembly GCA_947069175.1 of Scalesia atractyloides. Classification (NCBI taxonomy): domain Eukaryota; kingdom Viridiplantae; phylum Streptophyta; class Magnoliopsida; order Asterales; family Asteraceae; genus Scalesia; species Scalesia atractyloides. The sequence continues at coordinate 635,373 of CAMTDV010000116.1, read as the reverse complement.
TACTCCCCAATCTATGAAGCTCATTTCTATTTCACTCCCCGCCCTTAACGCCATCCAATTCATTTGTTAAATCCTGGTCACGTGCCCCTCACATGAGGGGCATTTTAGTCTTTATCTATCATTCCCAAAAAGATATTTTAGTATTATATTAATAACACATGTATAACACATACACTAATACACACACTTTCCTCTCTCTTCTTTCTCTACATATTCTCTCTCCATAATCAGACTTCACCCCCAACATCACCGTCCTGCACCAACCCCACACCGGCAGCAAGCACCGCACGCCAACGAACCTCACCACCACCATCGCAAGCTTGAAGATTTGAACCATCTCTTTCTCTAAACCCCCATAACCACCATAAGATTTCTGAATCCTCTCTCTCTAAACCCCCACCAACACCATTGCAGATCTGAATCGCCAGCATCCCCATATCACAACGTTCTCTTTCTCTCTCTATCTAAACTGTCGGTCATTCCACCTTCATTTCAAACCAGATCTGAACCATCGCCACATTGTCGATTCCATGGGGTTTTTTGTCAGGTGCGATTGGGGCTTCAATTTGCAGGTTCATCGATGGGTAATGGTGGTGATTTGGTTCAATTTGCAGGTGATGGTGGCGGCATTGATGGTGGTGGCGGCGGCTTGGTGGTGTTAGTGATGGTGGGTTTGAATGGGAAAGAGAGATAGAGACGGTGAAACTGGGTTTTAGTTAGGGTTTTTTCTTTACTAAAACACACCTTTTTTTGTTCATATCAAGATTTTTGATCTTGTTATGGTTGATGTGGTGGCAAGTGACGGTGGTGGATGATGTTTATACTTTATGGTTGTTTTAGGGTATTCCGGTAGGGGGTGACTGATGTGGTGGCAAGTGACGGTAGCAGGTGGTGGTGATGGTAGTGATGGCTGGTTAGAAGAGGTGAGAGGTGATTGGTTATAAGAGGGAGATAGATGGATTGTTATGTGGTGTATGTTTATATTAACACTTTACATTTAAATATAAATTACCATTTAAATATAAATTACCATATTACCCTTATTTTATACTTGAAATTACCAAAATACCCTTCAGTTAACATACAATATAGATGGAGTTAAGACCGTGGAGCAAACTTCTACAAAACCGAAACATCATGGAGTAAAATGACTATTTCTAAAAGATTGGGGTAAAACAATTAAAACGCCCAAACCACATGAAACAAGAAGTTTACTCTACTTTCTATTTGAATTTCAAATTTTTTACAAACAAAAAGAATACAACTTTTTAGAAAAATGTGGGGATAAAGAAAAGTAACGAATATTATTAGCTGAAATTGTACTGTGTATAATCTAAGAATTTATTTTAATAAGTTTAATACATTGAAATTGTTATTTATTTTAGTATAATAAAATTGATACTCACAATAATTAGAATATTTTTACTTTTCAAAGTAAATTAATGTATAATTTTTAAACTTTATATGATAAAATTATATTATTTGAAGTAACTTGTCATTTTAGTGCATATGGTTTAATAATAAATGTTACTTCCGTTAAAAAAATTATTATCTTATCTGTTCTGTATGTCCATGAAGTTTTCCAAATTTTTTTGTCATCTACGTACATTTCATCAACCCCGTTTAATTTTAAAGTAATATTAGAGGCATTTAGGCATGGGCGTACTCACATAGAACGGGCCGTGGTCCCCGGACCCTAATGTTTTAAAAAAAATAAGTAGATCTAGTATATTAAATTTTATAAGGACCTCATAAAATTTAATATTACCATCTTGGCATGTGTAGCAAGATATTAATCATTAACCAAAAATTTAACTGAAATTAACCATAACCGGCAAAAGCGATTGGTTATGGTTAAGTGGATTTGATTAACTGATCATTTGATTATGATTACGGTTAATGTGTCTTCGTTCGCTATCTTTAACCGAAACCGAACCAAATCTTGTATATTTGTGATTTTCGAGCTTATATGTCTGCATTTCCAGCTTCGAACATATGAATACATGCTTCAAATTGTCTGAGCTTGGAACACCATAATCTAACCATTTGAAAAAATGGAAAAAAGATATTAAAAAGAATACTTTGGACAATTAGCCAAACTTAACCAAAATCAAACCATGCTTAACCAACCTTCGGTTATGGTTATGGTAAAGTAATTTTCCATAACCGACAATGGCTCAACAAAAAATTTATGGGGTGCGATTAGTATTTTAGCCTATAAAATACACTAATTTTTTGAAGGGGTGCACCTGCTTACCTGACTCATCACTTGGGTCCACCCATGATAACCGAAGCTCGGTTATTGGTCATGGTTAAGCATCCAAAACGAAACCGAACCAACTTTACACACCCCTAACTTAATCAATAATATCCAAAAAAAATCACTGTTTCTTCTTTTTAGCAAATAATTATGCACTTTAAAGCATCCAAACAAGTTCATCCTTCATAATAATCCTACAAAATCAAAATGATCACTCTGGCTGGTTCATATTAGTGAGCCTTGGTTTGTTCCTATCTTTAATAGTGTAACAATACTGACTACCGAGAGACTAACATAGATCATTGTGACACCCTAGGCAAATCCTACATCGACCGTGGCAAGGAGAGATTCTTGGTTCATAAAACATTCCCTGCCTCTTAAATCACTAACGCGTTTCGGGCTTAGTTGGCTGTGGAGCACATGAAAACTCGACACTTAAGCGTGCTAAGATGAAAGTAGTACTAGGATGGGTGACCTCCTGGGAAGTCTGTACTGAAGGCAACCGAAAACAAAGTCGTGAGTTTCTGGATGGGGAACCCATTAGGGGCAAAACGGACAATGTTGTGCGCTCGTAATATCGACTTCAAAGGATGAACAATGTTGTACCCGTTCCACCCCGTCCAAGTAGTCTTTCAAACAAATGCACATCTCCATCATAAATGGGTCGAGGTTTCTTCTTACTAGAGGTATAACCCTGCCAATAACAGAAAAAGCGGAATCCGAAGCTAGCGTAGAAGCTTGTACAGTTAGTAGATCACGAGCCATGGCGGCTAGAATCGGAAATTGGGATTCATTTTTATTCCACCAAGCGAAAATATCAAAAGTTTCAAACTCTTGCATAGTCATACCACCCAAAAAATCCGCTGCAATATAACTTTCAAGCTCGCTATATGGGGTGTAACCTCGTTTAATACTTTCATCTTTTAAATCGTTATAAAATTTTATCATTAGATCGTTACAAGCGTGACTGCTGGATGCCGCATTTTTCATTGATTCATGCTTAATTGTTGTTGAACCATATTTTGCTTTATAAACTTCAACGTTTGTGAAAAATGTTTGGAAAATTTAGTTTTTGCATTTGCTGCAAAATGCGCGTCTTCTTCTAATAAATTCAAACTGCAAGTTATTTTTTCAAGTAAAATTTCAATGCCACGAACATTTAGGGTTGGGTTCAATGCGGCGGCACAAGCAAAAAACGGGAGACATTTCTTTAAAATATTTTTTAAATTCAACTTTCATCGGACGGATCATTTCAGAAAACATTTGGCTTGTCTTTTCATACTCGGACAAATTTGAACAAATTACACAGATTTGGTAAAGTACCGATGAACTCGTAGGTTCATAAACTCTTGATAAATGAGTAGTTGCATTTTTGAAAACTTCGACCAAATCGGTTAATTGTTGGATAACTAACCAACTTGATGTCGGAAATGGAGTGACATTATTATGCTCGACAAGGAGGTCATGAAACATCTGTAAGGTTTCTTTTTGTTGTAAAGCGCTTTTAAACATGTTACAAGTCGAATCCCATCTGATAGGTATCTCCCAATTCGGACCTAACCAAATAGCATTCTTTTCTGAACAAAATTTCATATATCTTTTATATCGAGCTCTACCAGAATAAAAAATATCAATTAACATTTGCTTAAAAGTTTCTTTTATATCTTCAATATGTTTAAGTCCGTTTTGCACAATCAAGTTAATGACGTGTGCAACACATCGACTATGGAAAAAGTCGCCATTGCAAATCAGTTATATTTTAATTTTAGTTGTTCAACCACGTAAGTATTATCCGAAACGTTATCAAACGGTATTGAAAAAACTGTCTTTTAATTTTTAAGTTGTTATTACCTTATCTAAAATTCTATATAAATCATCTCCGGCATCTGGATACCCAAACAATACAAACGTTGTCGTACACTTCATCATTTGCCACGTATCGGGGTTTACCCAATGAGCGGTGACGCAAAGGTACGAATCCGGTGAACCGTATGGAGCCGTCCAAACATTGCAAGTTAAATTCACACCGGTTTTTAAATTTTCAAACCCAAAAATCATTTCATTTTTAGCTTGTTTCCACATTTTAAAACATTTACGTCTAAGGGTTGTGCGACTTACTTTTGTATAACGCGGTTGAGGAGTATCTTGGATGAGCTTCGTCACACGCGGGTTCTCGAAATAGTTGAAAGGCAAAGTCTCTTGAATCACGTGCTTTGCCATCATATCTTCAACTGCATTTACGTCATAATTCCAAATTTCTTGATTGCGCATCTTACAATACACACTTATATGGTTTTTCAAAGTCGAGTTTGAACCTGCCTTAAAAAACCCACCACATTTCTTGCATCGAGCCACCGTCCAACATTTCACACAAATCAAAATGTTGCCATATATCCGGGTTCCTAGTTGTAGGTACAACCGAAACAACCCTTAAGTTGCTTGACGTAGATTCAACACCAACAGAAGATTGAGATTTAGCGTGATCGGATGCCATTCGAAAGCGTTTTCGAGGCTTAAAAGATTAGAAAACGTTCTTTTGAATATTGTGATTAAACCAAAACATTCTAACACCTTTATATGCTAACAAATGAGAGGTAAAATGGTAATAAAATGTAAAAATAGTCAAAATACGGTCAAAGAGCTGTTTTATAACGTTAACTAACGTCATTCTGCATGCTAGTTTCTTCCAACGGTCCGAACCGGTTATCAACCCGGTTTACAAAACTCTGTGGCTATGAAGTCAATCGACAAAAGGCTTTCTGCACATCTCTCGTATGAACACAAATCTGTAATTTATTTATTAATTTTAGGGTATCAAATCTCCATTTTTATAGTTTTAATTTATTACTGAAATTGAGCTCGTTTGACGTAAGTAAGCTTGTTGATGTTATTTTCATATTTAGTATTATACATTTTATATTTTTAATGAATTTGAAGATGATCGTTCTATTGGAAGTGAGTTGGGTCTTGATATTTTTGCAATAAAAATGACACAGGGAAGATAGCTGCTTTCTAGATTGTTACATTAGGAAAAAAATGATCAAGATAAATTTAGGGGGTTTTGATTGGTTTTTTTAGTGGGTCTTTTGTGTATGATGTTATATCCAATAAGAGTTATTTGGGTTTCTGATGTTTAAAATGTCTAACTGATACCTATCTCTCTGATAACAATTGGTTTTTGGGTATTCAGGTAACAAGTTTGTTCGGATCCGGTTAACCTGGTACATGTGAAATCGAATATGCGTAGAATCTAACAGGCTGATGAAATGTCATTCTAGATTGTGAAGTGGATGATGTGTATTTCTTAAGTCAAGCTAACACGTTAGTTTTTGTTAAACTTTTTTTTTTTAGTTTTGAAGATGAAAGTTTGTTAGTTTTTACTAGAGCTAGTCAGCTATCTGGTTTGCTAAGACTGCGAGGGTGGAGGGGTATGGTCCTAAAAACTCTGTGTCTGCGTAAGAAACCATACCCTCAATGACAACATACCACAAGAATAACCTTGCGCGCAATGCGCAACGGTGCGCTATTCTTGAAACTAGCAAGTTGCCTAACAAACCTTGTGTGCAATGCGCAATGGTACTGCAACCTTGATACTAGCAGGTCGCACAATAAACCTTGCGCACATTGTGCAACGGCAAGTTAGACCTGGAAGCGTAGGACCTTGACTCTGGGCGGATCAAACAACCCTCTAGCCGCGAAGTCCTAAAACCTTGCACAAGGCCAAGACCAATATGAGAGCGACTCATAGTCTTGAGAAAAGGACTTAATCCCTACAACTCTACGCTAGCCAGAAAGCACTGGTAAAGCCACGCGGAAGGGAGGAGCGTAAAGAGGCGTTAAACTAATATAAGGGTACAAAGTGGCAGAGTTGTAACCTAATAACCGCTCGGCAGGTTGTGTCAGGCTGCGTCGCATGATGAACAGTCCTGCAGAGGGCAGACTGTATGCAAGGATGTAACGACTCATTTTTTTTGTACATTCCTTAATTAGAAAGTGTAATCGTATTTCTATTTATGGAAACTTGTATTCGTATCGCATTCGTATTTCATTTCCCAATCTTATAATCAGAGACTTTGATCGTAATAAAATTCATACCTGATACATACTTGTCTTACATGCATTTAATTATTAAATACGTGTTTACATACAAACCAATACTTGTTATACGTGCAAATACGCATACGTTCATATTTGATACCTAAAATATACTTACATATACATTATACACTTGAAAACATGCGAAAATATCAAGTTTTACCATGAAATGAAAGATAAACTAAGTTTAAGGACTAAAAATAGCATAATCCGTAGAAAGTTGTTTCTAGCTCATGATTGGGCAAAAATGTGTTTGTTGGATTGTGTTTCTTACATTTAATACTCACCTAACTCAACCCCCAAACCTCAACTATAAATACCCACCTCCTCCCACACTCATTTCACACCTCAAACACTTCTCTCTCTCTTTCTCTCTAAAGCTCTCTCTCAATCAAGAAAGTTCAAGACTTTCAAAAGATAGCTTGGTGTTCCTCCAACCCTCCAAACCCTTTGCGAAGTAACAAGTGAAAGCTTGTAAAACCGTGAGTACACTCGAACACCCTTTTTACGCTTTACACTTTTGGGTGCAATATGTTAACCTATCAAAATACACGCAATCACACTTATACTTTATGCAATCACACAAACAATCCACCATACATGCTATAGTTACTTGATACATGATTCGTATACTTGGAACATTCTTATGTGATACTATTCGTCATTAACTTTGGCTAAAGCCTTCACCTTAACATGTATAGCGCTATAGGAGTAATGCACCGCCCGTATTCTTGAGGTCATGTTAAGTTTATTCTATTTTGCGGTGACACGCGAGGGTTGACTTATAGATTGCATGCCATGTTTACATAAATCTTGTATGCTAGCTTAACATGTGGATTCGTTTAAATGTTTTTGTACTTATACTATATCAAACTTGTGTACTCGCCAATACTTTTTGTATTGAATTATACTTTTAACATGTTGCAGGTTAAAGATGTTGAATATGACGAATCTAGTAGGGACGACATAGAAACACACCTAAAATGTTAGGTTTTTTATGTTGTAATTTTTGTTGAATTTGTTATGATGTAATTGACAATTTGATTTATGAAATGAAAGGAATTTTTTATTTAAATATTGTCGCAAATAGTGTTATGATGCATTGAGCAATCTATTTCGTCTCACTCCGATATTTCCGCCATCGGTTGGGGTGTGAAAGATTGGTATCGGAGCCATAACTCTAGGGAATTAGGTAGAATTGCTATGTTCGACCTAGTCTATAGTTTAGGTGACCACTTTGACCATTCTTGTTTCATGCTTAAAATGTTAATTCTTCCTACCTTGCTTCTTCCTATTTCTTTGGTCTTAATATATACAATGTATCTTTCCTAAGACATTTATACAATATACACACACGAAGACTCGAAGACACTCGTATTACAAACGAGATGACTTCACCAAAATAGGCGTGAAACCCACACTTTGGTGAACGACTCTCAATCCACATATTCGATTTTTACGAAATTACGCCATCAAGTTAGGAGTGATATCCATACATTGATGGAAAAAATTTCCCTTTCATACTCTAGTGGACCCTTACCAACGAGTCGGAATTCGCTCCTCGTTTGGTAAGTACCAACCACGCTTAGGGTACGATGTTGTCAAGTTAGGGGTGAAACCCGCACCTTGTCAACTAGTCCTACTCCTCGATTTTCTATCTCGCCAAAGTTACGATTTTTCGATCAATTAGAGACGTGTAGTAACTGGAAAGGTGAAATGTCATTAATCGTTTCTCGACGAGAGCATTTTACCTATAGGCCAAAGCACGTTCCTCTAATTTGAAAGGATCTTCGATTCACTTTGGAATAGTCGACGCTTCTCAACCCAAAGCACTCCAATATTTTACTAAGCTTATCTTTTATTTTATCTCAATTTCTATGTGTTTTAATACTTGTTACCTCGTTCATTTCAACCCGACACACGCTTCGCGGTCTATCCCAATAAAAAACAATAATAATTCTCACAAACCAACTAAATTCATACTCCTTACACAATCGTATGTGTTTATACTATTGAATACTTGTTATGCTTATGTCACCTATATGAACTCATACATGTTATACAATACTTACATGCTCAAACGTGATTTTTATTGTCGATTACCCAGATGTCTTTTTTCGCAAAACTCAAGTTGGAGAAATGAGTCGAAGTCCAAGTCCAACTCGACTATTTTCACAACAATCACTAGATCAAAACTTATACCTAAACCTTTTATCATTGTTTCAATTTTTCTCATTTATGCATAAACCTGGAACCTTACTATTTTATCCAAACGATTTCTCACCCTACAACTTATTTACGTAAATCACATACACGAAACCCCTAATGATACTTTAAATGTTTCTTTCCCAAATTTTCAAAATCTTATGAAAAGCTATCTATCAAACTTAGACGGTCTACTGAACCTCTTGCCCACGATTTTCATAATTCGTTCAATCACTAGAACACACTCACTTTATACTACCATTCTAAAGGCATTTTATTTCCAACAAGAAACCAACGAAAACTTTCTTTCACATACGTATAAGTACTTTGCTAAAATACTTTTCAAAATTTTAAGTTTTACCTGAAAATTTTCAAAACATGACTTTTCTTGCACCAATAAAGTAAAATAAAATAAAATAAAGCAAACTCACTATTTTACAACCTTTTCAAAATACGCAAATCTAAATCTGAACACATGGGCAAGAAAATTTCATATGCGAATACAAATTTTAAAACAAAAGTAGCATTTCTTTTTAAAAACCACATTGTACATCAAAAATTAATACTTTTCTCAATATTCACCCGACATTCACAATTTTGGTCCTTCATTCCCGACAAACCCGACTTATTTTATTTCAACCAACTCAATTTTTTGACTCAAGCAACCATACACATGCATATCGCATTACACGTTTCTATTTACATTGTCAATATTACATGACAATATTACGCATATCACCATTACACTTTGTATTTTACACACTCACAACTTCATGGTAACTTATATATGCTAAATCTCATTTTATGCCACCGATATGCTTGATACTACATGCTAATATTATACGCACTTGTCTTCAATCATACTCAAAATTTATGCATTTGCACTACTTGGTAGTCATACTTGAAATCTATAAGTAGGCATAACCCGAGTGGTTTTGCCTACATTCGACACACTCATAAATACATACAATCATGCTTACATATTAATTTTTATACGGTATCTTACATACCCTTTGCATACTAGATGCAACCTGACCCGTACACTACTAGTACAAACTATGCGGATCATGCACAAACCAAAATAGTCGCGGGTGCACACGGATTATATTGGTAGGCGCATGAAAACCATAGTGGGTTCTACTGTGTATCGCAACACGGAACGTAACATGACACCGAATAGCGAAACAACGTAACATGGTGTGAACATGGTGGATACGCCGCTGGTACTTCCTATATATAAGTGTCCCTACCATGTTACCAAACTTTCGTAAAACGTGCCATGAGAAATTCGGTGTTTTCCCGGACCTTGTTAAATACATTTGATGAATAACAAACTTTGGTGACCCCACTTCGAAGTGATTAGTACTCGATTACCCCTAACAAAGCTTCATTCTCAAAAGCGTTAGCTTTAACCGGCACACCTATCACTAGCATCTCTCAACATTTCATGTTCGCATTTTATTCGATATTGATACCATTTTTACCCCTCGCATACACCTACCGAATCGTTCACTACCATACAACGATATTCCCAATCCTTCCCTTAACCTTTCATCCAAACTTTATTTACAACAAATCAGCCTAAAATGTTCAATCCATTTTTATAAACGTCCCCATCGGCTCAATTTGGTCAAAATTTTCCTTTTCTTTTAAAACTATCTTTCACTCTTATCTGCGCGCAAACTTTAACCAGTCGGTCTATTACCGCCAAAACCTTTTAGAAACTGTAAATACTTACCATCCTAGTTCTCTCCAATAAATATTTTCTACAACAAGTGATTTCACTAATATGCCTTAGAACTGACAAAACTTTTCTTACAACTTACAGTGCGGACCGCTCATTTTAATCAAAATACATCCTTAGTCGTACTAAAACATTCCTCTTAGGTCGCACTCTTTTAAAGTATTCCTTCCAATGAATTGTCCAGCCCCGATCAAACTCACTTGCTTACACACACATACACGTTTTTACTTATCCTTATACACGTTTACGATTAGTGTCTCAAAAACACCTTAGTCAAACAAATTAGTTTCACAGAACCTACCATTTTTATCCTTCAAGATTTATATACATATTGACACACTTATACATGAACTCCGCAAAAACTTTAAACTTCAAAATCTTGATTTTGGCCAAACATTTTCACCAAAATGACATCTTTTCCAAAGTCTTCCTCTTGAATAAATTCGAGACGAAATTTCCTAAAGGAGGGTAGACTGTAACGCCTCATTTTTTTGTACATTCCTTAATTAGAAAGTGTAATCGTATTTCTATTTATGGAAACTTGTATTCGTATCGCATTCGTATTTCATTTCCCAATCTTATAATCAGAGACTTTGATCGTAATAAAATTCATACCTGATACATACTTGTCTTACATGCATTTAATTGTTAAATACGTGTTTACATACAAACCAATACTTGTTATACGTGCAAATACGCATACGTTCATATTTGATACCTAAAATATACTTACATATACATTATACACTTGAAAACATGCGAAAATATTAAGTTTTACCATGAAATGAAAGATAAACTAAGTTTAAGGACTAAAAATAGCATAATCCAGAGAAAGTTGTTTCTAGCTCATGGATTGGGCAAAAATGTGTTTGTTGGATTGTGTTTATTGCATTTAATACTCACCTAACTCAACCCCCAAACCTCAACTATAAATACCCACCTCCTCCCACACTCATTTCACACCTCAAACACTTCTCTCTCTCTAAAGCTCTCTCTCAATCAAGAAAGTTCAAGACTTTCAAAAGATAGTTTGGTGTTCCTCCAACCCTCCAAACCCTTTGCGAAATAACAAGTGAATGCTTGTAAAACCGTGAGTACACTCGAACACCTTTTTTACGCTTTACACTTTTGGGTGCAATATGTTAACCTATCAAAATACACGCAATCACACTTATACTTTATGCAATCACACAAACAATCCATCATACATGTTATAGTTACTTGATACATGATTCGTATACTTGGAACATTTATGTGATATTATTCGTCATTAACTTTGGCTAAAGCCTCCACCTTAACATGTATAGCGCTATAGGAGTAACGCACCGCCCGTATTCTTGAAGTCATGTTAAGTTTATTCTATTTTGCGGTGACACGCGAGGTTGACTTATAGATTGCATGCCATGCTTACATAAATCTTGTATGCTAGCTTAACATGTGGATTCGTTTAATTCTTTTTGTACTTATGCTATATCAAACTTGTGTACTCGCCAATACTTTTTGTATTGTACTATACTTTTAACATGTTGCAGGTTAAAGATGTTGAATATGACAAATCTAGTAGGGATGACATAGAAACGCACCTAAAATGTTAGGCTTTTTATGTTGTAATTTTTGTTGAATTTGTTATGATGTAATTGACAATTTGATTTATGAAATGAAAGGAATTTTTATTTAAATATTGTCACAAATAGTGTTTGATGCATTGAGCAATCTATTTCGTCTCACTCGATGTTTCCGCCATCGGTTGGGGTGTGACAAAGGACGTACATGTGGCATCAACCAAACTCACGCCAGCGATTGTCACACGATCTCCACTATCGGCGGATGACAGGTCTGACACCAGGGACAACTGCCATGACACGTGGCCCCATTCACTATACGCCAAACGCACTTCCTGCCAAAGATCATTAATGGTCGATGTAAAGGAGACAGAATGGATAATCCTGGTCGTCGGGCCCGGGCCTAAGGCCCATCAGCCCATTTCCTACACACCTCTCTTCGGCTATAAAATAAGGATTACACCACAAGGTAAACCATTTATGATCATACGCTATCACTAATTACTTGCTACTTTCTTATTACCTTGCAATCCCAAATACTTATTCTCACATCGGAGTGTGGTCATGAAGAAAACCCTCCCCCTTTCTCCCATGACGAGGCTAACGACATTTCTAGTTTTGTAGTTAGCTTGAAGAAAGATCACCAAGAAGAGCAAACGAGAGATAACATTTTATGAAGAGACGTTGAGCTGAGACCAAGATATCTCCGGATACTCTCTGCATTCAGCCAATGTTTCTTCATTGGCGACATCCGATTTTTTCTCACTCTTGCATCTCTCTCGTTCATTTTTTCTCAACATTCACTTTCAAATGGCCAAAATCCCATCTCTCTCGTTCGTTTTATCTCTCCCACCCATACCAACTATCCGATTTTTTTCTCACTCTCGCATCTCTCTTGTTGGTTTTGTGGTGGATGGAAATATTAATAACCAAAATGAACCCATGAAAGTCAAATCAAGAACCTTTGACGATTCAAGAACAACCATCAACACCCAACGTTGATCAAGCCCTTCAACCAATCCAACGAAGATGACGATATAACATGGGATTGCAAAACGATGTTACAAGCAAATAATTCAAAATCCCAAAGTAGTTACATGCAACAAGATATCATGAGAAAATACCAATACATAGCAAGTATTGGTCAATGTAGTAGAGCCAAGAAGAAGGTATTGCATGACTTTGAAGGTGGGTTGAAAGAGCATTATGAAAGACTTTAGGATTATCAAGCTAGGATATTGGAAACTAACCCGGGGAGTCCTGTTTATGCGTAGAATCTTCTTAATGCACAACAGTTAGAAAGCTTTAAACATGAAGAAAAAAAGGTAATGGTTATATTTTAATTTTTTATGAAATTTTATAGGCTTTTGGGTTGATTGTGTAGGCATTATAATGTTATTCCAAGTTGTAACAACATATTTGAAGTAAAGAGTTCAAAAAATGCATATGTAGGGAAGATTTGGGAACAAAATTGCACTTGTGAAGCATCGCTATTGTCAGGCATACCTTGTGTTCATACGGTAACAACTTTAGGTTTCATCAACATAGACCCAAAAACTTATGTAGTAATTAGTTTAAAAAGGACATGTTTAAGAAGCATATATCAAACAGTTGAAGGAAAGTATGCATTGGGCTTAAAACAAATGATATCAAACCCCTATCTTAAAAAGAAAGATTAATTCCCGATAGACTAATAGTAAAAAAGGAAAAGATACCCTCGAGAGAAAGAGAAGAAGAATAAAAAGGTTGGCATTGGAAGAAAAGTAACTTGTCAAAACTGCAAAGGAACTGGACATAATACAGGTCTTGCACGAACGATAAAAAAGACCCACAACCAAAGCATGCGAGCCTAAAAGGTACAAATTAAAAAAAAAGTTGACTCAAGAAATGTGACTCGCAAGAAGGTAGACCAAGTAAAACCGAGTCAACTTTTTTATTTCTACATTTTGGTTTCACCTCCTTTGGTTGCGGGTTTTTTTTTCTCGTTTGTGCAAGACCCCCACTTCCTTAGCAGTTTTAATAGGTTGCTTTTCTTCCAATTCCAACCTTTTTGTTCTTCTGTTTCTCTAAAAGGTCTCTTTTCTTTTCTTTTTTTTTATTGTTGGTCTACTGTGCATTTGTCTTTCTGTTTGAGATAGGAGTTTGATATCATATGTTTTAGGTCAATGTATTCTTCCGTTAATCAGGTTGATACAATGTTCATATGCCATCTTAAACATGTCGCTTTTAAACTACTTACGGACATAAGTTATTGGGTCTATGTTGATAAATCGGAAAGTTGTTACCGTATGAATACAAGGTATGCCAGACAATTGCGATGATCCACAAATGCAAGTTTGTTCCTAAATCTTCACTACATATGCATTTTTTCCACTCATACTTCAAATATGTTGTGACCACTTGGAATAACATTATAATGCCTACACAATCAACCCAAAAGTCTATAAAAATCATAAGAAAATAACAAAAACTAAAAATGTAACCATTATCTTTGAATCTTTTTAGTGTTCTCTAGTTTTTTTTTCTGATTGCAGGGCATACTTCATGTTTAAAGGTTTCCGATTTTTCGCCGATCTAGTCGAAATGGCATATTAATATTTTGAAGGACCCCATAAAAATAGTTACATGGACCCCAATATAAGTTATCATAATTAATTTACTAATTATCATGGATTAGTTTATAGATAATGTAATATGTATAGCACCTGCCTTACAACAATGCTCTGCAAGGACCACCAGGATATCAGAGTTTGACTACTTATTGATCTTGAATCCATGGTTGGAACTATGCATGACCATTTGAAGGTAATGTGCTTTGGAGCAACAATTTTCTGCACAAAATCTGTCTTCAACTATACGTTGCTTTTGTGAACTTTTAATGTTTAGATGCTTTATGTTTGGAAGTGTTAACTGTTAAAGGTTACTTATATCAACAAATTTCGTTTGTTCTTTGTAAGTAACTGAGGTTATGAAACATAAAAAGGTTTTGATTTGTAATATGGAGTACATATTCAGTTTTATGTTGATTATTTTGATCTGAGGCAACATTGTTCATCTCGTTCTAAATAAACATCTAGTTCATCTAGATTGTTCTTTTTAAATTAGTTTCTACATTTGAATTGATTTCTGCAATCAAGCTTCTGAAATTGAAATTTGTATAGTACTACTACTTGCCAATATTTCGAAAGAGACCTTCTTGCCAATGTTTCGGCCAAATATGTAACTAATCCTTTTCAGTATACCGTATTATACGTATTCATACTGTATTTATACGTATTAGTATACCGTATTATTTGGTATTTATACTGTATTTATACGTATTTGTATACCGTATTATTTGGTGTCTTTGTGTAGATGGGCCTAGCCCAAATGAATTGTGTATGGGTGTGTCACACTCCGACCCGCAGCGAATATGGCACGGGGTATGATATGATTGTTTCATAGCTTTTGACATTTATTTAAAGTTTGACTATTTATTATCATCAATATTAATTTGTCTCACATAACCAAAAATTGTTTCAAATAAAACCGTACAATATTCAAAATACAAAAGATAACATAAGTCTTGATTTAGTTATTCTAAGACACAATCCTATGTGTCTTCTCAAGTAGCTATCAACCTTGTGTACCTGTTTCATGTGTAAAAGAAATTTGGGTCAACAATAGTTGGTGAATAGATCTTTATTTGTTTTTATTTAACTTTAAAAATTTAGTTGATTTTATTTAAGAAAAATTATTTAACATGCAAAGTTAAGTTTAATAGGTGACATAAATCAATTAATCCTAAAAAACAACCAATCCATAAGTAAATAATATAATATGACATAACGAAACATAAGAAAATAAAACAATTATGCGATTCAAGCCTCCGAAAGGCGAAAAGCGATACTATCAAACAATGATGCGATTCAAGCCCCCAAAAAGGCGAAAAGCGAAACTATGAAACAATGATGCGATTCAAGCTCCCAAAAGGCGAAAAGCGAAACTATGAAACAATGATGCTATTCAAGCCTCCAAAAGGCGAAAAGCGAAACTATGAAATCCATAACACAAAGCGGTAAACACGTATAGCAAGTATTGTAACATACAAAACAAATAAGAGGCACATATGACACTTAACTTGGCATGTTATTGAGAAAGTATATGGATCATATGAAACATGACACATGAAACACCCCAAAAAAGTTAAAGTGAAAAAAGGGGAAAGTAAGATCTACTCGCAGTTTTGCATTCCGTTAAAACCCGCTAATCCGCACGAACGAAAGAGAGATAACACCAAAAGACACAATTACCCTAAATATTATAACACCAAAATACTTAAATAAAATAACACAAAGAAAAATATATAAAAATATTACAACATAATACTTGAGGTTTTCGTCCTAAAATAAAATATCACTATGTAACTAAATGTCATATGTAAATATATCTAATGTTTATGTGACAAATTAGTCCCACTAATAATATATATTTATCATATTTTCTAAAATTACCTTAATATATATTGCATATTTTATCTATATTTATTTAATAGGTGATAAGATATTATAATATAACCATTTGAGTTATACATATTTGTATGCAAGACAAATATACATTATAAAAATATGATTTCTTTATATGAAGTCTTAGAAATAAATAAAATGATATAAACATTTGAGAGTCAAAATTCATGTGACATCAAACACTACCATCATTTGATCAAAATGAAACCAACTTTAAAACATGATTATGAAACTAATTTTATTAGTGGCAAAAATTATAAAATTTTAATGTATTTATGACACTAGTTTAGAATTATAATATTTTGCCAACACAATTTATATTTTAAATCAAAACACAATTATAACTATATCAAAACTCAAACTATCCTAAACCCCAGGTATTATAAAAATATAAATTGCAAGGATACTAAAGTATGGACATGAAACAATAAAGAATAAAGAAATATACGGCAGTGAATGACATTAAAACTACCTCCTATGAAGAAGAGATGGTAAAGAGATGGAGATGAGGGTGATGTTGGATTCTTGCTCCTCCTTCTTGGTGTTTTGAGAAAACTTACAAAGCTTCAACGGTGGTGGCTATGGTTTTTTAGAGAGATGGTGATGGCTAGGGTTTCTTTGAGAGAGAGATGATGGAATGACAAAAAATAGGGTTTTGATTTGATTTTTAAAAGCATAGAAAAAAATATTCTTTTTTTTATAATTCCATGCGTCCGGAATTTTGAACTTTTTTCATCATATAATATATATATATACATACATATATATATATATATATATATATATATATATATATATATAAACAATTAATTCAGCTACTTAACTTGTTTTTCTCGTATAACTTGAAAAGTAAAACGTTTTATAAAAATTCTAACATACCGTTGGAACGAGCGCATTTTTCTCTATGATACGACCTAAGTTTTATAAAAATCGGAGTAGAGTAAAAAATAATATATTTTATTCATAACGGTTCGAACTAGTTTACAAACGGTTCAGATTCATTTTTTTTCAAAACGGGTACCATTCTTAGCGGATGTTACAGGATGGGCCTAGCCCAATAAAGTTATGTGAGTGGGCCTAGCCCAATGTATTATATGATGTTGGGCTTAGCCCATTTGACATGTTAATGGGTGTAGCCCAATGTTATATTTTAGAATGGTCCTTAGCCCATTTTATATATTAGTAGGCCTAGCCCAACTTATTATATATATATATTAGTGGGTTTTTACTAGCCCATTACAAATCCAGATATACTTGTATTACCATAAGCGTATTTCGAACGTATTTTAGACATATACACTTTTACATGGTATAATTTGTGACTCTTCGTTTTATACTTTCCGAAATTTTAAGTGTTGGGATATATGTAGATTTTTAACCAAAAGTATATTATTTTTAGAGTTCGTCGTAGAACTTATTGTTATATATTTCTTGTCGAAACGTCCAAGCATCGCCCGTGATAGGTAACCTTTCCGTGTTGTAATGATGCGGCGACCGTTGCGGATAGTTCGCAATTCTCTGTCTTCGTTCGTGATCATGTTGGGCGAAAGGTAGTTGTAGAGGAGCGGCTGTGAAAGGCCTCTTCCCCCCTTTCCATTGAAGTAGGGAGGGCTTCCTTCCCCACCATTCCGCCTATTATTGGGATTTTACCGATGCTGAAGGTAGCTTGCTTACCAAGCCACCCACTTGAGAAGCTGGTTTTCTTTTTTCATTTCAAATGACCTTGTATTCTTATTATTCTTATTGTGTACTGTAGAAAGGTCGTCATCGTCGTTGATACTGTAGAAAGGTCGTCATTGTCGTTGGATTGGTCGAAGGCTTGGTTATTGGCGGTCTTTCTTGAATCGTCGAAGGTTGTTCGACATCATGGTTGCTGACGGTTTGTTCTTGATTTGCCATCAATGGTAGGGCTTTGACACAAGAGAGGGAGAGTGTTAGTGATGCAGTTTTGCGCGTGCACTCAAATGGCTCAAAAGCGTAATGATTAATCAAAGACGATAAACGAATCGAAAGGTTCAAGAAAACCTTCAAAGGTTTTATAATATTCAACTTAATCAAAAACAAACTTATAATGAACCCTAGAGATCCTACTTATAGGATAAAAATTATAATTCAAAAAGGAAACTAAATAAAAAAAGATTAGGAAATTAAAATTCAAATAATGAAAAGATAACAATGATGCTCTATATCAGTTAGGGTTTCAACGATGGTAAGGTTTCGATGTAGGAATGGGCGATCGATGGTAGGGCGACGATTAGAGTTTTGGCACAGGAGGGAAATTCGTAACATAAATTGACGCTTGTATCATGCAATATTTTAATTTAGAGTAAATTACATGTTTTGTCATTTATCTATGTACCAAATTGCAGGACAAAACTTGACTCTGGACTCGAAAGCCATTCCATGAAGGTCTACGGGCTGTATGCGGTATGTATATAGGACTAAATGCAAGACCTATGTAGTCGACCATAGGTAGGAATCATAAGAATCAGGCTTATGGATTCCTCGGGAAATTTAGACATGGGTTGAGCATGATGCTAGGTTTGGTTTGATTGCCGACTTGTTATTTACTCTATTTAAAACCTATGTTTATACAAATAACAAATGATACAAAACATGTTTTGAGCTCACACTAACAAAATCACGAACTCACCAACCTAGTGTTGACATAAACTATTTTAAGCATGTGTTTGGCTCGACTATAAATGGACTGGATGTAATTATGTTCAATAAATCTTCAGTTATCGCTTCCGTTGTATTCTCATGTGCCTTACATGTTATTAATTTGTTCATTTGTCCAACCCCCTGTGTGTTTTGACCCATTTGGTGGAAGTCCCCTGGACCCCTTTAGGATCAATAAATTGAACAATAACATCACTCTGAATTTAGACAGAAGTGTGTGTGAGTCATTCTTACATAAATAAATAAAACTGAAAGAAGTAGAAAACTCAATTCATTATAATCGACACATATTACCACATGCTGAAAGAGTACACATCTACTTCTCCACATTTACGTGTCGTTGCCCACCTTAGGTGAGCTCCCATAGAGTTGGAGACTCATATCCTACACTAACACATTGATAACTCTCTCTAACTCACCTGAAAACACAATTCTAAAACTCTTTTTTTCTACTCCCTTGACAAATGACGCAAAATCAATATTTAATGGTTGCATGCCTAACGGCACTAGGCATTGACGGACCAAATATTTTTTTCATGTGGACAGAACTTTTTAGAGGTCGGTTGTCTATCGCTAAATGTTAAAAAAAATGATCCGGTTCAAGTCAGGTAACACTAGTAGCGTCATGAGCTATATCAGTCGACTGGTCATAATCTTTTTAATAAGATTACATGAGTAAGTTTGTTGATTCATAAGGGATTGGAAGTGTAAAAGGATTATTTTAAAGACTTAAAGAACTAGGAGTACAACTCTTTATAGGCTCAATTAAAACTTTTTTTTTATTGGCATATATAAACTAGTATATATAAACTTACTGGATTTCTCTATCTAACTCTTGATATTTGTAACCGCTCATAAACTCTCTCTCACTCTTGAATTTCTTTATCTACTCTATCGTTTCTCTCAAGAATGAGTTCTATCTTCTTTTACGTAATCTTCTCTAGTAACCTATAATTTTAATGACGAATTCGTAATTTTTTTTATTAGAAAGTCGCAATAAATTTCATCCGCATCTACTAGTGGATATAGTTGCTTTTATCAATTCAAATACTACAAGAAAACAAATGAAAAAAGGAATATAATAGCATAAAATAGTTAAAGAAATCTTGTCTAGATGATATAGTTGCTTTTATTAATTCAAATACTACAAGAAAACAAATAAAAAAAAGGAATAAAATAGCATAAAATAGTTAAAGAAATCTTGTCTAGATGAGTATAAATGAGATAACATTAATTAGTTAATATCATATCAAAATTAAATGGTTCCATCATGTCCCTAGGTTTAAAATTTAAATATAGCAAGCCACACATATATGTTCTCCTTCTTCCTCACTACAAAGCAGGGGCGGGCCTACTTTATGCGAAGGGGTAGCCTCCGCTACTCCTTGGCGCTCCGGCGGTAGTGGTGTAAATTTTGAAAAAATTTGACATTTTTTTGACATTTTTTAGATTTCGTTACCCATTTTTTATAAAACGTTACCCCTACGAATATTTTCTAGATCCGCCAATACTACAAGCTCTGTTTTTCTTTCACTCCACAAAGGCTCGTCGGAGTTTTGAAATAGTCTCGTAAAGTTGTTTCTCTCCACTCTCTCTACATCTCAATTATTGATGTTTACGGGGGCGATCACAAAATTTTATGGGGTGCGTTTGGGAATCGGAAGTATTTCTATTATCATATAAGAGTTCACACAACTAACTTGATTTATCATAAAAACTATGTTATGTTAATAAGCAATACTGAAATACCATAATAGCATACGGGTGTGAAAATCTAACAATGCCTGAAAACACAACATGAGCTTAACATGGAATTTGCAGTTTTAGGTTAAAGCTAAATGGATTCGGTTAGTTTCAATTTAAACCTGCGAACTCTTTACCAATTTGTATTTATATTTTTATTTTTAAAATGTGTTTTATTTTTAAATTAAATTGGATGGGCAATTTATACGATAGTGATAATTAAAGAGGAATTAATATCAGATTTTTTTTTACCTAAAATATAATTACATTTGTATTCTTGGTAATAAAATATTAATTTCAAATAGTAGTATTCGAAAAAATTAAAAAAAAATCAGGTTAATTGGGTCATGTTCAGGTTCATTTAAAATTTTCGGATTCAGATCGAGTTGGACCCGCCAACCTATGAACACGACTCGTTAACACCCCTATAACCCTTCTATTGCACGAGGTGAATACTGAAAAACATGCAATACATAAATATAAATATATATATACACACACATATATATATAAACGGGTTAAAATGAAAACCACCTTAAGTTGTGAGAACTGTGAGAAATAGACCATTTAAAAGGTTTTCTAATTTTTGTTTTCTCAAAAGTCATGAAAAAAATCATTTGTTTTAGAAAAAAACAAAAAAAAATTAAAAAATGGGCACATACCCACATTTACTTGTAAAAACAATTCGTACAAATTTTACAACAACGTGTAAGAAAAACTTATGTCAGTCAAAACTAAAACTACTGACTCGACAATCTTTTTTACTTTTTTTACAAATATGTTTATAATATTTTCATCTACGTTTGTGCAAACAATTTTTGGCCCAACTCGCACGGGAAGAAAAAGTTCTCAGGATTCTCACAACTCGTGATGATTTTCATTTGAACCGAGCCCTATATATATATATATATATATATATATAGTGGAGAGTTGAAATGAGAAGAAAAATTTTGTAAGGATAAAAAGAATAACTTTTAAACCAATAGAAATTCTCCATTTACTTCATTTAATGTATGTATTTAATATTATGAAAAAGGGCATATAGGTAAATCTATAATTGTCATTAATTAGCTAATTAATTGAACTTGTAACTCATTTTTTTTCATATACTCTTTCAAGATAAAATAATTTATGGTGTAGGACAATTTTCGACATGTGTAGGATAAATTTTAATATGTGTAGGATAAATTTTGAAATGTGTAGGGTAAATTTACATGTTTGTAGGATAAATTCCGGTAAATGTAAGACATATGTAGGATAAATTTTGAAATGTGTAGAATAAAATGTTTTTGCTTTATTAATGAGAGATAATATAACTAATGAGATGAGTTATAAATTATTTAATGTTTTACAATTATGTCATTTTTTCTTTTTCTTTTTAAATAAAAAAGTGAGCAGGTGGCGCGTGGCATTTATAGTTGTGGGTGCAGTTGCAGCGATGTTTGGAGACTAGGTGGTGGTTGTTGTTTTGGTTCAAATAATATGACGGGGTTAAAAGATCATTCATACAAAAAAAACTTAGGCGAAAAGTCTAAATCAGAGTTGTTTAAAATGCTCAAAGCTTGGAGTTCGTTTGGTTTTAGCTTGGAAAAAGATGATTTGAAATTGCTCGATTTGAAACTCAGTTGAGCTGGCTCGGCTAAGTTAGAAGGCGAGCCTTGTCTGGCTCGGTTCGTAATGAGCTGGATTGGCTCGACTTAGCTCGCTCGTTAGCTTGGGTCGGTTTAGCTTGAATTATTTTACTTTTAATCTATTTTATTTTTATACACACATGATATATCATAAAAAAGAGTTGGCTATTATTTACACACATTTAAGAGTGTATTCTATTTCGTTGAAATCTGAAGCTTATTTCTTATTTGGTTGAACTTTATTTTCGTTTATAATGTATTAGGTTGGATTTATTTTGAATACGTTATTTTGAACTATTGAATGATACTTTACACTATTGAATTTTAAAAGTTATGTATTAAAATTTGTTTTTAAATCCAAGCCAAACCGAGCTCGAGCTTGGATTTCCAGCTCGGTTTCAAATATGAATCGTGCCGATCTCGAGCTTGTCGTAGCTCGGTTCGGCTCGTGAACATGCCTAGTTTAAACCACCACTCAGTTAAGGTTAAATTAGGCCACTCGGGGACAGTCGCCAGCCCGTTCCGGCCAGCCGCCAGCCCTCAATGTAACATTTGTAAAAATCGGGTCTTCAAAACCCGCTCCGTTTTGTAATCAAGTACCAAGTTATAAAAGTTACATTAAATATTTATGATTATTTTGAGTTAAAACGATACATAATTAATAAATAAACTAAACTATAAAAATTATATTTGATAAAAAGTTAAAAAAAAACAAATAAAAAAAAATGAAGCTGCCGGGACTCGAACCCGGGTCAGCCAAGACACTTCAACAACTTAACACTCACTCCCTAGACCACTCCGCCACATTGTGTTTTCTGCTAACTCTAGGAACACAAATGAAATTTATACACAAACTCAGTTAAAACCGATGGCGCCATCTGAGAAACGGTAATCGGCAAACCAAGCGTCAAATCGTTGTTTATCTCACACATTCAGTTTATAACCGATGCACGACGGTTTTTAATCAATCGGAAATTGATTAAACTTAAAGACTCATCATTGTTGGTTTTTAAAACCGAAAAATCATCAAGTTCAGAATTACACAAACTCCAGACCACTCTCGCGATTCAGAGATATCATACCAATACTCCATTTCCTTTTCGTCGCATTTTCAGACCATCAGAGCACCTAAAACAGCTCGCCGGAATTCTCTGCAAAAGTCGCCGGAAAACCGTATTCAACTCAAACCGGTAAAATACTTCTACTTTACGGTTTCAATCTATTGTTAGAACCTTACTAACATTAACCCATCGCTTATAATCAACCACAGACGACATTGCTGGACTTTCTGTGTTCGCTGGAAAACTTCTGGAATTGTCGGAAACTCATTGATTACCGGTATGCACATTCCAACGTACTGATAATCAATACTCATTAGTTCAATTTCACATCTAATCCCTTAAACCTGTTAATTGATTCTCACAGCCGAAGGTTTCAAAAACAGAGCCGACAAGTTTCGTCGGACTCTCTGAAGAAGACAATCTGTTCGGTATCTTCTTTCCCCAAACTTTTCGGTTCAATGCATTCAAACTGGACATCATGTTCATTAACTAAATTAATCACGTATCGGTTGTTTGATTGATGTCTGCGTTTGTAATGAAGAAGACGAGTTCAGTGATGACATAAGATTAATTAAAATCGGAATTATAAACGGGTTAGACACACCGTCCACCGGTGGACTGTGTGCAAACAAAAACTATACACGTCCCGAGTTCGATCCCTGCTACACGCACACCTTGTGTAATAAAATGCCTTTTTGATCAAAAACTAAACCGGGTTAACTCAGATAGTTGTTAAGTATAATAAAAACCGAGATAATAACCTGGTTAGACACACAGTCCAGCGGTGGACTGTGTGCAACATGAACCACACGTCGCGCGTTCGAAACCCGTCACGAGCACCGGTCCGATTGAATTAAAATGTTTTTGCAAATAAAGGAAATTCGGTTAAATTGAATAAGTGTATAAATATAATTAAAAACGAGATTATTTCGGGTTAGACACGTAGCTCAGTTGGTAGAGCTGCGTGCACGCGAACGGGAGGTCGCCGGTTCGAATCTCACCCGGCGCAGATTAATTCGCTGACCGAACCGGTCAACGGTCAACGGTCAACGCTAAATAAATAATTTTTTTATATATATTTTTATTTATTTAATTTAATTTAAAAATCAATTAAAAATACTTAAAAATAACATTTTTAAGGATAGAAAATAGCCATAAACTCACAAAAATGTATCTAAAAATTTCATTAAAATCCTTAATAAAATCCATCAATTTAATATATTTTTCCATTATTATTTAGGTTAGTATTCCTCGTTGATCCGCTCATCTAATTCGTGCGCATCTCACCATCTCTAATCCAACGCACCCAAGGTGAGTGAATCTTACAAATTCCCCGTTTTAATCACGTTTTGGGGTGTATCATGTGTCTTTGTATATATATATATTATTACTAAACCATTGTGCATACATCATATCATGAACTTGTGTATTCAGTTTGTTGCTGTTAAGTAGTTATCATTGGATGCAATTTATTATTCAGTACATGCAATTTCATAGGTCGCCGCTCCCCATTACATTATGAGCGTTGAGCATGTCCCATTTTATTATGCGGTTGAACCTGGAGTGCCCACATACGATCGGCTCCGTTTGATTGAGCCTTGATCGCACAGACATTTTCATTTTCAGTACATGCAATACGATCGGCTCCGTTTGATTGAGCCTTGATCGCACAGTTTCATTTATGTTATTTACAGTATGATGTTGGTATGTTCATGTATGATGCCATGTGTTATTGTATGTTATAGTTGTGACTGCTATTTGCCATTACTTGATTATTTACATTTGCTCATCTATGGTTATGCACAAATTTTCATTGATAAACTAACAATTAATTTATTAATAAATGTTTATCTAATAAGGTTCACTCACCAACTTATGTTGACCCAAAAACTCCCATTTTACACATGATACAGGTGAAGCAGCTGCAGCTAGGAACACATAAGACTTGGACTAGAAGAATAAAACGATTTAGTGTTGGGATTGTTATGCTTGGCTTATTTTCCTTGTATTGAATGAACATGTTTGGATGTTTGAAATGTAACTTTGACTTTATTAAATATGAAACATATTAGTAAATGTCATGAGCTTTGGTGATAACCCAATTATGCCCGACTCTTATTCCGCTGCGGGTCGGGGTGTGACAGATTGGTATCAGAGCCATGACTATAGGGATATAGGATAGGTTATTAGACCCTTAGAGCCTATACTATAGTCGATTAGAAACTTATAAGAATTTTGTGTGTTATATATGCCAAATTTCATGATGTTTATATGTTTTATGTTAAATGTTACATTTGATATTGTGCAAGCATGTTCATAAGTATGTATTATCATATAATGCCTATCATGAAATCGTATGCTCATAACATATCACATCCATGAAAGCACACACCACATCATGATTGTTTTTACAATGATTTTCGTGTTTTCAAATCTCATCAAAGTGAGTTCTCATGACGGGCATGTAGTAACTGGAAGGGTACCAGTACCGGTAGTCGGAACGTCCTGTCTAGGCTGGCATTCGTATAAATCCAAAATAAAGGACCAGTTTGCCTACCTGGGGACTAACGATGAGAATACGAAGTACCTATTAGGCCAAAGCATGCTATACCAAACATCGTGTGAACTAATCCCACTTTGAGTTGTCATTGTGTCTACACCTGGACACGTTCCGACCAAACATCTCATGAACATATTTGTGGTTTGCATTCAGGGGATGCGAGTGTTAAATTGCCAATACTAATGTGAATTCTACCAAGCCAATAGCCATGGGGGCCCACATGACTATGTAGGTGAAGGTATGGGGGACATTTGAGGCCCAACATGAGCGAACCCAAGACATCCTATGGATGTAGTTGCATTATTGATATTTATGTTATTTTCATTTTCTTAAAGACACATGACACCTAAAAAGACACCATAAACTCACAATCTTCTCATTTTATGATCCTGTAGATGTCGTCTAGACAGCAACGAAGGGGTAAAAGATCGGGAAGGTCTCAGGAACGTTTGGCCACTCAGATCGCGAAACAAATGGCCACGATATTGCCTGACATTGTGGTACAAGTACAACAAGCCCTTGCTACAAATCCTACAAACCCTCCCCAACAACAGGACCAGAACATTGACAACCCTCCTACCAACAAGTGCTCTTACAAACATTTTAAGTCCTGTGATCCTCCTAAATTTGAAGGGACCGAGGGTGTCACTGCTCTCCTACATTGGTTCGAGGAGATGGAAAACACCTTCCTAAACTGCGATTGCCCTGAGGATCGCAAGGTTCGATACGCCACCGGGAGACTACTTGGAGTAGCTCTCACTTGGTGGAATACTGAGAAAGGGAAGAGGGGAACTGAAGATGCGATGGCCTTAACTTGGGAGGAGTTAAGGGAAATCATGACTAGGCGTTTCTGTCCTAGAAGTGAAATTAAGAAGTTGGAGGATGAATTTCATGCTCTAAAGCAAAAGGAGGGTGATCACTCTACTTACAACAAGAGGTTCTTGGAGTTGAACCAAATGGTTCCAAATTTATTCACTCCAACCTATCGTCTGATCGAGCATTATATTCGAGGACTTCCCTCGAAAATCCAAGATTCAGTTCTCATCGTTTCACCAGTAACACTTGAAGCTGCCATGGAGTTAGCAACAGAACTGACCGAAAACCGAATTCGCAACGGGAAGTTCAAAGAAGAGAAGAAGAAAGCCCCTGTTGAGGGACAAACTTCAAACCACCCCATTCCTTCCTCTAAGTTTGCTAACAAGAGGAAGCGTAACACCAGAAATTTTGCAGTTACCCAAACCAACACCCCTATTCCTGCTGCACCCATTACTCAAGTCACTCCTTCACCCGCACCATACAGAAGACCCTACACTGGCCCGTTACCAAAATGTAACCGTTGCCAATATCACCATTCCCCTGATCATCCCTGCCAATACTGCACCGGCTGCGGTTGCGCAGGACATACTGTTCAAAACTGCCGCATGCCTCAACGAACCAACCGCCACCAACCTTTAACCCAAACCCACCAACAGTTAATGGGTCAAGCACAACAACCCCTACCATTTCCGCCCACCCAACATTTAGCCCAAACATACTACCAACCCAATTATCCTATGGGCCAACCTATGCGGGCTTGCTTCAATTGCGGCGACCCAAGTCATTTCAGAAACACATGTCCAAGGCTGGTTAATATTATTCATGCTCAGGCCCAAGCCAACCCAGTGAATCAAGCGAACCAAGCTCCTCCACCTGCAAGAGGAAGAGCTTTCAATATTAACGCGAACCAGGCCAGAGCTGACGACAATGTGGTCAACGGTACGTTCCTTATAAATGGTAGATATGCCTCTATGTTATTTGATACTGGTGCGGATAGAAGTTTTGTGTCATTAGAATTTGAACCTATCCTAAGCAAAAATCGGGATAAGCTCACGGAATCCATAACGGTAGAAGTTGCGGACGGGAAACCAGTTTCATTAGACTCTATATTACGCAACTGTACACTCACCTTAAACGACCACGATTTCTCAGTCGACCTTATTCCTATGATGTTGGGAAGTTTCGACATCATAATCGGTATGGATTGGCTCAGTCAACATCAGGCGGAAGTTGTATGTCGTGAAAAATTTATTCGTATTCCTCTTTCAAACGGTCAGACTCTTCGAATCATTGGAGAAACCTCGTCGAAAGGGCTCAGCTTAATGTCTTGTCTTCAAGCTCGAAAATATCTTCGCAAGAATTATGTCGCGTTTTTAGCCCATATCATCAAGAAGGGGACCACAGAGAAGAAACTTGAAGACATTCCTGTAGTAAAAGACTTTCCACAAGTTTTTCCTGACGACATTTCAGGACTTCCTCCAGTTATAGACGTCGAATTCCGTATTGATCTTATACCTGGTGCTACACCAGTTGCAAAGTCTCCATATAGGTTAGCCCCCTCTGAAATGCAAGAGCTAGCCAGTCAATTACAAGAGTTGACTGACAAGGGATTCATACGTCCTAGCTCATCGCCTTGGGGTGCACCTGTCCTTTTTGTAAAGAAGAAAGATGGATCTTTTCGTATGTGCATCGACTACAGAGAGCTCAACAAGTTAACCATCAAAAATCGCTATCCTTTACCTCGCATTGATGATCTTCTTGACCAACTACAAGGTGCCAGCTGCTTTTCGAAAATCGATCTGGCTATCATCAACTTAGGGTGCATGAAGAAGACGTCCCTAAGACTGCTTTTCGAACTCGTTATGGCCACTATGAATTCATGGTTATGACGTTTGGTTTAACCAACGCACCAGCTGTCTTCATGGACCTAATGAACAGAGTCTGCAAACCTTATCTTGATCGATTTGTTATAGTCTTCATCGACGATATTCTTATTTATTCAAAATCTAAAGCTGATCATGAGCGTCATCTTCGACTCGTTCTTGCACTTCTAGAAAAGGAAAAGCTTTATGCCAAGTTCTCCAAATGTGAATTCTGGTTAAAAGAGGTGCAATTCCTCGGGCATGTAGTCAATGACAAGGGAATACATGTTGACCCTTCAAAGATCAAAGCAGTTCAAGAATGGCAAGCTCCACGTACACCAACTGAAGTAAGATCTTTTCTTGGACTAGCTGGCTATTATCGACGGTTCATTTCAAACTTCTCTCGTATTGCTGTGCCACTCACGGCTTTAACTCATAAGGGAAAACCTTTCGTATAGGGACCCAAGAAAGAAGAAGCTTTTCAAACTCTTAAACAAAAACTTTGTGATGCACCAATCTTCACTCTTCCTGAAGGTTGTGATTATTTTGTAGTCTATTGCGACGCGTCAGGGCAAGGATTAGGCTGCGTTCTCATGCAAAGAGGAAAAGTCATAGCTTATGCCTCGAGACAACTCAAGACACATGAAAAGAACTACACCACTCATGACCTAGAACTTGGAGCCATTGTATTCGCTCTTAAGATATGGAGACATTATCTCTATGGTACTAAGTGTGAAATATACACTGACCACAAGAGTCTTCAACATATCTTCAATCAAAAAGAGTTAAATATGAGGCAACGAAGATGGGTCGAACTTCTGAATGATTACGACTGTGAAATTAGATACCACCCTGGTAAAGCAAATGTGGTGGCTGATGCACTTAGTCGAAAGGGTTATGCGAACTCCATTCATCTTCTATGTTCGCAAATTATAACCGACATTAAAGATCAAATTCGAGAAGCCCAACACGTTTCAATAACAGAAGAAGATGTACGAAAGGAGATGTCCTATGGAGCCGAGCTAAAACTTGAAACTAAATCAGACGGTATCCTGTATTACCTAGATCGTACCTGGATTCCTAACCACAACAATATTCGTGAAACTCTTATGAATGAAGCTCACAAAACGCGATATTCTATACACCCAGGAGCCGATAAGATGTATCAAGACCTACGATACACCTATTTTGGTGGCCTGGAATGAAGAAGGATATTGCCGTTTTTGTTTCCAAGTGTCTCACATGTTCTAAGGTGAAGGCTGAACACCAAAGACCCTCAGGACTTCTAGTCCAATCGGAAATACCTGTATGGAAGTGGGAAAATATAACCATGGATTTCATTACCGGGTTACCTCGCACTTCTGGTGGGTATGACACTATATGGGTGATTATAGACCGACTTACAAAATCAGCTCACATTATTCCTATCCGCGAAGATTTCAAGAACGAAAAGCTTGCACGTATTTATATCAACGAAATCGTAAGCCGGCATGGGGTACCATTAAGTATTATTTCTGATCGTGATGGTCGTTTCACCTCACGAACATGGCAAGCAGTACAATCCGCTATGGGCACACGATTAGATCTCAGTACCGCCTATCATCCTCAAACTGATGGACAGTCTGAGCGCACCATTCAAACTCTTGAAGATATGCTTAGAGCATGTGTCATAGACTTCAAGGGAAATTGGGACGCCCACCTACCATTAGTTGAATTTTCGTACAACAACAGCTATCATTCGAGCATCGGCATGGCACCTTTTGAAGCCTTATATGGTCGTAAGTGCCGATCTCCTGTATGTTGGCACGAAATTGGGGAAGCACAGATTACTGGTCCAGAATTGATCCAAGAAACCACAGATAAGATCCATCAAATTCGAAACAATCTTCTAGCGGCTCAAAGTCGTCAAAAGAGTTATGCAGATAAACGACGGAAGCCCTTAGAGTTTAACATTGGTGATCATGTGCTTTTAAAAGTATCACCGTGGAAGGGAGTAGTTCGTTTTGGTCAAAAGGGGAAGCTAGCACCACGTTACGTAGGACCTTTCAAGATACTCGAAAGAGTAGGCCCTGTAGCATACAAGCTTGACCTACCAGAAGAACTCAACAGGATTCATCCCACATTCCACGTGTCGAACTTGAAGAAGTGCCTCGCTGATGAGAATCTCCATATTCCGCTGGAAGATATTCAGATTGATGAATCTATGCATTTTATGAAAGACCAGTGGAGATCATGGACTACGGGGAGAAGCGTCTTCGACGAAGTCGCATTCCAATTGTTAGGGTACGCTGGGAGTCGAAACGGGGACCTGAGTTTACTTGGGAACGTGAAGACTCAATGCGTGAAAAATACCCGCATCTTTTTCCTACTACTTCAACTACTTAAATTTCGGGACGAAATTTCTAAAAGTAGGGGATGCTGTAACATTTGTAAAAATCGGGTCTTCAAAACCCGCACCATTTTGTAATCAAGTACCAAGTTATAAAAGTTACATTAAATATTTATGATTATTTTGAGTTAAAACGATACATAATTAATAAATAAACTAAACTATAAAAATTATATTTGATAAAGAGTTAAAATAAAATATAAAAAAAATGAAGCTGCCGGGACTCGAACCCGGGTCAGCCAAGACACTTTAACAACTTAACACTCACTCCCTAGACCACTCCGCCACATTGTGTTTTCTGCTAACTCTAGGAACACAAATGATATTTATACAAAAACTCAGTTAAAACCGATAGCGCCATCTGAGAAACGGTAATCGGCAAACCAAGCGTCAAATCGTTGTTTATCTCACACATTCAGTTTATAACCGATGCACGACGGTTTTTAATCAATCGGAAATTGATTAAACTTAAAGACTCATCATTGTTGGTTTTTAAAACCGAAAAATCATCAAGTTCAGAATTACACAAACTCCAGACCACTCTCGCGATTCAGAGATATCATACCAATACTCCATTTCCTTTTCGTCGCATTTTCAGACCATCAGAGCACCTAAAACAGCTCGCCGGAATTCTCTGCAAAAGTCGCCGGAAAACCGTATTCAACTCAAACCGGTAAAATACTTCTACTTTACGGTTTCAATCTATTGTTAGAACCTTACTAACATTAACCCATCGCTTATAATCAACCACAGACGACATTGCTGGACTTTCTGTGTTCGCCGGAAAACTTCTGGAATTGTCGGAAACTCGTTGATTACCGGTATGCACATTCCAACGTACTGATAATCAATACTCATTAATTCAATTTCACATCTAATCCCTTAAACCTGTTAATTGATTCTCACAGCCGAAGGTTTCAAAAACAGAGCCGACAAGTTTCGCCGGACTCTCTGAAGAAGACAATCTGTTCGGTATCTTCTTTCCCCAAACTTTTCGGTTCAATGCATTCAAACTGGACATCATGTTCATTAACTAAATTAATCACGTATCGGTTGTTTGATTGATGTCTGCGTTTGTAATGAAGAAGACGAGTTCAGTGATGACATAAGATTAATTAAAATCGGAATTATAAACGGGTTAGACACACAGTCCAGCGGTGGACTGTGTGCAAACAAAAACTATACACGTCCCGAGTTCGATCCCTGCTACACGCACACCTTGTGTAATAAAATGCCTTTTTGATCAAAAACTAAACCGGGTTAACTCAGATAGTTGTTAAGTATAATAAAAACCGAGATAATAACCTGGTTAGACACACAGTCCAGCGGTGGACTGTGTGCAACATGAACCACACGTCGCGCGTTCGAAACCCGTCACGAGCACCGGTCCGATTGAATTAAAATGTTTTTGCAAATAAAGGAAATTCGGTTAAATTGAATAAGTGTATAAATATAATTAAAAACGAGATTATTTCGGGTTAGACACGTAGCTCAGTTGGTAGAGCTGCGTGCACGCGAACGGGAGGTCGCCGGTTCGAATCTCACCCGGCGCAGATTAATTCGCTGACCGAACCGGTCAACGGTCAACGCTAAATAAATAATTTTTTTATATATTTTTATTTATTTAATTTAATTTAAAAATCAATTAAAAATACTTAAAAATAGCATTTTAAGGATAGAAAATAGCCATAAACTCACAAAAATGTATCTAAAAATTTCATTAAAATCCTTAATAAAATCCATCAATTTAATATATTTTTCCATTATTATTTAGGTTAGTATTCCTCGTTGATCCGCTCATCTAATTCGTGCGCATCTCACCATCTCCAATCCAACGCACCCAAGGTGAGTGAATCTTACAAATTCCCCGTTTTAATCACGTTTTGGGGTGTATCATGTGTCTTTGTATATATATATATTATTACTAAACCATTGTGCATACATCATATCATGAACTTGTGTATTCAGTTTGTTGCTGTTAAGTAGTTATCATTGGATGCAATTTATTATTCAGTACATGCAATTTCATAGGCCGCCGCTCCCCATTACATTATGAGCGTTGAGCATGTCCCCATTTTATTATGCGGTTGAACCTGGCGTGCCCACATACGATCGGCTCCGTTTGATTGAGCCTTGATCGCACAGACATTTTCATTTTCAGTACATGCAATACGATCGGCTCCGTTTGATTGAGCCTTTGTCACACCCCGACCCGCAGCGGAAAAGGTGATCGGGGCATGATTGGGTTATCATCAAAGCTCATGACATTTATTATAACGTTTCATATTCATTAATACATTTTAATGGGAAATATACAATCATAATTACATCATGTCCTAAACATCAATCTAGGCTTCATTGTTTTCTTCTAAGGCATTTCCTATGTTTTCCTTGCTTCATCCTGTTCACCTGTATCATGTGTAAAAATGGTTTTTGGATCAACAAAAAGTTGGCGAGTGCATCCTATGAAAAACATTTAAACAAGTTTATTGAATTGATTGTAATAAAGTGCATAACCACATATGAGTAAATGTAAATGTAAATATATTCACAAAACACTTAATATTAAATATTGCACACACACACATACAACAATAGATTGTTTTGAGGCACGCGTTGTTCAACTCGTCTCCCACGAGGAACTGATGGGCCTAATGAATGAGTTTTGAGGCACGCGTTGTTCTACGAACTGATGGGCCTAGTGAATGAGTTTTAAGGCACGCGTTGTTCAACTCGTCTCCCACGAGGAACTGATGGGCCTAACAAATAGTTTGCATACAACTTGACAATATGAAATACATAACAACAAATAATATTTACATTCTAAGTTTAGATCATAATATGGTATAGCACGAGTTTGAATAACGAATTAGTTTAAGCGACACATGATACACCCCAAAACATGAATTAAAAAGGGGAGTTTGTAAGAATTCACTCACATTGGGTGCGTTCGGTTGATGAGGTTGAATGCACGCGAAATGGTTTTAACCACGAGTGAAATTAACCTAGATAAATCGCATTATGGTTTGGTAAGTAAACGGGTTTTATTTTAGTAGGTTTGTTGGGTGTATTTTTGTGAGTTTGAGGCTATTTTCTAACCTTAAAAATGTTATTTTTAAGTATTTATAATTGATTTTTAATTAAAATAATTAAATAAAAATAATAAAAAAAAATATTTTATTTTTGCTACAGTAACTTTGACCGTTGACTTTGACCAGCGTTGACCGGTTCGAAGGCATATTGTTGTGCGCCGGGTGAGGCTCGAACCCGAGACCTCCCGTACGCGTGCACGCAGCTCTACCAACTGAGCTACGTGTCTAACCCGTCATATATCCGATTTTAATTATATATATATATATTAGTTAGAGTTAAACAGAAATCCTTTTATTTTAAAAACGGATTAAATCACGAAACCGGTGCGCTCCACAGGTCTCGAACCCGGGACCTGTGGGTTAGCGGACACACACTCCACCGCTGGACTGTGTGTCGCACTAGATTATAAACTCAGTTATCAATATACTTAACATATACCCAAAACACTCCGGTTCAGTTTTGCGAAAAAAAGGATTTTTATCAAGGCGGCGTGTGAGGGACAATACTCGAACTCGTGACCTTAGCTTTAAAAGTGCACACAGTCCACCGCTGGACTGTGTGTCTAACCCGTTAAATAACTTGATTTTAATTATACTAAACCATTACCGTAACGTCGTCTTCCTCACTGGATTTTCACCGGAAGTGACGACTGACGGATTCGAATGTTGATTCAAGTTTCTTTAGTGTTTTATGATCAATTACAGTCGAGATAAAAGTAAAAAAGGGAAGGAATTAGGCGTGAGATGTACCGGCTGTTTCTCCTCTGTTTTCCGACAGAACTCCGGTGGCAGCAAGTTCTTCCGGCGACGAGTCTCTTGCAGAAGAGAGTCTTCCGAAAGGTTACAAAGGTTGTGGGTGACTTTGGTGAAAGTTTAGGGGGTTCAGTAAGCTCAGAGATTACTGATACGGTTTTCCGGTGAAGTATCAAGTATTTCCGGCGAGGTGTTGTTTGATGAATACAAGATGCAGAGAGTTTAGAGAGTATGGTTTAGAGGTGTGAGAGTGATGAGATGGGTTGTGCGGGTTAAACATCTTGCGGACGTCGGTTATTTATAAGTGTTTTCCGAACCGAATCGAGTCGGTTCCAAAGGTAGGTTCATGATTGCTATAAACTTGGAAGGGCTTGTGATTGCTCATTTTCTAAAAATCAGGAACAAGGTAATAAAGGAAATCATAGCTGTGTTTGACCGTGTTCATGATTGGCGGCAAAAATCGAATTTTCGCATGGACAGAATGTGTAGATAAGTAGTTAATGTTTCCATTTACAAACGACATCAAGACTTGGGTGGAGTTGGTAGTGTGCTGATTGTTTGACCGGGGAGGACGCAGGTTCGAATCCTGCTTTCCACCTTTTTTATTATTTTACCTCAAAACACCTTTTCCTTTAATACGTAATTGGTCCCTGAAGTTAAGTTTTAAAAAAAGAGACAAACAACCCTTCAACTAGGTTAGTGTTATGAACTAGGATTAGTTCTAATAATTGATTTAGTTAAAACTTTTAAGTCTAATACATTAAATAATGATTAATTAAAGAATAAAATAGTTTATTCATTTAATAAATGAAATAAATAAATGCATAAATTATTAAATAGTTTTATAAATGATCACTAATAATAAACAAAAATAAATGAGTAAATAAATGAATAAATACTTAATAACTAAATAAACGTGAAAATACGGAGCGTTACAGCCTTGATCGCACAGTTTCATTTATGTTATTTACAGTATGATGTTGGTATGTTCATGTATGATGCCATGTGTTATTGTATGTTATAGTTGTGACTGCTATTTGCCATTACTTGATTATTTACATTTGCTCATCTATGGTTATGCATAAATTTTCATTGATAAACTAACAATTAATTTATTAATAAATGTTTATCTAATAAGGTTCACTCGCCAACTTATGTTGACCCAAAAACTCCCATTTTACACATGATACAGGTGAAGCAGCTGCAGCTAGGAACACATAGGACTTGGACTAGAAGAATAAAACGATTTAGTGTTGGGATTTTTATGCTTGGCTTATTTTCCTTGTATTGAATGAACATGTTTGGATGTTTGAAATGTAACTTTGACTTTATTAAATATGAAACATAATAGTAAATGTCATGAGCTTTGGTGATAACCCAATTATGCCCCGACTCTTATTCCGCTGCGGGTCGGGGTGTGACACTCAACACCATTTCCGTCGGGTCGTCGGCATCCTCTTCGTCGTCCCAAGGACGTTGAATTCGGGCCTCCTCCTATAGTTGTTGATAACGGCTAGTATTTAATAAAATATATATTTTTTCTTTTTCACTTTTTAAATATATACCCTTTATTCCTCCATTTTAACCCAAAACTTTCCAATTTCTCTCAATTTTTTATACACCACCTTAATTTTTATAAAGTTTCAGGCATGTCTTCTTCTTCATCGTGGTGTTCATCATCTTCGGGTGAAGGCGATTTGTTTTTTTGAGAACGTCGTAATGCTGAGAGTACAGATGATCATGGAGGAAGAGG
The DNA here is from genome assembly GCA_947069175.1 of Scalesia atractyloides. Lineage (NCBI taxonomy): Eukaryota > Viridiplantae > Streptophyta > Magnoliopsida > Asterales > Asteraceae > Scalesia > Scalesia atractyloides. The sequence continues at coordinate 598,660 of CAMTDV010000116.1, read as the reverse complement.
AAAAAATATCGTCACAACCACGAACTAGGGCAGCTGTCTTAAACTGAGCCCTGAAGGTTATCTTTATTTTTTGTTGAAAATTAATATATTTAACCTTTTTTCAGTGTTAATAATGTATTTAATTTATTTTTTGTTGTTAATAATGTGTTTAATTTATTTTCTTTCGTTATTAATAATGTATTTAATTTATTTTTTCGTTGTTAATATTTAGGTGCCCATGATAGATTAATGGCCGATTATTTTGTCAACGAACCTGTTTACACGGACGTGATGTTTAAACATTGCTTCCAAATGAGTCGTCGACTGTTCTTACGTTTAGTAGACGACTTGGCGCGGTCTGGTCCGTTTTTCACACTTCGATACGACGCTAGGGGCCATAGAGGATTCACCACTTTACAGAAATGTACGGCGGTCATTCGCCAACTAGCATACGGGACGCCACCTGATTCGTTGGACGAGTATTTAAGGATGTCAGATAGAACTTCACAAGAATGTTTACATAAGTTTTGCGAATGGGTGGTGAAGCTATATAACAAGAAATAACTGCGTAAACCAAACGCAAATGACGTCCAAAATTATTTCAAGCATACGAACAAAGGCATAGTTTTCCAGGAATGCTCGGAAGCATTGATTGCATGCACTTGCCGTGACAGAACTGCCCTACTGCGTGTAACATCTGACGAATAACGGATTCTAAAACCCGCTCCGTTTTGTAATTCAAATATACGTATGATGTTCGTTATGCATTTATGTTGAGAGTTTTAAATTTATTATGTTGTTATAGTATTTAATAATAAATAAAGTTTAGATAATAATGTTAATAATTAAAATATAAATAATAAAATTAAAAGATTAAAAAAATGAAACTAAAAAAAATGAATAAAGACTGCGGGTATCGAACCCGGGTCTCCCACAAACTAACACACACAACACACCACTACACTACACACACATATCTGAATTAATTCCAAACCAAATAAATCTTATATCGAATCAGCTTCCTGAAATCAAATTTGAAACAACCGCCGATAACGGCTGTAACCTCCAGTTTATCTTCAAAGTTTCGTTTCTGTTTCAAATTTAACTAAAAGAAACGTTCCCAATCATGAGTTAGACTCAATCTTGGGGTCAATTAAACCCAATTCGGTTACACACTTAATTACTCATAAATTATTTGACCGAAACCGACACAACCGAAATTCAATTCAAATCAGTGTCTTCACCTATAAATAGTGATTCTAGAACCTTGTAGAACTCGCTCACACTCACAAGTAATCTCGCAAAACCTCTCTAAAAAGCTCTGTGTTCAAAACCCACTTCGCCGGAAAACTTCTGGTCGCTGAAATTTTATTGGAGGAATCAAAGCTACCCTCTTTACGGTATAACATCTTTTAAACTTTTAGCATCTTATGTATATTCTGTGAAGATTATGAATAATACAATTAGTTTCAACAGTTTCATTAAAACAATATGTATTAATCATGAAGAAGATGAAGTTTTTATAGTGTATATGTATAATTAAAATCGTAGATTTAACTGGGTTAGACACACAGTCCAGTGGTGGACTGTGTGCAAACTTAAAGCGCATGTCCCGGGTTCGAGTCTCGCATTCCGATTTCTGAAATAAAAACCAATTTTTATATAACCTATTCAAATCGCCCTTTAGTAAGTATATATAACTAATATAATTCCGGGATATTAGGGGTTAGACACACAGCCCAACTGGTTGGGCTGTGTGCACACGGAACAGCAAGACGCGGGTTCGATACTGTCACCATGCAACGGTTTGATAATAACAAATTCCTTTTTAATTAAATGAATTTATGAAATAACGTAATTAGTATAAATATGTAATTAAAATCAGGTTTATTTCGTGTTAGACACGTAGCTCAGTTGGTAGTGTTGTGTGCACGTATACGGGATGTCACGAGTTCGATCCTCACACGATGCCAATAATTTCAAAGTCAACCCGGTCCGACCGGTCAACCCTGAAAAAGGGTATATTTTTTTAATACTTAATTTCCTTATTTTTTTATTCAAAAATCCTTAAAAATACCTAAAAATAAGTCTTTTTAAGTTTTAATTCCGTAATAAATACTATAAATAAAAAACCTAAAAATATAATAAAAGGCATTAATTAGAAATATTAATTTCAAATAAAAGTTATATATTTATCGGATTATTACGTGGTTATTTAGGTTAGTTTCTCTCGTCGGTTGAATCTTAAATCGTGCGCATTCGTCATCCAATCAAGTAAAGGCACCCACTATGAGTGAATCCTTTCAAATTCCCCTTTTTATTCATGTTTTGGGGTGTATCATGTGTCGTTTACATGTTCTTGTTTATTCAAACATTTGTGCTTCTACCATTATATGATCTAACGTTTGTGTAATGTTTGATTGTTGTTATACGTGGTTACATTTTCTCATTTCCGTTCAATCATTTACATTAGGCCCATCAGTTCCTCGTTGGATACGAGTTGAGCATCGCGTGCCTCATTAGATCGGCTCTGTTTGATTGAGCCTTGATCTCACAGTTCATCATTTATCATGCTCATGTGTACATTGCTTGATGTTATGTGGTTTGTGGATAGATTTACATATACGTATGCTCATATTTGGTTTATGCACATTTTCTATTAAAATAATCAATATAATTATTTCTTTCAAATGTTTAAATGAGATTCACTCGCCAACTTTTGTTGACCCCAAATTTCCATTTTTACACATGATACAGGTGATCAGGTTGAAGCAAGGAACACATAGGATTGGGCCTTAGAAGAAGAATAAAACGTTACTTGATTGTCTTGTCTAGAACTTTATATGCTTGTATGGTTTGTGTGTTGATTGGAACATTTCTTTTTAATTTGAAATAATAAATATGAAACATTATTATAGTAAATGTCATGAGGTTTGATGAAAACCCAATCATGCCCCCGACTACCATTTCCGCTGCGGGTCAGGGTGTGACAGATTGGTATCAGAATTTTTGACTATAGGGATATAGGATAGGTTATTAGACCCTTAGAGCCTATACTATAGTTGATTAGATTTTAATTGCTTATGTGTTATTTGGTTACATGCAAACTCATGATATTTATTTGTTTCATATTTATCTCACACACAAATGCATGCAAGCACTATCGCTACTAAATGTTATTGTCTGATATTAATTGTTGTCACACCCCGATCCGCAGCGGAATAAAAGTCGGGGCATAATTGGGTTATCACCAAAGCTCATGATGTTTACTAAGATGTTTCATATTTATTAAATTAAAATTACAACTTAAATATCCAAAACAAAATTCATACAATTACAAGAATATGAAACTACATAATTATTCCAAAGCATAAACTTGTTTATTCTTCTAGGCCTTCCTAAGTGTTTCCTGTCTCAGCTGGATCACCTGTATCATGTGTAAAACGGGGGAGATTTTGGGTCAACAAAAGTTGGCGAGTGAACCTTGATAAAACATTTTTACTAATTTCTTGTTTTATTTAATAAAGAAAATTCGTGCAATAATCACATGTGAGCAAACATATATAGATAAACAATCACAAACCACTTTTGATGAGTATATGACATGAATGATGATGTATGTGAGATCAAGGCTCAATCACACGGAGCCGATCTAATTAGGCTCCTGATGCTCAACCCGTATCCCACGGGGAACTGATGGGCCTAATGAAATGCGTGTACTGAAAATGATAAATCCAATCTACATATAATTCACACAACAAATGATACACATTTGATCACGGATATGATGTATGCACAAGTGTTTAAATAAAATAAAAGAATTGTACGACACATGATACGCCCCAAAACATGATTAAAACAGGGAATTGGTAGAGATTCACTCACAATGGGTGCGTTCTTTGATGACGATGAATGTGCATGAATTTATGATTCAATCGACGAAGGAAAAACTAACCTAGATAATAACAAAATGATTCGATAAATAAATAAATTTTATTTGAGATTAATATTTTTAATTAGTGCTCTTAATGGGATTTTTAGATTTATTTTTGTGAGTTTAAGGAAATTTTCTAACTTTAAAAATCCTATTTTTAAGTATTTTTAATTAATTTTCCAATTAAATAAATAAATAAAAATAAAAAATGGGTTGACTTTCTGACAGTTGACCGGGTCTGACCGGTCAGACTGTGTTTATTCTATGTGGCTAGTGAGGTTCGAACTCGGGACCTCTCGTATACGTGCACGCAGCTCTACCAACTGAGCTACGTGTCTAACCTGAAATATTCTATGTTTTAATTATATATATACTAATTAACTTTAACCTTATTTGGTTTTTATTAAAAATTTATATGGCCGAACCGGTTGCAGAGACCCGGAGTCGAACTCGGGACCTTCGGTTTGAGTGCGCACAGCCCAACCAGTTGGGCTGTGTGTCTAATCTGTTTAACTACTGGATTATATTCCTTTTATGTATATACTGTGACTTGATCTGGTTAGATTTTAAAAATGTTGGTTTTATTTCTGAAAGTCGGTAACATGTGCGATTCGAACTCGGGACGTGTGTATTGTATTTGCACACAGTCCACCGCTGGACTGTGTGTCTAACCCGGTTAAATATCCGTTTTTAATTATACTAATACACATTTTCATCTTCATCTTCTTCACTTACAAAAATACAGAACAGTGAAATTCGACTGTTCTGTTTTATCGATCACAACTTATACTTGATTGAAATGGAAAGAAAATTAAGTGATATGGTATACCAAAACAGCGAGTTTGCTTCAGATTTTCGGCAAGATTTCGTCAGCTCTGATTTGCGATTTCTGGCTGAGTGAACTGTTTAACAGTTTCGATTATTGTGTTGAGCAATTAGATTACTAATCAAGAGATAGCAAGAAAGGTTTAGATGATTGTACCGATTAGGAGTAAGGCTTCGGTTCTTCGGTGATATTCTGGCGAGTGCGAGAATTTCCGGCGACGTGTTCTGAGTGGACTAAAGCTTCAGGAGTGAGCGTGATTCTGAGCGAAAAGTTTACAAGGAGTTTGGGTGGGTATTTGTAGTGGAAACAGGCCAATTGGTTCGAATTAGAAGCCATGATTTCGCGGTCAAGATTTCAATCTTCAAGGGTAATGGTTTTGACCAAATTGGGTGTTATGCAACGGTTATAACTGATGTCGAAATCAGTTTACGCGTTTCAGTCAAGGGGAAAAGGCAACATTAGCGGAGTCTTGGTTTTTCTCCGGCGATTTCGCGTTCTGGGTGCGCGGTATTACTGATTTTGACTATCGGCTTTTATTATAAGTGTTATTTGTTTCATTAGTTGAACACAAACATATGTGTGGCGGAGTGGTGTGGTATGTGTGTGTCTTCATGGGAGACCCGGGTTCGAGACCCGGCGGCTCCATTTTATTTTCTATTCACTTATTTTTATTATTTATTAATTATGGTTTTTAAATTCTAAAATGTTTATTAATTATGTATTATTTAAAATAATCTGAACAATAAATACGCAACGAAAATTTATAACTGAATACTTGGTTATTAAACGAAGCGGGTTTTGAAACCCGTTTTTCGACGAATGTTACAATTGTGGTATACGTATTATTAACATATCATGCCTACGCAAACACACACATCTCAATTTCACATATTTGAACATTTATCATGTTTTTCTTTTTCAAGAATTCTATGACAGTTTCATTTTAAATCTCATCAAAGTGAGTTCTACGGCGGGCATGTAGTAACTGGAAGGGTACGAGTACCGGTAGTCGAAACGTCCAGTCTAGGTTTGGCATTCGTATAAATCCAAAGTAAGGGATCAGTTTGCCTACCTGGGGACTAACGATGAGAGTACGAAGGACCTATTAGGCCAAAGCATGCCACACCAAACGTCGTGTGAACTAACCCTACTTTGAGTTGTCACTGTGTCTACACCAGGACACCTTCCGACTTTACACCTCACAATCATGTTTTACGATTTTCATTCAGGTGGTGCAAGTGTTAATAGGCCAACACCAATGTGAACCCTACAAAGCCCAGTAATCATGGGGGCCCACATGACTATTAAGGCCAAGTATGAGGGGACATATGGGGGCCCAAACATAAGCAAGGCCCAAGAGATCCTTTGGATGTAGTGAATTTATTTTTCTCTCATTTGTTTTGTGGATGTTAATATTTTATACGACACATGACACCTAAAACATTAAACTCATAATCTCGTTATCTATTTCCTGTAGATGTCTTCTAGGCACTCTCGTAGAGGTAGGAGATCAGGAAAATCCGGCGAGCGCATGGCTGCTCAAATAGCCCAACTAATGGCCGCCGTGATTCCCAATATCGTGATTCAAGTTCAACAAGCTCTAACTGCTAACCCCACCAACCCAATCAATCAAGAGGAGCAAAATACTGCCAACCCTCCCACAAACACCACCAAGTGCACCTACAAACACTTCAACTCATGTGACCCTCCAAATTGTTCCAACGACCGTAAAGTTCGTTATGCTACTGGTCGTCTATTTGGGGTAGCATTAACTTGGGGGAATGCCGAAAAGGCAGAAGAGGTGGCGAAGCCGCAGTAGCCCTAACTTGGGAAGAACTTCGAGAACTCATGACAAGACGCTTCTGCCCAAGAAGCGAAATTAAGAAGCTGGAGGATGAGTTCTACTTCTTGAAACAAAAAGAGGGAGATCATATAACCTACAACAAGAGATTTCTCGAGTTGAACCAAATGGTTCCAAATTTGTTCACTCCCCTCTACCGTCTGATCGAGCATTATATTCGGGGTCTTCCTTCAAAGATTCGGGATCCTGTGATGAGTACGTGCCTGCAACCTTGGAAGCAGCAATGGAGCTAGCTACTGAACTCACCGAAAATCATATCAGAATTGGGGACTTCAAGGATGAGAAGAAGAAAGATAAAACACCAACCGAAACCTCAAACCCAACCAAACTGAATCCTCTTTTCAATTCACTACCAAGAGAAAGCGAGACGGGCAAAATTTTGCTGTCACTCAAACCAATCAACCAGCTCCACAAGTCGTACCCCTCCAAGCTATCCCAATCACCCAAGTGGCACCCAACCCAACATGCCTAAACAAGAAACCTTACACTGGTCCTCACCCTCAATGCAACACCTACCATTATCACCATCAACCCACCATACCCTGCCGACTGTGTGCTAATAGTGGGCGTTATGGTCATCTGAGTAAAACTTATCGTACTCCACAAAACCAAGCTCCACCCCCTGCCCAAAATATGATTCAACCCTATCAACAACCTCAATATCCCATGGTTCCATATGTTCGAGCATGCTTTAATTATGGTGACCCTACCCACTTTAGAAACACGTGCCCTAGGTTGGTGAATATCATTAACGCTCAAGCTCAACCAAACCCAGTTAACCAAGCGAATCAGGCAAACCCAGAACCTCCACCAGCAAGAGGAAAAGCCTACAACATCAACGCGAACCCAATTGAGGTTAACAATGGTGCGAATGAGCAACCCAACTAGCTTCCACCATAGAGAAACAAGAGTCCGCTCCAACCGTTTATTCTCAATGTTTTATATAAATTTCATTCCTCGTTTAAATTATTCAAGATATCTTTGTTTCAATTTGGGAATTGATGTATCAAAATTTTAATGCCAATAACGTAATTTATATCACGTTGTTTCATTTTATGTCTCTGTTCATCAATTTAAAATTTATGTCATCATACATTACGACGAACCTCATCTCACCAATTAAAGAAGTTAGGTCGTGTCTCACTTTTTCATAGACTGGCCACTTCCTCATAACACACAAGAGAGGTATCGCCGACATTCAGTCTTGTAACCCTCAATTTGAGACTCAAGCTTTAGTTGTTGCGTTTGTTTATGTTTTGTAGATTTTAGGACGAGTCACATAGGTCTAATCGTGACTTGCTAACAAAGACAATGAAAATTTGACAAGGGTATGGTGGATACGCCGCTGGTACTTCCTATATATAAGTATTTTTATCAAATGATCAAAAGCATTGTTCGTCGGTTATGAGCAGTTCCGTGTAGGTAGTGTAAATCTTAATAGCGATGTAGTTTCGTTTTGTGATATAACTCTATTTTTCCGATGTTTCGGTTCCCAAAACCCTTATCATGAGACCATATCCAGTTAGTCATATCCGAGTTACGATTCTTTTCACTTTTACACTTCAGGCATCAAAAAGCGATTCCTATAGCAGGGTATACAACCCTTACTAGGAACGTTACCGCCTCAATCAGAATCCAAGCATCACACTCACCTGGTTATGTAAACCCATAGCGTCAAATCCAAACGTCACACCCCCCTTTTTGTTTTTCACTGTTAAAAGATATTCAGATTTATGAATCAATGCAACTCGTAGAGCAACCTGTAGAAATCATAGAGAAAACGTTTAAGACGAAGTCGAAGTTCGATAGTCAAAATACGTTGGGAGTCAAAACGAGGACCTAAGTTTACTTGGGAACGCGAAGACACAATGCGTAAAAAATACCCTCACCACTTTCAAGTTACACCTACCACTACTTAAATTTCGGGATGAAATTTCTAAAAGTAGGGGATACTGTACAATCTGACGAAAAAGGGTTCTAAAACCCGCTCTATTTTGTAATTCAAATATACGTATTATGTTCGTTACGCATTTATGTTGAGAGTTTTAAATTTATTATATTGTTATCAGTATTTAATAATAAATAAAGTTAAGATAACAATGTTAATAATTAAAATATAAATAATAAAATTAAAACATTAAAAACTGAAACTAAAAAAAATGAATAAAGACCGCGGGTATCGAACCCAGGTCTCCCACAAACTAACACACACAACACACCACTACACTACACACACATATCTGAATTAATTCCAAACCAAATAAATCTTATATCGAATCAGCTTCCTGAAATCAAATTTGAAACAACCGCCGGTAACGGCTGTAACCTCCGGTTTATCTTCAAAGTTTCGTTTCTGTTTCAAATTTAACTAAAAGAAACGTTCCCAATCATGAGTTAGACTCAATCTTGGGTCAATTAAACCCAATTCGGTTACACACTTAATTACTCATAAATTATTTGACCGAAACCGACACAACCCAAATTCAATTCAGATCAGTGTCTTTACCTATAAATAGTGATCCTAGAACCTTGTAGAACTCACTCACACTCACAAGTAATCTCGCAAAACCTCTCTAAAAAGCTCTGTGTTCAAAACCCACTTCGCCGGAAAGCTTCTGGTCGCCAAAATTTTATTGGAGGAATCAAAGCTACCCCCTCTTTACGGATAACATCTTTTAAACTTTTAGCATCTTATGGATATTCTGTGAAGATTATGAATAATACAATTAGTTTCAACAATTTCATTATAACAGTATGTATCAATCATGAAGAAGATGAATTTTTATAGTGTATATGTATAATTAAAATCGTAGATTTAACTGGGTTAGACACACAGTCCAGTGGTGGACTGTGTGCAAACTTAAAGCGCATGTCCCGGGTTCGAGTCTCATACGCATTCCAGTTTCTGAAATAAAAACCAATTTTTTTTAAAACCTATTCAGATCGCCCTTCAGTTAGTATATATAACTAATACAATTCCGGGATATTAGGGGTTAGACACACAGCCCAACTGGTTAGGCTGTGTGCACACAGAAAACAAGATGCGGGTTCGATACTGTCACCATGCAACGGTTCGATAATAACAAAATCCTTTTTAATTAAATGAATTTATGAAATAACGTAATTAGTATAAATATGTAATTAAAATTAGGTTTATTTCGGGTTAGACACGTAGCTCAGTTGGTAGAGCTGCATGCACGTATACGGGAGGTCACGAGTTCGATCCTCACACGATGCCAATAATTTCAAAGTCAACCCGGTCCGACCGGTCAACCCTGAAAAAGGGTATATTTTTTTAATACTTGATTTCCTTATTTTTTTATTCAAAAATCCTTAAAAATACCTAAAAATAAGACTTTTTAAGTTTTAATTCCGTAATAAATACTATAAAAATAAACCTAAAAATATAATAAAAGGCATTAATTAGAAATATTAATTTCAAATAAAAGTTATATATTTATCGGATTATTACATGATTATTTAGGTTAGTTTCTCTCGTCGGTTGAATCCCATTCGTCATCAAATCCACTGTGAGTGAATCCTTACAAATTTCCTTTTTTATTCATGTTTTGGGGTGTATCATGTGTCGTTTACATGTTCTTGTTTATTCAAACACTTGTGCTGCTACCATTATATGATCTAACGTTTGTGTAATGTTTGATTGTTGTTATACGTGGTTACATTTTCTCATTTCAGTGCAATCATTTACATTAGGCCCATCAGTTCCTCGTTGGATACGAGTTGAGCATCGCGTGTCTCATTAGATCGGCTCCGTTTGATTGAGCCTTGATCTCACAGTTCATCATTTATCATGCTCATGTGTACATTGCTTGATGTTATGTGGTTTGTGGATAGATTTACATATACGTATGCTCATATTTGGTTTATGCACATTTTCTATTAAAATAATCAATATAATTATTTCTTTCAAATGTTTAAATGAGATTCACTCGCCAACTTTTGTTGACCCAAATATTTTTAGACATGATACAGGTGATCAGGTTGAAGTAAGGAACACATAGGATTGGGCCTTAGAAGAAGAATAAAACGTTACTTGATTGTCTTGTCTAGAACTTTATATGCTTGTATTGTTTATGTGTTGATTGGAACATTTCTTTTTAATTTGAAATAATAAATATGAAACATTATTATAGTAAATGTCATGAGCTTTGATGAAAACCCAATCATGCCCCGACTACCATTTCCGCTGCGGGTCAGGGTGTGAGAAAAGACATTGAACGGTGTTTTAGGGTTCTACAAAAGAAAATGGCATATCATTTGAAGAAGCACCGGTTAAACCTAGGGATATATATGTTACAACCAGGGTGTTTTTGCATACAAGGTTTAGCACTTCGTTCCTTTCTCGGGATGATCTCACTCAGGCTGATCTGCAAAACGAACATCGTCGTTTGCCTCGTCACGGAGAAAATGGCGGTTTTCTCCGTGACCACACTCCGGCGTAAGAATAAGTATGGGATCGTTGCAAGTAAGAAGCGAGAATGCTTGTAAATGTGATTGCAGGGGATTGTAGATGATAACTTGTATCTTTACCTGGTGGCCTGATACTTATTTTATAGCCGAAGGTTAGTGGGCTCAGGAGATGGGCTGATGGGCCTTGGGCCCAGCCCAAGCGACCAGAGATATTCTTTTTGTCCCTCTGGTCAGACATCAAATATCCCCTGTAAGGGAATTAAATTTTTTTTCTGTCAAGAGGTGTAGTCTGTCGGGCACTGAATGGTGCCACATGTACAGACAGTGAGGACGGACATCTCTGGCGTCAGACCTGCTACCAGCCAAAAGTGGAGAAGGTGGAACAGTCACTGGTAGATATGGTTGTGTCCAGTCTGGTGTCTGTTTGACTGTTCATTTGACACTGTCAGACGCAACCACGAGTATCAAGAGACGCGAGAAAAGACATTAACCGGTGTTTTGGGGTTCTACAAAAAGAAAATGACATATCATTAGAGGGGCCTCCTCCTTAGATGTTGACGTGACGCTAACGTAAAAGGCATCATTCAAGTACTTGCCTCCTCCGCACCTTATTAGTAAATAAATGTCAAATCTCATGTGTCCGGTTACAAGAGTTTGAATGAAATTAGAAAATCTGTTAAAACCTAAGGGGACACTAAAATACTTTGGTGACCGTAGCAAAATCAAAATCCCCTGATCTTCTGAACTCAAGAGGCAGTCGCATCTGGAAGCCCCTTAATCCTGAATGGCAAGTTCTTAAACTCACATCAATTGAATACTTGATTCATAATTGTTGATATTAGTCTCTAACTTCACTATATATTTAGGTTACATGTAACGCTTGATGGATGCATCTCTAGATTATTATTATTATTTTTGAAGTAAGAAACACTTTATTGTGTATTATTTTGATTGCTTTATCATTCAATTTGTCCGTGTTATTGATTGTTTACAAGTTGAGCAGCCCAAAAAGAAGTCAGTTCCTTTTAACTATTCTATATTAAGCAAGGGTTTTGTTTTTTTTATGATGGCAATTGGTACATGTGTTGAGATCTACAGATTAATCTCTTTGAGATTTAAGAACTTTAGACATCATGTTTTGCTTCTGCACTGGATGACCTAAACCACCATGGCATGTCTAGTTCGATACGATACAATGATCTAAAAGAACTTTAAATTTCCACGAGAATATCGCTGTTGCTTAGCCTCAATGCTTGTGTTTAAATGAAAAGTTCATGAGAATATCGCTGAAGAAATAAGTTCATGATAATTCGCTTCACTTTGTGTAACCCTTGTTTTTTTTCTCTACATAACAACAATAATTGTAAGTTCATGAATCTTCAACACTTGTTCCTCCTTTTAATGCCTATGGCATCTCATTTTGTAAAACAGGCCTGGGTTTTGATTTTTCATATCAAGTCTTAGTTTTAAAAACCGCAGGGCACTCTCAGGCGTTTACGTCCCGAAAGCCCGAGGCGCTAGGTTAGAGATTCACGTACGCGAGGTGTTGCTCTAGCCTTTGTGTACGACCAAGTGTTGCATCTCTCTTTTTCTTTTTTACATATAATCTCTTCATTCTTTTGGCCTTTTGTGCATATTAGCCTATCCCAGACCCTAATTATTATTCATTTTGACCACACACGTAAGAAGCGCCGCCTCCAGACCTTGAGGCGTTTTTCTGATCCATAGTTGTCGATAGCGAGCGTAGCGATCGCTATAGCGCGCTAGGTAGCGTATAGGTTTAGGCTCGCTATTAGGGTTGTAGCGATAATAGCGTCAGATTATTTTTAATTTTTAAATATAAATAGCAATTAAATATAGCTATAAAATAGCTGGATTTTAGATTTTGTTAAATATACATGAAACATAGCATACATACCAGGGTATTTTGATATAGTATGCATATAAAATAGAGTAAACTACCAAAATGGTCCCTAAGGTTTGGTCACTTTACCACTTTAGTCCAAAACTCAAACCTTTTGAATCTGGGTCCCTGTGGTTTCAATTTTGTTTCCATTTTCATCCAAAAGCAAAATCTAGTCAGATTTTTCAGTTAACATTCATCTTTTTTGTCTTTTTCCTCCCTTTTAATGAAGGGCAAAATAGTCAGATTTTTTAATTTGTTATAATAAAACGTTAAAAGACCATTTTGCCTTTCATTAAAAGGGAGAAAAAAGACCAAAAAGTTGGATGTTAACTGAAAAAACTGACCAAATTTTGATTTTGGATGAAAATGGCAACAAAATTGAAACCGCAGGACCCAGATTCAAAAGGTTTGAATTTTGGACTAAAGTGGCAAAAGTGACCAAACCTCAGGGACCTTATCGCTATTTGTCGCTATGTGGCATAGAGGTACCTTATCTATTTGCCATTAACAACTATGTTATGATCGCACTATGCTTTTTATATGGGTTACAATCATCAACATCTGTGTCTTTTTCTTGAAAAGAAAATATAGCTTCAAAATCATGTAAAAGTTGAAACAACCCATTTGACCTTCAACGTCAACAATGATATTTGTATTGGGAAATTGATTAACTTGCAGGCTCTTAATGATCTAGGATTTATTCTTGTCATGATTAAGGGTTGTTGATATCTAGTTTTTTATTATTAGATTTTAGTTATGATACAAATTGATCATTTTAGTTTTCAATTGATATTAAACTTAATGTACAGTGATTTTTGAATTGTTGCAGTTTGCGGTTGACAATGGCAAAAGTTATAGAAAAGTTCTTTATCGCATCCATATTTATGTGGGCGAGTCCTATTGCAATTCTGTATGCCTTCAACAACAATTTATTTCCCGGTAAGCTTCAGTTAACTTTTTCAGTATCTATGTTCTTGCTTTATTTAATCTTTTTTGCGTCTAGAAAGCTGAGATGATGTACATAACTACATATTAAAAGCCATCACTTCATATTTTTGTTTGCAATTGTCTGTTACGCTAGACACAAGTTCGATTCTCGTTCTAGAGAAAGAGTCAACGTGATTTTAAAAGTCAAACATGTATGTACAATGGTTTCACTCAAAGTATATATATGGATTTTCCTTAAACTTACTTGGTTATCGTGCCTTGTCATCCATCATCCAACAGGTGCTGCCGACATGTCTCCGTATTCGTTGACACTTTTAAGCGGGTTTCTTGCTGTCATATCTGTTAATATTGTAATTGCATTCTACATATATTTTGCAATGAAAGAGCCGTCTGAGAAACATGAGCCAGACCCTAAGTTTGTTTCAGAAGCCGAGGCTAGTGTCAAACACTTGGTACCAGATCAAACTCATGAAAGCTCATCAGCCAGTAAAAAGGATGAGTAAGGGTTCAAAATTTTTTTTTAATTTATTTCTCACGGTTGTAATCATCTTAATCTTTTATTTTTGCATTTTCATGATTATAATGTCACGAATCGTAAAAGGGTTCATTTCATAGTAATTGATAGAGCTGGTTCAAACTTACAGACTAAATGGCTTGCTTGCAAGTCTTTTAAATGCTTTGATTCTATTTAGTGTTCTGTAGCTTATATTTTGTGGGGTCGTTTTAAAAAGAGCTCGAGTTTGACTTGTACTGAGCTTTATTTGTAAAAATCTATTTTATTATTTATTAATTGTCTTTCTATATTATATAAATAATAGTAATGTTAAATTAAATAAAGATTATTATATTTATATAAATAATAATTTCAGTTGTGCCAAGCCCGGCTTCAAATTCGTTTATCAGATTAACTTTAATATTGGCTCAAGTCTAACATTTAAGCTTCTTAGAATTCGAGTTTTTAGCAAGATAACAAACTGCTTGTTTTATTTGCACTATATTCTTATGCTGCATTGCTACATAATAGTAAAAACTTAATTTCTGAAGACCTGGATAATTCACAAGCTAACTGTAAGATAAAAGAAACTAGAGATGGTAAACTTGTCGGGTCAGGTTGTATGTCGGTTAATAACATGTTCGGATCAATACATATTATTAACCGACCATATACCGTTTCCATTGTCAATCAATAAAATCGACATAATGATCGTATCCTTTTATTTTGTCAATTCCATATCGGTATTAATTCTGACCCAAGTAATTCAAACCTAAAACACCAAGCCAAGAGGTCCATCTATTAACCGAATCATTTTGTCTATATTTACCCATCCTGCAGATTTAGCCAGTAATCAAAAACCAAAATTAACTTGATACATTCTTTATAACCCAAACTTTTAGCTTTGAGGTAAATCCAGACACTGCACATCTGATGGCCCTCAACAAGCCCATATACTTTTTATCTGAGTCCAAACTTGTACACATAAATTAGAAACCTCAGATCTACTACTAATGCTAGCTAAACCACAATGCTACCCAAGTTGGATACTCAAATTAAAAATTACATTATTACCCCTTCATATAAACTATTCTCACCACATTTGATGTGGGCAGACTAAAAAAATCTTTAGTACAATCATCATTTTAGAAATCAACTCGCCAGTTTGCACTTTATCTAAAACTGTTTGTAGCCGCGAGCCGCTTGACCCACTGGCTCTGGTTAGTTAACCACGAAATCGGGTTCCCAACCATGGCACACCATCTCAAGTTCAAAAGGGCTACAGCAAGATTCTCCTTGGAATCTTTGAACATGTCTAAAGCTCTTGATTCGGCTTCTGAATCTTCTGCGTAAATAAGCTCCTCGAAAACCATTTTGTTTTTGTTAATATCTTCTTCCGATAACATGTGTATACTCATAACTTGTAATGCTTCCATTGCTGTGTTGTAGAAACCTTGATTCACGTATGCTGTGAACACATGACCGCATGTTGCAGGATCCGGTGGGACCCCCTCTTTGTGCATACGGTCCATCACATATTCGATTGTCTATTCTATCCTGTATAATAAGTTCATATAAATAAGCAATTATTAATTTTGTTTCATAAAACTTATGGGGTAGCACAGTTGTAAGCGCTAGAGGCCACCCACCCGCATAAGTTGCGTTTTACCTAGTCGGCCTGTAAATGAACCGAACGTTCATGAACTTGTTCGGCGGAAAGTTCGTTTATGTTCGTTTGTTTAATAAACAAACGAACATGAACACAACATTTTGTTCATTTAATTTAACGAATGAACATGAACACACGTTTTGTTCGTTTATGTTGGTTTCAATTTAAATACATACGTAGTTATATTTATATAAATATTAAATATAAATGAACTTTCTAACTACCTGTATAAATATAACTAATTAGTAATTGAGCTTTCTAGTAATAAAAATAAAAATGGGTTTCCCAATGGAATTTAATGTAATTAATCACTAATTAATATAAAAAATTACTTTATGTTCGTTTATGTTTGGTAAATTATGTTCATTTTTATTTCTTCGATTATATTCATTTGTGTTGTTTATTGTTTGTTAAATTATGTTTGTTCAAGTCTGTTTGATCATGTTCAACAACTGTTCGTTTAGGTTTTAAACGAATGAACATAAACGAACACGAACATGCCCATTTTCTTAATAAACGAACATGAACAAAAAATAAAAACGAAGTTTTGTTTTATAGTTTGTTTGAAGAAGCAATTAGATACCTTTTGCAATGCTACGTTAATAATTGTGTTGAACAACGCTGCATCAAGTTGGATTCCTTCCGAGCAAAGCTTGATTTAGAAGATTCAATGCTTCATCGAAATCTTCCGATGCCAACACAAGCTGATAACCATTGATTTTTATATCGGATTAGTAGAAAACGTTTTGAACAACGCATAGAATGGTTAAATATGACGAAGAAAACTATAAATGTTAAAATACCTTTACAAGAGACGTATAAGTTTGCGTTTGTGGTGGATATCCATAACGAATCATCATGGCGATCAAACCCTGAGCAGATTTGAATGACCGACTGATACTGCAACAGTCGATCATGATGTTGCATGTCACATTGTTTGGACGATAGCCATGTGACATCAAAGTTTTAAATACATTTATAGCCGTTTGATCCTGTATCACAACACCACATGATGTTATTATCACAATGATATTATACATACACACACACATATATAAAGAGCCATTCAATGCATACTTTCTCACTATATGTCCAATTGCTTATACGGTTCTCGCAGATCTCCACTTAAAATTGATTATGTATACGCACCCCTACATATACATAGAGGAATGTTCAATACAAAACCAAATTCAAGTTGAAAACACGGGAACTGCATAAACATTTGTACCTATTGCTTTAACCATTATTACATAAGGTGGTAATGTGTTCTATCCCCCACTATGTCTTTAAAGAACTAAGTACAAGTGTTTATGCAAATCCGACAATTCTTAACTTAAAATTTGTTCTGTATGCCCTACACACACACACAACACACACATATATAGGGGTGGGTTATCGTACAATAGCCCCTTAACGTGCAACCGGTACGCGACCACCAGATTCAGAATTACGCATGTTCTATACATAATTATGCACGTTACAAAAAATAAAAACCCGCATGGGTTGTTTTAACCCTGATTACACATGTTATATGTGTAATCACGCATGTTATTTGGTGGTCGTGTACCAGTCGCACGTTAAGAGCCTTTTGTATTTTAAACTTTCTCTCTCTCTCTCTCTCTCTCTCTTTCTATATAGGGAGAGGAACATGAGAAAACTCTATCAAACAATTGATATTTGAGTTCAATTTTCTATAGGGTTTATTTTTAGAGTTTAGGGATTAGCTTTTAGCTACCTCCTTAGCCTCAATAAGTGAATGCAAGACTATGTTGTAAATTGGAGTTCCTGGAGTAAACTGGTTTTCTGCAACACGCAAGTAGTGCAAGAGCCCGCTTATCATCCCCTCTGATCCAAGTGCCCTCAGCTATAGATTATTAAAAAAACCGAGTTTAGGGCTCCAAAACATAACAAACTTATGATTACATACAATAAGTAATACAAGTTCTTTTACATTCGAATTAGGTAATCAAGTTAATACAGCTTTTCTCCTAACGTCATCATAACATATAGAGGGACTTACCAAGTTCCTTAGTGATACATAACTGTGTTGAATGCCATTTCTCACCATATCATCCTCTATTGCATTTATCCTTCTAGTAGCTTCTGCTTGTGACAAAATATTTCCATTTTCGTAGGGAGCATTTACGTTGCCAAACAATGAAAATAGCAACTCGTATGTTTTAATGTTTGGAGCTACTTTCAACTGCTTCATTTTACCAAATACGTGAACTCCACGTTCAGGTTGATCCTACAACATTAAACCAACATACTTTTTCATGAGAAAATAGCATAAGTCCATCTAAATAAAAAAGCAATATTCAGATAAACGTTGCTTACTAACCAGTGTATCACATGCTTCAAGCAGCTTATTGTACGGATACACACTTTTATATTGGGACATCTGATCCAAAAACGCCTCGGCTAAATCCAATTTTAAGCTTTCACTGCAACCGACTGATATTGCTGCACGAATCATGCGGCTTCAAATTCTTTTGTTTCATCAAATTTAGCTGCAAAAAATAACAAAAAGAATGCCAAAATAATTATGAAGACAATACTGACATGACATAATAAAGATAACGGTAATTATTTATTTATACCATTTCTTTGCCATCATGGAAACCTCTCTCTTTCACGAGCACTCTAATGAGGCCATCATATGCACCACGTGATGGTTCGATTCCAAGCTTTTGCATCTACACCAAATAGAATAAAACAAAATTAGAAACAAGAAAATACAAGAGAGGGGGGGGGGGGGGGGGGGTTGAATGTGCCATGTGTTTGAAAGTGATAATTAGATAATCAATTGTAATAAAAAATAATGATATTACCAAGATAATCACATGTTTGAAGGTTTGACAACTTCTGATTATTTAAGTAATTAACAAATACATGTTAAAAAAAATACATTTGTATGAAAAGTATAGACATCTTGTTAAATGGATAATGAGTAAAGTAAACGGATGGTCCCTGTGGTTTACCAAAATTTTGGATTTGATCCCTCGCTTTACAAAAATTACACAAATGGTCCCCGTGTGTTTGCACTTTGTAACACATTTACTCCCCAGCTTTTTCCAAAAGTACATGGATGGTTTTTGTGGTTTGCACTTTGTAACGCATTTAGTCCCTAACTTGGACATGAAAACCAGCTAACATGTTAGCTGGGGACTAAATGCGTTACAAAGTGCAAACCACAAGGACCATCTGTGTACTTTTTGAAAAGCTAGGGACCAAATCCAAAATTTTTGAAACCACAGGGACCATCCATGTACTTTACTGTGAGATAATTTTGCGCTTAGATAAATAAGATTTAATTTGTGGCAGCAGGTATAAAATTGATTGACCAAAACAGATTATTTGACCCCCAAACATATAGAAGTGATGTTCTAAACTTGTACATACAAATAACTTTCCAACTAAATATGTGAAATGGAATACTACCAGAGAGAATAACTGTTCCGCCAGCTCATCGTTTTTCAGCGGCACACAAGCACGAATAACATCAGTAAAAGACAACCTCAAGATCTTCGTAACAAGAATACTTTTTGAACTTTCCAGCACCGCTCCAACGCTTTTGACTTTATTCAAGTCAAAACTGACAACTTTTGGATTGTCCATATTATTATCCTGATTACAGTAGAAAGGTATCGGTACATCCAATTTTGGAATAACCATTTTTTCTTCAGCGCTTGTTTTAATAGTTGAAACTCCTCGGAAAACTAAAGCCACTAGATGTTGTAAAGCTTCACACGCGGTTGTTAAATCTTTTAATCTTGTAAAGGACCAAATGAATTTTCTTAGAGAAATAAGGTTGAAACTGTAATATCTGGCATACTCGTTCCAGATGCTATGGACCGCTGACAGATTTTTCTGCAAAACGGCAAGCTGAAAGAATAAATTTAGAATACACTCACTCGATAACACCAAAATCTAAAATGTTTTGCCAAGTATTTATAAGACCCGTTGGAGATTAGACACCTATGCAGTTAATCTTGGTGTCTCGGTGATATATCGGTTATTGGTCCCCATGTAAAATATCACTACCGATATTATCGGCGATATTGACCGATATATCACCAATTTTACCGATATCATACCTTTCTTCATAGTTCTACCATTTTTCTTTCTTCTTATTACTGCTATTAGTGTTTTAATTCTTAATTGTTAATTGCTAGTGTTAAATGTTAGTGTTTTAAGTCTTAATCAGTTCCTACTTGCTACAATTGTTAGTGTTTTGCAATTTGCAAAAGGTTTATTTTTTAATGGTAGGAGTATACTTAATTGTTAGTGTTAAATTACTATATATATATTAATTCTGCATGATATTAAAATTACCAATATCCCACCGCAATAACCTATATCTCAAATATCAGTCCTTGACCGATATCCAATTTTTTACCGCATTAACTGCATAGGATAAGCCACAACCAAATTGGCCCATTCATAACAAATGGATTGAAACTGCCAACTCTGTTCAACATACACAAATAGAACTATTCATGTGATATGACTTTTAACGCGATGATACAAACCTTGAGAAGTTCGATGTACGTAATTTCATCCTTCCTCAACATGCCATTCTCCATTAGGTCTAAACATCTACTGACATGAATGACACTGTTCGTTCCAGTAGAAGCTCCTAGAAGGATGTATTTCTGCAGAGTCGGATAAAGATACGAAGTTTCCGTACAATTACTCATCAAGTTAAATGCCTACAAAAAGAAGCACAAAAGATGTAATCTGTATTAAAATGGGGATAAGTCAGATGTTTCTTGTTCAAGACGATTAATTTAAAATGTAACTTCTTTTATTGGTTTAGCTATTTAAAGTACCGCCCAATCATTAATGACGAACATAGAATTGCAGCATGAATAAATAATTAGGCTGCAAACGAACTGAACGAACACGAGCGAGACCTTGTCCATGTTCGTTTGTTAAGGAAATATATGTGTTCACGAACCATTCATGAACGCTTACCGAACGAGATCGTTTGTAAAGAAAATGAACGCGTTCGTGTTCGTTTGGGTTCATTTATTAATTTTAGGTAACGGAAGTTCATGAATACAAACAAACACAAACTAACGTTCATGGACATAATATTTATTTATTTATTTATTTTTAAACGGCAAATCTATATGACTAACGGACCACTAGAGTATCATTGTGCCACTAGCAGAACCACCCGATCATATCCATCTCCACTAGGGCATAATGCCTATACACCAATTCAGGAGGAAACCCAATAAATCTGGGAAAAACCCCTAGTGAGAATCGAGCCCATGACCTAATGGTCATAAGCCTTATCCCACCACAAGATGCCACTAGGCTATAATGCCATGGGCATGAACATAATATATAATACACTAATACTTATTAAATATTTTATTTGTTGGAAATTTGAAGTACTTAAATAAAATATAAAAATTAAAAATACTAATGAACTATTGAACACAAACAAATATAAACGAACATGTTACTGAACGTTCACGAACATAAATGAACGAATTTGACCTCTGTTCATGTTCGTTCATTTAACGAAACAAACGAAATTTCTTGTTCGTGTTTGTTCATTTATTTGACGAACGACCACAAACGAACTTTCCGTCGAAAGGTTCACGAACTGTTAGCTGAACGTTCGGTTCGTTTGTAGCCCTAAGCATGATATAAGAATGTTGATGTAAAAAAAGTTCATACCTCCTCTAAGTAGCCAGCTTTGCAGAGAGCTCGAATCATAAGAGTGTGACATCTATTGTTCAGGTCAATTCCTTTTTCCTCCATAGTTTTCCAAATCTCCAAGACAAACTATACAAAGAACAAATCCAGGTAATCAGGTTATACCTTATTAGCACAGCACGCATTTAGTTAAACAACACGAACCTAACACAAATTTTGCAGGTTTGGGTTTAGTCTAAACGGGTTCGGGTCAGTTTCAAGTTGACCCGCGAACCCGTTAAGTTAAACGGGTCAGGTTGCAGGTTGACCTGTTTAACCTGACCCGTTTAACCCATTTATATTATATTATATTTTTACAATATGTTTTATTTCATAAATTAAATTGGGTATGTATTTTATGCATAATCATAGCTTAAAAAGAGAAAATTGATATAAGATTTTATAATCAAAACGTAATTGTATGATATACATTTGTGTTTTTTTAATGAAAACTAATTTTAATATATTAATTTGTGAAAAAAATTGGGTTGAACGGGTCGTGTTTGGGTTCATATGTGTGACACAATTTTTTGGGTTCGGGTCGTGTTCGCGGGTTCACCCCTACATTTATGAACGTTAGCATGTAATATAGTCAAAGGACAACTACACATGATGCGAAATTTTCCTTAATGGGATTATGAAGCTAAACTAAGCAAAAATGCCTGTTGTTTGTAAATTTAACATGCTTATATAATAATATAAAAAGTTAAAGCAAATGTACTACCAACATGGAGATTAAACTATTTACAGATTTATAATAGGCAGTCCTAGCTACTCCACGAATTTCCAAATGAAAATAAACTACATATTAATTAAAAATGAATTCACTTATTTCACTCAAAGGCCTACCAGTGGATCAGGTGTCAATGCGCAGTATTTAAGAATTTCAACAAAATGGTTAGCTAACAACACATGCTTGTCGTGGCTAAAATTTGACAACAGAGCGGAAGCCCTTTCTCTTTCACCCAGGTGAAGTGCATTCACTATTTGTTTCTGCACCGATCCTATAATTGGATTCACCGGAAAACCTGAACCAAAATTAAATGTCAAACACACAATACTACTAATTGAGCGATTGATTTAAGAGGTATGAAATTTTGAAAAAAGAAAAGGTAATAATGCTATAGAATAAACATAGTGACCCGTTAACATACCATATAATGCTGCAGGATTTCTCCATTTGTTTGGTATTTCTTTTCTTAAATTATATGTAGAGCTCATGTTTCTTACCTAGACAATAGCAGCATTCGTAAGACAATAAAAGTTGAACATCTGTGCCCGCTTTTGATATTTGATATCACAACTATGAGTTTCATATGTAATATCCGTAGTGTACAAATTATGTTCTAAAGTAAATAACCATAAACTATTAGTAAAAGAACGATGTCAAGTTCAATAAAGTTTAGAGATTTTCCTAAAAAACTAAAATTCAATAAATTTGGCAGTTGAAAGCAACCCATTTGACATCAAAGTAGAAGTATAGCTTCTTAACGAAAGGGTGTTGCTATCAAGATACCACCCCCAATAGTGTACACTAGCTTTTATACGGGCCATGTGATATTGGTCACATCAGGCCATTTCTTTGTCAATCAAACAAACACATCATACAGGTCATATGATAGCGCAAAAAATGGTCACTATGGCCATTTGACCTTGTCAGTAGTCACATCATCATTTCTTTTTCGACCGTAAGACTGTTTGGCCTATCAT
The DNA here is from genome assembly GCA_947069175.1 of Scalesia atractyloides. Taxonomy (NCBI): domain Eukaryota; kingdom Viridiplantae; phylum Streptophyta; class Magnoliopsida; order Asterales; family Asteraceae; genus Scalesia; species Scalesia atractyloides. The sequence continues at coordinate 575,191 of CAMTDV010000116.1, read as the reverse complement.
TGGAGGCGTGTAACACGTGAGTGGTGTGTGGATAGTGCAGTTGACCTAATGAAAGTACTACACTATGCTAATTAAGACACTTTGACTTTTACTTAAAGTCAATTAGACCTATTTATTGTGAATATCAAATATTGGAACAACAGTGTAAAAAATTAACTTGAAAAAGAAGAGCACATCTTTCTTACACACTATTCTAAAAGGAAATGGAATCATACCAATCCAGTTGAGTATGACTTCCGTATCGATGGGGCCAAGAGCTTGCTACTGTTCGAAACAAACACATATTTGAATATCAATATCCAGTAATAATGTGTAGAAATTGGAATGGATACTTACAGTGAAACCCTAGCACACATGACAGATCTCTACGGTGGTGGAAATTGATCACCGGAAATAAACAGTATCCAGCAACAACATAAGTGACAGTCGGAACTGAAAGCTCAAAGGTTTAACCGGAGCTGCAACGGTGTCTCCGATGGCTGATTGATTCGCATAGCCGTTCTATAAAATTGAGGCTTCAAGTGTATTTTCTAAAACTATTTATTATTGCATTTAGCCCCTTGTACTCTTTAAACTATGGATATACCATCCCTTAAAGTTTATTAATTATATATACTAGTGGATTTTTATCGGGTGATGTGAGGAATCCGTACTGGTGGATAATTTACGGTAGAGGTGGTCAAATTAACCGATTTTTAATTGGAATCGGTTTTTAATTGGAATCAAAATAACCAGTTTAGGTTATTAAATAATCGGCGGTTCGTAACCGATTTTACCCCCAAGAATAATAACTGGTTTCTAACCGGTTAATAACCGTTTTTTATTAATAATAACCGGTTAACCGGTATCATCTTCCCCAAAAAAACACAGCAGCGCCGGCAATTACTATTTTCGAACGTTGGGACTTGAAAAACGGTACGTTATGGGCGAGATTTAATGTGTTTTTAACCCATAAAATATCTATAAATAAGACTTGGATGTATATGTTTAGTTCAATTCTAGCTCAAAAACACACTTACAAATACAAAAAAAAAAGCATAAGTTTAATACATTTCAAATGGCGAGTTCGAGTGCTCATGCTTCGGTCGGTGTTGGTTCTTCTTGTGAGTTGTTTATGAAGAAGATCTTGAGGACGAATAGCGACCCAACACTCTGGGTGAATTTTGTTTTATGCGAGATGTCGAATGGAAAGGAAAGGTGAGATGCAAAAATTGCGGGGCGTTTCTTGCGGCGTCATCGAACACTACTTTGAGAGCACATTTGGCGTCGCACTGCAAGGCGTTAAAAAAATCCCGCTAATGATCAAGCGCAAATATCACGGGGTATGGGTGTTTGGAATTTCGACCCGGAGGCAATTCATCTAGTGATGGCTCAATTTGTTATTCAAGAATCGTTGTCGTTCGTTCACTTTGACAATTCGCGCTTGACTAAGTTGATTCAAGAGACGCTTCAACCACGTTACGTTCATGTAAGTCGTTCGACTCTTAGACGTGATTGTTTAATGATATGGGTAAAAGCTAAAAAAGAAATGATTTTAGGCTTTGAAAAATTAAATATCGGTGTTACTTTAACAATCGACCTTTGGTCGGCTCCATTTGGTTTACCGGATTCTTACATTTGTGTTATCGCGCATTTGATCGATTCCAGTCCGTGGAAAATGATGAAACGTACAATCGCGTTCGATATATTTGGTTATCCACACACGAGGGAAAATATATTTGATGTCTTAGACAATGTTATCAAAACTTATAAATTAGAAAATAAAATACTTTCTATTGCTTTTGATAATGCGTTGAACAACACAACCGCGATGCAAATGTTAAAAATAACATACAATCCGATTTGCGGTGGATAATTTTATCATAGCCGATATGTTGCGCACTGTCAAACCCCGACCCGCAGCGAAATAAAAGTCGGGGCATGATTGGGTTATCACCAAAGCTCATGATATTTACTAAGAAGTTTCATATTTATTAAATTCAAATTACAAATTTAAATATCCAATAAACAAAATTCATACAAATACAAAAAAAACATATCTAAATGTTTATTCCAACGCAATAACTTGTTTATTCTTCTAGGCCATCCTAAGTGTTTCTTTCCTCAACTGGATCACCTGTATCATGTGTAAAACAGGGGAGATTTTGGGTCAACAAAAGTTGGCGAGTGAATCTTGATAAAACATTTTAAATAATTGCTTGTTTTGTTTATTAAAGAAAATTAGTGCATAAATCACATGTGAGCAAATATATATGTAAACAATCACAAACCACGTTGACTGAATATATGACATGAATGATGATGTATTTGAGATCAAGGCTCAATCAAACGGAGCGGATCTAATGAGGCACCTGATGCTCAACCCGTATCCCACGAGGAACTGATGGGCCTAATAAAATGAGCGTACTGAAATGATAAATTTAATCCACATAATAATCACACAACAACCATTACACATTTGATCACAAGATGATATAAGCACAAATGATTAAATAAAATAAAGGAATTGTACGACACATGATACACCCCAAAACATGATTAAAACGGGGAATTTGTAGAGATTCACTCACCTTGGGTGCGTTTTCCTTGGATTGACGACGAACTCGCACGAATTTGGATTTAACCACGAGAGGAACTAACCTAAACGATAACGTAATAATTCGATAAATAAATAAATTTTATTTGAGATTAATATTCTCAATTAGTGCTTTTTATTAGACTTTTTTTTAGATTTATTTATTTTTGTTGTTTTTGTTACAATTTAAATTATAAAAGTCTTGTTTAAACAATTATAAAAGCAAAAATAATATAGGAAAAAAAATAATAAAAATTTTCTTGTCAGACCTGACAAGGGGTCTGACTGACGGTTCGCTTAAATGCTTGGCTGCGTGTGGTGAGGTTCGAACTTGTGACCTCTCGGTTTCGTGCACGTAGCTCTTCCAACTGAGCTACGTGTCTAACCCGAAAGAATCTGGATTTTAATTAATCTTATACATATTTTAGGTCGATTCTGGTTTACTTAAATTTACAAAAAGGTTTTAACCTATCCGACCGGTGCGAGCCACAGGTTTCGAACCCGCGGTCTTGGTGATGTGATGCACCCAGCCCAACCAACTGGGCTGGGTGTCTAACCCGACAATATTCGAATTTTAATTATATTTGTATACTAACTATGCGTATACAGAAATGGTAGATTTAAAAAGGATTTAAAGTGATCGGGCCGGTGTGAAGGGTCGGCCTCGACCCCGCGACCTCAGTGTTAGCTTAATATCGGAATATTATTATACTTAACAACTTACTGTGCGTCAATGAAATTTGGTCTTAAAAAGAATGGATTTTATTTCGGGGGGGTTGGTGAGGCACAAGGGTCGAACTCGGTATCATTCGCGTGTAATGCACACAGTCCACCGCTGGACTGTGTGTCTAACCCGATTAAAAACTTGATTTTAATTACATAAAAATACTTATCCCACTTCGTCTTCTTCATTTTAAACTTATACTAGAACTCTTACCCGCCCAAACTTTTCTTTCTGATTGTTGTTAGTGATCGACAACATATAATGTTAATTAGGTGAAAAAGATTAGTAAGGGAGATCTACCGTAACAGAGATGGCGGCACGATTCCGGTGACTGGATTTTGACGATTCCGGTGGTTCTCTGGTGGGACAGAGCTTCTTTCAAGCGACCGAGTTTTAAAGAGTAAGATAGAGAGTATGAGCGAATTCTGAAGGGGAATTCGTCTGGTATTTATAGTGGAGAGTCGAGAGCTCGGTTTTGGTAATTGGTTCGAATTGATTGCCAGTTCATTCGCGGCTGTGTGTTTACCGAAATTAGACGGAACAGTTGTCGATTTCATTAGGAAACACGCGTGTATCTCTGTGGTCTCTGGCGAGAGGTTTTGAAGTGGATTGCAAGTTCTTCTCAGTCCATAAGTGTATTTACAATCGAGCTTAATCACATCTGGTGTGTGTATCGCAGTGGTGGTTGTGGTGTGTGTTAATCCGGGGGAGCCCAGGTTCGACTCCCGGTTCACCCATTTATTTTTAAAACCCCTTTTCCTTAGTTGTTTTTTTATTATTATAAATAATTATTTATTTGTTTTTTTCTTAATTAATGGATTAAGTTTTTAAATTTTATTTATAAATTTATTTTTAAACATTTCATTTAATCATTATAAATAAATAACTAAATACGTAAACAAATATTCTTTGATTGATAAAGAGGCGGGTTTTCGTAACCCGATTTGTACAAATGTTACAGTATCCCTTACTTTTAGAAATTTCGTCCCGAAATTTAAGTAGTAGTTGTAACTGGAAAAAGATGCGGGTACTTTTCGCGCATTGAGTCTTCACGTTCCCAAGTAAACTCGGGTCCTCATTTTGACTTCCAACGCACCCGGACGATCGGAATGCGACTTCGCCTTAAACGCTTCTCACCGAAATCCATGATTTCCACTGGTCTTTCAACGAAGTGCATTGATTCATCGACTTGAATGTCTTCTAAAGGGATATGGAGGTTTTCGTCGACGAGGCACTTTTTCAAGTTTGATACGTGGAACGTGGGATGAATTCTGTTAAGCTCTTCTGGTAGGTCAAGCTTGTATGCTACAGGACCTACTCTTTCGAGTATCTTGAAAGGTCCTACGTAGCGTGGTGCCAGCTTGCCCTTCTGGCCAAAACGAACCACCCCCTTCCACGGTGATACTTTTAAAAGTACTTGAGCACCACTGTCAAACTCCAAGGGCTTTCATCGTTTGTCAGTATAACTCTTTTGACGACTTTGAGCCGCTAGAAGATTGTTTCGTATTTGAATGATTTTGCCGGTTGTTTCTTGAATCAATTCAGGTCCGGTGATTTGCGCTTCACCAATTTCGTGCCAACATACTGGAGATCGGCACTTACGACCATATAAAGCTTCGAAAGGAGCCATGCCGATACTTGAATGATAGCTATGGTTGTACGAAAACTCGACTAACGGTAGGTGAGCGTCCCAGTTCCCTTTGAAATCTATGACACATGCTCGAAGCATGTCTTCAAGGGTTTGGATGGTGCGTTCAGATTGACCATCAATTTGAGGGTGAAAGGCGGGTACTGAGATCTAACCGTGTACCCAAAGCGGTTTGTACGGCTCGCCATGTTCGTGAAGTGAAACGACCATCGCGGTCTGAAATGATGCTTAACGGTACACCATGACGGCTTACGATCTCGCTGATGTAGATACGAGCTAACTTCTCGTTCTTGAAGTCCTCGCGAATCGGAATGAAATGAGATGATTTTGTAAGACGATCGATTATTACCCATATGGTGTCATACCCACTGGAGGTGCGAGGTAACCCGGTAATGAAGTCCATGGTTATGTTTTCCACTTCCATACAGGTATTTCGGGTTGGACTAGAAGTCCTGAAGGTCTCTGATGTTCAGCTTTTACTTTGGAACAGGTAAGGCACTTGGAAACAAAAACAGCGATATCCTTTTCATGCCAGGCCACCAGTAGGTGTATTGTAGGTCTTGATACATCTTATCGGCTCCTGGGTGTACAGAGTATCGGGTTTTGTGTGCCTCTTTCATGAGGAAATCACGAAGGTTGTCGTGATCGGGAATCCATATGCGGTTTAAATAATATAGAATACCGTCGGATTTGGTTTCAATTTTTAGTTCAGCTCCACATGACAGCTCATCGCGTACGTCATTTTCCGTTACAGAGATATTTTGAGCTGCCCGGATTCGATCTTTGATGTCGGTTATGATTTGCGAACATAGAAGACGAATAGAGTTTGCATATCCTTTTCGACTGAGTGCATCGGCCACCACGTTTGCCTTTCCAGGATGGTACCGAATTTCATAGTCGTAGTCGTTGAGAAGTTCGACCCATCTTCGTTGCCTCATATTCAACTCTTTCTGGTTGAAGATATGTTGGAGACTCTTGTGGTCAGTGTATATTTCACACTTGGTACCGTAGAGGTAATGTCTCCATATCTTGAGAGCGAACACGACGGCTCCAAGTTCTAGGTCGTGGGTGGTGTAATTCTTCTCATGAACTTTGAGTTGCCTAGAGGCATAGGCTATCACTTTTCCTCTTTGCATCAATACACAACCTAGTCCTTGCCTGACGCGTCGCAATAAACCACGAAGTCATTGCAACCCTCAGGGAGTGGAAGGATAGGTGCGTCACAAAGCCTTTGCTTTAAAGTTTGGAAGGCCTCCTCTTGCTTAGGTCCCCAAATGAAGGGTTTTCCTTTGTGAGTCAAGGCCGTGAGCGGTACGACGATACGGGAAAAATTGGCAATGAAGCGTCGGTAGTAACCAGCCAAACCAAGAAATGACCTAACTTCGGTAGGGGTACGTGGCGCTTGCCATTCCTGTACTGCCTTGATTTTTGAAGGATCGACATGAATCCCCTTGTCATTGACGACATGACCAAGGAATTGTACTTCTTCTAACAAGAATTCGCATTTTGAGAACTTAGCGTAAAGCTTTTCATTCCTAAGAGTGTAAGAATGAGTCGAAGGTGTCGCTCATGATCAGATTTGGACTTGGAGTAGATAAGTGTCACACCCCGACCCGCAGCGGATAAGGTGATCGGGGCATGATTGGGTTATCATCAAAGCTCATGACATTTATTAAACGTTTCATATTCATTAATACAATTTAAATGGAAATTTACAATGATTGCTACAACATGATCTAACTACAATCTAAACTTCTTTGTTCTCTTCTAAGGCATATCCTATGTTATCCTTGCTTCAACCTGTTCACCTGTATCATGTGTAAAAAGGTTTTTGGATCAACATAATGTTGGCGAGTGAATCCTATGGAAAACATTTGAACAATTCATTTAAATTGATTATGAAATATGTGCACAACCAAACATGAGTAAAATTAGATGTAACTTGATCAACAATCATAATATGTTAAATGAAAACACTCATGAATAATAATGGAACAATTAAAGGCACGCGTTGCTCAACTCGTCTCTCACGAGGAACTGAGGGGCCTGATGAATGAATTGCATAAACATGATAATATGAATAACACAACTACAGACAATATAAACTCAATGAAAACACACATGAACAATAATGAATTGAATTGAAGCACGCGATGTTCTACTCGTTTCCCACGAGGAACTGATGGGCTTAATGTATGAGTTTCATGTAATTTGACAAACGGAATGTAAGTAAATCACAACAATAAATCAATCTAAGTTTAAGTCATGATGTGGTATGGCACAAGTTTAAATAAATAAATTAATTATTTCATAACACATGACACACCCCAAAACGTGTAATTTAAAAGGGGGAATTGTAAGATTCACTCACAGTGGGTGCGTTCGGTTGATGACGTTGAATGCACGCGAAGTGGTTTTAACCACGAGTGAGATTTAACCTAAACAAATCGCATTATGGTTTGGTAAGTAAACGGATTTTATTAAACTATTTTAGTAGGATTGTTGGGTGTATTTTTGTGAGTTTGAGGCTATTTTCTAATCTTAAAAAAAATGTTATTTTTAAGTATTTATAATTGATTTTTAATTAAAATAATTAAATAAAAATAATAAAAATATTTTATTTTTTTTCTGCTACAGTGACATTGACCTGTTGACTTTGACTGGTCGTTGACCGGTTTTGAGGCATATTGTTGTGCGCTCGGTGAGGCTCGAACCCGAGACCTCCCGTACGCGTGCACGCAGCTCTACCAACTGAGCTACGTGTCTAACCCGTTATATATCCGATTTTAATTTCATATATACATTAATTAGAATTAACAGAAAATCATTTTATTTTAAAAACAGTTTAAGCGGACCGGTTTTGCACTCCACAGGTCTCGAACTCGGGACCTGTGGTTTAATCTAACACACAGTCCACCGCTGGACTGTGTGTTCAACATGTTATAACATTCGATTTTTATTATACTTAAATACTAATTATTTATTTCCTTTTCTGCCTTAATTAAAAAGAGAAGATAATTGTCCGAGTCGGTGCTGAAGACCGGACTCGAACTCGTGACCAGCGATATAATCAAACACACAGTCCACCGCTGGACTGTGTGTCTAACTTGGTTATTATTCCGGTTAACAATATATTTAACATATATCTGTGGCGATCCGGTTCAGTTAAACAAAAACTTGATTTTTATTAAGGCAGCGTGTACGAGCAGGGATTCGAACTTGAGACGTTAGCGTTTTATGTGCACACAGTCCACCGCTGGACTGTGTGTCTAACCCGATTAATTTCTTGATTTATATTATACTTATATGTTAACGAAAGTGCGTCGTCTTCTTCGTCAATGTTGAACCAGAAATCGGGTCTGACTGGTTCGAGTTTTTATTCAAGTTTCATTAATGTTTTAGGTTAATTACTGGTAAGATAGAAGTAAAGAGAAAGGAAAATAAGCGTGAGGTATACCAACTCGCTTTCCTCTGTTTTCCGGCAGAACTCCGGCGACAGAAAACAACTCCGGCGTCTGGTGTCTTGCAGCAGCAAGTCTCCGAAAAACTTGGAAAGAGTATGGGTATCTCCGGTATAAGCTTCAGAGGTTCAGAAAAGCTCGGCAATGGGGAAACCGGTTTTCCGGCGACGAACAGGTTTATTCCGGCGAGTGGAATTACGCCGAGAAAAGGTGTGATTTTTGAGCGAAAGTGTTTGTCGTCGGTTGTGGGTCAATTTATAGGACAAATCGTCAATGCACTTGGTCTGAATTCCGACTGTGTTCGATATTTAAATTTTCCGGCGGTTATGAATTTGGTCGCGGACTTTAAACATCGGTTATAACCGATATGTGGTTAATGGTTTACGTTATAACGTAAATCGTAGTTAAGACTCGCTAATTTACCGGGATTCCGACGACTGAATCGTTTGGGCGCCGGTTTTGAATTTGTAACGTTATTATATCAATTAAATGATTGAAATATATAACAAACAGAACAAGCGGCGCAGTGGTTTGTGTGTGAGGTGATAAGTCACTGAGTGACTCGGTACAGACCCGGGTTCGAAACCCGGCAGAAACATTTCATTTTTATTTTGCGATTTTTGACAGTTTTTCAAAAACTAAATATATATTCCCGTATAATAATTGATTACGGATCGTTTAAAAATATTTTGGGCATTTAATTCGAAACGAAAATTTTGACTGACTGTTTGGTTGATAAACGGAGCGGGTTTGGTAAATCCGTTTTTGACGGATGTTACAGTATCCCCTGCTTTTTAGAAATTTCGTCCCGAAATTTAAATTGTGATATATTTGACTAAAAAGGATGATGACGTTTTGTTTGACAGTTGTATGCTTAGAAAAATAAAGGTTTAAGTTTTTGTTCGAGGCTGGTAACGTTCCTTGTAAGGGTTATGTACCCTATTCAGGAATCGCTTTTTGTTGCCTACTGTATGAATATTGATAAGCAGAAATGATTTGCTAAAATGATATCATGCATATGTGTTAAGATACGTTTGGGAAAAATATGGTTATATCCTAAGGCAAAACTTCTAACACTACAATCTACATGGAACATAAATAAAAACACAACAGCTGATATCCAAACATGAATGAACACATCAGCAAATATTTGAACATGAATAAACATAACAGTAAATATTCGAACATGAATGAACACATCAGCAAATATTTGAACATGAATAAACACAACAGCAAAGATTCGAACATGAATAGACACATCAGCGAATATTTGAACATGAATAAACACAACAGCAAATATTTGAATCCACATTCTGATAACATATATGTTTGAATGATGGAAGTTCCTCTCTCGTTTGTTATGATGGAGAGGTTAATTTATGTAGAAATGGAACACAATCCAATCCCTTTAAATAACATGATGATATAAATGTAACACAAATTCCAACCAAGGCAATACTAAATCCTACATGGAACTTCTCATAACCGCCTGATAATGCCGCTGATCCTTTGGCAAGAATACTTATATATAGGAAGTACCAGCGGCGTATCCACCATATTCTTGCCAAATTTTCATTAGTTTTATCCACAAGTTATGATTGGTTACCAAGAAACTAATAAATCCTACATAGAACTTCTCATAACCATCCGTTAATGCCTCTGATCCTTTGACAAGAATACTTATATATAGGAAGTACCAGCGGCGTATCCACCATATTCTTGTCAAATTTTCATTGGTTTTAACAGTGAATTATGATTAGTCCTATAACTCTACAATCAATACAACAAACATAAATTACTGAAATGAAATATATCTGTGCGATCAAGGCTCAATCGAACGGAGCCGATCGTTTTGCATGTACTGAAAATGAAATTGTGTGCTCAAGGCTCAATCAAACGGAGCCGAACATATTGAATGTACTGAAATTGAAATTGTGTGCTCAAGGCTCAATCAAACGGAGCCGAACATATTGAATGTACTGAAATTGAAATTGTGTGCTCAAGGCTCAATCAAACGGAGCCGAGCGTATTGCATGTACTGAATATGAATAACTTAACCATACAAACAGCCTATGCATGGAACCTCTCATAACCGCCTGATAATGCCTCCGATCATTTGACAAGAATACTTATATATAGGAAGTACCATCGGCGTATCCACCATATCCTTGTCAAATTTTCGTTGACTTTATCCGAAAGTTATGGTTAGTTCGATGCGACTCTACTACAAACACCACAACCACACGATACTGATAATGAAATTGTATGTGCGCTCAAGGCTCAATCAAACAGAGCCGAACGTATTGCATGAACTGGAAATGTGAATAAATCTGTGCACTCAAGGCTCAATCAAACGGAGCCGAGCGTATTGCATGTATTGAAATGTAAAATTACGTAACCGATCAAGGCTCAAACAAACGGAGCCGATCGTGCGGGCACGCCAAGATCAACCACATAATAAAATGGGGATCCAACTCAACCTCGATGGATGGGGAGCCACGGCCTCGGCAAAAGCATATACCGAAAACAATATATAATATATAATATCCAATAATTTCTCTAACAGTCTACACATGTGATAAAGAAAAACATAAGACTAAACAATAGAAGTTGAATCTGGATCTTCGGCGAAGAGGACTAGCTGAGTATCTTCATCAGGGCCGTCATTATCTTCGACAGGGTTGGCGTTGATATTGAAGACTCTTCCTCTTGCTGGTGGCATAGTGGTTGGGTTTTCTTGGTTTACTTGGTTAACTGGGTTTGATTGGGCTTGAGTGTTGATAACGTTTACCAATTGAGGGCATGTGTTTCTAATGTGGGTAGGGTCGCCACAATTGAAGCAAGCTCGAGCATATGGGAACATGGGGTGTTGGGGTTGGTGATAAGTTTGGGCCATGTTTTGAGTAGGGGAAAAGGTTTGGTCTTGAAAGGTGCGACAAACATTGCTCAAATGACCATAACGTCCACAAGTTGTACATAGCCGGCAAGGTAAAGTAAGGGGATGGTGATAAAAACAGTTGTTGCATCGAGGGTGAGGTCCGAGATATGGTTTCTTATTTGGGTAAGCTGAGTTGGGTGCCTCTTGGGTGATTGGGACAGCTCGGATGGGTATAGCGTGAAAAACGGGTTGATTTCGTTGAGTAGCAGCGAAAAGTCGCCCGACTCTTCTTCTCTTAGGATTGGGTTGAGAAGGGGATTCGGTTTGGGTGGAGTCGGAGGTTTCAGTCGATTCTTTATCCTTCTTCTTTTCCTCCTTGAAGTCTTTGTTTCGAATTCGGTTCTCGGTGAGCTCTGTTGCTAGCTCCATTGCTACTTCCAAAGTTGCAGGCTTGGTACTTATCACAGGGTCTTGAATCTTTGACGGAAGACCACGAATGTAGTGCTCGATCAAACGGTAGAGAGGAGTAAACATGTTGGGAACCATTTGATGTAATTCGAGGAATCTTTTGTTGTAGGTGGTGTGGTCTCCTTCCATTTGCTTCAATGAGTAAAATTCATCTTCCAACTTCTTGATTTCACTCCTTGGGCAAAATCGTCTGGTCATGATTTCCTTCAATTCGTTCCAAGTTAAGGACATAGCATCTTCCACACCTCGTTTGGCCTTCTCTGTGTTCCACCAAGTAAGTGCTATCCCATATAGTCGACCGGTAGCATAACGCACTTTGCGATCATCAGGGCAATCACAATTTAGAAAAGTATTCTCCATTTCTTCAAACCAATGGAGGAGTGCGGTGACACCTTCAGTCCCTTTATATTTCGGAGGGTCGCATGATTTGAAATGCTTGTAGGTGCATTTAGTGGTGTTTGGGGAAGAGTTGAAAATATTTTGGTTTGCTTGATTGACAGGATTATTGGTAAGTGCTTGTTGAACTTGGATTACAATGTTGGGTATTACGGCAGCCATTTGTTGAGCGATTAAGGCAGCCATGCGATCGCGGGCTTTTCTTGCTCTCGTCTTCCTACGGGCGAGGTTAGAAGACATCTACAATGAATACATGACAAGAGTATGAGTTGGATGCTTTTGGGATCATGGGTCGCATTCAAGAATGATCATTTATAAAATAATTATACAAAAATACTACATCCATAGGATGTCTTGGGCTTTGCTCGCTGTTAGGCCCGTCATGCCGCCATACTTTACCTTATGTAATCATGTGGGCCCCCATGAATACCGGTTTTTCATATGGTTCGCACGGTTTCTGCCTGGTTGCGTACACAAAAACCCGGGAAAATCGAGAAATATGTATACAACGTGTGATGTTCGGAATGTGTCCAGGTGTAGACACGATGACACCTCAAAGTAGGGTTAGTTCGAACGACGTTTGGTGTGGCATGCTTTGGCCTAATAGGTCCTTCGTACTCTCATCGTTGGTCCCCAGGTAGGCAAACTGGTCCATTATATTGGATTTATATGAATGCCAGCCTAGACAGGACGTTCCGACTACCGGTACTTGTACCCTTCCAGTTACTACATGCCCGTCGCAGAACTTACTTTGATGAGAATTGAAAATTGCATAAAATCTTTGGATAATGAGAATATGAAAATAAATTGAATACATGAACATCGATATATGTATAATGAATATGTATATATGTATAATGAACATGTATATGAGCATGTATGTTTGACTGAAATGTAAACAAATATGAAACAAATAAATATCACAAGTTTGTATGTAACCACCTAATCAATTTAAAATTTAGGCAGACTATAGTATAGGCTCTAAGGGTCTAATAACCTATCCTATATCCCTATAGTCATGGCTCTGATACCAATCTGTCACACCCCGACCCGCAGCGGATAAGGTGATCGGGGCATGATTGGGTTATCATCAAAGCTCATGACATTTATTAAACGTTTCATATTCATTAATACAATTTAAATGGAAATTTACAATGATTGCTACAACATGATCTAACTACAATCTAAACTTCTTTGTTCTCTTCTAAGGCATATCCTATGTTATCCTTGCTTCAACCTGTTCACCTGTATCATGTGTAAAAAGGTTTTTGGATCAACATAATGTTGGCGAGTGAATCCTATGGAAAACATTTGAACAATTCATTTAAATTGATTATGAAATATGTGCACAACCAAACATGAGTAAAATTAGATGTAACTTGATCAACAATCATAATATGTTAAATGAAAACACTCATGAATAATAATGGAACAATTAAAGGCACGCGTTGCTCAACTCGTCTCTCACGAGGAACTGAGGGGCCTGATGAATGAATTGCATAAACATGATAATATGAATAACACAACTACAGACAATATAAACTCAATGAAAACACACATGAACAATAATGAATTGAATTGAAGCACGCGATGTTCTACTCGTTTCCCACGAGGAACTGATGGGCTTAATGTATGAGTTTCATGTAATTTGACAAACGGAATGTAAGTAAATCACAACAATAAATCAATCTAAGTTTAAGTCATGATGTGGTATGGCACAAGTTTAAATAAATAAATTAATTATTTCATAACACATGACACACCCCAAAACGTGTAATTTAAAAGGGGGAATTGTAAGATTCACTCACAGTGGGTGCGTTCGGTTGATGACGTTGAATGCACGCGAAGTGGTTTTAACCACGAGTGAGATTTAACCTAGACAAATCGCATTATGGTTTGGTAAGTAAACGGATTTTATTAAACTATTTTAGTAGGATTGTTGGGTGTATTTTTGTGAGTTTGAGGCTATTTTCTAATCTTAAAAAAATGTTATTTTTAAGTATTTATAATTGATTTTTAATTAAAATAATTAAATAAAAATAATAAAAATATTTTATTTTTTTTCTGCTACAGTGACATTGACCTGTTGACTTTGACTGGTCGTTGACCGGTTTTGAGGCATATTGTTGTGCGCTCGGTGAGGCTCGAACCCGAGACCTCCCGTACGCGTGCACGCAGCTCTACCAACTGAGCTACGTGTCTAACCCGTTATATATCCGATTTTAATTTCATATATACATTAATTAGAATTAACAGAAAATCATTTTATTTTAAAAACAGTTTAAGCGGACCGGTTTTGCACTCCACAGGTCTCGAACTCGGGACCTGTGGTTTAATCTAACACACAGTCCACCGCTGGACTGTGTGTTCAACATGTTATAACATTCGATTTTTATTATACTTAAATACTAATTATTTATTTCCTTTTCTGCCTTAATTAAAAAGAGAAGATAATTGTCCGAGTCGGTGCTGAAGACCGGACTCGAACTCGTGACCAGCGATATAATCAAACACACAGTCCACCGCTGGACTGTGTGTCTAACTTGGTTATTATTCCGGTTAACAATATATTTAACATATATCTGTGGCGATCCGGTTCAGTTAAACAAAAACTTGATTTTTATTAAGGCAGCGTGTACGAGCAGGGATTCGAACTTGAGACGTTAGCGTTTTATGTGCACACAGTCCACCGCTGGACTGTGTGTCTAACCCGATTAATTTCTTGATTTATATTATACTTATATGTTAACGAAAGTGCGTCGTCTTCTTCGTCAATGTTGAACCAGAAATCGGGTCTGACTGGTTCGAGTTTTTATTCAAGTTTCATTAATGTTTTAGGTTAATTACTGGTAAGATAGAAGTAAAGAGAAAGGAAAATAAGCGTGAGGTATACCAACTCGCTTTCCTCTGTTTTCCGGCAGAACTCCGGCGACAGAAAACAACTCCGGCGTCTGGTGTCTTGCAGCAGCAAGTCTCCGAAAAACTTGGAAAGAGTATGGGTATCTCCGGTATAAGCTTCAGAGGTTCAGAAAAGCTCGGCAATGGGGAAACCGGTTTTCCGGCGACGAACAGGTTTATTCCGGCGAGTGGAATTACGCCGAGAAAAGGTGTGATTTTTGAGCGAAAGTGTTTGTCGTCGGTTGTGGGTCAATTTATAGGACAAATCGTCAATGCACTTGGTCTGAATTCCGACTGTGTTCGATATTTAAATTTTCCGGCGGTTATGAATTTGGTCGCGGACTTTAAACATCGGTTATAACCGATATGTGGTTAATGGTTTACGTTATAACGTAAATCGTAGTTAAGACTCGCTAATTTACCGGGATTCCGACGACTGAATCGTTTGGGCGCCGGTTTTGAATTTGTAACGTTATTATATCAATTAAATGATTGAAATATATAACAAACAGAACAAGCGGCGCAGTGGTTTGTGTGTGAGGTGATAAGTCACTGAGTGACTCGGTACAGACCCGGGTTCGAAACCCGGCAGAAACATTTCATTTTTATTTTGCGATTTTTGACAGTTTTTCAAAAACTAAATATATATTCCCGTATAATAATTGATTACGGATCGTTTAAAAATATTTTGGGCATTTAATTCGAAACGAAAATTTTGACTGACTGTTCGGTTGATAAACGGAGCGGGTTTGGTAAATCCGTTTTTGACGGATGTTACAATAAGGATGTCGTCGATGAAGACTATGACGAAACGGTAGAGGTAGGGTTTGCATACTCTATTCATTAAATCCATGAAGACAGCAGGGGCGTTGGTTAAACCGAAGGGCATAACTATGAACTCGTAATGACCATAGCGAGTTCGGAAGGCGGTTTTTGGGATATCTTCTTCGTGCACTCTAAGCTGATGATAACCAGAACGAAGGTCGATTTTGGAAAAACAGGTGGCGCCTTGAAGTTGGTCTGGAAGGTCATCAATGCGAGGCAGTGGATAGCGATTCTTAACCGTCAACTTGTTGAGTTCTCTATAATCAATGCACATGCGAAACGTTCCATCTTTCTTCTTCACAAAAAGAACAGGTGCACCCCAAGGCGATGAGCTAGGACGTATGAATCCTTTGTCAGTCAACTCTTGCAGTTGACTGGCCAACTCTTGCATCTCGGATGGGGCTAACCTGTAAGGAGATTTTGCGACCGGTGTAGCGCCAGGCACAAGATCGATGCGAAATTCGACTTCTCTCACAGGAGGAAGTCCTGAAACGTCATCGGGAAAAACTTGTGGAAATTCCTTCACAATTGGAATATCTTCGAGCTTCCTCTCCTTGCCTCCCTTCTTGACGACGTGAGCTAGAAATGCAACGTAGTTCTTGCGGAGATAACTTCGGGCTTAAAGGCAGGGCATCAATTTGAGTCCTTTCGAGGGGTTTCCCCAAAAATACGTAGTGTCTGACCGTCTGTGAGAGGAATACGAATGAATTTTTCGTGGCACACCACTTCTGCGTGATGCTGGCTGAGCCAGTCCATACCGATTATAACATCGAAACTTCCCAACTTCATAGGAATGAGGTCAATTGGGAAATCGTGATCGTTTAGGGTGAGAGTACAATCGCGTATCATAGAATTTAATGAAGTGGGTTTTCCGTCAGCAACTTCCACCGTTAGAGATTCAATGAGATTAACACGAGGTTGGTCGAGGATAGATTCGAATTCTAAGGACACAAAGCTCTTATCCGCACCAGTGTCGAAAAATATGGATGCATAACTACCATTGATGAGAAACGTACCGTTGACCACATAGTTGTCAGCCCTGGCTTGGTTGGCATTGATATTGAAAGCTCTTCCTCTGGCAGGTGGAGGAGCTTGGTTGGCTTGGTTTACCGGGTTCGCTTGAGCTTCGGCATGGATGATGTTCACTAGGCGTGGACAAGTGTTCCTGAAGTGTTTAGGTCCCCACAATTGAAACAGGCTCGCATGGGTTGCATCATGGGGTAGTTGGGTTGGTTGTAAGGTTGGGCTGCGTGTTGTGCAGGTGGTAGAAGTAAGGGTTGTTGGGCTTGGCCCACCATTTGATTTTGGGTTTGGGTTGGAAGTTGACTGCGGTTTAATCGGTGAAGGGTACGGCAGGTTTGGATGGTGTGACCCGCACGTCCACAACTGGTGCAATGTTGGCAGGGGTTTTCAGGAGGGTGATGGTATTGACAACGGCTACACTTTGGGTGTGGGCCAGTGTATGGCCTTTTGAATGGTGCGGCTGGAGGGGCAACTTGGGTGATTGGTGCAGCAGTGATGGGAGGGTTGGTTTGGGTGACAACAAAATTCTTGCCATTTCGCTTCCTCTTACCAGCAAACTTCGAGGATGAGACTGGGTGGTTTGGAGTTGGGGTCTCAATGGGTGTTTTCTTCTTCTCATCCTTGAATTTGCCGTTTCGAATGCGATTTTCAGTGAGTTCCGTAGCTAACTCCATTGCGGCTTCAAGTGTTGCAGGCGAAGTGCTTAAAACCGAATCTCGGATTTTCGAGGGGAGGCCTCGAATGTAGTGTTCGACTAGGCGGTATAAGGGGGTGAACAAATTGGGGATCATCTGGTTCAATTCGAGAAATCTCTTATTGTATGAAGTGTGGTCTCCTTCCTTTTGTTTCAATGCGAGAAACTCGTCCTCTAGCTTTTTGATTTCGCTTCTTGGACAGAAATGTCTCTTCATGATTTCCCTTAACTCTTCCCAGGTTAAGGCCATGGCATCTTCAACACCTCGCTTACCCTTTTCTGTGTTCCACCAGGTAAGGGCTACCCCAAACAACCTTCCAGTCGCGTAACGTACCTTATTGTCCTCGGGACAGTCGCAATTGAGAAAGGTGTTTTCCATCTCCTCAAACCAGTGAAGGAGGGCGGTGACACCTTCAGTCCCTTCATATTTTGGGGGATCGCAGGACTTGAAGTGTTTGTAGGTGCATTTGGGAGTTTTGGGAGGAGGGTTGGCGATGCTTTGGTCTTCTTGGTTGGGAGGGTTGATGGGATTAGCGGTGAGGGCTTGTTGAACTTGTAGCACGATGTCAGGAAGCACTGCGGCCATTTGTTTAGCAATTTGTGTGGCCAAGCGTTCGTTTGAATTTCCTGACTTTCTACCTCCACGTAATTGCCTAGCCGACATCTACAGGAACATATGTAGGAAGATTGTGAGTTCAAGAATTTCCTAGGTGTCATGTGTCGTAAAAAAAAAAGAATGAAAACAACATAACTGAAAATAATTTAACTACATCCATAGGACGTCTTGGGTTTGCTCATGTTTGGGCCTCCAATGTTCCCCATACCATTACCTGTGTAGTCATGTGGGCCCCCATGACTATTGGGCTTGGTAGGATTCACATTGGTGTCGGCGGCTTAACACTCGCACCACCCGAATGAAAATCGTAAAACATGATTGCGAGATGTATGTTAGGAGGGTGTCCAGGTGTAGACACAATGACAGCTCAAAGTGGGGTTAGCTCACACGACGTTTGGTATAGCATGCTTTGGCCGAATAGGTCCTTCGTACTCTCATCGTTAGCCCCAGGTAGGCAAACTGGTCCTTTATTTTGGATTTATACGAATGCCAAACCTAGACAGGACGTTCCGATTACCGGTACTCGTACCCTTCCAGTTACTACATGCCCGTCGTGAGAACTCACTTTGATGTGATTTGAAAAATACGAAATCATTGCAAAAATCATGGAAATCGTGAGGTGTGTGCTTTCATAGATATGGCATGTTATGAGGATATGAACTATGATGAGCATTGCATATTAACATGTACTTGTGAGTGTGCTTGCATAATATTGGGTGTGAACATGAAACATATAAACATCATGAATTTTGCATGTAACACATAAACAATTAAAATTTAATCGACTATAGTATAGGCTCTAAGGATCTAATAACGTATCCTATATCCCTATAGCCACAAGCTCTGATACCAATCTGTCACACCCCGACCTGCAGCGGAATAAAAGTCGGGGCATGATTGGGTTATCACCAAAGCTCATGATATTTACTAAGAAGTTTCATATTTATTAAATTCAAATTACAAATTTAAATATCCAATAAACAAAATTCATACAAATACAAAAAAAAAAAAATCTAAATGTTTATTCCAACGCAATAACTTGTTTATTCTTCTAGGCCATCCTAAGTGTTTCTTTCCTCAACTGGATCACCTGTATCACGTGAACCTTGATAAAACATTTTAAATAATTGCTTGTTTTGTTTATTAAAGAAAATTAGTGCATAAATCACATGTGAGCAAATATATATGTAAACAATCACAAACCACATTGAATGAATATATGACATGAATGATGATGTATTTGAGATCAAGGCTCAATCAAACGGAGCCGATCTAATGAGGCACCTGATGCTCAATCCGTATCCCACGAGGAACTGATGGGTCTAATGAAATGAGTGTACTGAAATGATAAATTTAATCCACATAATAATCACACAACAACCATTTACACATTTGATCACAAGATGATATAAGCACAAATGTTTAAATAAAATAAAGGAATTGTACGACACATGATACACCCCAAAACATGATTAAAACGGGGAATTTGTAGAGATTCACTCACCTTGGGTGCGTTTTCCTTGGATTGACGACGAACTCGCACGAATTTGGATTTAACCAAGAGAGGAACTAACCTAAATGATAACGTAATAATTCGATAAATAAATAAATTTTATTTGAGATTAATATTCTCAATTAGTGCTTTTTATTAGACTTTTTTTTAGATTTATTTATTTTTGTTGTTTTTGTTACAATTTAAATTATAAAAGTCTTGTTTAAACAATTATAAAAGCAAAAATAATATAGGAAAAAAAATAATAAAAATTTTCTTGTCAGACCTGACAAGGGGTCTGACTGACCGGTTCACTTAAATGCTTGGCTGCATGTGGTGAGGTTCGAACTTGTGACCTCTCGGTTGCGTGCACGTAGCTCTTACAACTGAGCTACGTGTCTAACCCAAAAGAATCTGGATTTTAATTAATCTTATACATATTTTAGGTCGATTCTGATTTACTTAAATTTACAAAAAAGTTTTAACCTATCCGACCGGTGCGAGCCACAGGTTTCGAACCCGCGGTCTTGGTGATGTGATTTACCCAGCCCAACCAACTGGGCTGGGTGTCTAACCCGACAATATTCGAATTTTAATTATATTTGTATACTAACTATGCGTATACAGAAATGGTAGATTTAAAAAGGATTTAAAGTGATCGGGCCGGTGTGAAGGGTCGGCCTCGACCCCGCGACCTCAGTGTTATTTTGCACCCAGCCCAACCAGTCGGGCTGGGTGTCTAACCCGCTTAATATCAGAATATTATTATACTTAACAACTTACTGTGCGTCAATGAAATTTGGTCTTAAAAAGAATGGATTTTATTTCGGCGGGGTCGGTGAGGCACAAGGGTCGAACTCGGTATCATTCGCGTGTAATGCACACAGTCCACCGCTGGACTGTGTGTCTAACCCGATTAAAAACCTGATTTTAATTACATAAAAATTCTTATCCCACTTCGTCTTCTTCATTTTAAACTTATACCAGAACTCTTACCCGCCCAAACTTTTCTTTCTGATTGTTGTTAGTGATCGACAGCATATAATGTTAATTAGGTGAAAAAGATTAGTAAGGGAGATCTACCATAACAGAGATGGCGGCACGATTCCGGCGACTGGATTTTGACGATTCCGGTGGTTCTCCGGTGGGACAGAGCTTCTTTCAGGCGACCGAGTTTTAGAGAGTAAGATAGAGAGTATGAGCGAATTCTGAAGGGGAATTCGTCTGGTATTTATAGTGGAGTGTCGAGAGCTCGGTTTTGGTAATTGGTTCGAATTGATTGCCAGTTCATTCGCGGCTGTGTGTTTACCGAAATTAGACGGAACAGTTGTTGATTTCATTAGGAAACACGCTTGTATCTCCGTGGTCTCCGGCGAGAGGTTTTGCAGTGGATTGCAAGTTCTTCTCAGTCCATAAGTGTATTTATAATCGAGCTTAATCACATCTGGTGTGTGTATCGCAGTGGTGGTTGTGGTGTGTGTTAATCCGGGGGAACCCAGGTTCGACTCCCGGTTCACCCATTTATTTTTAAAACCCCTTTTCCTTAGTTGTTTTTTTATTATTATAAATAATTATTTATTTGTTTTTTTCTTAATGGATTAAGTCTTTAAATTTTATTTATAAATTTATTTTTAAACATTTCATTTAATCATTATAAATAAATAACTAAATACGTAAACAAATATTCTTTGATTGATAAAGAGGCGGGTTTTCGTAACTCGATTTGTACAAATGTTACAGTATCCCCTACTTTTAGAAATTTCGTCCCGAAATTTAAGTAGTAGTTGTAACTGGAAAAAGATGCGGGTGCTTTTCGCGCATTGAGTCTTCACGTTCCCAAGTAAACTCGGGTCCTCGTTTTGACTCCCAACGCACCCTGACGATCGGAATGCGACTTCGCCTTAAACGCTTCTCACCGAAATCCATGATTTCCACTGGTCGTTCAACGAAGTGCATTGATTCATCGACTTGAATGTCTTCTAAAGGGATATGGAGGTTTTCGTCGGTGAGGCACTTTTTCAAGTTTGATACGTGGAATGTGGGATGATTCTGTTAAGCTCTTCTGGTAGGTCAAGCTTGTATGCTACAGGACCTACTCTTTCGAGTATCTTGAAAGGTCCTACGTAGCGTGGTGCCAGCTTGCCCTTCTGGCCAAAACGAACCACCCCCTTCCACGGTGATACTTTTAAAAGTACTTGAGCACCACTGTCAAACTCCATGGGCTTTCGTCGTTTGTCAGCATAACTCTTTTGACGACTTTGAGCTGCTAGAAGATTGTTTCGTATTTGAATGATTTTGTCGGTTGTTTCTTGAATCAATTCAGGTCCGGTGATTTGCGCTTCACCAATTTCGTGTCAACATACTGGAAATCGGCACTTACGACCATATAAAGCTTCGAAAGGAGCCATGCCGATACTTGAATGATAGCTATTGTTGTACGAAAACTCGACTAACGGTAGGTGAGCGTCCCAGTTCCCTTTGAAATCTATGACACATGCTCGAAGCATGTCTTCAAGGGTTTGGATGGTGCGTTCAGAGTGACCATCAGTTTGAGGGTGAAAGGCGGTACTGAGATCTAACCGTGTACCCAAAGCGGTTTGTACGGCTCGCCATGTTCGTGAAGTGAAACGACCATCGCGGTCTGAATGTAGTGTTCGACTAGGCGGTATAAGGGGGTGAACAAATTGGGGATCATCTGGTTCAATTCGAGAAATCTCTTATTGTATGAAGTATGGTCTCCTTCCTTTTGTTTCAATGCGTGAAACTCCTCCTCTAGCTTTTTGATTTCGCTTCTTGGACAGAAATGTCTCGTCATGATTTCCCTTAACTCTTCCCAGGTTAAGGCCATGGCATCTTCAACACCTCGCTTACCCTTTTCCGTGTTTCACCAGGTAAGGGCTACCCCAAACAACCTTCCAGTCGCGTAACGTACCTTACGGTCCTCGGGACAGTCGCAATTGAGAAAGGTGTTTTCCATCTCCTCAAACCAGTGAAGGAGGGCGGTGACACCTTCAGTCCCTTCATATTTTGGGGGATCGCAGGACTTGAAGTGTTTGTAGGTGCATTTGGGAGTTTTGGGAGGAGGGTTGGCGATACTTTGGTCTTCTTGGTTGGGAGGGTTGATGGGATTAGCGGTGAGGGCTTGTTGAACTTGTAGCACGATGTCAGGAAGCACTTCGGCCATTTGTTTAGCAATTTGTGTGGCCAAGCGTTCGTTTGACTTTCCTGACTTTCTACCTCCACGTAATTGCCTAGCCGACATCTACAGGAACATATGTAGGAAGATTGTGAGTTCAAGAATTTCCTAGGTGTCATGTGTCGTAAAAAAAAGAATGAAAACAACATAACTGAAAATAATTTTACTACATCCATAGGACGTCTTGGGTTTGCTCATGTTTGGGCCTCCAATGTTCCCCATACCATTACCTGTGTAGTCATGTGGGCCCCCATGACTATTGGGCTTGGTAGGATTCACATTGGTGTCGGCGGCTTAACACTCGCACCACCCGAATGAAAATCGTAAAACATGATTGCGAGATGTATGTTAGGAGGGTGTCCAGGTGTAGACACAATGACAGCTCAAAGTGGGGTTAGCTCACACGACATTTGGTATAGCATGCTTTGGCCGAATAGGTCCTTCGTACTCTCATCGTTAGCCCCCAGGTAGGCAAACTGGTCCTTTATTTTGGATTTATACGAATGCCAAACCTAGACAGGACATTCCGATTACCGGTACTCGTACCCTTCCAGTTACTACATGCCCGTCGTGAGAACTCACTTTGATGTGATTTGAAAAATACGAAATCATTGCAAAAATCATGGAAATCGTGAGGTGTGTGCTTTCATAGATATGGCATGTTATGAGGATATGAACTATGATGAGCATTGCATATTAACATGTACTTGTGAGTGTGCTTGCATAATATTGGGTGTGAACATGAAACATATAAACATCATGAATTTTGCATGTAACACATAAACAATTAAAATTTAATCGACTATAGTATAGGCTCTAAGGATCTAATAACGTATCCTATATCCCTATAGCCACAAGCTCTGATACCAATCTGTCACACCCCGACCTGCAGCGGAATAAAAGTCGGGGCATGATTGGGTTATCACCAAAGCTCATGATATTTACTAAGAAGTTTCATATTTATTAAATTCAAATTACAAATTTAAATATCCAATAAACAAAATTCATACAAATACAAAAAAAAAAAATCTAAATGTTTATTCCAACGCAATAACTTGTTTATTCTTCTAGGCCATCCTAAGTGTTTCTTTCCTCAACTGGATCACCTGTATCACGTGAACCTTGATAAAACATTTTAAATAATTGCTTGTTTTGTTTATTAAAGAAAATTAGTGCATAAATCACATGTGAGCAAATATATATATAAACAATCACAAACCACATTGAATGAATATATGACATGAATGATGATGTATTTGAGATCAAGACTCAATCAAACGGAGCCGATGAGGCACCTGATGCTCAACCCGTATCCCACGAGGAACTGATGGGCCTAATGAAATGAGTGTACCGAAATGATAAATTTAATCCACATAATAATCACACAACAACCATTACACATTTGATCACAAGATGATATAAGCACAAATGTTTAAATAAAATAAAGGAATTGTACGACACATGATACACCCCAAAACATGATTAAAACTGGGTATTTGTAGAGATTCACTCACCTTGGGTGCGTTTTCCTTGGATTGACGACGAACTCGCACGAATTTGGATTTAACCACGAGAGGAACTAAGCTAAACGATAACGTAATAATTCGATAAATAAATAAATTTTATTTGAGATTAATATTCTCAATTAGTGCTTTTTATTAGACTGTTTTTTAGATTTATTTATTTTTGTTGTTTTTGTTACAATTTAAATTATAAAAGTCTTGTTTAAACAATTATAAAAGCAAAAATAATATAGTAAAAAAAAATAATAAAAATTTTCTTGTCAGACCTGACAAGGGGTCTGACTGACCGGTTCGCTTAAATGCTTGGCTGCGTGTGGTGAGGTTCGAACTTGTGACCTCTCGGTTGCGTGCACGTAGCTCTTCCAACTGAGCTACGTGTCTAACCCAAAAGAATCTGGATTTTAATTAATCTTATACATATTTTAGGTCGATTCTGATTTACTTAAATTTACAAAAAGGTTTTAACCTATCCGACCGGTGCGAGCCACAGGTTTCGAACCATGGTCTTGGTGATGTGATGCACCCAGCCCAACCAACTGGGCTGGGTGTCTAACCCGACAATATTCAAATTTTAATTATATTTGTATACTAACTATGCGTATAATAAAAAAGGTAGATTTAAAAAGGATCTAAAGTGATCGGGCCGGTGTGAAGGGTCGGCCTCGACCCCGCGACCTCAGTGTTATTTTGCACCCAGCCCAACCATTTGGGCTGGGTGTCTAACCCGCTTAATATCAGAATATTATTATACGTAACAACTTACTGTGCGTCAATGAAGTTTGGTCTTAAAAAGAATGGATTTTATTTCGGCGGGGTCGGTGAGGCACAAGGGTCATTCGCGTGTAATGCACACAGTCCACCGCTGGACTGTGTGTCTAACCCGATTAAAAACCTGATTTTAATTACATAAAAATACTTATCCCACTTCGTCTTCTTCATTTTAAACTTATACCAGAACTCTTACCTGCCCAAACTTTTCTTTCTGATTGTTGTTAGTGATCGACAGCATATAATGTTAATTAGGTGAAAAAGATTAGTAAGGGAGATCTACCGTAACAGAGATGGCGGCACGATTCCGGCGACTGGATTTTGACGATTCCGGTGGTTCTCCGGTGGGACAGAGCTTTTTTCTGGCGACCGAGTTTTAGAGAGTAAGATAGAGAGTATGAGCGAATTCTGAAGGGAAATTCGTCTGGTATTTATAGTGGAGAGTCGAGAGCTCGGTTTTGGTAATTGGTTTGAATTGATTGCCAGTTCATTCGCGGCTGTGTGTTTACCGAAATTAGACGGAACAGTTGTCGATTTCATTAGGAAACACGCTTGTATCTCCGTGGTCTCCGGCAAGAGGTTTTGCAGTGGATTGCAAGTTCTTCTCAGTCCATAAGTGTATTTATAATCGAGCTTAATCACATCTGGTGTGTGTATCGCAGTGGTGGTTGTGGTGTGTGTTAATCCGGGGGAACCCAGGTTCGACTCCCGGTTCACCCATTTATTTTTAAAACCCCTTTTCCTTAGTTGTTTTTTTTATTATTATAAATAATTATTTATTTGTTTTTTTCTTAATTAATGGATTAAGTCTTTAAATTTTATTTATAAATTTATTTTTAAACATTTCATTTAATCATTATAAATAAATAACTAAATACGTAAACAAATATTCTTTGATTGATAAAGAGGCGGGTTTTCGTAACCCGATTTGTACAAATGTTACACGCACATCATTAACTTGGTAGTGCAAGACGGGCTAAATTTTGAGTCCGTTAAAGAGTTTAAAGAAACTTTTAAAGATATGTTACGTGATGCTTTTCAAGGTAGTAGAAAAAGATATGCGGATTATAGAAAATGGTGTAAAACTTTAAAAAGAAATGTTATATCGCACATTTTGACATGGTCGTCTGTTGGAACTCTACGTGGAGAATAGCGCGATAATGCAAAAAAAAAACCTTAAAATCTTTCCACGATAGTCTTGCAACGGTCGGGTTGGTGGAACCATTTGATGACGATGGTTGGAGGTGTATTGAAACATTAACACAATTACTTTAAGTTTTTAGAACCGTCACAATGATTTTATCGGGAGTTTATTATCCCACTAGTTCTTTGGTGCTTAAACAACTATTTTTGATGTGTCAAAAAGTAAACGATTTGAATTCGAATGTGACATTTATGAACAAATGATTGTTCCAATGAGAGAAAAGTTAAAAAAAATTCAAGAATTGCCACCGGTTTTTACATGTGCCGTCGCCTTGAATCCAACTATAATATTCCGGGTGTTGAGATGATGATTTCGGATATTTGTTTGGATTTGGAGTTAAATGAAGAAGACCCAATTTTACAAGAAATGCACTAAAACGTTTTGACATTTCTTTAAACAATCTTTTTTTAACATTTGTCGTAAAACGGGTTCTAAAACCCGCTTGGTTTTGTAAATGCAAGTTGATGATTGTTACGCATTTATGTTAAGCATTGAAATCTTGTTATTAGTAATAAATAATAATAAAGTTTAAGTAAATAATAAAGTTTAAATAAATAATAAAGTCTAAATAATAACACAAATAAAATAATAAAATTAAAATAGAAAAAAGGGGTGTGGACCGCGGGTATCGAACCCGGGTCCTCACCCAAATCAAACACACAATACACCACTGCACCACACACACACTTGCTCTAAACCTCAAAACAATTAAATGTTATATGGAAACAAATGCTGAACCTACAATTCAAATTTGCAGAAACAAGTAACCGTCAAAAACTTAATCTGAGTAATCAATCACCATTGACGGATTTTATTTGATTTAACGCATGTAACTGATTCACACATCAGTTTTTAACCGAAATACGGAGTTAATTTGATTGAAACCAAAAGAAATCATTGAGCTTTAAACTTCAAAATTGAAACCGAAATCATAACTTCCAATTGCTCTATAAATATCGATCATCACCCATTTACCGAACTCGCCCACTCTCCCAAACTCACTCTATTCTCTCGAAAGAATCTCTGTGTTCAACATAAACTTCGCCGGAGTTTGTTTGTCGTTGGAAAAACATCATCGGAGAAAATCGAGTTCATAACAGATCGGTATAATCACTTAATCTGTTTCTTTTATCATTCCATATATTATCAATAGTGAATATATATAACAGTTTTATGGTGAAGCAGTCGGGTATGGTTCTGGGTTTAAAATGGGAAGAAGAAGTTTGGATAGTGTATAAATATAATTTAAATCGTAGATTTAGACTGGTTAGACACATAGTCCAGTGGTGGACTGTGTGCAAATTTAAAGCATATGTCCTGGGTTCGAATCTCACACGCTTCCGATTTCCGAAATAAAACCAGTTTTTTAACTTATTCATATAAGCACCTTAGTAAGTATATAAAATTAATATAAATCCTAGGTTTTCTGGGTTAGTCACACAGCCCAGTTGGTAGGGCTGTGTGCATCGTATTGCGGGGGCGTGGGTTTGAGCCGGTTCTGTAACCGGTCTTGGCAAGTATATAAACCTTTTTAAAATAAAAACAAAATCCAGTTTAGCCTAGTTAGTATATATAATTAATTAATATCAAGATTATTTCGGGTTAGACACGTAGCTCAGTTGGTAGAGCTGCGTGCACGTATACGGGAGGTCATGAGTTCGATCCTTACACGATACCAATATCATGCACAGTCCGGCCGGTTGACCCGGTCAACCCTGAAAAAGGGAATATTTTTTTAATACATATTTTCCTTATTTTTATTCAAAAATCCTTAAAAGTACCTATAAAAATAAGACTTTTAGGTTTTAAATTTGTAATAAATGCTACAAAAATAGACTTAAAAATCTAATAAAGTACATTAATTAGAAATATTAATTTCAAATAAAAGAAATATTTTACCGAATTACTACATGATTATTTAGGTTAGTTCTCTCGTCGGTTGAAATCTTAAATCGTGTGCATTCGTCATCAATCTAAGGAATGCACCCACTGTGAGTGAATTCTTACAAACTTCCCCTTTTTATTCATGTTTGGGTCGTTTATTTATAATTTTTATTCAAACACTTGTGCTATTACCATTATATGAACTAACATGCTATGTAATATTTGGTTTATTGTTATTGGTGGTTATATTTTCTCATTTAGTCAAGCATTCACTGTATAGACGGGTAGAGCATTGTGTGCCTAATTAGATCGGCTCCGTTTGATTGAACTTTGATCTCACAGTTCATCATTTATCATGTTTACGTGTACATTGCTGGATGTTTATGTGGTTTGTGGTTTGTTTACATATACGTTTGCTCATATTTGGTTATGCACATTTTTATTAAATTAATCAACATATCATTTATTTAAATATTTAAACGGGATTCACTCGACAACTTTTGTTGACCCAAATTTCTATTTTTACACATGATCAGGTGATCAGGTTGAAGCAAGGAACACTTAGGATTGGCCCTTAGAAGAAGAATAAAGCGTTACTTGAATGTCTTGTTTAGAACATTATATGCTTGTATGGTTTATGCGTGTTGAAATTTCTACTTTTAGTTTGAATTAATAAATATAAAAGTTTATTATAGTAGATGTCATGAGCTTTGATGAAAACCCAATCATGCCCCGACTACCATTTCCGCTGCAGGTCAGGGTGTGATATTTTTTTATCATTATTTTCAAAAATATTGTAACGTGTCATCGTTACACCAAACAATGGCGGCGTACTCAAAGGCGTCGAGAAAAGATGTGGAGTTAAATTTGTATAATTCGTTAGAAATGAAAATAGTAAACATTCTCAAGGTGATGCCTCAAATAGTGTATTCGGGAGATATAAATATACCGATTTTATAGCAACCATGTCACTCGACGAGTTTCACAACTTTGATATTTTGGCTTGGTGGAAGATACAAGAACTGCATTGTCTCGTTTTAGCCGCCATGGCACGTGATCTACTAAGCTCCCAAGCTTCTACGGTAGCTTCAGAGTCGACTTTTTCTCTTAGTATAAGGGTGCTATCCATTCGACAAACAAGACTCACACCGGAGGTGAGGGAAATGTGTATTTGTTTGAAGGATTACTTGGATGGCATGGAACGTATGTAACGCCTCACTTTTTCGTACTTTCATTAATTAGAAAGTGTAATCATATTTCTATTTATAGAAACTTGTATTCGTACCGTATTCGTATTTCTTTTCCAAATTTTGTAATTCGAGACTTTGATCGTGGTGAAATTCATAATTGATACATACTTGTCTTACATGCATTCAATCGTTTAAACTGATATTTGTTATACGTGCAAAGACTCATACATACATACTCGATACTCAACTCATATTATATATACATTATACACTTAAAACATGCTATATGACAAGTTATAGCCTGAAATGAAAGATAAACTAAGTTCAAGGACTAAAAATGGCATAATCCGCATATTCTTGTTTCTAGCTCATGGATTGGGCAAAAGTGTGTTTGTTGGATTGTGTTTCTTGCATTTAGTACTCACCTAATTCAACCCCCAAATCTCAACTATAAATACCCACCTCCTCCCACACTCATTTCACACCTCAAACACTTCTCTCTCTCTCTCCAAAGCTCACTCTCAATCAAGAAAGTTCAAGACTTTCAAGATAACTCGGTGTTCCTCCAACTCTCCAAACCTTTCATGGAATACTTAAGTGGAAGCTTGCAAAACCGTGAGTACACTTGACCCATTTCCCTTTTACACAATTAGGGTTGTAACATGTTAACTTACAAATTACACCAATACACACACTACATGCTTTATACACTCGATCCTTTATACATGCTTATTGTTATGCTTAGGTTAATGCAAAATTCATACATGCTTATTGTCATTAACTTAGCTAGCCCCAACTTAACATATACACCGCCCGTCGGGGTAATGTTAAGCTTAAGCTGATTCTTATTCTTATTCATACTTTCATCTCGTTACTTCGTGTGACAAGGGACACTTAATTCTTGTAGACACTTGGGTTTGACAATTAGTATTGCATGCTAGCTTACCTTGTATACAATTGCCACGTGGATTTGAGTAAATACTTTTATACTTATGCTATGTACTTAAACTTGTGTACTCGCCAATACCTTTGTATTGAACTATACTTTCAACATGTTACAAGTTGATGTTGATGCTATGACGAATCTAGTAGGGACGACATAGAACGCACCTAGAATGTTAGGCTTTTATGTTGTAATTTTGTTGAAATTGTTGTATTTCGATTAATGTTGTATTTGACAATTGATCTATGAAATGAAATGAATTTTGATTTAAATATCGTCGCAAATAGTATTATGACGCCTTGAGCAATCTATTCGTCTCACTCCGATGTTTCCGCCATCGGTTGGGGTGTCACAACATATACAACATATTTCAAATCTTGAAGGCGAATTTACCGTAAAAGAACAATTACATGATCTTGAAGTATATCAAAGACGGGTGCAACCACTTTCCGATGACAAACTCATTTACGATGAATCCGTACGCTCTACTAGCCCCCGAAGCGACTAAACGAATAAATGACAAAACGACACGACGACAACTTTATTCTAGACTAGTTAAGAAAATTGTATTGGATATTTGCATGTCTTTTAATGTAATGTTACTTACTATTAAAATTAAAAAAAAGTATTTTATTTGTTTTATTTGTGTGTTTAATTTTTTGTATTTTCCAGGGTTTTTTTTTATTTTAAAAGGACATAATCGAAAAAACCGGGTTTTTTTAACCGCTTCATAGGTTAACCGGTTTATAATAACTGGTCGGTTATAATCGGTTAGTGATATTCAGCGCGAAAAAACGGTTATTAACCGAAACCAGTTTTTTTTGCCCAATAACTGCTCCAACTGTTCCGGTTAGGAAAAAAACTGGTTTGAGTACCTCTAATTTACGATATCAAGTTTGAATACAACTCTCTTTTTGATAAAATTGAAAACAACTTCATTTTATAAAATTTACATTTAAGCATAGTTGTGTATTAAACTTTTTTTAAGTGTTTACAAATGCAACATATTAGGTTAAATATTACTATTCACAACTCGATTTTTTAATTAAGTATGTTGCAACTAGACACCGGGTGTAGTTTTTAAAGATCATATTTTTAATTGTTATAAAATTTAAATAGAAAAACAAAATATGATTAAATTAATCATAATGATAAAATATTAAAAACTTAATTAATTCACCAAAGAAGTAATGTGTTGTAGACGATCACAACCCTTTAATAAATGTAGTATATCTTCTTATTATTATACTAATAAATAAAAAAATATTTAAACACGTTTCACTTTCTGATGTTTTCTCATATTTATCTTTTATATTAAATATTAATAATAATTTTAAACAAAATATTAGATTAGAGAACATATTTGTTTTTTTAAATAATTTTAAACAAAATTAAGATAAAGATAAATGTTTGTTTTTATTATGATCATATTAAATAATATTAATAATATGATCCCATTAAATTAAGATAAGAATAATAATAGATGTTTGTGTTATCGTATGACGTTATATTTTATTCAACACGTGCAATATACGAGTTTTTTTAAAGATATATTTTTATTATTTATTACTATTATTATATAAAATTACATTTATACAACTCGTATAATACACGGGGTTCTAACCTAGTATATATAATAAATAAATAAAAACAAGTATTGAATATTATTCCACACATAAAAACTTTTCTAGCGGGTGCCTTAATATATGAACGCTACTCGTATATTTGATATGTAACAAACAATTGAATCAACAATAATGGCCCAATTTTGTTTAGTTTGTTATATTGATTTTAGGTTTGTTTGGTTAACTAATCATGGATTAAATTGAGTAATAAAGAGTTGGGTGCACTTGATATTGGGAAATTAGGAGTAAACAATTGGTTAATGAGTAGATCTTATCGATTAAGAAATGCAAATTAACACATGAATAGGAGATTCAAAGTTACTGTGGCAAATAGGGATTTTGTCAACCTCATTGTTATTTCATGGTTAGTGTTGCTAACAAATTCAACTGCAATTCTTTATGTTCATGTTATGAAATTGTTAGTTACCATTGTTGTAGTTTTGTCTAAATGATTTTTAGGTAGATGAACATGTGTTGTTGAGTGGAATAAATGTTAAATCATTGTATAGTAACTTTTAGAAAAGAGTAAATTATCTTTTATGTTAACACCATATTGTATGCGGTGTCCTTTAGTGCAATACTTTCCAAGTTTTGTACTTTATGTTTTAAAATCTTGCATGTTTTAACCTTTAGGCCAAACCTAGTTAATTTTTTTTGTTACATATGGTTATGTGCCTTACAAATGAGAGTGTTCTTGTCATTTAAGTGTCCAAGGACTATTGTGCAAATAACATATGTCTATACAAAAGTTAAAAACATTAAAACGAAACAATTTGTCAACCCTTCCCTCTGCATCATCGTCTTCCCCAATTCTCACCAAAATCAACCTAAACCCTAATTTCACAAACCTTTTTCTCAATGAGTGTCCCCTTAAATTCCACACTAATTTACACTTTCAAATTATCAAAAATATAAATAACTAATACACAAAACTTTCTTGCTTCAACAACCCACCTTACCCCAACCATCGGCCACCGGCCATTACCGGTTATCTACACCACTCCGGCACCGACCATCTTTGTAAACATTATCTCTATCTCGCCTGACTACCAGCCTAAATGACCGCCTCCATAGATCTATGAAATTTAGATCTGCAATCGTCCCTCAATGGGTTCTTGTTATGGAACGCAGGCGTTGATCGGTTTTGTAGTTAATTATATGATTGATAAGGTATTTCATGCCTTTGTTCACCCTGAGTAAGATTTGTGTTTTGATTTTCTTAAGTTCTACACAGTTGGGAATTTTAAAGATAGAAATGTTAAATGTATGAGAGGGATGTTTATTTTTTGAGATTTTGTGTTTATGGTGGCTCATTTAATTTGTGTGTTGTTTTTTTTACAAAATAGTCTCTCAATAACAATTCTTTACAAAATAGTCTCTGGTTAGGTTAAATGACAAGAATACCCTCATGTGTAAGGCATATGACCATACTTAACCAAAAAATCTAACTGGGTTTGGCTTAAAGGTTAAAACGTGCAAGATTTTGAAACATAAAGTACAAAACTTGCAAAGTTTTACGCTAAATGGTGTAAACATAAAGGACAAAACTTGTAATTTAGTTTAAAAAAAGTAGTAAATGACCTCTCATTCATTTAAAACATGTGTGAATGATATTTACTTGTAGACTATAGTTGTAATTTTTCAGGAAATGAAATTCATTGCATCAGTGTAATTTTAACATGATAAAAATATGTATGTGTAATGATGTGTCTGTATTGATATGTATGAATATGTATTGAAGGTATTTATAGTCTCATGTATGTATGTATGTATGTATGTATGTATGTATGTATGTATGTATGTATATATAATGAAAGTATTTATGCATTGATATATGTGTATTGTAGTAATAGTTGTTTATTTATGATTTACTATTTGAATGTCTTAGTATGTTATGGGACATATCATACCTCAACTACAAGGAGCTCATCAAATAATCACAAGCTAAATGAAGGAACTGCGATTAGCCGCCACAATGTAGAGTTTTGGACATTGTTTTGAAGACTGGACCTGATCGATCGGCAGGAACCAGGGGTTTGGGCGGTCCGGTTCATACAATTAGACACATTTTGAGTGGAACCTGAGGTTAGATTGGAAAATGTGAACCAAGGGGTGTGAACCGGGAATTTAGGGGATCGAACTAGAAATTGATTGATTTTTTCCTGTTTTACCATATTTATTTTTATAATATTTGTGTTGTCATCTAGTTCTTACATCTGGTCCGACCAATGGACCGGTAAGAAGACCGTTCGACATCCGATCAGATCCTGAAAATATTGGTTTTGGGAAATATTTTCTAGTCACTTAATGTAGTTTGCACTTTCTTTGAACAAAGTTAACTAATTTTTGTTGTCTAGGTAGCTTGTTATAGCTTGTAGATAATTTTTGATATTTCATTTATTTTATTATATTAATCGGAAGGAGACACAAAATAAGTTGAATCACTTAGTTTGAGGATGAAGTTAGTTCATTTAGTTTGAGTATGGACCATTTTATGGTTTGGAAATATTTTGATAAATTACCAGTTAGACAAGATGAGGATAAGAAGGCAAGTTGTACGTGTTGTGGGAACATGTATAATGCTAAAGCTAGAACATCTAACATGAAAAACCATATTACCAAGTGTTTTGATCCTCATGAACCTGGTTCACCTATAAAATGTACCCCATTAAATCAAGCAATGTATAAGAAGAAATTAGTGTACTCAATCATCAAGCATAACTACCCATTCAACTATGTTGAATATTAAGGAACAATGGATTTGCATAAGTTTTTTTACATCGTTATGTAAATACCATAACCAGAAACACCGCAAAGAATGACGTTTTTAAATATATAAAACGAAGAAGACAATTCTTAAAGAAAGAGCTACAAAAAGTACTAGTAGAATATGCTTGACTACTGATTTATGGAGTTTTATCACAACAATGGATATAGCATTGATGACTCATTATATTGTAACACCCTGTAAATTCGTGTCCAATAGTATAGTGACACGTGTTGTATTTTTAAATATAGTCTGTTAAAGACCAATTAGGACTAAAGGCGTCAACATGCTTAATCTGAGCCTCCGAGTGACGATCCGATGTCAACATGCATAAATAACAGCCTCTGAGTGACTAATATGTCAACATGCTTAAATCATTAGCCTCTGAGTGACTAATGCGTTAATTTGGCCTCTGAGTGAATGATATGTCAACATGCCCAGCCTGTCACACCCCGACCCGCAGCGGAATAAGAGTCGGGGCATAATTGGGTTATCACCAAAGCTCATGACATTTACTATTATGTTTCATATTTAATAAAGTCAAAATTACATTTTTAAATATCCAAACATGTTCATTCAATACAAAGGAAATAAACCAAGCATAACAATCCCAACACTAAATCGTTTTATTCTTCTAGTCCAAATCCTATGTGTTCCTAGCTGCAGCTGCTTC
Source organism: Scalesia atractyloides (assembly GCA_947069175.1). Lineage (NCBI taxonomy): Eukaryota > Viridiplantae > Streptophyta > Magnoliopsida > Asterales > Asteraceae > Scalesia > Scalesia atractyloides. The sequence goes on along the minus strand of CAMTDV010000116.1, from coordinate 539,720 downwards.
ACCTGTATCATGTGTAAAATGGGGGTTTTTGGGTCAACATAAGTTGGCGAGTGAACCTTATTAGATAAACATTTGATAATGATTTTATGGTTAGTTTATCAATGAAAAATTGTGCATAATCATAGATGAGCAAATGTAAATAATCAAGTAATGGCAAATAGCAGTCACAACTATAACATACAATAACACATGGCAGCATACATGAACATACCAACATCATACTGTAAATAACATAAATGAAGCTGTGCGATCAAGGCTCAATCAAACGGAGCCGATCGTATTGCATGTACTGAAAATGAAAATGTCTGTGCGATCAAGGCTCAATCAAACGGAGCCGATCGTATGTGGGCACGCCAGGTTCAACCGCATAATAAAATGGGGAACATGCTCAACGCTCATAATGTAATGGGGAGCGGCGGCCTATGAAATTGCATGTACTGAATAATAAATTGCATCCAATGATAACTACTTAACAGCAACAAACTGAATACACAAGTTCATGATATGATGTATGCACAATGGTTTAGTAATAATATATATATACAAAGACACATGATACACCCCAAAACGTGATTAAAACGGGGAATTTGTAAGATTCACTCACATTGGGTGCGTTGGATTTGGAGATGGTGAAATGCGCACGAATTAGATGAGCGGATCAACGAGGAATACTAACCTAAATAATAATGGAAAAATATATTAAATGGATGGATTTTATTAAGGATTTTAATGAAATTTTTAGATATATTTTTGTGAGTTTATGGCTATTTTCTATCTTTAAAAATATTATTTTTAGTATTTTTAATTGATTTTTAAATTAAATTAAATAAATAAAAATATAAAAAAAAAATTATTTTTTTAGCGTTGACCGTTGACCGTTGACCGCTTCGGTCAGCGAATTAATCTGCACCGGGTGAGGCTCGAACCCGAGACCTCCCGTTCGCGTGCACGCAGCTCTACCAACTGAGCTACGTGTCTAACCCGAAATAATCTTGTTTTTAATTATATTTATACACTTATTCGATTTAACTGAATTTCCTTTATATGCAAAAACATTTTAATTCAATCGGACCGGTGCTCGTGACGAGTTTCGAACGCACGACGTGTAGTTCATGTTGCACACAGTCCACCGCTGGACTGTGTGTCTAACCTGGTTAATATCTCGGTTTTTATTATACTTAACAACTAACTGGGCTATCCCGGTTTAGTTTTTAAACAAAAAGGCGCGTCATAATATAAGGTGTGTGTGTAGCAGGGATCGAACTCGGGATGTGTGTGTGTAATTTGCACACAGTCCACCGCTGGACTGTGTGTCTAACCCGTTTAAAATACCGATTTTAATTAATCTTATGTTATGTTGTGTCTTCATCTTCTTCTTCGATTTACACAGACAAACATATTCCGACTTGTTATGACTGATTTATGACTTATACGCTTTTCAGACATTATCAGTAATTTAAAAGTAGAGAATGGAGAGAGTTTAAGGAAAAAGGATATACCGATTGATGCTGTTCACAGAATTCCGGCGGAGGTTCGTCGGTACTGAAAGTGAACTCCGGCTGTTGAAACCAATTAACAGCGTTGTTCGATTATTTAAGAAGTTGAGTCACTTAAACAAGGTTTAACAGAAGTTTGGGAGATCATACCCGTTCACAGTGTGATTCCGGCAGTTTCAGAAGTTTTCCGGCGAAGGTAAGATTTTCGATAAACGTTGACTAGGATCGATTCTGATGGTGGAGTTGTGTTAGAGACTGATTAATCACATGATTTAAACAGAAAGAGTCGGAGGAAATACCGTGTGGATGTGAGTCCCGGTTTTCCGGTGACTTGCAGAATTTTTCCGGCGGTCTGATTCAAGCTTCTCCGGTGGATTGTAAGGTTGCGGAAATGAAATTGGGAGTCTTGCAGAGTGTTATGAGTCGCAGGAGAAGTCTATGATTGAAGTAGTCCGGGAATTGAAGACTTTCGGTTATTAAACCGATCTTCTTCCGAATTCAAGTTCCATTCATGGCAACATTGATTGAAATTGTCCGTTTATCAGTTATACTTGCTGGATCGAGAGTATCCAAAACGATTTGGATGATTGATAACCGGTTTCAGTTACAATGTGTAAACTCGATTGATTTACTTTAGTCTATAAAAATTATTTGTTTCCTAAACATGACAGAAAACAAACAAGTGGCGGAGTGGTCTTGGGAGTGAGTGTTACGTTGTTGAAGTGTTTCATGGCTGACCCGGGTTCGAGTCCCGGCAGCTTCATAATTTTTTTATTTATTTTATTTTAACTTTTTATCAAATATAATTTTTATAGTTTAGTTTATTTATTAATTATGTATCGTTTTAACTCAAAATAATCATAAATATTTAATGTAACTTTTATAACTTGGTACTTGATTACAAAACGGAGCGGGTTTTGAAGACCCGATTTTTACAAATGTTACAGTATCCCCTACTTTTAGGAAATTTCGTCCCGAAATTTAAGTAGTTGAAGTAGTAGGAAAAAGATGCGGGTATTTTTCACGCATTGAGTCTTCACGTTCCCAAGTAAACTCAGGTCCCCGTTTCGACTCCCAGCGTACCCTAACAATTGGAACGAAGACGCTTCTCCCCGTAGTCCATGATCTCCACTGGTCTTTCAATAAAATGCATAGATTCATCAATCTGAATATCTTCCAGCGGAATATGGAGATTCTCATCAGCGAGGCACTTCTTCAAGTTCGACACGTGGAATGTGGGATGAATCCTGTTGAGTTCTTCTGGTAGGTCAAGCTTGTATGCTACAGGACCTACTCTTTCGAGTATCTTGAAAGGTCCTACGTAACGTGGTGCTAGCTTCCCCTTTTGACCAAAACGAACTACTCCCTTCCACGGTGATACTTTTAAAAGCACATGATCACCAATGTTAAACTCTAAGGGCTTCCGTCGTTTATCTGCGTAACTCTTTTGACGACTTTGTGCCGCTAGAAGATTGTTTCGAATTTGATGGATCTTGTCTGTGGTTTCTTGGATCAATTCTGGACCAGTAATTTGTGCTTCCCCAATTTCGTGCCAACATACAGGAGATCGGCACTTACGACCATATAAGGCTTCAAAAGGTGCCATGCCGATGCTCGAATGATAGCTGTTGTTGTACGAAAATTCAACCAATGGTAGGTGGGCGTCCCAATTTCCCTTGAAGTCTATGACACATGCTCTAAGCATATCTTCAAGAGTTTGAATGGTGCGCTCAGACTGTCCATCAGTTTGAGGATGATAGGCGGTACTGAGATCTAATCGTGTGCCCATAGCGGATTGTACTGCTTGCCATGTTCGTGAGGTGAAACGACCATCACGATCAGAAATAATACTTAATGGTAGCCCATGCCGGCTCACGATTTCGTTGATATAAATACGTGCAAGCTTTTCGTTCTTGAAATCTTCACGGATAGGAATAAAGTGAGCTGATTTTGTAAGTCGGTCTATAATCACCCATATAGTGTCATACCCACCAGAAGTGCGAGGTAACCTGGTAATGAAATCCATGGTTATATTTTCCCACTTCCATACAGGTATTTCCGGTTGGACTAGAAGTCCTGAGGGTCTTTGGTGTTCAGCCTTCACCTTGGAACATGTGAGACACTTGGAAACAAAAACGGCAATATCCTTCTTCATTCCAGGCCACCAATAGGTGTATCGTAGGTCTTGATACATCTTATCGGCTCCTGGCTGTATAGAATATTGCGTTTTGTGAGCTTCATTCATAAGAGTTTCACGAAGATTGTTGTGGTTAGGAATCCAGATACGATCTAGGTAATACAGGATACCGTCTGATTTAGTTTCAAGTTTTAGCTTGGCTCCACAGGACATCTCTTTTCGTACGTCTTCTTCTGTTATTGAAACGTGTTGGGCTTCTCGAATTTGATCTTTAATGTCGGTTATAATTTGCGAACATAGAAGATGAATGGAGTTCGCATAACCCTTTCGACTAAGTGCATCAGCCACCACATTTGCCTTACCAGGGTGGTTGTCACACCCTCAATTTCCACTTGCGGAGTTTTACCGCGAGGCGTGTGAACAAACCAGAATCTGAAACACTAGTACGTCGAACGACTCTACATGGTTTGTTAATACGTTTTCCAAAATCGTTCATTGTAGATTTTATATCAATTACCAATATTTAGCAGAGCATTATTTTTTTTTTAAAGTTTGAGCGGAAGCATAAATAAATAGTGATGCGGGCGCCAACACAAACGCCAAAACAAATGAAAAATCCCAAAACAATATTAACAATATAAGACTCGATAAAGATGTCTTGTTCAATGCATGTGCGTGCACCTAGAGCTCCTAGCGTCCTGAGAAACATGTAAAGAAACAAGTGTCAACATTAAAGATGAGTGAGTTCACAGGTTTTCGTAAATTCGTTTGTTTATTCCATTATCCCCAACCCGGGATAAAGTATCAGTTCCATTATTCCAATCCCGGAATAATAAGTTGTTGCTGCCAATATTCCAAACCCGGAATATTAAGTTGTTGTTTCCATTATCCCCAACCCGGGATAATAAGTTGATGTTTCCAATATTCCAAACCCGGAATATTAAGTTGATCCGTAATTAAGTTCAATATTAATGTATATAGGTAGCTAGCCTAAAGTCATGTCACTAAGTGTTCGCGATCGAAGCTGACTGTGTGCCTCCGTTTTGCCAGGCCTATCACATGACCATGGCGGTGTTAGGCCAATCATACACCCGTTGACCATACCCGGTCGGCTAGCGCGACTAGCTCGGATGGGGCTCGTCAGACCCAGTAGTACTACTTATAATTCCCCCGCTATTTAACCCAAATACTAACGATCCGAGGAGATTGTCGAGGACTTAAGTGATAAAGCTGCTTAGTGCCCATAACATTACATTAACATTAACTTAGTTACCGTATAGTTATGTGACGTTAAATTCGTATAACGTAAAGAGTTTGAGTTTGAGAGTGTATACATGTTTCTCCCCCTGTTGTTTAAAAACCGGATAAAGTTAGGGGCCGTGAACTCACCTTTATTTGCTCGGTTAGTGTAGCAAAGATGTTATAAGAGATGGGACCGCTAGTTGCGTCCTAACAAACCAATTAATTACACGTCAATGTGAAATCACACCAATACAAATTCCACACGCAATTTACTCACAGAGTGATACACACAAACAACATATCTAACACTCAAACATGCATGCAAGTATTCTCATGTGATCATAGTAATCAAACAACTTATCATGAACATATTCCAAATCCATGTAACACTTTAATGCATAAAATCACAAGTTATCAACTTTCTGCTTAACACTCAATTATTCAGCTGTTTTCTAGGATTTTTATAAAATAGTTCTAACATTCCAAAAATTCCAATATTTTTACAGTAGGTGACATCTATACCATAGAAATTTATATAATTTTTCCAAGTCGTAAATCCTTACCAATTAACCATAAATATTAATTCATTAAGCTGCAGTCAGATTTACCGCTTTCTGACTGCAGTCCACGGAAGAATTTATTTAAAAATCACTGATCGTCCGATTAACAAAATTCCAGTTGGAGTTGCCCGGAAATTTCTATACCTAGTTGCTGTACAAAAATCATGACTCAACTCCCTACTGATTTTAAAATCTAGCTTGATAAACAACCAACAAAATTCCAGAATTTTCACAGCTTTAGCTACTGAACTTGTTTAGCCCTTTAAAAATATCAAACGACTTCAGAAAATTATGAATCCAGCGCCATTAGATTCCTTATTCAAATCTCTACGTTTTAGACATCAGAAAATCCGTTTTTCGACAACTAACGACCAAGTTACAGCCTGATGAAGTTGGCTGTAACTATTACTCAGCAAACTGTTTTCTGCATATGTTTATCCTGAATTCGTATAACCCGTTCATGCGATTAACCGAAGCGATCTAAAACCGATTTCTAATCCTAGATTAATACCAATATCTCATCCATGCAAACCCTAGTTCTTACTTCTAGTTATTATAACAAAACACAGCCTATATGTATTCAACTTTAAAACTCCTTCCAACTCTCAATCTAGTATTACCAATCCGAAACTATATCATCATGCAACCTGAGAACAGCAACAATCAAGACACATAATTTCGAAACAACTATCCATTCGAGCATACATGTATCCGAAACATTTATATCAATTCTTTCAAGCATATGTCCGAGACAACGAATCATTCAAGCATACATAAAATCCGAGACAACTAAACATTCAAGCATACACATAATCCGAACATGATCTTGTAATCAGAGATAACTTCTAATCTTTTATTAACAATGTAAACGAACCGTGAATACGATGAGGGAAGATGGCGAGGGCTGCTGCTTGCTGAGACCGAGAGAAAGAAAGCTGATCTCGCGACCGAGACTGAAAAGGGATTGAAAGTAACCGGCTGTTAGCGACCGAGAGAGTGAACCAGCTGATTAGATCGAGATGATGAAGGAATGGAAGCTGTTTTGCGATCAATGGAGCATGAGGAAGCAGCCGACGGCTGTTTTACTTGTTAGGGTTTTAGGAATTGTGAAGGAAGATGCATGTGAGTTGTATATATATAGGCGCAACAAGATGAGGATCACGGTTTGGTTTAGCACTCGGCCGCAAGGGACTTGGGTGGTTTGGTTTGGGTTTTATCTTATGACCGAGGACTAGGGTGGTTTCGGTTTGGGTTTGATCTTGGCCGAAACTTGTTTGGGCTTGTTCTCGGTTTGGTTTGATCGGCCGAATAGTTGTAGGTTTGTTATGGGTTGCATACGGCCGAGAATGGCTTAAGGTTTAAGATCTACATCTCGCGAAACTTGGGTCTCAGGTTTCCTAGTTTCATAAAAAGTTCGGTTTGTGTTTGTGTCGCGGTTCGGTTCGTGTGCATATTTATTATACATACGTATATTGTATAACTAAAACAATTACACAACACACAACACGTATTCATTTAATTCGTGCACGCTTAATACTTAGCGTATATGTTATTCGACAAGTGTCACGTGTAATTTATCCGAAAAACCCGGGATATCACATTATCCCCATGTTGAAAGAATTTTCGTCTCGAAAATTGAGTAAACGCGGTTTAGCATGTAGCGTACATGTTCAGAGTGCCACGCACAAAGAGTTAGTTCGTTAATGATGGTACGCAACATTACAAGAAGTTCCCAACTGTCATACACATAGATTTCCAAGTGCCATGCACAAGAATTTAGTCAACAATAATATACGAAAATATGAGAAATTTCCAGGTTGTCACATCATCCCCATGTTGAAAGAATTTTCGTCCCGAAAATTTAGGTATTGGTATCGTTAGTTTGCTGCTCAGTTGCAAAGAGGTGTGGGTACTTGCTTTTCATTTGGTCCTCTCTTTCCCACGTGAACTCCGGTCCACGCTTAGAGTCCCAACGAACTTTAACGATTGGAATCTTGCTGTGCCTTCGAGTCTTGGTCTCACGATCCATGATCTCAATAGGCTTTTCCACGAAGTGTAGTTGTTCATCCACTTGGATCTCATCCAATGGAATAACTAAAGTTTCATCTGATAGACACTTCTTCAGATTTGACACGTGAAATACGTTGTGAACTCCACTGAGTTCGGCAGGAAGGTCTAATTGATATGCTACGGGTCCGATACGTTTCAAGATTACAAACGGGCCTACGTACCGTGGGTTAAGTTTGCCCCGTTTTCCAAAACGGATTACTCCCTTCCAGGGTGACACCTTTAGTAGGACGCGATCGCCTACTTGAAATTCGAGCGGTTTGCGTCGTTGGTCAGCGTAGCTTTTCTGTCGATCCCGTGCCGCCGCCATGCGGTTTCTGATTTGTACAATCTTTTCAGTGGCCTCAAGTATTAACTCAGGGCCTGTGAGTTGACTGTCACCGACTTCTGCCCAGCAGACCGGTGATCTACATTTACGACCGTATAATGCCTCAAACGGTGCTGCCGAAATACTCGTATGATAGCTGTTGTTATATGAGAATTCTACTAGAGGCAGGTGAATTTCCCAATTATTTCCGAAGTCCACCACGCATGCCCTAAGCATGTCTTCCAAGGTTTGTATGGTCCTTTCGCTTTGACCATCAGTCTGAGGGTGATAAGCTGTGCTCATATCCAAGCGTGTTCCCAACGCTTTCTGGAGTGACTGCCAGAAGTTTGACGTGAAGCGAGCATCTCTATCTGAGATGATGGACGTTGGTACTCCGTGCCGGGAAACTACTTCCTTGATGTAGATGCGAGTCAACTTCTCCATCTTATCTGTTTCTTTGATAGCTAGGAAGTGTGCGGACTTAGTTAAACGATCCACAATCACCCAGATGGTATCGCAACCACCCAAAGTTCGCGGGAGTTTAGTGATAAAATCCATGGAGATCTGATCCCATTTCCACACTGGGATCTCAGGTTGTTGGAGTAGCCCCGATGGCTTTTGATACTCCACCTTGACTTTTGCACAAGTCAAACATCTACTCACGTAGGTGGCTATATCGGCTTTCATGTTAGGCCACCAATACGCAGCTTTAAGGTCTTGATACATCTTATCCGAACCCGGATGGACAGAGTATCGAGATTTGTGAGCTTCATCCATGACTAGCTCTCTGAGGTTTCCGTAGAGAGGTACCCATATGCGATTCATGAAATACCGGGCTCCATTGGGCTTTACCTCCCAGTCGCGTTCCATTTTTCCCACTGATTCGGCTTTGATGTTTTCCTCCTTAACTGCTTCTAACTGGGCGTCGCGTATTTGATCGGGTAGCCCCGAATGAATAGTGAGTTGTAGTGCTCGTACACGATGAGGTTTCAAGTGTTCCTTCCTACTGAGGGCATCAGCTACCACGTTAGCTTTACCCGGGTGATACCGAATGGCACACTCATAATCGTTCAAGAGTTCGACCCAGCGACGCTGTCGCATGTTCAACTCCTTCTGATCAAAGATGTGCTGGAGGCTTTTGTGGTCAGTAAAGATTGTGCACTTCGTTCCATAGAGGTAGTGTCTCCAAATCTTAAGTGCAAACACTAATGCTCCCAATTCTAGGTCATGCGTCGTGTAGTTTTTCTCGTGAACTTTCTGCTGTCGTGACGCATACGCGATGACCTTATCGCGTTGCATGAGTACGCATCCCAATCCCTGAATGGAAGCATCACAATACACTACGAAGTCATCCGTCCCCTCCGGCAAGGACAGAATAGGTGCACTGCAAAGTTTCTGCTTCAGCAGTTGAAATGCCGCTTCTTGCTTGTCACCCCAAATATACTTGATACCTTTCTGGGTGAGGGTAGTGAGCGGTTGTGCAATCTTTGAAAACCCCTCGATGAAGCGTCTGTAGTAACCAGCCAATCCCAAGAATTGGCGGATCTCCGTCAGTGTCTTAGGTGCTTCCCAGTTTTTGATGGCTTCAATCTTGGCAGGGTCTACGTGGATACCCTTTTCATTCACGACGTGCCCGAGAAACTGAACTTCCCGGATCCAGAAATCACACTTTGAGAGCTTGGCATATAGCTTTTCCTGTTGAAGTAACCCTAGCAATGATCTTAGATGTTCAGCATGCTCTTCTTCACTTTTGGAGTAGATGAGTATGTCATCGATGAACACAATGATAAATTTGTCGAGGTATGGTTTACACACGCGGTTCATGAGGTCCATGAACACCGCAGGTGCGTTAGTGAGACCGAATGGCATGACCAAGAACTCGTAATGGCCATACCGAGTGCGAAATGCTGTCTTAGCGATATCCTCCTCCCTGACGCGTAGCTGGTGGTAACCAGACCGTAAATCAATCTTGGAGTAGTAGCTTGACCCTTGAAGTTGGTCGAAGAGATCGTCGATGCGAGGTAACGGGTATCGGTTCTTGACTGTAACCTTGTTGAGTTCCCTATAGTCGATGCACATGCGGAAAGTCCCGTCCTTCTTCTTGACGAACAGGACTGGAGCTCCCCATGGCGAAACGCTTGGTCGAATAAATCCTTTTTCTAGCAGCTCTTGAAGTTGGGTAGACAGCTCCTGCAGCTCGGCTGGAGCTAGGCGGTATGGCGCTTTGGCGATGGGAGTTGCATTGCTTGCCAATTCGATTTCAAATTCCAACTGTCGGTGTGGTGGAAGACCAGGTAGTTCTTCTGGGAATACATCGAAAAAATCACGGACGACAGGGATGTCTTCTATACATTTCTCGTCCTTAGGCTGTTCGGTAATCAGTGCGAGTAAAGCGAAGGAGTTCTTTCTTCGAAGATACTTCTGCGCTTGCATAAATGAGATAATGTTGGTGACGGCGCTTGCCTTGTCGCCTCGTACCGTCAAGATTTCGTCGTTCGTGAGTGGAATACGGATAGACTTTTCGAAGCAGAGAACTTCAGCCCGGACGTCAGATAGCCAGTCCATTCCGACTACCACGTCAAAGCTACCTAGAGTAGTTGTCATCAGATCAATGGTAAAAGTGTGGCCCGCGAGTTTGAGTTGACAGCCGGATACGATTTGGGTTACGTCTACCGATTTACCGTTGGCTAATTCTATCACATAAGGGGTCTCTAATGGTTTAAGCGTGAGATTTAGGTTCTTCCTAAAAGACTCAGATATAAAGCTCCTATCCGCACCCGTATCAAAAAGCACAGAAGCAAAATGTTCATTAAGGGGAAACTTACCGGTGACCACGTTCGTGTCGTTTCTGGCCTCTCCGCGGCCCAATGTAAATGCGCGACCTTTGGCACCTCCTGTGCCACCGTTCCCATTATTGTTGTTGTTATTATTGTTGTGGTTGTTGTGGTTGTGGTTGTTTCCACCATTATTGTTGTTGTTGCGCAACTGTGGGCAGTCTTTTCTGAAATGAGCAGTGCTACCACACTGATAGCATCCCCGGTTTATACCCTGCTGCTGACCCTGGGGTTGATTCTGATTTTGTCGGGACATTATTTCCCCACGACAATCCTTTGCTGCATGTCCCATCTTGCCACATCTTTGGCAGCGATTCCCGGCACAAGGGCCGTTATGATGGAGATTACAGCGATTGCACTGCGGCTTTCGACCTACATAGCCGCCTGAATTCTGGTGGTTGTTGTTGTTGTTGTTGGCGGGATGATTTTGATGACCCCGGTGGCTGTGGTAGTGATTGAACCGTTTCTGGTTCCCTTGCTGTGGATGAGGTGACGAAGACTGTCGAATGGTGGAGTCTTCAAACTTTCTTTTGTTATCTGAGGCAACTTCAGTGGTACCCCGTGCTGGCAGTTTCTTTTGTTCCACCGCTTTATCGGTGAGTTTGTGAGCCAATCGGATTGCTTGATGTTCTGTTACAGGGTTACTAGACATCACCATACCCTGAATTTCCGGAACCAGACCCCCGAGATAGAACTCGAGTCTTTTCTCCACCGTGTTGGCCAATTCAGGACACAGAAATACCAAGTCATGGTGTTTTGCGGTGTAAACCTCAATTTCCGATCCCACCATCTTGTGGTTCCATAGAGCTTGCTCTAATTGTTGCACTCTGTCTCGTGGACAGTACTCCTCTTTAATCAGGGCCTTGAACTCAGCCCATGCCATTGCATTTGCAGCTAACAGTCCACGTGTTTGGACTTGGGCATTCCACCATGTCAGTGCCCCATCTTCCAGTGTTGAGGCTGCGTATTTGACCTTGTTTGCCTCTAGGCAGTTGCACATTTCAAAAACGGATTCTGATTTTTCGATCCAGCGGACCAATCCAATGGGTCCTTCCGCCCCCGAGAACTTGCTTGGCTTTGTGTCAAGGAACATCTTATAGGGGTTAAAGCCCCCTCCTGCTGACAGAGAACAGGAAGTCAGCAAGGAATTTTACTAGCCTCACTATTAGATTTTCACGCGAAAATTTAATAATGGTTACCTGCCGGCTGGTTCTGAACACCCGCTAAAGCTGCGTTCACATGCTCCTGAATCATGGCAGCTAGCTCTTCGGGCGTCAAGTTAGGGTTTCCACGTCTTCCAGTCGCCATTTAGATCTTCGAAACACAACACAAACACACCCTGATAAGTCTATATATCCAATATAGTTATCCTACTTCGTACTTTAATAATTATTAAGTTATGTCAACTCAATATGTTAAATGGTCAAAAGAAATACTTGATTAACTGAAATTTTAACGTCTTACAAAAGTGCAAATCAAACATACGAATTCACTATAAAGTCTCAGGTTTAAATACAAGTGGGAAAATAATAAACTGAAGGAAAACAAATAATATAAATGAGACGTGTCAGTCGTCTACGACTCCATCCCCCAAGTCACTGTCATTGCCGTCATCCTGTGCGGCATTTCCAGCTTCCTCAGCTGGGTCCTCCTCCGGATCCTCTTCAGGATCCTCCTCTGGATCCTCTTCTGGATCCTCCTCTACCGGCACTGGAGGGGTCGGTGCTGGTTCAAGTGCTTGATTTTGCAGTTCCTGAATGTTCCAACTATTTTCCAGGACTCTGTCCTCAAGCCAGTCAGCTCTTATCTGCTCAGCACGCAGATCTCTGGCTATGGTGTTACGAGCTATCTTACTCGTACGATGCTCTTCCTCGAGCGAGTCGGTCTTTCCTGTAAGGTGTCGGATCATCCATCCTTGTGCTAAGATGGTTTCCTGCATTCTTTCTAACTGTTTTTGTTGTGTATGCACTAGGATTCTAAGCATGTCAACTCCTATTTCTACAGGATTAACCGGTTCAACCGGTACAACAATAGTTGGACGTAACGACGACTCCTCCCCCAGAGCGAGCCTTTTCCTCGCCGCTGAGCGTGTCTCCACGCCGTAAGGTGGTATGGGTTCCACCATTGGTGCCTTTCCTGGTGCCCTTGGTGGCGTAAGTCTGTCGGACGATGATGACGATGAGGATGATGACATTGCCTGTTAGGTCGTGTAGTTAGTTATGAGTTGTTTTCATTCCTTATCACGTATGCATAATTTACCAAACACAGTTGTGGTATATTACATAACAAGATATAATAATTCGGTGCCAAACTAAGTCTAGTGTCGTGATATCAGCTATAGTTTAGGTCTACTTCTAATGCAAACCTGGTTCTCTATAGCTAGTGGCTCTGATACCAATCTGTCACACCCTCAATTTCCACTTGCGGAGTTTTACCGCGAGGCGTGTGAACAAACCAGAATCTGAAACACTAGTACGTCGAACGACTCTACATGGTTTGTTAATACGTTTTCCAAAATCGTTCATTGTAGATTTTATATCAATTACCAATATTTAGCAGAGCATTATTTTTTTTTAAAGTTTGAGCGGAAGCATAAATAAATAGTGATGCGGGCGCCAACACAAACGCCAAAACAAATGAAAAATCCCAAAACAATATTAACAATATAAGACTCGATAAAGATGTCTTGTTCAATGCATGTGCGTGCACCTAGAGCTCCTAGCGTCCTGAGAAACATGTAAAGAAACAAGTGTCAACATTAAAGATGAGTGAGTTCACAGGTTTTCGTAAATTCGTTTGTTTATTCCATTATCCCCAACCCGGGATAAAGTATCAGTTCCATTATTCCAATCCCGGAATAATAAGTTGTTGCTGCCAATATTCCAAACCCGGAATATTAAGTTGTTGTTTCCATTATCCCCAACCCGGGATAATAAGTTGATGTTTCCAATATTCCAAACCCGGAATATTAAGTTGATCCGTAATTAAGTTCAATATTAATGTATATAGGTAGCTAGCCTAAAGTCATGTCACTAAGTGTTCGCGATCGAAGCTGACTGTGTGCCTCCGTTTTGCCAGGCCTATCACATGACCATGGCGGTGTTAGGCCAATCATACACCCGTTGACCATACCCGGTCGGCTAGCGCGACTAGCTCGGATGGGGCTCGTCAGACCCAGTAGTACTACTTATAATTCCCCCGCTATTTAACCCAAATACTAACGATCCGAGGAGATTGTCGAGGACTTAAGTGATAAAGCTGCTTAGTGCCCATAACATTACATTAACATTAACTTAGTTACCGTATAGTTATGTGACGTTAAATTCGTATAACGTAAAGAGTTTGAGTTTGAGAGTGTATACATGTTTCTCCCCCTGTTGTTTAAAAACTGGATAAAGTTAGGGGCCGTGAACTCACCTTTATTTGCTCGGTTAGTGTAGCAAAGATGTTATAAGAGATGGGACCGCTAGTTGCGTCCTAACAAACCAATTAATTACACGTCAGTGTGAAATCACACCAATACAAATTCCACACGCAATTTACTCACAGAGTGATACACACAAACAACATATCTAACACTCAAACATGCATGCAAGTATTCTCATATGATCATAGTAATCAAACAACTTATCATGAACATATTCCAAATCCATGTAACACTTTAATGCATAAAATCACAAGTTATCAACTTTCTGCTTAACACTCAATTATTCAGCTGTTTTCTAGGATTTTTATAAAATAGTTCTAACATTCCAAAAATTCCAATATTTTTACAGTAGGTGACATCTATACCATAGAAATTTATATAATTTTTCCAAGTCCTAAATCCTTACCAATTAACCATAAATATTAATTCATTAAGCTGCAGTCAGATTTACCGCTTTCTGACTGCAGTCCACGGAAGAATTTATTTAAAAATCACTGATCGTCCGATTAACAAAATTCCAGTTGGAGTTGCCCGGAAATTTCTATACCTAGTTGCTGTACAAAAATCATGACTCAACTCCCTACTGATTTTAAAATCTAGCTTGATAAACAACCAACAAAATTCCAGAATTTTCACAGCTTTAGCTACTGAACTTGTTTAGCCCTTTAAAAATATCAAACGACTTCAGAAAATTATGAATCTAGCGCCATTAGATTCCTTATTCAAATCTCTACGTTTTAGACATCAGAAAATCCGGTTTTCGATAACTAACGACCAAGTTACAGCCTGATGAAGTCGGCTGTAACTATTACTCAGCAAACTGTTTTCTGCATATGTTTATCCTGAATTCGTATAACCCGTTCATGCGATTAACCGAAGCGATCTAAAACCGATTTCTAATCCTAGATTAATACCAATATCTCATCCATGCAAACCCTAGTTCTTACTTCTAGTTATTATAACAAAACACAGCCTATATGTATTCAACTTTAAAACTCCTTCCAACTCTCAATCTAGTATTACCAATCCGAAACTATATCATCATGCAACCTGAGAACAGCAACAATCAAGACACATAATTTCGAAACAACTAACCATTCGAGCATACATGTATCCGAAACATTTATATCAATTCTTTCAAGCATATGTCCGAGACAACGAATCATTCAAGCATACATAAAATCCGAGACAACTAAACATTCAAGCATACACATAATTCGAACATGATCTTGTAATCAGAGATAACTTCTAATCTTTTATTAACAATGTAAACGAACCGTGAATACGATGAGGGAAGATGGCGAGGGCTGCTGCTTGCTGAGACCGAGAGAAAGAAAGCTGATCTCGCGACCGAGACTGAAAAGGGATTGAAAGTAACCGGCTGTTAGCGACCGAGAGAGTGAACCAGCTGATTAGATCGAGATGATGAAGGAATGGAAGCTGTTTTGCGATCAATGGAGCATGAGGAAGCAGCCGACGGCTGTTTTACTTGTTAGGGTTTTAGGAATTGTGAAGGAAGATGCATGTGAGTTGTATATATATAGGCGCAACAAGATGAGGATCACGGTTTGGTTTAGCACTCGGCCGCAAGGGACTTGGGTGGTTTGGTTTGGGTTTTATCTTATGACCGAGGACTAGGGTGGTTTCGGTTTGGGTTTGATCTTGGCCGAAACTTGTTTGGGCTTGTTCTCGGTTTGGTTTGATCGGCCGAATAGTTGTAGGTTTGTTATGGGTTGCATATGGCCGAGAATGGCTTAAGGTTTAAGATCTACATCTCGCGAAACTTGGGTCTCAGGTTTCCTAGTTTCACAAAAAGTTCGGTTTGTGTTTGTGTCGCGGTTCGGTTCGTGTGCATATTTATTATACATACATATATTGTATAACTAAAACAATTACACAACACACAACACGTATTCATTTAATTCGTGCACGCTTAATACTTAGCGTATATGTTATTCGACAAGTGTCACGTGTAATTTATCCGAAAAACCCGGGATATCACAGTGGTATCTAATTTCACAGTCGTAATCATTCAGAAGTTCGACCCATCTTCGTTGCCTCATATTTAACTCTTTTTGATCGAAGATATGTTGAAGACTCTTGTGGTCAGTGTATATTTCACACTTAGTACCATAGAGATAATGTCTCCATATCTTAAGAGCGAATACAACGGCTCCAAGTTCTAGGTCATGAGTGGTGTAGTTCTTTTCATGTGTCTTGAGTTGTCTCGAGGCATAAGCTATGACTTTTCCTCTTTGCATGAGAACGCAGCCTAATCCTTGCCCTGACGCGTCGCAATAGACTACAAAATCATCACAACCTTCAGGAAGAGTGAGGATTGGTGCATCGCAAAGTTTTTGTTTAAGAGTTTGAAAAGCTTCTTCTTGCTTGGGTCCCCATACGAAAGGTTTTCCCTTATGGGTTAAAGCTGTGAGTGGCACAGCAATGCGAGAGAAGTTTGAAATGAACCGACGATAATAGCCAGCTAGTCCAAGAAAAGATCTTACTTCAGTTGGTGTACGTGGAGCTTGCCATTCTTGAACTGCTTTGATCTTTGAAGGGTCAACATGTATTCCTTTGTCATTGACTACATGCCCGAGGAATTGCACCTCTTTTAACCAGAATTCACATTTAGAGAACTTGGCATAAAGGTTTTCCTTTTCTAGAAGTGCAAGAACGAGTCGAAGATGACGCTCATGATCAGCTTTAGATTTTGAATAAATAAGAATATCGTCGATGAAAACTATAACAAATCGATCAAGATAAGGTTTGCAGACTTTGTTCATTAGGTCCATGAAGACAGCTGGTGCGTTGGTTAATCCAAACGGCATAACCATGAATTCATAGTGGCCATAACGAGTTCGAAAAGCAGTCTTAGGGACGTCTTCTTCATGCACTCTAAGCTGATGATAGCCAGATCGAAGATCGATTTTCGAAAAGCAGCTGGCACCTTGTAGTTGGTCAAGAAGATCATCAATGCGAGGTAGAGGATAGCGATTTTTGATGGTTAACTTGTTGAGCTCTCTGTAGTCGATGCACATACGAAAAGATCCATCTTTCTTCTTTACAAAAAGGACAGGTGCACCCCAAGGCGATGAGCTAGGACGTATGAATCCCTTGTCAGTCAACTCTTGTAATTGACTGGCTAGCTCTTGCATTTCAGAGGGGCTAACCTATATGGAGACTTTGCAACTGGTGTAGCACCAGGTATAATATCAATACGGAATTCGACGTCTCTAACTGGAGGAAGTCCTGAATGTCTTCAGGAAAAACTTGTGGAAAGTCTTTTACTACAGGAATGTCTTCAAGTTTCTTCTCTGTGGTCCCCTTCTTGATGATATGGGCTAAAAACGCGACATAATTCTTGCGAAGATATTTTTGAGCTTGATTTTCGACGAGGTTTCTCCAATGATTCGAAGAGTCTGACCGTTTGAAAGAGGAATACGAATAAATTTTTCATGACATACAACTTCCGCCTGATGTTGACTGAGCCAATCCATACCGATTATGATGTCAAAACTTCCCAGCTTCATAGGAATAAGGTCGACTGAGAAATCGTGATCGTTTAAGGTGAGTGTACAGTTGCGTAATATAGAGTCTAATGAAACTGGTTTCCCGTCCGCAACTTCTACCGTTATGGATTCCGTTAGCTTATCCCGATTTTTGCTTAAGATAGGTTCAAATTCTAATGACACAAAACTTCTATCCGCACCAGTATCAAATAACATAAAGGCATATCTACCATTTATAAGAAACGTACCGTTGACCACATTGCCGTCAGCTCTGGCCTGGTTCGCGTTAATATTGAAAGCTCTTCCTCTTGCAGGTGGAGGAGCTTGGTTCGCTTGGTTCACTGGGTTGGCTTGGGCCTGAGCATGAATAATATTAACCAGCCTTGGACATGTGTTTCTGAAATGACTTGGGTCGCCGCAATTGAAGCAAGCCCGCATAGGTTGGCCCATAGGATAATTGGGTTGGTAGTATGTTTGGGCTAAATGTTGGGTGGGTGGAAATGGTAGGGGTTGTTGTGCTTGACCCATTAACTGTTGGTGGGTTTGGGTTAAAGGTTGGTGGCGGTTTGTTCGTTGAGGCATGCGGCAGTTTTGAACAGTATGTCCTGCGCGACCGCAGCCGGTGCAGTATTGGCAAGGATGATCAGGGGAATGGTGATACTGACAACGGTTACATTTTGGTAATGGGCCTGTGTAGGGTCTTCTGTATGGCGCGGGTGAAGGAGTGACTTGAGTAATGGGTGCAGCAGGAATAAGGGTGTTGGTTTGGGTAACTGCAAAATTCCTGGTGTTACGCTTCCTCTTGTTAGCAAACTTAGAGGAAGGAATGGGGTGGTTTGAAGTTTGTCCCTCAACAGGGGCTTTCATCTTCTCTTCTTTGAACTTCCTGTTGCGAATTCGGTTTTCGGTTAGTTCAGTTGCCAACTCCATGGCAGCTTCAAGTGTTACTGGTGAAACGCTGAGAACTGAATCTTGGATTTTCGAGGGAAGTCCTCGAATATAATGATCGATCAAACGATAGGTTGGAGTGAATAAATTTGGAACCATTTGGTTCAACTCCAAGAACCTCTTGTTGTAAGTAGAGTGATCACCCTCCTTTTGCTTTAGAGCATGAAATTCATCCTCCAACTTCTTAATTTCACTTCTAGGACAGAAACGCCTAGTCATGATTTCCCTTAACTCCTCCCAAGTTAAGGCCATCGCATCTTCAGTTCCCCTCTTCCCTTTCTCAGTGTTCCACCAAGTGAGAGCTACTCCAAGTAGTCTCCCGGTGGCGTATCGAACCTTGCGATCCTCAGGACAATCGCAGTTTAGGAAGGTGTTTTCCATCTCCTCGAACCAATGTAGGAGAGCAGTGACACCCTCGGTCCCTTCAAATTTTGGAGGATCACAGGACTTAAAATGTTTGTAAGAGAACTTGTTGGTAGGAGGGTTGTCGATGTTCTGGTCCTGTTGTTGAGGAGGGTTAGTAGGATTTGTAGCAAGGGCTTGTTGTACTTGTACCACAATGTCAGGCAATATCGTGGTCATTTGTTTCGCGATCTGAGTGGCCAGACGTTCCTGAGACCTTCCCGATCTTTTACCCTTCGTTGTTGTCTAGACGACATCTACAGGATCATAAAATGAGAAGATTGTGCGTTTATGGTGTCTTTTTAGGTGTCATGTGTCTTTAAGAAAATGAAAATAACATAAATATCAATAATGCAACTACATCCATAGGATGTCTTGGGTTCGCTCATGTTGGGCCTCAAATGTCCCCCATACCTTCACCTACATAGCCATGTGGGCCCCCATGGCTATTGGCTTGGTAGGATTCACATTAGTATTGGCAATTTAACACTCGCATCCCCGAATGCAAACCACAAAATATGTTCATGAGATGTTTGGTCGGAACGTGTCCAGGTGTAGACACAATGACAACTCAAAGTGGGATTAGCTCACACGACGTTTGGTATAGCATGCTTTGGCCTAATAGGTACTTCGTACTCTCATCGTTAGTCCCCAGGTAGGCAAACTGGTCCTTTATTTTGGATTTATACGAATGCCAGCCTAGACAGGACGTTCCGACTACCGGTACTGGTACCCTTCCAGTTACTACATGCCCGTCATGAGAACTCACTT
Organism: Scalesia atractyloides; assembly: GCA_947069175.1. Taxonomy (NCBI): domain Eukaryota; kingdom Viridiplantae; phylum Streptophyta; class Magnoliopsida; order Asterales; family Asteraceae; genus Scalesia; species Scalesia atractyloides. Next base: position 520,017 of record CAMTDV010000116.1, on the reverse strand, counting down.
TGATGAGATTTGAAAACACGAAAATCATTGAAAAAAACAATCATGATGTGGTGTGTGCTTTCATGGATGTGATATGTTATGAGCATATGATTTCATGATAGGCATTATATGATAATACATACTTATGAACATGCATGCACAATATCAAATGTAACATTTAAAATAAAACATATAAACATCATGAAATTTGGCATATAACATACAAAATTCTTATAAGTTTCTAGTCGACTATAGTATAGGCTCTAAGAGTCTAATAACCTATCCTATATCCCTATAGTCATGGCTCTGATACCAATCTGTCACACCCCGACCCGCAGCGGAATAAGAGTCGGGGCATATTTGGGTTATCACCAAAGCTCATGACATTTACTATTATGTTTCATATTTAATAAAGTCAAAATTACATTTTTAAATATCCAAACATGTTAATTCAATACAAAGGAAATAAACCAAGCATAACAATCCCAACACTAAATCGTTTTATTCTTCTAGTCCAAATCCTATGTGTTCCTAGCTGCAGCTGCTTCACCTGTATCATGTGTAAAATGGGGGTTTTTGGGTCAACATAAGTTGGCGAGTGAACCTTATTAGATAAACATTTGATAATGATTTTATGGTTAGTTTATCAATGAAAAATTGTGCATAATCATAGATGAGCAAATGTAAATAATCAAGTAATGGCAAATAGCAGTCACAACTATAACATACAATAACACATGGCAGCATACATGAACATACCAACATCATACTGTAAATAACATAAATGAAACTGTGCGATCAAGGCTCAATCAAACGGAGCCGATCGTATTGCATTTACTGAAAATGAAAATGTCTGTGCGATCAAGGCTCAATCAAACGGAGCCGATCGTATGTGGGCACGCCAGGTTCAACCGCATAATAAAATGGGGAACATGCTCAACGCTCATAATGTAATGGGGAGCGGCGGCCTATGAAATTGCATGTACTGAATAATAAATTGCATCCAATGATAACTATTTAACAGCAACAAACTGAATACACAAGTTCATGATATGATGTATGCACAATGGTTTAGTAATAATATATATATACAAAGACACATGATACACCCCAAAACGTGATTAAAACGGGGAATTTGTAAGATTCACTCACATTGGGTGCGTTGGATTTGGAGATGGTGAAATGTGCACGAATTAGATGAGCGGATCAACGAGGAATACTAACCTAAATAATAATGGAAAAATATATTAAATGGATGGATTTTATTAAGGATTTTAATGAATTTTTTAGATATATTTTTGTGAGTTTATGGCTATTTTCTATCTTTAAAAATGTTATTTTTAGTATTTTTAATTGATTTTTAAATTAAATTAAATAAATAAAAATATAAAAAAAAATATTATTTTTTTAGCGTTGACCGTTGACCGTTGACCGCTTCGGTCAGCGAATTAATCTGCACCGGGTGAGGCTCGAACCCGAGACCTCCCGTTCGCGTGCACGCAGCTCTACCAACTGAGCTACGTGTCTAACCCGAAATAATCTTGTTTTTAATTATATTTATACACTTATTCGATTTAACCGAATTTCCTTTATTTGCAAAAACATTTTAATTCAATCGGACCGGTGCTCATGACGAGTTTCGAACGCGCGACGTGTAGTTCATGTTGCACACAGTCCACCGCTGGACTGTGTGTCTAACCTGGTTAATATCTCGGTTTTTATTATACTTAACAACTAACTGGGTTATCCCGGTTTAGTTTTTAAACAAAAAGGGGCGTTATAATATAAGGTGTGCGTGTAGCAGGGATCGAACTTGGGACGTGTGTGTGTAATTTGCACACAGTCCACCGCTGGACTGTGTGTCTAACCCGTTTAAAATACCGATTTTAATTAATCTTATGTTATGTTGTGTCTTCATCTTCTTCGTCGATTTACACAGACAAACATAATCCGACTTGTTATGACTGATTTATGACTTATACGCTTTTCAGACATTATCAGTAATTTAAAAGTAGAGAATGGAGAGAGTTTAAGGAAAAAGGATATACCGATTGATGTTGTTCACAGAATTCCGGCGGAGGTTCGTCAGTACTGAAAGTGAACTCCGGCTGTTGAAACCAATTAACAGCGTTGTTCGATTATTTAAGAAGTTGAGTCACTTAAACAAGGTTTAACAGAAGTTTGGGAGATCATACCCGTTCACAGTGTGATTCCGGCAGTTTCAGAAGTTTTCCGGCGAAGGTAAGATTTTCGATAAACGTTGACTAGGATCGATTCTGATGGTGGAGTTGTGTTAGAGACTGATTAATCACATGATTTAAACAGAAAGAGTCGGAGGAAATACCGTGTGGATGTGAGTCCCGGTTTTCCGGTGACTTGCAGAATTTTTCCGGCGGTCTGATTCAAGCTTCTCCGGTGGATTGTAAGGTTGCGGAAATGAAATTGGGAGTCTTGCAGAGTGTTATGAGTCGCAGGAGAAGTCTATGATTGAAGTAGTCCGGGAATTGAAGACTTTCGGTTATTAAACCGATCTTCTTCCGAATTCAAGTTCCATTCATGGCAACATTGATTGAAATTGTCCGTTTATCGGTTATACTTGCTGGATCGAGAGTATCCAAAACGATTTGGATGATTGATAACCGGTTTCAGTTACAATGTGTAAACTCGATTGATTTACTTTAGTCTATAAAAATTATTTGTTTCCTAAACATGTCAGAAAACAAACAAGTGGCGGAGTGGTCTTGGGAGTGAGTGTTAAGTTGTTGAAGTGTTTCATGGCTGACCCGGGTTCGAGTCCCTGCAGCTTCATAATTTTTTTATTTATTTTATTTTAACTTTTATCAAATATAATTTTTATAGTTTAGTTTATTTATTAATTATGTATCATTTTTACTCAAAATAATCATAAATATTTAATGTAACTTTTATAACTTGTACTTGATTACAAAACGGAGCGGGTTTTGAAGACCCGATTTTTACAAATGTTACACAGCCTCTGAGTGACATTGAAATCAACATGTTTATCATAAGCCTCAGAGTGATCTTTTGTGAAGTCCTAAACTCTCATACGTGCCATTTGTTGGACGAGAGGGTTCAATTTTGTAAATACGTGAAAGTTGGACGATGGAGGGATTAAAAGTGTCAACATGTTAATTTGTACCTCTGTGTGACCTTTTAACGAACCGAGAGCTCGACGATGTCCGGGCATAATCCCGGGTATGCCAGATATTGGCTACGGAGGGCTAAAAGTGCCAAAAAAGTGTTTAAAAAGGTTTTTATAAACTTTAATAAGTTAAGGGGCTAAATATGTCAAACTTTGAAACTTTCCATGGGGTGGTCGCGGGCCACGAGAGACCCGACCTGAGTCTCTCGCACCCTGTGAGACAGGGTCTGCTGCAGAAAATTGTTTGGCAGCCAAACAAAACTCCACAAAGCCATTAAATCAAAACCATGGCTTCCCAAACTGCTATGCCACGTTTTGTGACACTTTTAAGCTTCTTCTTACACCCCTAAACACCTGGCTTCACCTCCTTTGAGCTCTCCAACTATAAATAGGTGCTTAAGTTCACCATTCCAACTTGCACATTTCTTATTAAATCACTCTTCTCCTTCCTCTGGAAGTTCCTAGCTGAAAGGCTTTTATAACCAAAAGTCAAGCGTTTTCGCAAAATGCTTTGACTTTCCGTTAAGACCATTGTGGTCCAGCCATTGTTCGAAATGAACATGGCTAAGTGATCGTAATAAGGTAGGTGTTAGTCCCTATAAAGGGCACCTCTTGAAGATCACGTTTGTTAGACTAATTGACGGGTCAAAGTTATAAAAATAAATAGTCAAACATGCCATTTTTCGGAAAAATATAAATTGATCTTATATATGTTATGAAACCTATTTTGACACTTAAACAACTTGGTAATAAATATTAGAACATGTAAGAACATATTCGGCTCGTCAATTTCAGTTCTAGGGTCGGTTTGCAACCGAAAGTTGCGAAGTTTGACTTCTGTTTTGACTATCGATTCTGACCCGATTTAGATTAGTTGCCTACTGATCTAAAGTTGCATTATGGTCATAATATATTGTAGCATAACCCTCTGAGGTTATATTACATGATCATAATCAGAATCCAAGTTTATGCGCAAGTTCCATAATTATGACATCTTTGATCAAAATGCCCTTTTTACATAAAACAAGGTTTTAAATGGTAATGAACTTGAAAATGAGTTTCTTACTGATGTAATATTATAAGTAGGATTATTTGGAATGATAAACCAAGCTATAAACTGAGTTTTCAAACAAGTCCTTAAACTATGTCGATAAATGATGGTTTTAGCCCTTGTGGCTTATAAAATGGTTTTAATCAAATCTTTTCAAGGTAAATCATTAACCTACTGATATGTTATATTAAATAACATGTTTTGAACATTTAATCTGACCTTAATGTCAATTTTCGTAAACATCGCTTAAAAACGTCATTTTACGACATAAGCGTCGTTTCGGCGCATAGTATGGTTTTAAACCATATTATTGACCAAGACTTGTTACCTACTAATTTTAAAACTTATTTTAAACATATTTACAGTAGGTACATGTTATAAATTCAGAATCCCAAATAAATTATAAACTATGTGTAAAATGACCAAAATGCCCCTTCGGTGCATAGTTTGGTCATAAAAGATATTTACACATATAATTGACATCCTACTGATATTATATCATAAATAAAATATTTTTCCAGAATACTTATGATGATAAGCTTAAAATATATTCAAGTTCTTTTATACGGTATGAAATTACCAAAATGCCCTTATGAGGCATAGGTTCGTTTTAAAACCATAACGAGCATACAAGTTGATATCTTACTGATATCTTAACTTATTTAAAATATAATGACATATAGAACTTGTCCATGACTTATCCGGTTACCCGATATCACTAATATGCGCACGGTTACGTATATGTAACTATTTTACGGAAGCTAACCGAAACAGGTTTAACCTTGTCATTTAAGCCTCAAAATCCAGAATGTTAATAGTTTACCCATATTAAACAAGTCAAGGTACTTGTTGGGATTAAACTACATTCTATCCAATCATCGTCTAATCTAGCGTCATACGTTTTGATCAAGTACGCTAGTCGGTCTAAGTCTATGACTTAAATAAAGACCGTTAGTATTTAATTGGTTAGTTTATGCCATAATCCAGACTAGAGTCTTGCCGGTAAATGCTGTCTGCACTTAATCCTTTTGTGTACGGCTGAGTTATTATAAATTAAAAGAAGACTAGCTCAGGTAAATACTCTCGACTTATTTCCCCTATACGGGCTTGGGTTACGGTAAATTATTACCGCTTGGTCGGAAATGGGATTCAATCGAACGCCGGTTCGGAGATAATAAATTCACATATTTTGTTTTTATCAATTTTTTTTGATAATTTAAACATTGGGGGTTAACTACCGTGTCCTGGATATCCTCGGCTCATTACAATCGAAATGGCCACGACCTTAGCGCGAGTGTAGGCATATACTCGATAGACGCTCAATTATGCATTCCCACGAGGTTGGGAGGAATTGACTCCTTCGTGAGTCCAAAGTGGTGTGTACGTTAATTGTGTCTCGGTTTTCGTGCCGAGCCTTGTATGTATAACAAACATGTAAATCTGTTAACAAGGTTGGACGGTCAATTAACCTAAGTTATAAAAAGATTTTTGTGCTGATACACACTTAAAACATTTTCGAAATGTTTTCAAAATGAGTAAGTTGGGTGTATTTACCAGCGAAAGCTGACGTATTTTCAAAAGACTAATCTGCATGCACAACACGAAAATAGGCCGGAAGTGCTCGGTAGTAATAGAGGATCTTGCAAATCCTAAATCTGGCCAAAGTCTGATTTGTATTCTTTCCATGTACAAGTTATGATCCGCCTGTGGATCTTCTATTACAAGCTTGTATATTATTTTGTATTTTCTAACATTTGGTTTGTAATAGTAATTTTACTCCAAGACTTTCGCTGTGCCGTGTTTAATTGACTATGATGATTATCAACTGACGTCACGATACTCCCCACCCGGGCCCACCGGTGTATGAATTTTGGGTTGGAAATCCGGGGTGTGACAGGGTTGGTGTCAGAGCCAACGTTTGAGAGAATTAAACACTATCCTTCTTGTGTTTAATCTCAAACTTACACGAGCACATTCCTTAGACTTCCGAGTCTAGGCATTGACCTAGGATTTACTCATTTCATTATTAAGTTATTAGTATTGTTTTTTTAAACAGAAAGATGCCGCCACGTGTGAGAGGACAAAGTGGAAAAGGTCCAATGAGGGGAGGACCATCAGGGCGCATACCCCCTCAACCTCATAATCCAGATGTTTACCAAGAATCAGGAGATTCGTCTCCATGGCAACCAGCGAGACGTTCTGTCTCTAATAGACACTCGCCCTCACATTCCCAAAACTCCTACCACTCTCACCATTCTATCATTCACACCATACCCATCATTCCCATTCACATTCTTACCATGAAGAATTTAACCCCAACCATTATCTTAACACGCCTCCAGCCGATCAAAATCAGTTGGACCACCCACACCCAATGGACTCCGACTCCGACCCGGAGATGCCGTCGTCCGGATCAAATGTGCATCCCATTGAAATTTCGAGCGATTCAAACTCATATGCTGGATCACCTACCAAGGTCCTAATGAGTTGGACCAATACTGGAACCAATTCACCGTTACCTACACTCCTTCTCACCATTCTCAACCACCCCCGGTTTAAGAAGATGTCCACATGGAACCAGTGGACCAACCTCAACCACCACCTGAACCACCAAGAAGAAAGCGTGGAGCACGTATGTCGGTACGTGCCAGACAAAGGTCGGGATCGTTGCCACATTTGCCCAATTCTTACCCCATAATTCAAGAGGACCCACAAATGGGTGGACCCTCTAATGTTTCACATATAGTGGAACCAACACCAACACCTTCTGTACAACCACCACCATCGGGTTATACTAACCCAATCCCTACATATCTGGACACGTCTGGATATGATCCTTATAACCTGTCTACACCGGTAGACTATCAAGCATGCTTGCAAGACCAGTACATGCAAGCAGTTATGCACAATGCACTTTACCAGTCTCCTTTTCCACCTACTTATCCACCAACTGGATATCCAACTTATGGGTACCAGTATCCGGTTATGCCACAATCACAACCACAACCTCCGCCACCACTTGAGGCCATCAGTGAGGCCTTAGAAATGATGAAAGAAATGTAGCAACAGGCGGAGAAAATGGAGAAGAAGACGAATAAGTTCTTCAAGAAACTCACCAAATTAGTCAAAGGAAAGAAGGGTGAGTGAAGTCTCTTCTAATTATGTGTAGTCCCTGTGAGGACATTGTTATTTATTTTGTCCCTGCGTGGAAATTTTTATTCCTTTAAGTCGTTGCATGGACAAGTTTATTTCATTTTCTAGTATTGTAATTTCTAATCAAAATTTAATGAAGTACTTTTGGAATTATATATATGTAAATCATCCTCTTGAAAACGAGCGTCTTGATTTTAATCGAAATTTATGCTTTGCTATATAATTCCAAAAGACCTTAATAGATTGATTATGCTAAGTGGCGTAGACCACACATTGGCCAAGAAATGATAGTTAAGTACAAAGGGGTCTTCTATCAGGATAGTTAAGGGAAGTTATCCTTCTATCCAGGAGTAAGGGACTAGGTCCAAACCTCCAAGGTCGTTAAGGTCGAAGGTGACCGGGACCATTAATCAATTATTATGGTATTCTTATGTAACATTAAGAAATGTTCATACTCTTGGTAGTGTGGCTTAAGGAACCACACTAGCCGTGAGGCCAATGTGCCCAATTAATTGTCTAACAGGACAGACTGACATGCCATGTACATCTGATATGATGTAGGCCAATGTGCCCAATTATTTGTCCAACGGGACAAGCTGATATGCCATGTACATCTGATATGATGTAGGCCAATGTGCCCAATTAATTGTCCAACGGGGCAGGCTGATATGCCATATACATCTGATATGATGTAGGCCAATGTGCCCAATTAATTGTCCAACGGGACAGGCTGATATGTCATGTACATCGTATATGATGTAGGCCAATGTGCCCAATTAATTGTCCAACCGGACAGGCTGATATGCCATGTACATCTGATATGATGTAGGCCAATGTGCCCAATTAATTGTCCAACGGGACAGGCTGATATGCCATGTACATCTGATATGATGTAGGCCAATGTGCCCAATTAATTGTCCAATGGGACAGGCTGATATGCCATGCACATCTGATATGATGTAGGCCAATGTGCCCAATTAATTGTCCAATACGACAGGTTGATATGCCGTACGTATTATGTCCTAAGTGACATGCTGATGTTCCATATATATATTATGTCCAATATGACCGGCCAATGTGCTCAATTATTATGTCCATTAAGGACAAGCCTATGAGCTATATAATGGTTAATGATGATAATGACAGTTGTGACATTGCGATCCACTGTCCAATAATATATGAACTACGTCCAAATTGTAATTTGCCTATGATGGTCCTATTAAGACCTAGGCCAAATATAGATATGTTAAGCCTAATAGTTGTGATGTTATTCACACTAGTATAGGCAATGGATTGTTATATCCAATATTGAAAGCCGATGTGGTTGATGCGCCATGGCTAAATGAAGTTTTATTGGTATATAGAAACCAAGACTTAAATATGGCTAACTCAAACGAAGCACAAAGTAGCCACAGTAATGCTGAATCTAACAAAGCTGAAAATAAAAATATAGATGATGAAAATTTTCAAGCTCGTATTGATGCGGCTGTTGAAAAGGCTATGGGAAAGGCTATAGAAAAGCTTAGAGAGTCGAGTGCCACTCGCTCTAGACCTCTATCTATTCCACCATCTTCAGCTCATAGGGAGAGCTCTGTTCACTCTTCAAATGCGAAGAGTGAACCAAAGAAAATAGATCTGATTGAAAAGCCCCGTTCTATTAAGGACGGATGTACTTATAAGTATTTTGTCTCATGCAACCAAGACTTTAACGGGGAGAAAGGAGCGGTAGAAGCCCTAAAGTGGCTAGATGAGATGGAAACGATTGTAGATATCAGCAATTGTGCTGATAAGGATGTGGTCAAGTACGTATCACAATTCTTCAAGGGCGATGTTCTAATATGGTGGAAAGCCATGATTCAATCAATAGGTAAGGTACACCTGTACAACTTGGGATGGTCCAAGTTTGTTGATTTGGTAAAGGAAACTTACTGTCCAACCCATGAGGTGGAGAAGCTAGAGACAGACTTCTTGTCTCTATCAATGAAAAACCTAGACTGTCGGAAGTACGTCTCCGATTTCAACTCCCTATCTAGGTTAGTATCCTATTTGATCACCCCCGAATCCAAACGCATTGCGCGTTTCATAAATGGGTTGGCGCCCGAGATAAAGGGCATGGTAAAGGCTGCTCAGCCTACTACCTATAGGTCTGCTGTAGACCTATCTCTTTCCCTCACCCTAGATCTGGTAAGCCAAAAGTCAATTAGGACTGAAACTGACGGAAAGAGGAAACGGGATGATAAGAACTCCCAAAGGTTCAAAAAGAAAGTAAATTTTGGGTTCAAGAAGAACCAGCACGCGTCTAATGACAAACCTCTGTGCAAGAACTGTAAATATAGGCATTGGGGACAGTGCAGTATAAATCCACAAACCAAACCCTGTGGTATCTGCAAAAGAAGAGGGCATAAGACTTTAGATTGAAAGGATCTTTAGGATGCAGTTTGCTACAACTATAATGAAAAAGGGCACATAACGTACAACTGCCCCAAGAAACCCAAAAGTAATGATGCAAAGCTTGGAGAGGCCAAAAAGTGGAATGCCTGTGCCTTCCAAATGAATGCTAGGGAGGCCGTTAATGACAACAATGTCATAACAAGTACATTCCTCATTAACAATATTTACGCTAGAGTTCTTTTCGATTCAGGTGTGGATAAATCATTTGTTGACCATAAGTTTAGTAAACTATTAAATTTACCCATAAGAACTCTAGACAAAATTTATGAGATAGAACTCGCCGATGGAACCTTAGAAATTGCTTCTTCCATTCTTGATGGATGCTCTATATCCATTAAGAATCATTCCATCCCTATCTCTCTTTTGCCAATGAAATTGGCCGAGTTCGATGTTTTCTTAGGCATGGATTGGTTATCTCATAACCAAGCCCGCATTGCCTGCGATAAAAAGCTCATTGAAATCAAAACCCCATCTGGTGAAATGATCACCATCCCTGGAGACTCACACTATGGATTGCCGGACAAGGTGTCGTTATTTAAGGCATCCAAGTGTTTGAGAAGAGGCTGTGTCATTTACATGGCACAAGTCATTATAAATGAACCAAAGCCGAACCTTGAAGATCAACCAGTTATCTCGGAGTATCCCGATGTTTTCCCTGAAGAATTACCAGGCCTACCTCCAGATAGGCAAGTGGAGTTCAGAATAGATATCATACCAGGAGCAGCACCTGTAGCTAGAGCTCCATATAGGCTAGCTCCAACCGAAATGAATGAGCTAAGAGTTCAATTGGACGAACTCTTGAAGCAAGGCTTTATCCAGCCTAGTTCCTCACCTTGGGGAGCTCCTATTCTGTTTGTAAAGAAGAAAGACGGTTTGATGCGAATGTGCATCGACTACCGGGAGCTGAACAAGCAAACCATTAAGAATAGATATCCTCTCCCCAGGATCGATGATTTATTCGACCAACTTCAAGGAGCTAGTTACTTTTCTAAAATAAATTTAAGATCAGGATATCATCAACTGAAGGTTAGAAGTGAAGATGTTCCTAATACAGCCTTCAGGACCCGCTATGGTCATTTTGAATTCTTAGTAATGCCTTTTGGGCTCACAAATGCACCGGCAGCATTCATGGATCTCATGAATAGAGTCTGCAAACCGTATTTGGATAAGTTTTTCATTGTCTTCATAGATGACATACTTATTTATTCTCGTAGTCAAACTGATCACGAGAAACATCTTAGGTGCATCCTAGAACTTTTAAGACAAGAGAAACTTTATGCAAAGTTTTCTAAATGCGAATTTTGGCTTAGATAAGTCCAATTTCTTGGACACATGGTAAGTGAGCGTGGTATCCAAGTGGATCCCGCCAAAATTGAGGCCATAATGAATTGGGAAGTGGCCAAGACCCCAACAGAAGTTCGTAGTTTCTTAGGATTGGCTGGTTACTATAGGAGGTTCATTGAGAACTTTTCAAGGATAGCCACTCCTTTAACTTCCTTGACCCGTAAGAACATTAGGTATAATTAGGGTCCAAAGCAACAAGAATCTTTTGAGATTCTTAAACACAAATTGGGCAATGCTCCTGTGTTATCTCTACCTGAGGGTGTTGAGAACTTTGTTGTCTATTGTGATGCTTCGCACACTGGCATGGGCTGTGTGGTAATGCAAAATTGCAAGGTAATTGCGTATGCATCACGACAGTTAAAGGTGCATGAAAGGAATTACACCACCCATGATTTTGAATTGGGTGCCGTTGTATTTGCACTTAAACTATGGAGACATTACTTGTATGGCACAAAGTGTGTTATATACACTGACCATAAAAGTGTCCAGCATCTGTTCAATCAGAAAGAATTAAATATGCGACAACGCCGATGGATGGAAACGCTTAATGATTATGATTGCGAGATTCGCTACCATCCAGGCAAGGCAAATGTAGTTGCCGATGCCTTAAGTCGCAAGGAAAGGGTTAAGCCTATTAGGATTAACGCCAAGAGCATTGAGCTCAGAAATAGCTTGAGTAGGAAGCTACTAGATGCGAAGAAGCAAGCTCTATTAGAGGCTGATATCCCTAATGAGGGATTAGGCGGAACTGTTGATCAGTTAGCACATGGAAAGGATGGAATCCTTAGATTCAATGATAGAATTTGGGTTCCAATCTTTGGAGGACTTAGAGATCTAATCCTCCAAGAAGGGCATAGTTCAAGATACTCAGTTCACCCGGGTGGTGACAAGATGTATCAAGATTTGAAGAATTATTGGTGGATGGGTTTGAAGAAATTCATAGCCATTTATGTAGCTAAGTGTCTGACGTGCTCGCAAGTTAAGGCCGAACATCAGAAACCATCAGGACTATTACAACAATTAGAGATTCCCACTTGGAAATGGGAAATGGTAACTATGGATTGGTTACCAAGTTACCCAAGACCAAAAGTGGTAACGACACTATTTGGGTCATAGTGGATAGGCTGACCAAGTCAGCACATTTCTTGCCAATTAAGAAAACGTATAATTCAAATAAATGGCTAAATTGTATGTGGACAAGATAGTGTCCCTACACGGTGTGCCAGTATCTATTGTATCCGATAGAGATACTAGATACACATCTCACTTTTGGAAAAGTTTTCAACAATCGTTAGGCACATGATTATTTCAGTACGGCTTACCGTCCGCAGACTGATGGTCAAAGTGAGCGTACTATTCAGACTTTGGAAGACATGCTTAGGGCATGTCTGATTGATTTAGGTGGAAGTTGGGATGACCACTTACTCCTAATAGAATTCTCCTACAATAACAGTTATCATACTAGCATCAAGGCTGCTCCTTTTGAGGCTTTGTATGGGAGAAAATGTAGAACGCCCGTATGTTGGGCAGAAGTTGGGGAGGCCCAACTATCAAGACCTGAGATTGTCCTGGAAACCACGGAAAAGATTATGCAAATCCGTGATCGTCTCAAAGCTGCCAGGGACAGGCGGAAAAGCTATGCTGACAAGAGGCGTAAACCTCTTCAGTTCCAAGTAGGGGACAAAGTCATGCTGAAAGTATCACCCTGGAAATGTGTGATGCGTTTTGGAAAGAAGGGCAAGTTAAGCCCAAAATATATAGGACCCTTCGAGATAATCGAATGTGTCGGCACTGTAGCTTATAAGCTCAGGTTGCCAGAGGAGCTTAGTGGATTCATGATGTATTACACATATCTAATCTTAAGAAATGTCTAGCCTATGAGTCGCTAGCAATGTCGCACAAGGATGTGCAAATTGATGAAAACCTGAGGTTCGTTGAGAAACCAATTTCGATCGAGGATCGACAGGTTAAGAAGCTCCGAAGAAAAATGATACCTATAGTAAAGGTTAAGTGGGACGCTTTTAGAGGTCCTGAGTATACATGGGAGGTTGAGTCCACTATGCGACAAAAGTACCCCATCTTTTTGAATAAAATCTCGAGGTCGAGATTTCTTTTAAGGGGGTGAGGATGTAACACCCTGTAAAATCGTGTCCAATAGTATAGTGACACGTGTTGTATTTTTAAATATAGTCTGTTAAAGACCAATAAGGACTAAAGGCATCAACATGCTCAATCTGAGCCTCTGAGTGATGATCTGATGTCAACATGCATAAATAACAACCTCTGAGTGACTGATATGTCAACATGCTTAAATCATTAGCCTCTGAGTGACTGATACGTCAACATGCTTGAAATTTGGCTTCTGAGTGACTGATATGTCAACATGCCCAGCCTCTGAGTCACATTGGAATCAACATGTTTATTATAAGCCTCTAAGTGATCCTTTGTGAAGTCCTAAACTCTCATACGTGCCATTTGTTGGACGAGAGGGTTCAATTTTGTAAATACGTGAAAGTTGGACGATGGAGGGATTAAAAGTGTCAACATGTTAATTTGTACCTCTGTGTGACCTTTTAACGAACCGAGAGCTCGACGATGTCCGGGCATAATCCCGGGTATGCCAGATATTGGTTACGGAGGGCTAAAGTGCCAAAAAGGTGTTTAAAAAGGTTTTTATAAGCTTTAATAAGTTAAGGGGCTAAATATGTCAAACTTTGAAACTTTCCATGGGGCGGTCGCGGGCCACGAGAGACCCGACCTGAGTCTCTCGCGCCCCGTGAGACAGGGTCTGCTGTAGAAAATTGTTTGGCAGCCAAGCAAAACTCCACAAAGCCATTAAATCAAAACCATGGCTTCCCAAACTGCTATGCCACGTTTTTTGACACTTGTAAGCTTCTTCTTACACCCCTAAACACCTGGCTTCCCCTCCTTTGAGCTCTCCAACTATAAATAGGTGCTTAAGTTCACCATTCCAACTTGCACCTTTCTTATTAAATCACTCTTCTCCTTCCTCTGGAAGTTCCTAGCTGAAAGGAGCATCCAACTTAGTTCTCTTGCATTGTAGGAACCTCTTGTAAGTGTTCCTTGCTCTTGCATTTTCGTTTGTAGGCTTTTATAACCAAAAGTCAAGCGTTTTCGCAAAATGCTTTGACTTTCCGTTAAGACCATTATGGTCCAGCGATTGTTCGAAATGAACATAGCTAAGTGATCGTAATAAGGTAGGTGTTAGTCCCTATAAAGGGCACCTCTTGAAGATCACGTTTGTTAGACTAATTGACGGGTCAAAGTTATGAAAATAAAAAGTCAAACATGCCATTTTTTGGAAAAATATAAATTGATCTTATTATGTTATGAAACCTGTTTTGACACTTAAAAAACTTGGTAATAATTATTAGAACATGTAAGAACATGTTCGGCTCGTCAATTTCAGTTCTAGGGTCGGTTCGCAACCGAAAGTTGCGAAGTTTGACTTCTGCTTTGACTTTCGATTCTGACCGGATTTAGATTAGTTACATACTGATCTAAAGTTGCATTATGGTTGTAATATAATGTAGCATAACCCTCTGAGGTTATATTACATGATCATAATCAGAATCCAAGTTTATGCGCAAGTTCCATAATTATGCCAACTTTGACCAAAATGTCCTTTTTACATAAAACAAGGTTTTAAATGGCAATGAACTTGAAAACGAGTTTCCTACTGACGTAATATTATAAATAGGATTATTTGGAATGTTAAACCAAGTTATAAACTGAGTTTTCAAACAAGTCCTTAAACAATGTCGATAAATGACAGTTTTAGCCCTTGTGGCTTATAAAATGGTTTTTATCAAATCTTTTCAAGGTAAATCATTTACCTACTGATATGTTATATTAAATAACATTTTTTGAACATTTTAATCTGACCTTAATGTCAGTTTTCGTAAACATCGCTTATAAACGTAATTTTACGACATAAGAGCCGTTTCGGCACATAGTATGGTTTTAAACCATATTATTGACCAAGACTTGTTACCTACTGATTTTAAAACTTATTTTAAACATATTTACAGTAGGTACATGTTATAAATTCAGAATCCAAAATAAATTATAAACTATGTGTAAAATGACCAAAATGCCCATTCGGTGCATAGTTTGGTCATAAAAGATAATTTACACATATAATTGACATCCTACTGATATTATATCATAAATTAAATATTTTTCCAGAATACTTATGATGATAAGCTTAAAATATATTCAAGTTCTTTTATACGGTATGAAATTACCAAAACGCCCTTATGAGGCATAGTTTCGTTTTAAAACCATAACGGGCATACAATTTGATATCCTAATGATATCTTAACTTATTTAAAATATAATTGCATATAGAACTTGTCCATGACTTATCTGGTTACCCGATATCGCTAATATGCGTACGGTTACGTATATGTAACTGTTTTACGGAAGCTAAGCGAAATGGGTTTAAACTTGTCATTTAAGCCTCAAAATCTAGAATGTTAATAGTTTACCCATATTAAACAAGTCAAGGTACTTGTTGGGATTAAACTACATTCTATCCAATCATCGTCTAATCTAGCGTCATACGTTTTGATCAAATACGCTAGTCGGTCTAAGTCTGTGACTTAAATAAAGACTTGTTAGTATTTAATTGGTTAGTTTATGCCATAATCCAGACTAGAGACTTGCCGGTAAATGCTATCTGCACTTAATCCTTTTGTGTACGGCTGAGTTATTAAAAATTAAAAGAAGACTAGCTCAGGTAAATACTCTCGACTTCTTTCCCCTATACGGGCTTGGGTTACGGTAAATTATTACCGCTTGGTCGGAAATGGGATTCAAACGAACGCCGGTTCAGAGATAATAAATCCGCATATTTTATTTTAATCAGTTTTGTTTGATAATTTAAACATCGGGGGTTAACTACCGTGTCGTGGATATCCTCGGCTCATTACAATCGAAATGTCCACGACCTTAGCGCGGGTGTAGGCATATACCCGATAGACGCTCAATTATGCATTCCCACAAGGTTGGGAGGAATTGACTCCTTCGTAAGTCGAAAGTGGTGTGTACGTTAATTGTGTCTCGGTTTTCGTGCCGAGCCCCGTATGTATGACAAACATGTAAATCTGTTAACAAGGTTGGACGGTCAATTAACCCAAGTTATAAAAAGATTTTTGTGCTGATACGCACTTAAAACATTTTCGAAATGTTTTTAAAATGAGTCATTTGGGTGTATTTACCAGCGAAATCTGACGTATTTTCAAAAGACTAATCTGCAGGTACAATACGAAAATAGGTCGGAAGTGCTCGGTAGTGATAGAGGATCTTGCAAATCTTAAATCTGCCCAAAGTCTGTTTTGTATTCTTTCCATGTACATCTATGATCCGCATGTGGATCTTCTATTACAAGCTTGTATATTATTTTGTATTTTCGAACATTTTGTTTGTAATAGTAATTTACTACAAGACTCCGCTGTGCCGTGTTTAATTGACTATGATGATTATCAACTGACATCACGATATTCCCCACCCGAGCCCACTAGTGTATGGATTTCGGGTTGGAAATCCGGGGTGTGACATATATCGATGATAATTGGGTTATAAGAAAAAAGAGTGTGAGACTTTAAAATTATACCACCTCCATATAGGGGCAAACTTTTAGCAAAGTAAATGATTATTATTTTGCAGGAGAATTTTTTTTTAAGATCAAAGTAGGCAATGCCAAATATAATAATATTTTAGTAGATTGTTTAAGTGGTCACTTTAGTTTGAAAAATGTTTTAGTTTGTGAAGAGGTTTTACACATGTGTGTTGTTGGGCGCATTTGCTAAATCTAATTGTTCAAGGAGAGTGGAAGGTAATTGAAGGACCCATTGAGAAAGTTGAAGAGTCGATCAAGTTTGTTAGAGAAGTGTTGCTAGAAAATATAAGTTTGCATAATGTATACATCAACTTTCATTAAAATGCGAGAAACATGTGCACCAAGATATTGTAACTAGATAGAATTCTACATATCTTATTGTAATACCTGCAAAATTCATAATAAAATTTATAAGTTATTAGACACATAAATAATAATAACAATATCATCATCATACTTAGTAAATTCCATCAATAGCAAAACTAAGATAAGGTCTAAGGATGGTAAGATGTAGACAACCTTACCTCTACCTCGTAGGAATAGAGAGGTTGCTTCCAGTGAGACCCTCGGCTCGATAGTAGTTGTGCATCTTGGACATAAGGCACACAACACTCAACAATTAAGACAAAGGCCAATTAGTGCATGTACTCCCTTGTCTTACGGCTATCAACGCCACCACATGATGCATGATTAACCATCCCTCTCTTTTAACGATTTTTTCACGAAATTAGTAAAATAACCTTAAAATTAGTGCACTTTTATTTTTACCCTCGAGCATCCATATATATATACATTATATGCGCATACCGCAGGGGGCGTATAAATAATAATAACAAGAAATATGTAATAATTAAAATAAATGATTCTTCATATGCTCCTCATATTAATATTTTTAAAATAAATGTAGCACTTAAACCAAAAATAATATACTAATATTTATAATGTAGACTATTTATAGAAATATACATAAAAATAATCAAGAAATAAACAAGTATTTTTGAACAAAAAAAGATTTATAGAAATAACCAACAACCAGATTTTAAAGTATCATAAATTGTATTTACTTTTACTTTAATATATTTGTGTTTAAGAGACACAAAAGTAATATTCTAATAACATGTAATATTGATATAATAAGGATTGTATTGTTGACACACTTTAACAAATTAAATCGACACCTTTGATACGGTTTGTATAGGTCTAGACGATGCGCATAGGACAAATATCAATTCCCAAGGTTAGTCAAAGGCTGACGCTAGCGTCACGTGCAAACCCTGTACAGGTCGTATACGACCCGTATTAGGTACAAGGTAGTCTTTTTGTCACTCAACGGTGAGGATGTGATATTACATCAACCCTATACGGATTACATAGGCCTATATGACCCATATTGGCCTCTGAAAATGAAATCAACTTTCTACCTTTATAAACACGACAAAGGGAGACGAAGCATTCATTGTTTCTTCTTCTCTACTTTCTTTCATTCGACAAACAATTCCACCATGTCTTGGTTCGACCTCAATTACGTTTTTGGCGAGTCGTCCGGCAACAACACGAGCACGTTTATTCGGGAAAGCAGTGTGGTATAGTATTTATTATTAACTTGTTTTGTTTATGAAATACTTACCATGAAGTTCTTTTAGGAGGGGTCTGTTGTCCCTAATTCTTACGTTGGGAGAGTAAAAGATGATCCTCAATTGACAAAGGTTTTTCAGTAAAACAAAGCTTCTCTTCGATTCGTACATCATAATGAGGCATCGCTAAGGATTCACCAACAAAACATTTCTTCAAGTTCAAGATATGGAATACATCGTGTATACTGCTAAGTTCCTCAGGAAGTTTAAGCTTATACGCAACGGTGTCAACACAATCGATTATCTCGTTTGGCATGATGTATCTTAGGCTTTACTTGCCTTTCTTTCCAAATCTCATAACACATTTCCAAGGTGATACCTTCAACATGTTTTATCACTGACTTGGAACTTAAGAGGTTTCCTCCTCTTGTTGGCATAACTCTTTTGTCTATCTCGGGAAGCCTTAAGTCTATCAAGAATTTGAATGATCTCATCCGTGGTCTCAAGTACTATCTTAGGCTCAGACAATTGACTTTCTCCAACTTCGGTCCAACATACAAGAGTTTTACACTTTCTCCCATACAAAGCTTCAAAGGTACGGCCTGAATGCTGGTGTGATAACTATTGTTGTAGGAGAATTTAATCAATGGTAGGTGGTCGTCCCAACAACCACCCAAGTCAATAACTCATGTTCTACGCATGTCTTCCAAGGTTTGAATGGTACATTCACTTTGACTAATAGTCTGAGGATGGTAGACAGTATTAAATTTAAAACGTGTGCCTAAAGCCTTTTGAAAACGTTTCCGGAAACGAGATGTAAAACGACTATCTTTGTATGATACAATCGACAATGGTACTCCATGAAGAGATACTATATTTTCAATTTATAACTTAGCTAACTCCCTAGACTATAAGTCTCTTTGATTGGCAAGAAATGTGCCGACTTAGTTAGCCTATCAACTATAACCCAAATGGCATCATTGCCACAACTTGTTTTATGAAGCTTAGTAATAAAATCCATAGTCGCTAATTCCCATTTCCATTTGGGCAACTCTAATAGTTGTATGGTTTTTGATGTTCATCCTTAACTTGTGAACATGTCAAACACTTAGCTACGTAGGTGATAATGGATTTCTTCATACCTATCCACCAATAATCCTTTTTCAAATCCTAATACATCTTGTCAATACTAGGATTCATAGAATACTTAGAACTATGAGATTCTTCAAGAATTACATCTCTGAGTCCTCCAAAGACAAGAACCCAGATCCTACGATTTAATCTTAAAATTCCATCTATTCCAAGTGTTACTTGATCCACATTACCACCTAAACTTTCTACTGGAGCATTTTCTTCCAATAGAGCTTGCTTTTGGGCATTTAAGAGCTGTTTGCTCAAACTAATCTGTAGTTCGAGTCTCTTGGCATGAACCCGAATGGGTTTCACTCTTTCCTTTCGACTAAGAGCGTTTGCCACGACGTTGACCTTTCCAGGATGATAACGAATCTCACATTCGTAATTGTTTTGATATTTACATAGGCTGAGTTTGACTTTTTAGAAATTCAGGTTTGACTTGTCATTTTAACCCATTTAGTCATGACGATCATGTGATATAAATGCAGGGTTTTATACCCCACATTATGAGGACCATTTGGGTGTAATTAATTTGAAAATGGTTGACCAAAGTGGACATAATCGATAGTCAAACAGTATGGTCAAACTGTCACCAATTCTCGACGCTTGGACAATATTAAACTATGAAACTAATTGCTATTGAAAGAGCTAAGGAAAGGAGACTTACTTACTTTAGAGGATGACTTCAAAGATTAGAAAGGAAGACTTGCAATGCAGGAGAAAAGAACTCACACTTAGACTTTAGAGTGTTTTTGTGTTTGGGATGAGAAAATAAGGCACACAAGGAGCTATTTATAGCCAAGAAAGGTTCATGAGGTTAAGACAAGTGTCCATGGAGGTTTTAGAGGCTGATTAGTGTCCATGGAGGTGTCACAATCGGAAGAAATGGTGGCAATGGGGGAGATATGTGTCAAAATTGCTGCAAACTACAGCTGCCAACGAGCTGCAGCTGTCTAGCACCTCTTGCGGACCGCAAAGGAAAACCATACGGTCCGCATGGGCTTCGGAAAAACAAAAGTTTGGATTTTAGTAGATGCAACCCCTCAATTTGTATTTAGCCCCCTTTTGACGATCTAAACCCCTCCTATTCAACATAGTGAATTATGTGGAGGGTTTCTAGACACTTGTCACTTTAGAATTCAATCGATAATTATTTAGGTGTCACACCTTTCCTGACCCAAATCCATTCTGACCCCTTCCAAACCTAAAACCACATTGACATGACAGCTAACCCAATTAAACTTGCCCATTTTGCCACTTTACATGTGCTGAGATGATAAAGTATGCATGTTGAATAACAGCGTCAACGCCTTTGGATTGAATTGAAAGTTCGTAAAAAAGATTTTGCAACAAATTAAAATTGGTATGGCTATGATCACAGAACATACTTCTATGATCATTTTCTAATTTTATCAAACGTGCCAAGTAGGATTATAATATTTAAGTTAAGAACGAAATATGGTTAATTGTTTTAGTAAAGAATATAGATGGTTTTGATACATTTTAATGCACTCTGATTTTATAACATGTTACCGCAGTTTAATAGTTTCCATTTGTTATTTATATCCTTGAATCTAAAGCTCAGTTGATTTGTACATCATCAGAAACTAGTTCTACATATCAAGAGCCTTATATGGGAAGTAAGTGATGTATAAATCACCTGTTTATGAGACCTAATTCGACATAGAAGAAGTAAGCATGAGACAGCCATAAGAGAAATACTGTAACCCATTGTTATTAAGTTTATTAAAACCAAATTTTTATATAGAATTAAGAGTTAAATGATATTTTAGTCTTTGTGGTTTGGGTCATCTTGCCAGTTTAGTCTAAATGTTTCATTCTTCTTCTTTGTGTTCAAAAATGTTTCACCGTTGCCATTTAGTCCACTTGGTTAACTTTATTCATTTTTTATGTTGATGAGAAGGGCAATTTGGTCATTTTATATGGCCGAATTGCTCTTCTAGTTAACAGAATTACATATAAATGATCAAATTACCCTTCTCGTTGACAGAAAAAATGGATGAAGTTAATCTAGTGAACTAAGATGGCAACCGAGACACTGTTTTAGACCCACATATGAAAAATGAAACCTTTAGACTAAACTGTTAAAATAACCCAAACCACATATACTAAAATGACATTTAACTCTAGAATTTAACTATATTACCCTTCTACTTCACGTTAAACCATCTACATATATTCATAGGAGAAGTAAGCGCATGACAGTTTAGAATTTAAAATATTTTAAACCGAATTTGGAAAAGTGATTTGATTTTAAAAGTCGAATTTGGTTTATTCTAACAACCCAAATTATGAGAAACAGAAAATAAAAAAAATACTTTAATGTATAATAGAAAATAAAAATCATATTTTAAAGTTGAATCCGATTAAAAACACAGTTTGGAAATTCATTCTGAATGCTAGTTCGATGTGCAAATCAAATTCATTTAGTGAAATTCCTACCTCTTGATCTATAGTCTCTCCAAGATTAGAATTGCAAAATTCAAAACCATAAACCTCATCAACATGTCACTTGTTTATTTTCAGTCTTTTACATTTTTACATTTGCTTATTTATTTATTTATTTATTTATTTATTATATACAAATACATACATGTACACACTTATTTTCTCGTAGTACATTTATATATTCTATGTCGGTTTAAAAATACGAATCTAGTCACTCTAGTGGAAAAGCAACCCAACAGACCGAGATCAATGATAATCTCAAATTGATCATTATATAATTCACAACTCAATGATAATCTCAAATTGATCATACAGAAGTCATTATATTTACGAAGATGGACGATACAAATATTTAAATACCTTAAAAATTTTATTTGTGTATAAGCAACCAAACAGACCGAGATCGACAGCCATGCTCAATTTGCCATCAATGAGCACAAGAAGAAGCAGGTATCGTATCCGAATCTTATTTTTCTATTTTCAAATTTAGAGTTTTGAAATCTGATTTCCTGAATTCAGTTTTGGAGTTTGGTAAGGTGATAAGCAGTGGCGCATGGCTTAACCGAACTTTCCAGGGGCGATCTAGGGCGTTTTGGGGGTTTATAAGAACCTCCTCGGTCTGAAAAAAATAGTGGAAACTTGTAGAATTTGAAAAATAAACAGGGAGTATTAGTAAGAATCTACCGGAAGTAAACCCCGAAAAAAATTTCAGGACCGCGTCGAATGTATGCTTGGGCGCACCTGGAAATTTCGGCAGGTGTAGCAAGTTTTGTGCCTAACCGGGGTATCCTAACTACAACCGAGGACAGCAAGATGTATATGATAATATCTCTGCGAGTATTTGGGAGAACCGGGAATATGAACGAAGGAGAAGGCAACGGGAACAAAACTGGGAGGCCCACAACAAGCTCATTGGGCCGAAGAGGTTGCCCATCAGGCTAAAGAACAGTACAATTGGAGAGGTAACAAGAGCAATGGGCCATGCAACAGGTCTATATGGAACAACAAGAATTGTACTGGGTGCAAGAGTTGTCCAGACGACAAGCGTGGGAGGAAGAGCAAAAGCACTTCCGCGCTGAGCATAATGCAATGGCCACAGCTCAACAAATGGCAATAAATAATGCCAAACACCTCCATGAGCAAGAGCGCAATCATCGAGATTGGGAGGCGGGACGAGTGTACCAAGAACACACCCCTTGGACGAATTATGAAAACCTCCCCGTCCCATCCGGACCTTCTGACCCATCTCCAGATTGGCTCGAAGGGGTCGGTTCCAGCTTTATTCCACCGCAGTTTCAAGCACCCGCGGAGGGGGAAAGAGGGCCCCTTGATGATTTCCATGGGATGATGTCAGCCCTCACTGGATATCCCTACCAGCCATACCCGCCGGTTGATCCCAACGAGCATTACCAGAGATAGTGCTCGGTATGTCTTATGTTGTATTTTTTTTGTGTATATTCTTGTATATTTTTTTAGTATTTAAATGAATTTTGTGGGTGTGTTCCCTATATAACCTTCACGAGACCTTCCTCATCCTTCTGAGCTATAGGGAGGTTTAAAGGGCTTGTTGCATGCGCTAAATGCAACCGTGATTCCTACGGAAAATGAGTTAGGTTTGTTGTTGTAAAATATTTTTCCACAAAGTCAAAGCTGAACAAAAATATGGCTTGGTAAATTCTTTATAAAAATGGTAGAACTAGGTAACTAACAAGTTTTGATGGTTGTGTGAAGCTTGCTTCTACACGAGGGTTTGAGATTTGTAGGTACTTTATGTTCGCGAGACGACCATTTTTGTTGAAGAATGAATAGCACATGATGAATGAGCGAAAACCAGGTGCATACGTTTCTTTTTAGCTTTGATTTATAGTTTGGATTGTATTTTATATTTTATTTTCTGGGGTGAAATTTTGGGAAGGTTAGCCGTGTCACATCCCTTGTATGTTTTAAAAGCTCTATTCCTACACATTGAGGACAATGTTGACCTCAAGTGTGGGGATGGAGAGAAAAAGTTTTTCGATTTTAAACCGTTCATTTAAACACTACACATTGAGGACAATTTTGACCTAAAATGTGGGGATGGGGAAAATTTCAAAAAAAAATTCAAAATGTCTTTGTTTGAAGCAATCTAAAAAGCACAAGTAACTAAGTTAATGAGGGATGACACAACCCATGTGGTCTCTTGTCATGGTCAATTTCAAACTAATAACATGACGGGTATTTAGCGGGTGGTTATTTGGGAATAATCCGCCTCAGAAACTTGCGTTTTGTACATATCGCATACCATACCCTTTGTACGTGAGATTTTGAGCCACTTTTATACATCATATATGCATATATTTCTTTGGTTGAGTGGACCTTTAGTCGCATATTGTAGAACTTGCAACTTTTGATGCGTTTGAGACCATAGACCGAATACGAGCACAAGAATGATTAAGGCGTTAGGTAAAACTTTTCCTTTTATACCATTTATATATCCTTACCCGAAATTGATCCCTTAGTCGCCAACTTTGAACATAAACCTTTCGTTTGACCAACTCATTTAGTCTTTGACCGTGTAGCCTTCTATTTTTAACCCATGTGTTGAAAATTCGATTTTAGGTTTTAAAAAAAATCAGAAAATGTGATGTAATATAAGAAAAAAAAATCGTTGAGAAAAGCACAAAAATATGTGTTGAAAGTTTGTTGAATAAAAGGCGAAATTCTTTGCTTCTTAGTTTGTTTATTTGTAATAATCGTTTTTAGAGTAGTTGTGTATCTAATAAAAAATCGAGTTTTCATCACCTTAGCCACTTTTAAAATATCCTATTCCATGCCCTTAGCCTAGCCCCGTTACAACCCATTGAAGACCTTTTGACTTGTGCTTAATATGTGTGTTCAATGGTGGAGAATGATTGAGTTGCAAGCCTATTCGGGTACGTGTTCTAATCGGTTTGAGTGATTACATCAAGAGTGCTAACGCATCATCTTTTAGCCAATTTTTAAACCGTGTAGAGAGAACATTGTGAGAGGTGTGTATGATTTGTGAGTTTTAAGGGCGGGTTAATCTTGGAAAACTATCTTTATGTGATTAATCACTTTATCGCTAAATGTTTAAAAAATTGTAAAGATTATGAACCAGGTATGACATTAGACCTTAGCTTACGTCTCAAGAATAGGAAGTGTATTCCTCATTCGACCCACGTGAAAGTGAAAAACATATTTGCTTAAGGGAAAACAAAAGGCAAGTGTGGGGTGGGGATGTGATTAAGTTTATGTTTTACATAACTTTTAGTTTCGAATAGCCTACTTTTGATTGGATTTGTGTTTTACAGGTTTTACGGAGCTTAAGGAGCTATTCGGGAGCTTTCCGGAGCATCGGGGCGGAAAACTGATCAACTGGGATTGCGAAATGGAAAAACAGAAAAACAAGTATTCGAGAGGCTGTCGGCGACGCCCTCCAGAATTGTCTGTCGGCAAAAATTTGTCGTAGGCAGTGGATTAGAGCGTCGGAGGAAAACCCAAACAACCACGGGCCGTCGCCGATGCTCTCTTCTGATGTGAGACGCAAAATTTTCTTGTTTGTTAATTGGGGACGGGTTATAACACAAGTTTTGACCATCTTCAAAGGAGTTACGCAATTTTGAACCAAGAACACCTCCCTTGGAGCCAAGAACATCATCATCTTCATCCTCAATCATTCCTAATCCATTCCATCATCCGAATCACAACCTTCAATCCTAACCCTAACCTACCATCATCATCCCATTCATTTTCACCATCCATCCCAAACCCTAACCATCATCATCATTACCCTCAAGGCTTCAAGATGACTATGTTCAGGAGTTCATCATCCGACGATCGTGTTTCGGTCACCATGAGCGGCTAGTCTCTTCGGGTTTCACCCTGGTGTAGATTTTTGTAAGTTCTAGGGTTTGACATTGTTTTGAGTTTTGTTTTGTGACAAATTGTTGTTTGATTTTGGAACCTATGATAATTGACTTGCATTTGTATTGTATTTGTGAATTGTCGAGTGAGTTATGAAATTTGACTTTGCGAAATGTTTATGTGCAATTATGCCTTGTCTAGGTTAGAATTTACATGTTCTTGGTAATGAATTGCATTGTAGTCCGTCGTTTACGACGTCAATAGCTTTTGGCACCTAAGCCACGCAACACTAAACTCGTTGATAATTTTTACAATTGAATTGAACCTAAAACGTGTAGGAACCCTAGGATTTCAATTACCGAAACGAGTGTGAACCTTGTTCTTTATTATTTCAAGTTTTTTTTTGTGAAAGTCTCATTTGTTTAAGTTTTGTAGTCAATTAATTAAAAGCAAATTTGTCAGTTTGATTCGACATCTCTTTTTAAACAAACCTAGTAATTAATCTTATAGCAAGCTTCATAAAAGTGACAACATACGTTTAAATCAATCTTGTCCGCACGCAAACCACAAACTCTTCGTGGTTCGACCCCTTACTACCACTAACACATTGTTAAGGGTAATTAGGGCTTATAAAAATCTATCTTTGACCGGGACGCGACACTCCGTTCATCACTCGGGACTGGGAAGTTGATCTTCAACCACATTTTGTCGTTGGCCACCGCTGGGTCTATGAGGCAGGTCTACAGGTTTTAGAGCTTCTTGTTTCATGGCATGGGTGTCCAATGGAAGAAGCCACATGGGAAAACTATGATCTTTTAGCTACCCAATTTCCCTCTTTTCGCCATGAGGACAAGGCGTTTTACTCGGCGGGTAGTAATGATACAATACCATTTAAAGTTTATTCGAGAAAACATAAGCAGGTCAAATCAGCTAACATGGGTCTTAACTCTATCTTTGGAAATATTCTAGATGACCCATTTAAATCTAAAATTGGTGGTCAAAACATTTAATGAGTGGGAGTAGTTCAAGGTGGTCAAAATGTTTGTTGGAAAGGATCAATCTACGAGTAAGAAATCAGGAGGTCATGAGTAACTATTATCATTAGGTATAGCAGGCTAAGTTTCAGTTTTATTCAGTTCAGTTTATGTATTATGATTTTCTCTTGGTTCTTTGTATGGAGACATAGCCCCTCTCGAAGCGGGCCTATCGTTCTAGTTCAATAAATTTAGTCGTCTGTTTGTTTTTGAGTTTCAACCACCATTCAACAAAGAACCTTGAAATGATGTAAGTTACACAAGAAGCATAAACCTACCATTTGGTTTATCATATTATCAATAATATTCATATAGGGCCGAAATTGATCACGATTGGACATTTGTTTGGATGTTGCTTCGTCTACCTGATATAAATTAAATTTAGAGAAGTTAATGACAAGGAGACACAAGTTAGCAAACCAAAAACAGTAAATTAAAGGAAAGAAACCAAATTAGGCATAAATTGGGCCACAAACACCATCAGTATGATACAAGAAAAAGAACAGCAGGGCCAGGGAGAAAGAGAGGTAAACCTAATCCAGGTCAAAGGGGAAAAGGGACATGAATAGTTTAACCTAATCCAATGAAACATATAAAGGCCGTCGTTGCAACTTTTCTACCACAATGAACCGCCGAATAATTGTTGTACTCTCCTGGAAGACGCCACCGCTCTTCGAGTGACCAAACCGACACCGGCAATGGAGTTCTCGTTCTTCTATGAGCGTGTACAGGTTGTGTACGCATTGGAAAAGTGATTTGATTTTAAAAGTCGAATTTGGTTTATTCTAACAACCCAAATTATGAGAAACAGAAAATAAAAAAAATACTATATATACTTTAATGTATAATAGAAATTAAAAATCATATTTTGAAGTTGAATCCGATTAAAAATACAGTTTGGGAATTCATTCTGAATGCTAGCTCGATGTGCAAATCAAATTCATTTAGTGAAATTCCTACCTCTTGATCTATAGTCTCTCCAAGATTAGAATTGCAAAATTCAAAACCATAAACCTCATCAACATGTCACTTGTTTATTTTCAGTCTTTTACATTTTTAAATTTGCTTATTTATTTATTTATTATATACAAATACATATATGTACACACTTATTTTCTCGTAGTACATTTATATATTCTATGTCGGTTTAAAAATACGAATCTAGTCACTCCACAAAAAGTGGAAAAGCAACCCAACATACCGAGATCAATGATAATCTCAAATTGATCATTATATAATTCGCAAATCAATGATAATCTCAAATTGATCATACAGAAGTCATTATATTTACGAAGATGGACGATACAAATATTTAAATACCTTAAAAATTTTATTAGTGTATAAGCAACCCAACAGACCGAGATCGACAGCCATGCTCACTTTGCCATCAATGAGCACAACAAGAAGAGCAGGTATCGTATCCGAATCTTATTTTTCTATTTTCAAATTTAGAGTTTTGTAATCTGATTTCCTGAATTCAGTTTTGGAGTTTGGTAAGGTGATAAGCAGTGGCACATGGCTTAACCGAACTTTTCAGGGGCGATCTAGGGCGTTTTGGGGTTTATAAGAACCTCCTCGGTCTGAAAAAAAATAGTGGAAACTTGTATAATTTGAAAAATAAACAGGGAGTATTAGTAAGAATCTACCGGGAGGAACCCGAAAAAGATTCCTAGATCTACCACTAACTGAATCCATAGATGAACTTCAATGAATTGTTGGGGCCAACTCCACAACGCAATCATCATCTTCTTCATGATCCTACTATCTTTTTGATGAAAACATGTTAAATTAAACAGAATTTCAACATAACTAGTCGTAACAACTGGGCACACAGTTCTTGATTGCAATCCCAATAGCAACAAATAACGAATTGGGTAGGCAATAAGGACAAGTACGTCAACGTGTGACTACGTTGATTAGTAGTAAAGCAACCCATTTCGTGTATGATCTCAACAACCCCAAAATATGAAGAGTAAAAGAAACGAATTATTGAAACCGATGAGGGTTGATCAGATATAGGATTAAGGATGACGGTGGTGAGATCGAACATGAAATGGGCAGCTTTACTCTTAATTGACGAGGCCATATGTCACGTTCTTGTTCTTGTTGTTGCCTAATACTTTGATGATATTAGGCTTACAATCAAGAACCGTGTGTCCAGTTGTTACGGCTACTTCTGTTAACATTCGATTTAACAACATGTTTTCATGGAAGAGATAGTAGGATGATGAAGAAGAAGATGACCGGATGGCGTAGTTGGTCCCTTCAATGTCTTGAAGATCATCCATGGATAAAGATTTTTTCTTCCAGTGATACAACTTAGAGGCTGTTTAGTAGTCTATTAACAATTTTATTAAGAGACTACATCTATCTAAATCGGTCATAGGTAAAGTGTGTTTGGTTTAATTAAAAAACACCTCTTAATGGTTCATAGAGCCTCTTAATGGTAAGTTTTAGAAACATGCTGACCTATTAAGAGGCTGCCTCTTAATCAGTCAGCTTTTTAATGGCTCAACACAAGATTGTCAATTATGCAAACAATGAAAAACTTCATCAAGTAAAAAATGATAATTTTTTATGTTGAATTCAGATGATTACATAATCTGATCCAAAAAAGTTCATGAATATAGAGTAAATTAAAAAAATAACAATACGAAAGTTGAGCTATTTAACTTATTAGCATTATTAAAGCTAATTAAATTATTATAAAAGTTAAGAAAGCCAAAAATTGTGATTTCTGAATGCAAGTCATGAACAACAAATATCGAGTATGAATTTTGGATATTTTATCAAGCCCTATAAAATTGTAGAATAATTTCTAGGACTTATAAGAGTACATGATGAGCTCATAAAAGAATTAAACAAAACTGGCTTTGGTATGATATTAAAGAACCAGGTTATGATATCAAGGGTGCAAAATCGATTTCAACACATTAATCTGGGAGTATTTTTGTACGCTCTGATATTGTCTTACCTTAAATTTTATAATTTTTTATATGATTAATTCTTGCAACAAAGCTAGCGAGTTTTCTTGAAATGATACAACTTT
The DNA here is from genome assembly GCA_947069175.1 of Scalesia atractyloides. Lineage (NCBI taxonomy): Eukaryota > Viridiplantae > Streptophyta > Magnoliopsida > Asterales > Asteraceae > Scalesia > Scalesia atractyloides. The sequence continues at coordinate 490,108 of CAMTDV010000116.1, read as the reverse complement.
TATATATATTTTTTTAATGTTAAATTTCATTTGTATTCATTGTGTGACTTGAATGCATAGCTTTCCAACTTTCTAACTTATATATTTTATACTTTTTCCATCTAATAAAAGATGAAAGTTCCAATCAGATCATATAACAAACTTAACTTTAGAAACTGTCACAAGCACCTTGGAATAGTCAGGGTGCTAAACTAATTATATTAACACTGCAGAGATAAAGTGTTGGTCCTACGTGATGTTTCTATAAACGGAAATTGGTGAATTAAGGTCTTCTGTTCAAACCAGAAAAATATGTTTCTTAAGCTTTAACGAAATATATAATGCAAACGATGTTTTTAACAAAAATTATAGGAACAAACAATGCAATTACCAAACTGATTAAATTACAGTATTCGAATGAGTGAATAACGAACCGAAATAAACTAATAGCTAACCGATGATTCGTGAAATTGTACATGTGCCTCTTGCTTTTAACATTAACCTTAGGCACATAAAACTTTTGTGTAGAACTGGTTTGAGACTTGACCATTTCCACAACTCGTTTTATGCAGAAAATCTATGCTGTAACTAAGATATCTCCGGATACCTCTCGGTGCAGTCCAGTGTTTCTTTGCTGGCGCCATCCGCTATTTTCTCACTCTCACAACTGTTTTCCTCGTTTTGTTTTTTCTCAAACCTCGCTTACAAATGGCTGATTTCCATCCAACACACCACGAAGTCCTAGAGCTGAAGGCAAGAACCCAATTCATGCCTCTCGACTCGACGGACAAGTGGAAGAAGTTTCTTCTGGGAATGCTGGTGCTCACCACGACTCCAGTCGTGTGAACATCCCGGTAACCCCGGAGTCCAAATGGAGACTCCTTGCGTACCAATCACTTCGGTTTTGCCTCCGGGCGACACTTCGATGTCTTAGGACATTAAGTCTCAAACGGCTCTGAATGTCGTTTATGTGCAGCTCTACGCACAAGCAAACACTCCTGCTGCGCCGGTGCAGCCAGCTACTCACGTGCATGCTTCACCCGCACCGCGAGTACTCAGCTATGACTCGCCGGCTGGAGCGAGTGTTCCATCACAACTCCGTACACGAGGGACGGAATATTCCCAATCACTGCCTAAATATGAGTCTCACACTCATAGGAGAACGTCCATCCACTCACGGCTGGGCCCGCGTGTTTTTACCGGCTACCAAAGGATCATACTGCTTATGTAGGTCCACTTGAGGATCAAGATTAACCTACTTCCCTGTTTATCCAACACACATACGAGTGCGGAAACCACCTAAGTATGCAAACCAAAGCAAAGTAAGAAACACAAGATAACCAAGAATTCACTATCTTGATTAACAGAAGAGAACTAGTACAAACACATACAAACAATGTTCATACAGACTCAGGATGCTCTCTGTGTTATCTTTCTTGTGCTCTCAATGTCTCTCTCTAGTGACTCGTATCAACTCTAGTGTCTCACACTTGTCTTCTCTCTCGTATCTCACAGGGAAGTGCATGTCTGTTTATATAGTTCTAACACCTAGCAACAGTACGAAGAATGTTGCTGGTCGTACGAAACACTATAAGTCACGAAGAACATTCTCCAAAGGATGCTCGTACGAATGACCCATGGCTCGTAGAACATGAACTGGCTCGTACGAATCAACTAAGATGCTTTTTGAAATGAGCCACTCGTACGACTAGAGAATCACTCGTACGAGTTCTATATGGCTCGTACGAGCAACATCTTGCTCGTATGAAGCATCTCTCACTCGTACTTGGAAGTGTTCTTTGTAGAACGTGCCGACATGACGTACACATACAACTCTAGTACAAACACATACAAACAATGTTCATACAGACTCAGGATACTCTCTATGTTATCTCTCTTATGCTCTCAATGTCTCTCTCTAGTGACTCATATCATATCTAGTGTCTCACACTTGTCTTCTTTCTCGTATCTCACAGAGAAGTGCATGTCTGTTTATATAGTGCCAACACCTAGCAACAGTACGAAAAATGTTGCTGGTCGTGTGAAACACTATAAGTCAAAAAGAACATTCTCCAAAGGATGCTCGTACGAATGACCCATGGCTCGTACGAACATGAACTGGCTCGTACGAATCAAGTAAGATGCTTGTTGAAATGAGCCACTTTTACGACTAGAGAATCACTCGTACGAGTTGTATATGGCTCGCACAAGCAACATCTTGCTCCTACGAAGCATCTCTCACTCGTATTTGGAAGTGTTCTTTGGAGAACGTGCCAACAGACATGACGTACACAAGACTCAACAGTATGCACACATGCAACTGTTTTTCATCACAAACAAACTAAACGTCGTACTAAATCAAGATAGGAGGATATCTTGATTTGGTCGACACGACCAAACTATACAGACACAATAAACAAAGACCGTACAATTACAGACGTAACTAAGAAAAAGCGATAGACACAAAAGAGTATCAACAAACTCCCCCTTGGCTGTTGTTTGGTCTTTGGTCTTCATTCCGAATTGCTTGTTGTATCAACAAACTCCCCTTGAAGATTTTCAATCCCAATTTGATTGACAATCCAGGTCATCAACATTTTCTAGAATCATCAAACCTTTCATGTTTCCTCTTGAATGCCATTGGAGGCAACTGGATCGGTCACGATCTGCTGTACATTAGACTCTACTACTAGAGTTAAAGCAGAAACTTTTGGTTGCGAGGATGAGGCCGAAGCATCGGAATTTCCAGGGTCTTCACTATCCTGATCACGTTTACGTTTGATCTCCTGCGCTTTGCATCTTTCATTCCATAGAATGTTCACCCGCTTTCTGCTCATTTCAAACACGTCTTTAATACCATTAAAGCCTTCAACCAGTGTAGCATTACGAGAATGATACCATTCTCTTAAGTCGTTTTGCTTAGCAGTTAATGTTTGGCAGATCGTTGTACAACCGCACTACGTTCTTTCAACCTATTCAACTCAATCCCCCGAGTGTTATCAGCTGCCCTCATCTGTTCTAGCTGAGTTTCCCTTTCAGCATCTGCAGCCTTCAACCGCTCATTTTCTTTTCTTAACTGCGCAATTTCAGAACCCTGTTTTCTAGCAGTCTCTTTCAAGGAATTTATCTCCAACTATTGTTTGACAATTGTGTTCCGATTTGAAGACATAAACTCCGAATGTTTGCTAATCTGGATTGCTGCAGCTTGCAATTGAGTGAACAGAAAATCCACTTTTTGATCCTGTTCCATTTCAGAGAATAAACGACTGCTTCGTTTTATATTTTGTTGATGAGTTGTAGACTGGGATTGTTGAACTGAAGAAGTAGTAGGTTGTGATTAAACTGGAGTATCTTCAGCCGAAGGTGTTTCATCTGTTGGGTATTTGAAGGTTGTGGTTCAGATATTGTAGTGGGTTCCGTCATTACAGGTTCAGTCTCCTCAATTGTAAAGTATACTGGGCTTCTGTAGTTGGTTCCAGTACAGTTTCTTGATGTGATGTTGTAGGTTGTGTGATTTTAGGTTGTGCTGACAATGTTCCCGTAGCCTTTTTGCTTTGTTTCTTCTACCCTCATCACCACCTGTAGTACCTACATCACTTTTACCACCATTACCATCATCATTACGGTCATCATCATTACCTTTTCCCTTTTGACGACCAAACTTATCTTCGATCATCTTTTTCAAAATTGGTTCTTCATTATCTGAATCACTGTCATCATGGTGCCACTTGTCGTTCTCTGGTGCAATATATTTATCATTTGTCGGAAAACCGAAAAATTTAGGAGGATGTGTGCTTTCCGTGTAACGTTTAGCTGCTACTCCTCTAAATATCTTCAACGAATGTTCCATCATAATCTCAACTTTTAGAACATCGTTGCCGTTCTTTGGAAGATTCGGATGTTGCACATTCAAGATCATCTGGAGAAAACGAGGATACATCCGAAACTTGTTTCCACCATATCCGGTTCTTCTCGGGTTTTCCTTCATGTTTGCAAAAATATACTATGAAACACTAAACGGTTTGTTCAATGTCAAAGATATCATCATACCAACTAAGTCGTTATTCGCCATGTCATAACCACTTCGTCTGTTGCTTAAACACTGAATTAAAACATGTAGAAAGAACTTGTATTGGAGTGGTAACCGTGCTTTGTTTAGTTGTACTACGAGAAAATCTCCAACACATTTAATTCGAAGCAAACATCCACGTTGACACTTCAACGGAACTGAGAATGGAGCTTCAGGATCGTCACCAAGTTGTAATACTGAGTTAATGGTTTCAACAGAGATATCTACGTCCAAGTCATTTACTCTTCCGTGGATAAGTTCCTGCCCATTCACTTCAACAATTTTAGCTGAATCCCAAAATTCCTTGATTAACGTCTTGTATACTGTAGTCTCGTGCGTGATAGCATAATGTATCCTTGAGTCATGCAAAAACTTCATTATACCGTTGTACTCAGCAAATTTATCTTCCGGATCTAAGTAGGCCACCATGTTATGTGTTGGTTCTGACATAATTTCTACTTCTGACTTGTCAGTTCTCTTCGTTGCGGGTTTTCTTTATGTTCTTTTTGTTCCATTATGTGCACAAGAGATAACAAGAATAAGAACATAATTTCATTAGGGAATATACACAAAAGTTTTATTCCAACTTTCTGTATGTATGTATTCCCTGGACGAAGAACTACTGACACATACGAATAACCATTTATTCGTATGAAGAACAATTGGTTTGTCCGAACAACAAATTTTGTTAGACAAGTAAATTACTCGTACGAGTAACTGGCTCGTACGAACGGATGGTTACTCGTGCGAGTGATATTTCAGATAAAAAATATCTTGTTCGGACAAACAACTTTAAGAGAGGATTATTCTTGAAGAACTTGTCTTTCGTTAAAAAGTTTCTTCACTTAAAGCTTGTTGTTCATGTCAGGCAATGTCATATAGTCAGATAATGTTCAAGTTTTTTATCTTCAAGGTATGCCTACATTGTCAATCATACCTTAAAAATATCAGAAACAACTTAAAGAGGAGTGAAAGGATGATGTGAGCAAGGTGAAGAGAAAGTTGTACCAAAGTACTACATCACCTTTTATACCACATGTTAGAACATTTTGAGACCGTTGGTACTTGAGTATTAATAGTTTGAGCTAATTTGTAACAGTTAGGTAATCTAAAAGGGTCAAAAGTGAAAATTATGTAAAAGTTGTATGTTGGCGGCGTAATTAATAACCCAGCGTATTTAATAAATACGCTAGGTAATCAGTCTGTATAAATATATGCTTCAATGAATGTATTGTCCAAGTTTCTTGGACAGATTTTGGTGATTACTCTTGTGTTGTGATTCTTGTTATTATGCTTACATCCAAATATCCAGGTGCTGTTATTGATTACATCTTTTTGGGATTTCATATACAACACTTGTTGCTTAATCCATTCAAGAATCTTCATCTTCATGGTTTGGTTTTTCTTAACTTTTTACACATTTAAACAACTAAACTATAGTTGTTTGGGTGATAATAATCAACCACTATGATCCGAATCTGTTTTGGGACTCACAATTTGGTATCAGAGCCTTTGTGCTCTTGATTGTTTAAGTTTTTGTTAAGATTCTTCAAGTTTTGAAGGTTTTTCAAAAGTTTTCAAAAGTTTTATGGTTTTTCAAATTTTTGGGCTTAAAATGGCTTTATCTGGTGTGTTTAATCATTGGGTTGTTGTTAATCAGTGGTTTGGTAAACATTTTGGTCATTTTGTTGCAAAGAACATGAATTTTGAGTCGTTTTTTAGGTGATTAGAGGGTTTTTGTTCGTACTAAAACCCTTCTGGGCGTATTTGTTTTTGAAGTTGGCATAGATATTTTTGAATATCGCGTATTTAACAAATATGATGGGTTTAAACCAGCGAATTTGTTGAGTTTCAGCGTAATAGTGCCAACGAAATTAATCGAAGGCGCTTCGAAGTCAGTGATACAAATTCTCAGCGATTTTATCACGGTGATCAGCGAAATTAACCAAACTCTTGTTTGTTTTTCATTATCCAGCGGATTTAGCCCTTTCGCAGGATAAAGTCGCCATACTTGATCAGCGTATTTGATCTCAAGTGCAGCGTATTTGTCTCATCTGCAGCGTATTTTTCTCCTTTGCAGCGAAATTGTCTCCTTCTTTAACCCTCTCCAGAGTATTTAATCACTGATCAACCATAATGTCTCTCAATCAATTCAATCCGATTGCCCAAGCCGAGTTAGAAATGGAACTGCTACAAGGCCACCGAAGTTGAAAGGATCGAAAGATTTCAGCAGTTCGAAAAACAGGATCAAAGCCTTCTTTGAGTATACCGACTATACTCAATGGATGTCAGTCACAATGGGTCTGCATGTTCCAATGATAATTCGTGACGACATTCGTACAATCAATGAAGATCCATCAACGTTCACAGAAGAAGATAGAACTCTCATTCAGCGTGACCGGAGGGCTCATGCTGCTCTTACTATGGCTCTGTCCAAGGACGATAACAACTTGTTTGAAAAGTACACCTCCGCACATGAACTGTGGTTGGTACTAATCGACCACTATGAAGGAAACGAGGAGCTCATGGACAACAAAAGAGACATGGTCCGAAAAGAATATGACATGTATGGAAGTGTTCGTGGCGAAGCTTATCCGACCACATTAGTCGATTTCTGGGAGTGTTGACTAAGATGAAGAAAGTGGGAAATCCTGTTGCAAATTATGCATCAATCAAGAAGTTGCTAGATTCTCTCCCTAAAGAATGGAGCCTTCAATGCATGATGATTAAGAGAACTTTCTTAACCAGCACAACTCCTGTCACACTCTCTGAACTGATCAACACTCTAAAAGCCTTTGAAATGGACATTGTCAAGAGAGAAATGAACCAAACTGGGTATTCTCAGAAGATTACTCAGCAAGCTGCTGCAACCTCGGCCCCCAAGAATATGGCGTTTCTTGCTCCTATCACCTCATGTGGATTGAATTCTCAAAGTGCTGTCGAATCTTATCTGAATGCTTCCGCAAGCTCTGTGAAGGCCTCGTCATCCTCCGAGAAGACTACCATGGCCAGCGACGCTCAAGCACCTAAAATATCCATAGAACATGTCACTTTTTTAATAACTTCTTAAGCAGCTATGAGGCTCTCATGTCAGGAGAGTTGAAGAGAGATTTCCTCACAGCTGAAGACATGTATTAAATGGATCCTGACGATATGGAGGAGATGGATCTGAAGTGGCAGATGGCAATGATCACTCTTCGATTGAAGAAATTCCAAGATAAAACGGGAAAAGGCTAGCTCTCGAAAAAGCTGGATTTGACAAGTCCAAGCTGAGATGTTACAATTGCAAAAATCTGGGCCATTTCAAAAGCGAGTGTCCGTTCCTGAAGAACGAGAATGCCGAACTCAACCAGACAAGAAGACCGATGGCCATTGAAGGGAGTGACAGTATTGCTGAAAATAACCAAAAGGCTTTAGTTGTGGAAGATTATGACTGGTCAGAGGAAATAGCTGAGGCTAAAGGTGAAGTTAACAAGGCCCTCATGGCAAACATCTCCACTGTTTCTGTCACGTCTGCTTCAAATTGTGTTGAAAAGCAAACCGCCAAGATTCCAAAAGATGACACTGGTCTGAAAAGCATCATCAATCCTTCTGAATAAGCCTCAGAGAAGGAAAACAGAAAGCTGAAATGAATGAGTCAAAGCCTGCAATTCAGGAAACTATCAGTTGGAGCAAGTATGAGGCGGTTGGAATCTCTACCACCGCCATGAAGTTAGAAACTGAGAATATGGATTTGGTAAATAGCTTACCATATGAATTCAAAGGTAAGCTGTGCTCCAAACCATGCTTCAACGTCGTGGCACACTACAAATCTCTCAACCGTGACATAATTAAAGAAAAAGAAAAGATTTTGAAAATTAATCAAGAACTAAAAGAAATTGAAGCTGCATATCAGCGAAAGTTAAAATCAACCATAGCTGAAATGCAGACTTTAAAATAATTTGTTTTCAGAAAAGATTTTATCATAAATGATTTGACCGAAAAACTAGAAAAATCTCAAATGAAAATAACAAATTGCAAATCATTATTGATAATGGAAAGTTAGTCAAAAAGAACTGGTTGATATTGTAAACTGCCAACGACCGACATTCACAAAGGATGGAATTGGATATAAGGATAAATTTGAAAATGAAAGAAAATTATTTCCTCCTCCGCACAGCAAAATTATGTCCCTATGCCTCTCCTCATCCTAAAAATGATTTAATCGATAAAAATGATCTTTTGGATCAAAATGCTTTTTACAAACCACAAAACAATACTAACATGTCTGAAAGCAATGCAGATCTGTGTGAGGGTCAAGAAGATGTGTGCGATGAGGAAGATGATTGTGGAGGTTCAAATATAGTAATCGATTACTCAGGCGACAGTTATTAAACAGTTAACTGGTTCGCCTGGAATTGTAATAAGATAAACATAATTTCTATTCAGGATAATTGTAATAGTTTATCTAGGATGGATGACTGTAATGGCTTTGTGCCAAAATTGAACATTCGGGATGACTGTAATGGCCTTGCGCCTACACTTAAGACTCACAACCAAGTGCATTCTAAGGTTGAGAGTCATGACTTTAACTATGTTTTTAATGATGAAAATGTTATGCTTGAATCTCCTGTATTTGTGCCAGAATTGAAGAAAAACAGATTTGGAAAGTTCCTTACAGAGGAAATTCCCGAGTTTGTTCCATCAGTTGCAGGTACATCAGAGACTGATAAAGACTTTACTGAAGAAAGCAACAGAGATGATTTAAGCACAACAGCTTCAGAAAGTGATGGAGAAATGTCAAATGAAAGTCAAGAATCAACCTTGCCATTAGACGGTGAGCACAGTGAAAACGACATTGAAGATAAACATCATCCTGATAAGAAATTGAAGAAAGTCAAAGATTCAAGCCATGCTACGTCATCAAATTCTTCAACCTGCTCCAGATTCTCATCCCATACATCATCTTCGCACTCAGCACCTAGGAAGAAAAGATCGAATTGCAAACAAAGCTTTCGCTGTGGTCATTTAGGACATACTGCGCAACATTGCAAAAGCAAGAATTTTTCTAAACCTAGTCAAGATCTTGTTAAAAGTTTTACTGATCAATTGGACAATCTAAAGAAATCAGTAAAATGCATAGTTGATTCAACTTGTTTTTGGAAAAGAAAAGAAAACTCTCTTGCTTAAAATCATGATAGAACTAATATAAAGCAAGTCTGGGTTCCAAAAGCTAGCTAACATGTACATATTTTTTGTTGTTGTATAACAAAAAAAATTCAGAAATAGCTTCGGATGCTCATGGAATTTATCTGGCATGTTGACAGCGGATGCTCCAGGCATATGACCAGGTTAAAGGATCTGCTTAAAAACTTTCGAGTTATCGATGGTGATTTCGTGTCCTTTGCCGGAGACGAAAAGGGAGGGAAGATCTTCGGAATGGGGACGTCGTGTCAGAAGCACTTACTCTGGAGAATGTAAATTATGTTCCAGATTTGTGTTACAATCTCATGAGTGTATCACAAGTCTGTGACAAAGGAATTTCGGTGCTGTTCAATGACATGGAGTGCTTATTCCTTAAACCCGAATACTCCGTCCCTACAGAAAGATCATGCTTAGAGCTCCCCGTCAAAATAACACCTACGTGCTGAATATGAAAAATGACAAATCAAATGAGCAAATGACATGTCTTATTTCAAAAGCATCGGAATCGGAATCGGAATCACTACTATGGCACAGGCGTTTGGGGCATGTGAATTTTAAAAACATAAATAAGCTTTCTAAATTAAATCTAGTAAGAGGTTTACCTATGAAAGATTTTCCTTTTTCAGAAAAAAGCATCGCATGTGCCCAGGGAAAGAAACATAAAAAGCCTCATAAGTCCAAAGCAGTGAATACGATATATGCCCCACTTCAATTACTTCACATGGATCATTTCGGTCCCATAAGTGTTAAAAACTTAGCTAAAAGATCTTATTGTTTGGTAATTACAAATGATTTCTCACGGTTTTCATGGGTATTCTTTCTTGAAGCCAAAAGCAAAACAACATCCATTATGAAGAGCTTCATTCCCATGATTGAAAACGTTATCAAGCTAAAGGTCAAATCCGTCAGAAGCGACAACGGAACTGAATTTAAAAATCATACGTTTATCACCTTCTATGAGGAAAAGGGAATTCGCCTCCAATACAGTGCTGCCAGAACTCCTCAGCAAAATGGGGTAGTGGAACGCAAGAACATAACTCTCATCGAAGCTGCTAGAACTATGCTTGTCGACTCCAAGCTTCCCATAATCTTCAGGGCTGAAGCGGTTAACACAACATGCTACGTTTTGAATCGTGTTCTCATTGTCAAACCTTACGGAAAGACAACTTATGAACTACTTTTCAAAAGGAAGCCTCTGATAGATTTCTTCGGACCATTCGGATGTTCATGCACACTTCTCAACACTGAAGATAATCTCATCAAGTTTGAAGCGGTCGATGACGTGTGCTACAGTGGCTACTCATCTTCTCAAAAGGCATATCGAGTCTACAACAAGCGAACCTCCACTAACAATGGAAGCGCTCCAAAGTGGTTTTATGACGTAGATATTATATTCAAAACTTTCAACATTGATGAACCTGTCACTGAACCCGAACCTACAGAATCCACCCCATTAGAGCCTTTGGTTGATCCTTCAGACATTGGTTTCACTCCTTTTATAACCCGTTTCACACCAGCCTCCGCCTCTCCTATTCTTCCTGCTATCGAAGTAATTGGTGACACATCTGCTGAGAATACATCCGCACATGATGATTCTTCTTCATAGCAGGTTGTGGATGAACCTCCTAAAGAAGAGAAAATCCCAATTATCTACGTCGATGAACATTTCACTAATCTGCCTCAACAAGTGGAAACTCACACCAACTCAGGGTATAAGACCAATCGAAACCATCCAATTGAAAAATGTCATCGGTTCTGTGGAAGACGGAGTTCGAACTCGCGGTCAGTCACATACAATCAACACAGGACTGCATGCAACTTTTCTCTCGCAGCCTGTCCCAAGAGACATCCAAGAAGCCATTCAAGACTCTAGCTGGGTACAAGTAATGCAAGAAGAATTAGCCAAATTTCGGAAACTAAAAGTCTGGCAACTTGTTGACTTACCAGATGGAAAGTATCCAATTGTACCAAGTGGGTGTTTCATAACAAGATGGATGATCGTGGTGTAGTTATCAAGAATAAGGCAAGATTGGTAGTTTGTGAGCCCCAAATCAGATTCGTAGCACAGTGGTTGATTGTTATCACCCAAACAACTATAGAAGTTGTTTGAATGTGTGAAAGTTAAGAAAAACCAAACTAAGAAGATGAAGATTCTTGAATGGATCAAACAACTAGTGTTGTGTATGTAATCCCAATAACATGTAATCAATAATAGCACCTGGATATTCGGATGTAAGCACAATAGCAAAAATCACAACACAAGAGAATCACCAAAATCTGTCCAAGAAACTTGGACAATACATTCATTGAAGAACATATATATACAAAACTGACTACCCAGCGTATCTAACAAATACGTTGGGTTGCTAAATACGCCGCTAACTAGTAAGATTCATACAATTACACTTTTGACCCTTCAACATTGTCTAACTATCACAAACTAGCTCAAACTATGGATAATCAAGTACCAACGGTCTCAAAAAGATCTAACAATATCCCCCTAACCGTAGCGTGCTTAAGTTTCTTCAATCTTGTTTGAGAGCTTCAGGGTCTGCAGCTGGTCCTTGATCTTTATCTTGTGCAGCTTGATCGGTAGGTTGGTCGGTTGTTGCTTTGATTGGTTCTTCAGAGCTTAGATTGACAAAAGCTTCACTTGAGGGTTGTTGTAACTCCGTAGTGGCTTCATATGTGGATGAAACCGGAGTTTGAGAGAGATGCAGCTTGAGATGGCGAGGGAGCTTTCTGTTGGGATGATGACTTGTGCTTCCTTTTTCTTTTTCTTGCCTCCTCCTTTTCTCTCTGCTTCTCGATTCTGAGTACAATCTCCATCATTTCTATCTTTCTTTCTCTAGCCCGCTCCACAGCCCTTTGAAATAACATTCCTTCTTTTCTGTACTCATTTTCGGCTCCAACGTGGATTTTGTGGCCATAGAGGATGTTAAGATCGGAAATACAGAACATGAAAACATCCATCGGGTCTAGAATGCGAATATCTTCGTTAGAGCCCAGTCGGATCACTGCTTCTCCCGTCGTAGAACGACTTCTTGAAATTTGTAAGCATGACGGGCTGTTCTGGTGGGATTTTGACTCTCGTTTCAACCTTAGCAGGATCGATGACCCATGTAACCATTCCCTTTCCGGTGATAGGATCTTTTATGGTCTTTGACACTCTTCTTCGTGGTCGTTGTGGCTTGAAAACTGTGAAACCCCGATTGCATTCTCTCAGAATAAGTCTTTCAAAGTCAGCTCCGATGCTACTGTTGGTTGGGTTTATCAAGTCTAGCCTACCCAGTTCCCGAATATCCCATCTTAGAAGGCTTTTCATATCAACTCCGGTCTTGAAGTGCTGAATGACTCCACCTCGTCTCTTCACAATGAACACCCCTTTGAGATACAGTACTTCCAACTTGTGATTCTATCTGTAACTTCAGATTTTTCAATAGTGACCACCTGATAGAAGTCTGGAAGTTTTTCTCTTTCTTTCCGGAACCATTCTGGATGCATTGGAGTTACTGAGTCACCATCCTCAGTTTCATAAACAATATCTTCCTCCAAACCCCATTCAACAAATTGAGCTGGCACCTCATCCCTGTCCACCTCCTCTTCTTCACTTTCGTCATCCTCAGTGATGTTTACGGCAGATTCTAAGCGCTTTTTCTTCTTTTCTGCGTCTTCAGCCCTTTGTCTTTCTACTTCACCTTGAACTTCTCATAGTAAAAAATGTCTGTGGACAAGAACATCGGTTGTATGTCTACTTTGGTGCAAAGTTCTCTGATCATATGATACATCTTTTCCATCCCATCCTGCTGAAATCTCACGAATCTCGTTTGTTCTTTGACATATGCATGAAGTTCTTTGTTTTTCTTTCGTTGTTCCCTCAGTTTTTCGTGAATAACATTCGTGTTGCTTACCTGATGTTTCAGCAGACAGACTCCTGAGCTGAGCCTTTCCCAATGTCTTTCGCCAGCTTATTGTACAAATCCTGAAACGGACGTGGTCTTCGAGGAGCTTGTTTTGGCATCTGCCTTGGTTGTGCTTCTGTCGACGGTCCTTCCCCTTTTTTCTTACGCTTCTGGGGGGGGGGGGATAGACTTGGGGCTTCTGGTTCAACAATCAATTGATCAACAAATTCGTCTAACTGCTCTTGCTTGGTAGTGACTGTTACTGGCATTTCAGATTCTGTCATATGACGCCTCTTTCTTCTATCTTATCTTTTCTCTCTTACTTCGGCCTCGTGAATTGCACGGAGATTCTCAATGTGCTCGCGATGTTCTCTAGTGCCTCCTGCCCTGAAGCTGCTTTCCATCAATCATTCTTTAGAAGCAGTATCTTTTTGTTTCTTTGATGAGTCTCCTTCCTTCATAATTTGCTTTCCTTTATTCTTTCTAACTAGCTGCTCGGTTTTCCTCTTCTTCCTCTTCCACTTCCTCATCAACATCTCCTTGTCTCTTTCTCTTAACACGTTCTATGTATTTCTCATAGGCTGCTTTCACAACAGGATATCTTTCTTCCCTATACATCCACTGATGCAGTAGCACCCATTCTTCAGTTTTCAGCTCTGTAATCTGATGACCTGTCGGCAACTGAAACTTGTATAGATCGCCATCATGAGGGAGACTTGGATGTTGGTCGTTGATGAGGAGCTGAACAAACCGTGGGTACATGGCCCATGTGGAGGAATTGGAGTTATCAACCATGCAGTAAAAGATAAGACCGGAGATATTGAATGGCTGTTTTGTGCAAAGGTGACCATTCTAAATTCAATCCATCATATCCTCCCTTTCTGTGCGCCAAGCTCATAGCAAATACATGAAGAATGAATCTCCAGTCCTTTGTAAGCCCCTTTCTTTTGATCTCGTTCTTCTCTTTGAAATCTCCAACATACCTCATCCCCTTAAACCATCGAGGATGTCATCCTTCTTAACCCTGAGCGGATCACTGTGCTTGTCTCCAAGACTGAGGACTCTGCGTACACTCTCCTCTGTTATTATGATCTTCTTGTTCCTCACTGTAGCCGTGATTCTCTTAACTTCATTTACTGTTGACACCTTGGCGGTTTTCCAAAATTCTTCAATGTGGATGTTGTAGATGATCGGATCGGCTTGAACAGCATAGCTAATCCTGCTTGAGTTTATCCACTCCGCTACATCTTCGAAATCACTTGGAGGTGGAATCAGTTTGCACGGCTGATTGTGCTTTCGTGTTTTATCCTAGATGATTTCCTTCACCATTTCTGAAATCGAAAACAAGTCAAGTTAGATTCGTGTACATAAGTATTATATATATATATATTATATTTATAATTAGATATAATTATATACTTATTACTTATATATAATAATAAAAAAAATTAAAAACGAATACATTAATTTATACAAAAACTATATTTGGATTATAAATAAAATAGAAAAGAAGTCTAAAGAGAATTTTATAAAAACACTGATATTTACGCTAGACTAAAATGACTTATTTCGCCGGACACTGAACTGTACACATCAAACTAATAAATAACTACGTCGAGTTATGATTAATTACGCTGCACAAAGGTTACGTATTAAGACTTTGATTCGAGAACAAGTTCAGCGAAGATGATTATCTACGCCGGATGCCCGACGTAATTGCTAATTACGCCGGTTGCTTGAACTCACGTTCATGACTTAAATCCACTGACACAAGAGCCTGGATAATTACGCGTCATTCAAAATTATCTACGCTATATTCAAATTAAATACGCTGGCTTCAAGTTTTTCTTGATAAACCCATGAAAACCGGATAAAAACTAGATTCTTTTATATAATGCAACATCATTTGAAATCGACTCATTATATCAACAACAATCTACATTAGAAAACCATAACATACCGATATCGATCTTAATAACTTCTGATTAGATTACTCAGTGATGATTGAAAATGAGTGTGGGTTTTGGGGTTGAAGAGGAAGATCATGAAATATATTTGAAAATATTTGCAGAGAAATGAAACTGAAAGATATATATACATACTTGCTTTCCAACGTATTTATTAAATACGCTGGAACATTAATTACGCCGCGTTGAAGGATTTGTGAGATATCTTCAAACTTAAGAAATCTTAGAAACAAATACGCTCGAAAATTTTAACTATTCTCGAAAAAACGTGCCCCTTTTTGGTTAAAAATAGTGCAAGAATTTAAAAAATAAGCTTAAGAAAATTAAAAAATTGCAATTTGGATCCTGAAAGTTGTTTTTGGGGCCAGGAAGCCTCCTTTTTCACACAAAATTTTTGCTTACTGACTTGAATCCTGTGACTTTTCTGCAAAAGATTATACTAGTAACACTTCGTTCGTTTGAGACAAAATATTAGATATTTTAAATAATTAAGGCATAAGAAAAACTGTTAGTATGTTTGTCCTTTTAAATCCATGCATCTATCTTTCAACATGCGATCGGAGAGCCTTTTATCATGTTGCGGTAATATTGACAAGAAATTCGATGTTCCCCCACTCATTGCTGAAACAGTCAGAATGTTGTGCCTGTGAGTCCCACATCAGGACGTACCCATACGATCAAGGTATGCGCAAAGATTCCTCATAGCAGGTGAGTATATTGACCTCATTCGTATTTGAAATTTCAACGTTAGACAATTGCTGTTCAGGTCAGTACTTCCGTATAGCAAAGGGACCAAAGTCTAACGAGGGCTATGACAGATACCAAATACGGTATGATTTAAGCACTTGAATGATTCTCAATGAGAGCTTCATTTTGTGTAGGGTTTTGGCTGCATTGGCTCTTTTGACAAGATATCATAATTGTGTCTAGGTCAGCATATATCTGGATGCAGCAGAAGAGCAACTATGATATCCCCGAATGATTAGTCAATATAAATACCCAAAATCTCGGACCCCGACAATCTATCAACGCAAGATTTAAGACCATTAAGCCATACGCCGCAACGTGTTACCCGCAAGTTGCACAACATTTTGGTATCCAGAATTCTTGTGTGTTCATTAGAACTTGTCTCCTTTTCGCAGTTTACTTCAAGGTATTGCTGAATCTACTGACACGTCGTTGCTTGAGGCCTCAATCAATTTCTGTTTTAAGATCAAAACAAAGTGTTAGCAGTTTTTCTATCATTTCTCATGCAGGAGTCAAATAAAGGAGTCTGTCTCAACAATATTTTCTGGAAAACTTCCCCCTTTCAAATTTTAGTTTCGAGAATCCATTGCTTGAAAATAAATTTTAAACTTGTAGAAAATCTTTTTTTTGGCACATTTTATGAGATTATTATTTATTATGAAAACCATTCACTCAAGGAAGTTGACCATCTCCAACCAGGTTACCAACTGGTTGAAGCGAGTTTTATCGAAGGCTTTCGTGAATATATAAGCTTTCTGTTGCGTCGTATCCACCGGCACCACTTGAATATATCCTTTCTCATACGCATCTCTGATCGCATGAATGTGAATTTCGATTTGTTTGGTTCTGGAGTGGTGGATAGGGTTCTTCACAATTCCAAGACACGCTTCATTGTCGATGAATATGGAGTCTTCATAATGTTGATTCCATAATCCAACAACTGATTTTGTATCCAGAGAACTTGAGAACAACAACTTTAAGCTGCCGTGTATTCAGCTTGAGCAGTTAATGTGGAGACTGTTGTCTGCTTTTTGCTTTGCCACGAAATGAGACGATTTCCTAAAAATTGACATCCTCCGGAGACGGACTTTCGGTCAACTTTACAAGCTGCATGATCACTGTCAGAGTAGGCAATTAAATCAAAATTACTATCTTTAGGATACCACAAACCAAGCTTGGGAGTTCCTTTCAGATAGCGGAAGATTCTTTTGACAACAACTTCATGAGATTCTTTTGGATGCGTCTGAAATCGCGCACAGAGACAGATAACCCACATAATGTCAGGCCTACTTGCGGTCAGATACATTAACGAGCCTATCATAGAATGATAGAAGGATTTATTCATGGGTTTTCCTTGAAGATCTGAAGTAAGTTCCGTCTGAGCAGCAAAGGGAGTACTGACAGATTTGCAGTCATTCCTTGTACCCAGCTGGAGTCTCGAATTGCTTCTTTTATATCTCTTGGGATAGACTGCAAGAGAAAAGCTGCATATAGTCCTGTGTTGATGGTATGTGTTTGTCCGCGTGTTCAAACTCCATCTTCAACAGAACCGATGACATTTTCAATTGGATGGTTTCGATTGGTCTTGTACCCTGCGTTGGTGTGAGTTTCCACTTGTTGAGGCAGATTGGTGAAGTGTTCATCGACGTAGATAATTGGAGTTTCGTCTTCTTTAGGAGGTTCATCCACAGCCTGCTGTGAAGAAGAATCATCATGTGCGGATGCATTCTCAGCAAAAGTGTCACCATTTACTTTAATAAAAGGAGTAGTAGGAGAGGCAGAGGCAGGGGTGAAACGGGTTGTAAAAGGAGTGAAACCAATGTCTGAAGGATCAAACCATGGCTCTAATAGAGTGGATTCTGCAGGTTTGGATTCATTGATGATTCAGCAATGTCAAATGTGTTGAATACAATGTCTACGTCATAGATCCAATTTGGAGCGCTTCTAGTGTTAGTGGAGTTTCCTTCTTGAAAATCGACGTAATATTATTCAATCACAATCTTCGTCTGTTTGTTGTAGACTCGATACGCCTTTTGAGAGGATGAATAGCCACTGAAGTAGCATACATCACCTACCGCTTCAAACTTGATGAGATTATCTTCAGTGTTGAGAAGTGTGCATGAGCATCCGAACGGTCTGAAGAAATCTATTAGAGGCTTTCTTTTGAAAAGTAGTTCATAAGCTATCTTTCTGTGAGGTTTGACAATCAGAACACGATTCAAAACGTAGCATGCTGTGTTGACCGCTTCAGCCCAGAAGATTATGGGAAGCTTGGAGTTGACAAGCATAGTTCTAGCAGCTTCGATGAGAGTTCTGTTTTTGCATTCCGCTACACCATTTTGCTGAGGAGTTCTTGGCAGCAACGTATGATTCTTGAGTTCTGTACCATTGTCGCTTCTTACGGATTTTACCTTCAGCTTGATTACGTTTTCAATCATAGGGATGAAGCTTTTCAGAACGGAAGCTGTCTCACTCTTAGCTTCGAGGAAATACACCCATGAGAACCTTGAAAAATCATCTGTAATTACCAAACAATAAGATCTTTTAGCTAAACTTTTAACGCTTATAGGCCCGAAAAGATCCATGTGAAGTAATTGCAGTGAGGCGGAAATCGTATTCACTGCTTTGGACTTATGAGGCTTTTTATGCTGCTTTCCTTGGGCACATGCGATGCATTTTTCAGAAAAAGGAATATCTTTCATAGGTAAACCTCTTACTAGATTTAATTTAGAAAGCTTATTTATGTTTTTAAAGTTCACATGTCCCAAACGCCTGTGCCATAGCAGTGATTCCGATTCAGATGCTTTTGAAATAAGACATGTCATTTGCTCATTTGATTTGGCATTTTTCATACTTACCACGTAGGTATTATTTTGACAGGGAGCTCTAAGCATGATCATTTCTGCAGGGATGGAGTATTCGGGTTTGAGGAACAAGCACTCCGTGCCATTAAACAGCACTGAAATTCCTTTGTCACAGACTTACGAAACACTCATGAGATTGTAACACAATTCTGGAACATAGTTCATATTTTCCAGAGTAAGTGCTTCCGACACGACGTCGCCCATTCCAACGATCTTCCCTCCCTTTTCGTCTCCGGCAAAGGACACAAAATCACCATTGATAACTCGAAAGTTTTGTGAGCAGATCCTTTAACCCGGTCATATGTCTGGAGCAACCACTTTCGACATGCCAGATATATTCCATGAGCATCAGAAGCCATTTTTGAATTTTATTCTGTTATACAACAACAACATAGGTTATTTACAGGTTACCTAGCTTTTTGAACCCATACTTGCTTTACATTAGTTTCTATCATGATTTTGAGCAAGAGATTTTTCTTTTCTTTTCCAAAAAAAAGTTGAGTCAACAATGCATTTTACTGATTTCTTTAGATTGTTAAATTGATCAGTAAAACTCTTAACGAGATCTTGATTAGGTTTAGAAACTTTCTTGCTTTTGCAATGTTTTGCAGTATGTCCTAAATGACCACATGCAGTTCGATCTTTTCTACTGGGTGCTGAGTGCGAAGACGATGTATGTGATGAGAATCTGGAGCTGCTTGAGGAATCTGATGATGTGACATGGCTTGAATCTTTGACTTTCTTCTTGTCAGGATGACGTTTATCTTCAATTTCGTCCTCACTATGCTCACTGTCTGATGAAGAGGTTGTTGACACTTGACTTTCATTTGACATTTCTCTATCACTTTCTGAAGTTGTTGTGCTTGAATCATCTCTGCTGCTTTCTTCAGTAAAGTCTTTATCGGTCTCTGAAGTACCTGCAACTGATGGAACAAACTCGGGAATTTCCTCTGTGAGGAACTTTCCAAATCTGTTTTTCTTCAATTCTGGCACAAAGACAGGAGATTCAAGCATAACATTTTCATCACTAAAACAAAGTTTAAGTCATGACTCTCAACCTTAGAATGCAATTGGTTGTGAGTCTTAAGTGTAGGCGCAAGGCCATTACAATCATCCCGAATGCTCAATTTGGCTCAAGGCCGTTACAGTCATCCATCCTAGGTATGTCAAACCCCGACCTGCAGCGGATTAAGAGTCGGGGCATAATTGTGTTATCACCAAAGCTCATGATGTTTACTAAAATGTTTCATATTTATTAAATTCAAATTACAACTTAAATATTCAAAACAAAATCCATACAATTACAAGGAAATGAAACTATGTAAACAATCCAAGCTTAAATTGATTTATTCTTCTAGACCTTCCTATGTGTTTCTTGCCTCAACTGGATCACCTGTATCATGTGTAAAACGGGGATATTTTGGGTCAACAAAAGTTGGCGAGTGAACCTTGATAAAACATTGTTATTAATTTCTTGTTTTATTTAATATTGAAAATTTGTGCAATAATCACATGTGAGCAATCATATATGTATATAACAAAACACAAACCACATTGGATGAGTAAATGACATGAATGATGATGTATATGAGATCAAGGCTCAATCAAACGGAGCCGATCGAGTGACATGAATGATGATGTATGTGAGATCAAGGCTCAATCAAACGGAGCCGATCGAATGAGGCACCTGATACTCAACCTGTATCCCACGGGGAGCTGATAGGCCTAATGAAATTCCTGTACTGAAAATGATAACTTCAATCTAAACATAATTCACACAACAATTGATACATATTGGATACACATTTGATCACGGATATGATGGATGCACAAGTGTTTAACTATAATAAGGAATTTAAACGACACATGATACACCCCAAAATGTGATTAAAACGGGGAATTGGTAGAGATTCACTCACATTGGGTGCGTTCTTTGATGACGTTGGATGCGCACGAATTTTAGGATTTGATCGACGAGGAAAACTAACCTAAAATAATAACGAAATGATTCGGTAAATTAGTACTTTTAATTTATACTCTTAATGTGATTTTTAGATTTATTTTTGTGAGTTTAAGGAGGTTTTCTAACTTTAAAATCTTGTTTTTAAGTATTTTAAATGATTTTCTGATTAAATAAATTAATAAAAATAAAATAAAAAAATTTGACTTTTTGACTGTTGACCGTTGACCGGTCGGATTGTGTTAATTAGGCGCTGGGTGAGGTTCGAACTCGGGACCTCTCGTATACGTGCACGCAGCTCTACCAACTGAGCTACGTGTCTAACATGAAATATTCTCTGTTTTAATTATATTTATATACTAATTAGTTTTAAACTTATTTGGTTTTATTTAAAAATGGTTTAAAATGGCCGAATCGACTTCAGTGACCCGGAGTCGAATTCGAGACGTTCGGTTCGAGTACGCACAGCCCAACCAGTTGGGCTGTGTGCTTAACCTGTTTAATTACTGAATTATATTATATTTATATACATGTTGAAAGGTGATCTGAATAGGTTTAAAAAGGATTGGTTTTATTTCTGAAATTCGGTAACGTGTGCGATTCGAACCCGGGACGTGTGCATTGTTTGTGCACACAGTCCACCACTAGACTGTGTGTCTAACCCGTTCGAATATCCGTTTTTAATTATACTTATACACATATTCAACTCCGTCTTCTTCGTTTACAAAGACACAGAACAGTGATGTCCGACTGTTCTTGTTTAAATCGGTCATCGAACATATAATTGATTGGAATGAAATGGATAAAGAGGGTTACGGAGTAAAATGTACCGAACAGAATGTTTTTCTCAGAATTCCAGCAAGAGTCGTCGGCTCTGATTGGTGACTTCCGTCTGAGTGAATCAATTAACAGTTTTGATCAATGAGTTGTGCAATTAAGTTACTAAACAAGGGATATCAGTGGGTTTAGATGATTGTAACGATTGACAGTGAGACTTCGGGATTCCAGTGATTTTCCGGTGAGTGAAGGAATTCCCGGCAACATTGTCTGAGACAGATTCTGGTTGAACGATTTATGTTAATACTTGCCTAATAATGGATTGAAAACAAAAGAGTCGAGAATTTTACCGATTTGAAGTAAGTCTCGGTTTTTCGCTGAAAGTCCGGCGAATGCAGAATATCTCCGGCGACGTGCTAAAGCTTCGAGAGATTGTGCGATTTTGAGCGAAAAGGTTACCAGAGGTTTGGGTGGGTATTTATAGGGAAGAACAGGATGTATTGAGTCCGAATTTTGGTCTTGATTCGCGGTCAAAGTTTCTCTGGCGGTTATGACTGCAATTGATGTCGGTTATAGTGTTTTTAGTCAAAGGAAACTGGCTAATCTCACGGATTGCCAGATTTCCCGGTGATTGCGAGTTCTGAGTGCGCGGTGAACTCCGGTTTGAATTCGGGTTTACTTTAAGTATTACTTGTTTCATTATATTCACAAAGAAGGCATGTGGTGGAGCGGTGTGTTGTGTGTTTGAGTTTGTGGGCGACCCGGGTTCGAAACCCGGCGTCCCCATTTTATTTTTTTTCTCACAATTTACGATTATTTATAAAATATGGTTTTTAAATTCTAATATAGTTATTAATTATGTATCGTTTAAAATTGATTTGAGCAATAAATATGCAACGAAAAATTATAACTGGATATTCGATTAATAAACGAAGCGGGTTTTGGAAACTCGTTTTTCGACGGATGTTACAAGGCAAACTATTACAGTTATCCTGAATAGAAATTTTGTTTGTCTTATTACAATTCCAGGCAAACCAGTTAACTGTTGAGTAACTATCGCCTGAGTAACGATTCCTATTTTTGACCTCCACATTCATCTTCCTCATCGCACACATCTTCTTGATCCTCACACAGATCTGCATTGCTTTCGGACATGTTAGTATTGTTTTGTGATTTGTAAAAAGCATCCTGATCCACAAGATCATTTTTACCGATTAAATCATTTTTAGGATGAGGAGATGGCATAAGGACATAATTTTTTCTATGCGGAGGAGGAAATAATTTTCTTTCATTTCCGAATTTATCTTTATATCCAATTCCATCCTTGATGAATGTCGGTCGTTGTCAGTTTACAATAACCAGTGCTTTTTGACTAATTTTCCATTTATCAATAATGATTTTCAATTTGTTATTTTCGTTTTGAGATTTTTCTAGCTTTTCGGTCAAATCATTTATGGTAAAATCTTTTCTGAAAACAAATTCTTTTAAAGTTTGCATTTCAGCTATAGTTGAATTTAACTTCGCTGATATGCAATTTCATTTTCTTTTAGTTCTTGATTAATTTTCAAAATCTTTTCTTTTTCTTTAATGATGTCATGGTTGAGAGATTTGTAGTGTGCCACGACGTTCAAGCATGATTTGGAGCACAGCTTCGCAATTCATATGGTAAGCTATTTACCAAATCCTTATCCTCAGTTTCTAACATCATGGCAGTGGTAGAGGTTCCAACCGCCTCATACTTGCTACAACTGATGGTTTCCTGAATTGCAGGCTTTGACTCATTCATTTTAGCTTTCTGTTTTCCCTTCTCAGCGGTTTGTTCAGCAGGATTGATGATGCTTTTCAGACCAGTGTCATCTTTTGGAATCTTGGTGGTTTGCTTTTCAACACGGTTTGAAACAGACGTGACAGTGACAGTGGTGGTGTTTGCCATGAGGGCCTTGTTAACTTCACCTTTAGCCTCAGCTATTTCCTCTGACCAATCACAATCTTCCACAACTAAATCCTTTTGATTGTTTTCAGCAATGCTGTCACTTCCTTCAATGGCCACCGGTCTTCTTGTCTGGTTGAGTTGGCATTCTCGTTCTTTAGCAACGGACATTCCCTTTTGAAATGGCCCAAATTTTTGCAATTGTAACATCTCAGCTTGGACTCGTCAAATCCAGCCTTTCCAAGGGCCAACCTTTTTCCCATTTTATCTTGGAATTTCTTCAACCAAAGAGTTATCATTGCCATCTGCCACTTCAGATTCATCTCCTCCATGTCGTCAGGATCCACTTGATACATGTCTTCAGCTGTGAGGAAATCTCTCTTCAACTCTCCTGACATAAGAGCCTCATAGCTGCTTAAGAAGGTATTAAACAAAGCGACATGTTCTGTGGATATTTTAAGTGCTTGAGCATCGCTGGCCACAGTAGTCTTCTCGGAGGATGACGAGGCCTTCACAGAGTTTGCGAAAGCATTCGGATAAGATTTGACAGCACTTTGAGAATTTGATCCACATGAGGTGATAGGAGCAAGAAATGCCATATTCTTGGGGGGCGAGGTTGCAGCAGCTTGCTGAGTAATCTTATGAGAATAACCAGTTTGGTTCATCTCTCTCTTGACAATGTCCATTTCGAAGGCTTTTAGATTGTTGATCAGTTCTGAGAGAGTAACATGAGTTGTGCTGGTTAAGAAAGTTCTCTTTATCATCATGCATTGAAGACTCCATTCTTTGGGGAGAGAATCTAGCAGCTTCTTGATTGATGCATAATTTGCGACGGGATTTCCCACTTTCTTCATCTTAGTTAACACTCCCAGAAATCGACTTATGTGGTCGGATAAGCTTTCGCCACGAACACTTCCAAACATGTCATACTCTTTCTGGACCATGTCTCGTTTGTTGTCCATGAGTTCCTCATTTCCTTCATAGTGGTCGACTAGTGCTAACCACAGTTCATGTGCTGAGGTGTACTCTTCAAACAAGTTATTATCGTCCTTGGACAAGACCATAGTAAGAGCAACATGAGCCCTCTGGTCACGTTGAATCAGAGTCCTATCTTTATATGTGAATGTAGATGGATCTTCATTGATTGTACTAGTGTCATCATGAATTATCATAGGAACATGCGGACCCACAGTGACTGACATCCATTGAGTATAGTCGGTAGGCTCAAAGAAGGCTTTGATCCTGTTTTTCCAACTGCTGAAATCTTCCGACCCTTTCAACTTCGGATCACAGTGGTCGATTGTTATCACCCAAACAACTATAGATTAGTTGTTTGAATGTGTGAAAGTTAAGAAAAACCATACTAAGAAGATGAAGAATCTTGAATGGATCAAACAACTAGTGTTGTATATGAAATCCCAATAACATGTAATCAATAACAGCACCTGGATATTAGGATGTAAGCACAATAGCAAAAATCACAACACAACAGAATCACCAAAATCTGTCCAAGAAACTTGCACAATACATTCATTGAAGAACATATATATACAAACTGACTACCCAGCGTATTTAACAAATACACTGGGTTGCTAAATATGCCGCTAACTAGTAAGATTCATACAATAACACTTTTGACCCTTCAACATTGTCTAACTATCACAAACTAGCTCAAACTATGGATAATCAAGTACCAACGGTCTCAAAAAGATCTAACATAGTTCAAGAGTTTCAGCAGGAGAAGGGGATTGACTATAAGGAAGTTTTTGCACCGGTTGCACGCTTAGAAGCTATCAGAATCTTCTTAGCCTATGCTTCATTCAAAAACTTTAAGGTGTTTCAGATGGATGTAAAGAGTGCATTTCTATATGGAAAAGTGAAAGAAGAAGTTTATGTCTGTCAACCTCCAAGTTTTGAAGATCCTCACTTCCCTGCAAGATACTACAAGCTTGAAAGCACTTTATGGTCTTCATCAAGCCCTTCGGGCATGGTATGAGACTTTGTCAACATATCTTCTGGATTGTGCGTACTCAAGAGGGAAAATAGACATGACCCTCTTCACAAAAAGGATCGGAGATGATGTGATGCTGGTGCAGATCTATGTAGACGATATCATCTTTGGGTCAACTGATGAAGCCCTTCGCAGGGAGTTCGAAAAGGTCATGAAAGCGAAATTTGAGATGAGCATGATGGGAGAACTCACATTTTTCTTGGGATTAGAAGTGAAGCAGAGAGAAAATGGCATCCTCATTCATCAGGCTAAGTACATCAGAGATATTCTCTCCACGTACAACATGAATGATTGCAAATCTGCCAGCACTCCCTTTGCTGCTCAAACGGAACTTACTTTGGATCTTCAAGGAAAGCCCGTGAACAAATCATTCTATCGCTCAATGATTGGCTCGTTAATGTATCTGACCGCTAGTAGGCCTGAAATAATGTGGGCTGCCTGTCTCTGTGCCCGATTTCAGACGAATCCTAAAGAATCACATGATGCTGCTGTCAAGAGAATCTTTCGCTATCTCAAAGGAACACCAAAGCTTGGATTGTGGTATCCTAAGGATAGTAATTTCGATTTAATTGCTTACTCTGACAGTGATAATGCAGGTTGCAAAGTAGACAGAATATCTGTCTCCGGAGGCTGCCAATTCTTGGGAAATCGTCTCATTTCGTGGCAGAGTAAAAAGAAGACAACAGTCTCTACACCTACCGCTCAAGCTGAATATACGACAACTTATAGTTGTTTTTCACAAGTCCTTTGGATACAGAATGAATTGTTGGATTATGGAATCAACATCATGAAGACTCCAATATTCATCGACAATGAGGCGTGTCTAGGAATTGTGAAGAATCCTATCCACCACTCTAGAACGAAACACATCAAAATTCGCATTCATGCGAGCAGAGATGCGTACGAGAAAGGATATATCCAAGTGGTGCCAGTGGATTCATTGCAACAAAAAGATGATATATTTACGAAAGCCTTTGATAAAGCTCGTTTCAACCAGTTGGTAACCTGGTTGGAAATGGTGAATTTTCTTGTGTGGCATTGACCTTGGTATAAAAAAAACGGTTTTCATAACAAATAATGAATCTCATAAAATGTGCCAAACAAAAAGATTTTCTGCAAATTTAAAATTTTTTTTCAAGCAATGGATTCTCGAATATAAAATTTTAAAGGGGAAGTATTCCAGAAAATATTGTTGAAACAGAATCCTTTATTGGACACCTGCGTGAGAAATGATAGAAAAACTGCTCACACTTTGTTTGATCTTAAAAATCAGGTTCAGGCACCAAGCAACAACGTGTCAGTAGATTCAGCAATACCTTGAAGTAAAGTGCGAATATGAGTCAAAAGCTAATGATGACACAAGAATTCTTGATACCCACAATGTTGTGCAACTTGCGGGTAACACGTTGCGGCGTATGGCTTATGGTCTTAAATCTTGCGTTGATAGATTTCCAAAGTCCGAGATTTTGGGTCTTTATATTGGCTAATCATTCAGGTATATCATAGTTGCTCTTCTGCTGCATCAAGATATTCAGGTATATCATAGTTGCTCTTCTGCTGCATCAAGATATATGCTGACCTAGACACAACTATGATATCTTTTCAAAAAGAACCAATGCGGCCAAAACCCTACACAGATGAAGTTCTCATTGAGAATCATTCAAGTGCTTAAATCATACCGTATATGGTATCTGTCATAGCCCTCGTTAGACTTTGGTCTCTTTGCTGTACGGAAGTAATGACCTGATCACTAATTGTCTAACGTAGAAATTTTATGAACGAATGAGGTCAATATACTCACCTACTATGAGGAATCTTTGCGCATACCTTGATCGCGGGGGTATGTCCTAATGTGGGACTCACGGGCACAACATTCTGATAGTCCTGTATGAGTGGGGGAACGTTGAATTTCTTGTCAATATTACAACAACATGATAAAAGGCTCTTTGATCGCATGTTGAAAGATAGGTGCATGGATTTAAAAGGACAAACATACTAACAGTCTTTCTGGTGCCTTGATTATTTAATATATCTAATATTTTATCTCAAACTAACGAAGTGTTACCAGTATGATCTTCTGCAGGAAAGTCACAGGATCCGAATCAGTAAGCATAAATTCTATGTGAAAAAGGAAACTTACTGGCCCTAAAAATATGAAGTCAGGATCCAAATTGCAATTTTCCATTTTCCTTAAGCTTATTTTTAAATTTTTGCACTATTTTTAACCAAAAAGGGCACATTTTTCGAGAAAATTTAAGATTTTCGAGCGTATTTGATTTCAAGATTCTTAGTCTTGAAGAAACCTTAAAAATCCTCTAGGCGGCGTATTTATTGTTCCAGCGTAATTATTAATTACGCTGGAATGTAACTTCGTATATATATACTTCATTTTTCACTTTATGTAAATATTTTCAAAATTCTCAATCATCGTTTTCTTCATTTCAACCGAAACCCACACTTTTAAATCTCTCTAAACATTCACACTTCATTTTGTAAATCTGATCGGGCATTGAAAGATCAATATTGGTATGTTTTTCAGTTTTCAAATGTTGATTGATTGTTGTTGAGTTTATACATCATAATCGGGTTTGTTATGGTAAATAGAATAAACAGTTCTCATGGGTTTAACAAGAAATTTTTGAATATGGCGTATTTAGTTTTGAATATGGCGTATTTGTTTTTGAAGATAGCGTATTTGATCAGAACATCGGTTGGCGGATTTAAGTCTTAAATGTGAGTTCAAGCAACCGACGTATTAGACAAATACGCCGGTTAAGCTAGCATAGATAGATATCTACGTTGGCTATACTTAAATTCGCTAATCTATGATCAGCGTAAATATGTTTCATCTAGCGTAGTTATTTCTTGTCGACAACGTATTTGTATGAGGCATCAGGATGGCGGTTTTTAGGTCTTGAACGAGAGTTCAAGCAACTGGCGTATTAGAGAACTACACCGGTCAAGCCAGCGTAGTTAAACATCTACGCCAGTTTTACTTAAATTCACCATTAAATGATCTACGTATATATTTTTTTTGGCGTAGTTGTCACTAGGTCTCTGGTATATATTTGTGTGTGTCCTGCGTATATAACGTTGTTAACCAGCGTAGATAATTGCAGTTTTTAAAATTTGCTTCTTAAATTTCTTTTCTATTTTTTTAATATGTTTTATTTATAAAACCTTATGTATATATGTTCTTAAATTTCTTTTATATATTTATATATTCATTTCTATATATACATATACTTATGTATATAAATCTAACTTGGTTCGTTTTCACCTTTCAGAAATGGCTCAACCTTTAGTGTGGGACGACACAAGAAAACACAATCAGCCGATCACTCTAGCTCCCCTGGAGCCAGATTTTGAAGATGTGATGGACTGGCTATCGTGGAGTAAAATTAGTTATGCGGTCCAGGCGAATCCAACAATTTACTCAATCCACATAGAAGAGTTCTGGAGAACTGCAAGGGTAAGAATGCTGAACAATGTCAAGCACATCATAGTGATAGTGCGGAACAAGGAAATAAAGGTGACTGAGGAACGAATTAGAAAGGTTCTGAGCCTGGGAGACAACGCTAGTGATCCATTAAAGCTCAAGAAAGAGGAAATTCTAGAAGGCTTTCGTGGGATGAACTACATTGGAGACTTTCGCCACAAGAATGAAATCAAGAAATCGGGGCTTACAAAAGACTGGAGGTTCATTCTTCACACATTCTGTATGAGTGTTTGTCATCGAAAAAGCGGTTATGATGGGTTGAATTTAGAGTGGTCTGCGGCTATGCTGAATCTGTGCACGAATCAACCGTTCAACATTTCTGGACTAATCTTCGATTGCATGATCGATAACGTTAATAAAGGTGCATGGGTAATGTATCCTAGATTTGTGTAATTGCTTATTGACGATCAGCATCGAAACCTTCAACATGATGGAAACACGTATCGGTTTCAACTACCTAAAGGAAGACAAATCACATAGTTGAAAACAAAAGAGTGGGTGATGCTGCACAACTGGATGTATCGTAAAGAAAGACTTCCTGTGGTTGTGGCTGCGTATAATAAGTATCAAGAATAGACAAAGAAGGGTAGAGAAGGTGGAGACAGAGCTGTTGATGTGAGAGAAGAAGCTGAGGTTGAAGAGGAAGAAATACCACTCGTTCGTAAGCGTAAAGATAAGGGAAAGAAAGTGGTTGAGGAAGAACCGTCAAAGGAACGAAGCAAGAGAGACCCACCGAACCCACAAAGAATCATGGGTGATAGTATTCGGGCTGGTTCTACGAGAGAAGAAATAAAAAGATTGCAAGCCATCCATGCGGTTGCGGAGGCTGAGAAACGAGAAAGGAGAATGAAGAGAAGAGAAATGACAGAATCTAAAACTCATGCGGTTGTCACGTCGGAACAAGAACAGTTGGATAAATTTGTGGAAGGACTTTTGACTGATCCATTAGAACCTTCTCCAAGCGAGACTGCTGCGACAAAGAAAAGAAAAACTGAGAAGGATCCTCTGCGAACGTTCCACCAAAACCACCAGTATCGGCTCAACCTCCTCCTCAGCAAGTTCCCTCAAGACCCAGACCATTTCAAGAGCTTTACAACCTACTGTCCAAAGAGATCGGTTCGTTTTCTGCTAAGGAGTTCTGCTTGTTGAAAAACAAAGTAAACGACACTGATGTGCTCAAGAGAAAGTTAAAAGAACAAAGATCGAAGAACAAAGAACTGCACTCATACGTTGCTAAACAAACAAAATTCATTAGATTCCAACAAGAAGGGATAGAGAAGCTTTATGAAATGGTACAGGAGTTGTATGTGTCAGCAAATCGAAAGCCTAAGTACTCAAGCGAAGACATTTTCAACTTTGATATGTTTAGAGAAAAGGAACGGAAAAAGAAGGATGCCAAGGCTGAAAAGAAGAAGAAACGTCTTGAATCAGCAGTTGATGTTAGTCTGGATGATGACACTGATGAAGAAGAAGTAGACAAATTTGATATGCCTGCAAAGTTTCTTGAATGGGGATTGGAAGAAGATGTGTTATACGAGACGGATGGCGGAGATGAGTTCGAACCACAACATCCAGAATGGTTTAAAAAGGAAAGAGTGAAGATGCCATGCTTTTATCAAGTGATCACAGGTGAGAAGACTGAGGTCACGGATAAAATTATCAGCTAGAAATACTGCAACCTTACTGGATGGTTCATGGTAAAGCGTAGAGTTGGACTGATTCAATACTTTCGAAATGCTCACGACATGCAAAGCCTTCCAACATGGGATATCCGAGAGCTCAGCAGGCATGATCTGATAAATCCTACAAATAGCAGCATCGACAGAGATCTAGAAAGATTGATTCAAAGAGAATGCATGCGTGGATTTTCAGTCTTCAAGCCTCAACGCCCTAGAAAACGTGTATCAAAAACCACCAAAGACCCATTCACTAGAAAGGGAAAGAAAACATGGGTCATAAATCCAGCGAAGGTGGTTACAAGGGTGAAGCTTCCTCCCGAACAACCTGTGGCGCTCGCTAATTTCAAGAAGTGGTTTTTATGATAATAAGACAGGTGAAGCAGTCATCAGGTCAAACTCAAATGAAGACATTCGTATTCTGGATCCTATGGACGTCTTTATGTTCTGTCTTTCCGATCCGAATATCCTGTACGGACATAAGATAAACGTTAGAACTAGAAATGAGTATCTCGAGGAAGGAATGCTCTTTCAGAGGGCAGTCGAGCGCGTGCGAGCTCGAAAGATTGAAGTGATGGAAGTTTTGCTCAGAATGGAAGCTGAAAAAGAGAAAGAGGAATCCAGAAAGAAGAAAGCAGCTGAGCCGGAACCATCTTCTCCACCAACCAAAGACCCATCTCCTGATTCTGATGTTCAAATCATTCAACCACCTCCGACTTCATCCACATATGAAGTCACCATGGAGGCCCATCCATCCAAGAGTGAAGCTCTTATCAACCAACCCACTGATGCAGCAACTGACCAACAAACAGAAGAATCAACCGCATACCCTAAAGCTCTGGAACAAGACTGAAGAAGCTCAAGTACGCAACGGTCTAGGGGGATATTGTTAGAACATTTTGAGACAGTTGGTACTTGAGTATAAATAGTACCAATAAATACACTGGTTAATCAGTCTTTATAAATATATGCTTCAATGAATGTATTGTCCAAGTGTCTTGGACAGATTTTGGTGATTACTCTTGTGTCATGATTCTTGTTATTGTGCTTACATCCGAATATACAGGTGCTGTTATTGATTACATCTTTTTGGGATTTCATATACAACACTAGTTGCTTGATCCATTCAAGAATCTTCATCTTCATGGTTTGGTTTTTCTTAACTTTACACATTCAAACAACTAATCTACAGTTGTTTGGGTGATAACAATCAACCACTGTGATCCGAATCTGTTTTGGGACTCACACCATATTTTGATACTCATACGAAGAACCTCAACTTGTACGAAGAATTGCCATTTGCACCAGACACCAGTGGTTCATTTGTACGATGCACAATCACTCGTACGAGTGACCTCTGATTCGTACGAGTCCAAGTTTTTCAAAACTAGACTTTCAGTTCTCCGAGGACCTTAGGTTATTCGTTGACCTGTTTAGATCATTGCACATATCCACATAGATTCACAAGTTAAGTTAGACATGCTCGTTAAACAGATTGTGTTCTTTTGAGGTGAGTTTACTGTTGTAAGAAAGTACTTTATGAAGTTATGATTAGCAAGACAAATGATTTTTATGGCGTATCTTGGTAGAAAACTTTTGAGCTTCAACTTTGGCTAAATCAAAAATCCTTAAAACAGTGTAAACTGAAAATAACTATTAATATATAAGAACAAATTGTATATTTACTAGGCAATCTTTTTCAGAGTTTCAAGGTAAGAGAATCATACCAGCTTTTAATCTTGTCAAAAACGAGTTTTGTTTAAAACATCAAATTAAATAAATAAGTATTCTACTATGATTATTGGTATTGCTTTCCACATAAGCTCAACTTATCATATGCATGATTAGGAGATATGATTAAATGTATGAATTATACTTACTACCCGGTGTTCAACCACTTCACGACACATTCCCATATCAAGATATGCACGAGAGAAAATCTTACCGATGAGTATACTGCTTATTATCTGTTTGACGTGTATCATGTGAGATACTCACTTATTTTGATTGAAAACAAGCACTATGTGATTAAATCACTTATTGATGAGGAACTTATTTTTAGATTCATGTAGGGGACATGAGTGAGTCCGTGAACAGGTTAGTACCATCGTACCGACAAAAAGACGAACTTAGCTCCCGCATAAAGCTGTGATATTTTATCACTTATTTTTGGGTGAAGGTGATATGTTTATCACTTATTGATAGTCGTATGCAGTATTTACACGTATATATGGTATAATGGAAGTTCTAGACTTGCGTCACCATTATTTTTGGTAAAAGATTCAACCATGATACCCAAATGATAAGCAAGCATAAAGACCGCATATCCCAGAACCTCGGCATACTATCAAACGAAATTTCGGTACCAAGACCATATGTCAATGAATGGTTCCCACCTGGCTTTCAGTCCGTTATGTTTATATCAACCTGCACATTTTAATCTTATTGTGAGCCTACTGATACATCATTAGTAAAGCTACTTATCAATTTTCGTTTTATGTTTTTAACCGTTTTGATAGATCACCGGTGTTATCATCATCTTTTCTTATCTTTCCAAGAAACTAATTTTTGATTTTTGGTTTTTCTGTTGTTTTTGTATTTTTCTAAATTTTCTCCTCCTTAAATATAGAAGGTAAATAAGTAAGTAAAGACTTAACTAAATAAAAAACATATATTTTTGTATTTTTGTATTTTCTCATGTTTTTTTATTTTTCTTTAAAATTTTCTCCACCTAAAATATAAAACTAAGAGAAAATAGAAAATCTTTTTGTAATATTTTTTTTAGATTACAAGAAAATAATTACGAAAAATGATTAGCCAAGTATGATTTACTCGGGTTTCACCTTGATGCCGTTGACGAAAAGAAGATAATCAAAACGAGATTTATCAAAAGCTTTTGTAAAAAGGTCGATACGTTGGTGACCAGTGTGGATTTTAACAACATTGATAAGTTTCTTTTCATAACAATCTCGTATGAAATGATACTTAATCTCAATGTGTTTGGTTTTTGAGTGCTGTACAGGATTACGAGTGATCTGTAAAGCAGCTTCGTTATCAACATAAATAGGAGTAATTAGAAATTCAAAACCATAGTCGAACATTTGCTGTTGAATCCATAGAACCTGAGAGCAGAAACTAGAAGCTGAAATTTACTCAGCCTCACAGGTTGACGTAGCTACACAAGTCCGATTTTTGCATTGCCACGTGACTAGGCGATTTCCCAAGAACTGACATCCTGCTAATGTTGACTTTGCATCAATCTTGCAGCTACCATGATCAGAATCACTGAATGCTGTCAAATCAAACTTATCATCCTTAGGGTACCAGAGACTAGTGTCCGGGCGACCCTTCAAATAACGAAAGATTCTTTTCACAGCCATCAAAATGAGAAACTTTCGGACTTGACTGGTAGCGAGCTAGAAGACATGTTTGGTACATTATATCGGGTCTTGAAGCAGTAAGATACATAAGAGATCCGATCATAGCACGATAAAGAGATGGTTCCACATGTTCACCCATTCCATCAGGAGGAATTCCATGATTTTGAGCTAATTGAGTTCCCAAAGGCTTTGAGTCTTCCATTTGAAATTGTTTGAGAATATCCCCGACATACTTGGTTTGATGGATGAGAATTCCTTCCTTAGATTGATGAATCTGCAAACCTAAAAGAAAGTCATTTCTCCCATGGCGCTCAACTCGAACTTCTCTTGCATCACCTGCTCAAATTCTTTGCACATTTTCTTGTTAGTAGACCCAAAAACAATATCATCAACATACACTTGTACCAACAATAAGTCCTCATTCTTTTCCTTGATGAAGAGAGTACAGTCGATCAATCCACGCCGAAAACCATTCTTGAGAAGATAGGAAGACAACGTTTCATACCAAGCCCGTGGAGCTTGATGGAGACCATATAATGCCTTATTAAGAAGCCAAACCTTGTCAGGATGGATTGGATCTTCAAAACCAGGCAGTTGCTCAACATATACTTCTTCTTCAACCACACCATGAAGAAATGCACTTTTCACATCCATTTGATAAACATTAAACTTCTTGTAGGACGCATAAGCCAAGAAAATTCTTATGGCCTCAAGAAAAGCTACCGGTGAATACACTTCATTGTAATCAATGCCTTCTACTTGATTAAAACCCTGGACTACCAATCTTGCTTTGTTACTCACAACAACACCTCGTTCATCCTTCTTACACTTGTAAACCCATCTTGTACCAATCTTCTTGTAGTTGTCAGGCCTGTCAACCAATTTCCACACGCCTAACTTCTGAAAATGCTGAAGTTCTTCTTGCATTGCTTCAACCCATGAGTCTTCTTTCATTGCCTCCTTCCAAGATTTCGGTTCTACTTGGCAAACATAGCAGGAAAAAGACCAATCATTCTGTTCCCCAGATTCTCTAATAACCAAATACAAACCAGCATTCTGGTTGTTCCTAAGCTGATTACGTGTCTGCACACCACTTTGGACATCTCCTATAATGTTCTGCTGAGGATGAGTATTATGGATTAGGGTTTCAGGAACATCATGAACTCGAGAGTTTGTACCCAAATTGTTGATATTCATATCAACAGTCAAGTCGATTGCTGGATTTGATGAAGATGTAAATGCATGCCCTTCAGTCATCCCTTGATTTTGTACATTTGACATGACATCAGAAATTCCCGGAATAGGACCAGAAGTAGCTTCATTTGCATCATGGAACTTATCATCTTCTGACGAAAATTATAATCAGCAGCATCTGCGAATTCCTCATTTTGAACAAGATTATTAACCAAAGTAGACACTTGGGGGTTAACAATAATTGGTCGAACTAATGACGAGTCAATTGCAGTATCACTTTCTAGTAGCATTTGAGCAGCTGCAGATGCATCATCAGAAGTTGGCAGATTAAAGGAGGCAAATCGTCCATTGTAGTCAAACATCCAAGGAGCACCCGGAGCTCTTACTGATTCAATGTATCTTTGAACCTTAACTTCACCCCATTCTTCAATCTTTTTCGTTGACAAATTCAACACTCTGAAATTAGTAGTAGCATATCCAAGATAGAAACCTTCGATAGCCTTCAGACCAAATTTACCATGTTTTTCAATCATAGTGCATGGAGCTCCAAAAGGTTCTAAGAAAGACACATTCGGTTTCCTTTTATGCAGCAATTCGATACATGTTTTCGCATGCCTCTTCACCATCATAACTCTATTCATCGTGTAACATACAGTAGCCACAACTTCTCCCCAAAATTGAACAGGAAGTTCTGATTCTACTAGCATAGTTCTTGCTGTTTCAATCAGAGTTCTATTTTTCCTCTTAGCGACACCATTTTGTTGTGG
This sequence comes from Scalesia atractyloides, assembly GCA_947069175.1. Taxonomy (NCBI): domain Eukaryota; kingdom Viridiplantae; phylum Streptophyta; class Magnoliopsida; order Asterales; family Asteraceae; genus Scalesia; species Scalesia atractyloides. Next base: position 454,202 of record CAMTDV010000116.1, on the reverse strand, counting down.
AGTGTAGCAAGAACTGTACTCATGTAAAATGCCTTTAGAAGAACATAATTCATCCATAACATAATTCTTGAATTCGGTGCCATTGTCGCTTCTGATTCTCCTTATCTTCAAATTGTACAGATTTTCAAGTAGTGTTAGGAGATTCTTGAGGATATCAGGAACTTCACTCTTGTGTGCCAACATATTAACCTATGAAAATGTTGAATAGTCATCAATAACTACTAAACAATAAGAATTACCAAAGGTAGTCTTGTGTTTCATAGGTCCAAAGAGGTCCATATGAAGACGTTCTAGAGGCATATTCACCGTGTTAATCTTCTTCACAGGATGAGATTTAAAAGTTTGCTTTCCTTTTTGACACGATACACAGACCTCTTGTAAATGAAATTTCTTTACTGGCACACCACTCAAAAGATTATTTTTCACCAAATAGTTCATTTTCCTCAAGTGAATGTGTCCCATTCGTCTATGCCAAGAGATTGATTCCTTTTCGGTGGCTTTTGAGACAAAACATGTAACTTGTGCAGACGTAGTAATAGTTTGGCTCATGTCAAGAATATACAAGTCATTAATTCTTGGAACCGATAGAAGAATCCATTTTTTGGGAATCATGAGACCGGGTTTCAGCACATAACATCCGGCATCATCAAAATGAACCGTGAACTTCTTCTCGCAGATTTGAGAAACACTTTGAAGATTGTGATCTATTTGACGAACGTAATTGATCTTGTCAAAACTAACAACACCATTGGAGACCATTCCTTCTCTAGTGATGTATTCGCTCTTATCTCCAGTAAAAGCAACATAACCACCTCTAATGCTTTTCACATCATAAAGGAGCCTTAAGTCGCCTGTCATGTGCCTTGATGCTCCACTGTCAACAATCCAATGACTATTCACAGTTCCTCCAGGAACACCCTGCACATCACATTTCCCGATTAGTTTGAGATGGGGACCCAAGCCTTAGTGGTCTTGGGTCGACGCCTGTCATCAAGAAATGTGATTTCTATTTCTTGATGATTTGGAAACTTTGTGCCTCCCCCTGAAACATTACCGGTTTTAGGTTTTCAAGATTGTTTATGTTTACCAGATTGACTATTATTTAAAAATTTAAATACTTCTGGTTTTATTAAACTTGATGAACTTGGTTTCCTTTAAAAACGTACGGTTTTAATGCTTTCTCAATTATTTTAACTTGTTTACGTCTCTGATTTTCTTCTTGTTCCTTAACAAAACGTTTATCTCGTTTAGGTGACACAGATTGACGTTGGCAAGTTATTTCAGAAGGGGCTTTTTCAACAAACATCGGTTTTGCTGAGTTGGTACAATTTTAGATTATGTGGCCAAATTCTCCATACTTAAAGCATGTTCCCTGTTCAACAAACTTAGGAGATCCTGTTTGATAACTTGATGTTGAACTTGTGGGTCTAGAGGTACTTGGTTCATCTTCACACCCATTTGTTTGTTGAGTGTAATTGTTTTGACTGTTACGTTTTAAAATCTTGACTTGATTTACAAAATCAATATTAGACATGCTTTAAAAAGTCTCGATTTTATCAGTACCAGTTGAACCCACAAATTTAACATTCTTCAATTTTTTTCTTGTAGCGAGCTCCTTTAGCTTCAACCTTTGGTTGTGTTACCTTAGGTTTTTCAGCTTGCTTTTCTTTTGAAACGAATGATGATTGTGACTTGATTGGATTCTTCTTTTCCAAAAATTTGGTTGTTGTATTTTCAAAAACTTGATCGATTGAAGTTGGATTTACATTTTTGATTGGAAAGTCTTTGTTTGAGTAAATTTTCTCATCCCCAATCAAAGTATACAACACATTATCATTTCGGATGAAGATCTAGTTATCTTGACAGATTTCATATGATCATTCTCTTGATTTGCAACTGATTTCACATTGGGTGTAGTAGAAATTTCTACCCCTTTCTCTTCATCAAGAGATTGAACCTGATCACATTTGTCTGACTCATCATCTAATGAATCATCTTCCTTTATTATAGACGGATTTGATCAACAACAAATGATGAGTGCTCTGTTTTTCTTGATTTTTCTGAGGAATTGTCCAGCTTAAAACCTAATCCTGCTGCAAACTCTTTAGGATTAAGAGGTACAGATGGTTAAAAGCGTGGCATTTCCTCTTCTTCAGGTAATTTGGTATAATTGTGTTTCAATGGAGGTGGACACGATTTATATCCCAATGCATTTGACATCTCCTTTTAGTTTTTGAACGTCAATGATATGATCAAGCACATATCGGGAGTTAGAATAACTCTCCAATTTTAGCTTAATTGCATCATGTTTGCATTTAGCAATGGCTAACTCCTTTTTCGTTTCTTCATGGATATTAATGTTGTTATTAATTTCTGTTTGCTTGTTCAAAACTGTTTTTGTTAATTCAGAAACGCTTTTCTTAAGAGTTTCAATCAGAGATTTGAATTCTTTTTCATTTCCAGTAAAGCCAGATTTGCCTCTTTGCATTTTGACAGTTCAACTACTAGGCTTTGATTGTGACTGCTTATAGTTTCAAATTTTGTTTTTACCTCAGCACAGTCACTGCATATTTTAGGAGAGTCGGCTTTTACCTGACTTGTTGAACCTGCAACATTCGCCATGAAGGCAGTATGATGAGAAAAGGATGCATTGTTTGTAAAGATTTTCTCCATTTCTTTCGATGCAACTTCGCTTTCCTTGTCAAACCAGCCTTCTGACTTTTCAACTTCTCTGCCTCTTTCAGCAACTCATTAACCTCAGTATTAATCCTTTCCCTGATATCTGAATCAGATCCATAACCACATACTCTCGAGCTTTCCTCATCAGATTTCCTATTATACCCAGAACTATCATCATCCGAGGTGTCAATATTGTGAACATGTTTGATCCGATTGATAATCTTGGCATAACATGTAGTTTCTCCTTGATTCTCGTTTCCCAATTGTACTAACCAATCACATCCTTCATCTACTTGTACTTGTAAAGCTTTGTTTGTGTTGTTTGAAGGTCCAGACTGGTTGGTGTTGTTTGGGTTGTTAACAACTACTATTCTTCGTTCATTGTTAATTTGAGTTGTGTTGGATGGTTGTGATTGATTTTGGAAAGGGTTGTGATTTCCTTGTTTGCTGGGTCGAGTACATTCACATTTGAAGTGACATTTTCACCACAGTTGAAGCAAGTAACAACATCTTTATCAAAACCATACTTTGTATCTTTCTTGCTTTCCAAACCTTATCTTCTAGTTCTGCTCATGTAATAGCTCTTCTGACCGCACTTACAAATGCCCATCTAATATCCATTAACTCCATCTCATCTCTATCTATTTGTTGATAGTCCTCATTAGTCAAATTGATGTTTCCAATCTGACCTGCGACTAGTCCACAATAAGCACTAACCATGGTGTTTAGAAGTTCCATGTGTTCCCGAGCAACTTCTACACTGACCTTGGAAAGATGTGATGTGTCAGGTCTGACAGTATTAGGATTTGCAGGCAGAAAGTTGTTACCATAGAAAGCTTGTTGAGAAGCTTGTTGTGGGACTTGAGGTGTAACAACTTGAGGTTGTGGTAGAAAGGCTTTAGGATCAAATATTTGACCATAGGTTTGAGTACTTGAGCTGGCAGACTGATCTGTTTGAACTGGTGGTGGTAGAAAGGGATTAACATTTGACACAAACGTGGTTTGGAGTTTTGGTTGCTGAGTTGTACTAACGCCTGTGTTAATACCTCCAAAGTACATTTCAGGGTTTTGTGGAATGAAACCCTCTTTGCTTTCCGGATTTATTCTTTATTTTTGTTTTGAACAACTTCATAAATACTATCCACATCCAGAACACCTGTATGCTTTAGTAAGTCAACAAATTGACCCCATTTCGGTGGTAAGGCGTCAGCAACGCGCATCACGATTTCTTATGGAGATGCTAACACTTTGTACGAGTACATTTCACTAAGCAGATGGCAGAAACCTATTGTCATGTAGCTTAGTGTTTCATTCTCCATGAACATGAAACCTTCAAACTCTTTCTTTAGCAGATCATGTCTTATCTTTCTTGTTGCAACATTTCCTTCTCCTCTTGCTTCCAAAGTATTGCACAAATGTTTGGTGGTCGTACAGTACACAAACTGATGGTAAATATCCTTATGAAGTGCTTGTGTAAGGATAGCAAACGCCTTCTTTTCTAAATCATAGGCCTGTTTATCGCTTTCATCTAAGTTGGCTAAGGAGGTTGGATTTGATCCTGCTTCTTCGAGAGATTCCTTGTATGGTGTAGTAAAAAATGTCCATAATTATGTATTTTGACCAAGAACGTATGTATGGAAACGACTTTTCCACGAAGGATAATCATTCATATGGTTCAGTTTTGGTGGACGGTTATTACTTCCTGTTTCACTCTCACTTATAAGAAGAGTCTGAATGCTCCGATTTTTATTTGCTACACATGCCCATTGATTAGCAGTTATCATAGCTGTGTGTTGAGGCATCAGAGATTTAACCCATGAGGTTGCGGAGCATTGTGATGAGTCTTTATTTGTGCTTGAACCACTCCCCCAATCCCAAGGATTAGTACCCATTATATGTTCTTGTTTATGAATATTTAAAGGTTTAGAGATTAATTTTTAAAAATAATAGTCTCCTTTTAAAGTTCACAATTTTAAAAGCCACAAAGATTTGAAAAACTGAAACACGAAAAACAGATCAAAGAAGCTTGTTCTTCGCACGAATCAATGATTCGTACGAGTCACATTTCTTCGTATGAACTAGGTTGTTCGTACGAGTGACACTCTTTTGTGCGAGCAATCTGTGCTTCGTGCGAACAAGGTCCTTCGTGCGGATGACTTAATCTTTCGCACGAACAGTCTTGTTCTTCGTGTGGATGGGTTATTCGCACGGATGTTTTTCGCAGAGAGGAATCTTTTTGCAGGGTTGGTTGGTGGAAATTTCCTTTTCTAGCAGAGACTTGTTTTCGAAAGTCGTCAGTTGTCTACACAATGTTCGTTAAAAAGACAAACATTCCATATCAGATTTTCAGTCAAAACAGTCAAGTCTAGAGATTTGGTCAACCCAACAAGAATATTCCGATGAGTTTTCCGGCAGTGTTTCACCTGAAAATATGTCCAACTTGAAGTTTGATAGAAAATCTTAAGAAAAACAAAATCCTGACATGTCTCCATGTATTCTAACAAGGTTTTTATGAAAGTTTTCTAGATACAACAAATTTTAACTAAGTTTTAAGATGTTTATCTTTTAAAAGCTTAAGTTTCCTGTTGAAAGTTCAAGAACACTTCTAGAAACCCTCACAGCTAGCTCAGACACAACACTAAGATTGGTTTTAAATAAGGAAGAGAGCCAAAGCTCTGATACCACTTGTAGGTCCACTTGGAGGATCAAGATTAACCTACTTCCCTGTTTATGCAACACACATACGAGTGCCGAAACCACGTAAGTATGCAAACGAAAGCAAAGTAAGAAACACAAGATAACCAAGGATTCACTATCTTGATTAACAGAAGAGAACTAGTACAAACACATACAAACAATGTTCATACAGACTCATAATACTCTCAGTGTTATCTCTCTTGTGCTCTCAATGTCTTTCTCTAGTGACTCGTATAAACTCTAGTGTCTCACACTTGTCTTCTCTCTCATATCTCACAGAGAAGTGCATATCTGTTTATATAGTGCCAACACCTAGCAATAGTACGAAAAATGTTGTTGGTCGTACGAAACAATATAAGTCACGAAGAACATTTTCCAAAGGATGCTCGTATGAATGACCCATGGCTCGTACAAACATGAACTGGCTCGTACGAATTAAGTAAGATGCTTGTTGAAATAAGCCACTCGTACGACTAAAGAATCACTCATACGAGTTGTATATGGCTCGTACAAGCAACATCTTGCTCGTACGAAGCATCTCTCACTCGTACTTCGAAGTGTTCTTTGGAGAACGTGCCAACAGACATGACATACACAAGACTCAACAGTATGCACACATGCAACTGTTTTTCATCACAGACAAACTAAACGTCGTACTAAATCAAGATACGAGGATATCTTGATTTGGTCGACACGGCCAAACTATATAGACACAATAAACAAAGACCGTACAATTACAGACGTAACTAAGAACAAGCGACATACACAAAAGTGTATCAACAGCTTACAAGTCTTCGCCACGGGCAGTTTACAACCCGGAGGCGGAGTATAACTATAGTTTGGTCTACAGGCCGGCTGAAGCAGCCGAACACTCGGAGTTTATCAAGAAATCGTGCTCGCACCATTGAAGCGCGCAAAACTTCCCTCCAATGCGGAAAATACAATGGGTTGACAGACCCGGATGACCACCTGCGCCTGTTCACCAGCGCAGGTCTAATCGGTGGCTGGACGCTACCCATGTGGTGTCACTTGTTCGTCCAAACTCTTACGGACGTTGCGCGCCTATGGTTTGACAACTTGCACACGGGTAAGCTCGCGTCATGGAACGACCAAAGAGACAAGTTCCTTACGCATTTCAGTCAGCAAAGTCGTTATGTCAAAGATTCCTCTAATGTTATGAACATTTGGTAGCGTAACAATGAAAGTCTCGAAGACTTCATCACCCGCTACAATAAAGAGGGGCTGGAGATAGGGATGTGCACGAAGACCTGATTCATGCATAGTTCAAGTATGCTGGCTACTGCGATGAGATGAATAAAGTCTTGTCGGGCACTACTGGACTCCCAAAAAGCTGGGAGAAACTGATGGCGGCAGCAAACGTATACGCGCAAAACAAGCGTAACCTAAACGCCAGCAGACCTCCCCTACCGCACTACCGCCCCCCAGACATGAGCAAGAGTTTTGGGAACAAGAATAAGAGTTGGAGGAACCAACCAAAACCCTCCCCACTTACCAGTCGACGCATGCGCGACCATAAGAAAGATTGCCGCCCAGAGCGCAATCAAGCTGGATTATCGGGATCGTCAGTGGACACCACTGACAAAAAGACCGGCGGAGGTGCTCACCACGGAAGATCATCAATTCAAACAGCTCCTGCTGATGCGAAACAAAACAGGTCAAGACCCCAATCTTTTTTGTGATTATCACAAAGATACGGGGTATACAACCAACAACTGCATCTCCTCGCACATGGAGATAGAAAAACCGCTGAAAAGTAGGAAGCTCTCTCACTTACTTCAGAACATGCGCAAGGAGGTGCGCCAGATCACTCGTGGTGGAGAAGACCCGAGTAATAAGAAGATGAAAACATTTGTTAGCATGATCCATGATGGCCCAGCGCGCAAGCTGAGCTATCAGAAGAATTGCATGCCTCACTAAGGCGACGATCCAAGCATATTTAATTGTCAAGACTTCATCAAATATCTGCGCAACACACATGAAAAACTATTATCTTATTGTCTACTCTGTACATGGATCTTACCCCTTATCAATAAAGACAATGGATACATACTTTCTTTATCTAGATATTTTGTTACAAATGCGTGAAACTACTTTGGGTCTACGCGAAAACACCATGGTACACAATGACTCATGAACAAGAATTCACTACCTACTGCGTACGCATGGGAGGGGATGTTCATTCACGAGTTCATTACCAATTTTATTCGCTATACCTACACAAAGTCGTTCTCTTCACACAAATATTGTAACTTGAAAAAACATTCTTTCCATTAGAATAAAAATATTTACATCAATGCGCAGTGCGCAGTACATTCAAGCTACATCAAAGATATTACAATAAAGATCCTACACTAGTCTTCACCCAGCAACCTCGGCTTCATCCGAAAATATGTCTTTAAGGCGATCAACGAAGTCATCGTGTTGGAGCACCTCGCTCACCAATTCCATAGCCAGGAGCTGTAGACGGTCATACTCCTGCTTAGCCTGGGAGAAGGCAGCTTTGGTATCAACACCATGCGTGGCAGCGCGGCTGTTGTCCGATTGAACGTCCAGTGCATGAGTGACATGATGCGCACACTAAGCATAGCCCTGCGCGTACCCGTTTTGGCGCTTAGTGACCATCAGCTTGGCCATTGCACCGTCTAGCTCCTTGGAATTCAGAATGGAGTTTGCGATCTGCAATACAAGAACAAGGTTAGAATCAACACAAAGTGACCAAAAAATAAATGGAGTACTTACATTGACAACTCCACCAATGACTCAGAGACAGTGCGGGCGGCTTCAGAATTCTCAAGTTTCTTTTCACAAGCTTCCCTCCATGATCGGAGTGTCGCGCCCTGGTCAAAGATAAAATTTATAGTCCTAAATTACCCTTAACAATGTGTTAGTGGTAGTAAGGGGCCGAACCATGAAGAGTGTGTGGTTTGCATGCGGACAAGATTGATTTTAACAAAATGTCACGAATTATAAAGCTTGCTAATATTTTTATTAATTTTGTGTGGTTGAAAGAGATGTCGGAATGCTCCGACCAATTCGGTTTTTATTACTTAACTACTAAAAACTTAAATACTTGCACAAAAACTTAATTAATTGATTAAACAATGATTTGAGAACAAGGTTCACACCCGGTTCGGTAATGTAAATCTTACGATTACGACACGTTTTAAGTTCAATTCATTTGTAACAATGACCAACAAATTTAGTGTTACGTGATTTAGATGCCAAAAGCTATCGACGTTATGAACAACGGACTACAATGCACTTTGTTATCACAAACAAGTAAATTCTAACCTAGACAAGGCATAATTGCACATAAACATTTCACAAAGTCAAATTTAATCTTCATTCGACAATTCATAAATTCAATACAAATGAAAGTCAATTATCATAGGTTTCAAAATCAAAGCACAAATTGTCACAAATCAATACCCAAAACAATGTCAAACCCTAGAACTTACAAAACCTACACCGGGGTGAAACCCAAGGAAATTATCCGCTCATGGTGAATGGGACTTGATCAACGAGTGATGAAAGCTTGAACATTGACATGTGATGGATGGTGATTAGGGTTTAGGTGTGATGGTGAGGATGAGCGGATTGAAAGATGGATGAAGATGATGATGGTAGTGGATTGGGGTTAGGAATGATGAGGGATTTATTCGGTTGATTGGTGTGGATTGGTGGTGCTAGAGATGAAGGTTGGTTGATTGTTGGCTCCAAGAACAAGTTAAAAACTCTCCCAATTCGTAACTCCCATCAAAATGGTCAGAAACCAAGTCAATACCTGTCCAAAGTTGAATTTCAGCGACAAGGAAATAGGAGAGGCGTCGCTGACGGCCCTTAGATATTCTGGTTTTCCTCCGACGCTCTAACCTACTGCCTACGACCAATTTTTGCCGACAAAGCTATCTGAGGGGCGTCACCGACGACCTCTCTGATTCTTGGTTTCCTGTTTTTCCATTTCGCGACCCGGATGACCTGTTTTCCGCCCCGATGCTCCAAAAAACTCCCGAATAGCTCCTTAAACTCCACAAACCTATAAAACACAAATCTAATCAAATGTAGGCTATTAAAAGCTAAAAGTTACATAAAACATTAACTTAAGCTTAATAGGAACATCGGTTTTCGACCACGTATCACATCACCACACTTGTCTTTTGCTTACCCTCAAGCAAATCTATTTTTCACTTTCACGTGGGTCGAATGAGGAACATACTTCCCATTCTTGAGACGTAAGCTAAGGTGTAATGTCATACCCGGTTCATAATTCTCACCATTTTCAAAATATTTAACGTTAAAGTGATTAACACATAAAAATGGTTACCCAAGATTAACTCACCCTTGAAACTCACAAATCATACACACCCCTCACAGTGCTCTCTCCACTCGGTTTAAAAATTGGCTAATAGATGATGCATTAGCGCTTTTGATGTAATCACTCAAACCGATTAGATCACGTACCCGCATAGGCTTGCAACTCAATCATTCTCCACCACCGAACACAAACACTAAGCACAAGTCAAAAGGTCTTTGATGGTTTGTAACGAGTCTAGGCTAAGGGCATGAAATAGGATATTTGGAAAGTGGCTAAGGTGATGAAAACTCAATTTTTGTTACAACACAACTATTCTATCAACAACTACTACGAATAAACAACTAAGAGGCAAAAACTTTCGCCTTTTATTCAACAAACTATCAATATATATATATATATTTCTTTTCTCAACAATTTTTCATCAATTTCTTTTCTTTTCTTTCTTTTTTTTTCAACTCAACCTAAAATCGAATTTTCAACACACGGGTTAAAAATAAAAGGCTACACGATCAAAGGCTAAATAGGTTGGTCAAACGAAAGGTTTAAGCTTAAAGTTGGCGACTAAGGGATTAATTTCGTGTAAGGATACATAAATGGTGTAAAAGGAAAAGGTTTACATGACGCCTTAATCATTCTTGTGCTCGTATTCGGTCTATGGACTCAAACGCATCAAAAGCTGCAAGTTCTACAATACGCGACTAATGGTCCACTCAACCAAAGAAATATATGCATATATGATGTATAAAAGTGGCTCAAAATCTCACGTATAAAGGGTATGGTATGCAATATGTACAAAATGCAAGTTTCTTAGGCGATTATTCCCATATAACCACCCGCTAAATACCCGTCATGTTATTAATTTGAACTTGACCATGACAAGAGACCTCATGGGTTGTGCCATCCCTCCTTAACTTAGTTACTTGTGCTTTTTGAATTGCTTCAAACAAAGACATTTTGATTTTTTTTTTGAAATTTTCCCTCATCCCCACACTTGAGGTCAGCATTATCCTCAATGTGTAGTGTTTAAATGAACGGGTCAAAATCGAAAAACTTTTTCTCTCCATCCCCACACTTGAGGTCAACATTGTCCTCAATGTGTAGGAATAGAGCTTTTACGCACAAGGGATGTGACACGGCTAACCTTCCCAAAATTTCACTCCGGAAAATAAAATACAAAATACAATCCACTTATTACTAACTAAAAATCAAAGCTAAAAAGAAATGTATTCACCTGGTTTTTGCTCATTCCTCGTGTGCTCTTCATTCTTCAAAAAAAATGGTCATCTCGCGAACATAATGTGCCTACAAATCTCAACCGTCATGTAGAAGCAAGCTTCTCACAATCATCAAAACTTGTTAGTTACCTAGTTCTACAATTTTTATAAAGAATTTACCAAGCCATATTTTTATTCAACTTTGATTTTTTTTGGAAAAAGATTTTACAACAACATACTAAATTCACTTTCGTAGGAATCACGGTTGCATTTAGTGCATGCAACAAGCCCTTTAAACCTCCTGATAGCTCCGAAGGACAAGGAAGGTCTCGTGAGGGTTATACAGGGAACACACCGACAAAGTTCATTTAACTAGTAAATAACAATACAAAAGGCAGAAAATACAAGAAAACTAAGAATAAACAAAACAAAATAACTAAAACTAATATACAACAACAAATAACATACCACCTCATGGTGGTCGAACAGAGTGTTTGTCACCCACGAACTCTTCCACATCACCGACCGGTGACTCACACCATTTATTTCCAAACGGGCCACACCTCCTTAATTCTTCTCTGGCTTCTTCTCTTGAGGTGACTTTTTCACCTTCTTCTTCTTGACCAGTTTCTTCTTCGATTCTCCAAACCAACTAACCATAGCACATATCTTTTTGTCTACCTTAGGACACTTATCCTCACTAAGCAGGTAAGTAAATTCAGGAAAAACGTTAAAATTTAGTTCCCGATCCCCAAATTTCATACTTAGCGTTCCCGTTGCACAATTTATTATGTCATTAGCAGTTGCCAGGAACGGTCTACCCAGTATGACTGTCGGGTGTGTGTCCTCAACACACCCAATATACTAAACTACCAAAAAGTCAACTGGGTAATAGCAATCTTCAACCTTCACTATCACATCTTCCACCATCCCCCTTGGATGCGTGGGAGTCTGAACAACCAACACCACGGGGGTGTCAAACTTTTTCAAAGGACCGAAATCATATTTGTCGTATAGACTCCGAGGCAAGATACTCACACAAGCTCCAAGATCTAGGAGCGCCCTCTTAATTTTAAATTTACCAATTTTGATTGGAATCAAAGGGTCTCCTGGATCTTGAGCTTTTTGGGGGATGGCACTGGATAAAAGGACACTAACATGAGATATTAAATCAACCGGTTTGGGTAGTTTGTTGTGTCGTTTCTTGGTGTTTAACTCCTTCAAACATTCGATATGAGCCGGGACCTTTTTAATGTCATCAAGTAACGACAAATTAATTTTTGCTTGTTCAAAATTTTTCCACTTTTCGTTCTTTGGGGGGCACTGTTTTTCAAACCTTGATGCACTAATTGGTTTTAATAGAGCCAACGGGTATGGGATGGTATTAAACTCCACACCCATATCATCGGCCCTAGCATGCAATTCATTTAAACAACTTTCACAAAAAGAATTTTTAGTTACTTTTTCTATTTTAATTTGTGAAATCGTTTCTTGATCATTTTTACTTCCCGACTCACCGCCTACATCTTCCACTAAACCATCAAAAAATTGTGGTCGTAGAATGCTTTCGACACTACAAACCTCATCATTTGAAAGAAGACTTACCGTGCTAATGCGCACATTCTTCACATTATTCGTGCTTGAACTTTGAGGTTTGGGTTCACCGTAGTATCACTTAGCAATCGTCTGCCATTTCCTCGCATTTGCTCCATCTCCTCTGCAAGTTGACCCACTTGCTTTTCCAAAGCCTTATGCGATTTGTCACGCACCTCGAACTCTTTCTTCATTTCCAACTTTATCTCTTGATTCGAAGTAGTGATGGCATTCATGATTGCATCCAGTTTAGACTTCAAGGAATCTTCACCACCCATTTGAGAGTTTGAGTTACCACCCCCATTACCGCCTTGGTTGTAGCCCCGTTGGCAATTACCTTCACGATTTTGATAGCCTTGGCCACTTCCTTGATTATAATTTCTTTGGTACCCCCTTGGTTACCACCTTGACGGTTTTGGTACATCGATCCACCTTGTTTTCTACTTTGGTTACCCGGTTGGAAGTTTGGGTTCATTTGGTTTGAGGCATGACCATACCTGAAATTAGGATGGTTCCTCAAACCTGGGTGATATGTGTTGGAATCCATGTCAAATTGCTTTCGATCCCCATACACTTGACTCACCTCCTCGGTCATATATGCCATACTCACTTGACATTCTTCGGTTCGGTGCTCAATATCTCCATAATCCTCGCACACCATAAACTGGACTGCACCAACATCCTTCTTCTTCATACGGCCAAATCCCTTCCAAAGTAGTAACTCGATCCTTAGCACTGGAATCAAGGTTGGGAAGAGATCGAGAAACATGATGTTTTTAGATCGGTCTGCCATCACGATTGCTCTGGAGTTCTTGCTCATCCTCTCCAAGAAATCCCAATCATCTTCTTCATGATTATTTAACAATGTTTCGTTACTTGCCGATTGCAAATATTTGTGATCATCGGCATCCAACTCCCTTACAAAGCATTTAAGTAATTCTCACCTTGGAATTTGATGATGAGGACACTTCCTAACCAATTCCTTGAAACGTGCCAATGCCTCATGTAATAATTCCCCCGCTAATTGCCTAAATGACCGAATCTCATCTCTTGCATCATCGGTCTTTGCAATTGAGTAGTATTCATCCAAGAAAACTTGTTGCATCTCCACCCAAGTGTGAATACTGTTTGCCGGAAGTGTGAGAAACCACTGCTTAACTTTGTCTTTTAAGGAAAATTGAAACAATCTCAACTTCACCACTTCCAACGCAAAATCATGACCTCCAATAGTACCACATATGGCCAAGAATTCCGCCAAATGTGTATACGGCTCGTCATTCATTCTACCATTGAAATGGGGTAAGATGTTAATGTAATTCGGCTTACAATAAAAAGCCCTTCTTCCCTGAGGTGTAGGAACGATGGGTGAGTCATTTTCGGTGATCACCGGTCTAAAACAACCATTAACACCTCGCGGAGCTTGTTGATGCAATTGACGTCTCGGACCATTGACCTCTTGATTCATCGACCTATTGTGCCCCTTCGGTCACCACCCCCATTTCCACCTTGATTTCCACCGCCTACCAATTACGGAATTCAGTTATGGTTACTGTTGTTATTATTGTTGTTGCTGTAATCTCGATTCCTTCAATCATTTCGTGGTTGACGGTTATTCCCGTAACCGTCATCTCTACCATAGTCATGACCATATCCATCGTTCCCCACAAAATGACATATTAATAGCCAAAATCCTTATTCTCAAACCCCTGAGCATCATAGAAATTCCCCATGTTGTTGTCTCCCCATTCATCATCTACAGCCGTTTCGTTATAGTTCCCACCGTCGACCGAATATTTCGAGTGGACGCTCTCATGTTCCGGTGATTGATAAACGGGAACACTATATGGTGCATCTTCGGGAATATTATTTCTCAAATCATCGAGATCGAGAAATTGGGCTTCATTTATGGGATTGCCACGGCTATGATTAACCTCATGGTTGGCGTTAATGTTTCGGTTTTTGAGATTGGTAGGTAATGGGTTTTGTCGATTTTAGTTTGGAGGTGGAGGTGTGGGTGTACGTTGGCGGTTATTTTGGTTTCAGCTACGAGTTTGGAATGGTGGTGTTGGTGGTCTTGAGTGGTTACGACCCCCCGATTGATGGTTTTGGGCTCGGTAATCGTAGTATTGGTTTTGGTTGTTGGGTTGGTTGGAGTTTTGAGGATCCATTGGAATGGGTCCAAAGGATGGTGTAGGTGGTGAGTTGGTGTTGGGTTAATTAGAGGCAAGAGTTGCCTCTAACCAGTTAGCTAGGTTTCTTCTAACGACCCGCTCGATCTTCGGTTCGAACACTAACGGCGAGGTCCTTCCGAAATTCCGTGTATGCATGCACTACCTGTAACCTGCACAAGCAACACTCCCGCGTAACACAAAAGCAAAGACGATATAAAGAAACAAGCACATTAAACAGTTAATCACAAAATGAAACAAATCCAAACACAAAGCGTATGAACTCCACGGCCACGACGCCAAAATTTGATCGGAGTGTAGCGCCCCGGTCAAAGATAAAATTTATAGTCCCAAATTACCCTTAACAATGTGTTAGTGGTAGTAAGGGGTCGAACCACGAAGAGTTTGTGGTTTGCATGTGGACAAGATTGATTTTAACGAAATGTCACGAATTATGAAGCTTGCTAGTATTTTTATTAATTTTGTGTGGTTGAAAGAGATGTCGGAATGCTCCGACCAATTTGGTTTTTATTACCAAACTACTAAAAACTTAAATACTTGCACAAAAACTTAATTAATTGATTAAACAATGATTTGAGAACAAGGTTCACACCCGGTTCGGTAATGTAAATCCTAGGATTCCGACACGTTTTAAGATCAATTCATTTGTAACAATGACCAACAAGTTTAGTGTTACGTGATTTAGATGCCAAAAGCTATCGACGTTATGAACAACAGACTACAATGCACTTTGTTATCACAAACAAGTAAACTCTAACCTAGACAAGGCATAATTGCACATAAACATTTCACAAAGTCAAATTTAATCTTCATTCGACAATTCATAAATTCAATACAAATGAAAGTCAATTATCATAGGTTTAAAAATAGAAGCACAAATTGTCACAAATCAATACCCAAAACAATGTCAAACCCTAGAACTTACAAAACCTACACCGGGGTGAAACCCAAGGAAATAATCCGCTCATGGTGAACGAGACTTGATCAACGAGTGATGAAAGCTTGAACATTGACATCTTGAGCTTGGTTATGATGATGGATGGTGATTAGGGTTTAGGTGTGATGCTGAGGATGAGTGGATTAAAGGATGGATGAAGATGATGATGGTAGTGGATTAGGGTTAGGAACGATGAGGGATTGATTCGGTTGATTGGTATGGACTGGTGGTGCTAGAGATGAAGGTTGGTTAATTGTGGGCTCCACGAACAAGTTCAAAACTCTCCCAATTCGTAACTCCCCTCAAAATGGTAAAAAACCAAGTTAATATCCGTCCAAAGTTGAATTTCAGTGACAGGGAAATAGGAGTGGCGTCGCCGACGGCCCCTAGATATTTTGGTTTTCCTCCGACGCTCTAACCTACTGCCTACGACCAATTTTTGCTGACAGAGCTACCTGAAGGGCATCGACGACGGCCCAGGGGGTCGTCGATGACGGCCTCTCTAATTCTTGGTTTCCTGTTTTTCCATTTCTCGATCCCGGATGACCCGTTTTCTACCCCAATGCTCCGAAACGCTCCCGAATAGCTCCTTAAACTCCATAAACCTGTAAAAAGAAAAATCCAATCAAAAGTAGGCTATTCGAAACTTAAAGTTACATAAAACATTAACTTAAGCTTAATAGGAACATCGGTTTTCGACCACGCATCACCTCCCATGTAAATTCGGGGCCTCGGAGGGCATCCCATTTAACCTTTTCAATAGGTATAAACTTCATTTGAAGCTTTTTAACCTGTCAATCCTTAATCAAAATTGGTTTAGGTTTTTATTAATTTGCACATCTTGATGTGACATTGCTAGCGACTCATCGGCTGGACATTTCTTTAGATTAGATATGTGGAACACATCATAGATTCCACTGAGCTCCTCAGGCAACTTAAGCTTATAAGCTACAAAACCGACACATTCGATTACCTTGAATGGTCCAATATATCTCAGCTCAACTTGCCATTCTTTTCGAAGCGCATCACAGCTTTCCAGGGTGATACCTTCAATAATACCTTGTCCCCTGTTTGGAACTTAAGAGGTTTTAGCCTTTTCTCTGCATACTTTTCTGCCTATCACGGGCAGCTTTGGGATGATCAAGGATTTGTATTATCTTATCCGTGGTCTATAAGGCAATTTTAGGTCCGGACAGTTGGGTTTCCCCAACTTCAGCCAAACAAACAGACATTCTACATTTTCTCCCATACAAGGCTTCAAAAGGAGCAGCCTTGATGCTTGTATGATAACTATTATTATAGGAGAATTCTATTAAGGGTAAGTGGTCGTCCCAACTTTCACCAAATTAATCATACATGCTCTAAACATGTCTTCCAAAGACTAGATAGCATGCTCACTTTGTCCGTCAGTATGTGGATGGTAAGCCGTACTAAAGTTTAATCTTGTGCCTAATGATTGTTGGAAACTTTTCCAAAATTGAGATGTATATCTAGTATCTCTATCGGATACAATAGATACTAGCTCGCCATCTAGGGACACAATCTTGTCCACATATAACTTGGCCAACTTATCAGAATTATATGTCTCTTTAATTGGCAAAAAATGTGCTAACTTAGTCAGTCTATCCACAATGAACCAAATCGTGTCATTGCCATGTTTGGTCTTAGGTAACTTGGTAATCAAATCCATAATTACCATTTCACATTTCCAAGTGGGATCTCAAGCTGTTGTAGTAGTCCTGACAGTTTCTGATGTTCGGCTTTTACTTGCGAACACGTTAGACACTTAGCTACGTAAGTGGCTATGGATTTCTTCAAACATATCCACCAATAATTCTTTTTCAAATCTTGTTACATCTTGTCACCACCAGGGTGAACTGAGTATCTTGAATTATGTGCTTCTTGGAGGATTAGATCTCTAAGTCCTCCAAGGATTGGAACCCAGATTTTGCCATTAAATCTAAGGATTCCATCTTTTCCAGGTACTAACTAATCAACAGTTCCGCCTAATCCTTCATTAGAAATATTAGCCTCTGGCTTGATTTTGTATCTAATAGCTTCTCATTCAAGTTATTTCCGAGCTCAATTCTCTTGGCGTTAATCCTTATAGGCTTAACCCTTTCCTTGCAACTCAAGGCGTCAGCAACGACATTTGCCTTGCTGGGATGATAGCGAATTTCGCAATCATAATCATTGAGCGTTTCCATCCAGCGGCGCTATCGCATGTTCAAATCCTTTAGATTGAACAGATGTTGGAGACTCTTATGGTCAGTGTATATAATACACTTTGTGCCATATAAGTAATGTCTCCACAACTTAAGTGCAAATACAACAGCACCCAATTCTATGTCATCGGTGGTGTAATTCCTTCCGTGCACCTTTAATTGTCGTGATTCATAAGTAATCACTTTGCCTTTTTGCATTAGGACACAACCCATGCCAGTGTGCGAGGCATCACAATAAACGACAAAATCCTCAATACCCTCAGGTAGAGATAACACAGGAGCATTGCTCAACTTGTGTTTTAGAATTTTAAAAGATTCTTGTTGTTTTGCTCCCAATCAAACTTGACATTCTTACGGGTCAAGGTAGTTAAAGGAGTGGCTATCCTCGAAAAGTTCTCGATGAACCTCCTATAATAACCGGCCAATCCTAAGAAACTATGAATCTCCGATGGAGTTTTGGGTACTTCCCAATTCATTATGGCTTCAATCTTGGCAGGATCCACTTGGATACCAACTAGACTTCTCTAAGCCAAAACTCGCACTTAGAGAACTTAGCATAAAGCTTCTCTTGTCTTAGCAATTCTAGGATGCACCGAAGATGTTTCTCGTGATTAACTTAATTACGAGATTAGATAAGTATGTCGTCTATGAAGACAATGACAAACTTATCTAGATACGGCTTGCAGACTTTATTCATGAGATCCATGAATGCTGTAGGTGCATTTGTAAGCCCGAAAGGCATCACAAGGAATTCATAATGACCATAACGGGTCCTGAAGGAAGTCTTGGGAACATCCTCACTTCTAACCTTCAGTTGATGGTATCCTGATCTCAAATTGATCTTAGAGAAGTAACTACCCCCTTGAAGTTGATCGAACAAGTTATCGATCCTGGGTAGAGTATAACGATTCTTGGTTGTTATCTTGTTAAGTTCGCGGTAATCAATGCACATCCGAATTGAACTGTCATTTTTCTTAAAAAAAATAGGAGCTCCCCAAGGTGAGGAACTAGGCTGAATGAAGCCTTTCTCTAGGAGTTCGTCTAATTGTATTCTCAATTCCTTCATTTATGTCGGGGGCTAGCCGATACGAGCTCTTACAACAGGTGTCGCTCCTGGTAGGATGTCAATCCTAAACTCCACTTGCCTATCTGGAGGTAGACCCAGTAATTCTTCAAGGAAAACATTGGAATATTCTGAAATGACGGAAAGGTCTTCAATCTTTGGTTTTGGCTCGTTAATAGTTACTTGTGACATATAGATGACACAACCTCTCCTCAGACACTTGGATGCCTTGAGCAATGACACTTTGTCTGGCAATCCATAGTGTGAATCTCCAAGGATGGTGAGCATTTCACCAGATGGGGTTAATTTCAATGAGTTTCTTATCACATGCAAGGCGGGCTTGGTTATGAGATAACCAATCCATTACTAAGACTACATCGAACCCCGCCAATTTCGTTGGCAGAAGAGAATTAGGAATTGAATGATTCTTAATGGATATAAAACATCCATCAAGAATGGAAGATGTTGTTTCTAATATTCCATTAGCAAGTTCTACTTCATAAGTTATGCCTAGGGTTCTTATGGGTAAGTTTAATACTTTGCTAAACTTATGGTCTACAAAGGACTTATCTGCACGCGAATCAAAAAGAACTTTAGCATATACGTCATTGATGAGGAATTTACCTGTTATGACGTTTTTATCATTAACAGCCTCTCTAGCATTCATTAGAAAAGCACGAGCATTTCCTTTCTTGGCCTCTCTAGGCTTTGCATTGTTACTCTTAGGATTGTTGGTGGGTTAGTCTTAATATGCTCTTTTTCATTACAGTCGTAGCAGACGGCATCCTTAAGATCCTTGCATTCTAGGGTCTTATGCACCTTTTTCTTACAGATACCACAACGTTTAGCCTGTGGATCAGAATTGCACTGTCCCCAGTGCCTGCGGTTGCGGGTCTTACATGTCGGTTTCTCAACCGATCTATCTTGGTTCCTTTTGAATCCGAATCTCCCCTTAATCATCTTATTAAATCTTTGGGAGTTACCATTTTCTCTCTTCCTTTTCCCATCAGTCTCAGTCTTGACTGACTTTTGTCTCACCAGATCTAAGGTGAGAAAGAGATAGGTCGACAGCAGACCTATAAGTAGTAGGCTGAGCAGCCTTCACCATGCCTTTAATCTCAGGCGCTAACCCATTTATGAAACGCGCAATGCGTTTTGGGTTCAGGTGAAATCAGATAAGATACTAATCTGGATAAGGAATTAAAGTCGGTAACATACTTCTGAAAATCCAGATTTATCATTGTAAGAGTTAGAAAATCTGACTCTATCTTCTCCACCTCATGAGGTGGGCAGTATGTTTCCTTTACAAGGTCCGCAAACTTGGTCCATCCCAAGTTATACAGGTGTACCTTACATGTTGACTGGACCATAGCCTTCCATTATATTACGGCATCACCCTTAAATCCTTATCAACACAACCGCTGATATCTACTATGGTTTCCATTTCGTCGAGCCATCTCAAGGCTTCTATAGCCACTTTTTCTCCATTAAAATCTCGGGACTTACAAGAGATAAAGTATTTATAGGGACATCCGTGTTTGGAAGAACGGGACCTATCATTAAATAGTAGTTTGTTTGGTTCACTCTTCGCATTCAATGAGTGAACAAAGCTCTACTTTCGAGCTGATGATGGTGGAATAGATAAAGGTTTGGAGTGAGTAGCGCTCAACACCTTAAATTTCTCCATGGCCTTTCCAACAGCTGCATCAATGCGAGCTTGAAAATCATCAGTATTGATGGCTATGTTTTCAGCATTGTCTGTATTATTATCACGGCGACTACTTTTTGCCTCATCTGAATTAGCCATCTCTGATGTTTTGGTACTAAATTTAAATTGAACTTACATTAGCAATGGTATTAATAACCATATAGGTTGTAAAGTTTGGATATATAAATCCATTGCCTATTTGAACCAGTGTGCTTAGAATCACAACTATCAGGCTTAATATTTTAAATGAATATTTTTTTGAGTTATTTTGGGTATAATTGGCCTAGGTCTCAAAGGGACCATCAAAGGCTTTCTAAATTCGGACATAGTCCGTATATTATTAGACAGTGGATCATAAGGTCACAACTGTCATGGTCATATTTGACAATATAATATGGCTTGTAGGCAAATTAATATAACGAATCAATTAACATCTCTTAAGATAGTAAGATAGGTAATTATCGTACTGATGATATTAGTCATGATCTCATTGATCATATAGACTATGAGACTTGAGCATAGCTCACCACCTTGGACAGGGATCCATAAGGTTACAACTGTCAGTGTCTTAATTGACAATATAGTATTACTCATAGGCAAATCATCACTAATGGATGTTAAATCATAGCCCGCAGGCATTTCATCACTAATGGATGTTTAATCATAGCCCGTAGGCACTTCATCACTAATGGATTTTAAATTATAGCCCGTAGGCACTTCATCACTAATGAATGTTTAATTCTAGCCCGTAGGCACTTCATCACTAATGGATGTTAAATTATTATCATCGCATTGATGATATTAGCCGGGCTCAAATTTGATCACATAGGCTATAAGGTTAGGACGTAGTCCATCACCTAGATGGTTAGTGTGGTTCCTCAAGTCACACTACCAGGAGTATTAACATTGCTTGAATGTTAACACAGAATTATCTTAACGGGTCGATTAATAATAGTCATGGTCGCATTTGACCTTAACGACTTGGAGGCTTGAACATAGTCCACCACCTCTAGATAGAATGGATAATCTTCCTTAACTATCATGATAGAAGGCTATTCATCCTTAACTATCTTTTATAATTGGCCAATTAATATGGACTTTGCCATTTGGCTAATCCAAACCAATAAGAAGATCTTTTGGAATTATATAGCGGATCATAAATTTTGAGTTAAAATTGAGACGATCGCTTGAAGAGGATGTAACTATTATATATATATATATATATATATATATATATATATATATATATAATATATATATATATATATATATATATAATTCCAAATATTTCATTAATAATAATAGAAAACTACAATACTTAATATATTGAACTGGTTGTCCTTGCAAGGACTAAAAGAAACAACATGTCCATGTAGGGACTAAAGAAATAACATGTCCCTGTAGGGACTAAAGAAATAACAATGTCCATGTAGGGATTAAAGAAATATTACAAAACATAAAAATAGAAGCAACTTCACTCGTCCTTCTTTCCTTTGACTAACTTGGAAAGTTTCTTGAAGAACTTATTTGTCTTCTTCTCCGTCTTCTTAGCCTGTTGTTGCATTTCCTTCATCCGCTCCAAGGCTTCATTAATGGCCTCAAGAGGTGGCAGAGGTTGTGGTTGTGGTTGAGGTACAACAGGGTACTGGTGTCCATAAGTTGGGTATCTAGTAGGTGGATAAGCAGGTGGGAAGGGAGATGGGTAAAGTGCATTATGCATGACCGCTTGCATATATGTGTCATGTGATAGCGCCTGATAGTTTAAATTCATCGGCGTAGTTGGGTTAAAAGGGTTGTACTTAGACATATCTTGGTATGTAGGAATAAGGTTATTAAAACCCAACAGTGGTGGTGTTGGTTCCACCACAGGTGAAGTATTTGAGGGTCTACCCATTTGTGGGTCCTCAGGAATGATAGGGTAGGTTTTGGGTAATGATGGTAATGAACCTGACCATTGTCCCACATGCACCGACATACGTGCTCCACGTTTCCTCCTCGGTGGCTCAGGTGGTGGTTGAGGTTGCTCCACCGGTTCCATTTGGACGTCTTCTTGTGTAGGAGCCAGTGTTGGAGAGTGTTACGAAGGAGTGTTAACAAAAGTGAATTGACTCCAATATTGGTCCCATTCATTAGGACCTTGATAAGGTGATCCTGTATAAGAGTTAGAACCGCTAGAGATTTCGATAGGGTGTCCATGCGATCCTGATGGTGGCATATCCGGGTCAGAGTCCTCGTCCATAGCATTTGGTTGATACAACTGATTCTGATCAGCTGGAGGTGGGTTAAAATAAAGATCTGGGTTAAACTCTTCATGATATGAATGTGAGTGGGAATGACGGGAATGGTGAGAGTGGTGTGAATGATGGGAGTGGTGAGAGTGGTGGGAATGGTAAGAATTTTGGGAATGTGGGGGCAAGTATTTGTGAGAGACAGAGTGTCTTGCTGGTTGCCAATGAGATGAATCTACTGAATCTTGGTAGGAGTTTGAGTTGTGAGGTTGTGAAGGGATGCGCCCCGATGGTCCTCCCCTCATTGGACCTTTTCCTCTTCTACTTTGTCCTCTGAATCTTGGCGGCATTTTCCTGTTAAAACCAAGTCAAAACAATAATAATAACTTAATAATGAAATGAGTAATCTTAGGCCAATGCCTAGACTAGGAAGTCTAATGAATGTACCATTGTGTAAGTTTGAGATTAAACACAAAAGGCAAGTGTTTAATTCTCTTAAGCGTTAGCTCTGATACCAACCTGTCACACCCCAAATTTCCAACCAAATCTCGGTGGGCCCGAGTGGGGAATATCGTGACGTAAGTTGATATCATCTTAGTCAATTAACACAGCATAGCGGAAGTCTTGGAGTTTAAAATACTATTGCAAACCAAAATGTTCAAAGTTCAAAAATAATATACAGACGGTTTGTAACTAAAGATCCATAGGTGGATCGTAAAATATACAAAAGATGAACATCAAACTTTAGGCATAAGGATTTGCAAGATCCTCTTATATCAACACCAAGCAGCTTCCAGCCTATTTCGTATTGTACCTACAACTTAGTCTTTTGAAAATACGTTAGTTTTCACTGGTAAATACAATCAACTGACTCGTTTTGAAAACATTTCAAAAATTGATTTAAGTGCACAGGGCACATTAAAACGTTTTATAACTTGGAAAAGTTAAGCTTTTAACCTTGTATACAGATTCACATGTTTGTCAATACATATGGGGCCCAGTACAGAGACCGAGACATGATTAACTGACACACCATTTTTGAACCCACGAAGGACTTATCCCAACTTGTGGGTAAAAATTTTTTAGCATTCGCATCTGTCAGGTGTATGCCTACACCCCGTGCTTTGGTCGTGGCCATTAGTAACTTAAATGAGCCGAGGATATCCAGGACACGGTCGTTAACCCCCAATGTTTAAGTTACCAAACAAAACTGATCAAAATGGAATATGTGGATTTACTAGCCACAATTTGGCATTCGATTGATCCCATTTCCAACCAAGCGGTAATAATTTACCGTAACCCAAGCGCGTATAGGGAAAATAAGTAAAGAGTATTTACCTGAGCTTGCACTTGACTTTTAATAAGCAAATTTTATATTAACTCAACCATTTAATCAATAGAATAATGCAGATAGCATTTACTGGAAGGCTTCTAGTCTGGAATAATGGCATAAGCTAACCAATTAGAATGCTAACGGTCCTATTTAAGTCATAGACTTACACCGATTAGCTTAAAGAATCAAAAGGGTACAATACGCTAGATTAAGCGATGACCGGATAGAATGTAGTTTAAAACAACAAGTACTTAAGACTTATATGTCATGGATAAATAATTAACATTATGGAATTTGAGATTAAAATGATAAGGTTAAACCCGTTTTGGTTAATTTTCGTAAACTAGTTACATATACTCAACCGTACGCATATAAGCGATATCGGGTAACCGGATAAGTTATGAACAAGTTCTATACGTCATTATACTTTAAATAAGTTGTAATATCAGTAGGATATCAACTTATATGCCCATTAAGGTTTTAAAATGAAATTACGCCTTATAAGGCGTTTTTGACCATTATATGACGTAAAAAGGGAACTTGCATATATTCTGATGTTATGATCATAAACATTTTGAAAAATACTTAATTTATGATATATGGTCAGTAGGATATCCCAGATAAGTGTGATTTATGGTTTAGGACCAAATTATGCACCGAAAGAGCATTTTGGACTTTTAAAAATATAATTTACGATATTATATAAAAGTTAGTTTATGATCAGAATATTAACATGATAATATGTTAATTATATTAACATATCAGTAGGTAATTCATTTGCAAGTTCATTGTTGATTAAAACTTTGTTTTATGTAAAAAAAGGCATTTTAATCAAAGTTTGACATTTAATGAAACTTGTGCATAAACTCAGATTATGATTATGATCATGTAATATAACCTCAGAGACTTTTAGCTATTAAAAGCCTATAAAAAGAAAAGAGCAGAGATGGAACACTTACAAGTGATCCAAGAGAAGATTAGAACTCAAAGAAATGCTCCTAGATGACCAAGAACTTCCAAGAGTGTAATAAGAGAGGTAAAGAATGAATGAGCAAAGAATGAGTGAGTTTTAAAGGCTATTCATAGTGCAAGAAGGTGTAAGAAGATCAAGCCAGGTGTTAGAGGTGTTGTAGGATCAATACAAGTATCTAGAAAGGTGTCAAGAGCTGCAAGAGTGTGGCAATTTGCAGGATAGGTGGCAACTTGACAGAATTTTCTTGAGTTTTGACACATTTAGCCCCTCAAAAATAGTTTTATGGATTGTGATGAATTGTCCCTTGACTTATATTCAATGACATAATGACACAATTTAGTTCTTTTCGTTCAACACGTAATGTGTTGAAGAAGAGTGTGAATAACTGAACGTTAACGGGTGTCACACTAGGTGCTTCTATGATTTATACGTAGTTACTAGCTTAGAATATGATAAATACGAATTCTTATAATTTTATGGGTTATATTACCTAAATTAGTAAAGTTAAAGGTTTGGTAATAATGTGGAACACTCAAGGTTGGTGAATCAAAAGATATCGTCTCAACCGAGAGACGTTCAGGTCAATAGATGACTTGATTAAGTAAGAAATATGAAAATAACGAAGTCCAGGGCCTCCGGGTCATTTGCTGAAAGTTATAATAGTGAAAAATAAGGCTAGCAAGGCTTCGCCGTAGGCTACGCTCGCCAGGCCGTAGCTTACGGTTGGTTTTAAATCAATTCAGCAACACTAGACCGTAGCCTACCGTCCTAGACCGTAGGATATGATCAGGTATAAAAAACATTTGTGAACTTATACATGTTTGAGGAGTTGAGTGGCTAACTCATTTGACGTATTTTTCCGAGGTCATGTACACGTGTCTGTATATTACCGGACGTGAATTTTACGAGGTGTTACACTCAAGGTCCGAGGGGACCACGTCGAATGTATGGTTGGCCGCACCTGGAAATTTCGGCAGGTGTAGCAAGTTTTGTGCCTAAAGGGGGTATCCTAACTACAACCGAGGACAACAAGATGTATATGATAATATCTCTGCGAGTATTTGGGAGAACCGGGAATATGAACGAAGGAGAAGGCAACGGGAACAAAACTGGGAGGCCTACAACAAGCTCATTGTGCCGAAGAGGTTGCCCATCAGGCTAAAGAACAGTACAATTGGAGAGGTAACAAGAGCAATGGGCCATGCAACAGGTCTATATGGAACAACAAGAATTGTACTGGGTGCAAGAGTTGTCCAGACGACAAGCGTGGGAGGAAGAGCAAAAGCACTTCCGCGTTGAGCATAATGCAATGGAAGACCGTTGATTAAATGCGATGGCCACAGCTCAACAAATGGCAATAAATAATGCCAAACACCTCCATGAGCAAGAGCGCGATCATCAAGATTGGGAGGCGGGACGTGTGTACCAAGAACACACCCCTTGGATGAATTATGAAAACCTCCCCGTACCATCCGGACCTTCTGACCCATCTCCACATTGGCTCGAAGGGGTTGGTTCCAGCTTTATTCCGCCGCAGTTTCAAGCACCCGCGAAGGGGGAAAGAGGGCCCCTTGATGATTTCCATGAGATGATGTCAGCCCTCACTGAATATCCCTACCAGCCATACCCGTCGGTTGATCCCAACGAGCGTTACCAGAGATAGTGCTCGGTATGTCTTATGTTGTATTTTTTGTGTATATTCTTGTATATTTTTTTTGTATTTAAATGAATTTTGTGGGTGTGTTCCCTATATAACCTTCACGAGACCTTCCTCGTCCTTCTGTGCTATTGGGAGGTTTAAAGGGCTTGTTGCATGCGCTAAATGCAACTGTGATTCCTACGGAAAATGAGTTAGGTTTGTTGTTGTAAAATATTTTTCCACAAAGTCAAAGCTGAACAAAAATATGGCTTGGTAAATTCTTTATAAAAATGGTAGAACTAGGTAACTA
The DNA here is from genome assembly GCA_947069175.1 of Scalesia atractyloides. NCBI lineage: Eukaryota > Viridiplantae > Streptophyta > Magnoliopsida > Asterales > Asteraceae > Scalesia > Scalesia atractyloides. The sequence goes on along the minus strand of CAMTDV010000116.1, from coordinate 427,078 downwards.
ACAAGTTTTGATGGTTGTGTGAAGCTTGCTTCTACACGAGGGGTTGAGATTTGTAGGTACTTTATGTTCGCGAGACGACCATTTTTGTTGAAGAATGAATAGCACATGATGAATGAGCGAAAACCAAGTGCGTACGTTTCTTTTTAGCTTTGATTTATAGTTTGGATTGTATTTTGTATTTATTTTCCGAGGTGAAATTTTGGGAAGGTTAGCCGTGTCACATCCCTTGTATGTTTTAAAAGCTCTATTCCTACACATTGAGGACAATGTTGACTTCAAGTGTGGTGATGGAGAGAAAAAGTTTTTCAATTTTGACCCTTTCATTTAAACACTACACATTGAGGACAATTTTGACCTAAAATGTGGGGATGGGGGAAAATTTCAAAAAAAAAATTCAAAATGTCTTTGTTTAAAGCAATCTAAAAAGCACAAGTATCTAAGTTAATGAGGGATGACACAACCCATGTGGTCTCTTCTCATGGTCAATTTCATATTAATAACATGACGGGTATTTAGCGGGTGGTTATTTGGGAATAATCCGCCTCAGAAACTTGTGTTTTGTACATATCGCACACCATACTCTTTGTATGTGAGATTTTGAGCCACTTTTATACATCATATATCCATATATTTCTTTGGTTGAGTGGACCTTTACTCGCGTATTGTAGAACTTGCAACTTTTGATGCGTTTGAGACCATAGACCGAATACGAGCACAAGAATGATTAAGGCGTTAGGTAAAACTTTTCCTTTTATACCATTTATATATCCTTACCCGAAATTGATCCCTTAGTCGCCAACTTTGAGCCTAAACCTTTCGTTTGACCAACTCATTTAGTCTTTGACCGTGTAGCCTTCTATTTTTAACCCATGTGTTGAAAATTCGATTTTAGGTTTTAAAAAAATCAGAAAATGTGATGTAATATAAGAGAAAAAAATCGTTGAGAAAAGCACAAAAATATGTGTTGAAAGTTTGTTGAATAAAAGGCGAAATTCTTTGCTTCTTAGTTTGTTTATTTGTAGTAATCGTTTTTAGGGTAGTTGTGTATGTAATAAAAATCGAGTTTTCATCACCTTAGCCACTTTTAGAATATCCTATTCCATGCCCTTAGCCTAGCCCCGTTACAACCCATTGAAGACCTTTTGACTTGTGCTTAGTATGTGTGTTCAGTGGTGGAGAATGATTGAGTTGCAAGCCTATTCGGGTACGTGTTCTAATCGGTTTGAGTGATTACATCAAGAGTGCTAATGCATCATCTTTTAGCCAATTTTTAAATCATATGGAGAGAACATTGTGAGAGGTGTGTATGATTTGTGAGTTTTAAGGGCGGGTTAATCTTGGAAAACTATCTTTATGTGATTAATCACTTTATCGCTAAATGTTTAAAAAATTGTAAAGATTATGAACCGGGTATAACATTAGACCTTAGCAGAATAGGAAGTGTATTCCTCATTCGACCCACGTGAAAGTGAAAAACATATTTGCTTAAGGGAAAACAAAAGACAAGTGTGCGGTGGGGATGTGATTAAGTTTATGTTTTATATAACTTTTAGTTTCGAATAGCCTACTTTTGATTGGATTTGTGTTTTACAGGTTTTACGGAGTTTAAGGAGCTATTCGGGAGCTTTCCGGAGCATCGGGGCGGAAAACGGATCAACTAGGATTGCGAAATGGAAAAACAGAAAAACAAGTATTGGAGAGGCTGTCGGTGACGCCCTCCAGAATTGTCCGTCGGCAAAAATTTGTCGTAGGCAGTGGATTAGAGCGTCGGAGGAAAACCCAAACAACCACGGGCCGCCGACGCTCTCTCCTGATGTGAGACGCAAAATTTTCTTGTTTGTTAATTGGGGACGGGTTATAACACAATTTTTGACCATCTTCAAAGGAGTTACGCAATTTTGAACCAAGAACACCTCCCTTGGAGCCAAGAACATCATCATCTTCATCCTCAATCATTCCTAATCCATTCCATCATCCGAATCACAACCTTCAATCCTAACCCTAACCTACCATCATCATCCCATTCATTTTCACCATCCATCCCAAACCCTAACCATCATCATCATTACCCTCAAGGCTTCAAGATGACCATGTTCAAGAGTTCATCATCCGCGATCGTGTTCCGGTCACCATGAGCGGCTAGTCTCTTCGGGTTTCACCCTGGTGTAGATTTTTGTAAGTTCTAGGGTTTGACATTGTTTTGAGTTTTGTTTTGTGACAAATTGTAGTTTGATTTTGGAACCTATGATAATTGACTTGCATTTGTATTGTATTTGTGAATTGTCGAGTGAGTTATGAAATTTGACTTTGCGAAATGTTTATGTGCAATTATGCCTTGTCTAGGTTAGAATTTACATGTTCTTGGTAACGAATTGCATTGTAGTCTGTCGTTTACGACATCGATAGCTTTTGGCACCTAAGACACGCAACACTAAACTCTTTGATCATTTTTACAATTGAATTGAACCTAAAACGTGTAGGAAACCTAGGATTTCAATTACCGAACCGAGTGTGAACCTTGTTCTTTATTATTTCAAGTTTTTTTTTATGAAAGTCTCATTTGTTTAAGTTTTTGTAGTCAATTAATTAAAAGCAAATTTGTCAGTTTGATCCGACATCTCTTTTTAAACAAACATAGTAACTAATCTTATAGCAAGCTTCATAAAAGTGACAACATACGTTTAAATCAATCTTGTCCGCACGCAAACCACAAACTCTTCGTGGTTCAACCCCTTACTACCACTAACACATTGTTAAGGGTAATTAGGGCTTATAAATATCTATCTTTGACCGGGGCACGACACTCCGTTCATCACTCGGGACTAGGACGTTGATCTTCAACCACATTTTGTCGTTGGCCACCGTTGGGTCTATGAGGCAGGTCTACAAGTTTTAGAGCTTCTTGTTTCATGGCATGGGTGTCCAGTGGAAGAAGCCACATGGGAAAACTATGATCTTTTAGCTACCCAATTTCCCTCTTTTCGCCATGAGGACAATTTACCCGGCGGGTAGTAATGATACAATACCATTAAAAGTTTATTCGAGAAAGCATAAGCGGGTCAAATCAACTAACATGGGTCTTAACTCTATCTTTGGAAATATTCTAGATGACCCATTTAAATCCAAAATTGGTGGTCAAAACATTTAATGAGTGGGAGTAGTTCAAGGTGGTCAAAATGTTTATTGGAAAGGATCAATCTACGAGTAAGAAATCAGGAGGTCATGAGTAACTATTATCATTAGGTATAGCAGGCTTAGTTTCAGTTTTATTCAGTTCAGTTTATGTATTTTGATTTTCTCTTGGTTCTTTGTATGGAGACATAGCCCCTCTTGAAGCGGGCCTATCGTTCTAGTTCAATAAATTTAGTGGCCTGCTTGTTTTTGAGTTTCTACCACCATTCAAAAAAGAACCTTGAAATGATGGAAGTTACACAAGAAGCATAAACCTACCATTTGATTTATCATATTATCAATAATATTCATGTAGGGCCGAAATGGATCACGATTGGCCATTTGTTTGGATGTTGCTTCGTCTACCTGATATAAATTACATTTAGAGAAGTTAATGCAAGGAGACACAAGTTAGCAAACCAAAAACAGTAAATTAAAGGAAAGAAACCAAATTAGGCATAAATTGGGTCACAAACACCATCAGTATGATACAAGAAAAAGAACAGCAGGGCTAGGGAGAGAGAGGTAAACCTAATCCAGGTCAAAGGGGAAAAGGGACATGAATAGTTTAACCTAATCCAATGAAACATATAAAGGCTGTCGTTGCAACTTTTCTACCACAATGAACCGCCGAATAATGGTTGTACTCTCCTGGAAGACGCCACAGCTCTTCGAGTGACCAGACCGACACCGGCAATGGAGTTCTCGTTCTTCTATGAGCGTGTACAGGTTGTGTACGCATTGGAAAAGTGATTTGATTTTAAAAGTCGAATTTGGTTTATTCTAACAACCCAAATTATGAGAAACAGAAAAAAAAAATACTATATATACTTTAATTTATAATAGAAAATAAAAATCATATTTTGAAGTTGAATCCGATTAAAAATACAGTTTGGAAATTCATCCTGAATGCTAGCTCGATGTGCAAATCAAATTCATTTAGTGAAATTCCTACCTCTTGATCTATAGTCTCTCCAAGATTAGAATTGCAAAATTCAAAACCATAAACCTCATGAACATGTCACTTGTTTATTTTCAATCTTTTACATTTTTAAAGTTGCTTATTTATTTATTTATTATATACAAATACATATATGTACACACTTATTTCTCGTAGTACATTTATATATTCTATGTCGGTTTAAAAATACGAATCTAGTCACTCCACAAAAAGTGGAAAAGCAACCCAACAGACCGAGATCAATGATAATCTCAAATTGATCATTATATAATTCGCAAATCAATGATAATCTCAAATTGATCATACAGAAGTCATTATATTTACGAAGATGGACGATACAAATATTTAAATACCTTAAAAATTTTATTTGTGTATAAGCAACCCAACAGACCGAGATCGACAGCCATGCTCAATTTGCCATCAATGATCACAACAAGAAGAAGCAGGTATCGTATCCAAATCTTATTTTTCTAATTTCAAATTTAGAGTTTTGAAATCTGATTTCCTGAATTCAGTTTTGGAGTTTGGTAAGGTGATAAGCAGTGGCGCATGGCTTAACCGAACTTTTCAGGGGCGATGGTCGAGAATTTTGCGAGGGAAGGTTTGAGTGAATTCATGGGCGGATCTAGGGGGTTTTGGGGGGTTTCAGAACCTCCTCGGTTTGAAAGAAAATGAAAAAAATTAGTGGAAACTTGTATGATTTGAAAAAAAATAGTGGGTATTAGTAAGAATCTACCGGAAGTAAACCCCGAAAAAAATTCCTAGATCCGCCACTAAATGAATCCATAGATGAACTTCAAGGAATTGTTGGGGCCAACTCCACAACGCAATCATCATATTCTTGATTTAAACGGAATTTCAACACAACTAGTCGTAACAATTGGGCACACAGTTCTTGATTGCAATCCCAATAGCACCAAATAACGAATTGGGTAGGCAATAAGGACAAGTACGTCAAAGTGTGACTACGTTGATTAGTAGTAAAGCAGCCCATTTGGTGTATGATCTCAACAACCCCAAAATATGAAGAGTAAAAGAAACAAATTATTGAAATCGATGAGGGTTGATCAGATATAGGATTAAGGATGACAGTGGTGAGATTGAACATGAAATGGGCAGCTTTACTCTTAATTGACGAGGCCATATGTCACGTTCTTGTTCTTGTTGTTGCCTAATCCTTTGATGATATTAGGCCTACAATCAAGAACCGTGTGTCCAGTTGTTACGGCTACTTCTGTTAACATTCGATTTAACATGTTTTCATGGAAGAGATAGTAGGATGATGAAGAAGAAGATTACCGGGTGGCGTAGTTGGTCCCTTCAATGTCTTGAAGATCATCCATGGATAAAGATTTTTTCTTCGAGTGATACAACTTAGAGGCTGTTTAGTAGTCTATTAATAATTTTATCAAGAGACTACATCTATCTAAATCGGTCATAGGTAAAGTGGATTTGGTTTAATTAAAAAACAGCTCTTAATGGTTCATAAAGCCTCTTAATGGTAAGTTTTAGAAACATGCTGACCTATTAAGAGGCTGCCTCTTAATCAGTCAGCTTTTTAATGGCTCAACACAAGATTGTCAATTATGCAAACAATGAAAAACTTCATCAAGTAAAAAATGATAATTTTTTATGTTCAATTCAGATGATTACATAATCTGATCCAAAAAAGTTCATGAATATAGAGTAAATTAAAAAAAATTAACAATACGAAAGTTGAGCTATTTAACTTATTAGCATTATTAAAGCTAATTAAATTATTATAAAAGTTAAGAAAGCTAAAAATTGTGATTTCTGAATGCAAGTCATGAACAACAAATATCGAGTACGAATTTTGGATATTTCTAGGACTTATAAGAGTACATGATGAGCTCATAAAAGAATTAAATAAAACTGGTTTTGGTATAATATTAAAGAACCAGGTTATGATATCAACGGTGCAAAATCAATTTCAACACATTAATCTGGGAGTATTTTTGTACGCTCTGATATTGTCTTACCTTAAATTTTGTAATTTTTTATATGATTAATTCTTGCAACAAAGCTAGCGAGTTTTCTTGGAATGATACAACTTTTATATATTTTTTTAAATGTTAAATTTCATTTGTATTCATTGTGTGACTTGAATGCATAGCTTTCCAACTTAGATGTTTCTAACTTATATATTTTATACTTTTTCCATCTAATAAAAGATGAAAGTTCCAATCAGATCATATAACAAACTTAACTTTAGAAACTGTCACAAGCACACCTTGGAATAGTCAGGGTGCTAAACTAATTAGATTAACACTCCAGAGATAAAGTGTTGGTCCTACGTGATGTTTCTATAAACGGAAATTGGTGGGTTCAGTCCTGAGAATTAAGGTCTTCTGTTCAAACTAGAAAAATATGTTTCTTAAGCTTTAACGAAATATATAATGCAAACGATGTTTTTAACAAAAAATATTGGAACAAACAATGCAATTACCAAACTGATTAAATTACAGTATTCGAATGAGTGAATAACGAACCAAAATAAACTAATAGCTAACCGGTGAATCGTGAAATTGTACATGTGCCTCTTGCTTTTAACATTAACCTTAGGCACATAAAACTTTTGTGTAGAACTGGTTTGAGACTTGACCATTTCCACAACTCGTTTTATGCAGAAAATCTAGGTTGTAACTAAGATATCTCCGGATACCTCTCGGTGCAGTCCAGTGTTTCTTTGTTGGCGCCATCCGCTATTTTCTCACTCTCACAACCGTTTTCTCATTTCGTTTTTTCTCAAACCTCGCTTACAAATGGCTGATTTTCCATCCAACACACCACAAAGTCCTCGAGCTGAAGGCAAGAACCCAATTCATGCCTCTCGACTCGACGGACAAGTGGAAGAAGTTTCTTCCGAGAATGTTGGTGCTCACCACGACTCCGGTCGTGTGAACATCCGGGTAACCCCGGAGTCCAAATGGAGACTCCTAGCGTACCAATCACTTCGGTTTTGCCTCCGGGCGAAACTTCGATGTCTTAGGACATTAAGTCTCAAACGGCTCTGAATGCCGTTTACGTGAGCTCTACGCACAAGTAAACACTCCTGCTGCGCCGGTGTAGCCAGCTACTCACGTGCATGCTTCACCCGCACCGTGAGTACTCAGCTATGACTCGCCGGCTGGAGCGAGTGCTCCATCACAACTCCGTACACGAGAGACGGAATATTCCCAATCGCTGCCTAAACATGAGTCTCACACTCTTAGGCGAACGTCCATCCACTCACGGCTGGGCCCGCGTGTGTTTCACCGGCTACCAAAGGATCATGCTGCTTATGTAGGTCCACTTGAGGATCAAGATTAACCTACTTCCCTGTTTATCCAACACACATACGAGTGCGGAAACCACGTAAGTATGCAAACCAATGCAAAGTAAGAAACACAAGATAACCAAGGATTCACTATCTTGATTAACAGAAGAGAACTAGTACAAACACATACAAACAATGTTCATACAGACTCAGGATACTTTCTATGTTATCTCTCTTGTGCTCTCAATGTCTCTCTCTAGTGACTCGTATCAACTCTAGTTTCTCACACTTGTCTTCTCTATAGTATCTCACGGAGAAGTGCATGTCTGTTTATATAGTACCAACACCTAGCAACAGTACTAAGAATGTTGCTGGTCGTACGAAACACTATAAGTCACGAAGAACATTCTCCAAAGGATGCTCATACGAATGACCCATGGCTCGTACGAACATGAACTGGCTCGAACAAATCAACTAAGATGCTTGTTGAAATGAGCCACTCGTACGACTAGAGAATCACTAGTACAAGTTCTATATGGCTCGTACGAGCAACATTTTGCTTGTATGAAGCATCCCTCACTCGTACTTGGAAGTGTTCTTTGGAGAACGTGCCGACATGACACATACAACTCTAGTACAAACACATACAAACAATGTTCATATAGACTCAGGATACTCTCTGTGTTATCTCTCATGCTCTCAATGTCTCTCTCTAGTGACTCATATCGGCTCTAGTGTCTCACACTTGTCTTCTTTCTCGTATCTCACAGAGAAGTGCATGTCTGTTTATATAGTGCCAACACCTTGCAACAGTACGAAGAATGTTGCTGGTCATACAAAACACTATAAGTCACGAAGAACATTCTCCAAAGGATACTCGTACGAATGACCCATGGCTTGTACGAACATGAACTGGCTCGTACGAATCAAGTAAGATGCTTGTTAAAATGAGCCACTCGTACGACTAAAGAATCACTCGTACGAGTTGTATATGGCTTGCACGAGCAACATCTTGCTCGTACAAAGCATCTCTCACTAGTACTTGGAAGTGTTCTTTGGAGAACGTGCCAACAGACATGACGTACACAAGACTCAACAGTATGCACACATACAACTGTTTTTCATCAAAGACAAACTAAACGTCGTACTAAATCAAGATGGGAGGATATCTTGATTTGATCGACACGACCAAACTATACAGACACAATAAATAAAGACCATACAATTACAGACGTAACTAAGAAAAAGCGACAGACACAAAAGAGTATCAACAAACTCCCCCTTAGCTATTGCTTGGTCTTTGGTCTTCATTCCGAATTGCCTGTTATATCAACAAACTCCCCTTGAAGATTTTCAATCCAATTTTATTGAGAATCCAGGTCATCAACATTTTCTAGAATCATCAAACCTTTCCTGTTTCCTCTTGAGTGCCACTGGAGGCAACTGGATCGGTCACGATCTACTGTACATTAGACTCTACTACTAGAGTTAAAGCAGAAACTTTTGGTTGCGAGTATGAGGCCGAAGCATCAGGATTGCCAGAGTCTTCACTATCCTGATCACGTTTACGTTTGATCTCTTGCGCTTTGCATCTTTCATTCCATAGAATGTTAACCCGCTTTCTACTCATTTCAAACACGTCTTTAATACCATTAAAGCCTTCAACCAGTGTAGCATTACGAGAATGATACCATTCTCTTAAGTCGTTATGCTTAGCAGTTAATGTTTCGGCAGATCGTTGTACCGCCGCACTACGTTCTTTCAACCTATTCAACTCAATCCCTCGAGTGTTATCAGCTGCCCTCATCTGTTGTAGCTGAGTTGCCCTTTCAGCATATGCAGCCTTCAACCGCTCATTTTCTTTTCCTAATTGCAATTTTAGAACCCTATTTTCTAACAGTCTCTTTCAAGGAATTTATCTCCAACTATTGTTTGACAGCTGTGTTCCGATTTGAAGACATAAACTCTGAATGTTTGCTAATCTGGATTGCTGCAGCTTGTAATTGAGTGAACAGAAAATCCACTTTCTCATCCTGTTCCATTTCAGAGAATAAATGACTGCTTCGTTTTATATTTTGTTGATGAGTCGTAGATTGGGATTGTTGAACTGAAGAAGTAGTAGGTTGTGATTGAACTGGAGTATCTTCAGCCGAAGGTTTTTCAGCTGCTGGTATTTGAAGGTTGTGGTTCAAAGATTGTAGTGGGTTCCGTCATTACAGTTCAGTCTCCTCCATTGTAAAGTAGACTAGGCTTCTGTAGTTGGTTCCAGTACAGTTTCTTGATGTGATGTTGTAGGTTGTGTGATTTTAGGTTGTGCTGACGATGTTCCCGTAGCCTTTTTGCTTCATTTCTTCTACCCTCATCACCACCTGTAGTACCTACATCACTTTTACCACCATTACCATCATCATTACGGTCATCATCATTACCTTTTCCCTTTTGACGACCAAACTTATCTTCGATCATCTTTTTCAAAATTGGTTCTTCATTATCTGACTCACTGTCATCATGGCGCCACTTGTCGTTCTCTGGTGCAATATATTTACATTTGTCGGAAAACCAAAAAAATTAGGAGGATGTGTGCTTTCCTTGTAACGTTTAGCTGCTACTCCTCTAAATATCTTCAACGAATGTTCCATCATAATCTCAACTTTTAGAACATCGTTGTCGTTCTTCGGAAGATTCGGATGTTGCACATTCAAGATCATCTGGAGAAAACGAGGATACATCCAAAACTTGTTTCCACCATATCCGGTTCTTCTCAGGTTTTCCTTCATGTTTGTAAAAATATACTCTAAAACACTAAACAGTTTGTTCAATGTTAAAGCTATCATCATACCAACTAAGTCGTTATTCGCCATGTCATAACCACTTCATCTGTTGCTTAAACGCTGAATTAAACATGTAGAAAGAACATGTATTGGAGTGGTAACCATGCTTTGTTTAGTTGTACTACGAGAAAATCTCCAACACATTTCATTTGAAGCAAACATCCACGTTGACACTTCAACGGAACTGAGAATGGAGCTTCAGGATCGTCACCAAGTTATAATACTGAGTTAATGGTTTCAACAGAGATATCTACGTCCAAGTCATCTACTCTTCCGTGGATAAGTTCCTGCCCATTCACTTCAACAATTTTAGTTGAATCCCAAAATTCCTTAATTAACGTCTTGTATACTATAGTCTCATGCGTGATAGTATAATGTATCCTTGAGTCGTGCAAAAACTTCATTATACCGTTGTACTCAGCAAATTTATCTTCTGGATCTAAGTAGGCCACCATGTTATGTGTTGGTTCTGACATAATTTCTACTTCTGACTTGTCAGTTCTCTTCGTTGCGGGTTTTCTTTTATGTTCTTTTTGTTCCATTATGTGCACAAGAGATAACAAGAATAAGAACATAAATTCATTAGGGAATATACATAAAATGTTTTATTTCAACTTTCTGTATGTATGTATTCCCAGGACGAAGAACTACTGACACATACGAATAACCATTTATTCGTATGAAGAACAATTGGTTTGTCCGAACAACAAATTTTGTTAGACAAGTAAATTACTCGTATGAGTAACTGGCTCGTACGAATGGCTGGTTACTCGTGCGAGCGATATTTCAGATAAAAAATATCTTGTTCGGACAAACAACTTTAAGAGAGGATTATTCTTGAAGAACTTGTCTTTCGTTAAAAAGTTTCTTCACTTAAAGTTTGTTGTTCATGTCAGGCAATGTCATATAGTCAGATAATGTTCAAGTTTTATATCTTCAAGGTATGCCTACATTGTCAATCATACCTTAAAAATATCAGAAACAACTTAAAGAAGTGAAAGGATGATGTGAGCAAGGTGAAGAGAAAGTAGTACCAAAGTACTACATCACCTTTTATATCACATGTTAGAACATTTTAAGACCATAGGTACTTGAATATTATAGTTTGAGCTAATTTGTAATAGTTAGGTAATCTAAAAGGGTCAAAAGTGCAATTATGTAAAAGTTGTATGTTGGTGGCGTAATTAATAACCCAGTGTATTTAATAAATACGCTAGGTAACCAATCTGTATAAATATATGCTTCAGTGAATGTATTGTCCAAGTTTCTTGGACAGATTTTGGTGATTACTCTTGTGTTGTGATTCTTGTTATTGTGCTTACATCCGAATATCCAGGTGCTGTTATTGATTACATCTTTTTGGGATTTCATATACAACACTAGTTGCATGATCCATTCAAGAATCTTCATCTTCATGGTTTGGTTTTTCTTAACTTTTACACATTCAAACAACTAATCTACAGTTGTTTGGGTGATAACAATCAACCACTATGATCTGAATCTGTTTTGGGACTCACAATTTGGTATCAGAGCCTTTGTGCTCTTGATTGTTTGAGTTTTTGTTAAGATTCTTCAAGTTTTGAAGGTTTTTCAAAGTTTTCAAAAGTTTTATGGTTTTTCAAATTTTTGGGCTTAAAATGGCTTGATCTGGTGTGTTTAATCATTGGGTTGTTGTTAATCAGTGGTTTGGTAAACATTTTGGTCATTTTGTTGCAAAGAAACATGAATTTTGAGTCGTTTTTCGGTGATTAGAGGGTTTTTGTTCGTACTAAAACCCTTCTGGGCGTATTTGTTTTTGAAGTTGGCGTAGATATTTTTGAAGATAACGTATTTAACTTTGAATATCGCGTATTTAACAAATATGCTGGGTTTAAACCAGCGAATTTGTTGAGTTTCGGCGTAATAGTGCCATCGAAATTAATCGAAGGCGACTTAAAAGTCAGTGATACAAATCATCAGCGATTTTATCACGGTGATCAGCGAAATTAACCAAACTCTTGTTTGTTTTTCATTATCCAGCGGATTTAGCCCTTTCGCAGGATAAAGTCGCCATACTTCATCAGTGTATTTGATCTCAAGTGCAACGTATTTGTCTCCTTTGCAGCAAAATTGTCTCCTGATTTAATCCTCTCCAGCGTATTTAATCACTGATCAACCATAATGTCTCTCAATCAATTCAATCTGATTGCCCAAGCCGAGTTAGAAATTTGAACTACTACAAGGCCACCGAAATTGAAAGGATTGGAAGATTTTAGCAGTTGGTAAAACAGGATCAAAGCCTTCTTTGAGTATACCGACTATACTCAATGGATGTCAGTCACAATGGGTCCGCATGTTCCAATGATAATTCGTGACGACATTCGTACAATCAATGAAGATCCATCAACATTCACAGAAGAAGATAGAACTCTCATTCAACGTGACCGGAGGGCTCATGCTGCTCTTACTATGGCTCTGTCCAAGGACGATAACAACTTGTTTGAAGAGTACACCTTCGCACATGAACTGTGGTTGGCACTAATCGACCACTATGAAGGAAACGAGGAGCTCATGGACAACAAAAGAGACATGGTCCAAAAAGAATATGACATGTTTGGAAGTGTTCGTGGCGAAAGCTTATCCGACCACATTAGTCGATTTCTAGGAGTGCTGACTAAGATGAAGAAAGTGGGAAATCCTGTTGCAAATTATGCATCAATCAAGAAGTTGCTAGATTCTCTCCCTAAAGAATGGAGCCTTCAATGCATGATGATTAAGAGAACTTTCTTAACCAGCACAACTCCTGTCACACTCTCCGAACTGATCAACACTCTAAAAGCCTTTGAAATGGACATTGTCAAGAGAGAAATGAACCAAACTGGGTATTCTCAGAAGATTACTCAGCAAGCTGCTGCAACCTCAGCCCCCAAGAATATGGCGTTTCTTGCTCCTATCACCTCATGTGGATTGAATTCTCAAAGTGCTGTCGAATCTTATCCGAATGCTTCTGCAAGCTCTGTGAAGGCCTCGTCATCCTCCGAGAAGACTTCCATGGCCAGCGAAACTCAAGCTTTTAAAATATGCACAGAACATGTCACTTTTTTTAATACCTTCTTAAGCAGCTATGAGGCTCTCATGTTAGGAGAGTTGAAGAGAGATTTCCTCACAGCTGAAGACATGTATCAAGTGGATCCTGATGATATGGAGGAGATGGATCTGAAGTGGCAGATGGCAAAGATCACTCTTCGATTGAAAAAATTCCAAGATAAAACGGGAAAAAGGCTAGCTCTCGAAAAAGCTGGATTTGACAAGTCCAAGCTGAGATGTTACAATTGCAAAAATCAGGGCCATTTCAAAAGAGAGTGTCCGTTATTGAAGAACGAGAATGCCGAACTCAACCAGACAAGAAGACCGGTGGCCATTGAAGGGAGTGTCAGTATTGCTGAAAATAACCAAAAGGCTTTAGTTGTGGAAGATTATGACTGGTCAGAGGAAATAGCTGAGGCTAAAGGTGAAGTTAACAAGGCCCTCATGGCAAACATCTCCACTGTTTCTGTCACGTCTGCTTCAAATTGTGTTGAAAAGAAAACCTCCAAGATTACAAAAGATGACACTGGTCTGAAAAGCATCATCAAACCTGCTGAACAAACCTCAGAGAAGGGAAAACGGAAAGCTGAAATGAATGAGTTGAAGCCTGCAGTTCAAGAAGCCATCAGTAGCAGCAAGAATGAAGCGGTTGGAACTTCTACCACCGCTATGAAGTCAGAAACTGAGGATAAGAATTTGGTAAATAGCATACCATATGAATTTAGAGCGAAGTTGTGCTCCAAACCATGCTTGAATGTCGTGGCACACTACAAATCTCTCAACCGTGACATAATTAAAGAAAAAGAAAAGATTTTGAAAATTAATCAAGAAGTAAAAGAAAATGAAGCTGCATATCAACGAAAGTTAAACTCAACCATAGCTGAAATGCAGACTTTAAAAGAATTTGTTTTCAGAAAAGATTTTATCATAAATGATTTGACCGAAAAACTAGAAAAATCTCAAATGAAAATAACAAATTGCAAATCATTATTGATAAATGGAAAGTTAGTCATAAAGCACTGGTTGATATTGTAAACTGTCAACGACCGACATTCATAAAGGATGGAATTGGATATAAGGATAAATTTCGAAAATGAAAGAAAATTATTTCCTCCTCCGCACAGCAAAATTATGTCCCTATGCCATCTCCTCATCCTAAAAATGATTTAATCGATAAAAATGATCTTTTGGATCAAAATGCTTTTTACAAACCACAAAACAATACTAACATGTCTGAAAGTAATGTAGATCTGTGTGAGGGTCAAGAAGATGTGTGCAATGAGGAAGATGATTGTGGAGGTTCAAAAATAGGAATCGATTACTCATGCGACAGTTATTCAACAGTTAACTGGTTCTCCTGGAATTGTAATAACAAACAGAATTTCTATTCAGGATAATTGTAATAGTTTATCTAGGATGGACGACTATAATGGCTTTGTGCCAAAATTGAACATTCGGGATGACTGTAATGGCCTTGCGCCTACATTTAAGACTCACAACCAAGTGCATGCTAAGGTTGAGAGTCATGAATTAAACTCTGTTTTTAATGATGAAAATTTTATGCTTGAATCTCCTGTATTTGTGCCAGAATTGAAGAAAAACAGATTTGAAAAGTTCCTTACAAAGGAAATTCCCGAGTTTGTTCCATCAGTTGCAGGTACATCAGAGACTGATAAAAACTTCACTGAAGAAAGCAATAGAGATATTCAAGCACAACAGCTTCAGAAAGTGATGGAGAAATGTCAAATGAAAGTCAAGAATCAACCTCGCCATTAGACGGTGAGCACAGTGAAAACGACATTGAAGATAAACATCATCCTTACAAGAAATTGAATAAAGTCAAAGATTCAAGCCATGCTACGTCATCAAATTCCTCAAGCTGCTCCAGATTCTCATCACATACATCATCTTCGCACTCAGCACCTAGGAAGAAAAGCTCGAATTGCAAACAATGCTTTCGCTGTGGTCATTTAGGACATACTGTGAAACATTGCAAAAGCAAGAAATTTTCTAAACCTAGTAAAGATCTTGTTAAAAGTTTTACTGATAAATTTGACAATCTAAAGAAATCAGTAAAATGCATAGTTGATTCATCTTGTTTTTGGAAAAGAAAAGAAAACTCTCTTGCTCAAAATCATGATAGAACTAATGTAAAGCAAGTCTGGGTTCCAAAAGCTAGCTAACCTGTACATATTTTTTGTTGTTGTATAACAAAAACAAATTCAGAAATAGCTTCGGATGCTCATGGAATTTATCTGGCATGTTGACAGCGGATGCTCCAGGCATATGACTGGGTTAAAGGATCTGCTTAAAAACTTTCGAGTTATCGACGGTGATTTCGTGTCCTTTTCCGGAGACGAAAAGGGAGGGAAGATCGTCGGAATGGGTGACGTCGTGTCAGAAGCACTTACTCTGGAGAATGTAAAGTATGTTCCAGAGTTGTGTTACAATCTCATGAGTGTATCACAAGTCTGTGACAAAGGAATTTCGGTGCTGTTCAATGACATGGAGTGCTTATTCCTTAAACCCGAATACTCCATCCCTGCAAAAATGATCATGCTTAGAGCTCCCCGTCAAAATAAAACCTACGTGCTGAATATGAAAAATGCCAAATCAACTGAGCAAATGACATGTCTTATTTCAAAAGCATCGGAATCGGAATCACTGCTATGGCACAATTTGGGGCATGTGAATTTTAAAAACATAAATAAGCTTTCTAAATTAAATCTAGTAAGAGGTTTACCTATGAAAGATTTTCCTTTTTCAGAAAAATGCATCGCATGTGCCCAGGGAAAGCAACATAAAAAGCCTCATAAGTCCAAAGCAGTGAATACGAACCCTACTGCAATTACTTCACATGGATCTTTTCGGTCCCATAAGTGTTAAAAGCTTAGCTAAAAGATCTTATTGTTTGGTAATTACAGATGATTTCTCACGGTTTTCATAGGTATTCTTTCTTGAAGCCAAAAGCAAAACAGCATCCATTCTGAAGAGCTTCATTCCCATGATTGAAAGCGTGATCAAGCTAAAGGTCAAATCCATCAAAAGCGACAATGGAACTGAATTTAAAAATCATACGTTTGTCACCTTCTGTGAGGAAAAGGGAATTCGCCTCCAATACAGTGCTGCCAGAACTCCTCAGCAAAATGGGGGTAGCGGAACGCAAGAGCAGAACTCTCATCGAAGCTGCTAGAACTATGCTTGTCGACTCCAAGCTTCCCATAATCTTCTGGGCTGAAGCGGTCAACACAGTATGCTACGTTTTGAATCGTGTTCTCATTGTCAAACCTTACGGAAAGACAGCTTATGAACTACTTTTCAAAAGGAAGCCTCTGATAGATTTCTTCAGACCGTTCGGATGTTCATGCACACTTCTCAACACTGAAGACAATCTTATCAAGTTTGAAGCGGTCGATGACGTGGGCTACTCATCTTCTCAAAAGGCATATCGAGTCTACAACAAGCGAACCTCGACTAACACTGGAAGTGCTCCAAACTGGTTTTATGACGTAGATACTATATTCAACACTTTCAACATCAATGAACCTGTCACTGAACCCGAACCTGCAGAATCCACCCCATTAGAGCCTTTGTTTGATCCTTCAGACATTGGTTTCACTCCTTTTACAACCCGTTTCACCCCAGCCTCTGCCTCTCCTACTCTTCCTGTTATCGAAGTAATTGGTGACACATCTGCTGAGAATGCATCCGCACATGATGATTCTTCTTCACAGCATGTTGTGGATGAACCTCCTAAAGAAGACGGAACCCCAATTATCTACGTCGATGAACATTTCACTAAACTGCCTCAACAAGTGGAAACTCACACCAACTCAGGGTACAAGACCAATCGATACCATCCAATTGAAAATGTCATCGGTTCTGTGGAAGATGGAGTTCGAACTCGCGGTCAGTCACATACCATCAACACAGGACTATATGCAGCTTTTCTCTCGTAGTCTGTCCCAAGAGACATCGAAGAAGCCATTCAAGACTCTAGTTGGGTACAAGCAATGCAAGAAGAATTAGCCCAATTTCAGAAACTAAAAGTCTGGGAACTCGTTGACTTACCAGATGGAAAGTATCCAATTGGTACCAAGTGGGTTTTCTTAACAAGATGGATGATCGTGTTGTAGTTATCAAGAATAAGGCAAGATTGGTAGTTCAAGGATTTCAGCATGAGGAGGGGATTGACTATAAGGAAGTTTTTGCACCGGTTGCACGCTTAGAAGCTATCAGAACCTTCTTATACTATGCTTCATTCAAAAACTTTAAGGTGTTTCAGATGGATGTAAAGAGTGCATTTCTATATGGGAAACTGAAAGAAAAAGTTTATGTCTGTCAACCTCCAGGTTTTGAAGATCCTCACTTCCCAGCAAGATACTACAAGCTTGACAAAGCATTTTATGGTCTTCATCAAGCCCCTCGGGCAGTACGAGACTTTGTCAACATATATTCTGGATTGTGGGTACTCAAGAGGTAAAATAGACATGACCCTCTTCACAAAAAGGATCGGAGATGATGTGATGCTCGTGCAGATCTATGTAGACGATATCATCTTTGGGTCAACTGATGAAGCTCTTTGCAGGGAGTTCGAAAAGGTCATGAAAGGGAAATTCAAGATGAGCATGATGGGGGAACTCACGTTTTTCTTGGGATTAGAAGTGAAGCAGAGAGAAGATGGCATCCTCATTCATCAGGCTAAGTACATCAGAGATATTCTCTCCAAGTACAACATGAATGATTGCAAATCTGCCAGCACTCCCTTTGCTGCTCAAACGGAACTTACTTCGGATCTTCAAGGAAAGTCCGTGAACAAATCTTTCTATCGCTCAATGATTGGCTCGTTAATGTATCTGACCGCTAGCTGCCGTCAAGAGAATCTTTCGCTATCTCAAAGGAACACCAAAGCTTGGATTGTGGTATCCTAAGGATAGTAACTTCGATTTAATTGCTTACTCTGACAGTGATTATCCAGGTTGCAAAGTAGATAGAAAATATGTCTCCGGAGGCTGCCAATTCTTGGGAAATCATCTCATTTCGTGGAAGAGCAAAAAGTAGACAACAGTCTCTACATCTACCGCTCAAGCTGAATACACGGCAACTTACAGTTGCTGTTTACAAGTCCTTTGGATACAGAATCAGTTGTTGGATTATGGAATCAACATCATGAAGACGCCAATATTCATCGACAATGAGGCGTGTCTAGGAATTGTGAAGAATCCTATCCACCACTCCAGAACGAAACACATCGAAATTCGCGTTCATGAAATCAGAGATGCGTACGAGAAAGGATATATCCAAGTGGTGCCATGGATTCATTGCAACAAAAAACTGATATATTTACGAAAGCCTTCCATAAAGCTCGTTTCAACCAGTTGGTAACCTGGTTGGAAATGGTGAATTTTCTTGAGTGGCATTGACCTTTGGTATAAAAAAATGGTTTTCATAACAAATAATGAATCTCATAAAATGTGCCAAACAAAAAGATTTTCTGCAAATTTAAAATTTGTTTTCAAGCGACGGATTCTCGAAAATAAAATTTTAAAGGAAAAGTATTCCAGAAAATATTGTTGAAACAAAATCTTTTATTGGACACCTATGTGAGAAATGATAGAAAAACTGCTGACACTTTTTTGATCTTAAAAATCAGGTTGAGGCACCAAGCAACGACATGTCAGTAGGTTCCGCAATAGCTTGAAGTAAAGTGCGAATAGGAGTCAAAAGCTAATGATCACACAAGAATTCTGGATACCCACAATGTTGTGCAACTTGCTGGTAACACGTTGCGGCGTATGGCTTAATGGTCTTAAATCTTGCGTTGATAGATTTCCAAAGTCCGAGATTTTGGGTCTTTATATTGGCTAACCATTCGGGTATACAATAGTTTCTCTTCTACTGTATCTAGATATATGCTGACCTAGACACAACTATGATATCTTTTCAAAAAGAGCCAATGCAGCCAAAACCCTACACACATGAAGTTCTCATTGAGAATCATTCAAGTGCTTAAATCGTACCCTATATGATATCTATCATAGCCCTCGTTAGACTTTGGTCTCTTTGATGTACGGAAGTACTGACCTGATCACCAGTTGTCTAACGTTGAAATTTTATGAATGAATGAGGTCAATATACTCACCTACTATGAGGAATCTTTGCGCATACCTTGATCACGGGGGTATGTCCTAATGTGGGACTCACGGGCACAACATTCTGACAGTCCAGTATGAGTGGGGGAACGTTGAATTTCTTGTCAATATTACCACAACATGAAAAAAGCCTCTTTGATCGCATGTTGAAAGATAGGTGCATGGATTTAAAAGGACAAACATACTGACAGTCTTTCTGGTGCCTTTATTATTTAAAATATCTAATATTTTATCTCAAACTAGCGAAGTGTTACCAGTATGATCTTCTGCAGGAACGTCACAGGATCCGAATCAGTAAGCATAAATTTTATGTGAAAAAGGAAACTTCGTGGCCCTAAAAATATGAAGTCAGGATCCAAATTGCAATTTTCCATTTTTCTTAAGCTTACTTTAAAATTTTTGCACTATTTTTAACCAAAAAGGGCACATTTTTCAAATTTGAGATTTTCGCGCGTATTTGATTTCAAGATTCTTAGTCTTGAAGAAACCTTAAAAAATCCTCTGGGCGGCGTATTTATTGTTCCAGCGTAATTATTAATTACGCTGGAATGTAAGTTCGTGTATATATACTTCATTTTTCACATTATGTAAATATTTTCAAAATTCTCAATCATCGTCTTCTTCATTTCAACCGAAACCCACACTTTTAAATCTCTCAAAACATTCACACTTCATTTTGTAAATCTTATCGGGCATTGAAAGATCAATATCGGTATGTTTTTCAGTTTCCAAATGTTGATTGATTGTTGTTGAGTTTATACATCATAATCGGGTTTGTTATGGTAAATAGATTAAACCGTTCCTCATGGGTTTAACAAGAATTTTTTTAATATGGGTTTAACAAGAAATTTTTTAATATGGCGTACTTAATTTTGAATATGGCGTATTTGTTTTTGAAGATAGCGTATTTGATCAGAACACCGGTTGGGGGATTTAAGTCTTGAACGCGAGTTCAAGCAACTGGCATATTAGACAAATATGCCGGTTAAGCTAGCGTAGATAGATATCTACGCTGGCTATACTTAAATTCGCTAATCTATGATCAACGTAAATATGTTTCAGCTAGCGTAATTATTTCTTGTCGACAGCGTATTTGTATGAGGCATCAAAATGGCAGTTTTAGGTCTTGAACGAGAGTTCAAGCAACTAGCGTATTAGAGAACTACGCCGGTCAAGCCAGCGTAGTTAAACATCTACACTGGTTTTACTTAAATTCGCCATTAAATGATCTGCGTATATATTTTTTTGGCGTAATTGTCACTAGGTCTCTGGTATATATTTGTGTGTGTCCTGCGTATATAAAGTTGGTAACCAGCGTAGATAATAACAGTTTTTAAAATTTTCATCTTAAATTTATGTTCTATTTTTTAATATGCTTTATTTATAAAACATTATGTGTATATATTCTTAAATTTCTTTTATATATTTATATATTCATTTCTATATATACATATACTTATGTATATAAATCTAACTTGGTTCGTTTTCACCTTTCAGAAATGGCAACAACCTTTAGTATGGGACCACACAAGAAAACACAATCAGCTGATCACTCTAGTTCCCCCGGAGCCAGATTTTGAAGATGTGATGGACTGGCTATCGCGGAGCAAAATTAGTTATGCTGTCCAGGCGAATCCAACAATTTACTGAATCCACATAGAAGAGTTCTGGAGAACTGCAAGGGTAAGAACGCTGAACAATGTCAAGCACCTCACAACGACAGTGTGGAACAAGGAAATAAAGGTGACTGAGGAACGAATTAGAAAGGTTCTGAGTCTGGGAGACAACGCTAGTGATCCATTAAAGCTTAAGAAAGAGGAAATTCTAGAAGGCTTTCGTGGATGAACTACATTGGAGACTTTCGCCACAAGAATGAAATCAAGAAATCGGGGCTTAAAAAAGACTGGAGGTTCATTCTTCACACATTCTGTATGAGTATTGGTCATCGAAAAGGCGGTTATGATGGGTTGAATTTAGAGTGGTCCGCGGCTATGCTGAATCTATGCATGAATCAACTGTTCAACATTTCTGGACTAATCTTCTATTGCATGATCGACAACGTTAATAAAGGTGCATGGGCAATGTATCCTAGATTTGTGCAATTGCTTATTAACGATCAGCATCGAAACCTACCATATGATGGAAACACGTATCAGTTTCAACTACCTAAAGGAAGACAAATCACAGAGTTGAAAACAAAAGAGTGGGTGATGCTGCACAAGTGGATGTATCGTGAAGAAAGACTTCCTGTGGTTGTGGCTGCGTATAATAAGTATCGATAAAAGACAAAGAAGGGTAGAGAAGGTGGAGATAGACCTGTTGATGTGAGAGAAGAAGCTGAGGTTGAAGAGGAAGAAATACCAGTCATTCGTAAGCGTAAAGATAAGGGAAAGAAAGTGGTTGAGGAAGAACCGTCAAAGAAACGAAGCAAGAGAGACCCATCGAACCCACAAAGAATCATAGGTGATAGTATTTGGGTTGGTTCTACGAGGGAAGAAATAAAAAGATTGCAAGCCATCCATGCGGTTGCGGAGGCTGAGAAACCAGAAAGGAGAATGAAGAGAAGAGAAATGACAGAATCTGAAACTCCTGCAGTTGTCACGTCAGAACAAGAACAGTTGGATAAATTTGTGGAAGGACTTTTGACTGATCCACTAGAACCTTCTCCAAGCGAGACTATTGCGACAAAGAAAAGAAAAACTGGAGAAAGATCCTCTGCGAACGTTCCACCAAAACCACCAGTATCGGCTCAACCTCCTCCTCAGCAAGTTCCCTCAAGACCCTGACCATTTCAAGAGCTTTACAACCGACTGTCCAAAGAAATCGGTTCGTTTCTGCTAAGGAGTTCTGCTTGTTGAAAAAGAAAGTAAACGACACTGATGTGCTCAAGAGAAAGTTAAAAGAACAAAGATCAAAGAACAAAGAACTGCACTCATACATTGTTAAACATACAAAAAAAGAAGGATGCCAAGGCTGAAAAGAAGAAGAAATGTCTTAAATCAGCAGTTGATGTTAGTCTGGATGATGACAGTGATGAAGAAGAAGTAGACAAATTTGATATGCCTGCAAAGTTTCTGGAATGGGGATTGGAAGAAGATGTGTTATACGAGACGGATGGCGGAGATGAGTTCGAACCACAACATCCAGAATGGTTTAAAAAGGAAAGAGTGAAGATGCCATACTTTTATCAAGTGATCACAGGTGAGAAGACTGAGGTCACGGATAAAATTATCAGCTAGAAATACTGCAACCTTACTGGATGGTTCATGGTAAAGCGTAGAGTTGGACTGATTCAATACTTTCGAAATGCTCACGACATGCAAAGCCTTCCAACATGGGATATCCGAGAGCTCAGCAGGCATGATCTGATAAATCCGACAAATAGCAGCATCGACAGAGATCTAGAAAGATTGATTCAAACAGAATGCATGCGTGGATTTTCAGTCTTCAAGCCTCAACGCCCTAGAAAACGTGTATCAAAAACCACCAAAGACCCATTCACTGGAAAGGGAAAGATAACATGGGTCATAAATCCAGCGAAGGTGGTTACAAGGGTGAAGCTTCCTCCCGAACAACCTGTGGCGCTCACTAATTTCAAGAAGTGGTTTTATGATGGCAAGACAGGTGAAGCAGTCATCAGGTCATACTCAAATGAAGACATTCGTATTCTGGATCCTATGGATGTTTTTATGTTCTGTCTTTCCGATCTGAATATCCTGTACGGACATAAGATAAACGTCGGAGCTGGAAATGAGTATCTCGAGGAAGGAATACTCTTTCAGAGGGCAGTCGAGCGCGTGCGAGCTTGAAAGATTGAAGTGATGGGTGTTTTGCTCAAAATGGAAGCTGAAAAAGAGAAAGAGGAATCCAGAAAGAAGAAAGCAGCTGAGCCGGAACCATCTTCTCCACCAACCAAAGACCCATCTCCTGATTCCGATGTTCAAATCATTCAACCACCTCCGACTTCATCCACATATGAAGTCACCATGGAGGCCCATCCATCCAAAAGTGAAGCTCTTATCAACCAACCCACTGATGCAGCAACCGACCAACAAACAGAAGAATCAACCGCAGACCCTAAAGCTCCGGAAAAAGACTGAAGAAGCTCAAGTACGCAATGGTCTAGGGGGGATATTGTTCGAACATTTGGAGACCGTTGGTACTATAACATTTGCAAAAAAAAGGATTTCGAAAGCCCGCCCCAAAATATCAATCAAAGTGTATTTATTCTTGTCGTTCGGTTATTTTTACATTTCTTATATAAATAATGATAATGAATGTTTAAAAATAATCTTTATAAATAACCAATTAAATAATAAATATTTAGATAATTAAAAAGCACAATAAAAGTAATTAAGGAAAATAGGTGAACCGGGAATCGAACCCGGGTCGCCCGAGTAACCACACACAACAAGCACCACCGAGACACACGCACCTTTTGTTAAGAAGTTCGAATGAACTTATATATGTATATGAACCCGAGCGATGTTTCCTGCAAATCAAAACAGCGAACCCGCCTGACTCGTCCCTGTGCTGGCATTCGAATAAGTCCAGCTAGCAAACTGCGTTTAATCTTTCCAATCAAGCACCAATCTATTGTAATTGTGCGAATCAATCAAATTGGTTTCTAAAAACCAAAATCAATCACCCTTTTTAAAAACTGAAAATCAATCACTTTATGAAATCTATATAAACCGGCGTTAACCTTACTCTCAAGCTCGCTCAACCTTTCTCCTCTAATCTCAAACTTCCTATGTGCAAACCCTTTCCCCTCTGTTTCACCGGAAACCGCCGCTCCTCGCCGGAGAACTGAAGGAAACGTCATCGTTGGTAACAATCCTCCACCTAACTGTTTTAATTCATGTTTAGATTCATTATCGAATAAGAGTGAGAAATCACACTCCTAAATAAATGGTTATTCGGGCGGGTAAATGTTTTTGGGTTTAATCAAATGAAGAAGATTAGTTGCAGAATGTGTATGTATATAATAAAATTCGAGTTATAAACTGGGTTAGATACACAGTCCAGTGGTGAACTGTGTGCAAACTAAACGCACACGTTCTGAGTTCGATACTTGCAACTGGCACCGTTTTCTTTAAACTGTTCTTCTTTTTAAAACCAAATCATACTGAAATCCATTGAGTTGTTAAATATAATACAACTTCTATATCATACGGTTTAAGCACCCGGCCCAACTTGTTGGGCCGGGTGCAAACCAGTCACAGAGTCGCTGGTTCGAGTCCCTGTTGTCACCCCGGTTGAAACATTTTTCAAAAATTAATAATTACCAAATTTTGAATGAAGCTAACAAGATTATAAGATTAATTAAAAACCGGATTCTTTCGGGTTAGACACGTAGCTCAGTTGGAAGTGCTGCGTGCACGCAACCGAGAGGTCACGGGTTCGAACCTCACCACACGCATGCTAACAGTGCCATCGGACCGCTGTCAGACTTGTCAGTCTGACAAGAAATTTAAAAAAAATATTTTATTTTTACTATTCTAAATATTTATTCAAAGTCTATATGTTAAATCAACTTAAAAGTTTAAAAAAAATGTCCATTTCAAGGATTTAAAACATCAACCCAATTCACAAAAATAATCTAAAAACCTAAACAAAGGATTATAATCTAAAATATTAAGTTAATTTATTTATCGAGTTATTACGTTATTATTTTAGGTTAGTACTTCCTCATCGGTTAAATTCCCAAACTCATGCGCTCGTTCTTCCACTCAAGAATACGCACCCAAGGTGAGTGAATCTCTACAAATTCCCTGTTTTAATCACATTTTGGGGTGTATCATGTGTCGTAACATTCCTTTATTTTATTTAAACACTTGTGCTTATATCATTTCTTGATCAAATGTGAATTGCTTGTTGTGTGGTTTATATGTCGATTTAATTTATCATTTCAGTGTACTCATTTCATTAGGCCCATCAGTTCCTCGTGGGATACGGGTTGAGCATCAGGTGCCTTATTAGACCGGCTCCCTTTGATTGAGCCTTGATCTCAGATACATCATCATTCATGTCATATATTCATTCAATGTGGTTTGTGATTGGTTACATATACATATGTTTGCTCACATGTGATTTATGCACAATTTTCTTTAATAAACAAAATAAGCAATTATTTAAAATGTTTTATCAAGGTTCACTCGCCAACTTTTGTTGACCCAAAGTCTCCTCTATTTTACACATGATACAGGTGATCAAGTTGAGGAAAGAAACACTTAGGATGGCCTAGAAGAATAAACAAGTTATTACGTTGGAACAAACATTTAGATTTTTATTGTATTTGTATGAATTTTTTTGTTGGATATTTAAATGGTAATTTGAATTTAATAAATATGAAACTTCTTAGTAAATATCATGAGCTTTGGTGATAACCCAATCATGCCCCGTCTTTTATTCCGCTGTGGGTCGGGGTGTGACAGATTGCTATCAGAGCTTGTGACTATAGAGATATAGGATAGGTTATTAGACCCTCAGAGTCTATAATATAGTTGATTAGATTTTAATTGTTTATGTGTTACATGCAAAATTCATGATGTTTATATGTTTCATGTTTATTATCACAACCAATATTATGCAAGCACTCTCACAAGTACATGTTAATATACAATGCTCATCATAGTTCATATCCTCATAACATGTCATATCTATAAAAGTACACACCTCACGATTTCACAATTTCCATGATTTCTTTTCAAAGATTTTTGCAATGTTTTCGTATTTTTCAAATCACATCAGAGTGAATTTTCATGACGGGCATGTAGTAACTGGAAGGGTACGAGTACCGGTAGTCGGAACGTCCTGTCTAAGCTTGGCATTCATATAAATCCAAAATAAAGGACCAGTTTGCCTACCTGGGGACTAACGATGAGAGTACGAAGGACCTATTAGGCCAAAGCATGCTATACCAAACGTCGTGTAACCCCACTTTGAGTTGTCATTGTGTTTACACCTGGACACCCTCCGACCAAACATCTCGCAATCATGTTCTATGATTTCATTCGGGTGGTGTGAGTGTTAACCCGCCGACACCAATGTGAATCCTACCAAGCCCAATAGTCATGGGGCCGACATGACTACACAGGCAATGGTATGGGGGACATTTGGAGGCCCAAACATGAGCAAACCCAAGACATCCTATGGATGTAGTTAAATTATTTTCAGTTATGTTGTTTTCATTCTTTTTACGACACATGACACCTAGGAAATTCTTGAACTCACAATCTTCCTACATATGTTCCTGTAGATGTCGGCTAGGCAATTACGTGGAGGTAGAAGGTCAGGAAAGTCAAACGAACGCTTGGGCACGCAAATTGCTAAACAAATGGCCGCAGTGCTTCCTGACATCGTGCTACAAGTTCAGCAAGCCTTCACCGCTAATCCCATCAACCCTCCCAACCAAGAAGACCAAAGCGTCGCCAACCCTCCTTCCAAAACCCCCAAATGCACCTACAAACACTTCAAATCCTGCAATCCCCCAAAATATGAAGGCACTGAAGGTATCACCGCTCTCCTTCACTGGTTTGAGGAGATGGAAAACACTTTTCTCAATTGCGACTGTCCCGAGGACCGTAAGGTACGTTACGCGACTGGAAGATTGTTTGGGGTAGCCCTTACCTGGTGGAACACGGAAAAGGGTAAGCGAGGTGTTGAAGATGCCATGGCTTTGACATGGGAAAAGTTAAGGGAAATCATGACGAGACGCTTCTGTCCAAGAAGCGCAATCAAAAAGCTAGAAGACGAGTTTCACGCATTGAAACAAAAGGTATTCATACAATAAGAGATTCCTCGAGGTGAACCAGATGGTTCCCAATCTGTTCACCCCATTATACTGCCTAGTCGAACACTACATTCGAGGCCTCCCCTCGAAAATCCAAGATTCGGTTTTAAGCACTTCGCCTACAACACTTGAAGCCGCAATGGAGTTAGCTACGGAACTCACTGAAAATCGCATTCGAAACGGTAAATTCGAAGATGAGAAGAAGAAAACACCCATTGAGACCCCAATTCCAAACCACCCAGGATCATCCTCGAAGTTTGCTGGTAAGAGGAAACGAAATGGCAAGAACTTTGCTGTCACCCAAACCAAACCTTCCATCACTGCTGCTCCAATCACCCAAGTTGCCCCTCCAGCCGCACCATTCAAAAGGCCATACACTGGCCCACACCCAAAGTGTAACCGTTGTCAATACCATCACCCTCCTGAAAACCCCTGCCAACATTGCACAAGTTGCGGCCGTGCGGGTCACACCATCCAAACCTGTCGTACCCTTCAGCGATTGAACCGTAGTCAACCTCCAACCCAAACCCAAAATCAAATGGTGGGCCAAGCCCAACAACGCTTACTTCTACCGCCTGCACAACTCACAGCCCAACCTTACTACCAACCCAACTACCCCATGATGCAACCCATGCGAGCCTGTTTCAATTGTGGGGACCCAAACCACTTCAGGAACACTTGCCCACGCCTAGTGAACATCATCCATGCCCAAGCTCAAGCGAACCCAGTAAACCAAGCTAACCAAGCTCCTCCACCTGCTAGAGGAAGGGCTTTCAATATCAACGCCAACCAAGCCAGGGCTGACAACAATGTGGTCAACGGTACGTTTCCTATAAATGGTAGTTATGCATCCATATTATTCGATACCGGTGCGGATAAGAGCTTTGTGTCTTTAGAATTCGAATCTATCCTCGACCAACCTCGTGATAATCTCGTTGAATCTCTGACGGTGGAAGTTGTTGATGGAAAACCCACTTTATTAAATTCTATTATACGCGATTGTACTCTCACCCTAAATGATCACGATTTCCCAATTGATCTCATTCCTATGAAATTGGGAAGTTTCGATGTTATCATCGGCATGGACTGGCTCAGCCAGCATCACGCTGAAGTGGTGTGCCACGAAAAATTCATTCGTATCTTTGGGGAAACCCTTTCGAAAGGACTAAAATTGATGTCCTGCCTTCAAGCCCGAAGTTATCTTCGCAAGAACTACGTCACATTTCTAGCTCACGTCGTCAAGAAGGGAGGCAAGGAGAGGAAGCTCGAAGATATTCCAATTGTGAAAGAATTCCCGCAAGTTTTTCCCGACGACGTTTCAGGACTTCCTCCTGTGAGGGAAGTCGAATTTCGAATCGATCTTGTGCCTGGCGCTACACCGGTCGCAAAATCTCCTTATAGGTTAGCCCCATCCAAGATGAAAGAGCTGGCCAGCAACTGCAAGAGCTGACGGACAAAGGATTCATACATCCTAGCTCATCGCCTTGGGGTGCGCCTGTTCTTTTGTGAAGAAGAAAGATGGAACGTTTCGTATGTGCATTGATTATAGAGAACTCAACAAGTTGACGGTTAAGAATCGCTATCCACTGCCTCGTATTGATGACCTTCTAGACCAACTTCAAGGCGCCACCTGTTTTTCCAAAATCGACCTTCATTCTGGTTATCATCAGCTTAGAGTGCGCGAAGAAGATATTCCAAAAACTGCCTTCCGAACTCGTTATGGTCATTACGAGTTCATGGTTATGCACTTCGGATTAACCAACGCCCCCGCTGTCTTCATGGATTTGATGAATAGGGTATGCAAACCCTATCTCGACCGTTTCGTCATAGTCTTCATCGACGACATTCTTATCTACTCGAAGTCAAAATCCGATCATGAGCGACACCTTCGACTCATTCTTACACTCTTAAGGACTGAAAAGCTTTACGCTAAGTTCTCAAAATGCGAATTATGGTTAGGAGAAGTACAATCCCTTGGTCATGTCATCAATGACAAGGGGATTCATGTCGATCCTTCAAAAATCAAGGCAGTACAGGAATGGCAAGCGCCACGTACCCCTACCGAAGTTAGGTCATTTCTTGGCTTGGCTGGTTATTACCGACGCTTCATTGCCAATTTTTCCCGTATCGCCGTTCCGCTCACGGCCTTGACTCACAAAGGAAAACCCTTCATTTGGGGACCTAAGCAAGAGGAGGCCTTCCAAACTTTAAAGCAAAGGCTTTGTGATGCACCTATCCTTACACTCCCTGAGGGTTGCGATGACTTTGTGGTTTATTGCGACGCATCAGGGCAAGGACTAGGCTGTGTATTGATGCAAAGAGGAAAAGTGATAGCCTATGCCTCTAGGCAACTCAAAGTTCATGAGAAGAATTACACCACCCACGACCTGGAACTTGGAGCCGTTGTGTTCGCTCTCAAGATATGGAGACATTATCTTTACGGTACCAAGTGTGAAATATACACTGACCACAAGAGTCTCCAACATATCTTCAATCAAAAAGAGTTGAATATGAGGCAACGAAGATGGGTCGAACTTCTCAACGATTACGACTGCGAGATTCGGTACCATCCTGGAAAGGCAAACGTGGTGGCTGATGCGCTCAGTCGAAAGGGATATGCGAACTCTGTTCGTCTTCTATGTTCACAAATCATAACCGATATCAAGGATCGAATCCGGGCAGCTCAACATATCTCGGTAACGGAAAATGACGTACGCGATGAGCTGTCATGTGGAGCTGAACTCAAAATTGAAACCAAATCTGACAGTATTCTATATTATTTGAACCGCATATGGATTCCCGATAGCGACAACCTTCGTGATTTCCTCATGAAGGAGGCACACAAAACACGATACTCTGTACACCCAGGAGCCGATAAGATGTATCAAGACCTACGATACACCTACTGGTGGCCTGGCATGAAGAAGGATATCGCTGTTTTTGTTTCCAAGTGCCTTACATGTTCCAAAGTGAAAGCTGAACATCAAAGACCTTCAGGACTTCTAGTCCAACCCGAAATACCTGTATGGAAATGGGAAAACATAACCATGGACTTCATTACCGGGTTACCTCGCACCTCCAGTGGGTATGACACCATATGGGTAATAATCGATCGTCTTACAAAATCATCTCACTTCATTCCGATTCGCGAGGACTTCAAGAACGAGAAGTTAGCTCGTATCTACATCAGCGAGATCGTAAGCCGTCATGGTGTACCGTTAAGCATCATTTTAGACCGCGATGGTCGTTTCACTTCACGAACATGGCGAGCCGTACAAACCGCTTTGGGTACACGGTTAGACCTCAGTACCGCCTTTCACCCTCAAACTGATGGTAAATCTGAACGCACCATCCAAACCCTTGAAGACATGCTTCGAGCATGTGTCATAGACTTCAAAGGGAACTGGGACGCTCACCTACCGTTAGTCGAGTTTTCGTACAACAATAGCTATCATTTCAGCATGGCTCCTTTCGAAGCTTTATATGGTCGTAAATGCCGATCTCTAGTATGTTGGCACGAAATTGGTGAAGCGCAAATCACCAGACCTGAATTGATTCAAGAAACAACCGACAAGATCCTTCAAATTTGAAACAATCTTCCAGCAGCTCAAAGTCGTCAAAAGAGTTATGCTGACAAACGACGAAAGCCTTTGGAATTTGGCGTTGGTGATCAAGTACTTTTGAAAGTATCACCGTGGAAGGGAGTGGTTTGTTTTGGACAAAAGGGCAAGCTAGCACCACGCTATGTAGGACCTTTCAAGATACTCGAAAGAGTAGGTCCTGTAGCATACAAGCTTGACCTACCAGAAGAGCTCAACAGAATTCATCCCACATTCCACGTATCAAACTTGAAAAGGTGCCTCGCCGACTAAAACCTCCATATTCCTCTAGAAGACATTCAAGTCGATGAATCGATGCACTTCGTTGAAAGACCAGTAGAAATCATGGATTTCGGTGAGAAGCGCTTGAGGCGAAGTCGTATTCCAATCGTCAGGGTGCGTTAGGAGTCAAAACGAGGACCTGAGTTTACTTGGGAACGTGAAGACTCAATGCGTGAGAAATACCCGCATCTTTTTCCGGTTACAACTACTACTTAAATTTCGGGGCAAAATTACCAAAAGTAGGGGATACTGTAACATTTGCAAAAAAAACGAGTTTCGAAAGCCCGCCCCAAAATATCAATCAAAGTGTATTTATTCTTGTCGTTCGGTTATTTTTATATTTCTTAATATAAATAATGATAATGAATGTTTAAAAATAATCTTTATAAATAACCAATTAAATAATAAATATTTAGATAATTAAAAAGCACAATAAAAATAATTAAGGAAAATAGGTGAACCGGGAATCGAACCCGGGTTGCCCAAGTAACCACACACAACAAGCACCACCGAGACACACGCATCTTTTGTTAAGAAGTTCGAATAAACTTATATATATATATACATGAACCCGAGCGATATTTCCTGCAAATTCAAACCAGCGAACCCGCCTGACTCGTCCCTGTGCTGGCATCCGAATAAGTCCAGCTAGCAAACTGCGTTTAATATTTCCAATCAAGCACCAATCTATTGTAATTGTGCGAATCAATCAAATTGGTTTCTAAAAACCAAAATCAATCACCCTTTTTAAAAACCGAAAATCGATCACTTTATGAAATTTATATAAACCGGCGTTAACCTCACTCTCAAGCTCGCTCAACCTTTCTCCTCTAATCTCAAACTCCTCTGTGCAAACCCTTCCCCTCTGTTTCACCGGAAACCGCCGCTCCTCGCCGGAGAACCGAAGGAAACGCCATCGTTGGTAACAATCCTCCACCTAACTGTTTTAATTCATGTTTAGATTCATTATCGAATAAGAGTGAGAAATCACACTCCTGAATAAATGGTTATTCGGGCGGGTAAATGTTTTTGGGTTTAATCAAATGAAGAAGATGAGTTGCAGAATGTGTATATATATAATAAAATTCGAGTTATAAACTGGGTTAGACACACAGTCCAATGGTGAACTGTGTGCACACTAAACGCACACTTTCCGAGTTTGATACTTGCAACTGGCACCGTTTTCTTTAAACTGTTCTTCTTTTTAAAACCAAATCATACTGAAATCCATTGAGTTGTTAAATATAATACAACTTCTATATCATACGGTTTAAGCACCCGGCCCAACTTGTTGGGCCGGGTGCAAACCAATCACAGAGTTGCTGGTTCGAGTCCCTGTTGTCACCCCGGTTGAAACATTTTTCAAAAATTAAATAATTACCAAATTTTGAATGAAGCTAACAAGATTATAAGATTAATTAAAAACCGGATTCTTTCGGGTTAGACACGTAGCTCAGTTGGAAGTGTTGCGTGCACGCAACCGAGAGGTCACGGGTTCGAACCTCACCACACGCATGCTAACAGTGCCATCGGACCGCTGTCAGACTTGTCAGTCTGACAAGAAATTTAAAAAAAATTATTTTATTTTTACTATTCTAAATATTTATTCAAAGTCTATATATTAAATCAACTTAAAGGTTTAAAAAAATCCATTTCAAGGATTTAAAACATCAACCCAATTCACAAAAATAGTCTAAAAACCTAAACAAAGGATTATAACCTAAAATATTAAGTTAATTTATTTATCGAGTTATTACGTTATTATTTTAGGTTAGTACTTCCTCATCGGTTACATTCCCAAACTCGTGCGCTCTCTCTTCCACTCAAAAATACGCACCCAAGGCGAGTGAATCTCTACAAATTCCCCATTTTAATCACGTTTTAGGGTGTATCATGTGTCGTAACATTCCTTTATTTTATTTAAACACTTGTGCTTATATCATTTCGTGATCAAATGTGAATTGCTTGTTATGTGGTTTATATGTGGATTTAATTTATAATTTCAGTGTACTCATTTCATTAGGCCCATCAGTTCCTCGTGAGATACGGGTTGAGCATCAGGTGCCTCATTAGATCGGTTCCGTTTGATTGAGCCTTGATCTCAGATACATCACCATTCATGTCATATATTCATTCAATGTGGTTTGTGATTGGTTACATATATATATATTTGCTCACATGTGATTTATGCACAATTTTCTTTAATAAACAAAATGAGCAATTATTTAAATTGTTTTATCAAGGTTCACTAGCCAACTTTTGTTGACCCAAAGTCTCCTCTGTTTTACACATGATACAGGTGATCAAGTTGAGGAAAGAAACACTTAGGATGGCCTAGAAGAATAAACAAGTTATTGCGTTGGAACAAACATTTAGATTTTTATTGTATTTGTATGAATTTTTTTGTTGGATATTTAAATTGTAATTTGAATTTAATAAATATGAAACTTCTTAGTAAATATCATGAGCTTTGGTGATAACCCAATCATGCCCCGTCTTTATTCCGCTGCGGGTCGGGGTGTGACAGGTACTTGAGTATTAATAGTTTGAGCTGGTTTGTAATAGTTAGGTAATCTAAAAGGGTCAAAAGTGCAATTATGTAAAAGTGTATGTTGGCGGCGTAATTAATAACCCAGCGTATTTAATAAATATGCTAGGTAATCAGTCTGTATAAATATATGCTTCAATGAATGTCCAAGTTTCTTGGACAGATTTTGGTGATTACTCTTGTGTTGTGATTCTTGTTATTGTGCTTACATCCGAATATCTAGGTGCTGTTATTGATTACATCTTTTTGGGATTTCATATACAACACTAGTTGCTTGATCCATTCAAGAATCTTCATCTTCATGGTTTGGTTTTTCTTAACCTTTACACATTCAAACAACTAATCTATAGTTGTTTGGGTGATAACAATCAACCACTGTGATCCGAATCTGTTTTGGGACTCACACCACATTTTGATACTCGTACGAAGAACCTTAGCTCGTACGAAGAATTGCCATTCGCACCAGACACCAGTAGTTCGTTTGTACGAAGCACAATCACTCGTACGCGTGACCTCTGATTCGTACAAGTCCAAGTTTTTCAAAACTGGACTTTCAGTTCTTCGAGGACCTTAGGTTATTAGTTGACCTGTTTAGATCATTGCACATATCAACATAGATTCACAAGTTAAGTTAGGAGACGTGCTCGTTAAACAGATTTTGTTCTTTTGAGATGAGTTTACGTGTTGTAAGAAAGTACTTTATGAAGTTATGATTAGCAAGACAAATGATTTTTATGGCGTATCTTGGTAGAAAACTTTTGAGCTTCAACTTTGGCTAAATAAAAAATCCTTAAAACAGTGTAAACTGAAAATAACTATTAATATATAAGAACAAACTGTATATTTACTAGGCAATCTTTTTTAGAGTTTCAAGGTAAGAGAATCATACCAGCTTTTAATCTTGTCAAAAACGAGTTTTGTTAAAAACATCAAATTAAATAAATAAGTATTGTACTATGATTATCGGTATTGCTGTCCACATAAGCTCAGCTTATCATATGTAATCATGATTAGGAGATATGACTAAATGTATGAATTATACTTACTAGCCGGTGTTCAACCACTTCACGACACATTCCCATATCAAGATATGCACGAGAGAAAATCTTACTGATGAGTATACTGCTTATTATCTGTTTTGACATCTATGATATGAGATACTCACTTATTTTGATTGAAAACAAGCCCTATGTGATTAAATCACTTATTGATGAGGAACTTGATTTTTATATTCATGCAGGGCACAGGAGTGAGTCCGTGAACAGGTTAGTACCATCGTACCGACAAAAGATGAACTTAGCTCCCGCATAAAGCTGTGATATTTTATCACTTTTCTTTAGGTGAATGTGATATGTTTATCACTTATTGATAGCCATATGCAGTATTTACACGTATATATGGTATAATGGAAGTTCTAGACTTGCGTCACCATTATTTTTTGGTAAAAGATTCAACCATGATACCCAGATGATAAGTAAGCATAAAGACCGCATATCCCAGAACCTCGGCATACTATCAAACGAAATTTTGGTACCAAGACCATATGTCAATGAATGGTTCCCGCCTGGCTTTCAGTCCGTTATGTTTATATCAACCTGCACATTTTAATCTGATTGTGAACCTACCGATACATCATTAGTAAAGCTACTTATCAATTTTCGTTTTATATTTTTTAACCGTTTTGACAGATCACCGGTGTTATCATCATCTTCTCTTATTTTTCCAAGAAACTCACTTTTTATTTTTGGTTTTTCTGTTGTTTTTGTATTTTTCTAAATTTTCTCCTACTTAAATATAGAAGGTAAATAAGTAAGTAAAGACTTAACTAAATAAAAAACATATTTTTGTATTTTTGTATTTTCTCATGTTTTTGTATTTTTCTTTAAAATTTTCTCCCCCTAAAATATAAAACTAAGAGAAAATAGAAAATCTTTTTGTAATAAGTTTTTTTAGATTTTAAGAAAATTTATTTACGAAAAATGATTAGCCAAGGATGATTTACTCGAGTTTCACCTTGATGCCGTTGACCAAAAAAAGATAATCAAAACAAGATTTATCAAAAGCTTTTGTAAACAGGTCGATACGTTGGTGATCGGTGTGGATTTTAACAAGATTGATAAGTTTCTTTTCATAACAATCTCGTATGAAATGATACTTAATCTCAATGTGTTTGGTTTTTGAGTGCTGTATAGGATTACGAGTGATCTGTAAAGCAGCTACGTTATCAACATAAATATGAGTAGTTAGAAATTCAAAACCGTAGTCGCACATTTGCTGTTGAATCCATAGAACCTGAGAGCAGAAACTAGAAGCTGAAATTTACTCAGCCACACAGGTTAACGTAGCTACACAAGTCTGATTTTTTCATTGCCACGTGACTAGGCGATTTCCCAAGAACTGACATTCTACTAATGTTGACTTTGCATCAATCTTGCAGCCACCATGATCAGAATCACTGAATGCTGTCAAATCAAACTTATCATCCTTAGGGTACCAGAGACTAGTGTACGGGCGACCCTTCAAATAACGAAAGATTCTTTTCACAGCCATCAAATGAGAAACTTTCAGACTTGACTGGTAGCGAGCTAGAAGACATGTTGGGTACATTATATCGGGTCTTGTAGCAGTAAGATACATAAGAGATCCGATCATAACACAATAAAGTGATGGTTCCACATGTTCACCCATTCCATTAGGAGGAATCCCATGATTTTGAGCTAATTAAGTTCCCAAAGGCTTTGAGTCTTCCATTTGAAATCGTTTGAGAATCTCCCCGACATACTTGGTTTGATGGATGAAAATTCCTTCCTTAGATTGATGAACCTGCAAACCTAGAAAGAAAGTTATTTCTCCCATGGCGCTCAACTTGAACTTCTCTTGCATCACCTGATCAAATTCTTTGCACATTTTCTCGTTAGTAGACCCAAAAATAATATCATCAACATGCACTCGTACCAGCAATAAGTCCTCATTCTTTTCCTTGATGAAGAGAGTACAGTCGATCAATCCACGTCGAAAAACATTCTTGAGAAGATAGGAAGACAACGTTTCATATCAAGCCCGTGGAACTTGATGGAGACCATATAACGCCATATTAAGAAGGCAAACCTTGTCAGGATGGATTGGATCTTCAAAACCAGGCAGTTGCTCAACATATACTTCTTCTTCAACCCCACCATGAAGAAATGCACTTTTCACATCCATTTGATAAATGGTAAACTACTTGTAGGACGCATAAGCCAAGAAAATTCTTATGGCCTCAAGACGAGCTACCGATGAATAAACTTCATTGTAATCAATGCCTTCTACTTGATTAAAACCCTGGACAACCAATCTTTCTTTGTTTCTCACAACAACACCTCAGTCATCCTTCTTACACTTGTAAACCCATCTTGTACCAATCTTCTTGTAGTTGTCAGGCCTGTCAACCAATTTCCAAACGCCTAACTTTTGAAACTGCTGAAGTTCTTCTTGCATTGCTTCAACTCATGAGTCTTCTCTCATTGCCTCCTTCCAAGATTTCGGTTCTACTTGGCAAACATAGCAGGCCAAAGACCATTCATTTTGTTCCCCAGATTCTCTAATAGCCGAATACAAACCAGCATTCTGGTTGTTCCTATGTTGATTACGTGTCTCCACACCACTTTGGACATCTCCTATAATGTTCTGCTGAGGATGAGTATTATGGATTAGAGTTTCAGGAACATCATGAACTCGAGAGTTTATACCCAAATTGTTGATATTCAGATCAACAATCAAGTCGATTGCTGGATTTGATGAAGATGTAGATGCATGACCTTCAGTCATTTGACGTGACATCGGAAATTCCCGGAACAGGACCAGAAGTAGCTTCATTTGCATCATGGAACTTATCATCTTCTGGCGAAACATTATAATCAGCAGCATCTGCGAATTCCTCATTTTGAACAAGATTGTTAACCAAAGTAGACACTTGGGGGTTAACAATGATTGGTCGAACTAAGGACGAGTCAATTGCAGTATCACTTTCTAGTAGCATTTGAGCAGCTGCAGATGCATCATCAGAAGTTGGCATATTAAAGGAGTCAAACAGTCCATTGTAGTCAAACATCCAAGGAGCACCCGGAGCTCTTACTGATTCAGTGTATCTTTGAACCTTAACTTCACCCCATTCTTCAATCTTTTTCGTTGACAAATTCCACACTCTGAAATTAGGAGTAGCATATCCAAGAAGGAAACCTTCGATAGCCTTCGGACAAAATTTACCATGTGGATCAATCATAGTGCATGGAGCTCCAAAAGGTTCTAAGAAAGACACATTCGGTTTCCTTTTATGCAGCAATTCTAAACATGTATTCCCATGCCTCTTCACCCTAAGAACTCTATTCATCATGCATTCAGTAGCCGCAACTTCTCCCCTAAATTGAACAGGAAGTTCTGATTCTACTAGCATAGTTCTTGCTGTTTCAATCAGAGTTCTATTTTTCCTCTCAGCGACACCATTTTGTTGTGGAGTGTAGCGAGAACTGTACTCATGTAAAATGCCTTTAGAAGAACATAACTCGTCCATAACATAATTCTTGAATTCGGTGCCATTGTCGCTTCTGATTCTCCTTATCTTCAAATTGTACAGATTTTCAAGTAGTGTTAGGAGATTCTTGAGGATATCAGGAACTTCACTCTTGTGTGCCAACATATTAACCCATGAAAATCTTGAATAGTCATCAGTAACTACTAAACAATAAGAATTACCAAAGGTAGTCTTGTGTTTCATAGGTCCAAAGAGGTCCATATGAAGACGTTCCAGAGGCATATTCACCGTGTTAATCTTCTTCACAGGATGAGATTTAAAAGTTTGCTTTCCTTTTTGACACGATACCAAGACGTCTTGTAAATGAAAGTTCTTTACTGGCACACCACTCAAAAGATTATTTTTCACCAAATAGTTCATTTTCCTCAAGTGAATGGGTCCCATTCGTCTATGCCAAGAGATTGATTCCTTTTCGGTGGCTTTTGAGACAAAACATGTAACTTGTGCAGACATAGTAATAGCTTGGCTCATGTCAAGAATATACAAGTCATTAATTCTTGAACCGATAGAAGAATCCATTTTTTTGGGAATCCTGAAACCGGGTTTCAGCACATAACATCCGGCATCATCAAAATGAACCGGGAACTTCTTATCGCAGATTTGAGAAACACTTAGAAGATTGTGATCAATTTGACGAACATAATTGATCTTTTCAAAACTAACAACACCATTGGAGACCATTCCTTCTCTAGTGATGTATTCGCCCTTATCTCCAGCAAAAGCAACATAACCACCCCTAATGCTTTTCACATCATAAAGGAGTCTTAAGTCACCTGTCATGTGCCTTGATGCTCCACTGTCAACAATCCAATGACTATTCACAGTTTCTCCTGGAACACCCTGCACATCACATTACCCGATTAGTGGTCTTGGGTCGACGCTTGTCATCAAGAAATGTGATTTCTATTTCTGGATGATTTGGAAACTTTGTGCCTCCCCCTAAAACATTACCGGTTTTAGGTTTCCAAGATTGTTTATGTTTACCAGATTGACTATTATTTACAGATTTAAATACTTCTGGTTTTATTAAACTTGATGAACTTGGTTTCCTTTAAAAAACATCCGGTTTTAATGCTTTCTCAATTATTTTAACTTGTTTACGTCTCTGCTTTTCTTCTTGTTCCTTAACAAAATGTTTGTCTCGTTTAGGTGACACAGATTGACATTGGCAAGTTGTTTCAGAAGGGGCTTTTTCAACAAACTTCGGTTTTGCTGGTTGGTACAATTTTAGATTATGTGGCCAAATTCTCCATACTTAAAGCATGTTCCCTGTTCAACAAACTTAGGAGATCCTGTTTGATAACTTGATGTTGAACTTGTCTGTCTAGAGGTACTTGGTTCATCTTCACACCCATTTGTTCGTTGAGTGTAATTGTTTTGACTGTTACGTTTTAAAATCTTGACTTGATTTACAAAATCAATATTAGACATGCTTTCAAAAGTCTCGATTTTATCAGCACCAGTTGAACCCACAAATTTAACATTCTTCAATTTTTCTTGTAGCGAGCTCCTTTAGCTTTAACCTTTGGTTGTGTTAACTTAGGTTTTTCAGCTCGCTTTTCTTTTGAAACGAATGATGATTGTGACTTGATTGGATTCTTCTTTTCCAAAAATTTGGTTGTTGTATTTTCAAAAACTTGATCGATTGAAGTTGGATTTACATTTTTTATTGGAAAGTCGTTGTTTGAGTAAATTTTCTCATCCACAACACATTATCGTTTCGGATGATCTAGTTGTCTTGACAGATTTCATATGATCATTCTCTTGATTTGCAACTGATTTCACATTGGGTGTAGTAGAAATTTCTACCCTTTCTCTTCATCAAGAGATTGATCCTGATCACTTTTGTCTAACTCATCATCTAATCAATCATCTTCCTCTATTATAGATGGATTTTGATCAACAACAAATGATGAGTGCTCTGTCTTTCTTGATTTTTCTGAGGAATTGTCCAGCTTAAACCCTAATCCTGCTGCAAACTCTTTAGTATTAAGAGATACAGATGGTTCAAAGCGTGGCATTTCCTCTTCATCAGGTAATTTGGTATAATTGTGTTTCAATGGAGGTGGACACGATTTATACCCAATGCATTTGACATCTCCTTTCAGTTTTTGAACGTCAATGATATGATCAAGCACATATCGGGAGTTAGAATAACTCTCCAATTTTAGTTTAATTGTATCATGTTCGCATTTGGCAATGGCTAACTCCTTTTTCGTTTCTTCAACGATATTAATGCTGTTATTAATTCTTGTTTCCTTGTTCAAAACTTTTTTGTTAATTCAGAAACGCTTTTCTTAAGAGTTTTAATCACAGATTTTAATTCTTTTTCATTTCGAGTAAAGCCAGATTTGACTCGTTGCATTTTGACCGTTCAACTACTAGGCTTTGATTGTGACTAATTATAGTTTCAAATTTTATTTTTACCTCAGCACAGTCACTGCATATTTTAGGAGAGTCGGAGTTTACCTGACTTGTTGAACCTGCAACATTCGCCATGAAGGCAGTATGATGAGAAAAGGATGCATTGTTTGTAAAGATTTTCTCCATTTCTTTCGATGCAACTTCTGCTTTCCTTGTCAAACCAGCCTTCTGACTTTTCAACTTCTCTACCTCTTTCAGCAACTCATTGACCTCAGTATCAATCCTTTCCATGATATCTGAATCAGATCCATAACCACCTACTCTCGAGCTTTCCTCATCAGAACTCCCATTATACCCAGAACTATCATCATCAGAGGTGTCAATATTGTGAACATGTTTATCCGGTTGATAATCTTGGCATAACATGCGGTTCCTCCTTGATTTTCGTTTCCCAATTGTACTGACCAATCGCATCCTTCATCTACTTGTACTACTAAAGCTATGTTTGTGTTGTTTGAAGGTCCAGACTGGTTGGTGTTGTTTGGGTTGTTAACAGCTACTATTATTTGTTCATTGTTAACTTGAGTTGTGTTGGATGGTTGTGATTGATTTTGGAAAGGGTTGTGATTTCCTTGTTTTCTGGGTCGAGTACATTCACGTTTGAAGTGACCTTTTTCACCACAGTTGAAGCAAGTAACAACATCTTTATCAAAACCATACTTTGTATCTTTCTTGCTTTCCAAACTTTATCTTCTAGTTCTGCTCATGTAATCCTTAGCTCTTCTGACCGCACTTGCAAATGCCCATTTAATATCCATTAACTCCATCTCATCTATGTCTATTTGTTGATAGTTCTCATTAGTCAAATTGATGTTTCCAATCTGACCAGCGACTAGTCCACAGTAAGCACTAACCATGGTGTTTAGAAGTTCCATGTGTTCCCGAGCAACTTCTACACTGACCTTGGAAAGATGTGATGTGTCAAGTCTGACAGTATTAGGATTTGCAGGAAGAAAGTTGTTACCATAGAAAGCTTGTTGAGAAGCTTGTTGTGGGACTTGAGGTGTAACAACTTGAGGTTGTGGTAGAAAGGCTTTAGGATCAAATATTTGACCATAGGTTTGAGTACTTGAGCCGGCAGATTAATCTGTTTGAATTGGTGGTGGTAGAAAGGGATTAACATTTGACACAAACGTGGTTTGGAGTTTTGGTTGCTGAGTTGTACAAATGCCTGTGTTAATACCTCCAAAGTACATTTCAGTGTTTTGTGGAATGAAACCCTCTTTGCTTTCCTGATTTTTTCTTCATTTTTGTTTTCCAGCTTCTGAACAAATTCATAAATACTATCCACATCCAAAACGCCTGTATGCTTTAGTAAGTCAATAAATTAACCCCATTTCGGTGGTAAGGCGTCAGCAAAGCGCATCACGATTTCTTGTGGAGATGCTAACACTTTGTACGAGCACATTTCACTAAGCAGATGGTAGAAACGTGTTGTCATGTAGCTTAGTGTTTCATTCTCCATGAACATGAACCTTCAAACTCTTTCTTTAGCAGATCATGTCTTATCTTTCTTGTTGCAACATTTCCTTCTCCACTTGCTTCCAAAGTATCTCACAAATGTTTGGTGGTCGTACAGTACACAAACTGATGGTAAATATCCTTATGAAGTGCTTGTGTAAGGATAGCAAACGCCTTGTTTTCCAAATCATAGGCCTTTTTATCGCTTTCATCTAAGTTGGCTAAGGAGGTTGGATTTCATCCTGCTTCTTCGAGAGAATCCTTGTATGGTGTAGTAAAACATGTCCATAATTCTGTATTTTGACCGAGAACGTATGTATGGAAACGACTTTTCCACGAAGGATAATTATTCATATGGTTCAGTTTTGGTGGACGGTCATGTTTCACTCTCACTTATAAGAATAGTCTGAATGCTCCGAATTTGGTTTGCTACACACGCCCATTGATTAGCAGTTATCATAGCTGTGTGTTGAGGCATCAGAGATTTAACACATGAGGTTGCGGAGCATTGTGATGAGTCTTGATTTGTGCTTGAACCACTCCCCCAATCCCAAGGATTAGTACCCATTATATGTTCTTATTTATGAAAATTAAAAGGTTTAGAGATTAATTTTTAAAAATAACAGTCTCCTTTTAAAGTTCACAATTTTAAAAACCACAAAGATTTGAAAAACTGAAAACGAAAAAAAATCAAAGAAGCTTGTGCTTCGCACGAATCAATGATTCGTATGAGTCACATTTCTTCGTACGAACTAGGTTATTCGTATGAATGACACTCTTTCGTGCGAGCAATCTATGCTTCGTGCGAACAAGGTCCTTCGTGTGGATGACTTAATCTTTCACACGAACAGTCTTGTTCTTCATGCGGATGGGTTATTCGTACGGATGTTTTTCGCAGAGAGGAATCTTTTTGCAGGGTTGGTTGGTGGAAATTTCCTTTTCTAGCAGAGACTTGTTTTCAAAAGTGGTCAGTTGTCTACATAATGTTTGTTAAAAGACAAACATTCCATATCAGCTTTTCAGTCAAAACAGTCAAGTCCAGAGATTTGGTCAACCCTACAAGAATATTACGGTGAGTTTTCCGGCAGTGTTTCACCTGAAAATATGTCCAACTTGAACTTTGATAGAAAATCTTAAGAAAAACCAAATCCTAACATGTCTCCATGTATTATAACAAGGTTTTTATGAAAATTTTCTAGATACAACAAATTTTAACTAAGTTTTAAGATGTTTATCTTTTAAAAGCTTAAGTTTCCTGTTGAAAATTCAAGAACACTTCCAAAAACCCTCACAGCTAGCTCAGACACAACACTAAGCTTGGTTTTAAACAAGGAAGAGAGCCAAAGCTCTGATACCACTTGTAGGTCCACTTAGAGGATCAAGATTAACCTACTTCCCTGTTTATGCAACACACATATGAGTGTGGAAACCACGTAAGTATGCAAACCAAAGCAAAGTAAGAAACACAAATATTTCATATTCCAAATATTATATATATATATATATATATATATACATATTCCAAATATTTCATTAATAACAATAGAAAACTACAATACTTGAAATAAATTGAACTGGTTGTCCTTGCAAGGACTAAAAGAAACAACATGTCCACGTAGGGACTAAAGAAATAACATGTCCATGTAGGGACTAAAGAAATAACAATGTCCATGTAGGGACTAAAGAAATATTAAAAAACATAAAAATAGAAGCAACTTCACTCGTCCTTCCTTCCTTTGACTAACTTGGAAAGTTTCTTGAAGAACTTATTTGTCTTCTTCTCCGTCTTCTCAGCCTGTTGTTGCATTTGCTTAATCGGCTCCAAGGCTTCATTAATGGCCTCAAGAGGTGGCGGAGGTTGTGGTTGTGGTTGAGGTACAATAGGGTACTGTGTGTCCATAAGTTGGGTATCTAGTAGGTTGATAAGCAGGTGGGAAGGGAGATGGGTAAAGTGCATTATGCATGACTGCTTGCATATATGTGTCATGTGATAGCGCCTGATAGTTTAAATTCATCGGCGTAGTTGGGTTAAAAGGGTTATACTCGGACATATCTGGGTATGTAGGAATAGGGTTATTAAAACCCAACGGTGGTGGTTAAACTAGAGGTGGTGGTGTTGGTTCCACCACAGGTGAAGTATTTGAGGGTCTACCCTTTTGTGGGTCCTCAGGAATGATAGGGTAGGTTTTGGGTAATGATGGTAATCAACCTGACCATTGTCCCACACACACCAACATACGTGCTCCACGTTTCCTCCTCGGTGGCTCAGGTGGTGGTAGAGGTTACTCCACCGGTTCCATTTGGACGTCTTCTTGTGTAGGAGGCGGTGTTGGAGAGTGGTACGAAGGAGTGTTAACAAAAGTGAATTGACTCCAATATTGGTCCCATTCATTAGGACCTTGATAAGGTGATCCTGTATAAGAGTTAGAACCGCTAAAGATTTGGATAAGGTGTCCATGCGATCCTGATGGTGGCATCTCCGGGTCAAATCCTCGTCTATAGCATTTGGTTGATACAACTGATTCTGGTCAGCTGGAGGTGGGTTAAAATAAAGATCTAGGTTAAACTCTTCATGATGTGAATGTGAGTGGGAA
Source organism: Scalesia atractyloides (assembly GCA_947069175.1). Classification (NCBI taxonomy): domain Eukaryota; kingdom Viridiplantae; phylum Streptophyta; class Magnoliopsida; order Asterales; family Asteraceae; genus Scalesia; species Scalesia atractyloides. Next base: position 382,347 of record CAMTDV010000116.1, on the reverse strand, counting down.
TGATGGGAATGGTGAGAGTGGTGTGAATGATGGGAGTGGTGAGAGTGGTGGGAATGGTAATAATTTTGGAAAAGTGGGGGCAAGTATTTGTGAGAGACAGAGTGTCTCGCTTGTTGCCAAGGAGATGAATCTCCTGAATCTTGGTAGGAATTTGAGTTGTGAGGTTGTGAAGGGATGCGCCCCGATGGTCCTCCCCTCATTGGACCTTTTCCTCTTCTACTTTGTCCTCTAAATCTTGGCGGCATTTTCCTGTTAAAACCAAGTCAAAACAATAATAATAACTTAATAATGAAATAAGTAATCCTAGGCCAATGCCTAGACTTGGAAGTCTAATGAATGTGCTATTGTTTAAGTTTGAGATTAAACACAAAAGGCTAGTGTTTAATTCTCTCAAGCGTCGGCTCTGATACCAACCTGTCACACCCCGAATTTCCAACCAAATCTCAGTGGGCCCGAGTGTGGAATATCGTTACATAAGTTGATATCATCTTAGTCAATTAACAGCATAGCGGAAGTCTTGGAGTTTAAAATACTATTGCAAACCAAAATGTTCAAAGTTCAAAAATAATATACAGATGGTTTTTAACTAAAGATCCATAGGTGGATCGTAAAATATACAAAAGATGAACATCAAACTTTAGGCAGATCTAAGGATTTGCAAGATCCTCTTATATCAACACCAAGCAGTTTCCAACCTATTTCGTATTGTACCTACAACTTAGTCTTTTGAAAATACGTCAGTTTTCACTGGTAAATACAATCAACTGACTCGTTTTGAAAACATATCAAAAATTGATTTAACTGTACAGGGCACATTAAAACCTTTTATAACTTGGGAAAGTTAAGCTTTTAACCTTGTCTACAGATTCACATGTTGTCATATGGTGCCCAATACAGAGACCAAGACATGATTAACTGACACACCATTTGTGAACCCACGAAGGAGTTATCCCAACTTGTGGGTAAAAATGTTTTAGCATTCGCATCTGTCAGGTGTATGCCTACACCCCGTGCTTTGGTTGTGGCCATTAGTAACTTAAATGAGCCGAGGATATCCAGGACAAGGTCGTTAACCCCCAATATTTAAGTTACCAAACAAAACTGATCAAAATGGAATATACAGATTTACTAGACACAATCCGGCATGATTGATCCCATTTCCAACCAAGCGGTAATAATTTACTGTAACCCAAACGCGTATAGGTAAAATAAGTCAAGAGTATTTACCTGAGCTTGCACTTGACTTTTAATAAGCAAAGTTTATATTAACTCAATAGTTTAATCAATAGAATAGTGCAGATAGCATTTACTGGAAGGCTTCTAGTCTAGAATAATGGCATAAGATAACCAATTAGAATGCTAACGGTCTTATTTAAGTCATAGACTTACACCGATTAGCTTAAAGAATCAAAAGGGAATAATACGCTAGATTAAGCGATGACCGGATAGAATGTATTTTAAAACCAACAAGTACTTAAGACTTGTATGTCATGGGTAAACAATTAACATTCTAGAATTTGAGATTAAAATGATAAGGTTAAACCCGTTTCGGTTAATTTTTGTAAACTAGTTACATATACTCAACCGTACGCATATAAGCGATATTGGGTAATCGGATGAGTTGTGAACAAGTTCTATATGTCATTATACTTTAAATAAGTTGTAATATCGGTAGGATATCAACTTATATGCCCATTAAGGTTTTAAAATGAAATTACGCCTTATAAGGCGTTTTTTACCATTATTTGACGTAAAAAGGGAACTTGCATATTTTCTGATGTTATGATCATAAACATTTTGAAAAATACTTAATTTATGATATGTGATCAGTAGGGTATCCCACATAAGTGTGATTTATGGTTTAGGACCAAATTATGCACCGAAAGGGCATTTTGGACTTATAAAAATATAATTTACAATATTATATAAAAAATTAGTTTATGATCAGAATATTAACATGATAACATGTTAATTATATTAACATATCAGTAGGTAATTCATTTGAAAGTTCATTGTTGATTAAAACCTTGTTTTATGTAAGAAAAAAGGCATTTTAATCAGAGTTTGACATTTAATGAAACTTGTGCATAAACTCATATTATGATTATGATCATGTAATATAACCTCAGAGGGTTATGCTACACTATAATACGATCATAATACTACCATAAGTCAGTAGCAAGCTAATCTAATTTGGATGCTTGAATTTTGGCTCTTAAAAGCCTATAAAAAGAAAAGAGCAGAGATGGAACACTTACAAGTGATCCAAGAGAAGATTAGAACTCAAAGAGATGCTCCTAGATGACCAGGAACTTCCAAGAGTGTAATAAGAGAGGTAAAGAATGAATGAGCAAAGAATGAGTGAGTTTTAAAGACTATTCATAGTGCAAGAAAGTGTAAGAAGATCAGGCCAGGTGTTAGAGGTGTTGTAGGATCAATACAAGTGTCTAGAAAGGTGTCAAGAGCTGCAAGAGTGTGGCAATTTGCAGGATAGGTGGCAACTTGACAGAATTTTTTTGAGTTTTGACACATTTAGCCCCTCAAAAATAGTTTTATGGATTGTGATGAATTGTCCCTTGACTTATATTCAATGACATAATGACACAATTTAGTTCTTTTCCTTCAACACGTAATGTGTTGAAGAAGAGTTTGAATAACTGAACGTTAACGGGTGTCACACTAGGTGCTTCTATGATTTATACGTAGTTACTAGCTTAGAATATGATAAATACGAATTCTTATAATTTTATGGGTTATATTACCTAAATTAGTAAAGTTAAAGGTTTGGTAATATGTGGAACACTCAAGGTTGGTGAATCAAAAGATATCATCTCAATCGAGAGACGTTCGGGTCAAGAGATGACTTGATTAAGTAAGAAATATGAAAATAACAAAGTCCAGGGGCCTCCGGGTCATTTGCTGAAAGTTATAATAGTGAAAAATAAGGCTAGCAAGGCTTCGCCGTAGGCTACGCTCGCCAGGCCGTAGCTTACGGTTGGTTTTAAATCAATTCAGCAACACTAGACCGTAGCCTACCGTCCAAGACCGTAGGATATGATCAGGCATAAAAAATTTTGTGAACTTGTACATGTTTGAGGAGTTGAGTGGCTAACTCATTTGAGGTATTTATCCGAGGTCACGTACACGTGTCTGTATATTACCGGACGTGAATTTTACGAGGTGTTACACTCAAGGTCCGAGGGGACCGCGTCGAATGTATGCTTGGCCGCACCTGGAAATTTCGGCAGGTGCAACAAGTTTGGTGCCCAACCGGGGTATCCTAACTAAAACCGGGGACAGCAAGATGTATAAGATAATATCTCTGCGAGTATTTGGGAGAACTGGGAATATAAACAAAGGAGAAGGCGACGGGAACAAAAGTGGGAGGCCCAACAACAAGCTCATTGGGCCGAAGAGGTTGCCCATCAGGCTAAAGAACAGTACAATTGGAGAGGTAACAAGTGCAATGGGCCATGCAACAGGTCTATATGGAACAACAAGAATTGTACCGGGTGCAAGAATTGTCCAGACGACAAGCGTGGGAGGAAGAGCAAAAGCACTTTCGCGTTGAGCATAATGCAATGGAAGACCGTCGATTAAATGCGATGGCCATAGCTCAACAAATGGCAATAAATAATGCCAAACACCTCCATAAGCAAGAGCGCCATCATCGAGATTGGGAGGCGGGACGAGCGTACCAAGAACACACCACTTGGACGAATTATGAAAACCTCCCCGTCCCATCCGGACCTTCTAGCACATCTCCACATTCGCTCGAAGGGGTCAGTTCTAGCTTTATTCCGCCACAGTTTCAAGCACCCCTGGAGGGGGAAAGAGGGCCCCTTGATGATTTCCATGAGATGATGTCAGCCCTCACTGGATATCCCTACCAGCCATACCCGCCGGTTGATCCCAACGAGCGTTACCAGAGATAGTGCTCGGTATGTCTTATGTTGTATTTTTTTGTGTATATTCTTGTATATTTTTTTAGTATTTAAATGAATTTTGTGGGTGTGTTCCCTATATAACCCTCACGAGACCTTCCTCGTCCTTCTGAGCTATCGGGAGGTTTAAAAGGCTTGTTGCATGCGCTAAATGCAACCGTGATTCCTACGAAAAATGAGTTAGGTTTGTTGTTGTAAAATATTTTTCCACAAAGTCAAAGTTGAACAAAAATATGGCTTGGTAAATTCTTTATAAAAATGGTAGAACTAGGTAATTAACAAGTTTTGATGGTTGTGTGAAGCTTGCTTCTACACGAGGGGTTGAGATTTGTAGGTACTTTATGTTCGCGAGACGACCATTTTTGTTGAAGAATGAATAGCACATGATGAATGAGCGAAAACCAGGTGCATACGTTTCTTTTTAGCTTTGATTTTTAGTTTGGATTGTAGTTTGTATTTTATTTTCCAGGGTGAAATTTTGGGAAGGTTAGTCGTGTCACATCCCTTGTATCTTTTAAAAGCTCTATTCCTACACATTGAGGACAATGTTGACCTCAAGTGTGGGGATGGAGAGAAAACGTTTTTTTTAATTTTGACCAGTTCATTTAAACACTACACATTAAGGACAATTTTGACCTAAAATGTGGGGATGGAGGAAAATTTAAAAAAAAATTCAAAATGTCTTTGTTTGAAGCAATCTAAAAAGCACAAGTAACTAAGTTAATGAGGGATGACACAACCCATGTGGTCTCTTGTCCTGGTCAATTTCAAATTAGTAACATGACGGGTATTTAGCGGGTGGTTATTTGGGAATAACCCGCCTCAGAAACTTGCGTTTTGTACATATCGCATACCATACCCTTTGTACGTGAGATTTTGAGCCACTTTTATACATCATATATGCATATATTTCTTTGGTTGAGTGGACCTTTAGTCGCGTATTGTAGAACTTGCAACTTTTGATGCGTTTGAGACCATAGACCGAATACGAGCACAAGATTGATTAAGGCGTTAGGTAAACTTTTTCCTTTTATACCATTTATATATCCTTACCCGAAATTGATCCCTTAGTCGCCAACTTTGAGCCTAAACCTTTCGTTTGACCAACTCATTTAGTCTTTGACCGTGTAGCCTTCTATTTTTAACCCATGTGTTGAAAATTCGATTTTAGGTTTTAAAAAATCAGAAATGTGATGTAATATAAGAGAAAAAAATCGTTGAGAAAAGCACAAAAATATGTGTTGAAAGTTTGTTGAATAAAAGGCGAAATTCTTTGCTTCTTAGTTTGTTTATTTGTAGTAATCGTTTTTAGAGTAGTTGTGTATGTAATAAAAAATCGAGTTTTTATCACCTTAGCCACTTTTAAAATATCCTATTACATGCCCTTAGCCTAGCCCCGTTATAACCCATTGAAGACCTTTTGACTTGTTCTTAGTATGTGTGTTCAATGGTGGAGAATGATTGAGTTGCAAGCCTATTCGGGTACGTGTTCTAATCAGTTTGAGTGATTACATCAAGAGTGCTAATGCATCATCTTTTAGCCAATTTTTAAACCGTGTGGAGAGAACATTGTGAGGGGTGTGTATGATTTGTGAGTTTTAAGGGCGGGTTAATCTTGGAAAACTTTCTTTATGTGATTAATCACTTTATCGCTAAATGTTTAAAAAATTGTAAAGATTATGAACCGGGTATGACATTAGACCTTAGCTTACGTCTCAAGAGTAGGAAGTGTATTCATCATTCGACCCACGTGAAAGTGAAAAACATATTTGCTTAAGGGAAAACAAAAGACAAGTGTGGGGTGGGGATGTGATTAAGTTTATGTTTTACATAAATTTTAGTTTCGAATAGCCTACTTTTGATTGGATTTGTGTTTTACAGGTTTTACGGAGTTTAAGGAGCTATTCGGGAGCTTTCCGGAGCATCGGGGCGGAAAACGGATCAACTGGATTGCGAAATGGAAAAACAGAAAAAACAAGTATTGGAGAGGCTGTCGGCGACGCCCTCTAGAATTGTCCATCGGCAAAAATTTGTCGTAGGCAATGGATTAGAGCGTCGGAGAAAAACCCAAACAACCACGGGCCGTCGTCGACACTCTCTCCTGATGTGAGACGCAAAATTTTCTTGTTTGTTAATTGGGGACGGGTTATAACACAAGTTTTGACCATCTTCAAAGGAGTTACGCAATTTTGAACCAAGAACACCTCCCTTGGAGCCAAGAACATCATCATCTTCATCCTCAATCATTCCTAATCCATTCCATCATCCGAATCACAACCTTCAATCCTAACCCTAACCTACCATCATCATCCCATTCATTTTCACCATCCATCCCAAACCCTAACCATCATCATCATTACCCTCAAGGCTTCAAAATGACCATGTTCAAGAGTTCATCATCAAACGATCGTGTTCCGGTCACCAAGAGCGGCTAGTCTCTTCGGGTTTCACCCTGGTGTAGATTTTTGTAAGTTCTAGGGTTTGACATTGTTTTGAGTTTTGTTTTGTGACAAATTGTAGTTTGATTTTGGAACCTATGATAACTGACTTGCATTTGTATTGTATTTGTGAATTGTCGAGTGAGTTATGAAATTTGACTTTGCGAAATGTTTATGTGCAATTATGCCTTGTCTAGGTTAGAATTTACATGTTCTTGGTAACGAATTGCATTGTAGTCCGTCGTTTACGACATCGATAGCTTTTGGCACCTAAGCCACGCAACACTAAACTCGTTGATCATTTTTACAATTGAATTGAACCTAAAACGTGTCGGAACCCTAGGATTTCAATTACCGAACCGAGTGTGAATCTTGTTCTTTATTATTTCAAGTTTTTTTTTTGTGAAAGTCTTATTTGTTTAAGTTTTGTAGTCAATTAATTAAAAGCAAATTTGTCAGTTTGATCCGACATCTCTTTTTAAACAAACATAGTAATTAATCTTATAGCAAGCTTCATAAAAGTGACAACATACGTTTAAATCAATCTTGTCCGCACACAAACCACAAACTCTTCATGGTTCGACCCCTTACTACCACTAACACATTGTTAAGGGTAATTAGGGCTTATAAATATCTATCTTTGACCGGGGCGCGGCACTCCGTTCATCACTCGGGACTGGGAAGTTGATCTTCAACCACATTTTGTCGTTGGCCACCGCAGGGTCTATGAGGCAGGTCTACAGGTTTTAGAGCTTCTTTTTTTCATGGCATGGGTGTCCAATGGAAGAAGCCACATGGGAAAACTATGATCTTTTAGCTACCCACTTTCCCTCTTTTCGCCATGAGTACAAGGCGTTTTACCCGGCGGGTAGTAATGATACAATACCATTAAAAGGTTATTCGAGAAAGCATAAGCGGGTCAAATTAGCTAACATGGGTCTTAACTCTATCTTTGGAAATATTCTAGATGACCCATTTAATTCCAAAATTGGTGGTCAAAACATTTAATGAGTGGGAGTAGTTCAAGGTGGTCAAAATGTTTGTTGGAAAGGATCAATCTACGAGTAAGAAATCAGGAGGTCATGAGTAACTATTATCATTAGGTATAGCAGGCTGAGTTTCAGTTTTATTCAGTTCAGTTTATGTATTTTGATTTTCTCTTGGTTCTTTGTATGGAGACATAGCCCCTCTCGAAGCGGGCCTATCGTTCTAGTTCAATAAATTTAGTCGCCTGCTTGTTTTTGAGTTTCTACCACCATTCAACAAAGAACCTTGAAATGATGGAAGTTACACAAGAAGCATAAACCTACCATTTGATTTATCATATTATCAATAATATTTATGTAGGGTCGAAATGGATCACGATTGGACATTTGTTTGGATGTTGCTTCGTCTACCTGATATAAATTAAATTTAGAGAAGTTAATGACAAGGAGACACAAGTTAGCAACTTTTCTACGATAATGAACCGCCGAATAATGGTTGTACTCTCCTGGAAGACGCCACCGCTCTTCGAGTGACCAAACCGACACCGGCAATGGAGTTCTCGTTCTTCTATGAGCGTGTACAGGTTGTGTACGCATTGGAAAAGTGATTTGATTTTAAAAGTTGAATTTGGTTTATTCTAACAATCCAAATTATGAGAAACAGAAAAAATAATTACTATATATACTTTAATGTATAATAGAAAATAAAAATCATATTTTGAAGTTGAATCCGATTAAAAATATAGTTTGGAAATTCATTCTGAATGCTAGCTCGATGTGCAAATCAAATTCATTTAGTGAAATTCCTACCTCTTGATCTATAGTCTCTCCAAGATTAGAATTGCAAAATTCAAAACCATAAACCTCATCAACATGTCACTTGTTTATTTTCAGTCTTTTACATTTTTAAATTTGCTTATTTATTTATTTATTATATACAAATACATATATGTACACGTATTTTCTCGTAGTACATTTATACATTCTATGTCGGTTTAAAAATACGAATCTAGTCACTCCACAAAAAGTGGAAAAGCAACCAACAGACCGAGATCAATGATAATCTCAAGTTGATCATACAGAAGTCATTATATTTACGAAGATGGACGATACAAATATTTAAATACCTTAAAAATTTTACTTGTGTATAAGCAACCCAACAGACCGAGGTCGACAGCCATGCTCAATTTCCATCAATGAGCACAACAAGAAGAAGCAGGTATCGTATCCGAATCTTATTTTTCTATTTTCAACTTTAGAGTTTTGAAATCTGATTTCCTAAATTCAGTTTTGGAGTTTGGTAAGGTGATAAGCAGTGGCGCATGGCTTAACCGAACTTTTCAGGGGCGATCTAGGGCAAACCATACAAGTCACAACGAACCTTGCGTACTTGGCGTAACGGCAAGTCAGACTTAAACGCGCAGGCCACTTGACCCTGCACGGACCAAACAACCCTCTAGCCGTGAAGTCCTAAACCTTGCAAAGGACAAGACAAACATGAGAGCAACTCATAGTCTTGGGAACAAAAGGACTTAATCCCTACAACTCTACGCTGGCCAGAAAGCACTGAAAGCCTTGCGGAAGGGAAAAGCGCAAAGAGGTGTTGACTATACACAAGGGTTCAAAATGGCAGAGCTGTGACCCAGTGGTTGCTCGACAGGTTGTGTCAGACTGCGTCCCATGAACTGTAAATGTAGAGGCCAGACTGTGCACCAACCATACTCATGCCAGTGACTGTCACACATTCTCCACTTTCGGCTGATGACAGGTGTGACACCAAGGACAGATGCCATAACACGTGGCACCATTCAACATTCAACAAAGCATACCTCCTGCCAGCGATCATTTAATGATCGCTGTAGAGGGACAGAACGGTAAACCCTGGTCGTCTGGGCCGGACCCAAGGCCCATCAGCCCATCTCCTAAACCCACTTATTTTCGGCTATAAAATGAGTATCGAACCACAAGGTAAAACACACATTATCCAGTTTACTCACTAATTACTACTTACTTGCTATTACCTTGCAATCACATATACTTATTCTCACACCAGAGTGTGGTCACGGAGAAAACCCTCCCCTTTCCCCATGACGAGGCTAACGACGTTGCTAGTTTTGCAGATTAGCTTGAAGTGAGATCACCCAGAAGAACGAAAGAGAGATAACCTTTTATGCAGAAAAACTAGGCTGTAACTAAGATATATCCGGATACCTCTCGGTGCAGTCCAGTGTTTCTTCATTGGTGCCATCCGCTATTTTCTCACTCTCACATCCATTTTCTCGTTTCGTTTTTTCTCAAACCTCGCTTAAAAATGGTTGATTTTCCATCCAACACACCACGAGGTCCTCGAGCTGAAGGCAAGAACCCAATTCATGCATCTCGACTCGATGGACAAGTGGAAGAAGTTTCTTTCGGGAATGTTGGTGCTCACCATGACTCCGGTCGTGTGAACATCCGGTAACCGCCGGAGTCCAAATGGAGACTCCTTGCATACCAATCACTTAGGTTTTGCCTCCGGGCGAAACTCCGATGTCTTGGGACATTAAGTCTCAAACGGCTCTTAATGTCGTTTACGTGCAGCTCTACGTACAATCAAACACTCCTGCTGTGCCGGTGCAGCCAGCTACTCATGTGCATGCTTCACCCGCACCACGAGTACTCAGCTATGACTCGCCGGCTGGAGCGAGTGTTCCATCACAACTCCGTACACGAGAGATGGAATATTCCTAATCGCTACCTAAACATGAGTCACACACTCGTAGGTGAACGTCCATCCACTCACGGCTGGGCTCGCGTCCTCTAGAGGGGCAGGACACCCAGCGTAAGGCAGACCGAACATATGGCGAGGGTGATAGCGCCAGTGTGTTTCACCGGCTACCAAAGGATCATGCTACTTATGTAGGTCCACTTGGAGGATCAAGATTAACCTACTTTCCTATTTATCCAACACACATACGAGTGTGGAAACTACGTAAGTATGCAAACTAAAGCAAAGTAAGAAACACAAGATAACCAAGGATTCAGTATCTTGATTAACAGAAGAGAACTAGCATAAACACATACAAACAATGTTCATACAGACTCAGGATACTCTCTGTATTATCTCTCTTGTGCTCTCAATGTCTCTCTCTAGTGACACATATCAACTTTAGTGTCTCACACTTGTCTTCTTTCTCATATCTCACAGAGAAATGCAAGTATGTTTATATAGTGCCAACACCTAGCAACAGTACGAAGAATGTTGCTGGTCGTACGAAACACTATAAGTCACGAAGAAAATTCTCCAGAGGATGCTCGTACGAACGACCCATGGCTCGTACGAACATGAACTGGTTCGTATGAATCAAGTAAGATGCTTGTTGAAATGAGCCACTCGTACGACTAGAGAATCACTCATACGAGTTGTATATGGCTCATACGAGCAACATCTTACTCGTACGAAGCATCTCTCACTCGTACTTGGAAGTGTTCTTCGGAGAACGTGCCAACAGACATGACGTACACAAGACTCATGTTTTTCATCACAGACAAATTAAACGTCGTACTAAATCAAGATAGGAGGATATCTTGATTTGGGTAGGCAATAAGGACAAGCACGTCAATGTGTGACTACGTTGATTAGTAGTAAAGCAGCCCATTTCGTGTATGATCTCAACAACCCCAAAATAGAAGAGTAAAAGAAACAAAATATTGTAACCGATGAGGGTTTATCAGATATAGGATTAAGGATGACGGTGGTGAGATCGAACATGAAATGGGCAGCTTTACTCTTAATTGACGAGGCCATATTTCACGTTCTTGTTCTTGTTGTTGCCTAATCCTTTGATGATATTAGGCTTACAATCAAGAACCGTGTGTCCAGTTGTTACGGCTACTTCTGTTAACATTCGATTTAACATGTTTTTATGGAAGAGATAGTAGGATAATGAAGAAGAAGAAGATGACTGGGTGGCATGAGCTGGGCATTACAATATAAAGCAACAGAATGTTTTAATATGGAAATGGATATGCATGGTAATACTAAAGAATAGGAGATAATTAAAGAGAATATTAGTGGAGAATATTTTATTTCCAATACTCCCCTCAAGTTGGAGCATGTAAATCTCGAGTGCCCAACTTGTCAAGAAGGAATCTGAGCTGTTGAGCCCCCAATCCTTTCTTGAGAAGGCCTGCTATCTGCATTGTACTATCTATGTGATGTGGTTGAATTTCTTTAGAATCAACTCGCTCCTGAACTAAATAACAATACATTTCCACGTGTTTAGTTCGTTCATGGAAAATTGGCTTATTAGCTCTGTGACGAGCGGCCTGGTTGTCACAAAACAATGGGGTTGGCCCTGGTAAAGTTACGTCAAGTTCTGTTAAAAGCCATCGAAGCCACAAGACCTTGCTAACAGTGGATGCCATAGACCGGTCTTCCGCTTCCGTGGATGAATGAGAAACGACAGATTGCTTTTTAGTTTTCCACGAGACGGGAGCGCCTCCAAGGAGAAGTAAATAGCTGGTTCTAGACCTTCTTGTATCTGGGCGCCTCCGATTATATCTTCCAGATCGTCTACACTAACAATCCATTCTTCCCCCCCCCCCCCAAGGGCGATTTTAGTAAATAACCAAATATGATTCTTGGGCTAAGCGTCAAGTTGGGTCCCAGCCAATCGGAATTACAATACGCCATGAGATTGCAACCTCCATCCTGAGTTAAAAGAATGCCTTGCCCAGCAGTGGCCTTGAGGTATCTCAAAACCTTATGTGTTGCATCCATATGAGGCTGTTTTGGGTTGCAACAAATTGACTCAACACGTTCACCGTATATGCAATGTCGGGTTGGGTCGCTTGTAAGTAAAGGAGCCTACCAATGATGCGCCGGTACCGATTAGCATCTACTTTTGGTTCGTTTTCACATCTGCCCAACTTGTGATTCTTTTCAATTGGATTGAACTGGGTTTACATCCCTGAAGGCCACAATCTTTAAGGATGTCTAAGGTGTATTTTATTTGACTTAGAACTAATCCCTCCGAGGTGCGGGCCACTTCAATACCAAGGAAATACTTTAGATTACCGAGTTCTTTAATGCTGAAGAGCTTGTTAAGCTTCGTTTTGATGTTGTGAATTTTGACGGAATTGTTACCAACCACTATTACATTGTCTACGTATATGAGAGCAGCGATGAAGTCATGTCTTTCTCGTTGAATGGAAAGCGAGTGATCAGCCATTGACTGAGTGAATCCAAGATCACTTAAGGCGCCTGTGAATTCTTGATACCAATTTCTTGACGCTTGTTTTAGGCCGTAGAGAGACTTTCGTAATCGACATACTCTCGTTTCTCCCTCCTTAGCAAAGCCTTGTGGGATCTTCATAGATACTTCTTCATGCAAATCCCCATGTAAGAACGCATTATTGACATCGAGTTGGTGAATTGCCCAATTTCTTTTTACCGCAACCGCCAGCAAAGTTCTAACAGTAACCAGTTTGGCTACCGGTGCGAACTTGTCATGGTAGTCCACCCCTTCCATTTGAGTAAAGCCCTTTGCCACAAGACGAGCCTTGTACCTTTCAACTTCTCCGTTCGGTTTGTATTTTACTTTGTACACCCACTTGGAATCGATGGTGCGCTTATCTTTAGGAAGTTCTTTAAGAGTCCACGTGCCATTTTCTTCGAGAGCGCATATTTCTTTCTTCATGGCATCTTTCCATCTTTCATCTTTCACGGCCTGATGAAAATACTTAGGCTCATCGTTTGAATCGATAGCCGCTAAGAAGGCTTTGTGAGATGTAGAGAATTTATTGTAAGAAACAAAGTTGGATAAGGGATGTACCGTTGAGGAGCCTTGACGAGGTGAGGCTTGTGCATGGTCGACCGATGGGGGAAGTTGAACAATAAAATCATTTAGATATCTCGGCTGACTTCTAGTCCTCTTGGTTCGAACAAGTTTTGTGTCTTCATTATGACTAGTTTCAGTTTCATCAACTTGGTTAAGTGAAGGTTGTTGAGTGGCACATGGTTCATTACCCACTGTTTGTTGAAGTAGTGAATTATCAATTTCACCACTTATGTCTTCAACATGAGGTTGTAAGTCAAAGTCAAGGTTTACCTTTTTAGTAGGGTCCATTTCCTCCTCACTTGTAATACCCCTTTGATGGTCTGTTCCTCTTCGTAGGTGGGCCCAAAAGGTGACTCAAACTCCTTTTTACTAATGTCTAATTTTCAAAAGGAAAAAATGATTCATGAAATCGAACATCCCTGGAGGTCACCATTTCTTATTTTCAATATCATATAACTTGTACCCCTTTGTCCCTAGTGGCTATCCCAAGAAAACCCCGGGCTCCCCCTCATTTCAAATTTATCGCCCTTCGTTTTCGTACTTCTATAGTATGCAAGACATCCAAAAACACGCATAAGATCATAGTCCGGTTTATGGCCTAATACAATCTCATATGGGGTTTTATTTCCAAGAATCTTGGAGGGCAATCGATTTATAATGTAAGCGGTGGTTAACACACACTCTCCCCCAAACCGTTTCGGTGCGTTAGACTCGAATCTGAGGGCACGTGCAACTTCTAAAAGATGCCTATGTTTCCGCTCCACAACCCCATTTTGTTTAGGAGTGTGAGGGCAAGTGGTTTCTAGAATAATTCCTTGTTCATTATTGAACTTTTTCATTTCATTAGACGTGAATTCTCCCCCGTTATCACATCTAATTCTTTTGATCATCTTTCCAAATTGTGTTTTTATCTTATTATGAAAGTTTATAATGCAATTGCTTGCCTCATGTTTAAACTTCAGCAAAAAAATCCAAACGGCTCGACTAAAATCATCAACGATGGTCAAAAAATAACTAGCACCTGTAAAAGAAGGGGCTCGATACTTTCCCCAAAGATCACAGTGCAACAATTCAAAACAACCGCTTGTCTTAATATTACTGTTCGAAAAAGGAAGTCTAGCATGTTTCGCCTTTAAACAAGAATCACAAAATTTATTGAAAGAAACTTTACTAAGGAAATCGATATGAGTAAGCTTTTCGTTAGAAGCATGTCCCAACCTTTTATGCCACGTGTCACTAGACGTCATCAATGCCCTCCTTCTGTCTTCGAATAACCCCATCCGGTACAAACCTCCTTTGCACTCACCCGCACCAATCAAGCTCCTCGTGTGGAGTTTCTGCATGACACAAAAATCAGGAAAAAAACTTATCACAGATTGTAAGTCATTACTCAGTCGGCTTACAGACAATAAATTGCAAGTGAATTTCGGAATATATAAAACATCTTTATTTTGGTTCCCCCGGGTAAGGTATATTCAACCCTCCCTTCAACGGGTATAGCATCTCCGCTGGGGATAACCACCGGGGTTTCAAATCGTCTTTGGGTCTTGTTTTGAAGGATGTGACTGTTGTAGGTGATATGTTCAGTTGAACCGGATTCTATCACCCAATCATCATCATTATCGTTTTTACCTGTCATGCATGTCATAGGTGTTGTCTGTTTGTGTTTTCCTTGTCTCCAAAGTGCTTAAGAAACATTTCATATTGTTCACTTGTCAAACCTGGAATAGGGCTTGAATTTGTTTCAACACAACGCCGCCTTAGGTTTTGTTTCTTCGCGCTTTCGGTTACCCGGCCACCATTCGGGGAATCCTATTAGCTTGAAACAACCATCACGGACGTGTCCATCCTTACCACAGAAGGTACAGTGATCAACAACATGCTTCACATCCTTCGAAGCGGGTTTATCACGTCGTTGGCTGGAGTTGTTCTCCCATCGTCCTGGGATGAACGCCTTGAAGGCAGCAGCATCGGTAGACTCGGAAGCACGGAAACGCCTGGGAGGTGCCGTCTCCCGTCCCGGGGACTGCTAGGGGACGGAAACGGCACGGGGACGGCCGGGAAACGTCCCCGACAGGTAGGAAACAGCCAGGAAGCGTGCAGGAGAAGGGGACGGTGTATGGGGACGCGCAGGAAACGTTTCCTGCAAGTTTCCGGTCATAGTTCGACTGAATAGTGTGAAAATAGCGGATTCCGACGACGACTTCTGGCCGGAAACCTGCAATTTCTGCCGGAAACTTGCTGGAGACTTGCTGGAAACTGTGAAGAAGAAGAGCGGCTGCCTTTTTGTGACGGCACCTCCCAGGCGTTTCCGTGCTTCCGAGGCGATAACCGGAGAATTTTGGGTGATGTTAATGTGGGAAGAGGAACTCAGACTCACCCTCGTGTTGTCAACAAGAAAGCTTTATCACGGTATGTAGCCATTAATATAACTTACAAAAAATTTGTTATATTATATAAATATAATACAATTTTGCTTATAGGGTTAAATAAGTTTATGGGTTTTAACATTTAACCCCTCTATCTTTCATTAGGTTACTTTTAGTCATTAAAACTTGTAAAACTTACATAAAAAGTGTAAAATTAGTTTTTGTATTTTAACATTTAACCCCCCTATTTTCACTACCTTACATTAGATTAGGAAGAAATGGGATTTTTGAGCTTTACATCAATATATAACTATTTTGGGGTTTTGTGTTACATTATCTTTGATATATATTTATTTTTTATATGTTTTTATTCCCGTATCTGTCCCGTCCCCGCTTCTTGAATTTTTTAGTTTTGCCGTTTCCCGTACCCGTCCCCGTACCCATACCCCGTTCCCGTACCCGTCCCAGTGCATCATAGTCGGTAGAAGGCCTCCTTTCGGATGTTATAGCCCTTTGTCTTTCGTCTTCGGCGACAAGGTGGTAGGCATTGGTTAAGGTTGGTGCCGGGTTCATCGTGAGAATCTGTGTTCTGATGACTGAGAAATCACTATTCAAACCCATGAGAAACTCATAAAGTCTCTCGTTTTCTTTATGTTCAACTAACTTTCTTCCTACATCACAAGAACACCCACTACATTTGCAACGAGGAATAGGGAAGGCTGATTGCATCTCATCCCAAATACTTCTGAGTTTAGTAAAATAGGCTGAGACGGAAGTATCGCCTTGAATGGTCGTTGAGAGTGTTTGCTTTAATTCATACGCACGAGGAGCGCTTTCTTTCCAAACCGTTCTTTTAGATCGGACCATATCTCCGCGGTCGTGTTAGCGTACTTCACGCTGCTTCTAATCTCCTTCTCCATGGCAGTCGTTAGCCATCCTTTTATCATGGCATCACAACGCATATAGGTCCGCGATCCCTTCTCCGGTTTCTTGATCGATCCATCCACGAACCCAATTTTATTTTTTGCAAAAAGAAAATTCTCCATCTCTCGTGCCCAGTCGTTGTAATTGCCATCATTCAATGCATCATTTACCTGCATTTGTTTTGGATAATCGAACGGATGGATATAGTACGGTGAGTTTGAATCGAAGGATTCTCCCTCGGTTTTCTATTTATTGGTTTCTTCATCTCTGGCCATGATCGATTTGAGTTTGGGTTTTCTGGGTTAAAGTTGCTCTGATACCATTTAAATTACGATGGTATAGAGGAACTTTTTTTGTATATTATTTCTTGTCTTAAAATATGAGTTGGGCATTACAATATAAAGGAACAAAATGTTTTAATATGGAAATGGATATGCATAATACTAAAGAATATGAGATAATTGAGGAGAATATTAGTGGAGAATATTTTATTTCCAATATCGTCCCTTCAATGTCTTGAAGATCATCCATGGATAAAGATTTTTTCTTCGAGTGGTACAACTTAGAGCCTGTTTAGTAGTCTATTAATAAGTTTATTAAGACACTACATCTATCTAAATCGGTCATAGGTAAAGTGTGTTTGGTTTAATTAAAAAACACCTCCTAATGATTCATAGAGCCTCTTAATGGGTAGTTTTTAGAAACATGTTGGCCCATTAAGAGGCTGCCTCTTAATCAGTTAGCTTTTTAATGGCTCAACACAAGATTGTCATGCAAACAATGAAAAACTTCATCAAGAAAACAATGATAATTTTTTATGTTCAATTCAGATGATTACATAATCTGATCCAAATAGTTCATGAATATAGAGTAAATTAAAAGAAATTAACAATACGCAAGTTGAGCTATTTAACTTATTAGCATATTAAAGCTAATTAAATTATTATAAAAGTTAAGAAAGCTAAATATTGTGATTTCTAAATGCAAGTCATGAAGAACAAATATCGAGTATGAATTTTGGATGTTTTATCAAGCCCTATAAAAATTGTAAAATAATTTTTAGGATTTTTAAGAGTACATGATGAGCTCGTAAAAGAATTAAATAAAACTCGCTTTGATATAATATTAAAGAACAAGGTTACGATAATATTATCAAGGGTGCAAAATCGATTTCAACACATTAATCTGGGAGCATGTTTATACGCTGAGCTTAAATTTTGTAACTTTTTATATGATTAATTCTTGCAAAAAAAGCTACCAAGTTTTTCTTGAAATGATACAACTTTTATATATAACTAGTAAAAATGCCCGGCGTTTCGCGCCGGAAATCCAATTGGTATCGATTTTTTCCTTTACAGGATTGGCTACGATACCGACACTTGATACCGAAACCGAAAACAAACTATCCCATATAAACAAATGTTCGTAGATCCAAACATATAGGTGTGCGAGATTTAAAATCAATTAATATCATTTTATATAAGTTTTTTTGTGCGTTGCGGCAGAGAATGCAAGTACCAACCAAAATGATAAAGACTAGTTTTAAAACATCAAAAAGTGCAAGAAACTGTTTGACTACAACAAAATAACATCAATAGCAAAGATTGTTGAATCTAGTCACATTAATATTAACCACAACTTAATGGTAAATAAGTTTCCTTTCATTTACTTCAATAATAACATTTAACTCTACACTTCTTGCCATTTAATTTTTAGATTTTCGAAAGGAACCTTTCTTTCTCTCACAGACAAATTAACCCTCTTCTCTGCAGTTGTTTTTCGGGTCTTTTCTTGTAGATGGTACAGTCATATGTTTTTTTCCGATTCATTCCTGCATGAATTAGGGTTGTAAAATCTACTCAGTGATAAGCAAACGAATAATAAAACCGGGAAATCGTAAAACGAAAACGCTAATTTATACTGCCTCTTGACATAAAACGTAACAAATATGCATCTTATAGAATTTTTATATATAATTGAAAAAAAATGTATATAAAACCGAAAAAAAACTTATAAAACTTATTATAAAAAATCAGGAGCGATCAAGAAACAATTAATATAATTTCCTTTGTATTGAGTGAAGGAAAATGACTACTTTAAGGTGTATACCAATAAAAAAGACCAAAAGCATAAGGTGATTTTTCTAAAAACTAAATCAATGAATTAAATTTCTCTTATCAGTTATAACATACAGATTTACTTAGATCTCAAAGTGAGAATGTGAGATACTATATTTTTTT
This sequence comes from Scalesia atractyloides, assembly GCA_947069175.1. Taxonomy (NCBI): domain Eukaryota; kingdom Viridiplantae; phylum Streptophyta; class Magnoliopsida; order Asterales; family Asteraceae; genus Scalesia; species Scalesia atractyloides. The sequence goes on along the minus strand of CAMTDV010000116.1, from coordinate 363,624 downwards.
AGGATGATGAGTTGAAAATATATAAAAATAAATTAATAATAATAATAATAATAATATATTAAATCATATCTGAAAAAAATGTGTTTTGTAAAATCATTATGTTCTTAAATAATCAAGCATCCGCCGCACTTCCATTTCGCTCCACATTCCTCGTATCAACATCTGAAACGTCCTGTCGAACTCCAACCCACCTCCAGCTTTGGTCGTTGCCGAGCAGAAAGTTGGAGAGCTGGTGGCCGGAGGTTTGGTCCTCCATGTTTAGGCTTCCTAACCCCAGATAGGAGGATCATCTTGTGAAAAAAATGGAATATCATGTGCTAATTACCAGCAGATGTTAGTCAGATAATTTGGAAACTTGTAGACAAGGGCATACGCTAATTTTATGTATATATATAGGTAGAGGTTCATGTGAGAAAATTTAAAAGTGTGAGAAGGATAAGAAAGATTATGGAGGTGACATGTGTCCTTTTTTATTTTGGTAGTTAAGGGTATAAGTGTAATTTAACTAATAAAATCTAATTATGGAATGAATATTTGCAACCGATTTTTGGCAGTTATTGTAGGGATTTTCGAATTTGAAATAACACCCTAACTCATAAAAACACCACAACATGTATATTAAAGGCATACATCTTATAAAGAACATAAATATAACTCATAAAAACACCCTAACTCATAAAAACACCACAGCATGTATATTGAAGGCATACATCTTATAAAGAACAGAACTACAACAAAAATAACACAATAACTCATAAAAGCACCACAACAGTTATATTAAAGGCACACATCTTATAAAGGACACCCTAACATTGAATATAACAGAAATAACACCCTAATATAACAGAAATAATACCCTAATATAACACCAGTCAACACTTTAATCAGAATCAAAACAGAAATAACACCCTAAATATATAAAAACAGAAATAACTCTACATAAGTATATCAATATGGGACTCATATTAAAGATAAAAAAAACACTTGTTATTATAGTGTAATTTTTTTTAAAAATAGTTATGTATAAAAAATTATTGATGTTTAAAAATGAAGGGAGGAACTTTGCATGTTTATTAATGTTAGTTTCTTAATTTAAAAATATTAAATTTACGTTTATACCCTTAATCTAGAAAATTAGTTAGTTTAATAGTCAACATTGTTTACATAATTTTCACTATCATCTCGACCATTAGATTAAATATCTAATGGTTTAGATTCTTTCTTATCCTTCTCACACTTTTAAATTTTCTCACAATAACCTCACCATATATATATATATATGGTAATTTTTTAATGTCAAATTTCATTTGTATACATTGCGACTTAAATTCAGAGCTTTCCAACTTAGATGTTTCTAACTTATATATTTTATACCTTTTTCATCTAATAAAAGATGAAAGTTCCATTTAGATCGTCATAACAAACTTACCTCTTAAAACTGGCACGAGCACGAGCACATTGGAGTAATGGATTTTAATTGTTGCCCATATATGATGTTTCTATATTTATAATGGATTTTAATAATTCAAACTTTGCACCGTTGATCGATATTAATTCATACTTAAGAAATTTCTTGAATAGTCCCAATTCTCAAACTATTTTCTTCCACCGATTTTACAAACGGGCTCTAACCCAGTTAAATTCAAACCTTGTATCGTTGATCGGTATTAATCCATACTTAAAATTTTTTTAGAAAAGTTCCAACTTTCAAACTATTTTCTTCCACCTAACCTTTTACAAACGAGGTCTAACCTAGTTAGTGTCTGCTGACATGCACAATTATTTGGATTTTTTTAAAAACAAAAAGCTCTTAAAATATGTAGATATATATACACACACACTATATCTCCCTTCTTTCCCTCTTTCTCCCTTTCTCACCACCATGGAAGCCACTTGCCACCACCATCCCCCTCCTCACATCTAGCCTCTTCTCTTTCTCTCTATTTAAGAAACTCACCACAACCACCACCACCAGCACACCAACCATCATCTGCCACCATCACCATCCACCTAAGTTCACTCGCCGCACCCTAAACTTTCACCATCCCCTACTTTCAATCCATTTCAACCTCAAAATTATCTCTTTTTTATTTAACTCTTTCCATTGCCGCCATCGACGAGCTCGGCCAAGCATCACCAACCCGAATACGACGACTATTCAAGGTAATTCTCATACTATTATTCTCCTTTCATGTCCCCAAACAAAAGCCCTAAGGACTTAGATTTTAACTTTGGAACTCGATTTTTGACATAAAATGAGAAGGTGCGATTATATGTGTTCATAGATGTGGAAGAAGATAATTGATTATATGTTGCTAAGTAATTTTGTGGGTGTGGATGGTGACAGGGTGTTTGCAGGTAGGGGGTTTGAAGGTAGGTAGTGGTGAATGGTTGGTGGTGGTGGTGGAGTGAGACGACTGAACTAGGGTGGATGGTGGTGATGGTAGAAGGTTGGGTGATGGCAAACAATGGATGGTGATGATGGAGGTGGTGATAGTGCCACATAACAGCTACACCAGCAAATAACCATGTTTGTTTGCCACATAAGCTATCATGTCAGTGAAAAACTAATTGGGTTAAACCTTAGTTAGAAAATAATCGATGGAGAAAAAATAGTTTGCAAGTTGGGACTGTCAATGGAATTTCTTGAGACAGGATAAATTCATCGGCCAAAGGGTAAAACATAATATTATTAAAATCAAATATCCTTTCTATAAAGCCAAAAGTTAAAAGTGAGGCGAAAGTTTCAGGTACACAAATAATTAACTAAATTACAAGTTTTGTCCTTTATATTTGTTCCAATTATAAAGTGTGTTCTTTAATAATTTGACGTTCACTTATCGTCCTTTATTTGAAAGTTGTCTATTTTTTATTCTTTTAACTAATTGGAGTATAATAAATTTGTTAACTCAATACATTATTGTCTTTTTACCTATATAGGTACATGGAATGGTCTTTTCAGAAAAATCCTAATATGATACAAAAAATAGATAAATGACATAATGATAAAACAATAAATAGTTTATAACTCCTCTTATTAATCATTCATTCCACAATTAAACAGACAAAAACATTTTATACTACATATGTCAACATTTTTCCTACATCTATTGAAATTTATTTGATATATATCCTACACATATCGAAGTTTATTCTTTATCATACACATATCGAAACTTGTCCTTCACTATAAATTAAGTTAGTTGTGAAAGAGTATATTTAAAAAATAAGTTATTATTTTAATTTAGTGTTTAGAATAGGAGAATAAAATAAATTAATTAATTTTTTGAATTTGACATATTCCTTTACAATAACATTAAGTACATATATCAAATGAAACATTTCTATTGATTTAAATTTATTTTTTCATTTTTACTAACATATTTATTCTCATTTGAACACTATCTAAAGGACTATATTCTAAATAGTAATATTTTTTTATTAATTTTGCTTTATTTATTTTTCTATTTTATCAATTTTGTATTTTATATTTAAAAAAATCTTAATTAACTAATCAAATTAAATATTATATAAAAGTAAACTTTTTTTTATTTATTTATCTTCGTTTGTTTTGTTTGATTAAGTTATTTACTTTTATCATTTCACAATTATCATACATCTTCTATTAAGTGTTTATTCATATTCGAGATTTACTATTACCATATTTAAATATTTTTTTAAATAAATAAGTTGATTATTAATTGATAAAATTTAAAGAAATCTATAAAATAAACTGATAAAAAAGAATAAAAGAAACTTTACCATTTACAAGATACGATTTAAAAGTTATATTAAAAAATATTAAACCATTCGCCTTTGTTTAATATCATTCCTTTTAAAAAGCCTTCATTTTTAAAATCTTTTATTAAAAAAACCTTTTGTTTTTTAAATTGTTCATTTTTTTAAAATCCTTTGTTTTTAAACTTTATTTAAAATCATTTATTGTTCTAAATGTTCTTTAGAAATGGTTTTAAACAGGTATGTCTAAAACACTATTTGAATGAATAATAGCCATACACTAAAATGACCGTTTTATTTTATATTTCAATTTTAATGTAACCATATTGATATTAGAGATTACGTATATACAACTAAAGTTACATGACATAATGGAAGATTACAAATAAATATCAGTTGCAAATATATATTTATATATATATATATATATATATATATATATATATATATATATATATATATATATGTGTGTGTGTGTGTGTGTGTGTGTGTGTGTGTGAAGGTTCATTTGAGAAAATATTTAATTATGTTATTTTTTATTAATAAAGCAAAAACATTTATCCTACACATTTCAAAATTTATCCTACATATGTCTTACATATACCGGAATTTACCTTACACAACATTTAAATTTACCTTACACATTTCAAAATTTATCCTACACATACTAAAATTTATCCTGCACGTGTCGAAAATTATCCTACACCATAAATTATTTTATCTTGAAAGATTATATGAAAAAAATGAGTTACAAGTTTAATTAATTAACTAATTAATGACAATTATAGATTTACCTATATGTCCTTTTTCATAACATTAAATACACTCATTTAAATGGAGAATTTCTATTAGTTTAAAAGTTATTCTTTTTATTCTTACAATTTTTTTTTCATTTGAACTCTCCACTTGATTTTTATTATTTTATTAGATTAATGGGACTTAACAACGATAAGTACATGAACAAGTATCTACAAACGTGCATTGACCCACTGCCCGACCCTGTTGGCCTCTTTCAACTTGGCAGTCATGCTTGCAACGCTCATTATCACACGGATAAAAAAATCTCAGCTTTCTTGACACGCTTAGGCAATCATCATCATACTCCCTGAATTATTAAGAGATATGTTGAGCAACACACAATTATTAGAAGTGTGTTACTCGTATGTGATAAGTTTAGAAGTAAAAACAGAACGATTAATAAGTGTTAACTAATGTTTAGCTTACCAGAAACTGTGAATATGATCAAAACTGCCACAAACAACTTTATAGATGACATGCCTTCTAATATCTTAATATATTGGATTTAGAAAATTATGGATTAATATGTCTCTTTTAGATGTTCAAGCATTGTAAACTTATACTAGAAAATATTAGGTGAAGATGTGATGCAATTACACTATCATATTATGTAACATTAAATACATATTTTTGATATTAAATGCATCATAAGTAAATGTTTTGGTGTAAAAGTATAGAATTTTTAAATAGGTTATGTTATAAAAAAGGCTCTCCTTATTTTCATCCCTCTATATCTCATTTTATTTACTTTATTATCTCTCTATAATTCTATGTATATATAGAGAGAAGTAGAGGGAAAGGTTGTGTAAAAAAAACTATAACTTTTGGAGCCGGAAATCGGTAGCAAATGATCATTTCTTACAAAAATATTTTATTGGGAAAACTATTGCAACAAATTTCCAATAAAACTTCTAACCAATTATATATTCTTACATTTTCAAAGAAAATATACATCAACTTCATCATGGAGTTAATCAACGGATGCCACATCGCATCTAATAATTCATTTTTTCTTTTTTCACAGGTAAAACTTTATATATTCTCTTAAACTAAAAAATATCAACCATTGAATTAGTGCTGCAGTGATGGGATTTAATTATTACAATCCCTTGCAACTTTTAGGTTTAGGTTCAATTCGGTCATCTTTGGTCGATTTTGATTTTTTTTTTCCATTAAAACAAAACCCTTTGACTATCAATTATTAATTAATTAATTAAATACAATACAATTAACAAATAGTGTTCCACTTTTTCATTTTTTATGTCTTTTTTATTTTAATTTTTCATACTTTATCCCTTAATTTTTATCATTGACACTTACAGCTTCTTAGCTTTCTAAAAATGTTGTAATTGAGTTTTACGTGTTTATATTCATGTATGTGTCGGCCTAAATTAAAGTTGATTTACGTTTCAACGTAATCTTTTTCCAAAAAATGAGTTGGGTTGGGTCACATATACTATGTTCTTATGTTTAGTTGTTTTACGTTTTGACGTAAATTTTATTTTATTTTTTCGGAAATGAGTCGGGTCAAATATAATACGTTTTCCTTCTTATTTTTATGTATGTTTTCAATTGCTTTACGTTTTACCTCAACAAAAAGAACCCATTATATCTCATAACGAAGGCACATCAAATGCTCAAAACCAAGACACCGCTAAACCTGATAACCAACCTCAGGAGGTCATCTAGACAAAGAATGCCTACTAATTGGGATGATTATGTTACCTACCTGATTGAAATGGATGACGAAAAGCTCAATGATCCCATCTCTTATAATGAAGTGTAACACCCTAAAAATAGGTTTGGTAATCAAACCACGTTAATATTAAAGAGCGGTAAAAGACCGTTAGTGGTAAGAGTGAACCCGTAAACAAAATAACCAGGAACAAATTAACCTAGTTAGTAACATGGAAATAGCAATAAAACAATGAGTTATAGCTCTTAATAAATCATAAAAACCTCAAAAGACGAGGGACCAAAATGGGAAAAGTTGAAACTTGAATATATAAAAAAAATAAAACACCACACACACAAAAGGTGTGTGTGTGTAACGGCCAGGAGCAAGACAAGGGGGTAAGCCCTTGCTCTTCTTAAATCCACCAAATTGAAGATCAATTCGAGACCCAAATCAGAGCATGAACTCATTTTAACGATCACCTAGACAAGGGGATCATAAGGTATGTCTTACAACCTAGATTGGTGAAAGTTGTAATTTGAGACAAGTAGATTACTTGCAATTAGATTGTTGGATGATGATCCAAAGATGAAATTAAGTGTATGTGTATGCTTGATTTCGTTAGACATAAAGAAATTATACACTGTTTGATGTAAGATTACTTGTAAGTGATTAACAAGTAGATTATGAGGTGGGTTTTGATGATATGATGAGATTGATGTTATATACATGTTAATAGATGCTTAAAATCATCATTTGTATATGAATGTTTAAAGTATTTGGCTAAGTTTCATGTTTGGGTAAATGCAGTGGGTTGTTTTATAGTGATGAAACAATCCCAAGTTCTTGCATAAGATTGATATATTAGCATACAATGATTGAAATTATGTTAAATTGATATAACAATTGTAAGAACTTAGTAGAGAAATTTAGTTAAGATGGTGGCCTAGAAATAACGCCTACCGAGTAATTTATGACGTGCCTAAATGAGTTTGTTGAACTTAAATGTGCAATTCATATGTTAATAGGCAGTTGACTTTTAAAAAGTGAAACTGACCTATAACAAGATCGAATGGTAATTTTGATATAAAATTTGTATGGTTGAATAGTCATGATAAATGATAACTAATCTAACCATCTTGCGAAAGATAAATGATAGTTTGACGCTTGATGTAACACCCTGTAAAATCGTGTCCAATAATATAATGACACGTGTTATATTTTTATTTTAGTCTATTAACGACTAACAGGGACTAAAAGCGTCAACATGCTCAAACTAAGTCTCTGAGTGATCTTCTGATGTCAACATGCATAAACCAAGCCTCTGAGTAACCCTTAGTGTCAACATGCTTAAAACTTAGCCTCTGATGACCGTTGTGTCAACATGCCCAGCCTCTGAGCGACAACGGAGTCAACATGCTTATAATGAGCCCCTGAGTGATCCTTTATGAAGTCCTAACTCTCATATGTCCCATTTGTTGGACGAGAGGGTTTAATTCTGTAAATATGTGAAAGTTGGATAATGGAGGGGTTAAGAGTGTCAACATATTAATTTATACCTCTGAGTGACCTTTTAACGAACCGAGAGCTCGACAATGTCTGAGCATATTCCCGGGTATGACAAACATTGGTTACGAATGGATAAATATGCCAAAAAGGTGTTTTAGAAGGTTTTAGAGGGTTTTATAAGTTAAGGGGCAAAGGGCAAGACCTGCGCCTCTCGTGGCCCGCCAGAGGACTGCATCTGCAGAAAGTTTGTCTTGGCCACCACACAAATTGCTAAAAACCATTTTCTTGAAACTATGGTCTTCCAAACAGCTATGCCATGTTTTAGGACACTTGTAAGCTTCCTCTTACACCCCTTAACACCTGGAATCACCTCCTTCAAGCTCTCCAACTATAAATAGGTGCCAAGGTTCACCATTTGAACTTGCACCTTTCTCATTCACAACTCTATCTCCCTCCTCTGGAAGTTCCTAACTGAAAGGAGCATCCAACTTAGTTCTATTGCACTCTAGGAACCTCTTGTAAGTGTTCCTTCCTCTTGCATTTTCGTTTATAGGCTTTTATAGCCAAAAGTCAAGCGTTTTTCGGAGAACGCCTTGACTTTCGGTTAAGACCATTATGGTCCAGCCATTGTTCGTAACGAACATGGCTAAGTGATCGTAATAAGGTAGGTGTTAGTCCCTATAAAGGGCACCTCTTGAAGACCACGTTTGCTAGACCAATTGACGGGTCAAAGTTATTATATTATAAAAGTCAAGCAGGCCATTTGTCGGAAATGTTATAATTTGATCTTATATATGTTATGAAACATGTTTTGACACTTAAACAAGTTGGTAATAACTATTAGAACATGTAAGAACATGTTCGGCTCGTCAATTTCAATTCTAGGGTCGGTTCGCAACCGAAAGTCGCAAAGTTTGACTTCTGCTTTGACTTTCGATTCTGACCTGATTTAGATTAGTTAGATACTGATCTAAAGTCGTATTATGATTGTAATATAATGTAGCATAACCCTCTGAGGTTATATTACATGATCATAATCAGAATCTGAGTTTATGCACAAGTTTCTTAATTATGCCATTTTGACTAAAATGCCCTTTTTGTATAAAAAGAGGTTTTGATGATAATGAACTTGAAAATGAGTTTCCTACTGATGTAATATTATAAGTAGGATTATTTGGGATCTCAAATCAGATTGTAAACTGAGTTTATGAGCAAGTCTTTGTATTATGTTAATAAACGACGATAAAGCCCTTATGGCTTATAAAATGGTTTTAATCATATCTTTTCAAGGTAAATCTTTTACCCACTGATATGTTATATTAAATAACATATCTAAGACATTTTATTCCGACCTTAACATCAGTTTTCGTTAACATCACATAAATCGTCATTTTAAGACATAAGGGTCGTTTCGGTGCATAGTATAGTTTTAAACCATAACTATCAACCAAGACTTGTTACCTACTGATTTTTAAAACTCATTTTAAATATTTATACAGTAGGTACATGATATGAACTCAGAATCCCAAATAATTTATAAACTATGTGTAAAATGATCAAAATGCCCCTTCGGTGTATAGTTTGGTTAAAAAAGATAAATTACACATATAATTAATATCCTACTAATATTATATCATAAATAAATTATTTTTCTAGAATACTTATAGTTATAACATTAAATTATATTCAAGTTCCTTGTATAAGGTATGAAATTACCAAAATGCCCTTATGAGGCATTGTTTCATTATAAAACCTTAACGGGCATATAAGTTGATATCTTACTGATATTACAACTTATTTAAAATGTAATGGCATATAGAACTTGTCCATGACTTATCCGGTTACCTGATATCGCTAATATGCATACGGTTAAGCATATGTAACTAGTTTACGAAAATTAACCGAAATGGGTCTAACCTTGTCATTTAAGTCTCAAAATCCAGAATGTTTATAGTTTACCCATATTAAACAAGTCAAAGTACTTGTCGGGTTTAAACTACATTCTATCCAATCATCGTTTAATCAAACGATATACGTTTTGATCATGTACACTACTCGGTCTAAGTCTATGACTTAAACAAGACCGTTAGTATTTAATTGGTTAGCTTATGTCATAATACGGACTAGAGACTTGCCGGTGAATGCTATCCGCACTTAGTACTTTTGTGTATAACTGAGTTAATAAATCTTGCGTTTAAAGAAGAATAGCTCAGGTAAATACTCTCAACTTATTTCCCCTATATGGGCTTGGGATACGGTAAATTATTACCGCTTGGTCGGAAATGGGATCAATCAATGTTGATTAGTGGCTAGTAAATCCACATATTCTGTTAATCAGTTTTGTTTGATAACTTAAACATCGGGGGTTAACTACCGTGTCCTGGATATCCTCGGCTCATTACATTAGATAATGGCCACGACCTTAGCACGGGGTGTAGGCATACACCTGACAGACGCTCAAATGCAACTATCCACACTGGTTAGGGATAACTCATTCGTGAGTTCATAAATGGTGTGTACGTTAATCAAGTCTCGGTTTTCGCACTGGGCCCTGTATGTATGGACAAACATGTGAATCTGTTAACAAGGTTGCAAAGTCAACTTTCCCAAGTTATAAAAGATTTTATGCCTTTTGTGCACTTAAAATCATTTTCAAATATTTTCAAAAGGAGTCAGTTGGGTGTATTTACCAGCGAAAGCTGACGTATTTTCAAAAGACTAAGTTTGCAGACACAATACGAAAATAGGATGGAAGTGCTCGGTAGTGATAAGAGGATCTTGCAAATCCTAGATCTGCCCAAAGTTTGTTTTACATTCTTTCTTTGTAAAATTTATGATCCTCCTGTGGATCTTCTATTACGAGCCTGTATATATTATTTTGTATTTCGAACATTTGGTTTGTAATAGTAATTTAAATCCAAGACTTCCGTTGTGCTGTGTTTAATTGACTATGATGATATCAACTTTACGTCACGATATTCCCCACCCGGGCCCACCGGTGTATGGATTTGATTGGAAATCCAGGGTGTGACACTTGACAAGCTAGGTGCAGGCTTGGGAAGAAGCGGGTCAAACGGATCAAGTATGCGGGAAAAGCATAATTGGATTTCAGGGTAAGTAAAGCTTACATCTTTTAAGTAGAATACGTACTTATAATATTGGTTAAGAATAAGGTTGATTAGCATTTGAAATATGATGTTCTGATGCAAAGTAATTCGGATCGGAACAAGTGAAAATGGTAAGAAACCATGAATGATGGTAAAAAGGGTAAAACGGTAAATTAGTCATGTTACGATGAATAAATAAGGAGTTTTGAAACATTACCTTATGGTGTAAACCATAATGGCTAATAAGGGGTAAAATGGTATTCCAGACATGAGTTGACGGATAAATAAAGAGTTTTGAAAAAGACACCATATGGCGTAAGTCATAATGAGTCAAGCGAATTAAGAAACGATTTTTTAATGTAACATGATCACAATGTAAAACGAAATGGGCTAAATGGTTGAGATGGCAAATAAATGCCATCTCATAATGATAAATGGTCATTTAGGCCAAATGGATCAAATGGTGATGATATCACCAATTTGACAATGATGACTAATGAAGCTTGTTGAGTTTTGTGCTCATAGGAAGAATAGAGTATGACTTGCATCGCTATTAAATAACAACTAAAAGAGCAAGGTATTAAAACGTGTTAATGCTATGACTCGAGCCAGGTATGTGTAATGGGTCAAATTCTCAATGAGGGCTTAAGGTCGATAAGAGTTAAACGAGTCTTGGATGAACATTGGATTGCCTAAGATTGGTATATCTAATAATTTAAATTCTAGACATTATGTTCTTAGGAACATAATGAAATTTTTTAGAACGTGGGTTAAAAGTGCCCACTTGGTCAAAATATGCTTCTAAAAGTCCTTCGTCGTAAAAAGGACTAAAGTTGACCAAAACGCCCTCGAATGATAAATCAACGAAACCACCCTTGAGGATATTTTAAAAATTAGTTATACAAGTAAGTATACTCTTTCGGTAGTGTAAAAGCAAATGGCATAAGCCATTTTGGTTTAATGCCTCATAACGGCTCTTTTTCGTAAATTGTCAAACCGGAGGGTAGAATTTGGAAATATAAGATTTTCTATCACAAATCCATCACAAACATAGTTGCGGTGGAAAATAAATAGATATCTTAGTGTAGAAATTAGAAGTAAGGAAGAGGATGTGAGATTTAAGCTTAAGTGCTTAAAACTCTTAACGGGTCAAAATGAATATGCGCATAAACCGAGAGTGGATGCGTATATCATAAGAATTAAGAATCCGAGTTTAGGATTTTTAGTTAAATATGTCAGTAAACAATTTAGGACATTTAGAAACAAGTTTCAAGTAAAACGAATGAAAATTGAGTAAGTTATGTAAGTTTTCGTAACTAAAACGACAAACTTGAAAAAGGCAGCAGCAGCCAACCATAAGCTACGGTGGCCTACCGTAGCTTATGTTAACAGCTGCTGATCAGAACAGAATCAATAGACCGTAAGCTACGGTCCGGAGCCGTAGCTTACGGCGAGTAAATTCTAAAAGTGTTGTTTTTAATGTTTTGGGCCTTTGGGCTTATTCGGTTACGTTATAATCTATTTATAACTAACGTATTTTATAAATTATGAAATATATTAAAGATTGTGAGCACCGGAGGAGGACCAAGCACTATGAATAACCGAACATGATCAAAGCTCAAGCTTCCGCACTGGGTTTTGTTGTTACGAAACTAATCAATGATAACATGTTAAATTATTTAATGTTATGAAGTTTTAATAAATTCAAAATATGTATGGACGTGTATTCTTAATTACACATTTCAATGCAAAATTTTAATAGAAATTCAATCAATTAACATAGGGTCTTACATGAAGCCATTATCAGTGATCAGTTTTCTGAATGGAATAAAGCAATGAATGATGAGCTTGAATACATGAAGAAAAATGACGTTTGGGATTTGGTAGAATTACCCAACACTGTCAAACCCGTAGGATGTAAATGGGTATTCAAAACTAAAGTAGATCCGAATGGGAACGTTGAACGCTATAAAGCAAGATTGGTTGCAAAGGGCTACACTCAGAAAGAGGGAATTGATTATCAAGAGACATTTTCACATGTCTCTCTGATGTATTGAATAATATATGCATTTATCATGTAGAGTTTGTAAGTTTTAACACGTTTTTGTTTCAGTTTGTCAAGAATTTATCTACTTTTAATCCAAATGCGTTTTGCAGGTCTTGGTTCATGAAAACGGTTGGAAGGATGGGAAAAACGAGCTAAAATGATAAACAGCACCGAGCCGGAACGTGATTGGAACGAAAAAGAGGAAACAAAGCAAAATCAGAGGTTTTTTGGACCTCTGGCGGCCCGCGACCGCCATGCTATATACCTCTCGCGGGGCGCGAGAGGTTCATACTTATCCTGGAATTACCTCTCGGTCGCGGGGCATGACCGGAAGCCCCTATCCCTCTCGCGGCAGGCGAGAGGGTGTTTTATCCAGAAAGTTTCAAAGTCCAGTTGGTTTGGGATTTGTATGTTATATAATTGAGTCATAATACAATTGAAACACATCTTGGGATCAACTTGGATGAACTTAGACCTTTTGGAGGAAATTTTCTAGAGAATCTGAGCTGAAAGAAGAAGATCTAGGCTTCAGGAATCATTCGGGCTATCAAGTAGTTTCCAGGCAGGAGCATTAACGGTTTTATTACGATATTCTTGATCCCGATGCTTCCTTGTTTAACTTGATTATGCATTGAATTTATGAAAGTTTGATTTATTTTAGTTTAATTATGGTTTGAGTGTGTATTTGGTAAAGTTCACAACTTTAATTTTCTAGTTTAGTGTATTTGCATGATCTAAATTGATTTGTGATTGTTTAATTGTTTTACATGAATCTAGGTGGATGTCTTCCATAGAATAGGTTTGTGTTGCTTTTTCATGTCTTTAGGGATTCGGGAAACTTTCGGTAAATTGGCCAATAAAACCGAGAAAACAATTACTTGAAATATGAAATCAATTTTGTCATATACCTAAATTAGTTACTGAGAAATAATAATTAGTTAACTATATTAATTAGATAAATTGTTAGGTTTAGGTTTTGAGAAATTCCCAAATCTAATTTACTTGTCATAATTAAGTCGGTTAAGTTAAACTAGAAGTTATAGTTGGTCTAGGTTAATTATTGAGAAGTAGTAGACTAATTAGACGCTTTACTAAATTAAAAGATAACTGAAAAGGAATCTTTAAAACCGGTGAACAAATAATAATTTTAGGTTAGCATAGGTGTCTTCCTGAGAAGGGTCGGGGGTCATGTTCGGTAAACCTAGAATTTAATGTTTTAAGAATCCCGGTAAATCATTCAACCTAATAAAGTTATTATCAAATCAAATGAGTAGTAATCTAAGAATCCAACCTAGGTAACCAGTTCATTATTCCTGATTTAATTCCCAATTTTCTAAAAAGTTAAAAGTTTGATTTGTTCCAATTAAATAGTTTTAGTTTAATTATTAATTTAGAATTAGTTAGAAACCCCCCCCCCCCCTTAAAATATATAAAGTTGTTTTAATTGAGTCTAAGTTAAGTAGTCATAGTAATTAGAGAATCTCGTGGGTTCGATAATCCAGACTTACTTAAGCTATTCTACAATTGATCGGTCCACTTGCCAGTCAATAGTTTAGTATAATTTAGGAGTCTAGAGTTTAATTTGGATCTAGAATTAGGGTAATTTTATTTTTTTTAATTAACTACTTTTAGAACATCACTCTCGTAAAGATTCATTAAGGATCGTCATGGCTCTAGTAGCTCATTTTCACTTAGAGCTGCATCCGATGGACGCTAAAACCGCTTTCCTTAATGGTGATTTAGACGAAGATGTTTACGAAACAACCTGAAGGCTTTAAACCTGAAGGTCAGGAGCATCTAGTCTGTAAGTTGAATAAATCCATTTACGGGTTAAAACAAGCATCACGTCAATGGTACCTTAAGTTTGATGAAGTCATGAAAAAACAAGGTTTTATAAAGAATCAAGTGGATCAGTGCACCTACCTCAAGATGAGTGGGAGCAACTTTACTATACTTGTCCTTTACGTAGATGATATTATATTGGTAAGTAATAGTTTAGACATGTTGCATGAGTCGAAGCGATTACTCTTGCATAACTTCGACATGAAGGATCTCAGAGATGCTTCTTACGTCATTGGCATCGAAATTCACCGAGACAGACACAAAGGGATCTTAGGATTGTCCCAAAAGGCTTACATAGATTGTGTCCTTACACGTTATAACATGCAACAGTGCAAACCCTCATTCGCTCCTGTAGTTAAGGGAGATGTTTTCGGTTCAATCCAATGTCTGACAACAGAGGTTGAAAAGGAGCAGATAAGCTAGATGCCTTACGCGTCAGTAGTCGGGAGCCTGATGTATGCTCAAGTCTATACTCGCCCAGATATCGCTTATATTGCTGGAATGCTAGGCCGTTATCAGACTAATCCTAGCGACTAGATCACTGGATAGCAGCTAAGAAAGTACTTAGATATCTGCAAGTGACGAAAGACTAGAAACTGACTTATAGAATAAGTGATCATTTAGAAGTGCTAGGCTATTCTTATTCTGACTTTACCAAATGCAAAGATGATAAGAAATCCACTTCTAACATATCTTTATGTTAGCAGGCCGACCTATCTCATGGAAGAGTCATAAATAACAGTTAACTACAACTTCCACAAAGATGACAGAATACATTGTTGTTTATAACGAAACATGTCATGAAATGTTGCTTAGAAATCTGATCACTGGACTCAAAATCGTTAATTCCATTTCTAGACCATTGAAGTTTTACTGTGATAACTCAGTTGTCTTTAGTTTCTCAAACAATAACAGTTCGAATGGAGCTGGTTTATATCTTGATACAAAGTACTTGTTCATACGTGAACGAGTTGAGGAAAATAATCTTTGTATTGAGTATATTAGTACTAAAAATATCCTTGCGGATCCAATGACTAAAGGTCTTCCAACTAAAGTTTTCGAAGAACGTGTTTCGAATATGCGATTTACTAAAGACCTTATTTAATAACATATTGTACTTACTTATGTTTTAATTAATTAAATTTCCTCATTTTGATTTTGTATGCCTCTAACATATGTTTTGCCGGTAATGACATATAGACAAATATAAATACAACTCAAATGCTAAAGGGCTTATTTACATATTTTGATCATAACTGTTAGGTTTTAAATTGAGGCTGTAGTATGACTAATGGGGGTCCCGAGTCGAATGATGATTTAATGGTTGTATTTCTCTGTTACGGTTCTTGGTTTAAAGCTAAATGAGTGTTAACTCCTTATCAGGCTTATCTAATACTCATGATAAATGATTACTCGGCTAAGTGGGAGAATGTAAGATTATGTATATTATATTTGTAATATTTAATCATGTAGCCATTATAATCATTTATATTATATTAGATCAAAATAATATTAATCGTATTATATATTAGTTGGTAATTGTTGATGGAGCATATTACCCTTATTAACTAATTAGGGTTTCCTTTAGGGTGTATATATAAGGAGACGATTAGAGAGGTTTAGGGTTAGAAAAATATAATAACATCATCATCATCGTCCCACCTCTCTCTCCATAACCTAAACCGAATTCATCCCTAGGTCGTTATCACCATCATAATCTTACACCCTAAGGAGGAACCAGATCACACTAACAAAGATGTCGAACTCCATGGTTGCGTCTCTGACTGGATTCTCTGCTGGCTTGCCTGCCGTCACAGGTATTTAATTCATGTTATCCGTTATGTTTAAACATAACTGATCAACATCGGCTCTCTTGACACGCTTCGGTAATCATCATCATACTCCCTGAATTATTAAGAGATATGTTGAGCAACACAAAATTATTAGAAGTGCATTACTCATATGTGATAAGTTCAGAAGTAAAAAATAGAAACGATTAGTAAGTATTAACTAATGTTTAGCTTACCAAAAACTGTTGATGTGATCAAAACTACCACCCTTGGACCTGGCTCTGCCCGTACATTTCGAATTATAATAACTCAAACAAGCGTGCACTCCCGTACCTCCTAACTTACTTGATGTGTATTATCATTCGCTTTGATCACCAAGTCAATCCTAATTACACTAAAATATCTAACACAAATCGTGTTGTCGAGCGACTCCTTTATATCCACCAGACGATCCAGAAACCACCATCCTTTGAACAACCATCCCCATTTCACCTCAATCAACCATTATTTTCTTTCGCGAATCATACTTTAAAGCTGGTTTCCAACAAAATGCAGTAAGTTGTCGGAAGTTTCTACAATTTTTATTTAGAATTTAGACTATGGGGGTGTGGAGGGGCTTGGGTTGGGGGTATTTCTCGGCACATGGCGACTGTGGGGTCCACAAGGTAATATAAAAAACAAGGGGTGTGGTGTGGCTTCGGCTGGCATGGCCAGCCATGTGGATTTTGATTTTTTTTCGTTTAAACTATTTAAATTTCATTTAATTAAAATAACACACTAATTAAAATAGAAGATTGCATATAATATTTTTAGAAACTACAAATAAAATTAAAAAAAAACTACATAAAATTAAAAAGAAGGCTACATAAAATTAAAAAAAAAATAAAAACTTCATGATTTCTCCATGTTATATATTTTTAAGATTTTTTGTTTCATTTTCAACGTCATTGCCAATTCTAGGCCGGTAAGGTGATCGACATTCATGGCGAGAAATTTCATATCTTCGCATTTTTCTTTTAGAGATATCTTTTTATCGAACTACGCTTGGATATTTTTCCTCATCTCGACCCTTTGTTGTTGGAGGAAATTAAATGTATCAATTTTCGTCCCAAGATCTACCAATTGGTCGGTGTACAACCCTTTACCCGACGCCGAACCCGATGCCAAACCCGATATCGCTCTTTGCATATGCTTTTTTTTCGTGTCCCTCCCGGGTGGGCGGGAAGGAGAATCATCAAAATCATCCAAATTAAGATCAAAATCTTGATCACGAGCATTGAACTGAGCTTGGGATGAGGGAGTTCTTGCCCTTTTGGATGAGTCAGGAAGGACTCTGGCTCATTTAGAAGCGTACCTACATACATCCCAGCAATGCATGTACTTGAACTCAAATCAAATGAGTAGTAATCTAAGAATCCAACCTAGGTAACCAGTTCATTATTCCAGATTTAATTCCCAATTTTCTAAAAAGTTCAAAATTTGATTTGTTCCAATTAAATAGTTTTAGTTTAATTATTAATTTAGAATTAAACCCCCCCCCCCCTTTAAATATATAAAGTTGTTTTAATCGAGTCTAAGTTAAGTAGTCATAGTTATTAGAGAGTCTCGTGGGTTCGATAATCTGGACTTACTTAAGCTATTCTACAATTGATCGGTCCACTTGTCGGTCAGTAGTTTAGTATAATTTAGGAGCCTAGAGTTTAATTTGGGTCTATAATTAGGGTAATTTTATTTGTTTTTAATTAACTACTTTTAAAACATCAGGTTTTTGGCGCCGTTGCCAGGGACTCTCTCATTGGCAATTGCGTTGATTACTTGATTTAGACTTCATTATTGCACTTGTGTTTAATTTTTATTTTTCGTTTGCGTCGTAGGAGTCTAAATTATTTTATTAGTTTAATACGTATTTTTGTTAATATATATTTTAATTGTTTTTGCTGAATTAATTTATTTGTCGTGTTTCCGGTTTAGTGGATGCCCCATACGCGTTCGCAAGGAGCTCCGCCTAAGCCGCCGACGGATACGCCTTTCTCTCCTGCACCAAAGGTTAGTGCTGTAACATTCATTGTAAAACGGGTTTCCAAAAACCCGCTCCATTTAAAATTCAAGTTTTATTAAATGTTTCATTACTCATTTATTCATCTTACAATTTGAGTTAATAAATTTTTATGGTAAATAAATAAATTCATTATATAGTTAAAATAATAAATAAATAACAAGTAAAAATAATATTAACAAATAAAGTTTAAAAATAATAAAAATAAATACAAAAGGGGCAACCGGGTTCGAACCCGGGTCCCCATCAAGCACACACACAGCTTACACCACTCCACTACACACACACATTTGATTCATTTTGTCACACCCCGACCCGCAGCGGAATAAAAGTCGGGGCATAATTGGGTTATCACCAAAGCTCATGATATTTACTAATATGTTTCATATTTATTAAAGTCAAAATTACATTCCAAATAATCCAAACATGTCCATACAATACAAAGAAAATAACCAAACAAAATAATTCCAAGCTCTAAATCATTTTATTCTTCTAGTCCAATCCTATGTGTTTCTGGCTGCAGCGGGTTCACCTGTATCATGTGTAAAAATGGGGGTTTTTGGGTCAACATAAGTTGGCGAGTGAACCTTGTTAGATAAACATTTATTATTAATTTACTTGTTAGTTTATCAATGAAAAATTGTGCATAATCATAAATGAGCAAATGTAAATAATCAAGCAGTAGCAATAGCAATCACAACTATAATGTAACATCCGTCAAAAACGGATTTACCAAACCCGCTCCGTTTATCAACCGAACAGTCAGTCAAAATTTACGTTGCGAATTAAATGCCCAAAATATTTTTAAACGATCCGTAATCAATTATTGTACGGGAATATATATTTAGTTTTTGAAAAACTGTTGGAAATCGCAAAATAAAAATGAAAGTATTCTGCCGGGTTTCGAACCCGGGTCTGTACCGAATCAGCAAACGTATTTAACTCACACACACAAACCACTGCGCCACTTGTTCTGTTTGATAAATAATAGAATCATTTAAATCATAAAGTAACGTTATAAATTCAAAACCGGCGCCCAAACAGTTCAGTCGTCGGAATCCCGGAAACCTCGCGAATCTTAACTACAATTTACGTTATAACGTAAACTATTAACCAGACATCGGTTATAACCGATGTTTGAAGTCCGCGACCAAAACCATAACCGCCGGGAAATTTAAATCAGTGAATACAGTCGGAATTCAGACCAAGTGCTTTGACGATTTGCACTATAAATTCACCCACAACCCACGACGAACACTTTCGCTCAAAATCACACCTTTTCTCGGCGTAATTCCACTCGCCGTAATAAATCTGTTCGTCGCCGGAAAACCGGTTTCCCCATTGCCGAGTTTTTCTGAACCTCCTAAGTTTATACCGAAGTCACCCTTACCTTTTCCAAGCTTTCCGGAGACTAGCTGCTATAAGGAACACGTCGCCGGAGGTGAATTCTGTCGCCGGAGTTTCTGCCGGAAAACAGAGAGTCCAGTCGGTATACCTCTCCGCCCAGTTTCTTTTCCTTTTCACTTTTATCTCACCGTAATGAACTGAAAAACACTAATAAACCGATAAAAACTTTGAACCAGTCGATTTCCGAATTCTGGTTAACACTTGATGAAGAAGACGATGTATCCGTATCATATATGTATAATATAAATCAGGATATTACTCGGGTTAGACACACAGTCCAGCGGTGGACTGTGTGCACACATAACACAAACGTCTCGAGTTCGATTCCCGTCTCACACACGCTGCCTTAATAAAAATCATTTTTTTGTTAAACCGAACCGGAGTCGTCATTGGTATATGTTAAGTATATTGATAACCGGAATAATAACCAAGTTAGACACACAGTCCAGCGGTGGACTGTGTGTTTGTTTATATCACTGGTCACGAGTTCGAGTCCGGTCTTCTGCACCGACTCGAACAATTATCTATTCTTTTTGAAAAAGGCCGAAAAGGAAATAACTAAATTGTATTTAAGTATAATAAAAATCAAATTATATAACATGTTGAACACACAGTCCAGCGGTGGACTGTGTGTTAGATTAAACCACAGGTCCCGGGTTCGAGACCTGTGGAGCGCACCGCCGAATTGATTTAAAACTGTTTTAAAATAAAATGATTTTCGGTTTAAATTAATTAGTATATATATATAATTAAAATCAGATATATAACGGGTTAGACACGTAGCTCAGTTGGTAGAGCTGCGTGCACGCGTATGGGAGGTCTCGGGTTCGAGCCTCACTCAGCGCACTTGTATTCCGAATTGAACCGGTCAACGGTCAGGTCAACGGTCAACGGGCCGGTCAACGGTCAGAAAAAAATAAATTTTTTTATTATTTTTATTTAATTATTTTAATTAAAAATCAATTATAAATACTTAAAAATAACATTTTTAAGGTTAGAAAATAGCCTCAAACTCACAAAAATACACCCAACAATCCTACTAAAATAGTTTAATAAAATCCGTTTACTTACCAAACCATAATGCGATTTATCTAGGTTAAATCTCACTCGTGATTAAAACCACTTCGCGTGCATTCAACGTCATCAACCGAACGCACCCACCGTGAGTGAATCTTACAATTCCCCCTTTTAAATTACACGTTTTGGGGGGTGTCATGTGTTATGAAAATAATTAATTTATTTATTTAAACTTGTGCCATACCACATCATGACTTAAACTTAGATTGTTTTATTGTTGTGATTTACTTATATTCCGTTTGTCAAATTATATGAACTCATACATTAAGCCCATCAGTTCCTCGTGGGAGACGAGTAGAACATCGCGTGCTTCAATTCAAATTCATTATTGTTCATGTGTGTATCATTGAGTTTATATTGTTTGTAGTTGTGTCATTCATATTATCAAGTTTATGCAATTCATTCATCAGGCCCCTCAGTTCCTCGTGAGAGACGAGTTGAGCATCGCGTGCCTCTAATTATTCCATTATTATTCATGAGTGTTTCATTTAATATCTTATGATTGTTGATTAAGTTACATCTAACTTTACTCATGTTTGGTTGTGCACATATTTCATAATCAATTTAAATAAATTTGTTCAAATGTTTTCCATAGGATTCACTCGCCAACATTATGTTGATCCAAAAACCTTTTTACACATGATACAGGTGAACAGGTTGAAGCAAGGAAAACATAGGATATGCCTTAGAAGAGAACAAAGAAGTTAGATTGTTAGTTAGATCATGTTGTAGCAATCATTGTAAATTTCCATTTAATTTGTATTAATGAATATGAAACGCTTAATAAATGTCATGAGCTTTGATGATAACCCAATAATGCCCCGATCACCTTTTCCGCTGCGGGTCGGGGTGTGACAGATTGGTATCAGAGCCATGACTATAGGGATATAGGATAGGTTATTAGACCCTTAGAGCCTATACTATAGTCTGCCTAAATTTTAAATTGATTAGGTGGTTACATACAAACTTGTGATATTTATTTGTTTCATATTTGTTTACATTTCAGTCAAACATACATGCTCATATACATATTCATTATACATATATACATATTCATTATACATATATCGATGTTCATGTATTCAATTTATTTTCATACTCTCATTATCCAAAGATTTTGTGCAATTTTCAATTCTCATCAAAGTAAGTTCTGCGACGGGCATGTAGTAACTGGAAGGGTACAAGTACCGGTAGTCGGAACGTCCTGTCTAGGCTGGCATTCGTATAAATCCAATATAACGGACCAGTTTGCCTACCTGGGGACCAACGATGAGAGTACGAAGGACCTATTAGGCCAAAGCATGCCACACCAAACGTCGTTCGAACTAACCCTACTTTGAGGTGTCACCGTGTCTACACCTGGACACATTCCGAACATCACACGTTGTATACATATTTCTCGATTTTCTCCGGGTTTTTGTGTACGCAACCAGGCAGAGACCGTGCGAACCATATGAAAAACCGGTATTCATGGGGGCCCACATGATTACACAGGTAAAGTATGGCGGCATGACGGGCCTAACAGCGAGCAAAGCCCAAGACATCCTATGGATGTAGTATTTTTCTATAATTATTTTATGAATGTTCATTCCTGAATGCGACCCATGATCCCAAAAGCATCCAACTCATACCCTTGTCATGTATTCCTTGTAGATGTCTTCTAACCTCGCCCGTAGGAAGACGAGAGCAAGAAAAGCCCGCGAGCGCATGGCTGCCTTAATCGCTCAACAAATGGCTGCCGTAATACCCAACATTGTAATCCAAGTTCAACAAGCACTTACCGTTAATCCTGTCAATCAAGCAAACCAAAACATTTTCAACTCTTCCCCAAATACCACTAAATGCACCTACAAGCATTTCAAATCATGCGACCCTCCAAAATACAAAGGGACTGAAGGCGTCACCGCTCTCCTCCATTGTTTTGAAGAAATGGAGAATATTTTTCTAAATTGCGATTGCCCTGATGATCGCAAAGTGCGATATGCTACCGGTCGATTATATGTGATAGCACTTACTTGGTGGAATACAGAGAAGGCCAAACGAGGTGTTGAAGATGCTATGTCCTTAACTTGGAACGAATTGAAGGAAATCATGACCAGACGATTTTGCCCAAGGAGCGAAATCAAGAAGTTAGAAGATGAATTTTACTCATTGAAGCAAATGGAAGGAGACCACATCACCTACAACAAAAGGTTCCTCGAATTACATCAAATGGTTCCCAACATGTTCACTCCCCTCTACCGTTTGATCGAGCACTACATTCGTGGTCTTCCGTCAAAGATTCAAGACCCTGTAATAAGTACCAAGCCTGCAACTTTGGAAGTAGCAATGGAGCTAGCAACAGAGCTCACCGAGAACCGAATTCGAAACAAAGACTTCAAGGAGGAGAAGAAGAAGGATAAAGAATCGACTGAAACCTCCGACTTCACCCAAACCGAATCCCCTTCTCAACCCAATCCTAAGAGAAGAAGAGTCGGGCGACTTTTCGCTGCTACTCAACGAAATCAACCCGTTTTTCATGCCATACCCATCCGAGCTATCCCAATCACCCAAGTGGCACCCAACTCAGCTTACCCAAATAAGAAACCATATCTTGGACCTCACCCTCGATGCAACAACTGTTTTTATCACCATCCCCTTACTTTACCTTGCCGGCTATGTACAACTTGTGGACGCTATGGTCATTTGAGCAATGTTTGTCGCACCTTTCAAGACCAAACCTTTTCCCCTACTCAAAACATGGCCCAAACTTATCACCAACCTCATATCCCATGTTCCCATATGCTCGAGCTTGCTTCAATTGTGGCGACCCTACCCACTTTAGAAACACATGCCCTCAATTGGTTAACGTTATCAACACTCAAGCCCAATCAAACCCAGTTAACCAAGTAAACCAAGGAAACCTAACCCCTATGCCACCAGCAAGAGGAAGAGTCTTCAATGTCAACGCCAATCCTGTCGAAGATAATGACGGCCCAAACGAAGATACTCAGCTAGTCCTCTTCGCTGAAGATCCAGATTCAACTTCTATCGTTTAGATTTATGTTTTTCTTTATCACATGTGTAGACTGTTAGAGTAATTATGGTAAATTATATATTATATATTGTTTTCAGTATATGCTTTTGCTGAGGCCGCAGCTCCCCATCCATCGAGGTTGAGTTTGATCCCCATTTTATTATGCGGTTGATCAGGGCAGGCCCGCATGATCGGCTCCGTTTGTTTGAGCCTTGATCGGTTATTTCATTTTACATTTCAATACATGCAATACGTTCGGCTCCACCCGATTGAGCCTTGAGCGCACATTTCAATTTACATTTCCAGTTCATGCAATACGTTCGGCTCCACCCGATTGAGCCTTGAGCGCATATTTCAATTTACATTTCCAGTTCATGCAATACGTTCGGCTCCACCCGATTGAGCCTTGAGCGCACATTTCAATTTACATTTCCAGTTCATGCAATACGTTCGGCTCCACCCGATTGAGCCTTGAGCGCACATACAATTTCATTATCAGTATCTTGTGGTTGTTGTGTTTGTTGTAGAGTCGCATAGAACTAATCATAACTTACGGATAAAGTCAATGAAAATTTGACAAGGATATGGTGGATACGCCGATGGTACTTCATATATATAAGTATTCTTGTCAAATGATCGGAGGCATTATCAGGCGGTTATGAGAGGTTCCATGCATAGGCTGTTTGTGTGGTTAAGTTATTCATTTTCGGTACATGCAATACGCTCGGCTCCACTCGATTGAGCCTTGAGCACACAATTTCAATTTCAGTACATTCAATATGTTCGGCTCCGTTTGATTGAGCCTTGAGCGCACAGACAATTTCATTATCAGTATCTTGTGGTTGTGGTGTTTGTAGTAGAGTCGCATCGAACTAACCATAACTTGCGGATAAAGTCAATGAAAATTTGACAAGGATATGGTGGATACGCCGCTGGTACTTCCTATATATAAGTATTCTTGTCAAATGATCAGAGGCATTATCAGGCGGTTATGAGAGGTTCCATGCATAGGCTGTTTGTGTGGTTAAGTTATTCATTTTCAGCACATGCAATACGCTCGGCTCCACCCAATTGAGCCTTGAGCACACAATTTCAATTTCAGTACATTCAATACGTTCGGCTCCGTTTGATTGAGCCTTGAGCGCACATCCATTTCATTTTCAGTACATGCAATACGATCGGCTCCGTTCGATTGAGCCTTGATCGCACAGATATATTTCATTTCAGTAATTTATGTTTGTTGTATTGATTGTAGAGTTATAGGACTAATCATAATTCACTGATAAAACCAATGAAAATTTGACAAGAATATGGTGGATACGCCGCTGGTACTTTCTATATATAAGTATTCTTGTCAAAGGATCAGAGGCATTATCAGGCGGTTATGAGAAATTCTATGTAGGGTTTATTAGTTTCTTGGTAACCAATCATAACTAGTGGATAAAACTAATGAAAATTTGGCAAGGATATGGTGGATACGCCGCTGGTACTTCCTATATATAAGTATTCTTGCCAAAGGATCAGGGGCATTATCAGGCGGTTATGAGAAGTTCCATGTAGGATTTAGTATTGCCTTGGTTGGAATTTGTGTTACATTTACATCATCATGCTATTTAAAGAGATTGGATTGTGATCCATTTCTACATAAACTAACCTCTCCATCATAACAAACGAGAGAGGAACTTCCATCGTTCAAACATATATGCTATCAGAATGTGGATTCAAATATTTGCTGTTGTGTTTATTCATGTTCAAATATTTGCTGATGTGTTTATTCATGTTCGAATATGAGCTGTTGTGTTTACCTATGTTCAAATACCAGCTGTTGTGTTTTATTTATGTTCCATATAGGTTGTAGTGTTAGAAGTTTTGCCTTAGGATATAACCATACTTTCCCAAACGTATCTAAACTCTTATGCATGATATCATTTTTAGCAAATCATTCCTGTTTATCAATACTTATACAGTAGGCAACAAAAAGCGATTCCTGAATAGGGTACTTAACCCTTACAAGGAACGTTACCGCCTCGAACAAAAACTTAAGCCCTTATTTTGTTAAGCATACAACTGTCAAACAAAACATCATCATCCTGTTAGTCAAAATATATCATTATTTAAATTTCGGGACGAAATTTCTAAAAAGCAGGGGATACTGTAACATCCGTCAAAAACGGATTTACCAAACCCGCTCCGTTTATCAACCGACAGTCAGTCAAAATTTACGTTGCGAATTAAATGCCCAAAATATTTTTAAACGATCCGTAATCAATTATTGTACGGGAATATATATTTAGTTTTTGAAAAACTGTTGGAAATCGCAAAATAAAAATGAAAGTATTCTGCCGGGTTTCGAACCCGGGTCTGTACCGAATCAGCAAACGTATTTAACTCACACACACAAACCACTGCGCCACTTGTTCTGTTTGATAAATAATAGAATCATTTAAATCATAAAGTAACGTTATAAATTCAAAACCGGCGCCCAAACAGTTCAGTCGTCGGAATCCCGGAAACCTCGCGAATCTTAACTACAATTTACGTTATAACGTAAACTATTAACCAGACATCGGTTATAACCGATGTTTGAAGTCCGGGACCAAAACCATAACCGCCGGGAAATTTAAAATAAGTGAATACAGTCGGAATTCAGACCAAGTGCTTTGACGATTTGCACTATAAATTCACCCACAACCCACGACAAACACTTTCGCTCAAAATCACACCTTTTCTCGGCGTAATTCCACTCGCCGTAATAAATCTGTTCGTCGCCGGAAAACCGGTTTCCCCATTGCCGAGTTTTTCTGAACCTCCTAAGTTTATACCGAAGTCACCCTTACCTTTTCCAAGCTTTCCGGAGACTAGCTGCTATAAGGAACACGTCGCCGGAGGTGAATTCTGTCGCCGGAGTTTCTGCCGGAAAACAGAGAGTCCAGTCGGTATACCTCTCCGCCCAGTTTCTTTTCCTTTTCACTTTTATCTCACCGTAATGAATTGAAAAACACTAATAAACCGATAAAAACTTTGAACCAGTCGATTTCCGAATTCTGGTTAACACTTGATGAAGAAGACGATGTATCCGTATCATATATGTATAATATAAATCAGGATATTACTCGGGTTAGACACACAGTCCAGCAGTGGACTGTGTGTTTGTTTATATCACTGGTCACGAGTTCGAGTCCGGTCTTCTGCACCGACTCGAACAATTATCTATTCTTTTTGAAAAAGGCCGAAAAGGAAATAACTAAATTGTATTTAAGTATAATAAAAATCAAATTATATAACATGTTGAACACACAGTCCGGCGGTGGACTGTGTGTTAGATTAAACCACAGGTCCCGGGTTCGAGACCTGTGGAGCGCACCGCCGAATTGATTTAAAACTGTTTTAAAATAAAATGATTTTCGGTTTAAATTAATTAGTATATATATATATAATTAAAATCAGATATATAACGGGTTAGACACGTAGCTCAGTTGGTAGAGCTGCGTGCACGCGTACGGGAGGTCTCGGGTTCGAGCCTCACTCAGCGCACTTGTATTCCGAATTGAACCGGTCAACGGTCAGGTCAACGGTCAACGGGCCGGTCAACGGTCAGAAAAATAAATTTTTTTTATTATTTTTATTTAATTATTTTAATTAAAAATCATATTATAAATACTTAAAAATAACATTTTTAAGGTTAGAAAATAGCCTCAAACTCACAAAAATACACCCAACAATCCTACTAAAATAGTTTAATAAAATCCGTTTACTTACCAAACCATAATGCGATTTATCTAGGTTAAATCTCACTCGTGGTTAAAACCACTTCGCGTGCATTCAACGTCATCAACCGAACGCACCCACTGTGAGTGAATCTTACAATTCCCCCTTTTAAATTACACGTTTTGGGGTGTGTCATGTGTTATGTTGTTTGTAGTTGTGTCATTCATATTATCATGTTTATGCAATTCATTCATCAGGCCCCTCAGTTCCTCGTGAGAGACGAGTTGAGCATCGCGTGCCTCTAATTATTCTATTATTGTTCATGAGTGTTTCATTTAATATCTTATGATTGTTGATTAAGTTACATCTAACTTTACTCATGTTTGGTTGTGCACATATTTCATAATCAATTTAAATAAATTTGTTCAAATGTTTTCCATAGGATTCACTCGCCAACATTATGTTGATCCAAAAACCTTTTTACACATGATACAGGTGAACAGGTTGAAGCAAGGAAAACATAGGATATGCCTTAGAAGAGAACAAAGAAGTTAGATTGTTAGTTAGATCATGTTGTAGCAATCATTGTAAATTTCCATTTAATTTGTATTAATGAATATGAAACGCTTAATAAATGTCATGAGCTTTGATGATAACCCAATCATGCCCCGATCACCTTTTCCGCTGCGGGTCGGGGTGTGACATATAACATACAATAACATATGATAGCATACATTAACATACCAACATCATACGATAAATAACATGAATGAAACTGTACGATCAAGGCTCAATCAAACGGAGCCGATCGTATTGCATGTACTGAAAATGATAAATTGAATGTGCGATCAAGGCTCAATCAAACGGAGCCGATCGTTTGTTGGCACACCAGGTTCACGCTCATAATGTAATGGGGAACTTGCTCAACGCTCATAATGTAATGGGGAGCGGCGGCCTATGAAATTGCATGTACTGAAAATAGTAAATTGAATCTAACAATAACCACACAAACAGTTGAAACAAACTGAATACACATGTTCATATATGATGTATGCACGATGATTTAAATACAATATATAGCAAGACACATGATACACCCCAAAACGTGATTAAAACGGGGAATTTGTAAAGATTCACACACATTGGGTGTGTTGGATTGGAGATGGTGAGATGCGCACGAGTTGTAAGAGCGGAACAACGAGAATTAACTAACCTAAATAATAACGGAAAATATAGTAAATGAATGGATTTTATTAATAATTTTAATAAGATTTTTAGATATATTTTTGTGAGTTTAAGGCTATTTCCTATCCTTAAAAACATTATTTTTAAGTATTTTTAATTGATTTTTAAATTAAATTAAATAAATAAAAATATAAAAATATGTTGACTTTTTGCGACCGTTGACCGTTTGACTTGTTGACCGATTTATTGTGTAACTAAAATGCGCTGGGTGAGGCTCGAACCCGAGACCTCCCGTACGCGTGCATGCAGCTCTTCCAACTGAGCTACGTGTCTAACCCGAAATAATTCTGCTTTTAATTATACTTATATATTAGTTCAATTTATCCAAAATTCTTTTAATTTCAAAAACATTTTAATTCATCGAACCGGTGCCACTAATAGGTCTCGAACCCGGGACCTGTGCTTTAACGTTACACACAGTCCACCGCTGGACTGTGTGTCTAACTTGGTTAATATACAAATTTTATTATACTTAACAACTAACGGAGTTAACCCGGTTCAGTTTTAAACAAAGAGGCATTTTATTACTGCGAAGGTGCGTGTATCAAGAATCGAACTCGGGACGTATGCGTGTTTTTGTTCGCACACAGTCCACCGCTGGACTGTGTGTCTAACCCGTTCAAAATACCAGTTTTAATTTTTCTTATAATGCTATCGCAGTTCATCTTCTTCGTTAGATTTTACAGGCAGAAGATTACACCGTTATATCTTGTTTAGTTCGATAGATAAACATTGTACAAACTTATATGAAATGGCAGAAACGATAATTAGAAGTAAACATACCGATGAACGGTTTATTTCAGAATTCCGGCAAGGTGTCGGTCTCTGTTTTTGTGCACTTCAACTGAACAAGACAATTAACTGTTTTGATTAGCTAATCGTGGAATTGAAGTGATAAACAAACGTTAACAGAGTGTTTGAATGTCCTTACCGATTCACAGATGAAAATAAAGATTTCCAAAACTTTTCCGGCGAACTGGAATTATCCGATAGTAGCGTCTGAATTCGAAGTGAAAGGTTTGAGTTAGAAATAGCTTAGCAATTGTTAGACTACGACGGTATTGAAGGACTTACCGTTTTGAGGAAGAATACGGTTTTCCGGCGAAATTGCAGAATTTTCCGGCGAGTAAAATAAACTTCTCCGGTGGACTGTAAAGTGTGCGGAAATGTAATTTGAGGTTTGTGGAATGTTTCTGAGTCCCGAGAAGATCCTTAATTGCAGTAATTCAGGTTATGTGATATTTTCGGTTATAAAACCCATCATCATCAGAATTGAAGTCAATTCAAGTCTGAATTGATTAGAATTGTCGGTGCATCGGTTATAAACCTGAATTCGGGATCATTCAAACGTTTAGACGGTTGAATAGCCGATTTCGGTTTTTCAGTTGGCGCAACCGGTTCATCTAGGTTTGTATATAACACTTATTCGTTTCCTAGAGTTGATAGAAAACAAACAAGTGGCGGAGTGGTTATGTGTGTGAGTGTTAAGTCTTTGGAGTTACAACCTGGCTGACCCGGGTTCGAGTCCCGGCAGTCCCATTTTATTTTTAATTGTTTTATTTATACTTTTTATCAATTATAACTTTTATGGTTTAGTTTGTTTATTAATTATGTATCATTAAAAATAAAAATAAACATAAATAGGCAACGACACATTTATAACTTGATATTCGATTACAAACGGAGCGGGTTTGGAAACCCGTTTTCGACAAATGTTACAGTATCCCCTACTTTTATGAATTTCGTCCCGAAATTTAAGTAGTAGTAGGAAAAAGGTGCGGGTATTTTTTCGCGCATTGAGTCTTCACGTTCCCAAGTAAACTCAGGTCCCCGTTTCGACTCCCAGCGTACCCTAACAATTGGAATGCGACTCCGTCGTAGACGTTTTTCTCCGAAATCCATGATCTCTACTGGTCTTTCAATAAAATGCAGAGATTCATCAATCTGAATATCTTCCAGAGGAATGTGGAGGTTTTCATCAGCGAGGCACTTCTTCAAGTTCGACACGTGGAATGTGGGATGAATCTTGTTGAGTTCTTCTGGTAGATCAAGCTTGTATGCTACAGGTCCTACTCTTTCGAGTATCTTGAAAGGTCCTACGTAGCGTGGTGCTAGCTTGCCTTTTTGGCCAAAACGAACTACTCCCTTCCACGGTGATACTTTTAGAAGTACATGATCACCAATGTTAAACTCTAAAGGCTTCCGCCGTTTATCTGCATAACTCTTTTGACGACTTTGAGCCGCTAGAAGATTGTTTCGAATTTGATGGATCTTGTCTGTGGTTTCTTGAATCAATTCCGGACCAGTGATTTGAGCTTCCCCAATTTCGTGCCAACATACTGGAGATCGGCACTTACGACCATATAAGGCTTCAAAAGGTGCCATGCCGATGCTTGAATGATAGCTGTTGTTGTACGAAAATTCAACTAATGGGAGATGAGCGGCCCAATTTCCCTTGAAGTCTATGACACATGCTCGAAGCATATCTTCAAGAGTTTGAATGGTGCGTTCAGATTGACCATCAGTTTGAGGGTGATAGGCGGTACTCAGATCTAATCGCGTACCTATAGCGGCTTGTACTGCTTGCCATGTTCGTGAAGTGAAACGACCATCACGATCAGAAATAATGCTTAACGGTACTCCATGACGGCTTACGATTTCGCTGATATAAATACGAGCTAGCTTTTCGTTCTTGAAATCTTCGCGGATAGGAATAAAGTGAGCTGATTTTGTAAGTCGATCAATGATCACCCATATAGTGTCATACCCACCAGAAGTGCGAGGTAACCCGGTAATGAAGTCCATGGTTATATTTTCCCACTTCCATACAGGTATTTCAGGTTGGACCAGAAGTCCTGAGGGTCTTTGGTGTTCAGCTTTCACCTTGGAACATGTAAGGCACTTAGAAACAAAAACAGCAATATCCTTTTTCATTCCAGGTCACCAATAGGTATATCGTAGGTCTTGATACATCTTATCGGCTCCTGGGTGTATAGAGTATCGCGTTTTGTGAGCTTCATTCATAAGAATTTCACGAAGATTGTTGTGGTCAGGAATCCAGATACGATCTAGATAGTACAGAATACCGTCAGTTTTAGTTTCAATTTTAAGTTCAGCTCCAGAGGACAGCTCCTTTCGTACATCATCTTCTGTTACTGAAACATGTGGGGCTTCTCGAATTTGATCTTTAATGTCAGATATGATTTGCGAACATAGAAGACGAATGGAGTTCGCATAACCCTTTCGACTGAGTGCATCAGCCACCACATTTGCTTTGCCAGGGTGGTACCGAATTTCACAGTCATAATCATTTAGAAGTTCGACCCATCTTCGTTGCCTCATGTTTAACTCCTTTTGATTGAAGATATGTTGAAGACTCTTGTGGTCAGTGTATATTTAACACTTAGTACCATAGAGATAATGTCTCCATATCTTAAGAGCGAACACAACGGCTCCAAGTTCTAGGTCATGGGTGGTGTAGTTCTTCTCATGCGTCTTGAGTTGTCTCGAAGCATAAGCTATAACTTTTCCTCTTTGCATCAAAACGCAGCCTAATCCTTGCCCTGACGCGTCGTAATAGACCACAAAATCATCACAACCTTCAGGAAGAGTGAGGATTGGTGCATCACAGAGTTTTTGTTTAAGGGTTTGGAAGGCTTCTTCTTGCTTGGGTCCCCATATGAAAGGTTTTCCCTTATGAGTTAAAGCCGTGAGTGGTACAGCAATGCGAGAGAAGTTTGAAATGAAACGACGATAATAACAAGCCAAACCATGAAAAGATCTTACTTCAGTTGGTGTACGTGGAGCTTGCCATTCTTGTACCGCTTTGATCTTTGAGGGGTCAACATGTATTCCCTTGTCGTTGACATGTCCGAGGAATTGCACCTCTTTTAACCAGAATTCGCATTTGGAGAATTTGGCGTAAAGCTTTTCATTCTCTAGAAGTGTAAGGATGAGTCGAAGATGACGCTCATGATCAGACTTAGACTTTGAATAAATAAGAATGTCGTCGATGAAGACTATAACAAATCGATCAAGATAAGGTTTGTAGACTCTGTTCATTAGGTCCATGAAGACTGCTGGAGCGTTGGTTAAACCAAATGGCATGACCATGAATTCATAATGGCCATAACGAGTTCGAAATGCGGTCTTTGGGACGTCCTCTTCATGTACTCTAAGTTGATGATAACCAGATCGAAGGTCGATTTTGGAAAAGTAGCTGGCACCTTGAAGTTGGTCAAGAAGATCATCAATGCGAGGTAAAGGATAGCGATTCTTGATTGTTAATTTGTTGAGCTCTCTGTAGTTGATGCACATACGAAACGATCCATCTTTCTTCTTTACAAAAAGGACAGGTGCACCCCAAGGCGATGAACTAGGACGTATGAATCCCTTGTCAGTCAACTCTTGTAATTGACTGGCTAGCTCTTGCATTTCAGAGGGGGCTAACCTATAAGGAGACTTTGCAACTGGTGTAGCACCAGGTATAAGATCAATACAGGGATGTCTTCAAGTTTCTTCTCCATGGTTCCCTTTTTGATGATATGAGCTAAAAACGCGACATAATTCTTGCGAAAATATTTTTGAGCTTGAAGACAAGACATTAAGCTGAGCCCTTTCGACGAGGTTTCTCCAAAGATTCAAAGGGTCTGACCGTTTGAAAGAGGAATACGTATAAACTTTTCGCGACATACAACTTCTGCCTGATGTTGACTGAGCCAGTCCATACCAATTATGATATCAAAACTTCCCAGCTTCATAGGAATAAGGTCAACTGAGAAGTCGTGGTCGTTTAATGTGAGTGTACAGTTGTGAATTATAGAGTTTAATGAGACCGGTTTCCCATCTGCAACTTCTACTGTTATGGATTCCACGAGCTTATCACAATTTTGGTTTAGGATAGGTTCAAATTCTAAGGACACAAAACTTTTATCCGCCCCAGTATCAAACAACATAGATGCATATCTACCATTTATAAGGAACGTACCGTTAACCACATTGCCGTCAGCCCTAGCCTGATTAGCGTTGATATTGAAAGCTCTTCCTCTTGCAGGTGGAGGAGCTTGGTTCGCTTGATTCACCGGGTTGGCTTGGGCCTGAGCATGAATAATGTTTACCAACCTTGGACAAGTGTTTCTGAAATGGCTTGGGTCTCCGCAATTGTAGCAAGCCCGCATAGGTTGACCCATAGGATAATTAGGTTGGTAATATGTTTGGGCTAAATGTTGGGTGGGTGGATATAGTAGGGGTTGTTGGGCTTGACCCATTATTGGCTGGTGGGTTTGGGTTGAAGGCTGGTGGCGGTTCGTTCGCTGAGGCATGCGGCAGGTTTGAACAGTATGACCTGCGCGACCACAGCCGGTGCAATGTTGGCAAAGATAATCAGGAGAATGGTGATATTGGCAACGGTTGCATTTTGGTAACGGGCCAGAGTATGGTCTTTTGTATGGTGCAGGTGAAGGGACAACTTGGGTAATGGGTGCAGCAGGAATAGGGGAGTTGGTTTGTGTAACAGCGAAGTTTCTGGTGTTGCGCTTCCTTTTGTTAGCAAACTTAGAGGAGGAGGTGGAATGATATTTGACCCTCAACAGGGGCTTTCTTTTTCTCTTCTTTAAACTTCCCGTTGCGAATTCGATTCTCGGTCAGTTCAGTCGCTAGCTCCATAGCAGCTTCAAGTGTTGCTGGTGAAGTACTGAGAACTGAATCTTGAATTTTCGAGGGAAGTCCTCGAATATAATGCTCGATCAAACGATAAGTTGGGGTAAACAAATTAGGAACCATTTGGTTCAACTCTAAGAACCTCTTTTGTAGGTGGTGTGATCTCCTCCTTCTGCTTTAAAGAATGAAATTCGTCCTCCAACTTTTTAATTTCACTCCTAGGACAGAAACGCCTAGTCATGATTTCCCTTAATTCCTCCCAAGTTAAGGCCATTGCATCATCAATTCCCCTCTTCCCTTTTTCAGTATTCCACCAGGTAAGAGCTACCCCAAATAGTCTTCCGGTGGCGTATCGAACCTTGCGATCCTCAGGACAATCGCAGTTGAGAAAAGTGTTTTCCATCTCCTCAAACCAGTGGAGGAGAGCAGTGACACCTTTGGTCCCTTCAAATTTAGGAGGATCACAAGACTTGAAATGTTTATATGAGCACTTGCTGGTAGGAGGGTTGCCGATGTTCTGGTCGTCTTGTTGGGGAGGGTTAGTCGGATTTGTAGCGAGGGCTTGTTGTACTTGAACCACAATGTCAGGAAGCACCGTGGCCATTTGTTTCGCGATTTATGCGGCCAAGCGTTCGTGAGATCTTCCTGATCTTTTACCCCCTCGTTGTTGTCTAGCCGACATCTACAGGAACATACATAAGAAGATTGTGAGTTTATGGAGTCTTTTTAGGTGTCATGTGTCTTTAAGAAAATGAAAATAACATAAATATCAATAATGCAACTACATCCATAGGATGTCTTGGGTTTGCTCATGTTGGGCCTCAAATGTCCCCATACCTTCACCTTTATAGTCATGTGGGCCCCCATGGCTATTGGCTTGGTAGGATTCACATTAGTATTGGCGATTTAACACTTGCATCACCCGAATGCAAACCACAAAATATGTTTACGAGATGTATGGTCGGAATGTGTCCAGGTGTAGACACAATGACAACTCAAAGTGGGGTTAGCTCACACGACGTTTGGTATAGCATGCTTTGGCCTAATAGGTACTTCGTACTCTCATCGTTAGTCCCCATGTAGGCAAACTGGTCCTTTATTTTGGATTTATACGAATGCCAGCCTAGACAGGACGTTCCGACTACCGGTACTGGTACCCTTCCAGTTACTACATGCCCGTCATGAGAACTCACTTTGATGAGATTTGAAAACACAAAAATCATTGTAAAAGCAATCATGATGTGGTGTGTGCTATCATGGATGTGATATGTTATGAGAATATGATTCATGATAGGCATTATATGATAATATATACTTATGAACATGCTTGCATAACATTGAATGTAACATTTAACATAAAACATATAAACATCATGAAATTTGGCATCTAACACACAAAAATCTTATAAGTTTCTAATCAACTATAGTATAGGCTCTAAGGGTCTAATAACCTATCTTATATCCCTATAGTCATGGCTCTGATACCAATCTGTCACACCCCGACCCGCAGCGGAATAAAAGTAGGGGCATAATTGGGTTATCACCAAAGCTCATGATATTTACTAATATGTTTCATATTTATTGAAGTCAAAATTACATTCCAAATAATCCAAACATGTCCATACAATACAAAGAAAATAACCAAAGAAAATAATTCCAAGCTCTAAATCATTTTATTCTTCTAGTCCAATCCTATGTGTTTCTGGCTGCAGCGGGTTCACCTGTATCATGTGTAAAAATGGGGGTTTTTGGGTCAACATAAGTTGGCGAGTGAACCTTGTTAGATAAACATTTATTATTGATTTACTTGTTAGTTTATCAATGAAAAATTGTGCATAATCATAAATGAGCAAATGTAAATAATCAAGCAGTAGCAATAGCAATCACAACTATAACATACAATAACATATGATAGCATACATTAACATACCAACATCATACGATAAATAACATGAATGAAACTGTGCGATCAAGGCTCAATCAAACGGAGCCGATCGTATTGCATGTACTGAAAATGATAAATTGAATGTGCGATCAAGGCTCAATCAAACGGAGCCGATCGTATGTTGGCACGCCAGGTTCACGCTCATAATGTAATGGGGAACTTGCTCAACGCTCATAATGTAATGGGGAGCGGCGGCCTATGAAATTGCATGTACTGAAAATAGTAAATTGAATCTAACAATAACCACACAAACAGTTGAAACAAACTGAATACAGATGTTCATATATGATGTATGCACAATGATTTAAATATAATATATAGCAAGACACATGATACACCCCAAAACGTGATTAAAACGGGGAATTTGTAAAGATTCACTCACATTGGGAGCGTTGGATTGGAGATGGTGATGTGCGCACGAGTTGTAAGAGCGGAACAATGAGAATTAACTAACCTAAATAATAACGGAAAATATAGTAAATGAATGGATTTTATTAATAATTTAATAAGATTTTTAGATATATTTTTGTGAGTTTAAGGCTATTTCCTATCCTTAAAAACATTATTTTTAAGTATTTTTAATTGATTTTTAAATTAAATTAAATAAATAAAAATATAAAAATATGTTGACTTTTTGCGACCGTTGACCGTTTGACTTGTTGACCGATTTATTGTGTAACTGAAATGCGCTGGGTGAGGCTCGAACCCGAGACCTCCCGTACGCGTGCACGCAGCTCTACAACTGAGCTACGTGTCTAACCCGAAATAATTCTGTTTTTAATTATACTTATATATTAATTCAATTTATCCAAAATTCTTTTAATTTCAAAAACATTTTAATTCATCGAACCGGTGCCACTAACAGGTCTCAAACCCGGGACCTGTGCTTTAACGTTACACACAATCCACCGCTGGGCTGTGTGTCTAACTTGGTTAATATACAAATTTTATTATACTTAACAACTAACGGAGTTAACCCGGTTCAGTTTTAAACAAAAAGGTATTTTATTACTGCGAAGGTGCGTGTATCAAGAATCGAACTCGGGACGTATGCGTGTTTTTGTTCGCACACAGTCCACCGCTGGACTGTGTGTCTAACCCGTTCAAAATACCAGTTTTAATTATTCTTATAATGCTATCGTAGTTCATCTTCTTCGTTAGATTTTACAGGCAGAAGATTACACCGTTATATCTTGTTTAGTTCGATAGATAAACATTGTACAAACTAATATGAAATGGCAGAAATGATAATTAGAAGTAAACATACCGATGAACGGTTTATTTCAGAATTCCGGCAAGGTGTCGGTCTCTGTTTTTGTGCACTTCAACTGAACAAGACAATTAACCGTTTTGATTAGCTAATCGTGGAATTGAAGTGATAAACAAACGTTAATAGAGTGTTTGAATGTCCTTACCGATTCACAGATGAAAATAAAGATTTCCAGAACTTTTCCAGCGAACTGGTATTATCCGATAGTAGCGTCTGAATTCGATTACAAGTGAAAGGTTTGAGTTAGAAATAGCTTAGCAATTGTTAGACTACGACGGTATTGAAGGACTTACCGTTTTGAGGAAGAATACGGTTTTCCGGCGAAATTGCAGAATTTTCCGGCGAGTAAAATAAACTTCTCCGGTGGACTGTAAAGTGTGCGGAAATGTAATTTGAGGTTTGTGGAATGTTTCTGAGTCGCGAGAAGATCTTTGATTGCAGTAATTCAGGTTATGAGATATTTTCTGTTATAAAACCCATCATCATCAGAATTGAAGTCAATTCAAGTCTGAATTGATTAGAATCGTCGGTGCATCGGTTATAAACCTGAATTCCCGATCATTCAAACGTTTAGACGGTTGAATCGCCGATTTCGGTTTTCAGTTGGCGCAACCGGTTCATCTAGGTTTGTATATAACACTTATTCTTTTACTAGAGTT
Source organism: Scalesia atractyloides (assembly GCA_947069175.1). Classification (NCBI taxonomy): domain Eukaryota; kingdom Viridiplantae; phylum Streptophyta; class Magnoliopsida; order Asterales; family Asteraceae; genus Scalesia; species Scalesia atractyloides. The sequence goes on along the minus strand of CAMTDV010000116.1, from coordinate 325,077 downwards.
GACAGAAAACAAACAAATGGCGGAGTGGTTATGCGTGTGAGTGTTAAGTCTTTGGAGTTACAACCTGGCTGACCCGGGTTCGAGTCCCGGCAGCCCCATTTTATTTTTAATTGTTTTATTTATACTTTTTATCAATTATAACTTTTATGGTTTAGTTTGTTTATTAATTATGTATCATTAAAAATTAAAATAAACATAAATAGGCAACGACACATTTATAACTTGATATTCGATTACAAACGGAGCGGGTTTGGAAACCCGTTTTCAACAAATGTTACACATTTCATAATCAAATAAATCTTATATTAAGAATAGCGCGCTATACCAGTTCAAACTACCCACCAGACCACATCTGTAACTCCAAGAATTTAAACATATCACCGTTTCAATCTAGAAATTTTAGCTGCAAAACTGTTTCAAATCGCACATTAAGGCTCAATTATGATGCAAATCAATTATAAAATCATTAAGAATCATCAATTTCTTGACCGAAACGGACAAAAACGGAAATCAATTTAAAACCACTTCTTCTCTATAAATAGTGATTCACAATCTTTCTATTAAACTCGCTCATTCTCACAAACCTCTCTAAAATCTCTCTGTCTTCAAATTCTACTTAAACCTTTTATTTTATGTGTTGTCGGAAGTATCGCCAGAGAAGTCGGGCCATTTTCTTTCGGTACAACCATCTCTTTAAACCTTTTATTTTATGTGTTATTGATAACTGGAGTAATTAACCAGCAAATACAAAACAGTTTTAGAATTTAACAATCGGGTATGAATTTTGGGTTTTTATGGTGAAGAAGATGAAGTTTATAATGTGTTTAAGTATAATTAAATCAGAAGTTTAACTGGGTTAGACACACAGTCTAGCGGTGGACTGTCTGCAATTACAAAACACACGTCCCGGGTTCGAGTCTCACACGTTACCGACTTTCAGAAATAAAATCCAATTTTTTAAATTTATTCAGATCACCCCTTAATTAGTATATATAATTAATAGAATTCAGTGTTTAAATGGGTTAGACACACAACCCAACTGGTTGGGCTGTGTACACACGAACAGTAAGACGCGAGTTCAATCCTAGCTTATGAAACCGGTTTTGGGCAATTTATGAAACCTTTTCAATAAAAATAAAATAAGGTTTAAGCTAACTAGTATATATATATATATAATTAAAACAGAGAATATTTAGGGTTAGACACATAGCTCGGTTGGTAGAGCTATGTGTATAGGTTGGGTTGCTGGATACGGGATCCTCGTAGTAGGCTGGACCAACATCCAACCGAGAGAGGGCAGTCTTTAGAAGCAACAGGTTGGGAAACATAGAGAAAGCTGCGTGCACGTATACGGGAGGTCACGAGTTCGAACCTCACACGCTGCTTATAATTCCTAAGTCAAACCGGTCGACCCGGTCAACCTTGTAAAAGGGTATATTTTTATTATTTTAATTAAAAATCATTTAAAAATGCTTAAAAATAAGATTTTTAAGTTTAAAATTGTAATAAATACCACAAAAATATATCTAAAAATCTAATAAAAAGCACTAATTAGAAACATTAATTTCAAACAAAAGATATATATTTACCGAATTATTACGTGATTATTTAGGTTAGTTTTTCTCGTCGGTTGAATCCTAAATCGTTCGAAATCATCATCAATCCCAAGAAACACACTCACTGTGAGTGAATTCTTACAAATTCCCCTTTTTATTCATGTTTTGGGGTGTATCATGTGTCATTTACATATTTATTTATTCAAACACTTGTGCTACTACCATAGTATGATCTAACGTGATATGAAATGTTTGTTTGTTGTTATATGTGGTCACATTTTCTCATTCAGTGCAATCATTCATATTAGGCCCATCAGTTCCTCGTTGGATACAAGTTGAGCATCGTGTGCCTCATTAGATCGGCTCCGTTTGATTGAGCCTTGATCTCACAGTTCATCATTTGCCATGCTCATGTGTTCATTGTTTGATGTTAGTGGTTTGTGGATAAATTTACATATACGCTTGCTCATATTTGGTTTATGCACATTTTTATTTAATTAATCAATATAACTAAATCTTTCAAATGTTTAATGAGATTCACTCGCCAACTTTTGTTGACCCAAATCTTTATTTTACACATGATACAGGTGGACAGATTGAGGAGAGGAACACTTAGGATTTGGCTTTAGAAGAAGAATAAAACATTTCTTGTCTAGAACAGTTTTCTTGTGTTTGTTTGTTTTTATGTGTTTGTTGGGATATTCTCTTTTAAATTTAAATTAATAAATATGAAAATTAATTATAGTAAATGTCATGAGCTTTGATGAAAACCCAATCATGCCCGACTTCTATTTCCCTGCGGGCCAGGGTGTGACAAGTGCTTCTTCCTCCACTTTTTCAAGTTCATCCCGTCCTTTTATACCACCCGATTTCGATTCTACACCAAAGCCTTCACCACCTGGTTCCCCATCACCCCGCGTAGTTCATAGAAATGTAAGCCCACCACCGCCACCACCTAACTTTCACATGGTCAATAATAATCAAACTGTTTACCAACTGGCTACCACCGGTTTTGCCAGTGTGAACTCACCCATCAACCTTCCCCCAATGAATAACGATAGAGCTTGGCAAATCCCTTCTATATCATGACCGCTATCACTAACTCTTTCCAATTCGACAGTCGTGATGACGAGGATACGCCTGCACATATTAACCGCCTCACTCGTCTCTGTCACACTTACAATATGGAGGGTGCGGGCAACGATGCCCGTTTCCTTCAAGTATTTCCATTCTCACTTGGGGGTCGAGCCGCCATCTTCCTTGACTATCAACCACCCGGTACTTTTTCCACTTGGGCTGCTCTACGGGATGCTTTCCTAAAAAAATACTTCCCACCCGCAAAAGCATCTCACCTTCGTAATCAGATCCATTCGTTCCGAATGGAAGACGAGCCCTACCATCTAGCTTGGGAGCGTTTCCAAACTTTAGTGTCCCGCTGCTCTCAACATGGTCTGTCAGACTGGGCGCTTGTAGAGAAATTCTACAATGGTCTCACCCCTGAGACCGCGCTCGATTCGACACTTCTGCTGGTGGACACCTGATGGGAAAGAAAATAGTAGCCGAATGTAAGGACCTTTTCGAAAGCTTTGCACATTCCGATGTAGATTACAACACTACCGGCAGGAATTCAATTCCTGTTTCTCGTACGCCTCCGGTTAACTGGGGCCTACACCAAGTTAGCTTGGAAACTACGGTAGCGGCTGCCTTAGATAGCTTTAAGAGGGAGGTCACTAAGGAGATTCAGGAGCTAAAGAAGAAAGTAGATAGGTGTGAGGTGTGTCGAGGGGGTCATAACACGATAGAGTGTCTTATGCTCACTGTTGAGCAGGTAGAGTGCCGAGGTCCGACGAATCCCTTTAATAATAATACTTCCAATTATAACCCGAACTGGCGTAATAATAATAATAATAATAATAATAACTTTCGATCTTTCGGTAATCCCCCTGGTTTCCAATCAGGTTCATATCAAAACAGGGGGCAGGGTCACTACTCTAGTGGAGGGTCAGGTCATTCTAGTCAGTTTAGTGGAGGGGGTTCGAATCAGGTGGGTCAGACCAGGAGTGGAGGTTTAGGGGCCAGTCTAGATAGGATTGAGGAGTTATTATCCCAATTAGTTGTTAAGGATCAAGCTACCCATAAAACTCTCGCGGAACACGATCTTCTATTGAAAAATCAACAGTCCGCACTCTTAGATCTGCAGAGGTCGGTAGGTAGTATCGCTAAGCAGCTGCAAGCGCATCCACACGGCCAGTTCGCGGGTAATACTCAACCTAACCCGGCGAACCAACACCCGAAAGCGATCACTACACACAGTGGTAGGAGTTTGAAAGAAGTGGGTAGAGATGGGGTACAGGTATAGGTAGAGGAGCAGGATGAGGAAGTGGATGAGGAGATAGAGATGGAGGCTCCACCTAGGGTGCACACTAGGCTAGACCAGCAATTACCGCACCAACTAGTGGACCTTCAGTTGAGAGTAGGGAAGAGAGCAAACCGGTAGAGGTTAAGCCATCACCGCTCGTAGATTCTTCACGCCTACCCTACCCAGCACGTCTGAAACAGCAAAACTATGCCAAGGAATACGGGAATTTCCTTGATATGTTTACTCAATTGAAAATCTATCTCCCGTTCATCAAGGCCCTCCAGCATATGCCTAAATATGCTAAGTTTTTGAAGGATCTTCTTAAACGTAAAGATAGGCTGGGGAGCTCTCGAATGTCCCGTTGACTGGAGGATGCTCCGCCGTCGTTCTGAACAAGTTACCCGAAAAACTGACTGATCCGAATATCTTTATGATTCCATGCTTATTCGGCGGCTCCATTGCTCCAGCTCATGCTTTAGCCGATCTCGGGGCGAGCATAAATCTGATGCCCTTCTCACTCTACGAGAGATTAGGTTTAGGGGAGCTCACCCCTACTCGTATGTCACTGCTGTTAGCCGATAGGTCTGTTAAGTATCCACGAGGAATTGTAGAGAACTTATTGGTTAAGGTTGATAGATTTGTCTTTCCCGTGGATTTCGTCATCCTCGATATGGAGGCCGACGAGAAGGTACCCATCATCTTAGGTCGCCCATTCCTGCGCACGGTGAAAGCGCTCATTGATGTTCATGATGGGAAAATCACACTTCGCGCCGGGGACGAGAATGTCACTTTCAAAATCGCAAGGTTGATGCAACACCCAAGCGGTGGCGACAGCGATAGTGGCCCCTCTCACTCCTTATACTTTATAAATTCATTCATGTCGTGCGTTGATCACTGTCTAGAGTATATTTGCAGAGCCGGCGTAGTGAATGAGAGTGTAGTAGCTGAGGAGAGCGATAGTGAGGATATAGAGGACGACCCCCTAGAGGTTCCCGAGCCCTTAGATTTCTATGAGGTTAGTGCAGCTAGTGAGAGTACATCTTTAGAGACCCCAGCAGCCGTAGAGCTAAAGGTCCTCCCATCCCACTTAGAGTACGCGTTCCTAGGAGACAATTCGAGCTTACCCATTATCATTTCTTCGAAATTGTCGACGGAGGAGAAGGAGCGTTTGATAGAGGTTCTAAAAGCCAATAAGAAGGCCATCGCTTGGAAACTGTCTGATATCAAGGAATTAGCCCTACCTTCTGTACTCAAAGGATCTTTATGAAGGACGTCTTTAAGCCAGTAGTGCAGCCTCAGCACCATCTAAACCCGAATATGCAAGAAGTTGTGAAGAAAGAGGTGCTCAAGCTGATGAAAGCTGGTCTCATCTACCCGATATCCGATTTGGCATGGGTAAGCCCCACTTAGGTTGTTCCTAAGAAGGGGGGAATGACAGTGGTCATGAATGAGAAGAAGGAGCTTATCAGATCGTGAACAGTCACGGGCTGGCGGGTGTGCATTGATTATCGAAAATTAAATGACGCCACCCGCAAGGACCACTTCCCGCTCCCGTTTATCGATCAGATGTTGGATCGAGACCTCAATGGAGGTTTTCATGGACGATTTCTCTGTCTATGGAAACATTTTCGATCAATGTCTTAGTCACCAGGATGCGATGATGAAACGGTGTGTCGAGACGAGATTGATGCTGAACTGGGAGAAATGTCACTTCATGGTGACAGAGGGGATAGTGTTAGGGCACAAGATCTCGCGTGCAGCTATAGAGGTCGATCTGGCGAAGATAGATACTATCAGTAGACGCCCTACACCGACTAGCGTCAAATCTATCCGTAGTTTTCTCGGTCATGGGGGCTTCTATCGACGGTTCATTAGAGATTTCTCTAAAATCACCTGCCCCATGACACGACTCCTCGAAAAGGATGTACCCTTCATCTACGATGATGACTGGTTGAAAGCCTTCACGATCCTTAAAGAGAAACTGGTGAGTGCTCCTATCCTCGTCTCACCAAACTGGAGCTTGCCCTTCGACCTCATGTGTGATGCGAGCGACTATGCGGTAGGCGCCGTTTTGGGGTCAGCGACGTGATAAACATTTTCATCCTATTTACTACGCTAGTAAAACCCTTAATGATGCTCAGGAGAACTACACCACTACAGAAAAGGAGCTCTTAGAAGTAGTATTTGTGTTTGATAAATTTTTCTCCTACCTCGTCCTTTCCAAAACCAACGTCTTACTGACCATGCGGCTCTGCGCTTCCTCTTCCAAAAGAAGGATGCAAAGCCTCGTCTCATTCGGTGGATTCTCTTGCTTTCTGAGTTCGACATAGAGATTAGAGATAAGAAGGGAGCAGAGAATGTGGCCGCTGACCATCTGTCCCGATTAGAGGATCCTGGTAGAGAAGAAATCCGAGAAGAAGAGATCGGTGATAGATTCCCCCATGAGTCAGTGGATTTTGTGGCAGCGGAAAAGGAGGGGATGCCGTGGTTTTCCGATTTTGTGAATTATCACGCAAATGGAGTGGTATTGAAGGTTATGACCACTCAGCAGAAGAAGAAATTCTTCCGCGATGTGAGGCGATACATCTGGGATGACCCGTTTCTATTTCGGGTAGTGGGAGATAGGATTCTCAGGCGTTGCGTTAGTAGAGAAGAGGGGGCAGAAATTTTGAGGCACGTGCAGAAGGGACTGACAGGAGGTCATCATGGTCCGCATGTCACCGCACAGTAGGTTTTCGATTGCGGTTTTTATTGGCCCTCAGTAGTTAAGGATGCTCTAGAGTTTGTTAAGAGTTGTGATCGTTTCCAGCACACCAGCAACATCTCATCCAAGGACGAGATGTCCCAACATCCGATCCAAATTCTTGAAGTCTTTGATGTATGGGGGATCAACTTCATGGGACCATTTCTCATCGCTAGCGGGAATAGGTACATCCTTGGGCTATTGATTACGTTTTCAAGTGGGTCGAAGCTCAAGCTTTACCCATAAACGATGCCCGAGTGGTGATGAGATTCTTGAAGAAGCTATTCACCTGTTTAGGTACCCCACGAGCTATTATTAGTTGTCACACCCCGACCCGCAGTGTAATAAAAGTCGGGGCATAATTGGGTTATCACCAAAGCTCATGATATTTACTAAGATGTTTCATATTTATTAAATTCAAATTACAAACTTAAATATCCAAAAACAAAATTCATACAATTACAAAGGAAAATGAAACTATATATTTATTTCAAAGCATTAACTTGTTTATTCTTCTAGGCCATCCTAAGTGTTTCCTGTCTCGGCTGGATCACCTGTATCATGTGTAAAACAGGGGAGATTTTGGGTCAACAAAAGTTGGCGAGTGAACCTAGATAAAACATTTTAACTAATTTCTTGTTTTATTTATTAAAGAAAATTCGTGCATTAATCACATGTGAGCAAATATATATATGTAAACAATCACAAACCACTTTGGATGAGTATATGACATGAATGATGATGTATTTGAGATCAAGGCTCAATCAAACGGAGCCGATCTAATGAGGCTCCTGATGCTCAACCCGTATCCCACGGGGAACTGATGGGCCTAATGAAATGCGTGCACTGAAATGATAAATATAATCTACATATAAATTCACACAACGATCAATACACATTTGATCACGGATATGATGTATGCACAAGTGTTTAAATAAAATAAAAGAATAGTACGACACATGATACACCCCAAAACATGATTAAAACGGGGAATTGGTAGAGATTCACTCACATTGGGTGCGTTTCTTGATAATGATGAATGCACACGAATTTATGATTCAACCGACGAGGGAAAACTAACCTAAATAATAACGAAATAATTCGATAAATAAATAAATTTTATTTGAGATTAATATTTTTAATTAGTGCTCTTAATGAGATTTTTAGATTTATTTTTATGAGTTTATTGCAAATTTTTAACCTTAGGAATCTTATTTTTAAGTATTTTTAAATAATTTTTAAACTTTAATAAATAAAAATAAGAAAACAGATTTTTTTTTAAAAATGTTGACCTTGACAGGTCTGACCGGGTCTGACCGGTCGGATTGTATGACATTCAGGCGGCGAGTGAGGTTCGAACTCGGGACCTCTCGTATACGTGCACGCAGCTCTACCAACTGAGCTACGTGTCTAACCCGAAATATTCTCTGTTTTAATTATATATATATACTAACTAGCTTTAACCTTATTTAGTTTTTATTAAAAATGATTTAATATGGCCGAAACTGGTTACAGAACCCGGAATCGAACTCGGGACCTTCGGTTCGGGTGCACACAGCCCAACCAGTTGGGCTGTGTGTCTAATCTGTATAAACACTGGATTATATTAATTTTATATATATGCTATGAATTGATCTGAATAAGTTTAAAAATGTTGGTTTTATTTCAGAAAATTGGAAACATGTGCGATTCGAACTCGGGACGTGTGCTTTGTAATTGCACACAGTCCACCGCTGGACTATGTGTCTAACCCGGTTAAATACCCGTTTTTATTTATATTTAAACACTAACTCAACTTCATCGTTTTCACCATTCAAAATCCCGACAATGATTCCGACTGAATAAACTGATTAAACAGTTTTGATTACTGTTTTGAGCTATTAATTTAACAAGAGATAGCAAGGAGGTTTAGATGATTGTACCGGTTTGGAGAACTACGGTTTTCTGGTTTAGAAATTCCGGCGATATTCCAGCGAGTGCGAAAATCTCCGGCGACGTGCTTTGAAAGGAATAAAGCTTCAGGAAAAGAGTGCGGTTCTGAGCGAAATGTTTACAAGGAGTTTGAGTGGGTATTTATAAGGGGGACAGGCCGATTGGTTTCGAATTAGGGGCCAAGATTCGCGGTCAATGATTTCAATTCTCATAGGAAACGATTTTGACTAAATTGAGTGTTAAGCAACGGTTATAACTGATTTCGAAATCAGTTTACGCGTTTCAGTTAAGGGAAAAATGCAACCTTTTGCGGAATCTTCGTTCTTGCCGACGATTTCGGGTTCTGAGGTTTCTGATTTACAGGTTTTGATTTTTTTGGTTTTACCATAAGTGTTATTTGTTTTAGTATTAAACACAAAAGATGTGTGTGGCGGAGTGGTGTAATGTGTGTGTGTCTACGCGGTAGACCCGGGTTCGAGACCCGGCTACCCTGTTCTGTTCTTTTATTTAATTTTAATATTATTATTTATTAATTATGGTTTTTAAACTCTAAAACATTTATTAATTATGTATTATTTAAAATAACCGGCACAATAAATACGCAACAAACTTATAACTGAATATTTGATTATAAAACGAAGCGGGTTTCGAAACCCGTTTTACGACGAATGTTACATTAGTGACCGTGGCACACACTTCTGCAATACCATCATGGAAAAGGCATTGGCGCATTATGGTGTCACTCATCGCCTCTCCACCGCCTATCATCCTCCGACGAGCGTCCAAGTGGAGAATGCGAACATGGGGTGAAACGGATCCTCGAGAATACGGTAGGCAAAAGTTAAAAGGAATGGTCCGATAAACTAGATGATGCTTTGTGGGCGTTTAGAACTGCCTATAAGACACCGCTAGGTACCACGCCCTTCATGATCGTTTATGGTAAAGCATGCCATCTCCCGGTTGAACTTGAGCATAGGGTGTTATGGGCCTTGAAAACCGTGAATTTGGACCTCGCTGAAGCTGCCTAGAGACGTTACTTCCAAATTCACGAGTTGGAGGCACTTCGGGATGCGGCGTATGAGCGTTCATGGAGCATTAAGGAGAAAACCAAGGCGCTGCATGATAGGAGATTGAAAGGTGTGAAAGAGTTTCAAATCGGCGACATGGTGCTCTTATATAACTCAAGATTGAAACTATTCGCTGGTAAGTTGAAGTCAAAATGGTCAGGCCCGTATGTGGTAAATGAAGTATTCCCGTATGGAACAATCGAGCTGAAAGATGAAGCTGACGGAGGGACGTGGAAGGTCAATGGGCATCGATTGAAGCACTATTTAGGAGGACCACTAGATCCCACCGAGACGGAGGAAACTCCTCTTGAAGTTCCACCTCATACCTCATAGGCTCTTGAGTATTTGCTCAAGTGTAGAGTATGTACATTTTGGTATTTAATTGCATTTCATGTCTTTTTAGTATTTAATTCATGTTTTCGTACTTTGTGTGTTTTTGTTTGTTTGTGGGTCGTCTTAGCTGTTTTGCAGGTTTTATCATGCCACCATCAACCGGAAGCTGGAATTTGCAGGTACGTTTTATTAGTATGCGGTTGCATGCGAGGCGTTTCACTAAGTTATACTCGGTAAATGAAAACTTTCAAAAAATTTCTAAGGCACAAACTAGAAAAACCATCAAAACTTTCTATGAAAACACCCCTCTCACGAGGCGCGAGAGGCATAAGCCATCTCGGTCGCGGCCCGCGAGAGGCTTGTAACTATGGCAACTTCCACTCGGTCGCGGGGAACGAGAGGATTAAACTCCTCTCTCGCGGCCCGCGAGAGGCCATATCTGAAATTCAAAACCCTAAAAGCATATTTTCCCTTTTCAACTTCATTCTTCCCCACTTTCACCTACGGCTCCTCCACTATTCTCCACCAAAATCCACCATTTCTAACCCACATTCACCCAAATCTTTCCCCATTGCTTCCCTACATCAACCTTAACCAACTTTCAAGTGCAAACCTGTGTTTTGTAACATTTGTAAAAATCGGGTCTCCAAAACCCGCTCTGTTTTGTAATCTTGTACCAAGTTATAAAAGTCGCGTTAACTATTTATGATTATTTTGTGTTAAAGCGATACATAATTAATAAATAAACTAAACTATAAAAATTATATTTGATAAAAAGTTAAAATAAAACAAATAAAAAATATTTGAAGCTGCCGGGACTCGAACCCGGGTCAGCTGAGTCGCTACAACGACTTAACATTTCTTCCCTAAACCACTCCGCCACAAAGTGTTTTCTGTTAACTCTAGGAAAACAAATGGAGCTTATACACAAACTGAATTTAACCGATGATGCCATTTGAATAACGGTAATCGGCAAACCAATCGTCAAATCGTTGTTAATTCACTTGATCAGCTTATAACCGATGTATTACGGTTTCTAATCAAGTTAAAATTGATTGAAACTTTAAGTCTTATCATTTTCGGCTTTTGAAACCGAAAATTTATCAAAGCTCTGATTTAACTCAAGCTTCAGATCAATCTCGCAAATCAGAACTATCATATCAATATTCAATTTCCTTTTCGTCGCATTTTTGAACCATAAGATCTTCTGAATCAGTTCGCCGGAAAATTTCTGCAAGTCACCAGAAAACCGGGACTCACATTCTCACGGTAATTCCTCCGACTCTTTCTGTTTAAAACATGTGATTAGTCAGTCTCTAACACAACTCCATCATCAGAATCGATCCTAGTCAACGTTTATCAAAAATCTTACCTTCGCCGGAAAATCTCTGAGACTGCCGGAATCACACTGTGAACTGGTATGATATCCTAAACTTCTTTTAAACCTTGTTTAAGTGACTCAACTTTATGAATAATCGATCAACGCTGTTAATTGGTTCAACAGCTGGAGTTCATTTCCAGTACCGACGAACCTCCGCCGAATTTCTGTGAATAACATCAATCGGTATATTCTGTTCCTTAAACTCTCTCCATTCTTTACTTTTGAATTACTGTTAATGTCTGAGAACTTTGTAAATCACAAATCAATCATAACCAGTCGAATTATGCTGTCTGTGTAAATCGGCGAAGAAGATGAAGTTATAACAGAACATAAGATTAATTAAAAACGGTATTTTAAACGGGTTAGACACACAGTCCAACGGTGGACTGTGTGCAAATTTCACACACACGTCCCGAGTTCGATCCTTGCTACGCGCACGCCTTGTGTAATAACATGCCTTTTTGATCATGAACTAAACCGGGTTAAAACGGATAGTTGTTAAGTATAATAAAAACCAAGAATATAACCGGGTTAGACACACAGTCCAGCGGTGGACTGTGTGCATCATGAACTTCACGTCGCGCGTTCGAATCTCGTCACGAGCACCGGTCAAATTGAATTAAAACGTTTTTGCAAATAAAGGAATATTCGGTTAATTCAAATAAGTATATAAATATAATTAGAAACGAGTTTATAACGGGTTAGACACGTAGCTCAGTTGGTAGAGCTACGTGCACGCGAACGGAAGGTCGCCGGTTCGAATCCCACCCGGCGCAGAATTTATCCGCTGACCGAACCGGTCAACGGTCAACACTAAAAAAATAATATTTTTTTATATTTTTATTTATTTAATTTAATTTAAAAATCAATTAAAAATACTTAAAAATAACATTTTTAAAGATAGAAAATAGCCATAAACTCACAAAAATATATCTAAAAATTTCATTAAAATCCTTAATAAAATCCATCCATTTAATATATTTTTCATTATTATTTAGATTAGTATTCCTCGTCGATCCGCTCATCTAAATCGTGCGCATCTCACCATCTCTTATCCAACGCACCCAATGTGAGTGAACCTTTCAAATTCCCCGTTTTAATCACGTTTTTGGGGTGTATCATGTGTCTTTGTTTATATACATATTATAACTAAACTATTGTGCATACATCATATCATGACATGTGTATTTAGTTTGTTGCTGTTAAGTAGTTATTATTGGATGCAAATTATTATTTCAGTACATGCAATTGCCGAGGCCGCCGCTCCCCATTTATGAGGTTTGATTCTGTTCCCCATTTTATTATGCGGTTGAACCTGGCGTGCCCGCAACGATCGGCTCCGTTTGATTGAGCCTTGATCGCACAGTTCATTTTACATTTCAGTACATGCAATACGATCGGCTCCGTTTGATTGAGCCTTGATCGCACAGTTCATTTTACATTTCAGTACATGCAATACGATCGGCTCCGTTTGATTGAGCCTTGATCGCACAGTTCATATTACATTTCAATACATGCAATACGATCGGCTCCGTTTGATTGAGCCTTGATCGCACAGTTCATTTATGTTAGTTATCGTATGATATTGGTATGTTCATGTATGCTATCAAGTGTTATTGTATGTTATAATTGTAACTGCTATTTGCCAATGCTTGATTACTTACATTTGCTCTTTTATGATTATGCACAATATTTCATTGATAAACTAACCATAAAAATCATTATCAAATGTTTATCTAATAAGGTTCACTCGCCAACTTATGTTGACCCAAAAACTCCCATTTTACACATGATACAGGTGAACCAGCAGCAGCTAGGAACACATAGGATCTGGATTAGAAGAATAAAACGATTTAGTATTGGGATTGTTATGTTTGGTTATTTCCTTTGTATTGAATGAACATGTTTGGATGTTTGAAAATGTAACTTTGACTTTATTAATTATGAAACATAATAGTAAATGTCATGTGCTTTGGTGATAACCCAATTATGCTCCGACTCTTATTTCCGCTGCGGGTCGGGGTGTGACAGATTGGTATCAGAGCCATGACAATAGGGATATAGGATAGGTTATTAGACCCTTAGAGCCTATACTATAGTCGATTAGAAACTTATAAGAATTTTGTGTGTTATATGCCAAATTTCATGATGTTTATATGTTTTATGTTAAATGTTACATTTGATATTGTACAAGCATGTTCATAAGTATGTATTATTAAATAATGCCTATCATGAAATCGTATGATCATAACATATCACATCCATGAAAGCACACACCACATCATGATTGATTTTACAATGATTTTCGTGTTTTCAAATCTCATCAAAGTGAGTTCTCATGATGGGCATGTAGTAACTGGAAGGGTACTAGTACCGGTAGTTGGAACGTCCTGTCTAGGCTGGCATTCGTATAAATCCAAAATAAAGGACCAGTTTGCCTACCTGGGGACTAACGATGAGAGTACGAAGTACCTATTAGGCCAAAGCATGCTATACCAAACGTCGTGTGAACTAATCCCACTTTGAGTTGTCATTGTGTCTACACCTGGACACGTTCCGACCAAACATCTCATGAACATATTTTGTGGTTTGCATTCGGGGGATGCGAGTGTTAAATTGCCAACACTAATGTGAATCCTACCAAGCCAATAGCCATAGGGGCCCACATGACTATGTAGGTGAAGGTATGGGGGACATTTGAGGCCCAACATGAGCGAACCCAAGACATCCTATGGATGTAGTTGCATTATTGATATTTATGTTATTTTCATTTTCTTAAAGACACATGACACCTAAAAAGACACCATAAACTCACAATCTTCTCATTTTATGATCCTGTAGATGTCGTCTAGACAGCATCGAAGGGGTAAAATCGGGAAAGTCTCAGGAAGGTTTGGCCACTCATATCGCGCAACAAATGGCCACGATATTGCCTGACATCGTGGTACAAGTACAACAAGCCCTTGCTACAAATCCTACTAACCTTCCTCAACAACAGGACCAGAACATCGACAACCGTCTACCATCAAGTGCTCTTACAAACATTTTAAGTCCTGTGATCCCCCAAAATTCGAAGGGACTGAGGGAGTCACTGCTCTCCTACATTGGTTCGAGGAGATGGAAAACGTTTTCTTAAACTACGATTGTCCTGAGGATCGCAAGGTTCGTTACGCCACCGGGAGACTACTTGGTGTAGCTCTCACTTGGTGGAATACTGAGAAAGGGAAGAGGGGAACTGAAGATGCGATGGCCTTAACTTGGGAGGAGTTAAGGGAAATCATGACTAGACGTTTCTGTCCTAGAAGTGAAATTAAGAAATTGGAGGATGAATTTCATGCCTTAAAGCAAAAGGAGGGTGATCACTCTACTTACAACAAGAGGTTCTTGGAGTTGAACCAAATGGTTCCAAACTTATTCACTCCAACCTATCGTCTGATCGAACATTATATTCGAGGACTTCCCTCAAAAATTCAAGATTCGGTTCTCAGTATATCACCGGTAACACTCGAAGCTGCCATGGAGTTGGCAACTGAACTGACCGAAAACCGAATTCGCAATGGGAAGTTCAAAGAAGAGAAGAAGAAAGCCCCTGTTGAGGGACAAACCTCAAACCACCCCATTCCTTCTTCTAAGTTTGCTAACAAGAGGAAGCGTAACACCAGGAATTTTGCAGTCACCCAAACCAACACCCCTATTCCTGCTGCACCCATCACTCAAGTCACTCCTTCACCCGCGCCATACAGAAGACCCTACACAGGCCCATTACCAAAATGTAACCGTTGTCAGTATCACCACTCCCCTGAGCATCCTTGCCAATACTGCACCGGTTGCGGTCGCGCAGGACATACTATTCAAAATTGCCGCATGTCTCAACGAACAAACCGCCACCAACCTTTAACCCAAACCCACCAACAGTTAATGGGTCAAGCACAACAACAACTACCATTTCCACCCACCCAACATTTAGCCCAAATATATTATCAACCCAATTACCCTATGGGCCAACCAATGCGGGCTTGTTTCAATTGCAGCGACCCAAGTCGTTTCAGAAACACATGTCCAAGGCTGGTTAATATTATTCATGCTCAGGCCCAAGCCAACCCTGTGAATCAAGCGAACCAAGCTCCTCCACCTGCTAGAGGAAGAGCTTTCAATATTAACGCGAACCAGGTCAGAGCTGACGGCAATGTGGTCAACGGTACGTTTCTTATAAATGGTAGATATGCCTCTATGTTATTTGATACTGGTGCGGATAGAAGTTTCGTGTCATTAGAATTTGAACCTATCTTAAGCAAAAATCGGGATAAGCTCGCGGAATCCATAACGGTGGAAGTTGCGGACGGAAAACCAGTTTCATTAGACTCTATTTTACGCAACTGTACACTCACCTTAAACGACCACGATTTCTCAGTCGACCTTATTCCTATGAAGCTGGGAAGTTTCGACATCATAATCGGTATGGATTGGCTCAGTCAACATCATGCGGAAGTTGTATATCGTGAAAAATTTATTCGTATTCCTCTTTCAAACGGTCAGACTCTTCGAATCATTGGAGAAACCTCGTCGAAAGGGCTCAACTTAATGTCTTGTCTTCAAGCTCAAAAATACCTTCGCAAGAGTTATGTCGCGTTTTTAGCCCATATCATCAAGAAGGGGACCGCAGAGAAGAAACTTGAAGATATTCCTGTAGTAAAAGATTTTCCACAAGTTTTTCCTGACGACATTTCAGGACTTCCTCCAATCAGAGATGTCGAATTCCGTATTGATCTTATACCTGGTGCTACACCAGTTGCAAAATCTCCATATAGGTTAGCCCCCTCTGAAATGCAAGAGCTAGCCAGTCAATTGCAAGAGTTGACTGACAAGGGATTCATACGTCCCAGCTCATCGCCTTGGGGTGCACCTGTCCTTTTTGTAAAGAAGAAAGATGGATCTTTTCGTATGTGCATCGACTACAGAGAGCTCAACAAGTTAACCATCAAAAATCGCTATCCTTTACCCCGCATTGATGATCTTCTTGACCAACTACAAGGTGCCAGCTGCTTTTCGAAAATCGATCTTCGATCTGGCTATCATCAGCTTAGAGTACATGAAGAAGACGTCCCTAAGACTGCTTTTCGAACTCGTTATGGCCACTATGAATTCATGGTTATGCCGTTTGGATTAACCAACGCACCAGCTGTTTTCATGGACCTAATGAACAGAGTCTGCAAACCTTACCTTGATCGATTTGTTATAGTCTTCATCGACGATATTCTTATTTATTCAAAATCTAAAGCTGATCACGAGCGTCATCTTCGACTCGTTCTTGCACTTCTAGAAAAGGAAAAAGCTTTATGCCAAGTTCTCTAAATGTGAATTCTGGTTAAAAGAGGTGCAATTCCTCGGGCATGTAGTCAATGACAAAGGAATACATGTTGACCCTTCAAAGATCAAAGCAGTTCAAGAATGGCAAGCTCCACGTACACCAACTGAAGTAAGATCTTTTCTTGGACTAGCTGGCTATTATCGTCGATTCATTTCAAACTTCTCTCGCATTGCGGTGCCACTCACGGCTTTAACCCATAAGGGAAAACCATTCGTATGGGGACCCAAGCAAGAAGAAGCTTTTCAAACGCTTAAACAAAAACTTTGTGATGCACCAATCCTCACTCTTCCCGAAGGTTGTGATGATTTCGTAGTCTATTGCGACGCGTCAGGGCAAGGATTACGTTGCGTTCTTATGCAAAGAGGAAAAGTCATAGCTTATGCCTCGAGGCAACTCAAGACACATGAAAAGAACTACACCACTCATGACCTAGAACTTGGAGCCGTTGTATTCGCTCTTAAGATATGGAGACATTATCTCTATGGTACTAAGTGTGAAATATACACTGACCACAAGAGTCTTCAACATATCTTCAATCAAAAAGAGTTAAATATGAGGCAACGAAGATGGGTCGAACTCCTAAATGATTACGACTGTGAAATTAGATACCACCCTGGCAAAGCAAATGTGGTGGCTGATGCACTTAGTCGAAAGGGTTATGCGAACTCCATTCATCTTCTATGTTCGCAAATTATAACCGATATTAAAGATCAAATTCGAGAAGCTCAACACGTTTCGATAACAGAAGAAGATGTACGAAAAGAGATGTCCTGTGGAGCCGAGCTAAAACTTGAAACCAAATCGGACGGTATTCTGTATTACCTAGATCGTATCTGGATTCCTAATCACAACAATCTTCGTGAAACTCTTATGAATGAAGCTCACAAAACGCGATATTCTATACACCCAGGAGCCGATAAGATGTATCAAGACTTACGATACACCTATTGGTGGCCTGGAATGAAGAAAGATATTGCCGTTTTTGTTTCCAAGTGTCTTACATGTTCAAAGGTGAAGGCTGAACACCAAAGACCCTCAGGACTTCTAGTCCAACCGGAAATACCTGTATGGAAGTGGGAAAATATAACCATGGATTTCATTACCGGGTTACCTCGCACTTCTGGTGGGTATGACACTATATGGGTGATTATAGACCGACTTACAAAATCAGCTCGCTTTATTCCTATTCGAGAAGATTTCAAGAACGAAAAGCTTGCTCGTATTTATATCAACGAAATCGTAAGCCGACATGGGGTACCCTTAAGTATTATTTATGATCGTGATGGTCGTTTCACCTCACGAACATGGCAAGCAGTACAATCCGCTATGGGCACTCGATTAGATCTCAGTACCGCCTATCATCCTCAAACTGATGGACAGTCTGAGCGCACCATTCAAACTCTTGAGGATATGCTTAGAGCATGTGTCATAGACTTCAAGGGAAATTGGGACGCCCACCTACCGTTAGTTGAATTTTCGTACAACAACAGCTATCATTCGAGCATCGGCATGGCACCTTTTGAAGCCTTATATGGTCTAAAGTGCCGATCTCCTGTTTGTTGGCACGAAATTGGGGAAGCACAAATTACTGGTCCAGAATTGATCCAAGAAACCACAGACAAGATTCATCAAATCCGAAACAATCTTCTAGCAGCTCAAAGTCGTCAAAAGAATTATGCAGATAAACGACGGAAGCCCTTGGAGTTTAACATTGGTGATCATGCGCTTTTAGAAGTATCACCGTGGAAGGGAGTAGTTCGTTTTGGTCAAAAGGGAAAGCTAGCACCACGTTACGTAGGACCTTTCAAGATACTCGAAAGAGTAGGTCCTGTAGCATACAAGCTTGACCTACCGGAAGAACTCGACAGGATTCATCCCACATTCCACGTGTCGAACTTGAAGAAGTACCTCGCTGATGAGAACCTCCATATTCTGCTGGAAGATATTCAGATTGATGAATCCATACATTTTATTGAAAGACCAGTGGAGATCATGGACTACGGAGAAAAGCGTCTTCGACGAAGTCGCATTCCAATTGTTAGGGTACGCTGGGAGTCGAAACGGGGACCTGAGTTTACTTGGGAACGTGAAGACTCAATGCGTGAAAAATACCCGCATCTTTTTCCTACTACTTCAACTATTTAAATTTCGGGACGAAATTCCTAAAAGTAGGGGATACTGTAACATTTGTAAAAATCGGGTCTCCAAAACCCGCTCCGTTTTGTAATCTTGTACCAAGTTATAAAAGTCGCGTTAACTATTTATGATTATTTTGAGTTAAAGCGATACATAATTAATAAATAAACTAAACTATAAAAATTATATTTGATAAAAAGTTAAAATAAAACAAATAAAAAATATTTGAAGCTGCCGGGACTCGAACCCGGGTCAGCTGAGTCGCTACAACGACTTAACATTTCTTCCCTAAACCACTCCGCCACAAAGTGTTTTCTGTTAACTCTAGGAAAACAAATGGAACTTATACACAAACTGAATTTAACCGATGATGCCATCTGAATAACGGTAATCGGCAAACCAATCGTCAAATCGTTGTTAATTCACTTGATCAGCTTATAACCGATGTATTACGGTTTCTAATCAAGTTAAAATTGATTGAAACTTTAAGTCTTATCATTTTCGGCTTTTGAAACCGAAAATTTATCAAAGCTCTGATTTAACTAAAGCTTCAGATCAATCTCGCAAATCAGAACTATCATATCAATATTCAATTTCCTTTTCGTCGCATTTTTGAACCATAAGATCTTCTGAATCAGTTCACCGGAAAATTTCTGCAAGTCACCGGAAAACCGGGACTCACGTTCTCACGGTAATTCCTCCGACTCTTTCTTTTTAAAACATGTGATTAGTCAGTCTCTAACACAACTCCATCATCAGAATCGATCCTAGTCAACGTTTATCAAAAATCTTACCTTCGCCGGAAAATCTCTGAGACTGCCGGAATCACACTGTGAACTGGTATGATATCCTAAACTTCTTTTAAACCTTGTTTAAGTGACTCAACTTTATGAATAATCGATCAACGCTGTTAATTGGTTCAACAGCCGGAGTTCATTTCCAGTACCGACGAACCTCCGTCGAATTTCTGTGAATAACATCAATCGGTATATTCTGTTCCTTAAACTCTCTCCATTCTTTACTTTTGAATTACTATTAATGTCTGAGAACTTTGTAAATCACAAATCAATCATAACCAGTCGAATTATGCTGTCTGTGTAAATCGGCGAAGAAGATGAAGTTATAACAGAACATAAGATTAATTAAAAACGGTATTTTATACGGGTTAGACACATAGTCCAGCGGTGGACTGTGTGCAAATTTCACACACACGTCCCGAGTTCGATCCTTGCTACCCGCACGCCTTGTGTAATAACATGCCTTTTTGATCATGAACTAAACCGGGTTAAAACAGATAGTTGTTAAGTATAATAAAAACCAAGAATATAACCGGGTTAGACACACAGTCCAGCGGTGGACTGTGTGCATCATGAACTTCACGTCGCGCGTTCGAATCTCGTCACGAGCACCGGTCAAATTGAATTAAAACGTTTTTGCAAATAAAGGAATATTCGGTTAATTCAAATAAGTATATAAATATAATTAGAAACGAGTTTATAACGGGTTAGACACGTAGCTCAGTTGGTAGAGCTACGTGCACGCGAACGGAAGGTCGCCGGTTCGAATCCCACCTGGCGCAGAATTTATCCGCTGACCGAACCGGTCAACGGTCAACACTAAAAAAATAATATTTTTTTATATTTTTATTTATTTAATTTAATTTAAAAATCAATTAAAAATACTTAAAAATAACATTTTTAAAGATAGAAAATAGCCATAAACTCACAAAAATATATCTAAAAATTTCATTAAAATCCTTAATAAAATCCATCCATTTAATATATTTTTCATTATTATTTAGATTAGTATTCCTCGTCGATCCGCTCATCTAAATCGTGCGCATCTCACCATCTCTTATCCAACGCACCCAATGTGAGTGAACCTTTCAAATTCCCCGTTTTAATCACGTTTTTGGGGTGTATCATGTGTCTTTGTTTATATACATATTATAACTAAACTATTGTGCATACATCATATCATGACATGTGTATTTAGTTTGTTGCTGTTAAGTAGTTATTATTGGATGCAAATTATTATTTCAGTACATGCAATTGCCGAGGCCGCCGCTCCCCATTTATGAGGTTTGATTCTGTTCCCCATTTTATTATGCGGTTGAACCTGGCGTGCCCGCAACGATCGGCTCCGTTTGATTGAGCCTTGATCGCACAGTTCATTTTACATTTCAGTACATGCAATACGATCGGCTCCGTTTGATTGAGCCTTGATCGCACAGTTCATTTTACATTTCAGTACATGCAATACGATCGGCTCCGTTTGATTGAGCCTTGATCGCACAGTTCATATTACATTTCAATACATGCAATACGATCGGCTCCGTTTGATTGAGCCTTGATCGCACAGTTCATTTATGTTAGTTATCGTATGATATTGGTATGTTCATGTATGCTATCAAGTGTTATTGTATGTTATAATTGTAACTGCTATTTGCCAATGCTTGATTACTTACATTTGCTCTTTTATGATTATGCACAATATTTCATTGATAAACTAACCATAAAAATCATTATCAAATGTTTATCTAATAAGGTTCACTCGCCAACTTATGTTGACCCAAAAACTCCCATTTTACACATGATACAGGTGAACCAGCAGCAGCTAGGAACACATAGGATCTGGATTAGAAGAATAAAACGATTTAGTATTGGGATTGTTATGTTTGGTTATTTCCTTTGTATTGAATGAACATGTTTGGATGTTTGAAAATGTAACTTTGACTTTATTAATTATGAAACATAATAGTAAATGTCATGTGCTTTGGTGATAACCCAATTATGCTCCGACTCTTATTTCCGCTGCGGGTCGGGGTGTGACAGATTGGTATCAGAGCCATGACAATAGGGATATAGGATAGGTTATTAGACCCTTAGAGCCTATACTATAGTCGATTAGAAACTTATAAGAATTTTGTGTGTTATATGCCAAATTTCATGATGTTTATATGTTTTATGTTAAATGTTACATTTGATATTGTACAAGCATGTTCATAAGTATGTATTATTAAATAATGCCTATCATGAAATCGTATGATCATAACATATCACATCCATGAAAGCACACACCACATCATGATTGATTTTACAATGATTTTCGTGTTTTCAAATCTCATCAAAGTGAGTTCTCATGATGGGCATGTAGTAACTGGAAGGGTACTAGTACCGGTAGTCGGAACGTCCTGTCTAGGCTGGCATTCGTATAAATCCAAAATAAAGGACCAGTTTGCCTACCTGGGGACTAACGATGAGAGTACGAAGTACCTATTAGGCCAAAGCATGCTATACCAAACGTCGTGTGAACTAATCCCACTTTGAGTTGTCATTGTGTCTACACCTGGACACGTTCCGACCAAACATCTCATGAACATATTTTGTGGTTTGCATTCGGGGGATGCGAGTGTTAAATTGCCAACACTAATGTGAATCCTACCAAGCCAATAGCCATAGGGGCCCACATGACTATGTAGGTGAAGGTATGGGGGACATTTGAGGCCCAACATGAGCGAACCCAAGACATCCTATGGATGTAGTTGCATTATTGATATTTATGTTATTTTCATTTTCTTAAAGACACATGACACCTAAAAAGACACCATAAACTCACAATCTTCTCATTTTATGATCCTGTAGATGTCGTCTAGACAGCATCGAAGGGGTAAAATCGGGAAAGTCTCAGGAAGGTTTGGCCACTCATATCGCGCAACAAATGGCCACGATATTGCCTGACATCGTGGTACAAGTACAACAAGCCCTTGCTACAAATCCTACTAACCTTCCTCAACAACAGGACCAGAACATCGACAACCGTCTACCATCAAGTGCTCTTACAAACATTTTAAGTCCTGTGATCCCCCAAAATTCGAAGGGACTGAGGGAGTCACTGCTCTCCTACATTGGTTCGAGGAGATGGAAAACGTTTTCTTAAACTACGATTGTCCTGAGGATCGCAAGGTTCGTTACGCCACCGGGAGACTACTTGGTGTAGCTCTCACTTGGTGGAATACTGAGAAAGGGAAGAGGGGAACTGAAGATGCGATGGCCTTAACTTGGGAGGAGTTAAGGGAAATCATGACTAGGCGTTTCTGTCCTAGAAGTGAAATTAAGAAATTGGAGGATGAATTTCATGCCTTAAAGCAAAAGGAGGGTGATCACTCTACTTACAACAAGAGGTTCTTGGAGTTGAACCAAATGGTTCCAAACTTATTCACTCCAACCTATCGTCTGATCGAACATTATATTCGAGGACTTCCCTCAAAAATTCAAGATTCGGTTCTCAGTATATCACCGGTAACACTCGAAGCTGCCATGGAGTTGGCAACTGAACTGACCGAAAACCGAATTCGCAATGGGAAGTTCAAAGAAGAGAAGAAGAAAGCCCCTGTTGAGGGACAAACCTCAAACCACCCCATTCCTTCCTCTAAGTTTGCTAACAAGAGGAAGCGTAACACCAGGAATTTTGCAGTCACCCAAACCAACACCCCTATTCCTGCTGCACCCATCACTCAAGTCACTCCTTCACCCGCGCCATACAGAAGACCCTACACAGGCCCATTACCAAAATGTAACCGTTGTCAGTATCACCACTCCCCTGAGCATCCTTGCCAATACTGCACCGGTTGCGGTCGCGCAGGACATACTATTCAAAATTGCCGCATGTCTCAACGAACAAACCGCCACCAACCTTTAACCCAAACCCACAACAGTTAATGGGTTAAGCACAACAACAACTACCATTTCCACCCACCCAACATTTAGCCCAAATATATTATCAACCCAATTACCCTATGGGCCAACCAATGCGGGCTTGTTTCAATTGCAGCGACCCAAGTCGTTTCAGAAACACATGTCCAAGGCTGGTTAATATTATTCATGCTCAGGCCCAAGCCAACCCTGTGAATCAAGCGAACCAAGCTCCTCCACCTGCTAGAGGAAGAGCTTTCAATATTAACGCGAACCAGGTCAGAGCTGACGGCAATGTGGTCAACGGTACGTTTCTTATAAATGGTAGATATGCCTCTATGTTATTTGATACTGGTGCGGATAGAAGTTTCGTGTCATTAGAATTTGAACCTATCTTAAGCAAAAATCGGGATAAGCTCGCGGAATCCATAACGGTGGAAGTTGCGGACGGAAAACCAGTTTCATTAGACTCTATTTTACGCAACTGTACACTCACCTTAAACGACCACGATTTCTCAGTCGACCTTATTCCTATGAAGCTGGGAAGTTTCGACATCATAATCGGTATGGATTGGCTCAGTCAACATCATGCGGAAGTTGTATGTCGTGAAAAATTTATTCGTATTCCTCTTTCAAACGGTCAGACTCTTCGAATCATTGGAGAAACCTCGTCGAAAGGGCTCAACTTAATGTCTTGTCTTCAAGCTCAAAAATACCTTCGCAAGAGTTATGTCGCGTTTTTAGCCCATATCATCAAGAAGGGGACCGCAGAGAAGAAACTTGAAGATATTCCTGTAGTAAAAGATTTTCCACAAGTTTTTCCTGACGACATTTCAGGACTTCCTCCAATCAGAGATGTCGAATTCCGTATTGATCTTATACCTGGTACTACACCAGTTGCAAAATCTCCATATAGGTTAGCCCCCTCTGAAATGCAAGAGCTAGCCAGTCAATTGCAAGAGTTGACTGACAAGGGATTCATACGTCCCAGCTCATCGCCTTGGGGTGCACCTGTCCTTTTTGTAAAGAAGAAAGATGGATCTTTTCGTATGTGCATCGACTACAGAGAGCTCAACAAGTTAACCATCAAAAATCGCTATCCTTTACCCCGCATTGATGATCTTCTTGACCAACTACAAGGTGCCAGCTGCTTTTCAAAAATCGATCTTCGATCTGGCTATCATCAGCTTAGAGTACATGAAGAAGACGTCCCTAAGACTGCTTTTCGAACTCGTTATGGCCACTATGAATTCATGGTTATGCCGTTTGGATTAACCAACGCACCAGCTGTTTTCATGGACCTAATGAACAGAGTCTACAAACCTTACCTTGATCGATTTGTTATAGTCTTCATCGACGATATTCTTATTTATTCAAAATCTAAAGCTGATCACGAGCGTCATCTTCGACTCGTTCTTGCACTTCTAGAAAAGGAAAAAGCTTTATGCCAAGTTCTCTAAATGTGAATTCTGGTTAAAAGAGGTGCAATTCCTCGGGCATGTAGTCAATGACAAAGGAATACATGTTGACCCTTCAAAGATCAAAGCAGTTCAAGAATGGCAAGCTCCACGTACACCAACTGAAGTAAGATCTTTTCTTGGACTAGCTGGCTATTATCGTCGATTCATTTCAAACTTCTCTCGCATTGCGGTGCCACTCACGGCTTTAACCCATAAGGGAAAACCATTCGTATGGGGACCCAAGCAAGAAGAAGCTTTTCAAACGCTTAAACAAAAACTTTGTGATGCACCAATCCTCACTCTTCCCGAAGGTTGTGATGATTTCGTAGTCTATTGCGACGCGTCAGGGCAAGGATTACGTTGCGTTCTTATGCAAAGAGGAAAAGTCATAGCTTATGCCTCGAGGCAACTCAAGACACATGAAAAGAACTACACCACTCATGACCTAGAACTTGGAGCCGTTGTATTCGCTCTTAAGATATGGAGACATTATCTCTATGGTACTAAGTGTGAAATATACACTGACCACAAGAGTCTTCAACATATCTTCAATCAAAAAGAGTTAAATATGAGGCAACGAAGATGGGTCGAACTCCTAAATGATTACGACTGTGAAATTAGATACCACCCTGGCAAAGCAAATGTGGTGGCTGATGCACTTAGTCGAAAGGGTTATGCGAACTCCAATCATCTTCTATGTTCGCAAATTATAACCGATATTAAAGATCAAATTCGAGAAGCTCAACACGTTTCGATAACAGAAGAAGATCTACGAAAAGAGATGTCCTGTGGAGCCGAGCTAAAACTTGAAACCAAATCGGACGGTATTCTGTATTACCTAGATCGTATCTGGATTCCTAATCACAACAATCTTCGTGAAACTCTTATGAATGAAGCTCACAAAACGCGATATTCTATACACCCAGGAGCCGATAAGATGTATCAAGACTTACGATACACCTATTGGTGGCCTGGAATGAAGAAAGATATTGCCGTTTTTGTTTCCAAGTGTCTTACATGTTCAAAGGTGAAGGCTGAACACCAAAGACCCTCAGGACTTCTAGTCCAACCGGAAATACCTGTATGGAAGTGGGAAAATATAACCATGGATTTCATTACCGGGTTACCTCGCACTTCTGGTGGGTATGACACTATACGGGTGATTATAGACCGACTTACAAAATCAGCTCACTTTATTCCTATTCGAGAAGATTTCAAGAATGAAAAGCTTGCTCGTATTTATATCAACGAAATCGTAAGCCGACATGGGGTACCCTTAAGTATTATTTATGATCGTGATGGTCGTTTCACCTCACGAACATGGCAAGCAGTACAATCCGCTATGGGCACTCGATTAGATCTCAGTACCGCCTATCATCCTCAAACTGATGGACAGTCTGAGCGCACCATTCAAACTCTTGAGGATATGCTTAGAGCATGTGTCATAGACTTCAAGGGAAATTGGGACGCCCACCTACCGTTAGTTGAATTTTCGTACAACAACAGCTATCATTCGAGCATCGGCATGGCACCTTTTGAAGCCTTATATGGTCTAAAGTGCCGATCTCCTGTTTGTTGGCACGAAATTGGGGAAGCACAAATTACTGGTCCAGAATTGATCCAAGAAACCACAGACAAGATTCATCAAATCCGAAACAATCTTCTAACAGCTCAAAGTCGTCAAAAGAATTATGCAGATAAACGACGGAAGCCCTTGGAGTTTAACATTGGTGATCATGCGCTTTTAGAAGTATCACCGTGGAAGGGAGTAGTTCGTTTTGGTCAAAAGGGAAAGCTAGCACCACGTTACGTAGGACCTTTCAAGATACTCGAAAGAGTAGGTCCTGTAGCATACAAGCTTGACCTACCGGAAGAACTCGACAGGATTCATCCCACATTCCACGTGTCGAACTTGAAGAAGTACCTCGCTGATGAGAACCTCCATATTCTGCTGGAAGATATTCAGATTGATGAATCCATACATTTTATTGAAAGACCAGTGGAGATCATGGACTACGGAGAAAAGCGTCTTCGACGAAGTCGCATTCCAATTGTTAGGGTACGCTGGGAGTCGAAACGGGGACCTGAGTTTACTTGGGAACGTGAAGACTCAATGCGTGAAAAATACCCGCATCTTTTTCCTACTACTTCAACTATTTAAATTTCGGGACGAAATTCCTAAAAGTAGGGGATACTGTAACATTTGTAAAAATCGGGTCTCCAAAACCCGCTCCGTTTTGTAATCTTGTACCAAGTTATAAAAGTCGCGTTAACTATTTATGATTATTTTGAGTTAAAGCGATACATAATTAATAAATAAACTAAACTATAAAAATTATATTTGATAAAAAGTTAAAATAAAACAAATAAAAAATATTTGAAGCTGCCGGGACTCGAACCCGGGTCAGCTGAGTCGCTACAACGACTTAACATTTCTTCCCTAAACCACTCCGCCACAAAGTGTTTTCTGTTAACTCTAGGAAAACAAATGGAACTTATACACAAACTGAATTTAACCGATGATGCCATCTGAATAACGGTAATCGGCAAACCAATCGTCAAATCGTTGTTAATTCACTTGATCAGCTTATAACCGATGTATTACGGTTTCTAATCAAGTTAAAATTGATTGAAACTTTAAGTCTTATCATTTTCGGCTTTTGAAACCGAAAATTTATCAAAGCTCTGATTTAACTAAAGCTTCAGATCAATCTCGCAAATCAGAACTATCATATCAATATTCAATTTCCTTTTCGTCGCATTTTTGAACCATAAGATCTTCTGAATCAGTTCACCGGAAAATTTCTGCAAGTCACCGGAAAACCGGGACTCACGTTCTCACGGTAATTCCTCCGACTCTTTCTTTTTAAAACATGTGATTAGTCAGTCTCTAACACAACTCCATCATCAGAATCGATCCTAGTCAACGTTTATCAAAAATCTTACCTTCGCCGGAAAATCTCTGAGACTGCCGGAATCACACTGTGAACTGGTATGATATCCTAAACTTCTTTTAAACCTTGTTTAAGTGACTCAACTTTATGAATAATCGATCAACGCTGTTAATTGGTTCAACAGCCGGAGTTCATTTCCAGTACCGACGAACCTCCGTCGAATTTCTGTGAATAACATCAATCGGTATATTCTGTTCCTTAAACTCTCTCCATTCTTTACTTTTGAATTACTATTAATGTCTGAGAACTTTGTAAATCACAAATCAATCATAACCAGTCGAATTATGCTGTCTGTGTAAATCGGCGAAGAAGATGAAGTTATAACAGAACATAAGATTAATTAAAAACGGTATTTTATACGGGTTAGACACATAGTCCAGCGGTGGACTGTGTGCAAATTTCACACACACGTCCCGAGTTCGATCCTTGCTACCCGCACGCCTTGTGTAATAACATGCCTTTTTGATCATGAACTAAACCGGGTTAAAACAGATAGTTGTTAAGTATAATAAAAACCAAGAATATAACCGGGTTAGACACACAGTCCAGCGGTGGACTGTGTGCATCATGAACTTCACGTCGCGCGTTCGAATCTCGTCACGAGCACCGGTCAAATTGAATTAAAACGTTTTTGCAAATAAAGGAATATTCGGTTAATTCAAATAAGTATATAAATATAATTAGAAACGAGTTTATAACGGGTTAGACACGTAGCTCAGTTGGTAGAGCTACGTGCACGCGAACGGAAGGTCGCCGGTTCGAATCCCACCCGGCGCAGAATTTATCCGCTGACCGAACCGGTCAACGGTCAACACTAAAAAAATAATATTTTTTTATATTTTTTATTTATTTAATTTAATTTAAAAATCAATTAAAAATACTTAAAAATAACATTTTTAAAGATAGAAAATAGCCATAAACTCACAAAAATATATCTAAAAATTTCATTAAAATCCTTAATAAAATCCATCCATTTAATATATTTTTCATTATTATTTAGGTTAGTATTCCTCGTCGATCTGCTCATCTAAATCGTGCGCATCTCACCATCTCTTATACAACGCACCGAATGTGAGTGAACCTTTCAAATTCCCCGTTTTAATCACGTTTTTGGGGTGTATCATGTGTCTTTATTTATATACATATTATAACTAAACTATTGTGCATACATCATATCATGACATGTGTATTTAGTTTGTTGCTGTTAAGTAGTTATTATTGGATGCAAATTATTATTTCAGTACATGCAATTGCCGAGGCCGCCGCTCCCCATTTATGAGGTTTGAGCCTGTTCCCCATTTTATTATGCGGTTGAACCTGGCGTGCCCGCAACGATCGGCTCCGTTTGATTGAGCCTTGATCGCACAGTTCATTTTACATTTCAGTACATGCAATACGATCGGCTCCGTTTGATTGAGCCTTGATCGCACAGTTCATTTTACATTTCAGTACATGCAATACGATCGGCTCCGTTTGATTGAGCCTTGATCGCACAGTTCATATTACATTTCAATACATGCAATACGATCGGCTCCGTTTGATTGAGCCTTGATCGCACAGTTCATTTATGTTAGTTATCGTATGATATTGGTATGTTCATGTATGCTATCAAGTGTTATTGTATGTTATAATTGTAACTGTTATTTGCCAATGCTTGATTACTTACATTTGCTCTTTTATGATTATGCACAATATTTCATTGATAAACTAACCATAAAAATCATTATCAAATGTTTATCTAATAAGGTTCACTCGCCAACTTATGTTGACCCAAAAACTCCCATTTTACACATGATACAGGTGAACCAGCAGCAGCTAGGAACACATAGGATCTGGATTAGAAGAATAAAACGATTTAGTATTGGGATTGTTATGTTTGGTTATTTCCTTTGTATTGAATGAACATGTTTGGATGTTTGAAAATGTAACTTTGACTTTATTAATTATGAAACATAATAGTAAATGTCATGTGCTTTGATGATAACCCAATTATGCTCCGACTCTTATTTCCGCTGCGGGTCGGGGTGTGACACGTTTTTCTCTTTCAACCGAGCTCTTTAACTGTGGTGCAACTTTTCCTTTATTTTCTTACTAATTCTTATAGATCGGCGCCACTGTATGTTTTCTCGCAACCTTTATGCTTTCATTTTCATATTATATCTAGTTGCTGAATATATTTTGGTGTTTGGTCTGGTGATAGTTGCATGTTAGGTTATTTAGCGGGTAGGGATACACTTGGTTTGGTTTGAGTTTTTGATTGTGATGGTTGTTAATTTCTGTGGGTAGATTAAGTGTAACCAGGGTTTCTTTTGGCAGGTTTGGTGAGGTTCAACATTTAGTGTGCGGATTCGGGTTGGTTAATATTGGTACTAAAACTCAGATTTTTAAGATCTTCAACCCGTTGTTTCTGCTATGTTCATACATTTTTTATCTTTAGACTTACACTCAATGTTGGATGATTTTTCGGCACCTCGGTTTCAATTGAGGGCAATTAAAGTGCCAGAAGGGGAGTAGTCGTATGGTTTTCGACATATTTTGGAGGTTAGTAACATTTGGGTGTTCATGCATACAAGATCTTTCTCGCCCGTACTCAATCTCCATTCGGGCGAGATTCGGTCTTATTAATTAATAATGTTACACACCTAATAAAATATATCTAATATTATTTGGTAAAGTGTTTATCTTTTTCAGACCATGGCCGCGAATGAAATGCTATACGGTCATTTGTTCTATATGGTTGCCTATTTATAATGTTCTACTGGTCTTACTTGTGCTTTATGCAGATGTCTGGGGAAGGTAGTTCAAGCCATGCAGGACGAAAGAGGAGAGGGCCAATACCTCACCAGAGAGGTGACCCAGCTGATGCACCACAGCAGCCTTCGAATTTTGGTCGACGCAGAATCAGGTACAGGGGGGATGGTATTCCCTATGGGCAGAGCACGCGGATAGTGGAAAGTCCCCTGCTTCAGTTCGATCTAGATTCCCACGAGTCGGACAGGCTTTCTAATTTATTCACTTGTGATCTACTGCCCTACAGACGGATCGACTGGGATATGATTGATCATCTGGGTCAGAGGGGTAGAATGAGCAGTTATTATGGGACAAGTTCAGGAGGGTATTGGATTGCGGAGCTAGACAGTATAAAGAGACTACCTTGGAATTTCACTCTAGTTTGAATACAAGCAGGGTAAATTTAATGAAAGTGATGCTATCTCGTTCGCTTTGGGGAGGCAAGTTTATGAAATGACGGTTCCACAGTTCGCGGTGGCCTCGTAGATATACTCATTAGAGGAGGTTCAGGCACCGAACTTCTCCACCAGTCTTCACGGATCTTCAAAAGGAGGCACCCCCACAGTGTTCAGACGGATGAACTAGCCAGGTTCTGGGGTACTATCTCTTCTGCTCCATATTCTAACAATATGGTAGCAAGCGACATTATAGATCTGGTTTACCGGTTTATTCACAAGATTCTTGTTGCTATACTGGTTGGGCGAGGGTAGGGGGATAACAAGTTAAATCAGGTAAGTTTATTCTGTTTGATGTGCATGGTGGAAGGACGGCAGGAGAACCTGGCAACTATATTTG
This sequence comes from Scalesia atractyloides, assembly GCA_947069175.1. Classification (NCBI taxonomy): domain Eukaryota; kingdom Viridiplantae; phylum Streptophyta; class Magnoliopsida; order Asterales; family Asteraceae; genus Scalesia; species Scalesia atractyloides. Next base: position 293,509 of record CAMTDV010000116.1, on the reverse strand, counting down.
CATGGTCGATGAAGCGGCTGTGGAGTGGAGGCCTAGGGGCAAGGGTGTATTGTGGGCCCTTGATTACGTGCTTAGCTAAGAGTTAGGGGTGTTCGATAGATATCCCCAAGACAAGATGAGAGAAGGCCCAGCCCCTGCGTCATGAGTATTCGAGACCTCCTGGCTGCATGATTTTGACGACCCAAGAGCCTGTTAGCTGGGAGCCAGTCCGCCAGGGACCTCAGGTGCAACTGCCTCCAGGATTTGAAGCTGCATCATCTATGCAGGCTAGTGTTCCCACTCTATATCAGCGGCCGTCACGCGTCAGGAACTGCCAGGACGACAATATCCTCTCCGTCAGCCTCGCCCAGACCCACTGACTTTGGATTCTTTGTATGATAGGATGGAGACTGGGTTTGGGGACCTGCGAGGCTATGTCGATCAGCAGTTTGGTGGTGTTCGTCAGACCATGATGGACAGTAGGTGTATGCATGAGGCTAGCCAGCGAAGGCTGGAAGACGGGATGAGGTACATGATGCAAAATTTGAACATGGGGGTTCCATCCTACTTTCCGCATCAAGGTGGTCAGTCGGGGTCAAGTCAATTTACTGGTATGGAGGACGTTCAACCGTACCAAGTCTTCGAGGCGTCGCAAGAGTCGGAGGAGGATGATTGAAGCAGCGGTGGAGCTTTATCTTTAATATTTTTCTTTTATGCTGTTTTAATATCTTAATGGTCTGTAATTTAAACAATTTACTTTGTGGGGGTGTTGAATGGGTTGGGTATCATGGTGGACACTCTTCAAAACAATTTATTTATTTGTTTTATCATATTATGTTTTGGAAGTGTATGTTGATAGGTCGATGTTATATGCTGCTTCCGTTCGCATGTGAGTTTTGAGAGTGGTACGCTGAGCGCGTTTAGAGTGGAGGGCATGAGTGGACTGACTGACACATTGACAGTCTTGCGTTTTTCTTTATTTATTTTGTTTTGTTTAATTTTGAGTGGTAGGTTGTCTCATCCTTGCATGGGGGACAATGCAAAATTTAAGTGTGGGGATGAGATAGTAGAGTAGAGTAGAGTTGTTTTAATTTTGAGAAAAAAATGAAAAAAACCAAAAAAATAAAAAAATCCGAAAATGTCTTTTGGAAAAGAAGTTTGCATGAAATTAAACGGAAAATGATAGAAAAATTGAATTTTTATTCGGTTTCAAATAATAATAATATGAGAAATAAAAGGGTGAGTTTGTGTCTAACTTGGGACATGTGAGTAAGCTCGACTCGGTTCTTATGTTCTTTGAGATTAATACACCTTAATTGTTGGTCTACTAGTAGGTACTCATCTAGGAGAAATGGGAAACTGAAACCGCCAAAAATAGTATAAGGAATGTCGTTATAAGCTAAAATCTTTGGAATTTTTAATCATGTAAAGGAAAAGAAGAAAAAATAGAAAAAAACGAGTTTGATTGAAAAGTAGACGAGGCCTATGGAATCTCCCTTGGGGATGGTGACTCTGATCGAGAATCCCTTTAGGATTAGTTGAATTTAACTATCGAAGTCCACGTTGTCGCTCTCGGGGATGGTGACTCTGGTTGAGACAGCCTCTAGGTTAGATATGCAAAAAGAAATCAAATGCTCGAAAGGAAAAAAAAGAGAAAAAAGAAAAAAAGAAAATTACTTGGTTTTAAATTCTTTATGTTTTTGGTATAAAACGGTTAGGAAATGGATTAAATAATTTGTTCCTTTTGTTCCATAAGCTTGAAGTGTGATTAGGGGTACTGTGGATTCTAGTGTGAGACCTAAGTAGATTGACCGCACTTAAACTAAATTCACATGATAAGAAGTTTGAACTGAATTTTGAGTTTAAGTGGATACAAATACTTGCAATCGCGGTTAACATAAATCTCATTCTCTAATGAAAATAACCTTAATATTTGAAATCAAATAATTGTTTGGTTATGATTTCGTTTGTGCATAATTCTTTTTCGAGGGCGAAAAAAGAGCAAGTGTGGGGATATTTGATGTATTGAATAATACATGCATTTATCATGTAGAGTTTGTAAGTTTTAACACGTTTTTGTTTCGGTTTGTCAAGAATTTATCTACTTTTTAATCCAAATGCATTTTGTAGGTCTTGGTTCGTGAAAATGGTTGGAAGGATGGGAAAAACGAGCTAAAATGATAAATAGAACCGAGCTGGAACGCGATTGGAACGAAAAAGAGGAAACGAAGCGAAATCAGAGGTTTTTCGACCTCTGGCGGCCCGCGACCCCATGCTGTATACCTCTCGCGGGGCGCGAGAGGTTGATAATTATCCCGGAATTACATCTCGGTTGCGGGGCGCGACCAGAAGCCCCTATCCCTCTCGCGGCCGGCGAGAGGGTGTTTTATCCAGAAAGATTCGAAGTCCAGTTGATTTGGGATTTGTATGTTATATAATTGAGTCATAATATAATTGAAACACATCTTGGGATCAACTTGGACGAACTTAGACCTTTTGGAGGAGATTTTCTGGAGAATCTGAGCTGAAAGAAGAAGATCTAGGCTGCAGGAATCATTCGGGCTATCAAGGAGTTTCGAGGCAGGAGCATTAACGGTTTTATTGCGACATTCTTGATCCTTATACTTCCTTGTTTAACTTGATTATGCATTCCTGTTTTAAACCTTGTTCATTTAGTTTTACAAACATGATGCTTGACTAGATTTGTTTCAGTTACCTATGTTTGGATTATTGAATTTATGAAAGTTTGATTTATTTTAGTTTAACTATGGTTTGAATGTGTATTTGGTAAAGTTCACAACTTTAATTTTCTAGTTTAGTGTATTTGCATGATGTAAATTGATTTGTGATTGTTTAATTGTTTTACATGAATCTAGGTGGCTGTCTTCCATAGAATAGGTTTGCGTTGCTTTTTCATGTCTTTAGGGATTCGGGAAACTGTCGGTAAATTGGCCAATAAAACCCAGAAAACAATTACTTGAAATATGAAATCAATTTTGTCATATACCTAAATTAATTACTGAGAAATAATAATTAGTTAACTATATTAATTAGATAAATTGTTAGGTTTAGGTTTTGAGAAATTCTCAAATCTAATTTACTTGTCATAATTAAGTCGGTTAAGTTAAACTAGAAGTTATAGTTAGTCTAGGTTAATTACTGAGAAGTAGTTGAATAATTAGACGCTTTACTAAATTAAAAGATAATTGAAAAGGAATCTTTAAAACCGGTGAACAAATAATAATTTTAGGTTATCATAGGTGTCTTCCTGAGAAGGGTCGGGGGTCATGTTCGGTAAACCTATAATTTAATGTTTTAAGAATCCCGGTAAATCATTCAACCTAATAAAGTTATTATCAAATCAAATGAGTAGTAATCTAAGAATCCAACCTAGGTAACCAGTTCATTATTCCTGATTTAATTCCCAATTTTCTAAAAAGTTAAAAGTTTGATTTGTTCCAATTAAATAGTTTTAGTTTAATTATTAATTTAGAATTAGTTAGAAAACCCCCCCTTAGAATATATAAAGTTGTTTTAATCAAGTCTAAAATAAGTAGTCACAGTAATTAGAGAATCTCGTGAGTTCGATAATCCGGACTTACTTAAGCTATTCTACAATTGATCGGTCCACTTGCCGGTCAATAGTTTAGTATAATTTAGGAGTCTAGAGTTTAATTTGGATCTAGAATTAGGGTAATTTTATTTTTTTAATTAACTACTTTAGAACATCACTCTCGTAAAGATTCATTAAGGATCGTCATGACCCAAGTAGCTCATTTTCACTTAGAGCTGCATCAGATGGACGCTAAAACCGCTTTCCTTAATGGTGATTTAGACGAAGATGTTTACGAAACAACCTGAAGGCTTTAAACCTGAAGGTCAGGAGCATCTAGTCTGTAAGTTGAATAAATCCATTTACGGGTTAAAACAAGCATCACGTCCATGGTACCTTAAGTTTGATGAAGTCATGAAGAAACAAGGTTTTATAAAGAATCAAGTGGATCAATGCAACTACCTCAAGATGAGTGGGAGCAACTTTACTGTACTTGTCCTTTACGTTGATGATATTATATTGGCAAGTAATAGTTTAGACATGTTGCATGAGTCGAAGCGATTACTCTTGCATAACTTCGACATGAAGGATCTCAGAGATGCTTCTTACGTCATTGGCATCGAAATTCACCGAGACAGACACAAAGGGATCTTAGGATTCTCCCAAAAGGCTTACATAGATTGTGTCCTTACACGTTATAACATGCAACAGTGCAAACCCTCAGTCGCTCCAGTAGTTAAAGGAGATGTTTTCGGTTCAATCCAATGTCCGACAACAGAGATTGAAAAGGAGCAGATAAGCCAGATGCCTTACGCGTCAGTAGTCGGGAGCCTGATGTATGCTCAAGTCTATACTCGCCCAGATATCGCTTATATTGCTGGAATGCTAGGCCGTTATCATACTAATCCTGGCGACTAGATCACTGGATAGCAGCTAAGAAAGTACTTAGATATCTGCAAGGGACGAAAGACTAGAAACTGACTTATAGAATAAGTGATCATTTAGAAGTGCTAGGCGATTCTGATTCTGACTTTACCAAATGCAAAGATGATAAGAAATCCACTTCGGACATATCTTTATGTTAGCAGGCAGACCTATCTCATGAAAGAGTCATAAATAACAGTTAACTACAACTTCCACAATGATGACATAATACATTGTTGTTTATAACGCAACCTGTCATGAAATGTTGCTTAGAAATCTGATCACTGGACTCAAAATCGTTAATTCCATTTCTAGACCATTGAAGCTTTACTGTGATAACTCAGTTTCCGTTAGTTTCTCGAACAGTAACAGTTCGAATGGAGCTGGTTTATATCTCGATACAAAGTACTTGTTCGTACATGAACAAGTTGAGAAAAATAATCTTTGTATTGAGTATATTAGTACTAAAAATATGCTTGCGGATTCGATGACTAAAGGTCTTCCAGCTAAAGTTTTCGAAGAACATGTTTCGAATATGGGATTAACTAAAGACCTTATTTAATAGCATATTGTACTTACTTATGTTTTAGTTAATTAAATTTCCTTAGTTTGATTTTGTATGTCTCTAACATATGTTTTGCCGGTATAATGACATATAGACAAATATAAATACAACTCAAATACTAAAGGGCTTATTTACATATTTTGATCAAAACTATTAGGTTTTAAATTGAGGCTCTAGTATGACTAATGGGGGTCCCGAGTCGAATGATGATTTAATGGCTGTATTTCTCTGCTACAGTTCTTGGTTTAAAGCTAAAATGAGTTTAACTCCTGATCAGGCTTATCTAATACTCATGATAAATGATTACTCGGCTAAGTGGGAGAATGTAAGATTATGTATATTATATTTATAATATTTAATCATGTAGCCATTATAATCATTTATATTATATTAGATCAAAATAATATTAATCATATTATATATTAGTTGGTAATTGTTAATGGACCATATTACCCTTATTAACTAATTAGGGTTTCCTTTAGGGTGTATATATAAGGAGACGATTAAGAGGGTTTAGGGTTAGACAAATATAATAACATCATCATCATCGCCCCACCTCTCTCTCCATAACCTAAACCGAATTCATCTCTAGTTCGGTTATCACCATCATAATCTTACACCCTAAGGAGGAACCATATCACACTGACAAAGATGTCGAACTCCATGGTTGCGTCTCTGACTGGATTCTCTGCTGGCTTGCCTGCCGTCACAGGTATTTCATTTATGTTATCCATTATGTTTAAACATAACTGATCAAACATCAGCTCTCTTGACACGCTTCGGTAATCATCATCATACTCCGTGAATTATTAAGAGATATGTTGAGCAACACAAAATCATTAGAAGTGCATTACTCGTATGTGATAAGTTCAGAAGTAAAAAATAGAAACGATTAATAAGTATTAACTAATGTTTAGCTTACCAAAAACTGTGGATGTGATCAAAACTACCACCCCTTGGACCCGCCTCTGCCCGTATATTTCAAATTATAATAACTCAAACAAGCGTGCACTCCCGTACATCCTAACTTACTTGATGTGTATTATTATTCGCTTTGATCACCAAGTCAATCCTAGTTACACTAAAATATCTAACACAAAGTGTGTCGTCGATCTACTCCTTTATATCCACCCGACGATCCAGAAACCACCATCCTTTGAACAACCATCCCCATTTCACCTCAATCAACCATTATTTTCTTTCGCGAATCATACATTAAAGCTCGTTTCCAACAAAATGCAGTAAGTTGTCGGAAGTTTCTACAATTTTTCTTTAGAATTTAGACTATGGGAGTGTGGAGGGGCTTGGGTTGGGAGTATTGTTCGACACGTGGCGAGTTTGGGGTCCACAAGGTAATATTAAAAACAAGGGGTGTGGTGTGGCTTCGGCTGGCGTGGCCCAGCCATGTGGATTTTGATTTTTTTTCGTTTAAACTATTTAAAATTTCATTTAATTAAAATAACACACTAATTAAAATAGAAGATTGCATATAATATTTTTAGAAACTACAAATAAAATTAAAAAAAACTACATAAAATTAAAAAGAAGGCTACATAAAAAAAAACTTCTTGATTTCTCCATGTTATATATTTTTAAGATTTCTTGTTTCATTTTCAATGTCATTGCCAATTCTGGGCCGGTAAGGTGATCGACGTTCATGGCGAGAAATTTCATATCTTCGCGTTTTTCTTTTAGAGATATCTTTTTATCGAACTACGCTTGGATATTTTTCCTCATCTCGATCCTTTGTTGTTGGAGGAAATTAAATGTATCAATTTTCGTCCCAAGATCTTCCAACTTGTCAGTGTACAACCCTTTACCTGGGGCCGAACCCGATGCCAACGCCGATCTCGCTCTTTGCATACGCTTTTTTCGTGTCTCTACCGGGTGGGCGGGAAGGAGAATCATCAAAATCATCCAAATTAAGATCAAAATCTTGATCACGAGCATCGAACTGAGCTTGGGATGTTCTTGCCCTTTTGGATAAGGTTGACTTGCTAGCAGGAGGGACTCTCGCTCATTTAGAAGCGTACCTACATACATCCCAGCAATGCATGTACTTGAACTCGTTCTTCTTGTTCTCTCTATATGCTAGCATGACATTCTTGATAAAGTAAGCCTCGGTTTCACCGCTCCTTGGCGCGTTCTTTGCCTTATGGAAACAAGCGTTGAACACGTTGACGTGTGTATTTATGTCATCCCACTTGGACGAGATGCTATCATTTTCACGATACACCTCTTTCCTTTGCATTTGCGTATGAAATGATTTCTTTATGGAATCCCAAAAATCTTTCTTGTGTTGTGAATTCCCTATTTCAAAAATATTTAAGACATTTTAAAAAATTATAATAAAACTTATAAAAAAATATAGAGGATTAAGTGGGTTGATTTTATAAAAAGTAAAGAGATAGAAGAAGTAGAGAAGTGGTAAAAAATGTAAAAAAAAAATAGGTGAGTATTTACATTGTTTAATATGTATTTTTTTTTAATAAAAGTAGCCGTTTGGCAACAGCTAGCCACAATAGCTATATTGGACCGGCCAATCAAAGCCAGCCAAGTCACCTTTCCCCCGTCTCACGCTAGCTTCAATACCAACGCTAGCGGGGCAACGCCATGGCCAACGCTAGCTCGGTGTGGTTTAGCCAGCGTTGCTTGGCAACCTCCGCCCAAACCAACTCCCCGCACCCCGCGGTCTTACATGCACTTCTAATGCAGTTTATCTACATAATCTAATGAAGTTCCTACAATTTTTCTTTAGAATTTTAGAAGATAAAACCCCCTAACTCGTTTTTATTTCAAACAATTTTTTTAAACAAATATAATCTCTTCAGTCATATTTTGCACACTAATTGTATATAAAAAATTCCATTACTTTTTACGACTAATTATCTCATCACCCCCAACCTTTATCAGCTCATCATATGTTATGTTATTGACGACTCCTAAAGTTGCAAAATAGTTTACAAAATGCTATGTGTGGGTGTGAGTGGGGGTTGAAGAAGAAAGAGTCTGTTCAAAAGAGGGACCTGTTCATTATTCATTTTTTCTTTCAGCAGCTTCTGCTTCTGACAGAACACTTCCCTGTGTTTTGGTTGGTCCTGCAAACATATTTGTCATGCCAAAGATGGCACTATTTCATCTAAATGCATGCAAGATCACAAATAACATTGATTTCTCAAAGGAAAAAAGAAAACTCATGTTTTTTCAGAACCATAATCCTCATCTCATACTATGAGCGGCAAAACAGGTGGCCCAACCGGATATATTCATTTTTATAATGCCAACCAGAGGGAGGAGGTGGGCCTGCAACAAGCCCACATATGCTGTCTGTATTTTGCTAAAGTGCATTTTAAAATGCTTCCTATATTTATTGGGTTTGCTCTTGAATTGGTTTATAAGCATTATGCCTAGTAGAGATAGATATGATCGGATGGTGACACGATGTGGTCCAAATTTGCCGTTCAAAAAAAAATCAGTCACATAGAAAGTGGACATAGTAGTGGTGGTGGCGGCAGTATTCTGATTATTCAAAAAATTAATAACTGAAATGTTCAAAAATGACTTTCTTTTGCATAACAACTATCCACATGGATCAAAAAGGTCTGCTGCTTGTGAAATGGAATTAGACTTCTTTCAAATTAGTCATGTTGGTTGCAGCGGGTATAAAGAAATATTTATGTAATTTTATAGATATATATATGTGAATAAGAGTACATACATATTTTTACTTCTCGGATTTTCTTAAGCACAAGAACTACCATCCTCATGGGTCAACCCAACTTCTACCAGAAACTTTTTGCATCCTCTCATCACTCATTAACTTTCTAACTTGTTCCGATCGCGTCCAGTCCCCAGAAGTAGCAAAAATGCTTGATAACTGCACATGCGCATCTGCGTTCTTCGGGTCAAGCGTTATTATTTTCTCCACAACTTTCCTCCCCAGAATTGTATCCCCGTGAGCTAAACACCCTCGTAAAACCGATGACCACATGCTTATATCAGCATTAAACGGCATATATGTAACTAAATTTATAGCTTCCTCAAGTCGACCAACACGTGAAAAAAGATCTACCATACATGAATAATGTTCAATTCCGGGATCAATAAAATACTCGCGTTTCATTAAATGAAACCATTTTAATCCCTCTTCAACTAAACCACAGTGATCACACGCGGATAGAACAGCAGTAAATGTAATATTCGTAGGCGTAACGTTTAACTTTCTCATATTGTTAAACAATTCCAATGCTTCGGTTCCATAACCATTTGTAGCGTAACCCATTAACATGGAGTTGTAAGAAGCTTGGTCAACGTGTACCATTTGACTAAAGATTTTTCTACCGTTATGAACCAGCCCACATTTGCAATACAAGTCGATCATTGAGGTTGAAACAATTTTATCAGATTCAAGACCGATAACAGTAGCTCTAGCGAATAGCCGTTCACCAAATTCGAGTGAAGAAATTGCACCACACGCGCTAATCCCACTAGCAAGGCTAAATCTGTCGGTTCTAAAAACCGTTTGTGTTCAGTTCGCGAAAACATGCAAGTGCTTCGGTTGAATAACCATTTTGACTTAACCCTGATATCATTGAGTTCCACGAGATCAACGTTTTAGATCGTATGCTCAGAAAAAGCTCTTTAGCGTCTTTGATTCTTCCACAAGTACAATAAACCGTAATCATCGAATTCAACAAAACCATATCGTGTGTATCTAACTCACTAAATAACTTACACGCGCTATTAGGCACACCGCACTTGGAATAAGTGTCCACAAGCACGGACGCAACGATAAGATCATAGGCCACTCCAAATTTACAAGCGTGTGCATGCATTTGTGTTGCGTAATCCACGACACCTAACAAATCGCATGCACTCAAAACACTTGCAATAGTAGAAACATCTTCCTGAGTTCCATGCCTTCTCATTTCACCATAGATCACAAGTGCTTCCATTGCCATATTATTAACAATATAACCGGATATCAAAGAGTTCCATAAAGCAACACAAGGGTTATCTTTCATACGAAAAATTCGCATTGCATCGGTAATTTTTCCACTATTAGAGTATGCAGAGATCAACGACGATAGAGAGAAATCATCTGCATATGGCAGCCTATGTAATACTAGGCTAGCGTAATCCAGATCACCACATTTTCCATACATGTTGACTATTGAACTTCCCAAAACCGAGTCAAACACGACTCCATCGACAACTATGCAAGCGTGAACTGCTTTTCCCAACTTAAGAGCAGATAAATCTGCACACGCACCAAACACGGTAGCCAGAACATATGCATCTAAACAACACGGTCCCGACTTCATATCTTTAAACAGACTAACCGCTTTCAACGATTGCCCATTTTGAGCATATCCATGAATCATAGAATTCCAAGCCACCCCATTTTTAACCGGCATCTCATCGAAAAACTTTCTTGCGAGATCCAACTTTCCCGCGTTAACAAACCCGGATATAATCATGTTCCAAGAGAAGCTATTCTTGTTGGGCATCGCGTAAAACAAACACAAAGACTCTTGTTCGTTACGTGCTTTCACATAGCCTTCGATCATGGAGTTCCATGTGAAGTAGTTTCTTTGTGGCATTTCATCAAACAGTTTGCGGGCGTCTTTCAAGTGACCACATTTGCAGTACATTTGTATAAGACGGTTTGATAAGGTGATTGAGGACAGTAACATGCCCCTTTTGAGCAATAAGAGGTGCAATTGTTTTCCTTGTTTGGTGAAGGAATTGGATGTGATGGTTTGTAGTAAACGTGCACATGTCTGCCAATCAATATCCATATGGCAGGAGGTAAAATAACTGTAGTTTTAAAGTTTAAACTTCAAAGTTTTTCCAACGTACTGAATAATTTATGGGTTGGGTTCATTCAGGAAGTAGCTTCAAGGAGAGAACTTGAGAACCAGTAAGAACACAAACAAAATAAACCCGAAACATATCACCGGCTCACCCCAACCATTGCCCAAAGTTTTGTGTATTTTATCAATAAAAAGTTACGATTTTTATAGATTTTTTTAAATGTGTATGGTTTTAAGCTTTACTTAGGTAATTTTGATTGTGTTCACACTGGTTCTCGCCATAAATATCATTTCTTAACAGATCCTTACCCATGATTTTATAACGGTCTTTACCCATGATTTTATAACGTCGAAAAATAACACTCTAGATCTATTAAATCGTTAGAAAACTAAAATCATCATCAAAAAAAAATAGAATTATTAAATTCTATTCTAGGTTTTGATGTCTCAATTGGTCAAGTGTTGGGTTTGAAACCAGGCTTTTATAATGAGATTGTTTTTCTGGAATGCCAAACACACACACCTTTCCTGCTTACAAATCTATATTATTGTTCACTATGAAACTGGAGACTCCCACTTCTCAATCTATATTATTGTTCACTATGAAACTTGATCCGTCAGTATCATAGGTAGCCAGAAAGTGACACCATGAACACTTTTTAATTAAATTTGTTTTTTTCAATAACAAATCTATCCTTTACAAAAATAATTAGTTATGAGATCAAAACCCATCATACTTATGAGATGTTATTTGAGTGAATAAACTATAATTCATGAAAGATTTATAGAAAATAGAGATATAAAAAAAAGTATAATTTGATTAAAATTTTCCAAATTAAACTAGCTATAGACATAATTCAAATCAACCCATAAAAACAAGAAGGAAAATAAATATAAAAAGTAATATAAACCATTCAATTAAATCAATTTGACATTAGGACACTTCACTCAAAAGAATCATATTATAATCACCAAATACAATACAATAAAGAGAATATAATAATATACAAGCAAAACTTTTTCATGATCCACCAACCTTTAGGCAGGAGGATAATGGGGAAGAGATTACATTGGCAGCAGCAGCCACAAGTAATCAATCTGAACCAAAGCTTCATTCCATCACCATGTTCAACACACGTGTGTCCAAGGAACCTTAGCGAAGAATGGACGGGTCAAGCGGACATTGGGAACCAATGTTCCGGCCACTTGGGATATGATCGCTTAAATAGACTCATGCATACCGTGTCATTATGCTGGAGAACACCGTTCAATATGCACTTCATTGCACCTACAAATATATGACGGCTTTTATTAGATATTCCTAACGCAGAAATAGAAAACAAATCTTGGTAGCGACGTACCATGTGTACCAACGGGCTCTTTAATCCGACCACGGCGACCCGATTTTGTCCAAACTTCCACAGGCTGTATTATGACAAACGCATCAAGAAACCTTATACACTGACTAATCAAATAGAAAGAAAAGAAACACATACATTGAACCATCTCACATCCTCTGGATTATGGAACATATACCTGACTGCAGCTTTTGACTTTGAAACACGTTGAGGATAACTGAAATCAAACAATAAATTACACAAGGTTCATCAACTATTCCTGTAAGGGGAAACAATACGTGTATCAAAGGTTGATAGAAATACGAGGCGTTTCTTACCCGGTCAAAATGATCTTTTTCAAAATAATTTTATCAGGGTCGATACTTTTTAACGAGCCTACAGCAGCCAACGCGGGTGCAAGAGAATCACCTCTACTCTTCAAAACAATCAAAGGAAGAGAAGGAAAAGAAATTGGTGCATATACGGAAGTTATAGAAAATCTTCCTGCGTGTAAAAATCTTTCCATCTTATGCTTGTCTGAGTTAAAATTGTCAGACGCAAAAGTTGGCCTGCAATTTTTTTTTTCAGAATTTGGAGGGGTCAAAGTATGAATGACACAATTAGGGCTGTAAACGAACCGAGCAAACAGTTTGTGAACCGTTTGGCGGGAAGTTAGTTTGTTTAATAAAAGAACGAACATGAACAAGAAATTTCATACATTAAGTTAAGCGAACAAACATCAACAGAGCTTCGTTTATGTTTGTTATCAGTCATTTAAAGGTTTTATATGTTGTATTTTTGTTTTATTTTTAATTTGAAACCCTATTTCTACTTTATGCCTCCTAGGGGTGCTAAACGGGCTTTAATCGTGAGTTGGCGGGTTCGACCCTAACCCGAAAATCGTGTCATACAGATGAACCCGAACACAATCCGGATATTTATGGGTTGACCCGAACACCCCCCCAAAGTGTCATACATACATATGAACCCAAACACAACCCGAATATCCAACTTTTTTCATTTTATAATTTTTATGCAAATTAATACATTAAAATTAAAATTTAATAAGATACCTAAAGTGCAGAACAGAAATCTTTGATTCATGTTGCAAAAGACCACACGCAATGACTGGCCCGAGAGTGCATAACTTTGAAGCAATATGAACCGGGACTTGGCTGATGTGGAGTGCCACGTAAAGCACACATTTATCTGAATTTCCTTGTTCCATGTCTCGAGCTTTAGACAGAACGTGCTTGCTTATGTGCTGTAGTAAAATTATCAAATGCAAAAATTCTCGCGTATTCTGGAGGTAGTGATTCCTAAAAACATGAATAAGGTTAAAAAGAGGATAAAAACTATGAGAATCATAGTGTCGTATATATAGGACTCACCTTAGGGTCCCATGAAGATGTTCGAAACTGTATATAGGACAATCTTGCCACGTCTAGATACGATGAGAGACTTGAATATGTTGAAGAACTGAGTTGAATGTTCGCTTGTCAAACACAAAACGTGCACATGATATAAGTTTCATTGCATTTGTATGAAACTAAGAATCTGTTTTTTTAATCAAGAAATCAGTTCATACCCTCATCTTCAGCTTGTGCCTCTTTTATTTTTCGAATATCTTCTTCTATCTGCTCCTTCGTCAGATTATCATTATCCTGCAAACAAATAATATATCCTACTTTAAAATCCATCCCAGCCGTATATTGAAATACCTAAACCACTAGCAGTTCACATTTCATACTAGCTAATGTGCGCATTAATGCTTACAATTTATTTAATTCAGAACAGTATAAAACAATTCGTATAAAGTAAAAGTTTGATGACTGTTATCATTGATATTCATATAAACAGTTGATACATTATGAAAATAAAAACCATCTTTATACTTACTTGCTCTCAAAGTGGCATAAATTGTTTCCTAGGTTGCCATTATAGTTGACCAATTTACTTATTCGATTTGGGTTATGTACTCTCTTACGTAAATAAAATAAATAAATGGATTAAATGAGATGAATGGGTCCCAAAGAGTGTCTTAAATGCAGAAAACATCCCAACTCATTTATTCAGAAAAAGTATATTTTTATTGTAATATTTTTTTCAGATAAATTTTGAAACTAACTATTTTAAAAACTTCTTTTTGAAGAAAGTGTTTCGGGTCAGCCCCACTTGGCCCATCTTGTTTCAACCCATACTAAAGACCACCTGTTTTGACCCATTTGCCACTTGTAGTTTCGATTCCGAACATAACTTGGCAAATTATATATAAATTACGAAAAACACACTAATAAACACCACTGAAGCAAGGACATAACATAATATTATAATAAGTTTTTTAAGATATCATCATCATAGAATCAGCTTCCGTTTCTTCATCAGAATCCCGAAGGTTGAGCTGAAGCCTGGTCAAACTTCCCACCTTCACTTTGACCAGTAACGTCATGTTCTCCCTCATCAACCACCATGCCATTTTCCGAACCGTCATCATCGCTTTCAGTACCTGACACATCAGATTCATCCACGATCCAAGCAGCCTGAAAAGTAAAAGCAATATAAAATTATATAATTATATAAATTTTGGTCTAGTCAAATGAACAATATGTCAATATGTGGCACTTGTTAAAATAACTACTTACCTGGTATTCGGAAGTACCCCGGGGAAGTGACCGTTTTTTGTGCTTCTTTTTTTATGTAATCTATCAGCTTCTTCCATTTCTGCCTTTGTTGGCCATGTCTATAAAAAATCAAATTTTCTAAATAGAGACCAAAAAGGAAATTGAGTTAACTAGAATTATTTACAGGATGCATTAAAAATTCTGCACTTTATAAATAATCACTGTTAAAAGGCAGCCTGAAGTAGCAAGTTATTGAAGACAAAAAACGACCGAAACAGCACTCAGAAAAAAAAACGATGAAAAAAAAAAAGAAACGAATGTGTTCTTGTGAATATGTCAACATAAACCTTACCTGTTCCCCTTGAAGAGGATTAGGTATGTTCTCAACAAGTAAAGGCTCTTGCTTCATCGGATCCGGGAGTAAAGTTTTGATAACCTGCAAAATTTCATATCGCGATATTAAGTTAACACTGTTGGCAAGTTTGCAGATACTAAACGAAAACATAATGAATCCAGTAGTACTTAAAGAAGTTGTACTTGTAAATCATCTACTTCATCTGCATCCATGAAATCCCCATCTTTTCTAGCGTTTAAAGAACATGGATCCTTGAGAAGTTCAATCTTTCCCAACTGAAAATCCCCAGCGCCTGATACATGAACCTGACGAAAAACTCATTAGAACCTTAAGCAAAACTTTATACCGCCAAGTGTGTGGTAAATACTTACATGAATACATACAAGCTGGTTTACAGAAAGATTGCGGGCTTGAAGATAGCCAGTGATGCGAAGGGTACATTTTCAGGACTCATCAGCCACCATATCCACCTATCATCGTATAAAATACACAAAAAGATATCAGATATATTTATAATAAAATATAAGCACTTCTAAACTGAGAATATTAATAATTTACCTTGTGAGCCATGAGGTAAGGTCGTTGGGTACGCCAATGAGGTATCGTGGGCCTTTGCTCTTTAAAAAGAAACATGAACTACATAAAACCCATGTCAAATTACAAGTCAGACCACATATCTTAACGGTCAAAGACAGGTTAGCTTGCAAACGAACCGAACGTTCAGCAAACAGTTCGTGAACCGTTTGGCGGGATCGTTTACGTTCAGTCCTTTACTAAATGAACGAACACGAACAAGAAATTTCGTTCGTTTAGTTAGATGAACAAATATGAACAGAAGCCGTGTTCGTTCACTTATTTTCGTGAATGTTCCGCAACGTGTTCGTTTGTGTTCGATAGTTCATTAGTGTTTTTAGTTGTTATATTTTATTTAAATTCTTCAAAATCCGGACAAATAAAATATTTAGTAAGTATCAGTGTTTCATATATTCTGTTCATAAATGCTTGTTTGTGTTCTTTTGTTTCCATTGTGTAATGAACGTTGTTGCCTGAAAATTAGAAACGAACAGAGTACGTTCATTTTCTTAACGAACGAACACGAGCATAAAATCTTGTTCGGTAAGTGTTCATGAATAGTTTGTGAACACACAAACATCGAACAACATCTTGTTCGTGTTCGTTTCCAGCCCTAGGTTGGAGTTGATACAATTAATTTGGTATGGTCGAGTATGAAACCTAACACACCATTCGTTTTAAAAAAAATGAAGTTCCTAATACAGACTTAGCGTGTCAACTGTCAAATATGATTACAAAAATTCTCGTTCCAAGAATAGAAATATAAAATTGACATGATAATTCAGTAAGTTCTATCATTTATGCAATAAAAATACATATTAATCACACGTACCTTGTGCAAGTCGTCTTTAGTATCTGCTGGATAAAACTTGCAATCTTCTGGGAATTCTGAAGAGAGGCTAGAAACACAAGTTTTCTTTAAATCATTTCTCTTGTTTAAATCAGATGGCAAATCCTGATAAACAAAAGATTTTACTGTCAATATAAACAAGCAGAACTTATACACTTATTAATCTTTTAAAAGCATAAAAATTTGAAAAATGCTTACCGAAGAAAAACAGCAGTACTAGGTAAACCAAGAGATCTAAACACCGAGAGACACTGAGAGCCAAATTTATCGATGTAACAATTGGAACTACCGTGCTCGCATGAACAGTTAGCGACGCCACAAAAACCATCAGATCTGCCATCTTTAATAGAAATATACAGAGCATTAACTTCATTCAACCAACATATATATAGGGTTGTGTTCATTTCAGAACTCTAAATAATTGCAGAACTTTGAGAACTCCTAATAAACAATCATTTTATTTATATATTTTTATTTTTAGTGTACTTTTAGCATTTATCATATGTACTTTTATGATAAAACTACTCTTCACATGTATGTAATCATAAAAATACATATAATAAATGATAAAAGTACAGTACGTATAAAAATATATATAAATAAAAAGATTGTTTATTAGAAGTTCTGAAAGTTCTGCAAATATTTAGAGTTCTGAAATGAACCCAACCCTATATAAATACACACATATGGGTTATAGACACAAAATGTTTCAAACCATGAAGGTTAAGTACCTTGGCCATCTCCATACATGCCATCAAATCACCATGAGGTGCTTGTAGGACCTACAAATACAAGTAATGGTAAAATATACCAAACTTTATATAGTGTTATGTAACAAATAAAAGAGTAAAACTGGAGAATGTGGTATTAAAATATATTTCATATTGTGTCAACCTCTTGCATATAACTTTTTATATAAATCGATAAAAGACACAACAAGTCAACCTACCGTTGCTCTTAGCCGATACTCGGATGATGCAACTGCTGGGAAGTGGATTCCTGTATTCTGGTTGGAGAGTAATGCTAAAAGATCGCCTGCTAGTGAGCTTACATTTGTAGAAGCAGATAGCCCAAATAAAACCTGATTACAGAAACGAATTGGGATTTTATAAGTTATAACTATTGATGATTCACAAGGTCAATAAAGTAAAGTCAATGTTGTTATCAAGAAAACTCACTATAACACGGGGAGCACTAGTTGTTCCACTAGAAGCCCTTTTCTCTTTCAAAAGGGTAGCCCTCTTCTGCTCTCTCATCTACATCATTCAAAAACCATCTATTAGGCCGCATCCACAAAACTATCACCTTTAAATATCCCACTTCTAAGTTTCTTGCTACTTTTTGATGTGATAAAAACTAGAAATATAAGGGTGTTCACCAGTCTGTTTGTCGTTATAATCGATTTAAATAAAAAACCATCCGAGGTCCGAAACAAAAAAGCGAACCAAATTCATGCAGTTCAAGGCCGAACTAAAACTATCCAAATTTGGTTTGATTTTCGGTTTAAAGAAATCAGTGTAAGCCAAAAACCAAACTAGATTTCTTGTAGTTCAATAATACCAAGCAAAAAACCAATTTTAACTTCAGCTTGGTTTTCGATTTCAGTTTTCGACCGAATAAACCAAATAAGTTTCTTATAGTTTTAATCATTGTTATAAAAGTCGCTAGGCGCACAAAAGGCGCATATGCCTCACCTAGGGCCTAGGCGCAAAGCGCAAAAAAAGCGCAGGCCTGAGAAAAAAAAAAGCGCACTTAAATGAATATATACATATTATGTTACATAATTATATTAGTTTTATAGATACTATTAATCTCCAATTATATTTAAACTAATTAGATATTAAAATCATCTAACTAGCATCTAACAATTTAAAACCTTTAAGATAATTAGTGTAAAAGAAACTCTTAACAGATGTAGCTGTGTACTAACTTATATAAATATATAATATATTATATGCCTTCATTTTGTAATCTAGTATGCCTGAAAAAAAAACCTATGACATAATTCATTTAAAATTAGACATAATTCATTTTCATTTAAAAGATTATAAAACAAAAATAGAAAAACTTCAGCTCACTTTGCCTGCAACCCACAGTTTGTGACAAGACACTGTTCACATATTAGTCAAAGCACAGCAGCTACTTTTTACAAGACACAAATGAATAAATTATATCTAAAAAGTCTGCCTTTCTATTTTCCTGTGTACCCCGTTCCATCTCTTCTTCCTCCTCTCACTATCTCCTTCACTAACCTGCAACTCTAGCCTCCGGCATTTGCAACATCACAGAATTTATAGACCACAATAAATCTACTTCTTTCGCCACCAGAAGTTAGCCGGAATGTGCAGAACTTTCGCCAAAATCTCGCCGCAAAATGCGCCTGAACCATTGCTTGGAGAAAAGCGCAATTGTTGCGCCTCACCTGGAAATTGCGCCTAGGCGGACAAGGCGCTCGCTTTTGACAACCATGGTTTTAATTTTTTTTAAACCCTAATTTGTTATTAGATTGGGTTGGGCTAAATAGCAAAACTTAAATAACCATTAGTTGTTAATCCGGTCATCCATTTTCAACCGAATTCATATTTTGTGAAACCAAACAATACATCAATTTTCATTCAACTTATAACCAATCACAAGTTGATAACTAATAACAAAGTGTAAAGATTGCAAATTACCATCTTATTACGTTGAAGTCGAGCAGCCCGAGCTCCCTTAACCACATTGCGATCAGGTTTGCTAATCTTACTCTTATCTAAGTTCCAATAATAAAACACTTAAAAAACATATTGTAAATCAAAACTCAAAACAATTCAACAACAGAATCATATAATAATTAACTTGAACTACACATTGTAAATAATATCTTAAAAAATTCAATGATAGAATCAGATAACTAACTTAAAACACATATTGTAAACAAAATCTCAAAAACATTTGAACGACAGAATCAGATAATTAACTTCAAATACATATGGTAAAAAAATATCTCAAAGCAATTCAACAATAGAATCAGATAATTAACTTAAAATACATATTGTAAAAAAGTCCTAGAAACAATTTAACAATAGAATAAGATGATTAACTTGATAAGTTGTGTTGTAAATAAATAAATAGATGAAGAAGGAAACCTTTGGTGGATGTTTTGTGGAGGTTGCGAGAGGATTTGGAAGCAAAACGAGTCTTGTGTGACTTGTTAACTTGAGATCGAGAACCACCCGCCATTGTTGTTGCTGGAGGTGAAGAAGACAATAAACCCGAACTGGGGGGATTTAAGACGAAGAACGTTGCGTTATGTTTGTGTTTTTGTGAAATATTTATGTAATGGGCTGGGCTACAACCACTGGATCAATTAGCTTATTAGCCCGTATAAGATAACTATCTAATGGTGTGACCCGATCCATTAATTATCTTCTTTTTTTTTTGTTATTGCTGAATAAGTTGGGAATATGTATTGATAAAAAGTTAATTTATAATAGCATCATAAGGTTTAACTGAAGTTTATATAATGTAAGTAAAAAAAGAATAAAGTTGTTACATGTTTAAGGGTGATTGATAAATGTTTTACATCCATGGTTGCTTCGTATAATAATAGTTGACCTGTGAAAGGTAGATGGCGATTTTGTTTAGTCGGTTTTGGTTCGAAAGAGTATTGATAGAGTACCGGTACTCGGTATATTTTACAATACCATTAAATACTTTATTTTTATATAGTTGTATTAAATAATATTCATGGGAAAGTAAAAGTTGACAACATAAATTAAAGTTTTTCTTATATATAAAAGAATGACTACCTAGCTACAATATGTTTGACCATCTTTTTTTTATTTTTTTGATTTAGAAACTCATCACCTTAACTTTCATTATTGCTAATTATACCCCTTCAACTTTGTAGAAACTTTGTAAAAATGTCATTTTGACCCCTCTTGAATTTTACATGCTTAAATTTATGCATGAGTCGGTATAAATTCAAATTGATTGATGTTTCGTTGTAACTTTTTTTCAAAAATGAGTCACATAACGTCTTCGTGCTTATTTTTATGGACGCATTTAGTTTATGTACATTTTGACGTAAATTTTGTTTAGAAATGAGGCTGACAAAATATTATATGTTTTCATTAGATGGTATAAATTCGAGTTATTTTTTTGGACGTTTTTAGTTCATCTATAGTTTGGCGTTTATATACGTGTTGGTATAAATTCAAGTTGGTTTACGTTTAGACGAAATGACATATTGACCCCTCGAGCTTTACGTGCTTATTTCTATCTACCTATAAATTCAATTTGGTTTACGTTTCGATGTAGTTTTTTTCTTCCAAAAATGAGTCATGTTTATTTATATGTATGTATTGGTATAAATTCAATTTGGTTCACCGAGCGTAATTTTTTTTTCTAAAATGATTCATGTCAATGATGATACATTTTTGTGCTTATTTTTATGATCAAACAGCAATTAAAAAAGTCAGTACATATAAATCACGTTAGAAAAACCGATCCCAGTAATACGAGGAATCAATTCTAGTTAGTAATAAATCAAATTGAATGATAAAAGAAATATTATGTTAACAAAAAAATACAAAACATGAATGTTGGTACCGGTGCCCATATCGTTCTATTAGTATTGATTCAGTTTAATACGGTAGCGAAGAAACCGTTACTTGATATATAAATTACGAGAAAAATTTACTTTATTTTAAATACAACTTAATTTTAATAAAATTAATATTAAAATGTGGAAAAATTTTGTGAGAAATCAAACATAATCATAAATGAAATATTATTTGAAAAGTTTCTCATCGGTTAGTGTTTATAGCCTATGCTTTATTTTTTACATATACTAGTATTTACCCGCGCGACGCGGCGGGAGTGGCAATTTAAATAGGATACTCGTTTACCGTTAGTTTATCAGTCGTCTCGTGATATATTGTATAATACTTAAGTTAGTTTTCTTATCCGTGATATGTTGGAACTTGTTTTTCTGTTAGTTTATCAATTCTTTGGTGATATACTTTTCCTAATTTTTTAGTTGTAGCTTCAGCATATCGATATACAAGAAGAATACAAAACAAGGAAGTAGATGTAATTAAATCAAGAAGAGTACAATACAAGCAAGTAGCTAGACAAAACTCCAAAAATAAAATACGGGGAGTCTTTTGTATCTCTTCCTGTTTTACCAATACATCTGTTCGCTCATTAATTTCTTGTATCTTCTCCTCTAATGTACAAGATTTCGACACATAAAAAAACAATGTTAGACGCTTACAAGTGTTTTAAAAAAGTAGTTAAAAAGGTAATTTTCGGAAGCAATTAAGGACAAAATCTACTAGCTTGCCTTCGTTTTGATATGAATGCGGTTCATCAATCACGCAACACTTCCTGGTAGACAACATTGGATGTGTAAACTCCGCGTTGTTTAAAATCTTTGGCGAGATGTACCAACACCTTCATATTTTGTCTTGAAATCCCTCTTGATAACGCCACATAAGTTGTCCATGTGAAAATACAGAATCCGGTAAATAAACACCAACGTGCGGAATTGTTTGACCTTGAGCTTTATTAATCGTCATGGAAAAGCTTAGTCGAATTGGAAATTGTTTTCTTTTCAGCTTGAATGGGAACATGTCATCTTCAGAAAGGGTTAGAGGGATTCTTGGCAAAATACTCGCTTACGGCATGTTGACCGACTGCAATTTCTGCATCAATAACATTTCGCATGAAGCCTTTACATATAAACCGCATGCCATTACACAGGCAATGTGATGGATCGATATTCCGTAACAATATTATTGGGCATCCAATTTTTAAACAAAGCTTATGAGGCGGCAAACCACTAACAGTTTGCGAGTTTAAGAACTCGATCAGATAGAAGTTGTGCTGATCGTCTTCAGCTTCGTCAAAACTGTAATACGCTTTTTCCTCTCCTTGAAAAATGTCGATCATTTGATTATTAATCTCGTCAATACTCTCATTTTTAGTGGACAATATTGCTCTAGAGATTATATAATCTAAGAATATACATTATCTTCAATTGATGAAAAGATGGCATTGATAAATTCTTTTATAGGTTTTCTCTATTGTTGCACTGAATTGTCATGTCATCGGGTATGCACATATAGTTTTCTTCGATTGGTTCTTCAGTTCCGTCGCCGACTCTTAAAAGAAATTCAGAATACCATGGATCCTTAAACGCTCTCATATTTATGGTCAACCGCATCTGTTTAGTCAAAGACCAAAGAGGTGACATTCGTAGGCTGGAGTCTACAATTTGTGCTCGAGTGCTACATTTAATAACCGGCAACACCTGTCTGAAGTCACCTCCCATAACCATTATCTTCCCACCAAATGGGAGACTAACACCTATATTGTTGGTACCTTCCATTTTCTCCTTCGGTGTTGTCATTGTTGCGAACCTCATCGATTGATACTCCATGACGTGGTATGTTAGTATGTCAACCCGACTCACTATTAGGAAAAAATAGAGGATACGACAATGGATCGTAACAACTGAAATACGGCTGAATAGCTTGGCTATATTCAGACCTACCATATATAACAATACTTTGTTTATACGAAGTGTTATTGTCATTACCTTCAACCCAAATACCAGCAACCTATATAATCGTAAACTATAAGTAAAATAAGCAATACTATAAATAATTGTAATTTGTATAATCTCTGATGTTAGACAAACACTATTAATAACATCAGATATTAGACAAACACTGATGATGTTACTAACCTCTGATGGAGTAATAACATCAGATGTTAGACAAACACTAATGATGTTGCTAACCTCTAATGCAATAATAATAGGCAAACACTGTTGGTGGTAGACAACCACTGCTGAGTATAACATTAGTGGTTAGTGAGTCTGTGGTTGAATCAGTGGTTTTGCTATACAACTACCGTTGGTGTGTTAACAGTGGTTTGTCATCAGTGGTTTCTTGTAACATCCGTCAAAAACGGATTTACCAAACCCGCTCCGTTTATCAACCGAACAGTCAGTCAAATTTTCGTTGCGAATTAAATGCCCAAAATAATTTTAAACGATACGTAATCAATTATTATGCGGGGATATGTATTTAGTTTTTGAAAATCTGTCAAAAATAACAAAATAAAAATGTTTTACTCATGCCGGGTTTCGAACTCGGGTCTGTAACCGGCTCAACAACACTTATCACTCAGCCGACCAACCACTCCGCCACTTTGATTTTCTGTTAATGAAGAGAATCAATTAATTCAAATATTCAGGTTAGGAAGTCAAATTCAGTAAATTGCGCCCAAAATAGCAGTCGTCGGAAATCCCGACGACTTCGCCGTTTAATTAAGTTTCCGCTCAAGATAACCGTAGAATTAACTCCTACAACGGTTATAACCGACGTCTGAACCGCGACATCAGCTGTAACCGCCGGAGAACGGATGCCTTCGAATTGAGACCGAATTCAGACCCCATTCATCTCGATACTACCCTATAAATTCACCCACAAACTCGCCAGAAACATTTCACACTCAAATCGCACCCTTTCTCAGCGAAAACTCACTCGCCGGAAATATCTTATACTTCGCCGGAAAACCGAGTTTTTAATCTCCGAGCTTTACTGAACCTCCTAACCTTTTACCGAAGTCACCCACACCCTTTGTAAGCTTTTGGAAGACTCTCTGCTGCAAGACACTCGTCGCCGGAAAAAGATTTCTGTCGCCGGAGTTCTGCCGGAAAACAGAGTAAAACCAGTCGGTACTTTTCACGCCTAATTCCTTTCCTTTTTACTTTTATCTCGTCTGTAATTGATCATTAAACGCTAAAGGAACCTGAATCAACTTTTCGAACCAGTCAGTCGTCACTTCCGGTTAAAACCAGTGAAGAAGACGACGTTTCGGTAATGGTTAAGTATAATTAAAATCAAGTTATTTACCGGGTTAGACACACAGTCCAGCGGTGGACTGTGTGCACTTTTAACGCTAAGGTCTCGAGTTCGAGTATTGTTCCTCACACGCTGCTTTAATAAAAATTCCTTTTTCCGCAAAACCGAACCGGATTGATTTAGATATATGTTAAGTATATTGATAACCGAGTTTATAACCAAGTGAGACACACAGTCCAGCGGTGGACTGTGTGTACGCTAACCCACAGGTCCCGGGTTCAAGACCTGTGGAGCGCACCGGTTCGCCAGATTTAATTCATTTTTAAAATAAAGGATTTCTGTTAAATTCTAATTAATGTATATATGTAATTAAAATCGGATATATAACGGGTTAGACACGTAGCTCAGTTGGTAGAGCTGCGTGCACGCGTACGGGAGGTCTCGGGTTCGAGCCTCACCCAGCGCACAACAATATGCCTCGAACCGGTCAACGTCAGTCAAAGTCAACGGTCAAAGTCAACTGTAGCAAAAGTCAAATTTTTTTTATATTTTTTATTTATTTATTTTAATTAAAAATCAATTAAAAATACTTAAAAATAACATTTTTAAGGTTAGAAAATAGCCTCAAACTCACAAAAATACACCCAACAATCCTACTAAAATAGATTAATAAAATCCGTTTAGTTACCAAACCATAATGCGATTTATCTAGGTTAATTTCACTCGTGGTTAAAACCATTTCGCGTGCATTCAACCTCATCAACCGAACGCACCCAATGTGAGTGAATTCTTAAAAACTCCCCTTTTTATTCATGTTTTGGGTGGTATCATGTGTCGTTTAAACTAATTCTCTTATGCAAATTCGTGCTATACCATTATATGAACTAAACTAGAATGTAACTATTATTGGTTGTGATGTATTACATATTGTCAAAGTTGTATGCAAATTATTTAGGCCCATCAGTTCCTCGTGGGAGACGAGAACAACGCGTGCCTTAAAACTCATACATTAGGCCCATCAGTTCGTAAGAACAACGCGTGCCTCAAAACTCATTCATTAGGCCCATCAGTTCCTCGTGGGAGACGAGAACAACGCGTGCCTCAAAACTCATACATTAGGCCCATCAGTTCGTAAGAACAACGCGTGCCTCAAAACTCATTCATTAGGCCCATCAGTTCGTGGAACAACGCGTGCCTCAAAACTCATTCATTAGGCCCATCAGTTCCTCGTGGGAGACGAGTCGAACAACGCGTGCCTCAAAACAAGCATTTGGTGTATGTGTGTTCAATATTCAATATTATGTGTTGTGTGAATAAATTAACATCTACATGTACTCATATGTGGTATGCACATTATTTATAATCAATTGGATAAACTTGTTCAAATGTTTTTTTCCATAGGATTCACTCGCCAACATTATGTTGATCCAAAAACCTTTTTACACATGATACAGGTGAACAGGTTGAAGCAAGGAAAACATAGGATATGCCTTAGAAGAGAACCAAGAAGCTTAGACTGATAGTCAGAACATGTTGTAGCATTTATTGAAATTTTCCATTAAATTGTATTAATGAATATGAAACATATAATAAATGTCATGAGCTTTGATGATAACCCAATTATGCCCCGATCACCTTTTCCGCTGCGGGTCGGGGTGTGACAGATTGGTATTAGAGCCATGACTATAGGGATATAGGATAGGTTATTAGACCCTTAGAGCCTATACTATAGTCTGCCTAAATTTTAATTGATTAGGTGGTTACATACAAACTTGTGATATTTATTTGTTTCATATTACAGTCAAACATACATGCTTATATACATATTCATTATACATATATCAATGTTCATACATTCAATTCATTTTCATACTCTCATTATTCAAGGATTTTGTTGCAATTTTGAAATCTCATCAAAGTAAGTTCTGCGACGGGCATGTAGTAACCGGAAGGGTACAAGTACCGGTAGTCGGGACGTCCTGTCTAGGTTGGCATTCGTATAAATCCAAAATAACGGACCAGTTTGCCTACCTGGGGACTAACGATGAGAGTACGACGGACCTATTAGGCCAAAGCATGCCACACCAAACGTCGTTCGAACTAACCTCACTTTGAGATGTCACCGTGTCCATGCCTGGGCACATTCCGAATATCATACGTTACATATTTCTCGATTTTCTTCGGGTTTTTGTGTACGTAACCAGGCTAACACATGCGAACCATATGAAAAACCCGGTAATCATGGGGGCCCACATGATTACGAAGGTGAAGTATGGCGGCATGCAAGGCCCAAATTCGAGCAAAGCCCAAGACATCCTATGGATGTAGTAGGTTTATTTTTCTATATTTATTTTATGAACGTTCATTCCCAAACACGACCCATGATCCCAAAAAGGCATCCAACTCATACTCTTGACATGTATTCCTTGTAGATGTCTTCTAACCTCGCCCGTAGGAAGATGAGAGCAGAAAAAAGCCCGTGAACGCATGGCTGCCCAAATCGCTCAGCAAATGGCGACCGTAATACCCAACATCGTAGTTCAAGTTCAACAAGCCCTTACCGCTAATTCCGTTAACCCAACCCAACAAGAGGATCAAAACACTGTCAATCTTTCCCCAAACGTCACTAAATGCACCTACAAACATTTCAAATCCTGCGATCCTCCAAAATATGAAGGTACTGAAGGTGTCACCGCTCTCCTCCACTGGTTCGAAGAAATGGAGAACACTTTTCTAAATTGCGATTGCCCTGATGATCGCAAAGTGCGTTATGCCACCGGTCGTTTACTTGGAACAGCACTCACATGGTGGAATACAGAAAAGACCAAACGAGGTGTTGAAGAAACTATGACCTTGACTTGGGAAGAATTGAAGGGAATCATGACAAGACGGTTTTGCCCAAGAAGCGAAATCAAGAAATTGGAAGATGAGTTCCATGCTTTGAAACAAAAGGAAGGCGACCACACCACATACAACAAGAGATTCCTTGAGTTAAATCAAATGGTTCCCAACTTGTTCACTCCCCTCTACCGTTTGATCGAGCACTACATTCGTGGTCTTCCATCAAAGATTCAAGACCCTGTAATAAGCACCTCGCCTGCAACTTTGGAAGCAGCAATGGAGCTAGCAACCGCGCTCACCGAGAACCGAATCCGGAACAAAGATTTCAAAGAGGAGAAGAAGAAGGATAAAGCATCAACCGAAACCTCAAACCCCACCCGAACCGAATCCTTTACACCACCTACTTCTAAGAGAAAACGTGATGGGCAAATCTTCGCCGTCACCCAACGCAACCAACCAGCTTCACAAGTTGTACCTCCTCAAACTATCCCAAACGCTCAAGTAGCACCCAACTCAACTTACCCAAATAAGAAACCTTACATTGGACCTCACCCTCAATGCAACACCTGTTTCTATCACCATCCATCTACTTCACCCTGTCGACTATGTGCGAATTGTGGACGCTACGGTCATTTGAGCAAAGTTTGCCGCACCTATCAAAACCAAACCTCAACCCCTACTCAACCCATGACCCAAACATATCAACAACCTCAATACCCCATGTACCCATATGTTCGAGCTTGTTTCAATTGTGGCGACCCTACCCATTTTAGAAATACGTGTCCTCGTTTGGTTAACATCATAAACGCCCAAGCTCAAGCAAACCCAGTTAACCAAGCCAACCAAGCAAACCCAGCTCCACCGCCAGCAAGAGGAAGAGTTTATAACATCAACGCCAATCCTGTTGAAGATATTAACGGTCCAAACCAACCACTTAACTAGCCTTCTCTCACCAAGAATCAAGATTCAACTCCAACCACTTAGTTTTTATGTTTTTCTTTATGTTATCGCAATTTTCACGTATCTCAATTGGAATTTTATCCAAGAATTTTAATGCAAATTACTAGTTCAGTTTGTTTTATACTCATTGATTTAATATTCATATCATCATACTTCACGACATATCTCAGTTTTATCATTTAAAGAAGTTGAGTTGTGTCTCACTTCTACATAGACTAACCTCTCCATCATATTAAACGAGAGAGGTATTGTCAAACACGGATACTATCAGAATTAAGACTCAAGCGCTGGTTGTTGTGTTTGTTTATGTTGTAGAGTCGCATAGAACTAATCATGACTTGCGGATAAAGTCAATGAGTATTTGACAAGAATATGGTGGATACGCCGCTGGTACTTCCTATATATAAGTATTCTTGTCAAATGATCGGAGGCATTATCAGGCGGTTATGAGAGGTTCCATGCATAGGTTGTTTGTGTGATTAAGTTATTCATTTTCAATACATGCAATACGCTCGGCTCCGTTTGATTGAGCCTTGAGCACACAGACAATTTCATTTTCAATACATGCAATACGCTCGGCTCCGTTTGATTGAGCCTTGAGCACACAGACAATTTCATTTTCAGTACATTCAATACGTTCGGCTCCGTTTGATTGAGCCTTGAGCGCACAGACATTTCAATTTCAGTACATACAATACGATCGGCTCCGTTTGATTGAGCCTTGATCGCACAGATATATATCATCTCAGTATTTTTATGTTTGTTGTATTGGTTGTAGAGTTATGGGACTAATCATAATTCACTGATAAAACCAATGAAAATTTGACAAGAATATGGTGGATACGCCGCTGGTACTTCCTATATATAAGTATTCTTGCCAAAGGATCAGAGGCGTTATCAGGCGGTTATGAGAAGTTCCATGTAGGATTTAGTATTGCCTTGGTTGAAATTTGTGTTACATTTATATCATCTCACTATTTAAAGAAATTGGATTGTGATCCATTTCTACATAGACTAACCTTTCCATCATAACAAACGAGAGAGGAACTGTCACCATTCAAACATATATACAATCAGAATGTGGATTCAATTATTAATTGTTGTGTTTTTGTGTAGATTGTAGTATTAGAAGTTTTGCCTTAGGATATAACCATACTTTTCCAAACATATCTAAACTCTTATGCATGATATCATTTCAGCGAATCATTCCTGCTTAACAATACTTATACAGTAGGCAACAAAAAGCGATTCCTGTAATAGGGTACTAGACCCTTACAAGGAACGTTACCGCCTCAAACAAAAACTTAAACCCTTATTTCTTCTAAGTATGTAACTGTCAAAACTAAACACCATCATTCTTTTAGTCAATTATATCCCTATTTAAATTTCGGGACGAAATTTCTAAAAAGCAGGGGATACTGTAACATCCGTCAAAAACGGATTTACCAAACCCGCTCCGTTTATCAACCGAACAGTCAGTCAAATTTTTCGTTGCGAATTAAATGCCCAAAATAATTTTAAACGATACGTAATCAATTATTATGCGGGGATATGTATTTAGTTTTTGAAAATCTGTCAAAAGTAACAAAATAAAAATGTTTTACTCATGCCGGGTTTCGAACTCGGGTCTGTAACCGGCTCAACAACACTTATCACTCAGCCGACCAACCACTCCGCCACTTTGATTTTCTGTTAATGAAGAGAATCAATTAATTCAAATATTCAGGTTAGGAAGTCAAATTCAGTAAATTGCGCCCAAAATAGCAGTCGTCGGAAATCCCAACGACTTCGCCGTTTAATTAAGTTTCCGCTCAAGATAACCGTAGAATTAACTCCTACAACGGTTATAACCGACGTCTGAACCCGCGACATCAGCTGTAACCGCCGGAGAACGGATGCCTTTGAATTGAGACCTAATTCAGACCCCATTCATCTCGATACTACCCTATAAATTCACCCACAACTCGCCAGAAACATTTCACACTCAAATCGCACTCTTTCTCAGCGAAAACTCACTCGCCGGAAATATCTTATACTTCGCCGGAAAACCGAGTTTTTAATCTCTGAGCTTTACTGAACCCCCTAAACTTTTACCGAAGTCACCCACACCCTTTGTAAGCTTTTGGAAGACTCTCTGCTGCAAGACACTCGTCGCCGGAAAAAGATTTCTGTCGCCGGAGTTCTGCCGGAAAACAGAGTAAAACCAGTCGGTACTTTTCACGCCTAATTCCTTTCCTTTTTTACTTTTATCTCGTCTGTAATTGATCATTAAACGCTAAAGGAACCTGAATCAACTTTTCGAACCAGTCAGTCGTCACTTCCGGTTAAAACCAGTGAAGAAGACGACGTTTCGGTAATGGTTAAGTATAATTAAAATCAAGTTATTTACCGGGTTAGACACACAGTCCAGCGGTGGACTGTGTGCACTTTTAACGCTATGGTCTCGAGTTCGAGTATTGTTCCTCACACGCTGCTTTAATAAAAATTCCTTTTTCCGCAAAACTGAACCGGATTGATTTAGATATATGTTAAGTATATTGATAACCGAGTTTATAACCAAGTGAGACACACAGTCCAGCGGTGGACTGTGTGTACGCTAACCCACAGGTCCCGGGTTCGAGACCTGTGGAGCGCACCGGTTCGCCAGATTTAATTCATTTTTAAAATAAAGGATTTCTGTTAAATTCTAATTAATGTATATATGTAATTAAAATCGGATATATAACGGGTTAGACACGTAGCTCAGTTGGTAGAGCTGCGTGCACGCGTACGGGAGGTCTCGGGTTCGAGCCTCACCCAGCGCACAACAATATGCCTCGAACCGGTCAACGTCAGTCAAAGTCAACGGTCAAAGTCAACTGTAGCAAAAGTCAAATTTTTTTTATATTTTTTATTTATTTATTTTAATTAAAAATCAATTAAAAATACTTAAAAATAACATTTTTAAGGTTAGAAAATAGCCTCAAACTCACAAAAATACACCCAACAATCCTACTAAAATAGATTAATAAAATCCGTTTACTTACCAAACCATAATGCGATTTATCTAGGTTAATTTCACTCGTGGTTAAAACCATTTCGCGTGCATTCAACCTCATCAACCGAACGCACCCAATGTGAGTGAATTCTTACAAACTCCCATTTTTATTCATGTTTTGGGGTGTATCATGTGTCGTTTAAACTAATTCTCTTATGCAAATTCGTGCTATACCATTATATGAACTAAACTAGAATGTAACTATTATTGGTTGTGATGTATTACATATTGTCAAAGTTGTATGCAAATTATTTAGGCCCATCAGTTCCTCGTGGGAGACGAGAACAACGCGTGCCTTAAAACTCATACATTAGGCCCATCAGTTCGTAAGAACAACGCGTGCCTCAAAACTCATTCATTAGGCCCATCAGTTCCTCGTGGGAGACGAGAACAACGCGTGCCTCAAAACTCATACATTAGGCCCATCAGTTCGTAAGAACAACGCGTGCCTCAAAACTCATTCATTAGGCCCATCAGTTCGTGGAACAACGCGTGCCTCAAAACTCATTCATTAGGCCCATCAGTTCCTCGTGGGAGACGAGTCGAACAACGCGTGCCTCAAAACAAGCATTTGGTGTATGTGTGTTCAATATTCAATATTATGTGTTGTGTGAATAAATTTACATCTACATTTACTCATATGTGGTATGCACACTATTTATAATCAATTGGATAAACTTGTTCAAATGTTTTTTTCCATAAGATTCACTCGCCAACATTATGTTGATCCAAAAACCTTTTTACACATGATACAGGTGAACATGTTGAAGCAAGGAAAACATAGGATATGCCTTAGAAGAGAACCAAGAAGCTTAGACTGATAGTCAGAACATGTTGTAGCATTTATTGAAATTTTCCATTAAATTGTATTAATGAATATGAAACATATAATAAATGTCATGAGCTTTGATAATAACCCAATTATGCCCCGATCACCTTTTCCGCTGCGGGTCGGGGTGTGACATTTCTGATCAGTGGATGCGACTAAGGCGAGTATAAATAATTTCATTTCTGTCTTATATAAAAAGTTTGATAATTATCAGGACCGGTGCGGTAGTCCGGACTCGAACTCGTGACGTGTGATTTAAACGATCACACAGTCCACCACTGGACTGTGTGTCTATCTTGGTTATTATTCCGGTTTTTATTAAACTTAACATCTATTGCAGTGAATCCGGTTCGGTTAAAAAAAACATTTTTATTAAGGCGAGTATGCGTGGGACAAGAATCGAACTCGGAACGTAAGCGTGTTTTATTTGCACACAGTCCACCGCTGGACTGTGTGTTTAACCCGAGATATATCTTGATTTTAATTAAACATATGCAATACTGAAACTTCATCTTCTTCGTTGGACTCAACCAGAAACGGAGTCTAACTGGTTCGACGACTTAATCATGTTCTTTAGTGTGTTACGAGTAATTACGTGTGAGATAAATAAAAAGAATGAGAGATTAAGTGTTAGATATACCGAACAGTGGCTCCTCTGTTTCGCCGGCGAAACTCCAGTGACAGCAGATTATTCTGGCGACGTGTGTCCTGCGGCAGAGGGTCTTCATGGAGCTTGAGATGAGTGTGGGTGGCTTCGGTATGAGCTCTGGGTGTTCAGTAAGGCACAGAGGTGAAAGGCTCGGTTTTCCGGCGAGTTGCAGCAGTTCTCCGGCGAGTGAAATTCCTTGCGACCGAGAGTCTTCAGTGGTTTAAGGTGAGTGGGAGTGATGTCAGTACGAGTTCTATGATCTTATTTTTGGGTAAGAAGAAAATGTGGATTGAATTCGGTTTTCCGACGAAACTTTCCGGTAATTTTTCAAAGAATTCCGGCGAGTTCCGACGAAGTTTTCTGTGCGAAATGGATAGCGTAATCTTGATAAACTCGCGAGCTCAACCGGTGAATAAGGCATAACTCAGATTTAATTGCATTACCAGTTTCGCATTAACATTTTTCGGTTATGGTTTGATAATTTGAATGAGTGACCTTAATGTTCTTCAGTTATAACCGACGTTAGTTGTAAATGCATCCGTTATAACAAAAGAAAACGTTAATGATTGAATTCGTCGGGATTTCCGGCGAGAATGATTTGGGCGCGTTTGAGTAACTAGGTTTTGATTTCCAGTTTGATTTATGTATTAATTGTTTCAATATATAAACAAACATCACAAGTGGCGGAGCGGTTGTAGGGATGTAAGTTAAGGCGTTGAGTGTACCCTGGCTGACCCGGGTTCGAAACCCGGCAGCAGCCTTTTATTTTTATTTCCTTATTTTAAATACTTTTTTCAAATATAAATTATATATTCCAATATACTTATTAATTATGTATCGTTCAAAATTAATTTGGGCATTAAATACGCAACGAAATTTTTAACTGATTGTTCGGTTAATAAACGAAACGGGTTTGGTAAATCCGGTTTTTGACGGATGTTACAGTATCCCCTACTTTTAGAAATTTCGTCCCGAAATTTAAGTAGTGGTATATTTGTCTTGAAAGGATGGTGTTTTAATTTGACAATTACATACTTAGAAGGAGTTTAAATTTTGCTTGAGGCGGTAACGTTCCTTGTAAGGGTTGAATACCCTGCTACAGGAATCGCTTTTTGTTGCCTAAAGTGTAGGAATACGGAACATGGATACACAGAGTTGATTGACTAAGTATGATGTTATGCATATGAGTTGGGTACGTTTGAAAGATTAGGTTATATCCTAAAACATAACTTTTACTACTAAAACTACATGGAACTTCTCATAACCGCCTGACAATGCCTCTGATCCTTTGACAAGAATACTTATATATAGGAAGTACCAGCGGCGTATCCACCATATTCTTGTCAAATTTTCATTGGTTTTATCGGTTAGTTATGATTGGTTCTATGATGAGACTCCAGAACATAAATAAACATAACAACCAATATCTGAGTCGTAATTCTGATAGCATATATGTTGGATTGATGACACAATCCAATTCCTTTAAAGGATGCGATGATATAAATGCTAAATCAGTGAGTATAACACAAACTTCAATCAAGACAATACTAAATCCTACATGGAACTTCTCATAACCGCCTGATAATGCCTCTGATCCTTTGACAAGAATACTTATATATAGGAAGTACCAGCGGCGTATCCACCATATTCTTGTCAAATTCTCATTGGTTTTATCAGTAAGCTATGATTAGTCCTATGTGACTCTAAAACATAAATAAACGCAACAAACAATGCCTGAGTCATAATCCTGATAGTATACATGTTTGAATGATGACCGTCCCTCTCTCGTTTGTTGTGATGGAGAGGTTAGTCTATGTAGAAGTGAGACACAGCCCAACTTCTTTAAATAATGAGATTGAAATACGTTGAGATGTATAATGGTATGAATGTTGAATCAATGAGTATAAAACAAAACTGAAATAATAATTCGCATTAAGATCCTTGGATAAACTTTCCAATTTAAAATTGAGACACGTGAGAATTGAGATAACATAAAGAAAGCATAAAAACTAAGCAGTGGGAGTTGAATCTTGATTGTTGGTGAAAGGGACTAGTTGAGTGTTTTCGTTTGGGCCGTCATTATCTTCAAACGGATTGGCGTTGATGTTGAAAACTCTTCCTCTTGCTGGTGGCCTAGTGGTTAGGTTTTCTTGATTTGCTTGGTTAACTGGGTTTGCTTGAGCTTGGGCGTTTATGATGTTAACCAATTGAGGGCACGTGTTTCTAAAGTGGGTATGGTCGCCACAATTGAAACAAGCTCGAACATATGGGAACATGGGGTATTGAGGTTGCTGATATGTTTGGATCATGTTTTGAGTGGAGGGTGAGGTTTGGTTTTGAGAGGTGCGGCAAACTTTGCTC
Organism: Scalesia atractyloides; assembly: GCA_947069175.1. NCBI lineage: Eukaryota > Viridiplantae > Streptophyta > Magnoliopsida > Asterales > Asteraceae > Scalesia > Scalesia atractyloides. Next base: position 258,400 of record CAMTDV010000116.1, on the reverse strand, counting down.
AAATAACCATAGCGTCCACAATTCGCACATAGTCGACAAAGTACGGTAGATGGATGGTGATAAAACAGGTGTTACATCGAGGGTGGGGTCCAAGGTAAGGTTTCTTATTTGGGTAGGTTGAGTTGGGTGCTACTTGAGTGATTGGGATAGCTTGGAGGGGTACGGCTTGTAAGGCTGGTTGGTTGCGTTGGGTGACAGCGAAAAGTTGCTCGTCTCGTTTTCTCTTAGAAATGGGTTGTGAAGGGGATTCGGTTTGGGTGTAGTCAGAGGTTTCAGTCGATGTTTTATCCTTCTTCTTCTCCTCCTTGAAGTCTTTGTTCCGGATTCGGTTGTCGGTGAGCTCTGTAGCTAACTCCATTGCTGCTTCCAAGGTTGCAGGTGTGGCACTTATTACAGAGTCTTGAATCTTTGAAGGAAGACCTTGAATGTAGTGCTCGATCAAACGGTAGTGGGGAGTGAACAAGTTGGGAACCATTTGATTCAACTCGAGAAATCTCTTGTTGTACGTGGTGTGGTCGCCTTCCTTTTGTTTCAACGAATAAAACTCATCCTCTAATTTCTTGATTTCGCTCCTTGGGCAAAACCGTCTTATCATGATTTCTTTCAACTCTTCCCAAGTCAAAGTCATAGCATCTTCAACACCTCGTTTGGCCTTCTCTGTATTCCACCAAGTGAGTGCTATTCCATATAAACGACCAGTAGCATATCGCACTTTGCGATCATCGGGCCAATCGCAATTTAGGAAAATGTTTTCCATTTCTTCAAACCAATAGAGAAGAGCGGTGAGACCTTCAGTCCCTTCGTATTTTGTAGGGTCACAAGATTTGAAATGCTTGTAGGTGCATTTAGTGGTATTTGGGGAAAGGTTGATAACATTTTGAACTTCTTGATTGACGGGATTAGCGGTAAGGGCTTGTTGGACTTGAATTACAATGTTGGGTATTACGGCAGCCATTTGTTGAGCGATTAGGGTAGCCATGCACTCGCGGGCTTTTCTTGCTCTCATCTTCCTACGAGTGAGACTAGAAGACATCTACAAGGAATACATATTAAGAGTATGAGTTG